>CM051486.1:3301162-4608662 GCA_028015225.1 Carex myosuroides | reverse complement strand
TCGTTAGGCCGTGCATAAAGCATCGGTACTCAATTTTAGAATGTTGGTTATTGTCAAATTAAATTCACTAACCGCATGCGAACACGAAACTTTAGTGTCATACTACACTGTAAAAAAAACGTAGTTTAGTGTTTGTATGTGGCTAGTGAATTTAATTTGACAATAACCAGCATCCTAATAAAACATCGATGTTTCATGACAAAAAATCAGTGACGCACCGATATTTTTTTAGCACTACCCGGCTAATAAAACATCGATATTTCATTGCAAAAACATCGATGATGCACCGATACATGCAACCGATGTAACACACGCATCCAACCAAATGCATTTGTTTGATCTTAGCCAAACCGAGTGCAAACTTCAATCCGAGTGTCCTACGATGTTTTCTTCTAGCCAACTATGCTATGCCCATCCTAAAAAAATTAAGTACCGGCCAAAAAATGGCCGGTATTGTACTTAAAAAAAATAAAAATTTGGGTACCGGTCATTTTTCTACTGGTAATGAATTAAATTGAGTACCGGTCAGAAAATAGCCAGTACAAATATTTTTATAACTTCCCAGCAGATCTGGATATATTAATTAATTTCTATTAAACTTTGGATATTAATAAAAATGTCGGCTTTATAGGCTACTTAAATGTGGTCTAATTATAAATGAATGCACTGAAATGAGCTCGGCTAGCAGTATACAAAGTTATAAATTGTGCTCGAGAAGTCTCTCGTTAAAGGTAAGGAAAGGGACAAAAGTAGATAACAAAAAGCAGCGAGTTTATCTCACCTACATTACATTTTTAACTGGGAGTTACAAAATTGTTAGAGTTACGTTTAGTTCTTACGCAAAATTTATCTGCTCCTCACTTTTTTTTCTTCCGTTTTTATTTGAAATTTACGTTTTTGGAGCAACCGGCTCCGATCAAATTCAGTTAGCTCTTCGTTTCTCTTTGTTCCTCTTTTTTTTTTCCCGTTACGTACCTCCTCCTATAACTAAGTCTGGGTGTATGATATGATATGAATTGGATGTAACAGAGTAACGGTTATTACTTAACTATTAAAAGTAAATATAAGTGAAAATAAATTTATAGATCAATAAATAAATGAAATCTGCTATTGCGTTAAAAGAAATATTAACCACACATCATGTCATCATGTGCTATTTCGTAATTATCCACAAATTCATGATGAACTGTGACAGTATTAATTATTTGGTAAAATAAGAAGGATAAATTTATTATTGCATAATTTAAAAATTAATAACGAATTTAAAGTGAAGAGTTAATTCGAACTAGATTTGAAAGTCATTGCACTATTTTTTTTAATAACAAAAAAGTGTACTTTCAATCTATTTCCGAATAATATCTATTGTAACAAATATCTCTCTATTTCCGAATATCTCTCGTATCAAATAGCACTTCCATACATAATTGAATTCGATAAAGTCATTTACTGTTTTTCCAAAAACGAAAAATAAACATACATGCATGTTCATTTATAGAACACATCCCCTGATCTTTTTATTGTTTTAATTAGGATATGAACAGTTTGTTCAAATGTCTCTCCTCAATGGTTTGTAAGCAAAGATTTTAATTTGGAGGTCGCTTTTTGAAAGTTTTGTCGAAGTTTTTCTAAAGATAAGTCTATTTTAATAATTGTCCTTCAGATGGTAAGCGCATAAGAAGCTCTAGTAAAAAACCATAATATAGAGGTCACTTTGGATGAAAGTCGTTTGATGTCGTCAGATCTATACACACTTAATGCGGTAAAATATCCATATATTGCAATAATGGAACATATAAGTCAATTTTTTTTTTAAATAATATTTTTTTTGTTAATTTCAATAAACTTTTTAGATAGTTTTTACAGGTTTGGAGGTGAGGTTGATTACTACTTCATTGATCTGGTGTCAATCAGATCGCCCCTCTCCATCTTAAAAAGATTTATAGTGAATATTAAATAATTGTGTAACCTGACTTTCAATATTTACTCAAAAATAAATATCATTATCTGCTCACAACAATGTCTTGCTTTGATAAATCTTCTGATGCAGCAACATGTAAACAAAGGATTATGCGAGCTTGTAAAGTAGACATCTCCTTGTATTGTGTTACATACATGTAACAACATTTCAATTGATCGGCTACGCAAAATCATTCTATGGCGTCACGCTTTTTTTTTTATATTATTATTATTCTATTCAGAAGATAATGTGATACTAACTCGCAGATATCAAATTTCTACCTAACTAATTGGATAGGAACTAAAATTGAAATCAGGGGCCAACTTGAAAGAAATGTAAAACACAATATATAAGCTAACGAAGTACTAGTTTTTCAACTTCTAGTGCAAAAATATCTTCAAATCCCAATTATTACTTTTTGTAATGTCACTATCAAGCGGGCCCTTATGTTTTTCTGAATCGATTACTGCCACTGGGCCCCATATAATTAGGTGCTCGTGCGGATCACCATAAGGTGGTATTTCAGTTGCTCAATATTAACCCGTTTAGTTCTTTAAATTTGATTTTTTTGCTTCTTGACACCAATTTTTTTTTATGACTTCTGTGCACAACCTTACCAAATAATTATTTTGTGTTCGTGCATATATATCTTTTATTATTTTCGCCCCGCAACTATCTTTCTAAAGATTTAATAATATTATAAATAAAACAACTGGATAAGGAAAACAATTACGATATTATCTTTCACTTTTTAGTACTAAAAAAATATTGAGTAGAGGAAGAGCCGACATTTTTATTAATATCCAAAGTTTAATACAAATTATTAATTATGCCCACATTTTCAAACTTTTGCTAAAAATGCCCAAGCCGGTCAGAAAATGGCCGGCTTAGGTACCAGAGTAAACCGGCAGTTTTCTGGCCGGCTTACTCCATTTTTTTTTTTTTTTTAGAGACACTATGAAAATCAAAATATTGAAATCTAACTCTGAAAATTTGAAATTTTTGTTTAAATTATTTGTTATATTACTTCTTTGAGGAGGGATCAAGTTACAACAATCATTTTTTTCATTTTCAAAGTCCAAATCGTCGATCCAAACCGTTCAACATGATCTCCACAATAAAATGTGCTTCCAGATCAAATTTTACATTTTTTTGAATTTGTTACTATTTATTAAGTATTTTACAAAAAATAGTCATATTCAGACTATTTTTTTTTTTTTTTTAGAGAGAGACACTATGAAGATCAAAATATTGAAATCTAACTCTGAAAATTTGAAATTTTTGTTTAAATTATTTGTTATATTACTTCTTTTGATGTATAATTAGCATATTTATACTAAAATACGATAGATTAATTGAAATTATGTTGAATAACACTAAATTATGTTAAATTACACTAAATTACATTAAATTACGCTAAAATACGGTAAATTACGGTAAATTACAAATGAATAGGGACGATATCTTCACTGAAAAGGCGAAAAACGACGATGAAACTTCAAACGGTCATAAAACGGCGCTCGAGTGTCCGATTTCAGCAAATGACCACTTTTCGGAAAGCTTGCAAAAATGCGCATGCGTCCATGCCAACAATGCCGGATTCCAAAATTCAGAATCGCAAAAAATAAAGAGAAGACCCTCAAAACTTGAGTTGAAGTTTCCGATTAAGATTTTCATTTCTATCATTCAATCCAAGTAGCTCAGTAAATTAGTTACATAATGAACTTGCAGATTACCAATTTTTACTATTTTTAGAATTTTTTTACTATTTTTTATGATTCATTAAAGATGGCACAGAATCGGTCTACTTTAGCGTAATTTTGTGTAGTTTAGTGTTTTTTTTACCGTATTCCAGCATAATTAGCGAAGTTATTGTAATTTAACGTAATTTAGTATAATTGAACATAATTTATTGTAATATAGTGTAATTCAACATAATTTCAAGTAATCTAACGTATTTTAGTATAAATATGCTAATTATACATCAAAAGAAGTAATATAACAAATAATTTAAACAAAAATTTCAAATTTTCAGAATTAGATTTCAATATTTTGATCTTTATAGTGTCTCTCTCTAAAAAAAAAAATGGAGTAAGCCGGCCAGAAAATGGCCGGTTTACTCTGGTACCTAAGCCAGCCATTTTTTGGCCGGCTTGGGCATTTTTAACAAAAGTTTGGGATGTGGGCATAATTAATAATTTGTATTAAACTTTGGATATTAATATAAATGTCGGGAGGAAGAGTGGAGACTTTAAGAACAAATTTAACTTTATAATCTCGTCAACCTTCATAAATCATTTATATTTTAGAAATTCAGCAATTAAAATATAATCTATATATTATATATGCATATCATAATATGATTTAAAATAGGCAACAATCCATATTTAACATTATTTGACGTATTATTAGAAACGTTTAAATTTCAAAAATTAATATATAACTAATGAGGAGGGTTCAAATGCTCCATTGATTCATGCTCTAATTATACCTCAACATCTTTATCTTCAATTTCAAAGTTCAAGCAGACGATCTGAACCGCTCAACATATATCCACGTTAAAATATGATTGGAGACCAAATTTTATATTCTTTTGAAATTTTTTACTATTTTTTAAAATAGGTACAAAATTATTGTTTTTAGATGGTCCATAATTTCCTGAAAAATAGTGATTTTGTACTTATCTTAAAAAATAGTAAAAAAAGTTTCAAAAAATATATAATTTGTTCTCCAATCATATTTTAACGTGGATATCATGTTGAGCGGTTCATATCGTCTGTTTAAAGTTTGAAATTGAAGATAAAGATGTTGGAGTACGATTGGAGCATGAAGCAAAATGGCATTTGAGTCCTCACAACTAATTTATAACTCAAAGAACATGTGTATGTATATTTTATATTAAAAAATTATTTAAATTGAGAAATCGTAGTTAAATTATCGAGTTCAAAGAATAACACAGCGCATATAAATTGTTTACATTAATGAACTTTTATATACTATTTCTTGTGTATGATATTTAATTTAAGTCATAAGGTCGCAATTTTACATATAGTGATAAAACGATGAAGATCATCTAGTTTACTTTTATTTGTCATTTGGTTACAAATTTATGATACGTTTCTCGTCCTATTATTTCTATTAAATGAATATTAGAAGGCACGACATATACGGACATTGAAGATCTCATCGTTTCTGAGTGTGGGACCCACTAGCAGTGAAGTATAAATCTTAATACAAATTAAACGATTTTGATCAAACATTAAACCGAATTTGACTCAATATTCATTGTACAACCTCACGGGCTGTAAATCTATAGTGAAAAACCCGAAATTTTTATTTATAACATTTTCACAAAATAAATTAATAAAATAACCATCGTTTCTGGTCAATTCTAAATCTAACACGGCCGCAGAATGCCGGAGCGGACCCATATGGGGGAGGCCGCAGAATGCCGGAGCGGACCCCCATATGGGTCCGCAGAATGCCGGAGCGGACCCGGGTCCGCACTATGCCGGAGCGGCCCCTGTTTTTTTTTTTTAATCTGATTCTGAAGTTGATTATGATTTTGTTTTGGAAATTTTTATCAAAAATGTAAAGTTCATACTGTCGTTTTATCTGAAATTGTTTGAAATGTCGTTTAATCTGAAATTGTTGTTCGTCGTTTGTTTGATCAAAAGAAACATTACAATAGAAAGCCATATAAAGAAGCATACAATAGAATAATGCTAATGTTATCGGAAATTACAAATACGTCTAATTAACCGAAAATAAACAACATTTCTACGAGTACAATTAAAAAAGCAACATTAACTCTCAATCTCGTGCAGCTTGAGCAGCTCTGTTTTGTCTTTCTTGTGTATCTCGGCCGGCTTGGTGTCCTCTTCTCCTATTATGTAGAACGTCCATCCACATCGGAATTCTGTCGTGCTGTCTTCTGCCCACAACAATATTTTTTTTCTCTGGAACAAGGACCGGGCCATCGTGTTGAGGCCATTCCGACTGATTTCCATAGACATGCCATTGTGCGCTCCATGTGTTGATAAGTGTATGGATGTGATAGTAGTGACTTACAATACGCCAGGGTCGATGCCTCGGAGACGACACACGGACAGAACATGAGAGCACGGTATTCTCTCCAATTGAGGCTTCTGGCACGTGCAAGTTACCGTGTGATCATCCCCGATTATCACCGTGTATTTGTAATTGGCCTTGGTAAACCGACCAGAATCGTCAGGTATGAAAGCGTGAACTCTCTCCTGTGTGGAGGTTACCTCGAACTCGTTGTTGTTTCCAAAGCCCCCCAGCGTCTTCATTTTATCGGACCTCTCGAATCGTTTGTTGATCAGCTACGAAAAATTAAAAAATAATGAAGAAGTCATATTTTTTTAACAAAGTTCATTAAATTAAAAATTATGAAGAAAGAACTACAAATAAAAGTACCTGATGCACACGACACGAGAATTGTTGACCTTGACTGACTTCTCATTCTGCTTTGGCCCTCCTTTGCGCAAACCATGTCATACATTTGTAAAATGTGTCTTCAATTATTGCTGCAACCGGTAGCCTACGAGAGGACTTGAAGACCTTATTAAGCGATTCGGACCCGTTTGTAGTCATGATGCCCCAACGGTAACCACCGTCCAGTGCTTGGAATATCTTCCATGGTTTGGGGCACTCGTTCTCATCTTGATCCAAATATTTACCCACCCCGTCCAGCCAATTGAGGGCAATGTCACATGCCTGCCCCATTGCTTGCATTCCTTGCTCGTACCTCCTCATTTTCCTCTTAGCCACACATATTCTAAAAAAACGGATTGCCTTATCACTGCAACCGTTCTTCTTCATGTTCTCGGCTATGTGAGTAGCACAAAGACGGTGAACACATTGATCCTCATCCTCCTCGTTCCACCCCATATCATCTTGTCTGAACACCTTTTTGATACCCTTTCCCCTATCAGTGATGACACACATGAATCTGGAGCGGATTACATTACGGCGCAACCATTTCATGAACCATGCACAATCGTCATAACTCTCTGATTCTACCAGTGAAAAAGCCAACGGGAGGAGCTGATTTTCAGCATCGTACCCGGTTGCAATCAACAGCTTGCCTATGGTTAAAACCCATTTTTGTAAGAGCCGAAATCAACTAAAATAAATAAAGTGAAAACAACCAAATTAGTTACCTTTATACCGGCCTGACAGGAAACATGCATCAACTGTGATGACCGGTCTGATATGTTGAAAAGCAGCTATGCACGGTCCAAATGCCCAAGCCGCCCTATGAAAATACCTCCATGGTCCAGGTTCACCAGTGGGATATGAGGTCACCTCAAACAATGTTTCTGTCAAAAAATTTAAAAAAATAAGTTCAATTTTTGATTGAGAATGAAATGACATAAAAATTGAAGGAACAATGTAGTACCTGGGTTGCTTCTTTTGATTGCCTCCAACAATGGAACTACAAGAGCGTATGACCCCTCCCAACTGCCAAATTGACGGGCTATTGCCAACTCACGGCCACGCCATAGTTTGTTGTACGCCGGTATCTGACCGTTGTACCTTTCAGCAACAGCAATTCGGACAGCCTGAATACTCAAGTCGACATCGTTCCTCATGTGAGCGGATATACACTCGGCAACCATAGCAGCTGACAACTGGGCGTGATCTGTTCTTGTCGCATCCGCGTGGCATGAATGTTGTGTTGGGCACTTGGAGACACGCCATTGTGTTCCATAACCGGTGGCCCTTGCGAGTATGTACCACCCACAGTAACTGTCCTTGCACTTGAACCTCATTCTTGTGCGGTCACTGTGCGTAGGTTTTACCTCTTTGTTGCAAATAATGTGAAACCTGGCAATTGCGCTCTTCATTTCCTCTTTTGAGTCATATGTTTGTCCCTCGGACAATTCATTCTCCTACTCTGCCCTACTTCCAAACAAACCCGAATTGGCTTCCATAAACCCTGATGTGTCGTTGAAAGCATTAATCGGGTGTTGAAACCCGCGATCCATCTTGAATTTCTTTGATAGTCCGAGCACAGGCCCGGTATCTTCCTGGTCAGAATAATCGCTCATACCCTCAGGATCAACAGGACCCCAATTTTCCTCTGCCTCTAGTATTTCCGGATCCACTTCTTCATCGGATTCATCCGGATCACAATTTTGACCCCAATGAGCGGTCCGACTAGATGAAGGCTGGTCCCTCTGAACTGGGGCCCGACTACTGGACGGTTGGTCAATTTGGACAGGGGACGGACTAGAGCCGGATGAGTTACCCCGACTACGACCCTGGATTAACCTCATAACTGGGTTCGAACGCCGGGCTCTGGTAACCTCCACATATAGGTCAATTATCTTGTATGCACCCCCAGAAAAACTCATGGTTTGGTTGTACAATACTTGCCAGACTCCCTCATTCTGAACTGGAAATAGTTGGAACCAGGTTTGTGCCGAACTAGTCGGCATGCTAATTTTGGCATCAATTTTGAGGTCATACTGACCCTGATCCAACCCCAAATTCTGACTTATACTTGATTTAAGTCCCAAATAATCAGTACCCGGCAATACCGGGATCACAGTAACATGTCCAATACTATAGTAAACCCCGTTAGGACCTGTTAAAACATCCCCACCAGTGTAGATGGATACCATAAGAGCCATTTTTCCAATTCAATACAGAAAAAACCTACAATTAAAAATTAACTAAATTAATTATTCTAAATTAATTATTCTAATTAAATTATTGCTAATTTAATTATTGCTAAATTAATTATTCTAATTAAATTATTAATCTACTGAAATAAAAATAAAAATTTAAAAGAAGAGAGAAAAAACTTACAGATCAGAGAGCTAACTCAGGAGAGAGAAGGTGTGAGAGTGTGGAATGAAATTTCTCTGTCATTTTCGGGATATAAAGAACAGAGTCCGCTCCGGCATAGTGCGGACCCGGGTCCGCTCCGGCATTCTGCGGACCCATATGGGGGTCCGCTCCGGCATTCTGCGGCCGTGTTAGATTTAGAATTGACCAGAAACGATAGTTATTTTATTAATTTATTTTGTGAAAATGTTATAAATAAAAATTTCGGGTGAAAAACAATCACCGACTGTTCCCAAAACCACAAACATGTTTCATTTAATATATGTGGCACTTGCTCATCTCAAATTTTACACTAAATTTCTTTGATCTACAATAATAATTATGGTGGTAAGTTGAGAAAATTTAAAATGTATTGAGACAATGACAGAACTATGCTGAAGGAATAAAGCCAATTGATTTTATTTATTTAAAAAACAAATTATATTTATATATTATTTTTATTTTTTATATAATTTAGAGTATAATACTATAAATAGTGTAAAATTAATTTCATATGCAGTATGAAAATTTTATATATTTAACTTTTATTAATATTTAACTTATCATAGACTTTTAAAAGTCTGATTCCTCTCAATAATTGAGATATTCAACACAGCACAAATTAACTAATTTTGGAAGACAACTCGTACCATTTACCCGTTACAAGTTTTCTTGATTCTTCGGTTCAAATACTCACCGTGGACCGGGTTCATTAGATGATTGTTACATATACACCCGACATTTTTATTAATATCCAAAGTTTAATACGAATTAATAAATATACCCACCGTGTACCTTTTTTTTTAATATACTCACCGTGTACCTTTTTTTATTAATATACTCACCGTGTACCTTTTTTTTTTCCCCGCATTAACCCCTATATATACCCTTTTTTCTCTCTCTCCTCTCACAATTCTCTCATCCCAACCTAATTCCGAATTCTCTTCTTCTTCTTTGAGGTAAATTTTTTTTTTTATCTAATTTAATTTTTAATTTATTTATTTTAGAGTTTAGGATTTAAGTTTTAGGTGTTATAATTTAGATTATGTTGTTGTAATTTAGTGTAATTAGCTAAGTTAACCAATATTTAGTTTAATTAGCACAATTGACCAATATTTAGGGTATTTTGGCCTTTTTTACCATAATTATGCTGATTAAGCGTAATTTTACCGAAATTAGCACGTTTGACCAATATTTAGGATATTTTGGTCTTTTTTACCATAATTAGGCTAATTAAGCGCAATTAGTGTAATTAGCACCGATAACCAATATTTAGGGTATTTTGGTCTTTTTTACCATAGTCATGCTTATTAAGCGTAATTTTACCGAAATTAGCACGTTTGACCAATATTTAGGGTATTTTGGTCTTTTTACCATAGTTATGCTGATTAAGCGTAATTTTACCGAAATTAGCACGTTTGACCAATTTTTAGGGTATTTTGGTCTTTTTACCCTAATTAGACTGATTAAGCGTAATTTAGTGTAATTAGCACAGATAACCAATTTTTAGGGTATTTTGGCCTTTTTTACCATAATTATGCTGATCAAGCGTAATTTCACCGAATTTAGGTTATTTTAGATATCAGGATGCCTAGAGCACGGCCTACCCAGCGTCCAGTAGTGGACGAGCCGATCAGTACTAGCAGCACGGAGCACATCAGTCCTCTCCTGTGGATTCCCCACAGCGAGCACCGAGTCTCACTGGCTTCTCGTGAGGTACGTTCCTTTTCTTATATTTTCATTAAATTTTGTTGGATTTAAATTTTATTATGTTGTCACCATGCGGATTACATTTTTCAACGCAGGACACGGATCTTCTAGATGTGAAGTTGAGGTGCGTTCACATGAGGTACTATGAGGTGATGGAGCCGTACCTCGTCAACCTGGGTCTCTACCAGGTTGTGGACATCGTGCGGACAGAGAAGAGCATCATCAATGCATCTCTCATCGCTGGACTGGTGGAGCGATGGCGTCCCGAGACGCACACGTTTCACATGCCATTCGGAGAGATGACAGTGACTCTCCAGGATGTGAGTGCTCTCTGGAGTTTGTCTATCCGTGGCACACCCGTCGGCGGCGTCTCTGACAGCACCAGATTCGCAGGTTATGTCGATGAGTTATTGGGAGCTGATCCTTCCTATATCATTGGGGAACATGGGAGGTCGAAGTTCCATTTGCGGATGACGAGGTTACGGCAGCACTTCATCGCGGGTCTCTCGGCAAATTCCACCGAGCTGGAGATTCAGAGGTAAATTTTTATTAATATCTACTAATTAATTTATAATACGATAATTCTATTAGAATTTTTATATGTTTTGTATTGCAGATACCCACGGTGCTACCGTTGGGATCAGGCCAGTCCGGTCAGAGCTTCAGAGTTTGCCTGAGCCTCTTGTTGAGTGGACGCCGTACGATTAGTTGTACGAGGAGTTCCTCTTGCCGGGCAGTGTGACTGACGAGCACGAGCGGGAGATGTGGTTCTATCGAGGTCCACTCATACATTTCTGGATAGTGGAGCACTACTACCCAGATCGGGTGCTCCGCCAGTTTGGACGAGCGGCGTTGATTCCCATTGACCCATCTTTGCCGAGTTACACGCACAGAGACCTGCACCGGTAAGTCGTAGTCTATTGTATTTATTAAATAAATCATATTACTTGATAGTTTTTTATTGCAACTAACGTCTTCTTTACAGCGTTACCCACCGAGGGCGACTGGATAAGGACTGGAGCACCCATTTCGATCCATACTACAGGACGCCCCAGGATCCTCAGTATACAGACTTCTATCACGAGCCAGTGCTGCTTCAGCAGACCCAGGGGGATCCCCAGTTGAGGTACGATGTATGGTACACGCAGGTCTGCATGGCGAGTGTCTATCTGCAGGGTGATTACGGTGCCCATCTCCGCGACAGGATCAAAACGGATGATGGTTACCATCCCAACGGTCGTGGATGGGCTCGCCAGGTAAAGCACCTACAACCACAAGGTTTGATCTAACTTAGTAATACATCAAGGTTTGATCTGACATGCTAAATTTTTTTCAGCTTTTGGCCGCGATCAAGGAGTGCGGGCATGGGATCCGCATGCTGGGAAAGAAGAACTGGAGACGGCTTGGGTACCGCACCCTCAAGAAGAATGCGAATGTGGTTGAGGATGCCGGGCACGGTGGAAAGATCATCGGTATGCTGCGAGACGCTAGAGAGAACATCAGCTGGCGTGAGATAGATCCGCAGGAGCCCGATCCGAGCCCTGTTCTGTTAGATGATATGCCATCTTCCCCCGATTCACATCCAGAGTGGGACTACCATCGTTGGGTATTGTCCGACATTGGGTGGACGGCATGGTACGACGAGCATGGACGTCCGGTGCAGCCATATGTATGTCATACTTCAGTATCTGTCAGGTTTTAATAAATTTCTTCATTCAGATCAAATTTAATAATTTATGTGTATGATTGCAGGGTCCAGCAGAGATGCCACCACAGCCACCACCTGCGGAGACCGATACTTCTGAGTACGAGTCCCTCTCGTGCAGTCTCCATGAGTTCGATGAGAGTTTCATGTCGGCACCGGCATGACCCCGATATGGCACAGAGATGCTGCATGATGGAGAGGCTAGTGGTAGCGGGTCTCATACTCAGCCTGCCTTTGGGACTGGGTTTGCCGCATCTATCTTCGCTACACCTCCGCCAGTACCGACAGTCTCCACGGGCGATGCCAGATGGGATACTGCCGAGCAGATACTGAGGTTTGCCGATGCCCCAGATGAGCCCGAGAGAGACGGAGGCTGGCCGCGCTGGCGCCGGGCGAACGCCGGAGTACCGCCTCAGCGATATTCCCCCTCTCCGTTTTAGTTGTATTTTTACTAGTTTTGTACTATTTATATTTGATATACTATTTATGTTTGGTATATTTGGATTATCCTATATTTCGGTTCTTGTGTTTGAGCTTAGTCAGAAAACCATCATATGGGGTTTCAAAAGTTCGAATATGAAAATTTGATCACGCCTTGGTTGTAATTAACCAAAAAAAAAAGGCTGAAATTTTGTAAAAATAAATAAAATATGAAAATAATGCAATTAAGTCAAAATTCACCCTTTATCTATCATTTTATTTTCGAAACGTATCATGTTATAAATTATTTTGAAAAAAAATTCGATTATAAATCGTAAGTCGTAAATTATAGAATGCCGTATATCATGTAGTTATATGAGTATATGTGCTATATTGTTTTATGGCAAATTTTTCTATGAACTAATACCCGACATTTTTATTAATATCTAGAAGTTGAATAATGTGGGTTAAAAAAAAAATAGATAGGTACTGTCGTCAGTCAATGTGATGATATTGATGTTATTTTTGAGGTATTTGTTTTCACTATGAGACAAGTCCCATCAATATCATTACATTAATATCATCAGTCAATGTTTCCGACAAGAGTAATAATTAAGCGTGTCCTTCATATTGAATTGCCATATGGTTACAAAAAATTTAAACAAAAAATTTTAAATTTTCAGTGTTAAATTTCAATACTTTGATCTTCATAGTGTCTCTCTCTAAAAAACGGAAAAAAAAAAAGGTACACAGCCAGCCATTTTCTGGCCGGCTTAGGGAGGGTACATAGCCGGCCAGAAAATGGCCGGCTTGGGTATATATCGATATTGGGCCGGATTCTGGGTAT
Organism: Carex myosuroides; assembly: GCA_028015225.1. NCBI lineage: Eukaryota > Viridiplantae > Streptophyta > Magnoliopsida > Poales > Cyperaceae > Carex > Carex myosuroides. The sequence goes on along the minus strand of CM051486.1, from coordinate 4,595,165 downwards.
ATTTATTAATTCGTATTAAACTTTGGATATTAATAAAAATGTCGGCATATACTCGGATAAGAAAAAAAATATATCCAATTGTTTTTATTTTATTTTTGCGGGAATATATCCAATTGTTTGCTGGTGGGGGTGGATATGGCAGGACCCCACTCTTTTTCTTGTCACGTGCTGGTCCTGCTAAAAAAAATTATGTTACTTTACTACTTTATCATCCGTGGCACTGGCACACACGAGAATTTTTTATCTATAGAAAATATTAAAAGAGAGAAAAAATAGAAAGAGTATCGCTAAATTTTCATGCATAGAAGAATAGGTAGAAATCTATAAAAAAAAAAATTGAAATAGAAAGTGTATCGCTAAATTTTCATGATAGAAGAATCGATAGAATTTCTACCGATTTAAAGTTTGAATCAGTAGAATTTTTACTAATTTCAAAGTTTGAAACTGTAAAAATTCCACTGATTCAAACTTTTTTTTTTGTACACGTGTACATATGTTCGGATTTATGTAACTTCATTATCTACGAAACTACGACTCCTTGATTTATGCTATGCTCCTCATACAAGAAATCCACAGAGAATCTGGATATATCTCTATTTTTTCTAAAAAAATATATATGATTTGAATCGGTAGAATTTCTACCGAGCCTTCTACTCAGAAAAATTCAACGATACTCTTTTTTTTCTTTTTCTTCTTTTTTCTGACATTCTTTTTCTAAACCAAGCTAGCCAGGCTCATATTCAAAAATTATTTATTGTGTATTCTTGAAAGTTTTCATTATTGAGTGAGCTTAAACTTCAATATCCTCTCAACACTCTCAAATCTACTCGACTTATCTTGTTTTAGATATAGTTTAGTGTTTAGAAATTAGTTCTAGAGTCTTCTCATCCATAGTGTGGAGATCTACTTAGTGCTCCAATTCAAATAGTTTTGTGACTTTCCCGCTTGTAGAGCATTAAGGGGCTCACTGGCTCGAACGTTTTCCGCTCACCATATATCCATAGTTGTGTGACGATCTCCTTTGTCAGGACTCTCCAACTTGAGCTTCTAGGCTCACCTTGTACACGAGTTAGGCCGTGACTTTCCATCTTTGTTGGGCTCACGTGTCACGAGTTGTATCATTTCATTTTAGGTAATAGGAAAGCGGCCCGACGAGATTTCTCTATCAAGGAGACGTAGGCATTTTACGCCGAACCGTTATCATTTTGCGTGTCAAATTTCTCTAACTCTACTCTATTTATTTTTTACTTGTACTCGCTTGTTTGTTATTATTTGACTTGTTAGTTTAGAGAGTTTAACCAAAAAACGTCCAAGAGTCTTTAAGACTCTATATTCACTCCTTTAGATGCCATTAGGGATTACATATTTGACAAATGAGAAAAAACAAAAATTAACAACAATTCAAGCCATCTATCAATTTCTTAAATCTGCTTCTCACTCAACAGTGACAACAAGTTTGGAATGTATGATATTTCAAAATCAACAAGTTTTCTTTAAAAAAAATATTTTTTATATAAAAATAAGGATCCAGTTTTTATTTTAAAATTAATATTTTAAAACAAAATTACTTTCTAATTCTTACGTTGGCAAAATTATAAATTTTCAATCGTTGATTGTTAATTGTCATATATTGGGCTTTCATTTCTAATTTTAATCTAACATGACATTTTCTAATTAGTTTTAGAAATGAAGATGCTTTGAGTTAATTTCTAATATTTCAATAAAAACTCTATTAATTTTGTTCAGATTTTATTGATGTAGATTCTCATGCAATACAAGGGCAAAACACTCAATACAAATTTAACAAGTGCGAGACTTTAGAGAGAGAAAATTCTCCTTTTAACCTAACATTTTTCTTTAAAACTCATCCAAGTAGAGGTTGAAAATGGAATATTTTTACTTGGGAATGTCAAGGTGTATTGGTAACGCTTATAATTAGCAATTGAATATTTCTATATTATAACGCAATCCTAACATTACGGAAAGTTATATGTAGTGTAGCCATTATCTACTTTTTAATTGAGCTTGACGTGCAATTATTTAATTATATCATTTTTTTATTTTCAACTCAAAATTTTGAGGAGGAGGGTTCAAATGCCTCCATTTTTCATGCCTCCACCATGCCTCCACTTTTAAAAACTTTAATAACTCAAAATTTAAAACTTAAAAGTTAAAATAAAACTGTTGGATATGATCTACATGATTTTATCAATGTGCTCATAAAAAATTATCACATTTTAATTTTGTTTTTATGTGAATCAATAAGTTGAAAAATCAACGTCTAGAAATTATCCACATTAGTGCGTTTTTTACAAGCTCTTGATGACAACCAAAACAAAATTGAAATGTCATAATTTTTTACACGTGCATAGATAAAATAATTTAGATCAAATCCAACGGTTTTATTTTGATTTTTAAGTTTTAAATTTTGAGTTATTAAAGTTTTCAAAAATAGAGGCATGGTGGAGGCATGAAAAATGGAGACATTTGAACCCTCAATTTTGAGAGACTTATTATATCATCTAGTGGGTAGGAAACAAGTCAGACGTCACATTCATAGTCACAAGATTCGCGAATTATTCACGAATAATTCATTTTTTTTTGTGATGACGAACTGACCGCCGAATTATTTAGTTGATCGAACTTTGACCGAATTATTTCTAAATAATTCACGAATTTTAAGAACTTTTCCCAATTTTATGAACAATTTCCGAATTTTTCCCAGAATATTTTTTTTTGTTTTGGCTTCCTTGTAGGACTGAGATCTTTGATCCTAATAATTTCGAATTATTTCCGAATTATATCTGAATTATTTCCGAATCACGAATTTTTGACCTTGCCGAACCGAACTCGAATAATTCATTTATCACTAAGGTCACATTAGCACAAGAAGCTTATTTTCAATAATTATTCAAAGTGTTTAATTGCCGAAATGATATAGAGATCATTTGCAATTTAATTCTAAAAAGCATTTGTTTCAATAATCAATAGGGCGTCACTGTCAGGAACTTATGAAGATAACAATAACAATTAATTATAATGGAGGCATGTAATAGACTATATTGTTGACCTACTCTTGCTTATTTTTTTCCTTTCTTCAATATAAATATATAGAAAGAGAGAGACTTAATATTTTTTTTTATATTGATGCAATTGTAGAAATTAACTTGGAGACTTTTGGAACTATTTGAAGCATGAACATAACACGTAAAAGTAATTAATATAAGATAACTTTTAGAACACAAAACTAATATGGAGGACCTTGACAGCCCGCCGAGGTACAACTGGGGTGGGGTTGTTCTAGCCCACCTGTATCATAACCTTTGCCATGCTTGTGAGGTAATTCTCTAGCTATTTTTTTATTTAATTATTTTCTCAGTCAAGCTAAAGATCTTGACAACTAACATTCTTGAAAATGCAAAAAGAGGCGAAGCAAATGTATGGGCCGATTTTGTTGCTGCGACATTGGTCATGGTCACGGCTATTGGTGGGCCGTTTCAGAGCGAATGAGCCCGAACCAGATTGAGGACAGCCATATATTCATAGATGCCCTGTATATGGCAAGGAATGGCACGGTACTCACAACTACATTGATCAGGGCCACGATAGTCCCTTGGGTATTAGGCCGGTCCGAGGATAGCTGCAGAGTCTAATTCCAGAGCCGCTTGTCTGGACTCCGTATGATGCGTTGTACGAGAGTTAGAGGTTGCCGGAAGTTACACTGGTTCAACGGGATAGCTGGTGGTATAGGGGTTCGCTAGTTTACTTCTGGATAGTGGAGCACCATTATCCAGATCAGGTACTCCGTCAGTTCAGGGAGGTGCCATTGATTCCCGCAGATCCGAATTTGCTGAGGTTTGAGATAAAAAGGCTACACCAGTGAGTCATATATTATATTATTTATTATCATCATATTACTTGTTACATTTGTATTGCAACTAACATGTTCCTTACATGACTAAGCACACGGCACCGGGTAGAGACTTGAGTCAGTACTGGGCTGAGCATTATCAGAGGGTAGAGCATCCGGGATTAGAAGAGACATGGTAGATGCCACATGAGGTTACACAGACCCAGGGACATCCGAGATTGAGATATCAGTCTTGGTTCTTACGGGTTGGCATGCCATCACTTTATTTGCGGGGCGACTATGGTGCCTAAAACCACAGAGGGTTACACCCCCAACAGTCATCGTTGGGCTTGTGCGGTAATGTACGGAAAACCATACGTTTTTTATTAACTGATTGGTTTATAAATTTTTCACCTAATAAATTATTTTTTTGGCAGCTATTAGTGGCGCTAAGAGGTGTCATGCATGACATCAAGATCTTGGGAATAAGGAGTTGGAGAGTTATTGGGTGCATGAAAATGAAGGAGCATGCCGTATACGTTGAGGATTCCGGGCATGAGGGGCAAATCATCAATATGTTGCGAGACACTGGAGAGAATATCATCTGGCAGGCGGTAGATTCGTGTGAGCTTGATAAACCGTCCATTAGAGGTTCTCAGATGCCATCTCCCCCCCCTCCCCGAGAGCAATCACAGTGGGACTACCTGTTAGTGTAATAATATAGAAGTCAATCATAGGATAATTTTATTCTATATATTTTGTTCATGTAATGGATGATTAATAAAGATATCATTTTGTTCCTTGAGATTTATCGCATTTATGAATCATTTCGAGTTAAGGACTTGAAATTGTAGAACTCCATAATATACATGATAAATACTCTTAATAGTCTCTAACTGAGGTAATTAGCAGGAACACTAATTGACCAATCAGAGGTTAGTATGTGGATTAAATGATGGTTAAGTTTTACAAACCATAGACAAAGAGTTGTCATTTTAATCACATAAATACATGTTAGAGAATATGGTATTTGACAGACCCTAAATGAAACGTTAAATGGATTGTGTTTGTGTCATTAATGTTTCATTCAGTGTTAAGTTCTAAAGTATGAGGTATCCGTCTTTCCTACATGAGAAGTGTGTATTCGTGAGTGTTTTTCAACGTTATCCGTAAAAAGTAGCTATACAGATGACATTTTAGTATACATGAGTTGTGCGGAGGGGAGATGTTCACCAAGACTACTATTGTCCCTCGTATATAATACGAGTGATGGTATCACTAGGCCTCTTGATAAAGTAGGGTTATCAGCGCGCGATATGATTAAAGAGTTAATCATATTTGATAATCTACTTAAGATCGATAAAAGATTAAGTTTGCAAGGATGACACATACCTATCTTGAAACTGATCTGATACTATGAGACAAAAGAATTAACACGAGTAAATTGTTTACTGGATCGTGATATTGTACTGTACAAGATCATCTGTGTCAATTGGGTAGTCATAATGCATTCTGCCAGATGCCGCTTATGATTTATAGAATTAAAAGGAGTTTTAATTCTATTGCCAACATAACACAGATCCTATCGGGTTACACCAATAGGAAAGTAATCAGAGATTTTTATTATTAATTATAAGTGTTATAATTAATAAATAAATGTCATAAAAATGACAAGCTTAAACAGATTAAATTTATAAGCGTGTACGACACGTTGTATAAATTTATCGCAACAATAGTCGCAAGAAATATAATTATTCAGAATAATTATATTGATAATAAATGAATTAAAAATGTTAATTATGAATTAACATTTTGGGTCAAAAGCCCATTTGAATTTGGGCCTAAATTAAATTTAGAATTTAATTTAAAAACCCAAATCAAAAACCCAAATTAAATCAATTGAATTTTGGGCTTATGGCTCGAGGGGCATTTTTGTAAACACCCCTAGAAACGACCTTTCCAAGGGCATTTTGGTCATTTAGCAACCGACCCTAAGGCCTATATAAAGGCTTGAGGGGTGAAAGAAAAATAGAATTCAATCGATTCGAATATCGTTTTCTCTCTCTCGTGTTTTCCTCTCAAATAGTGATTTGTGTAGAAAAGAAAGAAATACGTAATTCACGTATATTCTTGAGAGTTATGAATAGTGTTTTTGCGAATCCCGCTAGTACAATATTTCTGGCAAAAGAAATACCAGCTCTCTGGTTGTTCCTGGTGGATAACTGATAGAGGCATCAGACGTCTGGTGCTCCGTAACAGAGTTAGACTGCACTTCCAATTCGAATTTGGAATAAGGTACAAATGTTATTTAATTTATTTAAATGTTAAATAAATTTTATTTTAGAAATCAATCCGGGAGTAGATCCTCGACTTTTGGTAGAATGTAAAATTTTGATTTTATGTTCTTTTCGCACCATAAGCCTAATCAGAATTTCGCGGTAAATTTCTGAACAGAATTTCGCGAGAAATTCTTAAACAAGAATTTGGCAATAAATTCTCAAACAGAATTACGCAAAAAATTTCCAATCAGAATTTCGCGGTTTTTTTGAAAATCAGAATTTTGCGACCAGATTCTCCAACACTACCATCGTTGGGTATTGTCCATGACTGACTGGCATGCCAACTATGACGAGCAGGGACATTCAGTGTTACCTCTGGTATGTCATATTTTTTTATCTTTCAAGTTTATACAAATTTCTTCCTTTAGAGCAAAATTAAGATTATTTGTATGTTTGCAGGGTCCACATTACATGCCGCCACCGCCAGCGCAGCAGGAGGCTTCGGAGTTTGAGCCTATGGAAGAGGAGGGGTCATCTTTCAGTCTAGATGATTTAGATAGCCTGTCACCCATTCAGTCACCGGGACGACGACGATATGCTACAGAGAGGCTACACTATAGAGAGGCCAGTGGTAGCGGGTCACATACTCAACCTAACTATGCGACTGAGTTGGCAGAGTCTATCTTCTCTACACCCCTGCCAGTCACTAGGGGTGAGGATGAGAATGTTTGAGATACCGTAGTACGGATGAGCAGAGAGGCCGAGGCCGAGGCCATTACACCTGATCAGGGAGTCTGGCAGGGACTACCTGACAAAGCTAATAGGGGAGTGCCAGCATCGCGATGGTCCCCCTCTAGTGGTCGTCGTCACTGACTATAGTTTTTTATGGTAGTTTTAGTTATATTGCTTTGTAGTATTTATATTTGGTATACTATATTTGATATTTTATGTGTGGATTATCTTATGTTTTTTTTTATATTTGCTACTTTATGGTATTTTTATGGTAGTATTTATATTATTTTTTAAGATCTTTTTTGTCACTAAATTATATTAAAATAAACTAAATTATGCTAAGTTATATTAAAATAAACTAAATTATACTAAAATAAATTAAAATAAACTAACAAAAATTAAAGTATACTAAAATAAACTAATTTATGCTAATTATATATCAAAATATTAATTTATCAACTATTTCACAAAAAACAAAAAAAAATTTACCTAACCGGCCATTTTTTGGCCGGTCCTAATTTTAATTATAGCCGGCTAAAAAATGGCTGGTCTGGGCATTTTTAAAAAAACCCAGCCAAGCTGGGTATGATTAATATTTTATTGAAAATAAATTATTGTAATTTATTGTGTACTTGTTCTTGTAATTTTATTGAAAATAAATTATTTAGTTTGCCTTCGAATTTCAAAACTGTAAAATTAATAATATTAAAATCATATATAAGGTATCTCTAAAAAAGATTATATATAAGGCCATTTTGATTATTTTTAATTTTAAAGTTAACAGTGCTAAATAAAATTGATGGTTATAAAGTGATTATGAAACTGTCATCATCAAAAGTTTGCAAAGATTATTCTTCCCAATATTAATATAAACGTTTAGCAAAGTGTAATGAGATTAATGATTATCCATTTACCTGATACACCGAGAGATAACCTCAAGTCCTCAACCACAAACTGTGACTTTGGAGAATATGGAACAATTGTAGAACTATTTGGCCCAGCCAATTTATACTTTTTCATGTCTCCGCATCCAATATATACTTTTTCATGTCTCCGCATCCAATATTTATATTCCAATTGCACCGTACGTATTTATTTTTTAGTTATTATATACTTATTTTATACTCCCCACTGGCCACTGACTTTTGTTCTAGATATGGGTTTCTTTTCTCTCCCGTGTTTGAAGAATTGGACCACACAAGTAAATTCCGTACTCCCATATCACATGCCTATGGGTCCAAAGTCCAAACGAAATTTATTTTTAGAAATTAAAAAAAAATTATCATAAATGAGATGGATTGTTTTTTTAATAAACAGATAGAATCAAACAAATAGTTCGATCCCATTGATTTCCACACCAACAACAACATAGTATGAAATTCTTTTTTTTGAAAAATGTTGATAGTAGTTGTCCACAGTGTGAATAATCAATTAGATCAGATTATTGTTCGGTACCATTGACCTATCCTCAATGAGACCGATTTTTTTTGAAAATCTTTATAGAAACTTCGAAGTCGTGAGGAGAATAAAACTCTCGACCTTTGAGTACAATGAGACCGAATTTTTTATTAAGTGTTATTAGTTTTTTAACTCAAATACAAATTAATTTATGCATTAAATTCACAGCTTTTATAGTGACTGAATCATTAGTTTGATTCCAGTACTTTCCGGATTTTTATAGAAAAGATAACTTTCAAAAATTACTAAAATCAAACAGTTTTTTTTTTAATTTCCAAAAATAGAAATTACGTCTGGGTCTTGGTCTGGCGATGTGCCAGTGATACAAATTATGTCTGGGGTCTGCCTCAGGCAAAGTGGCAGTGATATACAGAAGTGCTATGCTGACATGCTGTTACCACCATGTTGGATACACAAGTTTTGGCACATGAAATTTTCACAAGGATAAAATAGAAAAAAAAAACAGTAAAAACAATTAAATATTTTTGAGATGAGGCTGTAGTGCAATTGGTGAGGAAAAAAAGTCTTGGGACTATAACTACTTCGAGATCGAGAGTTCGAGCTCCGCTCACAATTTCACAGCTTATGTGAAGATTGTGTATTTGTAGAAATAAAGCATTAGGTAAATTTAATATCTGTGAAATTTTTAGAATGGTAGATGATTCATGATTTTAAATTATAATCACTAAGTCATAAATAATTGTGACAGCAATTTTTTTAATTATGAAGAATATATAGAGATTTTTTAAACTATGATAACTTATTATTTTGTTATGGGCCGTAAAAGATTCTCTTCACTTCACGGTTTGAGATGAACTCTCACCTGCTTTGAAATTTGCGCTATCGCATGAGTTAGTATTATTGGGTTTTGAGATTCGTGTGAAGTTAAAAAGAACGGTCTAGATTAACTAATTCTAAAAGATTCTCTATTACGATACCGGCGAGGATCTGAATTTAACTTATGGCATGCCATTCAATCATTATTGACTGGGTTGTAACTAGCCATCTCAATCAAACTTTTAATCAATTGACGCATACCAGTTGAAAATTCATACGAATTGCAACTAAGCAATATAATTTGAGATCCATAACAGTCTAATTAAAATGAATTACGTGCTTAATTACAATCCATTTGGTACTAATTAGATATCATGTCAATTAAAATTTAAAAGTACATGAGCATACAATTAATAGAAAGATTCATTTGAATTAATGATAATAGTCAGGAATTTAACCTAACAAATTAAAAAATTAAAAGCTGTTAAACCAAACATAATAGTTTAAATTCTTATTGAACAAAAAAAAAAATCAAAAACTCAATTGAACTAAACACAATATTTTAATAATTTCTTAGAAGAAGAAAAAAACAGAAAAACACCTACTTGCTTATATATCAGGTGCTAAGAAATATTTTGGAACCTAAGGTTCACAGATGGGGCTACATAAGAAATAATAGACACCTACCAATCTAAATCTACCATGTTTGTTGAATTCGCATCCTATGAGATATCTCATAGTTTGCGTGACTTTTTGGAAAATCTCAAACGTTGAAATATGTTCTGCACGAATCTCAAAGCTCAAATAATACTGGCCCTACGCTATCCCCGAGTAGGCACCGGACACGTCGGTCACGCAAAATATGAGATATCTCGGAGGATACGCACTCATGTTTGTTGCTGTAATTGCACGAAAGATCCAGAATTTTTTTTTTTTTTTTGTTCCCTCTGTGCCCCACTAAAGCATCAAATGCTCACCAACGGACGTGTTCCCTTGAGATGTAACATGTAACATGAATCCACCACAATAAACAAGATGTGATTTGTTATTTTTATTAAGATGTGAATATCATACTATCAGACTATCAGTATTGTGTTGAAAAACATATGTAATATTACAACTTCAGACAATCTTTATACATGAATTATCACTGTAATTTTAAGAATTTCTTTGTCAAAATTTGAAATATGTATGTGTGTGTCTATATATATATATATATATATATATATATAGATGGGCTATGGTGCATTGCAATGCATAGGCCCCTCCGTGCATTGGACTAAAATCGTTGGATTCAAAGTCCAAATGACCGATCCAAACCGTTCATCTTGTTCTCCATATTAATATGTGCTTGGAGACCAAATTTTACATTTTTTGGAATTTGTTTGCTATTTATTAAGCTACTTTGAAAATTGCTGATCCGGGTGAACAGTAAAAACAGTGCAACTAAATTCTGGACCACCGGATCAGACTTTTTCAAAGTGGCTTAATAAATAGTAAAAAAATTCCAAAAAATGTAAAATTTGGTCTCCAAGCACATATTAATATGGAGAACAAGATGAACGGTTTGGATCGGTCATTTGGACTTTGAATCCAACGATTTTAGTCCAATGCACGGAGGGGCCTATGCATTGCAATGCACCATAGCCCATCTATATATATATATATATATATATATATATATATATATATATATGAGGAGGGATCAAGTTACAACAAATTTGAGTTACAACAACCATTTTTTTCATTTTCAAAGTCCAAATCGTCGATCCAAACCGTTCAACATGATTATCTAAATAAAATGTGCTTGCAGATCAAATTTTACATTTTTTTGATTTTTTTTACTATTTATTAAGATGGGTACAAAATTCAATGGTCTGAATATGACTATTTTTTGTAAAATACTTAATAAATAGTAAAAAAATTCAAAAAAATGTAAAATTTGATCTACAAGCACATTTTATTGTGGAGATCATGTTGAACGGTTTAGATCGACGATTTGGACTTTGAAATGAAAAAAATGGTTGTTGTAACTTTGTGGTAACTCAAATTTGTTGTAATTTGATCCCTCTTCTATATATATATATATAGAGAGAGAGAGAGAATGGCTAATATACAAATGTTTGTTCGTGGACTCAGGAACAAACGATTCGGTTCTCCGATTTTCAAAGTCCAAACAGTTGATCCAAACCGTTAGATATTCAATCTATAATAAAATGTGCTTGGAGACCAAATTTTACATTTTTTGAAATTTTTTTAGTATTTATTAAGATGGTTTGAAAACTGCTGTTTTTATTAAATTTCTGCATCATTGAAAAACAACGGTTTTCAAACCATCTTAATAAATAGTAAACAAATTCCAAAAAATGTAAAATTTGATATCCAAGCACATTTTAATATAGATTGAATATCTAACGGTTTGGATCGACTCTTTGAACTTTAAAAATTGGAGAACCGAATCGTTTGTTCCTGAGTCCAGAAACAAACGTTTGTATATTAGCCATTCTCTCTTTATATATATATATATATATATATATATATATATATATATATATATATATATATATAGAGTAGAACTAGGGTGCTCCTAAGCTCACCAAGCCCTTCCGTGAGCGCGACTCTAAAACCTATCAAATTGACTTCAAACGACATTTTCAAACCGTTAGATGTTCAATCTATATTAAAATGTGCTTGGAGACCAAATTTTACATTTTTTGGAATTTTTTTACTATTTATTAAGATGGTTTGAAAATCGCTGTTTTTATTAAAATTCTGCACCATTGGAAAACAGTGATTTTCAAACCATCTTAATAAATAGTAAAAAAAATTCCAAAAAATGTAAAATTTGGTCTCCAAGCACATTTTAATATAGATTGAACATCTAACGGTTTGGAAATGTCGTTTGAAGTCAATTTGATAGATTTTAGAGTCGCGCTCACGAAGGGCTTGGTGAGCTTAGGAGCACCCTAGTTCTACTCTATATATATATATATATATATATATATATATATATATATATATTAATTTGATATTTTCTAGATTATTTTCTGAATAGTTCAGAATCTTCATATCAGATAACTCTTCAAGAAGTCGCAGCTCGACATGTGTTCTGTTGTCATGTAATACAAAAATCAGTACTTTGCTTGAAAATGCCACTCCTGCGGTAAACATCTAATTGAATGGTTTTTGTGTCGTATTTTTTTAGAAAATCGAGCTTTTTTACCTTTTTATCTATCCGAAAAAATAGTAAAATTATTTTAAAAATATTAAATTTTTTCTTAAGAGTATTTTTTTCATATAAAAATAATGTTAAAACTTCATATCGACTATTTGAATTTTAAAATAAATATATAAATCCATTGCACCAACCTATGCAGTAGGCATTACAAAGTACCATAGCATCATCCAAAAAATATTATCAAAGCCGCGAGTTGGAAAATTAAAATTGAGGAAGTGGACGAATAATTAATGGAGTAAAAATTTAATTTATCCGGAGTTCAAAGAAATATATACTTAAAAAAGAAATACAAAGTTCAACGACAAAATAATAGAATTTCCAATTTAGAGGGGCCTTGGCTTCTTGCTTTAACTTTTGAGTTTAAAGTTCAAAAAAATAATGCTAAGTGCATTTGGAATCAGGGAACTTTCTTTCTTTCTTTTCGACTCTTTCACAACTTCCATATATCTTCGGAAAAGCTAAAGAACCGATTTTTTTATTAATATCCATAAATAAATAAAACATTATAAAAATATTCAAACTTTTTTCATATTTTTAAAAATACCCAGGCTGCCAGAAATTTTAGCAACCTTGGTATTTTTTTTAAGATGTGTTTATTTTCTAAAATGAATTTGGCAATAAGATCAACAAAAGTAGTAATACCACATTAGACCCTATAAGAAAGAGATGGTTGAGCCGGGTAAAGAATTGATGCCACACAAAAATTGTTCGATTGCAAATTCCACAGAAATAGAGAGATCCACACAAAGAACTCTGATAAAGATAGTTTAATGCTGATTCTATTGATGTTAAGAAGTGGAGGTATCTCTTTCGTAATTAGTCATGTATGGCTAATAAGTAACATGTCTTGTTGACATAGGATCTGTATGGCTAATAAGTAACACGTATAAGTACACGTCTTGCTGGTTCTATTAATACATCGACATCTTTATCAATTCAATTTGGTTGAGAACTCTTTTAAACTACATATTTCTTCTTTATACGGAGACATTTTAGACCAATTTCTCTATTGTCTTACACTGTGAAATCATCATTTGCATATGAAGGAGAGTTTTCTCTCCTTTTCTTTCTTTTGCTTGTTCAACATCAAATTTTCTAATCTCATACTATTTTTCTTTCTCAATATATCAAAAATAGCCAGCATATTTTTAATCTGTGTCAGTTTTAATCCTCTTTTCTCTATCATCGAACTGCCAATTCAATTTTGAAAAAATAAATACATCTTAAAAAAAAATCCCAGAGCCGCCAGAATTTCTAACTGTCCTGAAATTTTTTTTTTTTTAAAAACTAAGGCCGTCAGAATTCCTGGCGGCCTGGGCATTTTTAAAAATATAAAAAAGTTTAAATATCTTTATAATTTTTTATTTATTTATGGATATTAATAAAAAAATCGGACTAAAGAATGCCGGAACATTTATAATTTGATAGAATAAACTCTGTACGGAATAAGACTCTTATAATTCTCGACGGTGTTACCGTGTTAAAAGAGAAGGTGGCCAATAACAACCTAGAGCATTTTTATTTATATGAGTGAGGCTATGGTGCTATGCATAGCACGGATGGAGTCTGTGCTACGACTAAAAATTTGACTTTTTAAAATTCTAATGGTCGATCCAACCGTTCAATGTGATAACCATATGAATATGTACTTGCAAACTAAATTTTATATTTTTTCGAATTTTTTTACTATTTTTTAGATAGGTAGAAAAATCAGTGTTTTCTGAAAATTCTCGACCATCAAAATTCTACCTATAAGCTCTCTTCGGTAAATCATGTTTCGCCTCTTTTCTTGTATATCTATTGATCTGAATATGCTTTTTGATTTGGTGACATGGTCAAAATCTAATTGCGGATTTAGCGTTCCAGAGGCGGTACCGTTCACTGCTGTTCTCAAATTCGCTGCTGAGGAGTTCAAGGTCCCTCCCCAGACCAGCGCTATTATGACAAATGCATTACTTATAACTAGCTAACACATGATAGAGCTATGGGTATTAGACTTAGGAGTCAGTAGCTTAACTGACTACCTTCTCTCTTCTCTGGAAATTTTGTCTGACTTTGTCCAACTTTTTTCAGAATTCTGTGATTAGCATATGCTGTAAATGGCTTCATATCGCTTTTGTGTTGGAACTCTAAAACATTTGTTTCATTAGTCACCATCTTATCAGTATAGACTTATCCCTCCCCCCCCCCCCCCCCCCCCCCCCCCCCCCGGATCTGTGAAAAACATATGACCTTTTGGTTCTAAGCCCCTGAAATCTCTTTCATTAAATAAAACTAAGAAAAAATCTTCCTTTGTACAATTTCTTCCAATAAATGCTCATCTCATTTCTCTGTGTACCATAGAAACATAAAGAACTATACAAAAGATGGCACCAATTTCCTAAACCATGCCCACCTGGTATGTGTACATTACTGATTTATGAATTTATTATTTATGATTTTGGATGAAAAAACTAAGTTATTATTTTGTAGGTCTTCTTCACTCTCAATCGTGGATATGCACATTGGTATTTAGGTGTGCTCAATTTCACTAGGCAAGAATATTAAATACTGGACTCAAATAAGACTTCCTTACCCTATAAATTTATGAAGTATAATCTGGTAAGTGCTTCTTCACTATTGATTTTTGCAAAAAAAATCACAAAGTAGCACTCATATATCTACATAATTGCAAATAGTGAAAATTGGAGTCAAATTAAAAAAAAAAGATGGACTTCAATTATATTGACTTTCTGTAATTAAGAATCCTTTTGGATGTACCATCATAAATTTGAGAACTGACACTGAAATCTGAGTAATCCAGCCAAATAAATGTAGTTCAAAACTATTTGAATTTTCTGAGTTCGATGACAGGTAGAATTATTCTTATGTGGTATCCATTACTAATGTTTAAATATAATCATTTTGTTTGGAACCTGTGACACCAAAACTGCATTCGCTTTTAAATTTTGAATATTGGTTGATATTTTGAATATCATGTACTGGACATATGGACATACTGACAAAAGGAGAATTTTGCACAGGTGCTTGCTGTTTTCATGTGTGTTTTTTGTGTGTCAACTGAATTGTAATTTCTATATGAAACTGGACATCAATAGTTTGGTGATGTAAAAGGTAACTGATGTTTTTCTAGACATCACTAATTTCTTTGTTAGAAATTTTGTATTTTCTCTTATTCGATATACCTAATCGTCCAATTAAGTGTTGTTTCTATTAGGTCTTAGGTGGGGGAGGAGCTGAAGCAGTAAAGAGAAAATGAAGTCGAAAAAAGCTGCTTCCAAGAGAGAGAATCAACCATCAATTACGAGATTGGATATTGTGTCATTGTGCTTTAATTTAAGTTTCCATATATAAGTTGGGGTGTGGGATGTAGTTCATATTGTCTTGGGGTATTTTACGAAGGTTGAATATCAGGCCAGTACACTGTCAATACCATCTTGGAACACCAAATTGCAAATTTTGGTTCTTCTTCAACAAAAATACCCCCTTGATTTGCAACAATGGTCAACGCTCAAGTAGTGAGGCATGTCAAGTTTGTTCTCTCTTTCTCTTCTCTATTTCATTTATCTTGTAGGGTTTTTTAAATTCTCAATTGCATAAAAATGTTACATGATCTTAGTAACAACCTGTTCGGTATGTAGATACCCCCAGTGATATAATTAAGCCTCAAGTGTGCAGTTGCCTTCTAAGAAAACATCAAAAAATGCAGAAGCTGCAGTCTACCTTCAACATCCATTAATAACCAAAATAAGTTCCATCTACCTGAATTGGTACCCATTTAAAAACTGCAGTGTTTCACAACAAAGCCATATGCATGTGAACTGTCAAGCTTGCCAAAGTATCAACCAATCAAGCTGACATGATGACACACGTATTGTATAATTTTTCTGTTGAATAATTAATTTATCTTCTAGGCAGAAAGAGCTTGAGCTTGAAAGCACAGCAAACGATAGCAAAGCTTTTATAAAGCAAAGAGCTCTCCACTACAGGTGAAGCAACACAGTTCCTATCCGAGGGGAAAATGCGGAGCTGCAAGTCACTTTCCGGCACCAAAAATTACTGTGATGTCCTCTCAAATATAATAATGTTTTTGGATAGGTACAAATCATATCTGTTGGGGAAATCATTTTTTCGGTCACCAATTCCTCTTAACATTATTTTCTATGTAGGTCAAATTGCTTTTGCATTGGTATTAAAGCTTGCGCAAACTAGTACTTACATAATATATACAGTTTTTGTTTTGTTGTTCAAATACATTGTAAATCAATGCTTGCATATATACATCATTTATTATGTTCTAAATTCATATATTTAATTGTCACTGACGAAGCAAAGCAGCAACAATCCGGTAACTGTATGTGTATTATTTAACTCTACTCTCTATTATTTCCACCATACAGATGAATGGAAAAAAAAAATTCACCCATGTATGCCAATACACACAAGAAAAACGGTTGTGGCGTAGCCGCAACAACGACGCACTTAGTTATAATTAATTTGCACTCTTGAGTGCACCTACAACCAATGACGGATTCATGTAAAGTAAACGGGACCAATTCATCTCAAACTTTTTGTAATTATGATATAATTTTCTATATAATTTAGAATAATATATTAAAAATAATGTAAATTTAACTCTTATACTCGGCATGAAAATTTTATATAATTGTTTTATATTGACGTTCAATCCCATATCCCATAGCTTAAAAATCTGACTATGCCCCTATCCGAAACATGATAATAAAAAAAATCATAAACTATAGTGTAACCTATCACATCAACAACTCTTAGTAACATTTTTTGAATAACTTTCGGTCATCTTTCTTTCAACAACTTCTAATTACAATTTACAGAAGTTATTATAATATTATAACATATTTTATTGAAATTATTTATTTTTCATCTAAAAGATTTTTTTAAAATAACACCTTTTATAAACAAATTAATTAACGGTTTTGTCTACTAATGTGTGGATTAAAAACTTAATCATGATCACGTGGTTTATGCTTCAGCGGCCACCAATTGTATGAGTATTTAATCTCAATTTTAACAATTGCGAAATAACTAGATCCTATTTTTCTAAATTTTATCCTATTAGTTTTTCTTGCCTATCACAATATTGAGGTTACAGTTAAAGATGCAAACGAATCGAACTTAATCCAGTTCAAATTTGAGTTTGAACTAATTTCAAATCGAACTGGTTTGAAATTGAAGTAGGATTTTGAACTGAAAAGAAGAGTTCGAGTTCGATTTGGTTCGTTTAAATTGAGACGAATCGGCGGAGAATCGCCATCCCTTTGATCTTGCTTTCACAACTTGAGAGCGAGAGAAGAGTGAGCGAGAGTGAGGGCGAGGGAGAAGGGTAGCGAACTAGCGATAGTCATTGATGAACGGTTCCTGAACCAATTTCGAACCAAACCAGATCCAGTTTGAGTTCGAGTTCGAACCAAGCTAGTATGATTCGTTTCAGAACAAATTTTAATCGAACGAGTTAATTGCGAACTTTTTTTCAAATCGAACTCAATCGAATCACAAGCTACGAACTTTTTGCTAACCCTAGTTACAGTAGCACTATTTTAATTTGTTTGAACAAAAATATGATTTAGCCGATAGGATGCACTATTTTTTTTACTATGTAATCTTTCCTGCATTTCTTTTGTGTTTTTCTACCTTTTATTTATTTTTTATTTTTTACTCTTTTGTAAAATTGACATCACCGGTATCCATGATTAATGAAATTTAGAAGTTTGATCTCTCTATTTGTCTCAAGAAAAAAATATATTATGGGATCCACCATAGTTCAAAAGAAGAAGAAAATATAGACCATTATTGTGATTGTTTATCACTGTATCTACATCTATAGCGTAATATATATATATATATATATATATATATATATATATATATATATATAGATAAAAAGGTCGAAGCCCGTTTCATTGAAACAGTTAACTTACATACTGAGTTTTAGACTATGCAACTAAGTAAGAGAAACCACACAGTCCAACGTACCAAAACATCAGCTATATCGCTGGCAAAACTCTGATAAAAACAAGTAAAAACTACTGACAAAATAAGCCACACACTAGGAGCCTATAGCGTAATATTGTATTACAAGTCAAGTTATGGTATTTAATAATGTGTACATAGGTCCGTACTATAAATTCATATTTTCATTTTCAAAATCAAAATAATCAACCTGAATCATTCATTGATATTCATATGAAAAATGTACTTGAAGACTAAATTTCAATTTGTTTATTATTTTTCTAAATAGATACAAAATCACTTATTTTTAAATAGTATATAATTTTTAGATTGTGTGATTTCCTACTTATCTAAAAGTATAAAAAAAATTCAAAAAATTCAAAATTTGATTTTCAAATACAGATTATGTTGAATAATTTAGATTAATTGTTATATTAGAAATATGAAATATGAATTCACAGTGCGGACTGCAAAATATCATAACTTGGGTAACTTTCTTGCTATGAATCTACATCCGCATTGCAACAAATCCACCACCGTACTCTTTTTCCCAGACTGATTAACAATTTTTCAAGGAGCCTACGGCCTTGTACGAAAAAATAATTCTTTAATGATCAGACTCAGCAAACCTTATCCAAATAAACGGTCAGGCTCAGGCAGTCGGAAAATATTATCCTTTAGGAGATCCAAACTGTACACATGGTTTGTTACCTCCTGGATGTTATCATTCATTGCTGTATTTAAAAAGTTATTCTTAGACAGCAATATAAGAATTCGATTTATAATTTTTTAAATAGGAGCAGCTTTGTCGACACCGGATAGGGTGTCATTATTTAAATTTTGAGTACTGAATAATTGACAAAAAAAAAAAATCATTACCAAAAACAGATTAATTACACTGACATGAATAATACCTTAGGTAGCTAGATAATGAATTCCATTTTGTCGAATCTGCCATGAAGACGTCCTTTATGAAGATCCTAAAATTATATATCTAATTAGGTAGCTAGATAATTTTGTTTTACTTTTTCATCACAAAAAAAATTAATTATCTACCAACCCCAACGTTAGGGAATATGCCAGAATATGCGAGAATATATACAAAGTACAAACACATTCATTAGCAGTCCAGCAGTTGAAAAGTATGTAAAAGAGAAAAAAAGAAATGCACTGAAAAAGTACATTCTAAAAAGTAGTTAAAGTGTTTTAAAAAAAATATAAAATTTGGTCTCCAAGCATATTTTAATATGGAGATCATGTTGAACGGTTTGGATCGACTATTTATCTTTTGAAATTATAAAAATTACTCATAAACTTATGGTGTCAAGATGTGTCACCATAAAATAGTGTAATTGGATTTCTCCTCATGTTATATATGAGGAGGGATCCGATTACACCATTTTATAGTGACACATCTTGACACCATATTTTTATAAGTCATTTCTGCAATTTCAAAATCCAAACAGTCGATCCGAACCGTTCAACATGATCTCCATATTAAAAAGTGCTTGGAGACCAAATTTTACATTTTTTGGAATTTTTTTATTATTTATTTAGAATTTTTGAAAATTGTTGTTTTTCAATGGTCCAGAATTGTCTGAAAATAATAATTTTGTACACATCTTAATACATACTAAAAATATTCCAAAAAATGTAAATTTTGGTTTCCAAGCACATTTTAATATGGAGATCACGTTGAACGGTTCGGATCGACTGTTTAGACTTTGAAATCGCAAAAATAACTTACAAATATATGGTGTCAAGATGTGTCACTATAAATAGTGTAATTGGATCCCTCCTCGTTATATATATCTAAGAATATTATGTAAATTTAATAAATAAATTATGGATATTTTAAATAGGATGTGTATTAATTTTTAGTTTAGGTTTTTTTTAACATTTGTAACAAAAAATTTTCTCTATTTAGGTTTCGAACCCATGACCTCTCACATAAGAGACACGTGTCTTTTCTACTAGATCAAAAGCTAATTTTTAATTTTGAGTCTAGTTATAATTTAATTGATTACTTATTACAAAGTCGTTAAAACTTCACCGTCATTTATCTTATTTTAGCTAGTAGAATGAAGATACTAATCCACTTCTACTTCAGTTATCAAATGCTGGATATACTTATAAAAAATAATTGCATCAACTATTTAATACGAACTAAATATCGTTATCTATATATACACAATTCTCTAATTTATAGGTTAACATCTCTATTTTGTTATACCAAGGGAAATGCTTTTCACTAAAAAAAAAAGCTCACTCACACTCGTAGTATACTATATAGGTCGACTCCTTTTTATTAATTTATTGTGATTTTCGCATAAAAAAATTAACTTTTGGTAGATAACTTAGATCACCTATATGCGGAAAAGTTAACATCTATATTGTGACTGTATAAAATATGGAGTTCTGTTGTAATAAATAAAAAACTTCTGTTACAACTCCATGATATTTTTACTTACACTAAGGCTCTGTTCGGTTGCTTGAATATCCGTGGGAAAAAACAAAATATGAGTATTTGTCCCCAGATGCGTTTGGCAGCTCTGTATTTTCCCAATTAAGTTTCCAATTTATTCTCAAGAGGTTCCCTTTGTCTCTTTCAGCAACACTATTCTCATGAGAAAAAACAAATTGAGTCAAAGGTCATTTTTTTCTTCCCAATTAGCACAGCTTATCAAAATCAATAAAATTAATTAGTTACTTCTTAGCATAATTAAGTTATTTTATCATAATTATTAATATCAAACTGGATTTAGCTAATCGTTTAAATAGATATTTAATGAACAAGCATTTATTGAATCAAAATTGGATTGTTAGAGAGAGGAGAGCTATAGCGCACGGAGTTGGAAAAAAAAATTGAATCCGACACAAATATTATTTCCCTCAATTTTAGACCGTCTAGGGAGGAACCAAATCTCTCTCGGCAGAAAATTTCTGCTCCTAAAGTGATTGACACGTGAATCTGAATTAGATTTTAACATTTAAATATTAGATATAGTTTTGCCTCAAAATTCACATTGGACCCACGTGTCAGTGACTTTAGAGATAAAATTTTTCTGCCAGTAGGAGCTTTGGTTCCGTCTAGGAAGAGGTTGAGGGATTATAATCCCAGTTAGCCTTAATCTCATCTATTTCCATTGAAAAATTAACATCCAAACAGCATCTAGTGTTCCTCTCCATTAGTAACTTGTAAATGAAAATGCTTGAAAATTTTAACAGAAAAAATACAAATTTCTTTTTATAATAGTAATCAGTGATGTTTTTTTTTTCTTTTTAGAAAAAAAATGAAAGTTTAGCATTTCAAATTTCAATTTTATTATTTTAATTTTAAAAATTTCTATTCAAGTTTTAAATCTACAACCTCTTACAAAGAGAATGTTATCTTTTGTCACTAGATTAAAAGTTAGTTTCACATAAGCCGCAATGTTAATAGTGAAAAATTGACATGAGATCAAGAAAGGTAGTTGAAACTCAAATATCAAACAGCTAATACATACAAATATGTCAGTATCATGTAGGCGATTAAGGTACACTATTAGCCTTTTGGTTTAATAATTTAACTTGGAGAGAGAGTTAATAATGCTAAGTGAGTTCCGGCTTTCTTATTGATAGGGTCATGTACCAAAAATCTCATAAAATCATTATGAACTAAGTACTAAGTCCAAATGGCAGGCTTGTTCGAGTCGTCCGTACGAGACTTGAACTGAATTATCAGCCTGTGAAACAAGCTCGTTCGAGACGTCCGTACGAGACTCGAACCAACTTACCGACCTGCGGGACTATAGTACAAGATCATAATCCACCTAGCTATAGACCTATAAATACCTCGAAGTTCACTGAGCCCGGGGACCACAATGCAGAAATACGCAGTACATAGAGGATAAAGTCATGTACCTATCGAATCAGTACTCAGTTTCACTCGGACACGTAACAAATACCCACCTAACCTACACGGACTAATCTCTCTCGAGTTAAAACTTGCTTAGACACATTGCGACTTAATCTCTCCGAAAATAGAACGTATTACTTACCATATTTTGTTATTTTCCCATACCTAACACAATGCGTTAAGCTGTCATTTTTGTTACCTAATACAAAGCATAATTTGATTCATCCGATTCAGTAACTCTCTTCACGTTTATTTTGATGAAATGAGTCTCTTATTCATATTTTTTTTTTGTCAAATATTTTTATTCATACTTATATCTCCTCATTTAAAAAATACAATCGAGTAGTGGTTCTGAAAAATTCTACTTTTTTACACAGGCTGCAACGTAAAATTGTGAATATAAATTGAATGTCTGCAACTTCATGTTGCGGACAACAACTTTTTTTTTTTCAATTAACTTTGACCAAACCACGAAATCTGATTGGCCAAAATAATTTGGGACAACGGTTTTGAGTGGAAAGAAAAGTTTGATGTGAAATACTTTTACATGCTTCTGTACATAGAGTCGAGGAAATTAGTTTCGTATATTTAATTGGGCATGCATTGCCTAATTACTCGATTTGAGCACTTAAACACTGAAGTCATTGGAGTAAACTAAAAAATCATAAGAAGAATAGGCGATATAAAAGCATGGTAGAAGCTACCAGCTTACAACATGAAAGAAGTGAATTCTTGAATAAAAGCAACTCGACAACAAATAATGAAATTGCAAATCAGATGTACGAGAACTCACATGACATTCCAATCACGGTATATTTTATTTCTCTATCCGTGTTGATTGGTGTAGTTATTGTGCGGTTTTTTTGAAGAAAAAAGTACAAGGAGTGGATCTATTTTCTATTACGGCAGTAGGATCCAGTTGAACTACAGTTCGGAATTCGTCAAATATTATATTTTTATAATATAGATGTGTTTGATTTAGTTGAAGTATAATATAATTATCTAAATATTATGATTACTAATCATTAAACATGTCATCAATATTTGACAAAAAAGATACTCATTAGTGTTAAAAAGCTTTTAAATGTAATAATAAAAGTTGTTATATTTTAGAAAATAACTTCTTCTTTAATACTTATTTATATTTTCCTAATAGATTAATAACATAAGGCTGCCAAACGTCTTCGATAGTGTTAGATTTACATGTATAGAGTAATGGATAATTTTAGTCCCCATTTACGATTTTACGTATATTATGTTATTACCTAAATTCAGAAAATAACTTTTAAAATTAAAAGGACGTACAATAAATTATAGAAATAAATCAAATTAAGTATCATTTATATACAACGAAGATATATTGTATTGCATTCTTTAATTTCTAGATGGCATTTAATGAAAATTATTTTTCCATATAATAATAAAATAAATTGGTGAAAATTAAATAAAAAATTTACATTAAGTCATAATTAATGTATATACAAGTTAATATACGTGTTAAAAATGACCGTTAAATATTAACTTGAGAATATTTAGCGCCCTTCAAAAGAAAACCCGTTGAAGCTTTTCGTTTCCCATTGATCAAGGCAGGCCGTGTACTAAATATTTTTTTTTTTTGAGATAAAAGATGACGATCAGGTCTTTCAACTTTAAATATTCGAAAAGAATTTTCTATTTAAAATTTAAACATGCAACCTCCTACAAAAAAAACATTATCTTTAACCACTAAACCGAAACCATGATGTACTCAATTTGTTGTTTGTAGCATTATGTCAAAATTGTCAAAGATGTGGGATTTTCTAATTGGTGTGGTATGTTAGGTAAACAATGACAACCTATCAAACATAAATAATATATTAGACCTGAATGGAGTAATTAATTAAAATATATATACGAGACAATGATGTTTATATATCCATAACATGCATGTATGACATATAAACAACACAGCTAATAAGGTAATAAAAAAATAACTGAAATGAACTTTCACTAACATGGTTGTGTTGGATTTAGAGACGTCTAAATACAATAAATTAAGTTGGACATGCGTGTATTATAATTATATGTCTAATACTGTCACGAATATTAATGCCAAAATAAGTGATTAATTAAGGAATGGCATTATACGTATTTCAATTAGGATTTGGAACCAAAAATGTATAGAAATAAATTTGATTAATTATAATTGTTAATGGACCGATTATAATTAGTCTAAATAATATACATGTGATAATTTCGGCACAGACTTGAAATTAGTGTAAACTAATTTCAGCACTAAGCTGAAATTTCTTTTTAGCTATGGTTATTTTGGCATGTTACGCCAATTTTAGGCTATGGTTATGCTAAATTGAGGACCTGGCACTTGTATTTAAAGGCTGAGTCTCCAAGGCTTGCAAACACGATCACAATTGTCTGCTCCATTAAAGACGAGATACTCTGTCATATTTTTCGGATAGCCAGAGAAAAGAAAGAGAGGATTGCAAGTTCTTGGAAGGACTCGAGAGCCAACAACTCAAGTCAAGACCAGGAGCTTATCAACCTAGAGCCTTGGAAGCTGTCTGATTGATAGCATACGGAGGCTTTTGAAGATGGAAAGTAAGTTCCGCTGTGCATTAAGTTTAATTTTCTTGCATAGGATCCTAGGGTTTTAGGTTTTAAAGTAATTAGGAAAACCCGTAAATCCAACAGGTTGTGCTAAAAAAGTATAAGAGAAGAATGAAGATAAGCGAGTATTATCCTTGGTACTGTCGAATATTTTAGCTAATTTAATTTCAGAGAAGATGGAATTGGAAATTGGGGTTTGAAACATAATGTCGAATCTAAGTCAGATTAAGCCCCTCATGGGAAAACAAAGTATGTCTCTCGCTTTAGTTTGTTCTGAAGTTAATTTAAGTTCTGTATCTAGATATACTTGGTGGATAGATTCAGGTGCAACGTCTAACATCAGTATATCGATGCAAGGTTGCCTAAGCCATCGCAAGCCAAATGAGGCGGAGCGCTACGTTTACGTAGGAAATGGCAACAAAGTAGAAGTGAAAAGTATAGGAAAATTTAGATTATTATGTAGGACAGGATTTTATTTAAGTTTTGATGCTTTAGTGGTTCCATCCTTCAGAAGGAACCTAATTTCTGTATCTTATTTGGACAAAAATGGTTATGTATGTTCATTTAGTAATGGAAATTTCAGTTTGTGTCAAAATTCTAAGCTTCTTGCTTCTGGTATCCTGTCTTCTTATGATAATCTTTATTTTTATAGACACTTCACATTCAGAGGCACTGCATATAGATAATAGAAAACGTAAATTAACTTGTGAGAAATCAGCAACATTATGGCACAAGCGATTAGGACATATCTCTATGAAAAGGATAGAACGTCTTGTGCCTAATGATATTCTTCAACCTTTAGATTTTACAAACTTAAGTTATTGTGTAAATTGTATAAAGGGAAAACAAACTAATAAACGTAAGTATGATGCAAAAGGATGTAATGATGTCTTAGAATTGATTCATACGGATATCTGTGGTCCTTTTCCAAAGGCTACAAGAAATGGTCACCGTTACTTTATCACATTCATAGATGATTATTCAAGATATGGTCATATTTACTTAATAAAAGAAAAGGTGGAAGCATTAGACGTGTTCATAAAGTTCAAAACGGAGGTTGAGTTACAACTTAACAAACGTATAAAATCCATTCGTTCTGATCGTGGTGGTGAATACTACGGTCGTTATGATGGATCAGGAGAACAGCGTCAAGGTCCCTTTGCAAAATACTTAGAGGAATGCGGAATTGTGCCTCAGCATACGTTGCCAGGTTCACCTGCAATGAATGGTGTTGCTGAACGGCGAAATCGCACCCTTAAAGACATGGTGAGAAGTATGATTGTTCGTACAACTCTACCTGAGAATTTATGGGGAGAAGCCTTAAAGACTGCAGCATACATACTTAATAGAGTGCCTACTAAAGCAACTAACAAGACCCCTTACGAGTTATGGGTTGGGCGCAAGCCTAGCTTGAATCATTTGAGAGTTTGGGGATGTCCATGTGAAGCTAGACCTTATAAGCCAAATGAAAAGAAACTGGATGAAAGGACTGTTAGTTGTTACTTTATAGGCTATTCTGAATGATCTAGGGGGTATAAATTCTATAATCCAACAGAACATATAGTTTTCGAGTCAGGAAGTGCGAAATTTTTTGAGGATAATGAGTTTGTGGGGGGAGATATGACAAAAGATAGTATTTTTGAAGAAGAAGAGACGAATGAGAATGAGACTATGGACCAAAGTTCTGGTTTTGTTCAAATTCCGATTGCGTTTAGAAATATATCTTTTGACAATGTGCAAACTTCATCATCCCAAACAACTCAGTTAGAAACTCAACATGGAATAGAGAACACAAATGGACCTGAATCCAACCCAAACCCTGACATTGCCATGACCAATGTTGATGGCCTAGGGCCTGTGGGAGATTCAGAAGTTGGTAATGATGTTCCTCCTCCTGTTGAAGATCAAGTTGTAAATGAACCTCAAGAAAATCTAGAGCCTGTGCCAATTAAGAGATCTACTAGAGAGAAAAGATCTACACAATCGAAGGATTATGCATATCTTCAAGAACATGAGTTTGACATTGGCATGTTTGAAAATGATCCTGTTAATATCAAACAAGCTGTGGAAAGCTCTAACTCTCAAATGTGGATTAATGCCATGAATGAAGAGATGAAATCTATGTATGACAATGACGTTTGGGATATCGTTCTGTTGCCTAAAGGCAAGAAATCCGTTGGTTGCAAATGGATATTTAAGACTAAGCGGGATTCTAAAGGCAATGTTGAAAAATACAAGGCACGTCTTGTTGCGAAAGGTTTCACACAGAAAGAAGGCATTGATTATAAAGAGACTTTCTCTCCAGTTTCATCGAAAGACTCTTTAAGGATTATATTGGCGCTTGTAGCACATTATGATTTAGAACTTCATCAGATGAATGTAAAGACGGAATTTCTCAATGGTGACATTGATGAAACAATCTATATGAAGCAGCCAGAAAACTTTGTATCAGGTGATGCAGGGTCTATGGTTTGTAGACTTAAGAAATCTATCTATGGTCTAAAACAAGCATCTCGACAATGGTATCATAAGTTTCACAAAGTTGTTAGCTCATTTGGTTTCGAGTCTAACATAGTAGATGAATGTATATACCTTAAGTTTTGTGGAAGTAAAGTTATTTTCTTGGTTTTATATGTAGATGATATATTGCTTGCCAGTAACGATAAGGACATGTTGCATCAAACTAAGAATTTTTTATTTAGGAACTTTGAAATGAAAGATCTTGGTGATGCATCATTTGTTCTAGGGATTGAAATACTTAGAGATAGATCTCAAGGTATTCTAAGGTTATCCCAGAGGAACTATATCGATAAGATTCTAACAAGATTTGGCATGCAAAACAGTAAACCAGGAGATACCCCTGTATCAAAAGGAGATAAGTTTAGTCTAAAACAATGTCCTCAAACTGACTTAGATAAAAACATCATGAAAGATATTCCCTATGCCTCAGCCGTAGGTAGCATCATGTATGCACAAGTATGCACGCGTCCGGATATTGCGTTCATTACTGGAATGCTAGGGAGATATTTAAGTAACCCAGGTATGGAACACTAGAAGGCAGCCAAGCGAGTGTTGAGATACCTAAAGAGAACTAGGGACTATATGCTCACGTATCGGAGATCGGAACAGCTCGAGGTCATTGGATATACCGATTCTGATTTTGGAGGATGTGTCGACAGCATGAAGTCAACATCAGGATACATCTTTATGATGGCAGGCGGTGCCGTGTCATGGAAGAGCGCTAAGCAGTCATTGATAGCCTCCTCCACTATGGCAGCTGAATTTGTCGCATGCTATGAAGCATCTAATCATGGCGTATGGCTGAAGAACTTCGTCACAAGGCTGAAAATTGTGGATTCTATTCAGAAACCACTCAAATTATTATGTGACAACAATTCAGCAGTGTTATACGCAACCAACAACCGAAGTTCATCAAAGTCGAAGCACATCGACATTAAGTTTTTGGTTGTAAAAGAGAGAGTACAGAATAATGAATTATGTATAGAACACATAGGTACAGACTCCATGATTGCGGATCCTCTTACTAAAGGATTACCACCCAAGCAGTTTCACGAACATGTTGCTCGTATGGGTGTAATATCTGTTTAGGATAGTTAGAAAATGTGGGAGTCTGAATATGTTTTAAGTTTTGATGTTCTATGTAATGTAATTGTAAACAGTTTTGTTGATATATACAAGTTGCATTCAATTTCAGTTTCATTATTTCTTTCTTTAAAGTTTAAAGTATTTGACCTCACTAAAGTTTAAAGTTTAAGGTGACTCAATTAGAAATAGGCACATCTAATCACATTTGCGTGTAATTTCTAAACTATACATCCAAATCAGATTCATGTCATTCAATTATGTTGACAATGTGATCTATGTCGGTTTAGTTATGCATAAATATAAAAGTAACTACTGCCGCTTAGGTTCTTTGTTAGGATAGTTGATGAACGGAATTGTTCGGGAAATACGATAAGTAAAGACAGAAAAGTTGCGCAATAAGGATAAGAACATATAATTAAAATGTTACTCTTGTCCAAGTGGGAGATTGTTGGATTTAGAGACGTCTAAATACAATAAATTAAGTTGTACATGCGTGTATTATAATTATATGTCTAATACTGTCACGAATATTAATGCCAAAATAAGTGATTAATTAAGGAATGGCATTATACGTATTTCAATTAGAATTTGGAACCGAAAATGTATAGAAATAAATTTGATTAATTATAATTGTTAATGGACCGATTATAATTAGTCTAACTAATATACATGTGATAATTTCGGCACAGACTTGAAATTAGTGTAAACTAATTTCAGCACTAAGCTGAAATTTCTTTTTAGCTATGGTTATTTTGGCATGTTACGCCAATTTTAGGCTATGGTTATGCTAAATTGAGGACCTGGCACTTGTATTTAAAGGCTGAGTCTCCAAGGCTTGCAAACACGATCACAATTGTCTGCTCCATTAAAGACGAGATACTCTGTCATATTTTTCGGATAGCCAGAGAAAAGAAAGAGAGGATTGCAAGTTCTTGGAAGGACTCGAGAGCCAACAACTCAAGTCAAGACCAGGAGCTTATCAACCTAGAGCCTTGGAAGCTGTCTGATTGATAGCATACGGAGGCTTTTGAAGATGGAAAGTAAGTTCCGCTGTGCATTAAGTTTAATTTTCTTGCATAGGATCCTAGGGTTTTAGGTTTTAAAGTAATTAGGAAAACCCGTAAATCCAACAGGTTGTGCTAAAAAAGTATAAGAGAAGAATGAAGATAAGCGAGTATTATCCTTGGTACTGTCGAATATTTTAGCTAATTTAATTTCAGAGAAGATGGAATTGGAAATTGGGGTTTGAAACATAATCCTCAAATTATGACAGCGGCAGTAATATTAATATTTCGTCGGAAAAGCACAAGAACCCCCTTAACATCTTAAATAAAACTATAAGTTCCACTCAAAAGAATTTTAAAAGAGACCGGAACTACAAGTTCCATTCAAATTCTTGTGCTTATAGTTTTAAGATGTTAAGGGACAGGAATACTAATATTTAAAAAAAACTTATAGATCCGGTCCTTTTCAAATTCTTTTGAGTGGAACTTATAGTTTTAAGATGTTAAGAGGGTTCTTGTGCTTTTCCGACGAAATATTAGTATTTCTGCCGTTTTCATAATTTGGTGGGTGTTCGGCTGTAAGGATTTAAGACAGGCTTTAGCCTCCTTAGCTGCTTAAGCTGGTCGAATAGTTGTGCCTTAGACAGATTTAGAGCACATTTCTTAAGCTTCTTTAGAGCAAATTCTTAAGTTGATAAAAACCTAGGCTTAAGGCACAGTGCTCCTCCTTAGCACCTTTATACACTCTAAGCTTCATTGCTCTAATCCAAGATCAGTCGAACAACTCATCCTTAACACAGCTTAAACTCTTAAGCTGCAACACTCTAAGCCTCATTGCCGAACACCCACTTGGGGATTATTTTTCAAACTCCTATTTTCCAATTCCATCTTCTCTGAATTCAGATGAGCTAAAAAAATCGACAGTACCAAGGATAATACTCACTTATTTCTTTCTTCTCTTATACTTTTTTCATAAAGGTTAAAAGAATTAGGTCAGCAAGAATTAGTTTTTAATCTAATAGTAAAGACACATATCCTCTGATGTGAGAAGTTATGAGTTTGAAACTCGAAAGAAATTTTTTTTAATAAACAATTAAATCAAAGTTGATAAGTTAGACCTCCACCTTTTTATATAACAAAAATAAAGTACTAGGTTAGTTAAATAAGCTACGGGCCTTGTGAATTTAAAAATTATATTATTTTGTGCTACGGGCCTTATAAATTTAAGCTACGGGCCTTAAGCTAATTATATTAATTTTGTAAAATTAAAATTTTTAATGAAAAATAAAAAAAATCAATTTATAGGGAGGACTTCCCCTTTAACTCCCTCCGCCCTGTATACACTCAATAAGGCCATCTGTTTTGAAGTTATCTTTGAATTGAAGCAATCAATATTGAAATTTTAGGATTGTAATTTAATTCGGATTAGCGCAACGGTAGCATAGAGGGAAATTTTATAAGCGCCACAGGGAGAAGCTACGAAGTTCTATTTCTTTCCTTTTTATAGAAAAGCTCGCAAGCTATGAAGAAATTTAGGGGGAAAAAAAGGCCCAATTCTGTTTTTCACATGCCAATTTCTGATAAACAGCCATCACGTGGTTTGGTCCATAAATTGGTCCACAATTTCTGATGGGTATGGGATCAAAATCTGATTCACTTAAAAGATTCATATGTACTGCTTTAAAATTTATGTAGATTAAGTTTGGGCGAATCTTAACATAATCCAACGGTTCCATAAAAAAGAGCCCCAATTAAATGACCCTCGCCTAAAAGAGTAGTTAATAATTTTGGGCTTGCCGGAACTTAGATATTTCTATTGGGCTGTTCACAAAAGAGATCTATCTGAAAGCTTGCACGAGGCAGCCCAATTAGATATGTCTTTAGAGGCTGTGATATTCTGGACAAAGATCCTTCCACTATCAATATCTTTTGGTCACCAATACAAAACCAATTTATAAATTATGAAATTATGATACGCAACCGGCTGACGTGAGTCAGTGAGTGGAAATAACGTGTCGTGTGCCGTGATTAACACCATTGTGATTTTGGTCTTGTGTCGTGCCGTGTCGTGATCAAATTAATTTTTTACGTGCTGTGTCGTACTGTGATTAAAATGTCAAAGAGTGATTACGGTACGTGAATGGTCACGACACGTGAGTCACGCCGTACTCAAATGCGCCGTAACCAAACGTGACTCGCGTGACCATTTGATCATAATTTAGGTTAGTTTATTCAAAATTCACCATTTGATTAAGATCTAACGGTTCTAATTAAGCGAAGATATCGTCGTTTTTCGCCTTTTTAGTGAAGATATCGTCCCTATTCATATATAATTTAGCGTAATTTACCGTATTTTAGCGTAATGTATTGTAATTTAGTGTAATTTAACGTAATATAGTGTAATTCAACTTAATTTCAAGTAATTTAGCGGATTTTAATATAAATATGCTAATTATACATCAAAAGAAGTAATCTAACAAATAATTTAAATAAAAAATTCTAATTTTCAATGTTAGATTTCATTATCTTGCTCTTCATAGTGTCTCTTAAAAAAAATAGTTTCTAATTATAAATCACTATAAAGATAAAAGAGAAACAAAAAATAGTTTCTAATTATACATCACTATGAAGACACACAGTAATTTATCGGAGTTTACCGTATTTAGCGTAATTTAATGTAATATAGTGTAATTCAACATAATTTCAAGTAATCTAGTGTATTTTAGTATATATATATGCTAATTATAAATCAAAAGAAGTAATCTAACAAATAATTTAAACAAAAAATTCAAATTTTCAGTGTTAGATTTCATTATCTTGCTCTTCATAGTGTCTCTAAAAAAAAAAAAAAAAAGAGGAGCCGGTTTTGATATTTTTGGAAAAACTCGGAAATCACGAGTAAATTTATTAATTTGTAATTAACTTTGGATATTAATAAAAATGTCGGTGCCAAGCCAACTGAATTTTATTACCAGGGAAAAAAAACACAGCAAGAGCAAACAATAATAAAAATACAAAAAGAATAAAGTGATAGCCTCTGGTCAAATCACACTTTATCAGCATAAAACTTCTCATTTCCACCACTACGCAATTAATGACAGCTTTCCCCGCCTATTTTGTAATATGGAAAAGGAAAAAAAAATAAAAGAAAAGAAAATTGAAATTTCTAGACAGATTTCACCACCTATTAATTTGATGCCAATTTATCATGATTTCTATATCAGACAAGGTTAAACACTTTTTATGTGGTAACTTGTAATGTAATTAATCCACCGTGTACTAGAGGATTATCGGAGGAAGTGAATTAAGCAGAGATTTGTTAAAATTAGAAAGCAACACTTTAATGTTTTAATGTTTGATGCCACAACCATAAGATACTTAAACGCTTAATGTTTAACGTCATATATAACCATGAGACTACTTAATTGCAATTACTCCAGACATGTATTTGCAATTGCTAATCAATTGCATCAATGGAGATGCTCTCACAGACAACACCAACCCACGATATATTATTTTTTTTGTTTTTGTTTTTGTTTTTGTTTTTATCAAACCAACCCACGATATTAGGTCAATGAAGAAGTCGACCTTTTCTTTGTAAAAATTAAGTTATAACGAGTGCATCACGGGCGTCCTCTCGCCAGCATTAAATAATAGAGATGCTACCATCATATTTGGATTCATCTAAATGCATTCAGCATTCGGATTCATTCATCATCAAAACTTTGAATCCTGTCACACACCATCGAGCTCCAGATCAAGATATACAAAATTTCACCGCGCGTATATGAATTACTCAGCGGATGGACCCAATGCATTAGAAGTTTAGAACTAACATCCACCTAAATTAACGACAGTGGAAAAAAAAATGAAAGTAAAGTATTGGATGTGTTCAAGCTGTATTAAAATAGAAAAGAATGTAAGTACGATAGAGACCAAACATTAAGAGACTTCTGGACGCGCAAGGTGACAGAGAACATGGTTAAGGTAAAAATTAAATTTAGTTTTGAAAACATTTAATTTATCATTTAGAGGTAGAAAACAAATGGGGATGTAGCTCACATGGTAGAGCGCTCGCTTTGCATGCGAGAGGTACGGGGTTCGATACCCCGCATCTCCAACATTTTCTTCCCGGACAAAATTATCTATTATTTTGGACCTGAACCCCATTCTAACACTCTAAGCCCAAATCATTTTGTAGTGTGCCCAACTGTAGAATTTCCCAATGAGTACGCAGCCCAAAAGGAAAGCAAAGAAATCATGTAGTCCTCTCCATGCATCAGGATAAACAACTTCAATGCCCAACAACACTAGGTTATAATTAAATAACGCAAGTAGAGAAGATGAAGTGGTAACAAGTTGGTTGCTCTAAGAAGAAAGAGACCTAAACAATCTCAAAATGTGGTGGTGTGCTACCTGTATGGAAAAGGCTGGTGTGCTACCTGTAGCGTAGTGACATGCCGTGTTACCTCCTCAAAAACTTATTGAATAGACTTCAAACGACAAATTTAAACCACTGAGATCGATCTACTTCACAAGTGATGCATTTACATATAAAATTCATAAAATTTTGCATTCATTTGGTATAAAGTCAAGCGATAAAAAAATGACGATTTATAAATTAATTTACTTCATTCATTATTTATTATTTTTTTACCGTTTGACCATATACTAAATGGATTCAAAAATTTATAATCATTGCCTGTAAATGCATCACTCACGAAGTAGATCGGTTTCAACGGTTTGGATTTGTCATTGAAGCATATCCAATAGATTTTTAAAGAGGTAGTACGATATGTCACTAAGCTACAGGTAACATGCTAGGTTTATTCTTTTAGTATTTAGTATAGGATATTTTAGGAGGTGTCATTTATAGGTTTTCTTTTTTAGAGATTTATGTTGTTATAAATATATATCTTTTGTACTATATGTAATTATGAAATCAAGAATACAATTAAGATTCCTCATAAGTTTATGTGTCTTGTTTTTGACATCGCCTTGAAAACCCTAACAGGGATGTTCATCAGTTCGATTAAAACTGAAATAAAATAGGCAACCCAAAATTTTATCCGGTTTTAAAAAACACAACCGAACAGATTAAAATAAACTTATCAACCAAAGTAAAACCTAACCAAACAAACCGAACTAAATTTCGGTCTATTCAGTTAAACCGAAAATAAGAAAATTAATAAAAAATAAACAGTTTTTGTTAATTTTTTGAGTTTTTTTATAGACTCAAAAGAAATATTTATTTCAATATACAAAATTGAATTAGAGTTGAGTGGTTTTCATACTCGAGTAGAAAGAAAACATTCATAATTATCTTTTTGGTTATTTCAGTTTAATAACTTTTAAAATTTTCTAAACCAAATCGAATCAAACAATTAACCGGTTATAAAAAATAAACTGCACTGATCCATTCAACTGAAAAAACCGAACCACTTAATTCAAAACTTAATTCAAACTCTTTGTGTTCGTTTTAAAACCAAATAAACCAGACCGATGAACACCCCTACTCCTATACAGAGGACATAAAACCCAGAAGATCATTTGAGTAGCATCCGAAATGCTGACTGATCCACTCGATATCAAATAAGCACGCATAACACAATCTTGCACATAGAAGAAAAATAATTGTATGACCTCTAATCAATATCAAAGTGCACCGGCATTAAATTCTTTATTTTCACTTTAATCGCAACACAATATGAGCAATTTTACTGCCCAGCAAACACAAATTAAGTAGAAGTACATTAAAGGAGAGATCTAATTCTGTCCCCTTCGGTTTGAGCATGTTTCCTTGTAATATCATGAATGCTCGGTGTACCACACAATGCCATGGTAAGTTCTAACTCGCCTTGGAGCATTTTGATTACCGATTTTACACCGTTCTCTCCCTTTGCGGCCAATCCGTACAATATTGGTCGTCCCACCTACGATATAATATGAAAATCATCTTTCTCGTCAAAAAATGCAACAAGACAAATTGAAAATGTGAAGTATATTCGACCATGTTCCCAAGGGACTAATTTTTTTCCTTCTTTTTTCTAACTTTTCCTTACCAAACTTTCTCAAAAAAAAAAAAAAAAACTTTTCCTTACCAAAACAGCTTTTGCACCAAGGGCCAATGCCTTGAAGACATCTGTCCCACGACGGACTCCACCATCAAGTAATACCGGCACAGCACCAGAAACAGCTTTTACAACCTGTACAATGCCAGTGTCAAGAGAACTTTTAAAATGATACTGTTCATAAAACCGTCTCTCGTGGTGTCATTATATGCAGAAGTAATAAAGTCAATATACCTCGTGCTTTGATACCCTATAAACAAAAATTCTACTCTATGCTTGATCAACTTGATAAAGGACTGATTCTTTTACAACTAGTTGCTCTTAAAAGGTTAAATTTCACCTAGCAATCTCCTTTCTTAAGGTACCTCTTCAAGCACTGAAATTGTAGCGGGTGAGTAATCAAGCTGGCGTGCCCCATGATTGGATACCACAATGCCAGAAGCCCCTAATTCTACTGCATTTATGGCTGTTGATTTGGAGAACAGGTATTAGAATTTAGAAAACAATCTATAAACATAACAACCTGAGATATATAGAGAGAATAATATTACCATCTTCTGCAGTGAGGATGCCTTTTAAGATAATTGGCAAACTTGTTATGGATCTTAACCATTCTATATCCTGCATTATTTTAAGCAAATAACACAAGAATATTGAAACTTCCAGAGGTACCGGAGAATGAATATCCTACCAAAGATTACAAAAAGGGCCCTAATAATAAAAGAATTTTGAGCATGAATGACTCTTACCTTCCAACAAAGTGAAGGATCCAGGGTCTGAGATGCAAATGCTTCCAGATCAGAGCCACCTTTCTACAATAGAAATCTTATGAAATTTTTTAATCTAGGATTCCAGGTCCATAAAATCTTTTACTCAGCAACAAGAGATCGTGTATATATTGATTTGAAGTTGGATACATATGCTTATTATAAGAAGAGATAACAAAAAGAAATACTACACTCACTTGTTCAACATCCACATTCAATAATCCTTCAAGGTTCGACAATTGTGGGAGAATCAATCTGAGAAATACAATTAGCTGAATTGAATAAAAAATTGTTTGTGTATAAATTGGATTTTTCCAAATCAAATATATACTCTTATGGTCAAATTGCATAACCTAGTTGTGTACCATAGCAGACAACAGGTCGGTCAAATGAACGTCAAATAACAACAAAATTGACTTTGCGATAAAGTTGTATGAAAAATAAAAAGAAACAATCTTAACGAGGGTAAATATATATAATTAAAAAGAAGAAGATAAAGAGCACTTGTTTTTTATGTCTTTTTCTCGCCGACCAAGTCTGGGTGTGTCAACAGTCAATACAATAGCCTTGAACCCATATTTCTCCGCTCGTCGTACCAGTGTTGCTGAAACTTCTCTGTTTTTGAATACCTTTTTTAATTAAATTACGAAATAAGTCAATCCGGCCGATAATCATCAACTACTAATGTAAACGAGTTTACGGAAAATGGATCTCCATACTTGCTAATGGTAGCACACATTGTTAGGATAACTGTAGCATGTCACAGATAGGAATAAACCTAAAAATATTTACAACAACTTGAGTTTCATTTGAATTGTCCTTAATACCTTATTTTATTCACAGTGAAAACCTCGGTACCTTCCAGGTAAGGTTGTGTATCGGTACATTATGGAGGTAATCCCAGAGGTAAAGTATAAATTCACAAGTGAAAGCACCATATCATACATATAATTGATAGAAGCGAAGGGAATTGCAACTCGAAGCAACGTCCTCGAGTTTTCGGCTTGAAGAGAAAGAGAGCACCTATAGAGAAGAAGAGTAGTTTGAGTAATTGTGCAGTTTACGAGAGTAAATTACAGAAATTGCCCTTGACGTATCACTCCTTCCGTTCCCAATTTGGATTCTAGGTTCAAACTATCCAGTTTGATAATTAATCTGACCAATTTTTACCAAATGGATCTGCGGTCAGCTTTCACCCAATGAGCAGATAGGAAAATAATGATATTTCAATTATCATCGGATTTAGTTACTCCAAATAGTAATTAAAACTAAACAAACTTTTAAGTACCATCAGGGTGTTACAAGCTGCTGCAGCTCTGGCCGTCGCCACCTCACCTGACAAATAATGCTGATTATCAGTTAACTCATCCTTTCATTATCAGTGTGGTAGAATTATACAGGACATTCCAAACTCTTATAAATATTCAGCTACTATACTACACTTTTCCTGTCATTTCTTGGATTTTTTTTTAAGTAAATTTTCATGGATTTTCTTCTTCTTAAAAATGTTGTCAAATCATCGGTTCTGTAACATCTGTCTTGGGACATAAAATTACCACAAAATTAGTGAGAAAATAAACAGTAAACAAGATATATAATATGGTATTTAACCTTCAGGGTGAGCATATTTATGGATTCCAGTCGGAGCAACTATAATTGGTGACTGCATTTTGTAACCCAATAGAGTTGTAGACATATCAATCTTGCTCACATCTACAAGAATCCTTGGCCTTAACCTGCGCATCATTGATTACTGATTTCTCAACAATTATTTACCTAAGGACTCTCATTTTATTTTCCATATTGATATCTGACCCTTTAAAATTTCTTTAATGCATAAATATATATATGTTCAATGCACTCCTATGAGAGAGAAAATATGTTATTGACCCCTAGAATTACACTCATAAATACTTAACCAAACTTCTCCGTCTAACTTGGAAAGGAGGGGCCTGGGAAAATTCTTATTTTAAAGGGAAATACGGGAAAACTTCCATGTTGGACCAGTATACAGTATTTCTAGAATTTATAATGGCGGTGAAACCATGCAAGCATGAAAATGACTTATATAAGATTTAAGGAAAAAGGATGCTACATAATTCTCTTAAATGCTTCCATGTTCTCTCTCAAGGTATGCTCATCCTCTGCACCCCCGTTGTAGTAATCAAAAAACATTTTTGGGAGAACCTGTTTTGCTCTTTCTTCAAATTCCCGTATATTTACAGGTTCATCCTCCATTTTCTTCTGCTCCTAACAAAATAAGACTTTTACATGTTACTCTAATGACTTGGACAAATTTATAGTTCAAGATGAAACATTATTATTGCCCGGATACCTGCACACAAATTTGTTCTAAAGGTTCAATTAATCATCAATTATGTGATTAAATAAATAAAAACAAATAAGATTAAGGTTCAATTAAATATTTCCTTTCTATTGCTTTTAGGTTCTGGTAGTGAAACAGAGCTCTCTAAGCTTAAATAAAGGATAACAAGGGATCACATCTTGAGATAATACCTCCTGATTTTATTTAGGCAAGTTATTGATCAAACTTTAAGGGATAGATTATATTCAATGGACCAAACAAATTAAAATGCCCAACTCCAATCCGTAGCTCCCTTGATCGATCTTTAGTGACTACAATTTTGGTCCTCAACGATTTCTCTTGTAATCTAAACCAGTCAGATTCTTGGTCGAATTCTCTAACAGATCAAATAAGAGAGGAAAATTGTAATTGAAGAAGAGATGTATGACTTTACCTTTGCTCGCAGTTAGTACGGTCTACCGCCAGGCCGCTGTGGAGAGTGAGAGAGATGTATATTTGCTAGTGTTTGCATGCTAGTGAGCTCATCCCACTGTTTCCTTTTTTCACAAATTTGACGTGTAATCCTGTACAAATCAGATATTTTTTTTTCGAGGGAACTGCGGCCGACATTTTTATTAATATCCAATGTTAATTACAAATTAATAAATATACCCAGAATTCCTTAAATTTTCGAAAAATGTTCAAACTTGTCATTTTGTTGCCGATTTTCTCCTCTCCAGAAATCGGCCATTTTCTGAATTTTTTTTAGAGACACTATAAAGAGCAAGATAATAAAATCTAACACTGAAAATTTAAATTTTTTGTTAGATTACTTCTTTTGATTTATAATTAGCATATTTATACTAAAGTACACTATATTATTTAGGCAAATTCTTCTATGCACCTAAGGACCTATTTGTAAAATGAGCATATTTTCATTTTCAAAGTTCAAACAGTCGATCCGACCGTTCAACATTATCTCCATATTAAAATGTACTTGGAGGTCAAATTTTACATTTTTTTGAATTTTTTTTACTATTTATTAAGATGGGTACAAAATTCAATGGTCTGAATTTGACTAGTTTTGTAAAATACTTAATAAATAGTTAAAAAATTGAAAAAATGTAAAATTTGACCTCCAAGTACATTTTAATATGGAGATAATGTTGAATGGTCGGATCGACTGTTTGAACTTTGAAAATGAAAATATGCTCATTTTACAAATAGGTCCTTAGGTGCATAGAAGCATCCCTCATTTATTTAAAATTATGTTGAATTACACTATATTACTTGAAATTATGTTAAATTACACTAAAATACGGTAAATTACACTAATTTCGCTAATTATAATGAAATACGGTAAATTACGCTAAACTACGCAAAATTACGCTAAATTAGGCTGATTTTGTGCCATTTTTCATAAATCATAAAAAATAGTAAAAAAATTTCAAAAATAGTAAAAATTGATATTCTACAAGTTCATTATATAACTAATTTACGGAGCTACTTAGATTGAATAATAGAAATAAAAATCTTAATCAGAAACTTCAACTCTAGTTTTGAGGCTCTTCTCTTTGTTTTTTGGCAATTCTGAATTTTGGAATTTGGCAATGCTAACACTGACGCATGCGTATTTTCGCAAGCTTTCCGAAAAGTGGTCATTTGCTAAAATCGA
This sequence comes from Carex myosuroides, assembly GCA_028015225.1. Taxonomy (NCBI): domain Eukaryota; kingdom Viridiplantae; phylum Streptophyta; class Magnoliopsida; order Poales; family Cyperaceae; genus Carex; species Carex myosuroides. The sequence goes on along the minus strand of CM051486.1, from coordinate 4,554,913 downwards.
ACACTCGAGCGTCATTTTATGGCCGTTTGAATATTCATCGTCATTTTTCGCCTTCTCAGTAAAGATATCATCCATATTCATATGTAATTTACCGTAATTTACCATATTTTAGCATAATTTAACATAATTTAGCGTAATTTAATGTAATACAGTGTAATTCAACATAATTTCAAGTAATTTAGCGTATTTTAATATAAATATGTTAATTATACATAAACAAAAAGTAATCTAACAAATAATTTAACAAAAAATTCGAATTTTCAGTGTTAGATTTCATTATCTTGCTCTTCATAGTGTCTCATAAAAAAAATAGTTTACAATTATAAATCACTATAAAGATAAAAGAGAAACAAAATATAGTTTTTAATTATACATCACTATGAAAACAAACAGTAATTTACCGGAATTTACCCTATTTTAGCGTAATTTAACATAATTTAACGTAATTTAATGTAATATAGTGTAATTCAACATAATTTCAAGTAATATAGTGTATTTTAGTATAAATATGCTAATTGTAAATCAAAAGAAGTAATCTAACAAATAATTTAAATAAAAAATTCGAATTTTCAATATTAGATTTCATTATCTTACATAGTGTCTCTAAAAAAAAAAAATTAGATACCAGCCATTTTATGGCCGGTTTCTCGAAAGGAGAAAACCGGCAACAAAATAGCTGATTTGGGTATTTTTCAAAAATCACAAGAATTCTGGGTATATTTATTAATTTGTAATTAACTTTGGATATTAATAAAAATGTCGGCTGCGGGCGTCTTCGTGGGTCCGAATGAAAAAGGAACCCAATTTTTTTAGTTTGTATCCGGACCGTTCTTTAAGAAATTAGAATATGGATCAATCCATGAACGGAGCTAGGCAGCTAGCATATAAACTGCCTACTCCTGAAAAAAAAATTATATAGGACCAAGTGAAAACACGAGCATGTGCCTACTTCTGACCAGCTAAATTCAATTTCCAACCATTAACCAGTTTAGTATTTTATAATCTGCTACCGAGATTTGCTATTATGCTTGAAAAATGATTTGATACCACTTTAACCGGTTTGTTTCATCAAATTTAAAAACAAATAACTGAGCCATTAACATTTCTTTGAACAGCTGCAAATGGAATTCCAACAGCTCCATTGACATTTGTCTTGATTTGTAATTTAGAAAGTGTTTTAATTTGTGATTATCTTTTTTTTTAATTTGTCAATTAGAGAATAGACAAATAAATTTGAGAAATGAAAACTTTAAAATTGATCAATCTATGTAAAAACTCTTACAGTATAATATGCACCGGTAAATTTTTTTTGCAACCTTATATGTTTTTTTTTTTTTAAATCATGGATTGTGAGTCAAGCCACCCAACACACTTTCAAACTTCTATGTAGAAATTATAAAAGATTTTCTCACTTTGTGGATTTCAAATTCATGACCTCCCACGTGAAAACTATGTGTCTTTGTCACTAAACCAAAAACAAGTTTTTTGTATGCTTTCTTTTTTAATTGTATCATAAAGATTTTGTCTACTCCTACAAAAATTCTGACTAAACCCTGAATCAAATCTAATATGAAATAGAATATACGGATTCCTTTGACATTCGTACAAGAGCAAATTGGACAGGTCAGATCAAAACTCAAATTCTGAGTTACTTTGGAGGATCTGAATTTCGTCTTCGTGGGGTCGTTGTATTTTTCTTTTTCCTTTTTTTAAAAATAATTGGTGGCTAGAGATGTTAATATTTGTTTTTAATTTTATTCCTATGTAATACGAGAATAAGTAAGATTTATTTTCTTTAGCTTATAGATAAAAGCATAGCTAGGGTGTGATGTGCTCATCAAGAGTGGTTAGTGAACACAATTTCAAAAGTTTATCGAATTGGTTTCGAACGACTAATCTAAATTATTGAAATCCATCTAATTCATCAGTGATGCATATACATGAATTTTTTGGAAGTTTTGAATTCATTTAGTACAAAGTCAAACGGTAAAAAAAAATTATAAGTTATTTTATTAATTTTTTTTATTTTATAGGATACTTAATGTGATATTATGGTCAATATTATATAAGTTTATTAAAAATTAGGATGAAATTTCTTTACCATGGATTAACTTGACAATCGTAATAACTGCAAAAAGTAATTTATATTTTCTAAACCTAACAACTAACACATAAAGTGTAATTAATCTATAAAAATCATATACATGAATAATAATAAAATTTCATGCAAATACCATTCATCAAATGATATTTTTTGTTCATATTTAACGATATTTGAAGAAACTTAACTGATATTGAAATTATATGAAAAATTGATACACAAGAATTATATAAGAAAAAACATGTCTATAATTTATTATTTTTTAAATTCTATTATGAGCAAGGTTAAAATGTCTCATTGTTTTCATACTCCGGTCATTCCTCATATCATTATTTTTATTTTCAAAGTTCAAAGAGTTGATTTGAACCGCTCAACATGATTTTCCCCGAAATTTTTTTTATACCATTATTTGAAAAAAAAACAAAACACCCCGAAATTCGGGTTTCTCTAATTCTACCCAGGCCGCAGAACACCCGTGCGGCCCCTTGGGAGGCTATATAAGGGGGACGCTGGTTTTATTTTTTGTGTTCATTCAAAGAAGCTTTCAATTCCTTCGAGCTCGGGTAAGTTTTCTTCTCATTTTTTAGTTTTAATTTTTAGTTTAGGGTAGTAATTAGGTTTAGTGTTTAGAATTAGATATTAATTTAGGGTTTAGAACCAAAATTTAAATAGAATTGTACCAAAATTTAATAGAATAAGATCAAAATTAATTGTTTGAGCACCAAAATTAAATTAGACTTGTACGGAAATTTAATTAGGTTTATTTTACCAAAATTAATTGTTGGAGCACCAAAATTAAATTAGACTTGTACCACAATTTAATTAGATTTATTTTAACAAAATTAATTGTTTGAGCACCAACATTAAATTAGACCAATTCCAAAATGTAAGTAGGGTTATTTTACCAAAATTGGTACCAACACTAATAGCCAAAAATTATCAAATACAACATGGCATCTAGTTGAGATAGACCGTCTTCCAGTAGGGGTGTACTATTTTCTAGTAGAGGTGCACAACATGACCCTATAGCCACTCCGTACGAGATTTTCCAGTACATCCACGGTGCGTTGTCAGATGTTTCAGGTATCCGGAGTCGCACTGACAGGGTCAGTGACTTTTTGTGGTACCCGAAAGCGGAGCACCGGATTCTAGAGGCTGCCACTAGGGTAAGTTCTAAATTAGTCATATATATAAAAATACTAATAACATAATTTTTTTCTATGAATATTTAATGAAACTTGACCTGAATTTTTAATTAAATGCAGGGTTTGGATGCGGTTACGGTTCGTCACAACCGCATGTGGCTAAAGTACCAGCCGATGTACGGAGGGACATTGTGTGTAATGAGATTGTTTTAGCTATCCCAGATGGCCGAGGAGAACCATGATGAGGGTTTATCTTCCGGTCTCATAGAGCGATGGCGTTCCCAGACGCACACCTTTCATCTCTCTTATGCTGAGATGACAGTCACCCTACAAGACGTCAGATGTCTGTTGGGTATGACTATTATTGGGGAGCCTGTGACGGGCGTCGAGTACGGAGACTTCCAGCTATTGTGCATGGACTTGCTGGGGTACTCCCACGCGGATCTCCAAAAAGAGAAGAAGAAAGGTGAAAAGATTCAGATCTCGCCCAGTACCATCAGCTTAACAAAATTGAGGGCCAAATTCAAGAACTATCCGGATCGTCCAAATCAGGTATGTAAATTGTACCTTTTTAATTTAAATAATATCAGATTTACTCCTAAACAATGTTCTAATTAAATAAATAACATGTGGTTGTTGACCAATACCTGTGCGCATATATTCTGGAGATGATTACTTGTCGGTTGTTCCCGGATTCACACGGAGATCAGGTGCAGCTGTGTTACCTATAGGTAAAAAATTTATTCTTATAATTTTATAATTTTTTCATTGTTCTATATTTCAGTATAAGTAACACTAACATTGTAAATTGTATAGGGGTCTTAACAATGCTTGTCTGAAGAAGAACAAGACCTTTATTGGACCATGCATGTTACTACAGCATTGGTCGTACGCACATCTGATCGTTGGCCGTCTAGTCCTGGCTAGCAAGACAGATGTGCCAGAATGGGGCAAACCCGAGCCAGACAACTGCCTTGCATACGGTGCCAAGTATTGCTATCTGAAGATTTGGGTCGGGTCAGGGCATGGCTCGTCACTCGGCATCACATTCTGGAGACAAGTGATCGAGCATCTGAGAGATGATTCAGAGTATGTGACCTGGGAGCCCTACAGAGAATATGTAAGTCTAATTTTTTTAAATTTGATTTAAAAAAATTTCATGTTTTGTTGTTCGAATTGATATATGATTTCAAATCTGTAAATTTAGCTCGAGTAAGATGGGGGACATCAGACTTTCCTCGAGGTATTGCCTGAGCAATGTCGATAGCAGGAGCGTTTCTAGCCTACAGAGATGCCGCTCATATATTTTCAGGTACCGTAATTTAGTTTAATTAATTATCAACATTGTAACTTAATTTAATAGAAGCAAGCTAACTTAATTAAATACACATATTATAGAGCAATATTACCCCAGTCGGGTCATGAGACAGTTCGGGTTGCGTCAGACATCTCTGCCCCCGGCACCGATCACCGAGGGGGTGTGGCGACAGCTTCATCATGCCAGGGACACCACTGCTGCAAGAACTGGGGAGTCGTGCGTGCTGATTACGTAGCCGAGGCAAGATCTGCAAATCCCCCATTAGCTGAGCAGCACTGTCACATGGATGTCGCGCTAGTGTAAGAATTATTTTCATAATTTGTTTCTTCACTATAGTTTTCTAATTGTAATATCTGACATTTTTGGAATCCATATAGACCTTATAGAGATTGGTACCAGGATCACGGCACGTACACCATATATCTGGAGGGGTGTATCGCCGACAACCCTTATGAGTGGGTATCGAGGCCGGGGGATCAGAGATGACAGATCCATGGTATTATCCCCCCGACGCACCGTTCGCATCCACGGTATGTTTAATTTCAAATTTCAAATTAAAAACTAACAATATTTACATTTGTACAACATATATATAATGTTTTTTTGCAGGCATTATATCTGGTCAAGAGTTGCGTCATAGTGGCTACGATGGCCACGATGAGGCTTGGGAAAACCATCCTCAAGAACAACGTACCCGCAGTGTGCCAATGTGAGTACATGCCGCACCTCGACTCTCTACTGAGATGCGCTGGCTTGGGCGGGTGTGATGCGATCGATGACATATCGATCCGACGAGCCTGATATCTACATCTCGTACGCTAGTGACGAGGCATTGTTTGTAGCCATTCAGGACACTGAGACAGTCGGTCAGGCGTTCGACTGAGGTACCGAGGCATTGCGTTGAGCCGCAGACCAGGCCATGCCTACTTAGGATGCCGAGTTATAATTGTAATTAAAATATATAACTGTAATTTTTTTTTAAAATTCTTGATTAACTAATTTGTAAGTTACTGCAGGGTGAGGAGGAGGAGCCGCTTGGGTACAATATCTCCACATATTTTGGCACAGAGGGAGATGGACTGTATTTTTTGGGTTACAGTTCGACTCAGACAGTACCTCCTGCCTATCAGCTAGGGTATGTTCAGATAGAGCCTGTCCCGCAGTTTCCTAGGCCATTCTCATAACAGGCATCGTACCATTTCCTCCATGATGACCCCATAGCCAGACAGGCGTTTTTATTCACGCAGGGTGAGTCTGGACAAACTACGGTTTTTGATTCTGGAGTCCAGCAGACATCCGAGATTGAGGAGGTTCATGACGAGCAGGTTCAGGCAAAGAATGTCCAGGCAGAGGACTCTACAGACTCAGCAGATACTGACGAGACGCCACTCTCCAGGCGGGGTCGAGGGTTCAGGAAAAAGATGGCGAGGACGGTATTTAGTCCTGACCCGTAGGCTTTGGTTTGTACTTTGTTAGATGTTTTGTCAAATAGTTGGATTTATTTGTTAGATACTGTCACTTATTTATTTTATTGCTTTGTTATTTTATTTATTTATTTTTTGTTATTTATTTATTTTGTTCATTATATCATTATCTCTTCATACACAAACGATATTTCAAACGAACGATATTTTCAAAATATTTAATCCTACAAGCCAAACATATTTTACCAATAAATAACATTTAAAACAAAACCCAAAACAAATAAAATAATTTTAAAAATTAAAATCTAAACAAATAAAATAATTTTAAAAACAAAAACCAAAACAAAAATAACATATTTTAGATTTAAAAAAAAAATAGGGGCGCATCAGCATAGTGCCAACCCTGGGGTCGCAGGGGCGTTGTGCGACCCCTGGCTAGGGCCGCACAGGTGTTCTGCGGCCTGAGTAGAATCCCAAAAACCAGAAACAAGAGTGTTTTAGTTTATTTTTTTTTCAGAAAATGTTATATATAAAAATTTGGGTGATTTCTCTATTAAAATGTGCTGGGAGAACCTGAGCTTTTTGTTTGATGTCTCTGTTGGCTTTGTTTCTTTTAATTCTGATATGTATCTGTTCAATTCTCCAGATGTTTGGAGATTGCAACAGTAAAACTATTCTGATTTCTTAATGAAATCGGTGGGCTGGGTCCTACTTTTTCAAAAAAAAAAATGTGCTTGGAGATCAAATTTTATTTTATTTTTTCAAAAAAAAGTGGGCTTGATCTTTCTTTATTTTTCAAAAAAATGTGATTGGAGATCAAAAAGTGGGCTTGATCTTAATTTTTGTACTAGTATTTTAGATAGGTACATAATCACATGTTTTTCAGAAGATTATTGATTATCCAAAAACAATGATTTTGTATCTATTTAAAATGTTGGTAAATAGTAAAAATAAAATCTAAAATTTGATCTTCAAGGACAAGTTAATATGAAAATCGTGTTAAGAGATTTAAATTAATTGTTTAGACTTTGAAAAAAGAGATACAAATGTGAAGTATGATTGAGATCCGACAACAACAAGACATTTTAATTCTATTCTTCTAAAAAAACATTAATAAAATTATAAAGAAAAACAATTAATTGTCAAAAGTTCCATCCTAAACGTTAGCCGGTACAAATTTTGTGCTGGGCTGTATTTTTATATATTTTTTTTATTCTTTCGAGCTGACCCGGTGCATTGTAATAAATTCGTAGTCTACAATTCTCGCATACCTTTAGGCTTAGATTTCTAAAACATATTGATTTTCTTTTTATCCTTTTGCATTTTTAATCTTGCAAGGAACATGTCGAAATCAAAACGTTAACGAAAGTTAACACGTGCACGACTCTTGTGTTAAACATGGCATAGCCGTTGGGACATTTTTGAGTATTTAATTGGTGGGAGAAACTTCAATATTAATCGGCAGGCAACATCATCATTTTCTAGTAGATATTTCATAGACTTTGCTTGCAATTTTGCAAACTATTTTTCATTTGATCAAGTTAGGAAGATTTGTCTTTTTTTCTTTCTTTCTTGTAAATTTTGGGACAAAGTCGAACATAAAAGTTTTTTAGGGTGCTGTTCGGGAGGAGAGATTTAAGTTTTCTTAAGACTTAATATTTTTAGGTAGAGTTGAGTAAAATCAGTTAACTGATATAATATGCACAGATAAGTTTTCATCCAGATTTTGAATCTGTGAATTATACCTTCGAATTTGTCTCATTCTCCTTGTATGACAAGAATGTGATTTCCGTCCCATTTCGAATATATGAGTCGACTTGACTAGTCCACCAAATGAAGCCAGAAATATTTTAAGCCGTGGTCAAATATATTGATAACACGATTATAATTCTGTTGCAAGTTTAATTATATTGAAATTGAAGTGAGGCTATGGAACTATACATAGTACATATTGGTCAGTATTATAGATAAGTATTTTTATTTTTGAAGTTCAAACAATTGATCTGAACTGTTTGATATAATTTTCATATGAAAAATGTATTTGTAGATCAAATTTTATATTTTTTTAAAACTTTTTTTTACTAAATTTTTAGATAGAAAAAAATCACTTGAACTAAAATTCTAGACCATTCAAAAATAGTGTTTTTCTAACCTATCCAAAAATATGGTCCTCAAATATATTTTCATATGGAGATCATTTTGTACGGATCTGATTAACTGCTTGAACTTTAAATATGAAAATATCGATCCATAGTTGCATATTAATATGTGCTATGCATAGTACTATAACCTAACTCTAGAAAGTCGAAACTATAAATTGAATGAAAGTCAATAAATATGTCAAAGTTCTTGTTTTATTTTACATTGTCGTTCGAATTAAAATTGTTTGGATTTTTTTATTAATGGACCTTGGTACACCTCAACTTCTTTTATATGTTATTTTCGAGAATTAAACATGCGTCTTTCTGAAAAAAAAAACTACACTAAATTTACGGTTCACAATCATTTGGATTTTGATCAATAATATCTGACAATAGCATCTCGGATCAATTATCGGAGCATATTTATTGAGTAGATAGTGAAGTAAACATTTATCTACTACTAAATTACAAGATTAACAATTAAATGGAGGGTATATTTGTTATCTTAATTCTTAAAATAATATAATAAAATCTTAATAAATATTAAGAGATAAAATAAATAATATTAAGTTTATGTGGAGATACTGAATATTATGATGTTTATACAGAAAAATTAGCTATTTTGGAAGTTTTTATGGACACACTAGACACACACCCAAAACACACACACACACACACCCAAAACAAGTAAATGCTGTATAGGATTGTTCTTCATCAATTTCAAATATAACATTTCTCTCCAAACACTATACTACAAAAAACACTAATCATATAGTGTACATCATACATGTTTTTTTTTTCAATATTTTCATTAAATCGGTGTTCAAAGCCTGCCTTTTCCAACAAGATAATAAATTATTTATAATTTATTTTCTATAGCGGAAAGCTCACGGACCACGGTTCCATATTCACATTTTTTTGGGTGGAGACTTGAAGTAATTAATTGATGAAATGATTATTTAGATTGAAATGGCTTAGTTAATTTTTCAATTGCTAATTTGGGCCATCTCTCTTCTGTTTTGCACTTGTTTTCTTTCTTTATTTATAACAAATAAAATACAACAACGACCGCTAACCTACAGAAACCTTAAAAGAAATACAAATGTGTTTTAACAAGTACAATAACAACAACAGCTACGCTGGCTAAAATAAAAGATGGGAGGCCTTGTTTGCTATGCAGTTGCACTTGCTTTTATTGGATGTTATATAAGCTTAACTTTATTAATAACAACAACTACTACATTTGCATTTATTAATTTACTTAAATTTTGGTGCGTTTGTAGTTAGGCAAAACACCGTCATGGCCGTAGTTTTCAAATTGCACATGCTGACATGCTTGCTCAGTTTCCATAATAAACAATAGCTGCAATGGAAGTACTTCCTAAAGAAAAGAAAACGCACAACGGTCGTCAATTAGGTTTTAATCGTGGGAGGGATTTCTAACTAGTAATTAAGTGATAATTTATTTATAAGTTTAACAGCAAATGATATTTTATATATATAAGTTTAATTAACAACAAGTTCGTACACTTTAATCTGAACTAGTAATTAAGTCATAATTTATTAGGTTGATTCCTAAGAAGTTTTGTTCAAGTTAATCCAGTAAACATAATATGGTGAGGGAATTCTAATTTTTGTTCCCATCATTTAAAAAAAAAGTATTTGGTACACATTTATTTTCAAGTACATTTGACTGATTTAAGAACTATTGTTATTTTATTGATGATGGATTTTCTTAAACTGTTTAATTTTTTAATCAAAAGGTTCATTTAATATTAACAGCATTCACTACTACAAAAAAAAAAACACATTTACTATCGCCCCTTTACCATCGGCTGTCCTTCCGCACGGATGGTGTATGTAACCAGTGACAACGTTGTAATTAATTCGAACATTTTACCGACTGTTCAGTTTAACCAACCGATGGCGTTGATGGCCCCCCTCCTTTGCCATCCTTTTTTAATATCCTACCGTTAGTTTTGAGTGTCTCTGTGATATCATATGGGTTACAACACCAATGGTGTAGAGGTGGTGATCTTTACCATCTGTGATGTCAATTGGGCCGTCAGTTTTGGATTGATCAATACCAACTGTGTTCCTTTTTGAACCAGTGGCGATGTTCTCAGGGGCAACGCTGTAAATACTTGTAACTAGATTTTGGTATAAACCACACTCTCATGTATTCAATTAATTGATTGTGATGTATTGTGTAATTAAGTTTGGAGCTATACTGTGCAATTATAATGAGATAATTATTTAATAACATACATACTACTAACTCAATAATATCTAATTAACTAATTAAGGATTAACTGGTTCCTGAAATTTTTATGTTATAATTTTTTAACAGAAAAAGTTCATAACCAAGAGTAATATATCACTAGTTTATTAGAGAATACTGAGCTCGTGACTACTCATTGTTATCGTAAGTTTATAACCAATAGTAACAGAACTATATGAGAAAGTTAATTAAAATAGATCCAAGGAATGTACCTAGTGGTATTAATACTACCAAATTAACATCCAAAATAGATCCCAGTATATATTACAAAACATTCAAAACATCCGTACACAAAATATGTTGAAACATCCATATATAAACTAGCTATAGCTAGTATAACTCCAAAGTCTTCAGACAACAACCGAAATAATCATATTTATCAAATAACGCGTATACAAATCCCCAATCCCGATCGGTAAAACCCAATTCCATTGTTGTAAACATCATTTTACAACAATGATGAGAACAAGTGATCAATGTATAATAGTTCCTAAAATTTCTCAATTCCCCTTTACCAAACATGAGATACTGTATCACTCATTGTACCATGGTATCAAACCTCCAAAATTGAACCTCAATCATCTCGAGATTTCTTCTGTCAGATGCTTCAAATAGCGAGATTGGAACTATAGTTTTTTGTCATTCTTCATAATCCCAATCACAAAACTGCAGCAAATAATTGATCAATTGATAACTAGATATTTACTTATAAGGTTGACCGGTTAGGAATATGATACAATTATCCAAGATCCAATAAGGGAAATAGACATAACTATTGATCCCTTGTGATCCGATCTCAGTTAGAAACATATTGGAATATAGATCTGCAGAAGAACGTCGCGTTCTATAAACTAATAGTGGGGTAATCTCGGTTATTTCAACTACGGAAGGTATAAAGAAAGGGCGTAACTGTGAACTTAAATCTTTCTAGTCTTGGTAATGTCATTGATCTTTATGCGATTGATTAGGGTGAGGTTAGGGTACCATCCCCTTGCCAGTCCTTCTCAATTAGGGTGTTATAGCGTACCTGTGATTAGCACTAGAATAGGATTAGCAGCTCTCAGATTTGCAATTGATACTAGTACAGGGCGCATATGGTTCTGATCAAACCGCATGCAACACCGATTGGAGTTAGAAATCATAATTGACAGGTATTGCGCTTGTATACGGTTGGTGAGCATCGCATGCGTTTGTATTTGTGACCGGAAACTAGATTAAACAAGTGAGAATGATAGATAGTCTGATCCCTGGAAGTCCATCTTCTATACACAAAGCATTTATTCACTGTTTTAATTATTCTTACAACTAAACAACCCAAACAACCAAAATAACTAAAAACCTAGACTAGATTATTGTTAGATCTCTTAATACACTATCTCTGTGGATCGACACCCCAATCTATACTATACGATAGGTTCATGCGCTTGTGAATCGATTGTAAAGTAGACAATTAGGGTTATAAATATTATTAGCTCTGATTTTAATCCATCATTAGAGCTGAACGCTATCGGTTCTAGCCGATGGTATTTGTGTATACCTTTCCTATCGGAGCGATAGCGCTTCGGAACCCGATTGCAGATTGTGATTTGAACCGACGGTGAAGTATTTTTCTGTAGTAGTGATTATACCATCACAATTAAGGTACATAGTATATGGACATGAAATTAAATAGTCCGTTATTTTATTGAGTTATTTCTTTTTTTTCCCTTCATTTAGTCAAAGTTTTACTATGAATTATAATGAGAAAAGAGAGCTGGAAGGCAACGAACGGTGGAATACAGGAAAGGACAGCAAAATGTTAGTTGATTCTGTGTTTATTAAGAGGATTCTAATGTCATAAATTTTTAATATTATAAAATATCATAAACTGTTAATCTTATTTATTTTTATGGAAGATATTTTCACATAAAAGACGATTTTGGAGTATTTAATATTAGATCAATTGCTAAAAAATGAACGAATTTAATTAAATGAATTCATTTTGACCACTTAATATAGTATAAAACGGACTCCAAAATTTATAAAACTTTTATGTGCACGCTATCAGTCATTAACATAATAACGATCATTTTTTTCAATTTCAAAATTTAAAATATAAGTTAAAAAAGTGAGTTTGTGACATTTACCCAATAATGTATCAGAATAATAATTAAATGGATGTGCATATCTTACATAAATTCAACTCATGTCTCACATTCAAATCATCTTAAGTTGTTTGTCTTCTGAATTTTTTAGTGCACAGGTAGTTGAGTTTTCTGAAAGGAAGTATTGAATTTTTATTAATCAAAAATAAAATAAAAATATCGCAGATGGAGAATGGTTTGATGAAATTTCAATATATAAGTAGGACGGGACAATTTATTCCGTCCCACAAACTTATATACTACAACACCCAAATAACAATATGACTTCGAGTGCTCGAAAATCCAAAATCTTTCTTATTTGTGGGACGGGATAAATTGTCTCGTCCTACCTATATATCGAAATTTTATCAAACTGTTCCCCATTTGCGATATTTATTTTATTATTTCTTAATTATTAATAAAAAAATCAGCTTGAACTTGTGACCAGTTCATGGTTTTTTTTTTTCCCCATATGAAATTGACAAATATATACTAAAATTGAGTAATGAGAAGTGCAGTACAGGATGTTATAATGACAAATAGTTGTCATACGCCACTAAATATCTGAATGGAAGTTAATGGAACCATGTACAGATGTCAGATGTACTGATACGAGCAAGTACAAAGCATTGAAGCAGCCAGATGATGTACTGATATGAGCAAGTACAAAGCATAGAATTCTATAGAGGTATTATTAAGCATACATAAATTATACTGATCAACTTTAGACTTTAAAATATAGGGTTCCTAAGCATGGGTAATTTTACGGACATTAATGGCCTCGCCAAGGACATTCATGGCATGTCAAATTTGTATTCCTAGAAACATGTTACATTTTAGGTTTAGAAAGGAGGCATTAAAAAATTGCCGCCTTATTTGTTTCATCTCATTGAATAAGCACAGACACTATTTTCTCCTGGAGATAGAACTGTTTATTAAAATAATTAAGAGATAAGGAATAAAGAAGGTGAAGAGAGAAAAATATCATCTTTCAAAACCGGGGTGACATGTGTTAGGTCAATGAGAAACATCATGACCGTGCGGTCCTTTGCCTCTTAAACACCCCCGTGATAACTCATAATTACGATCATAATTATGCTGACAATGAAATCACAGCATTTTTTTTTTTAGAAGTTCATTAAAAATAATATAGAAAAATAGATAGATTATTTGAGAATTTCACTCTCATATAAGAAACTGAATTATTGATTTAGTCCATTTAGGCAATTAAAGAAACAAAATCAAATGTATGCCGTGGTGTACCTTGAAAAATATGAAATGAAAAATAACCAAATCAATAATTTGGTTCTTACCATTTCAAATTTTCTGTGATGATTTAATTCCTTATCACTTTATTTAAAACTTGAAGTGAGCAATGTTAATAATAAAAATTAAAAGACAAACAATTAATTTGTATTGAAAAAAAATAGACATATAATAACAAAATTGAATTAAAATAATAAAAAAATAAATTAATTTGTCTGCTGACAACAAGTAATTTATGTTAATCAACATAAATTAATTTGCATGCTGGAAAAAAAAACCAACAAAAATACAAATAAAAAATCAGACTTTAAATACGCATAACTTTTAATAAAAAATTATGATTTCTTATTATAACCTCAGTTCGAATAACTCACGAAAAAGATCGACAGAGTTTTCAGTTCAAACCCATAAATTTCCATTTTCGAAACTAAAAAAAAACATTTGAAGCCTCAAACATTAAGATGAGTTTCTAAACTATTGTAAAATAAATAACTATGAAATAAAATTATAGCAACAACAATAATATAAATAATTCATAGTATCAAGAATACACATAATTATAATAATACAATATTATAGACTAAATATGTATAATAACATATAAATGTAAATGTTTTTATTTTGAAATTAGTTTAGTGTTTTAGGTATTCAGATCTAGGATATGCTATTAAAAAAAGGACAATTGATGAGATTTAGTTTAGTGTTTTATCAAAAATTTAGTTTACTGTTTTCATTTTAAGATTTTTCGAAAAAAAAGATAACCGCCCCACTGTGTGGCGGTCCACTTTAGAAGAGAACCGCCCCATTGTGGGGTAGTTGGGGGCAGTTTTCGAATTTCCACAAAATCAAGGACATATTTGTTATTTTTTAATTGAGGGCATTAAAAAAATCGCATAAATTTCTCTAAACTTTGTCATTTGTCACGAATTAGTCACTCTAGTTTTATTTGTCCCATTGTAGCCATTAAATTTTTTATTTGTTACAATAAAATCACTCTGTTACTTTTTTCATCTAAAATATTAACAACATATAAAGTAACATGAAGATGGATGAGCATATTTCGTTAGTATTTGGGCGGAAAAAATAATAAATTGACTTGATTTGGACAAATGAAAATTTTAATAGTCACAAAGAAACAAATTAAACTTGAATGACTAATTCGTGACAAGAAAAAATTAGGGGTCTCAAGAAAAAATTATCATTTTTTAAAACACTAATAAAAGTATTCCTGAATTAAATGAACGAATCCATAAGTTTTTGATAAATGCTTAGATAGTGAATCGCTGAATCTGACAAAAATTTGAGAAATACAAAACCTGTATGTATGTATGTATTAATTGTACTTTTATGTTCAAATTTGAAGATTTTTCTTTATTTTTTTTACAAAGGAAGATATTATTGCTAATTTTTTTTTTTTATAAAGCGACTATAAATGAGGGGAAAAAAGGATCAGCAGAGGCCATCATTAAGAGTGCGAGTCCCACTTCTACTCACAATTCTTTCCGTTATTTGTTTGTTGCAGGATACATTACTCTGAAGTTGATTCATTGGCCACGCTGCTAACATTTGTGAAGAAAGCAGATCCTTCGTTATATGTAGCCAGTAGCCTTAAATACTTTGTATCAGAGTCACTGACAGCGTGGGACCCCCAAAACACAAATCGACCTGGGAGTTGAAGCAGAAATACCAAAATCGAAGATGGCGTTGTTTTGGAAATATATCTGCTGTGATACTTTGAGAATCACATAATTCTATTATTCAAAATCTAACCCTTCATTTGTTTTGAGATTTATGCATAGAAAATAACAGTTTTTAAGATTTGTGCATTCTCAAATTAAGAATCACGGCAGATTATTTCCCGTTGTTTTGGAGTCGGTCGAGAAAAATACAGACGGCACGCTTTATTAGTATATGTGGGTCCTTCTCGTCAGTAACCAATTAGAAGAACTCCTTCATTAATTAATAAGAGAAAATATCTTTCGTGCGAGTTGTTTTTCTGCGGCGATTAGAGGTACAACATTCCATGTGGCTGAAACTGTATCATAAGTTGCGTAGGTGGCAGTATACCAAATATTTCGCTGTAAATAATCTAAATAAATGCTACATATTTATTTGTAAGAAAAATAAAGTAATGTTCGTGATGATAATATATCAAATTTCAAGTTTCATCATCAAGCAATTTAGAAAATTAACAGTTTAGTTTCAACAACGCTTGATTACTGATTGAAATAATTTTGAAGATTGCACCAGATTTGATCCAAAAATTATCTATAATATATCTGCAATTTTATTTTATTTATTTATTTTTATAACCTTGTTATGATTGTTAATATTTCATTCCTTTTTATTACAAATAAAAGGAGATTATAGAAAAATACAACATTAATTGTTACATGAAAACGCCACATCAGACTGTTCACCAGCTCCCTTCAGTTTCTCGGTGCCTTTCGGTTTCTTTATTTTTAATGGACAAATACCCTCATAGATAGTAATGTTTTTTAATGGTTGCACCCTGATTTAGATTTAAATCTACCCCGTGACCTAAAATCTTGGTTGGTAACGAAGCTTTAGAAAATTAAAGTGTTTTAAAATGTTTTAGTGATGATTTAAGTGATTTGGAAGTTAAGTCGCATTAATACTTAATTATTCAGGTACGAGTTTTTGTGAGTCTGTTTAACATTTTTAGTATTCATTTCATGAATTTTGAAATTTACACATTGTACGAACAACTTTTTGGCAATTAATAAACCTACACTAATCCTGAAAATTTCACCAAAAATCGGCAGTGAATTTATGATTATTGCATTGCATTCCTGTATTTATTTCTAACTGCCTGACAATATTAATCATAAAAAGCCATGATATCTACTAGCTTAGAATTATATATACTTCATTTATTTATTTCACCCACCACCAAATGCCACTACTGTGATTTAATTTTTAGGGGAAATTTCATGTAACCCCTCAAAAATTTCAAAATTACGTATTTTCTCCTCTAAAATTCATAATATCATATTAATCCTTCAAACTTATAAATATTCACATATATACTAATTTATTGTCTTTTCTATTAGAACACATTTTAAATATTTGTTTGATATTGAAAATACCAATTTTATTCTTTATTAAAAAAATAAAAAATATATAGCTTGTTTAAGAAATAATCATTCTTTCAATTAGTCGGTTTCTGAGAGCAAATGGTTCATTTCTCTACTTCTAATGTGTACATAGTGATATTTAGGTATACGTTTGTGTAAGCATCAGAAGTATATAAATAAACCATCTGCTTTCGGAAACCAACCAATTAGAAAACTGTCATTTTTCTTAAACATGCTACATATTTTTTAATAAAGAATAAATTAAGTATTTTATAAATTTAAAATGAGTTTTTAATAGAAAAGACAATAAAATGAGTAAATTTGTGAGTTTTTAAAATTTACAATGCTAAATATAATATAATGAATTTTAGAGAGAAAAATACGTAATTTCGGAGTTTTTGAGAGATATACATGAAATCCCTCTAATTTTATTTTGCTTTAAATTATTTGTTCAGTACAAGAGATTTTTCAAAGAACATTAAAATGCCATGTGTTATGGATCATAAATGTCATTTCCCCCTCTTTGTAATGTAGTCTTTTCCAACGGTAGTGTAGACCCTTTTATAGTTATTACTATATATGCGTTTCAATTTTTTTGGGGTGCGTTGTATTGCTTCTCATACGTCACACCCATTTCGTTTTTATTTTTTGTTGGATTCATTACTGCTCATCTCTCGATTAAAAGATCTCACCAAACAATCCATAAACCATTTATGCATCTCCCATATGCTCTGATTATAGTATTTGGTTCTAGTATTTTTCTTACTGATTGTGGTGATTCATAAACTCTTTGCTCTGCCTCTAAAGATTATTGCCTAGTACAGACTTATTTCAATACATCAAACACAACTGCCCCCTGATACTGGATTCCACATGCAACGAGGCGGAGATAACTATGCCGACCTCCTTTGTCCCTTTCACGGTCTCTATATATATAGCGTGCACCCAATTTATTCGACCTTAACCAAATTATTTTTGGTTTTTTTATTTCGATAATTTCCAAAATTTTGCACCATTTTTATTTTTATTTTTAATTTATTTTGTTTTATTTTTATTGAAACTCTTAATTCTCTCCGAAACTTGTAACAACAGCTGATTTGGCGTCTTCTCTCCTCGCGCGAGGCACTTGGCACTGTCTGTCGCCACTCTCTCTTTCTCTTCTCAGATTCACACAAACCCAGGGCCCCAAAAATCGAATCCATTCGCCATTAAAGTTTTTCTCAATCGCTTCCTTTCCTCCTGTCCGGTGGGACCCACCTGACGGCGCATCTCCGCTGCCCCTCTCGCGATGGCGTCGGCCTCTGACGTGGCGTCTCCGCTGTGCACCTGGCTCGTCGCAGCTTGTATGTCCGCTGCTTGCGGAAGTGGTACCGACTCCACTTCCCGCAGGCCCAGATGGCGGCGCTCCGCTGCGGCATGGACGGGACCAGTGGGGCCCACGTGCCAGAGGCGCTCGATGACGCGGCGTATCTCTGTCTCGGGTAATAACAATATATCTAATGGCGCAAATTAACTCTCTTTCTTCTCTTCTTCTTCTTCTTCTTCTTCTTCTTTTATTTTTACGGGGGTGGCGGTGCTTTCTCCTCGTGCTGACGTAATAAGATTCGATTGGGATAAGTGGGTTTTGAATCTGGGGTTTAGGTGAACTTCTGATAATAAGTATATTTTACTGATTAGAGATTAGGCTTACGTGATTTTTGAGAGAAGTCAAACTTCGGATCACAACTTTTGCGTGAGTGAATAAACCTGAGACACATCAACATTTCCTGGGTTTTACAATTGGGTTCAGGTAAATTGAATCACGTGGGATTGTACTTGTACCTTGTCATGAAATTTTCCTGGTTGAGGTAACATTGTTCAAAAGTTTATGGGTTTTGTAACAGGTATATAATCTTATATGAATGTACTTGTTTCTAAAGCAAAAGAAAAGTTAAATACATGACATAATTATTTTTACTTTACATTGTTAAGAAATTGGGTGACGTTCTTTTGATGTTATTCAGGTCATGAAAACTGCATGCATTAAAGAATTAAAAGAACCTATCTTTGGTGGAATATCATGGAAACGCAGCCTAATAAATAAAAACAGAAACCAATGAGGCACTGGTTTTGGAAGTAAAATTGACTCAAAACCCCAATTGCAGGGAAAGCAATGGCAGTTGCACTGCAACCAGAGAAGAGTGTGATAGAAAAGAAGAAGCCTGAGACGAAGCAGAGAAGGGTTGTAGTGACAGGAATGGGAGTGGTGACACCTCTTGGGCATGACCTGGAGGTGTTTTACAACAACCTCCTTGAGGGTGTTTCTGGTGTTAGTGAGATTGAATCATTTGATTGCTCCAGCTTCCCAACTGTAATTCTTATCTTGTATTATTGAGCTATTTGTTTGTTACTTTTTTTACTTTGCTTTAAAAACTATGCTGCTCATCAAGAGCAAATTTTGACATGGTATTGTAGTAGGTACCTGTTTTAACATTATGATTAAGTTTTTCCCTTTGTTCGGTTTGTCTTTTGAGCTTACCACTACCACTACTATATAATGAGCTGTTATTATTTTTATTGTTATATTTATTATTATTATTATTATTATTTATCATCATCATTATTATTACTGTCAGTATTATACATTATTATATTCTTATCTCATAAGCATTACTGTTGTTCTTGCATAACTGTCATTGTCACTGTTAGCAATTCTTATTGCTACTGTTATTGTTAATGATATTTTTGGTTTTACTCATCCAATGATCTAATGGATGAAATTCTTGTTTGGTTTATGAGAACAACAAGTTCTTCCATCTCATGTTGCTTATGTCATCATCACATTTACAATTATTTTTGTTTATTTATTCTAGAGAATTGCTGGGGAAATAAAATCTTTCTCTCCTGACGGTTGGGTATCACCAAAGCTATCTAGAAGGCTGGATAAGTTCATGCTTTACATGCTTACTGCTGGTAAAAAAGCACTTCAAAATGCGGGAATTACTGATGAAATAATGCGTGAGCTAGACAAGACGAAGTGCGGGGTTCTTATCGGCTCTGCCATGGGGGGTATGAAGGTAATTCTTTACAACTGGGATGACTAGTGGTGGTTTCCGTACTTAAAGGTCAAACATTCTATGTAGTGCTGGTAAGGGATAGTTTCTGTCTGGATGGTTATCATTGTATTTGTTCATTTTTTCGGTTTTCTCTGTTATTGTATATTAGGGTACCAATTGAAACGCAAGATATTTTAGTTTTATAAACTAAACTAAACATGGTACTGTACAAGCCAGATTGGATAACTAGTTCCTTTAGTTGTTTGTTGCTTGTTAGTGTATTAATTAGTGATATTGGGTCTTGTAACTGAATTTTGGTTGTATATATTGTTTGATTGTGAGACTGTGATATGACCTTTGAATATCAGTTCTCATAATATTTTTGATTTATTTTTTCTATTTAGGTGTTTAATGATGCAATAGAGGCATTAAGGGTCTCATACAGGAAGATGAACCCATTTTGTGTCCCTTTTGCAACTACCAACATGGGATCTGCCATTCTCGCTATGGATTTGGTTAGATATTTAACTCCTTTCTAGAAACCATGATATCATTAAAAAAACATATTTTATGGTTTATTCTTTTAATTATAATTTTGGATACCAAGATATCATAGAAAGAAATTTATCTTTATTGATTTTTTATTTTAATTATACGATTTGACCATAATAGGGTTGGATGGGGCCCAATTATTCAATATCAACGGCCTGTGCTACTAGTAACTTTTGTATTCTTAATGCCGCAAATCATATTAGGAGAGGTGAAGCGGTGAGCATTTTCATTTTCAACTTTTTTACAGTCTAATGAGGTTTGAAATATCTGAGAAGCAACATTAAGAAGATCAAAAAGTTATAATACTCAACATGAAGCAAAAATATAAACCCTTTAATTTGTGTGGTGTCCCTTTAAATGCAATTTTTTTTCTCTGTATTCCAGTAGAAGGCAGCCGACCGTTTAACTTTAGATATATTTTAATTAAATTTATGTGCACTATCTCCCTAAAAGTTCTTATTTCAAATTTTTTTTTGTAGAATATGATGCTTTGTGGTGGTTCTGATGGAGCTATCATACCAATTGGTATGTCCTTTTTATCAGAAATTTGTTCAAGAGTATTTCCTTATATTTTATAAAGTGATGTTAATTCTAAATTTTAAACCATTTACTTATTTTCTTCTTTTTTTCTTACCTCCCCTTCTCTTTTCTGAATAGGGTTGGGAGGTTTTGTGGCATGCAGGGCCCTGTCGCAAAGAAATAGTGATCCAACCAGGGCCTCGCGACCATGGGATATGGTTTGTATATTTTACATCAATATATTATTTAGCTCTGCATATTTTTTTCAATTATTAACTGAAATAAAGTTGTCCATATAAGTAACATATTTCTTCATAACTTGATCTCAGTTTTGATTTTAAAAATTTCTTATGAAGTATTAGAAACATTCCAGAGAGAGGAGTATGGAAGCAAAATATGGAAATAAAAAAGAGTAATTCATTTAGAATATGAAATTAAATTAAATTATGCGTAGGCAACTTCTCTTTTGATTTTGTGAATGCAATTTTCTTTCACAGGAGCGGGATGGATTTGTGATGGGAGAAGGTGCTGGTGTACTTCTTTTGGAAGAACTCGAACATGCCAAGGCATTTGCTCCCCTACTTTTTTCTTTTTTCAAAAAAAGTAATTCTTCATTGAAACTACAATATTATTTCAAATGTGTTATTAAACTAAACTTTAACTAACAGCAAAGAGGAGCAGAAATTTATGCCGAATTCCTAGGAGGGAGTTTTACTTCTGATGCATACCATGTGACTGAGCCCCATCCTGAGGGTAGCGACTTTTAAAAAACCTGACTTGTGTTTTCCTTTTTGATTTAGTAGTTTAGTACACAACTTGTTTCTCTATTTTGAATTTGTACATATGTTAATACTAAAAATATAAAAAATAAAATACGAATCATCTATTACCTTTCATGGCTTTGTACAGGTATGGGTGTAATACTTTGTATTGAGAAAGCACTAGAGGATTCTGGAGTAGGAAAAGAAGATATCAATTACATCAATGCCCATGCAACCTCCACCCCATCTGGCGACTTGAAAGAGTACCAAGCTCTTATTCGTTGCTTCGGCCAGAATCCCAGGGTTTGTCCTATAACCAATTATCAAAATTATACCTTAATTTTTCATTAATTCATATTTTGAAAAAAAATGCAGTCTGACTAAAAGAGAGTATTGATTTGTGTAGCTTTTGGTAAATTCGACTAAATCAATGACAGGCCATTTATTGGGGGCTGCTGGTGGAGTAGAAGCTGTAGCTACTGTACAGGTAACTTTTTTCTAACCATATGTATTGATATACCTCAGGACTTGTGAGTAGAATTTATTTGTGCTTTGTATTCCTATCCTCCGTATTTATTTAATCACATCAATTAATTGCCGGTTCGTCCCTTAAACTCTACATTTTTCAGGCAATTAGAACAGGTTGGGTACATCCAAACATTAATCTTGACAAGCCTGACAATAACGTGGTATGTGCTTTTGCACTCAGTTATACTTTTTTTTTTCCTCTTTGGTAGGGTGTGTTTTGTCAATAGATATGTCATGTTAGGGTCTCTACAATTGCTCAGAACTAACCACAAGGGTGGTATTGACTGTTTACAAGCTCAGGCCAAAAAAAGAAGATTAATAATGAAATGCTTATATTAATACAATACTATCAATCTGGTATTAACTGATAATTATATAAATGAAGCTGGCCTGTACATTGTTGGATTATAGCAGCCAACAATCTCATTGAGTTCGCATTGTTGTTGTCAATTTGCTTAAACTTCTATCCATCTTGGTTTTCTGGATTCTAGCAACATGTACTGGTAGACTGTAATCTTTTAACACAAGTAAATCTGGTAACAGGATACAAACGTACTTGTCGGGTCAAAAAAGGAGAGGCTCGACATAAAGGTGGCTCTATCTAATTCCTTTGGATTTGGTGGTCATAACTCTTCCATCCTCTTTGCACCTTACCATTGACCCTGTACCATGCTGTTCCTCCTTCCATGAACCTGGTCCGTGAGCCCTCGGGCGAACTGTAACTTGACCTGTCTGTTTTTTTTTTTTGTTAAATAATATGAGGGGGTCATCTTGTTGATGTAAAATGGAACATAGAAAAATTGTCTGTTCTGTTTATGTTTTACTTTATTAGGGTTCCTTTGTTGAGAGGTGGTATAAGTGCGCGGCATGACTCCTCCAATATTTTTCCATCCGAGGAATTGCATGATGTATTTTAATATTTCTATAATTTTTGTTGAATTGCTAGGGTAATAGGAGATTCTTCTGTTCTCGTTGCTGTTGCATTTACCTTGTTATTAGGAGGAAAAAAAACATAGAGTTCTACAGTTTTTCCTGTTGTTGCAAAGATAATTATTTTATTTTTGTCGAGCATCAGGAGGTTGAAGGTTCTTTGAATAGTTTTTGTTTTAATCAAATTAAATTGAAAAGGTCAGATTTGAACTTTAATTTCAACAAATTAGGTTAACAAATTTTTGGGGCACCTTAACATTGTAACGACATACCTTTAAATTGTATCTAGTGTTTATAGATATATATTTGATTAATATAGTGCAACCTTAGATTTCCGCTTCACCATTACACCACTAAGACGTCATCCTTGTTATCTGGTATAATCAAAGCATAGCACCGAGGAACACTAATAAGATATTGTTATAAGATTATTGAACTTTTTTGTTAGCTTTTTCTGATTTTTTAAATGTGTGGCAATAATACCTGTCTTTAAATTTTTAACAATTCTATGTTTCTTTTCTGGATACATGCATTTACATTTACATTTGCATGCATATCTTCTTATCCATTAATTATCATAATTTTGCTTAAATTTGAAAGTTGAGGCCTTTACATTTGATTCATATTTTATGATGGAGGCTTAGATTGATTATTCCAGCTTAAGGACCTAAGTTATTTTTGTTTGGATGATGGCTTAAGTTAAATCATGATTTAAGTTATTTTTTGGCTGGGAAAAAAACCGCCACAATGCATGCTGCTATTTCATGGAACCCTAAAAAAACTAAATGAAGTGAAAATGCAGATTTAATAAATCTAAATATAATCAGCAGTTACGTGCCATTCGATAGTGTTACTGGAAGATAACGGAATAAAATGAGATTCAAAGTCATTTTTCCACATGTTAGTTTTTGTTATTTCTTCTTTCTTTGTAAGAGGATTCATACATTGAAAATAAATTTATTTGATAATTGTGATAACTAATAAAATATTTTTTACGAAAAATAAAAACTTAGATATATTGTTTGAAAGAATTTAAAAGTTGTGTAGTCATCCACCGGACGAATTAAAATTTAACGGTTCAATGCTTTTGGTTTCACATTGGTAAAGAATTTTGAAATTCTATCAAATTTGACACACAATCTATCTAAAATTGTAATGATAAATAACACTTGTATGCAATAGGTTTGGTCCTCAACCAACAGCTGCTCTTTTTTAAAGATACCCTGAATTAAACTAAAATATTAATATGGACATATAAACTAAACTGACCAAAAAATGGCCCAAGTACAATGGGCCGGAATCAGGAGGGACCCAATCTTGAAAAGTGGATGTAAATCCGTGGCGTGACCAGTCAAACGGTGACTTACATCACTTAAGTCCTATAATCAAGTTAAATTTTTACGTATTGTGATCAAAATTATGATGAATAGTCGCGGCATATTGGCAGGCCCAGCCCAGGTGCAAGCATTCAGACTTCAAGGGGCATCCAAAAAAACTTTAGTTTGTATATATTATATTAGGGTTCAAATTTTGTATATATAAAGAGTCAAACATTTCTATAAATAGATATGATCTATTGACATATCAATAAAAAAAATTATATATAAAGAGTCCAAACTTTTCTCCCGCTCCGGGTCCCAAAATCTTCAGAACCGGTCCTGCACGTTAGTCAAGTGTAGCTATTTATTTTGAACTTATAAATTTTATTTATTTTGGTCACGCTTGGTCACATTCCGTGCAGTGTTGTCTCGTGTCATGCCGTGCCATGCTATTTTTTTCAAGATGGTCACAACACCCAACACACGAGTCACGTCATGCACTGCACGCATGCCATTGATCACTCAAAAGAGAGCAATGTTTCTTTTAATATTTATAAACTCAGAAATGCTATCGGTTCGGACTGCAAGCGCACAATCCTATCGAGTAGTATATTCGAGGTCGATCCACAGGGAATATTGGTTCAGAGTTTTGAGCGACCGAATCACAATCTTTCGAAAGGCTAGACGAAATCTGAAAATTGAGAGATGTTGTTGTGATCAATGTAAATTAGGAAGCAATTAAAAACAATTAAAACAAAGATAGAGATGAGGATTTCTAGGGTTTCGGCACACCATTGCTACTCAATCCGCCTTGATAATAAATTCATGTTGCGTCTGATTTCCTGTTGTTGTTTTATGAAAGACACTACATAGGCCACTGCGATTTATGTTACGCAAGAATGACAGATCTTTCATCGAGATTCTACATAGGACACTGCGAGTTTTCTTACGCAAATGACTGATCTCTTAAATACCCAAGTTACTACACAGATCACTGCGAGTTTCCTTACGCAAGTGATGGAACTTGGTTCGCGTTTTGTTGTTTTGGTTTATGGTTTTCCCGCTAAGGTTTTCTTCACATAAACCTAATAGATCTCAACGAGGCTAATTCATACAAATAGTTTCTCTTACCATTAAAGCACTGTCACTACCCTAATGGACTAAACTAGATCATTGAAGTTAGATGAAGATATAGTAAATCACAAAAGCATTTCGATTCAACAACAAGAAATCATAATCAACAGAAAATATATATATCAAAACATCAAGAGTAACAAGGTTTACTGCCTAGCCCTAAGAAAATGAACTTAGCCGCGGAACGGCATTGTTACAAGCACTCCTCTCTTCTCACTTTAATCAAATCTAACCCTAATTACAAAGATAAGTTATTCTTCTGCCCAGGGGCTTTATATAGGAGTGGAGGGACGTCTGGAGGTTGAGTAGAACTGATCTGGATACAGCTGTCGGCAGTTATTTCCCAAGGGACGCTTTCGGTTACGATCCGTATCAGGTGATACGGTCCGTATTAGGACCTTGTCGCTGAGGGTTTTAGTGCTTCTCACGCTATCTCCTGGTCTATGCTAGGCTTGGTCTGTATTAGGCAATACGGACCGTAACAGAGACTTCGTCGATAAGCGTCGCTGATCCGATTGACCCGATTCTAGCTCCATTTGGTGTAAAATAGTCCCAAAACCTGTTTTCTGCAATAAAACATAAAGAAGGGTGACAATAGCTTTTTTTTCTAATAAATTAAACATAAGTGTGAGAAAATATGCAAAACCTAAGCCAAAACCCTACGTAAATCATCATTATTTTGACTCTCCATGCGTATCGTGATATATCTGGTTACGGTTGAATTTTTTTTACATTTCTAATATTAATAATAAAATAATTAGTGTGAAGCTATGGTAATATGCATATTACACAACGGTTCGCGTCATGAACTCATATCTTTGTTTTTAAAATATAAATAGTCGATCTAAACCATTTTACATTCTCTTCATATTAAAATGTACTCACAGACCAAATTTTACATTATTAAGATTTTTTTTATTTTTTTTATTTTTTTAATAGTAGAAAATCACTTAATTTGAAAATTCCGGAGCATTCAAAAACAGTGATTTTCTACCTATACTATGCTGTCAATATTTACGTGTAAATGCTGCAATAGTGCAATAATATGTAGCTGTAGACCTATAGTTTACTATAGTTTTCAAGAGACAAATATGTTGCTGACTAGCTGTAATTAAGTAATTAACTACGCAACATTTTTTTTTTTGTTACTTTCTTTTACCCAGTCAGCGCTGAAAGAACTACGTACGTATTGCGCAACATGTTGCGCATGTGAGGTCATGCGTGGCAACATGACTTTCAGGTCTTCTGACAAAATTTCTGATATCTTGTTGGTAGACCCGGGCAGGCACTGTTATGATTCCCTTCTCTATTGCAGAAATGCCACTGTCATGGATGTGGTAAATAATTTACGCAGGAGAATTAAAAAAAAATAGATTACATGTTAAAACTTAGAATACATAAATGTAAGAACTTAAATTCAAATTTTCACAACTACAAATACATGCATTTAATATTTTATAAGAGACTAAACTATATAAAACTCTTAAAAAAAGAGAAAATTTAATTAAATTTCAATATATATAATTTAATATTTTAAGCAGTCAAGTCACTTGACTGTAAATCTACACCAAATATACTTTATTGGGTTTGCTATATTCTGCAGGGTGTTTAATTTCAAGTTATTTATACTGGACCCATAGGTTGTATTCCATAATCCACAAGGATCAATACGCTGTATCTGCGTGCAAGTAAATAAACTTTAAAAAAACGTATCAAATTTGTTTACATAGGTTATCAAATTCGAAATGTAATGACAATTTTTTTTTGATCTAGTGATAAATTATTCAGTGTATTGTTCTCTAATTAATGTTGTTTCAGTGTTGTGATAATTATGTTTTTTCTTTCAGCCTTTTTCATATTTGGGACGTATGAGCTTAAGAAGTATATGAAGATATCACACTTGGTACTTATTTGTGTGTGTAAAGGTGCTTTTTGCTGACGGTATATTCGCAGATATTTCTGTCGGTAATACTGATACGTTAAGAAATAGAGATTTCTGTCAGTGTACCTTCGGCAATAGTCACGTTTTACCCTCGCGGATAGTGGTCTATTTTTGTAGTCATGCTTTGAGAATTAAAGTCCCTCTTTTACTTCCCGTCGATATCTTCAATTTCAAAGTTCAAATAGTCGATCCGAAACTTTCAACATGATCTTCGTATTAAAATGTACTTGCAGACCAAATTTTACATTTTTTGAAATATTTTTACTATTTCTTTAGATTTTTTTAAAATCAGTGTTTTTAAAAAAAAAATTACTATTTTTTTAAACATAGTAAAAATCTACTTGATAGTAAACATTGATTTTGAAAAATTCTAAAGAAATAGTAAAAAATTTCCAAAAAATTTAAAATCTGATCTCCAAGCATATTTTAATATGGAAATCATGTTGAAAGTTTCGAATCGGCTATTTGAACTTTGAAATTGAAGATACGTACAGAAAATAAAAGAGGGACTTTAATTCCCAAAGCATGATAATCCAACTCTATATATATAGTTCTATGGATTAATATTACACTAATTGGTTTCACTTGGTACTTGTTTACATTTTGCGCGTGCACACATATATATACACATATATATACTACAAAAATATGTCACTGTTCACAAGAGTAAAAAGTGATTATTGCCGAGCGTATACTGATAAAAATTACTATTTTTGAGAGTCTCAGTATTACCGACAGGAGTATCTGCGAAGATATCGTCGGCAAAAAACACTTTTATTTTCGCACGCGGATAGTGACAGATTTTTGTATATATATATTTATAGTGTATAGTATGTGTTTGATTCAAGTTTTTTTAGTCCTTTGCTATGGTGTTATCCATTATGCTCACATGCGTTTGAGCATAATGTTTATTGACTTTGCATAATGTATAACACGTGTCGATGGTTGGCTGTAAAATTGTTGTGCCCCAATAAAAGCTACCCCTCTTTGAAAGGCAGACATACAATATGGAAATACTTTGGATGAATGCATGTATGTGACTCTTTGAAATTTGACTTAAAGTTTACTTCTTTGAGACTAAATTTTATATATTTTTTTAGAATTATTTATTTATTTTTTAGATAGTAGAAAAATTACTTGATTTAAAAATTCTGAATCATCAAAAAATAACAATTTTCGACTTATTAAAAAGTTTGATCTAAAAAATGTAAAATTTTATCTCCAAGTACATTTTCATGCATAAATCATGTTTAACGGTTAGGACCCATAATATGCATATTACCAACTTATTTGATAATATTTTTAACTAGCAAGTCCGATATTCAACAGCTAGATGTACCAAAGTATTACCTAATTATCTAAACTCGAGTTTGATTTGTTAGCAACCTTACATTAAGAGAACTAAAATATTACCAGAATAAGTCGCGGGTTCAATACGCGCGTTGTCTGAAACAGGACTCGATGCATGTCATTCCCAGACCCCATGGTCCCCATGAACTAAGAATGGAAATTTCCTCATTATTTAGAATAAATAACCACTTAAATTACTGAAACAGATTAGATTTGTTGAGAAATGAATAAGCTAGGATAGGAAGATTATATTCATTGAAGATTATGCATGTTTTCTGGTAATCTTTTATCATTTCCTCTAACAAACAAATAGGATATATATGTAGTTTCATATATAAAGAAAGGATAATTAAGTTTAGTATATATAAATTTCATTTTTTTTCTTACAAATATAGATGTACAATTGTACATTCTTTGACAAACATTGTCAAGAACTATTCCAATAAAAATAATTAAATGTATAGATGCGCCATCCATCATTAGATATATAGAACACATGTATTTATTTTTTTTCAATTTTTCAATTATTTGCTTTTACATCTAAAAGTCGCGAAAACAAAATCATAAATATTTTTTAAAACTATTTGATGTATCGTCAAAAAAATATTCCTTAAGTACTTCATAAGTACTTAACTATAATATATTAACTTTAGGTCAAAAAAAGTACTTCACAAGTAGATGTTATATAGAAAACAGAACTCCGCTAGAATTACCTACAAAAAGGGGTGCATGGAAAAAATAGCAGTTATTCCATGCATGTTTCCCATGAAATTAAGCTACCACTCTCTCTTATCCTAGAGATAAATTAAATCATAATTTTGCCTGGTTTCCTAGGATAAAATTATTCTTAACTGAAATTCTTTCAAAATTGAACAAAATAAAAGATTGAAAGTATGGAAAATCGTTGTGTTACAAAAATTATTTTTGATACTTCCTATGAAAGCCACTCTCCATCCCAGCCTTCAAGCTCTCCAATATCCAATCTGCAAACAAGATTATGGAAAGACTTTAATTAATTCATATTTCTTCAATCACATGTATTAATTGCATGCCTCCTCAAATTTGTATTAATTTCAGATAATTTAAGTACTTGTGTTATAAAGATAACTCTTTTTCTATACCCAAAAAGCTCTCTAAAGAAATTCACTTCATGATAAGAATTGGTCAGTTCTTATACGTGTATAATTTTATTCATAAAAACTGAGGGCACACTAAATCCAAAATGTACAACTCACAAATATATATTCCATGACTTAATGGAACCTATACTTGAAATATTAGTTTTTCGCCATCATGATCATTATTGTTATATATCACAACTATTGATATGGTTATTGTAGAATTCACATCCATTATTATAATTTTAATGATCGATGCTGTAGTTATGGCATATATACGATTTGAACCGTCAAATTTGAATTTGGCATAAATCTCAAAATTTGAACTAATTAAATCAGATCATATGTCATAGTTATGATGTCATTACTAATATGTATGATAGCATTAGAACTCATATATCTAAAATTTATACTATATATAATATGATTCGTCTTACTTTGGTAGATCTGCATCCATGTGATCAGCTTGATAGTAACCAAAAAGTTGTTCTTCAAATGTACTACTGGTTGCATTATTCACCTCTTGCCCAAGTACATCATCAAAGCACATTGGAGCATTCAAAGCCTCATCAAGTACATAATTAGATGATCCCTTGCTCTCGACACCCTCAGTAGCACTGATCTCCCCCTCTCCCCCTTCCAAAGTTCTCAAAAATTTGCTCCACCAAGCCGATGTGACCAAATTAACTGTATCATTCCACTCGATATCATGTTTCTCCCCGATCGAGTATATCTCCGCCATCTCTTCTTCGTCCATCACAGGATGCAATGACGACACAGAATTGATCTGGTGTTGGTACAACTGCGGTGCTTCGTAAATTTGTGGCGTTGCAGATGAATATGATTGAGAATTGGATGATGTTGTAGGTGATGGTTGAGTTGGTGGTTTATTGTGTTGGTTATTAGAAAAGGAAGTACTGTTTATGCTATTAAAGCCTTGAAAATTTAAGTTCAGACCTAGGGGTTGTGAAGGTAGAGGCAAGTCTAGGTTAAAGTTATCCAAAATGGGTGTAATTGGTGCAATTGTGGATTGAGACCATGGCCAAGAGAAAGATGGATATGAGAATGGTGAATTGTTTGTATTATACAAATAGTTTGGAATGTTGTTATAATTGAGTGGACATTCTTGGTAAGGCTCAAACAAAGGAATAGATGGTTGTGTTAGGTTTGGCAGTTGCAGTTGTTGCTGTTGTAACTGCATCTGTTGTTGATGTTGTTTTTCTTTTGCTTGCTTCATGGCTGCTCGATGAATTTTCAACGCGGTCACGATTTCTCGCCTTGCCTCGGCCATGTTTAGCAGTCTCTCCTGATACGGCCGTGTCGTATGAAGTCTCCGTCTCACTTGCTTCTTGTGTGGTACTGTTTGTGTTTTGTTTTCTTCACTTGCAAGGTCTTGAGTAACCTTCTTAGCCTTATCACTAGTATTATTGCTATTGCTATCTTTAGGGTTTTCACCATTTTCAGGGTTTGGAGAGCTCATGGTAGAACCATCACCCCCTTTGACTCTTGAAGAATGGCTTAGTTGCTTGACTAGACTCCTTATGTACGCACCAGAAAGGTGTGGCTGCTCTTCTTTCTCCCCCATATTGCCTTTTGAAGAAGACCTATTCCTCATCTCTCTCTCTCTCTCGCACACACTCTACAGAGAATTCTAGGTGGGATGATGGGAGAATTATGGAATGGTGGGATCTTGTCTTTCTGCAAGGAAAGTACAAAATCAGGGACAGAGAACAATGATTGTATGTTTCTCTGATAAGCCCTCTTGGGGTCAAATTATATAGCAATAGCACTACAGCAGAGAATAGCGGTGCATCCTAGAAATTTGTTTTCTTTTTTCTTTTTGCCTATTCTTATTATTTGTTATTTCTTTTTGTTGTTTTGCCAGTTGGCCCCTTATTTTCATCTAATTAGTACTTAATTAGAGATTATATATTTTGACATGCCATTATCAGCTATAACATAATGTCCTACAAATATTCTTCCCATCACAAAAAAATTAAGATGCATATAATATTTTATATCTTACTGCATTATTTGTTTCTCTGGACAAAAATTAATTAAGATGCATATAATAAACTCTAGATGCCAGCTCCATATATAGTTCCCAAACCAAAAATGCAATTTAAATTAAATTAAAAATTAGAAAATTGAGAGAATAAAAGTGTCTTGTATAATTAATAAACTCAACAAAATGCAATACTGGGTAGTCTGGGTCTGGGGTGTGATTTGCTAGTGCATTAAAATATTGGATTGTATTGTTGACATAATATCTAAATAAATTTTTTATTGACCTAAGGCAAAGTAACTATATAGACCCAGGATGCACAGTAGCTGGTGCTGATCTTTTTGGTACTTGAGGCACAATAACTCCTCTCGGTGCCCACTTCTGGGGCATATCCAAATACCGTTATGTACAGGATTTTACCAGAGTTTGAATTTTTTTTTTTTTTTTAAGTATTATAAGAACATTGCATGAAAGAATTTTTCGGCTGCACGGACGCGTGGTAATATTTTTATTAGTTAGTTCACTGTATGGTACATTTGTACATTAAATATTTACTTCATATTTTTTTGGCACAGTCTGATCCAGATTTATGAATCTTAACGTGCAAATTGTGATGCCGATTGAACGGTTTTGATCTAACATGCATTGAACCAAATTTGGTTAGATATTCTTCGGACGGCCGCTGATTTATACAGAGGAGAGTTTGTATGCTTCATTTTTAGAACTAAAATAATTTAAAACTTAAAACTTAAAAGTAGAAATAAAATTGTTAAATATGAATAAGTAAAAGATCATGGTAGTTTGATTTTGTTTTGATTAGTATCAAGAGCTTGCAAAAATACACTGATGTGAATAAATTTTGAATGTCGATTTTTCAACTTATTGATTCATATAAAATCAAAGTCGAGAATGTAAAATAATATAGATCACGATTTTGTTTTGATATATAATTTAAAAGAAAATTGTTGTCGAAAAATTAAAAAGTAAAATATGATAGAGATGAAAAAAAAAAAAAATAGGACCTTTGAACCATCCTCGATCTGCTCCTCATAAATATAATGCCTTTTTTGTAAGTATGAGCTCCAAGAAACTGTACAAAGGGATGTACTCGACGGACATTTTATTTTATTTTTCAACAGTGTAGATCAAGGGGGCATTCGAGTCTAAACAAATTGAACTCGAGGTAATTCCTTGTGGGTTTGTCTGACTCAAATGGGAAATAAAGTGCTGATCCTCTACAGCACGGTTTTTAGCCGTTGATCCTTCTAAAAGAAGCATTGGATGAAATTGATTTAAAGATCTAGCACCGATCTCAACACAGCTTGAACAGTCCGATTCGCTTCAGAAGTTGTAACGCAGCAGCGTATCCGAGTCTAGCAGATGGTGGGACCTACTTCACCCTAAAATTCCTGGTTGGTCCCACACTAGTCTGTCATCCATGCTATTCCCTTTCCTTATCAGAGGACCGCTGCCTTGTCAGATATGGACACATTATGCCGATGTGCCATTTAATTACGCCATCTGACGCCTGGAATTCGTATCCTCTGCATTAACTCAAATTTTGAGTTAAGATCTGAACCGTCCTATTGAGATCCGCACTAATATTAAAGTGCACGTGCGTTATAGGAGTGGACAGGATTGATCCGAATTTTGATCGTACGGTTCATAAATTAACTCAAACGGTGCGTTAATGCAGAGGATACGTATTCCTGAGGCCTGAGGGGTCTACATTCCACGTGGCAGTGTATGAGTGGATATTTTGGTTCGGCACCAGCTCAAACAGCTTGACGCTCGGTTATAGAATCCTCTATCACTTGGATATATCTTCCATAATAACTAAGTTATAATATTGATTTTGAAGTTTTAGTGTAAATAACCGCATTATAATAATTGAAATTCTACTTCAATAAACAACAACACTATAGGGGTGTGGTTACGAATTGTCTTTATCTGTTCTCAATTCTTATCTGCTACGAATTATCTTACCCGTACTCTATTAT
Source organism: Carex myosuroides (assembly GCA_028015225.1). NCBI lineage: Eukaryota > Viridiplantae > Streptophyta > Magnoliopsida > Poales > Cyperaceae > Carex > Carex myosuroides. Next base: position 4,520,823 of record CM051486.1, on the reverse strand, counting down.
TATCTATTATGATAATGATTGTTGGATAACGAAACGGTAGGGATAAATAACGGATAAATCTAATCTAATAATTATTTTTATTTACTAAATAAAACATTAAGACACATTCATTTCATACGTGTTTCGAAGGTCTAAACTTTATTGGAATTTACTGGAATTTATTTACGTGTTTTAATAATTAATTAATTGTAACAAAACTATCAAGAGTAGTTGGAGAATGGATATTAATTGTTCATTAATATATATAATATATATAATTTTTTTTATAATTATCTGATTGGATAATGGGTACATAATAGACTTTATTATCCGTACATTTACCTGTTTAGATAGCAAAAAAAAAAAATCATTACCTATATTCGATAAGTTTACGAAAAAATTCTTACCCGCATCCGTCTTATTGAATACGGTACGGATAAAAAATTGCCATTGACATCCCTGACTTTACAGTTCTTTCCCTCAAATCTGACTTTTCAGGTCCGAGTCAAAAGGCAACACCATTCAACATACGGTCAACATATACGGTAACACAATAGGAAATATACTCACTACATCTTTTTAAATAGGAGGTGATCAATTGATGTATAAATATAGTACTATCAGCCGGCTGAAGCCAAAATAATGTGCATATAATTATTAACTAATAGGAAATATATTTAGTAAATATTATCAAATCTGAAATCATCATATTATTATTCTGAAAAAAAAATGAAATTTCATGCATTAATCCTTAAGTGTGTTTAATTAGCATGCACCCGATGTTTCCTTTTATAAGAAGATGAAAGAAGAAATCTTTCAGAAGAAAGTGATTACCAAATACAAGTGGAATAGTGTGAAATAGAGTGAAAGATGAACCTAAAATTGAGAGATTTTCTTCCAACTTTTAGATGAACTTCTAGAAGAAGATCAAACTTCTGGGACTTTATATTACAAATATCATTTATTCTATTATTTGTTGTCTAATAATAATAGAATAATAGTAGTAAGAAATTTTTATTATATTGATAACTTTAATATTATAACTTATTTAATATATATAACTTAATTGAATAAGAAAATATTTTTTGCATTACATGGAGAACAAATTAAGATGAAAAAGGAATCTTATCACATTGTAAATGGCCCACACTTGAATTCAAACCCTAAACAACTCATTATTTGGGTGTATGAAAGGATAGGCCATAGGCTTTCTCAGAAGAGCAGACCTCCCCCCCACCATGCACCCCACCTAGGCCTTTAGGCCCCAAAAGAGAAGCATGGTCCCTTGATGCTACTCATACAGGGTAAGGACTAAGGAGCAGGGGAAATGAGGTGGTCAGGTGGGACCATTTTTATCTCACCACAACTACATCATATCATTGATTGTAATTTGTAACCATGAAGTTGTTTTTTAAAACCATGGGATCTAGCTAGTAGTAGTATGTATGTCTTTGTCTTATCATTTATGTAATTAATTATTTCACTGAAACATTACAAGCAATGATGGACGGTAGAGACGAAACTGGAGGCTTGAAAGAGAAAGCAAACCTTTTAAAATTAGGAAATTAGGAAATTTTCCAAATCTGTCCTAAGCCAATTCACAGTGGCTCTTAATTCTTTTGGAATATTTTCCATATTTTCATAATGAGGGATTTAATAATTGTATCAGAATTTTAATTAAAATTCTGAAAAATAATGAAGTACTTTCTATGAATTAGTTGGATAAATTCAATTATTAAAATAAGTTCGAGACAAGTCTGAATTATGTTTTTGGTACGTAGAGCGATTGATTTGCGTCCGTCCTAAGGATATATAGATTGGCATGTGAAGAGGTAATTAATTGCTTCTCGCAAATGTCTCGTTTCCTCTTCAGTAGCACGATTGCAGATCGGAAAGCATCCATTTCTAAATGATGGACTTACAAACTAAACTAATAAATTTTCAAATTAATTTAGTATAAAGTCCAGCAATTCTTAAGTTTTTATGCTCTTAAACAGTGGAGATTCAAAAAAAAAATCACAAGATTTGGGATTTCTTTTGCATAACGTCGACCTGATCGAGGCCTCTTTCAATAATGCTGATGCTTCATTTTATATGATCACCTCAATTAGGCAATGATTTGAGTTGAGGCGGTACTCCACTTAGATATCTCAGATTATCAGTGGGTTATGAGGAACACTAATGCCAGTGTGTTCTTAATAGAATGAGTCGAGCTCAAGTAGATTTGTATCCAATACAAGCAGATCACAAGTCACGAACTAAACTTGTAACCCTATCACTTGAAAGCCTAAGAAACTACCATTAATAAAATAATTTAAGCCTGTAAGCATACGGATTAAGGTGACCTAGGGCTTAATTTCCATTCAACTGTACGCACTGTCATGAGTTTGAAAGGCAAAAAGTTCTTGGAAATTTTAAACTTTACTAAGGCAATATTGTGTATACAAGGGCTTTAATTTGAATTTAACGTGAGACCTCAGCTCCAAAAGTTCTTGTTTCGGATGAGAACAACGAGTATCAATGATGTTGGTACTTGGTAGAACTTATTGTAGATGCCTTTAAAAGAATTAAAAGGATATCAAGGTAAAACACAACAGAATTGTGTATGGCAATGCATTTGCAAAATGGTTAGAAAAATAAAAAATGTTGGTCTGCTCTTCAACCTTTTCATACGAAATAGCAAAGAGATATCTCCAAAAAGAGTATAGCCAACGAGGGATTGGATTAAAATATATCTGGTAAAGAAAAAGTGTAAGAGGCTCATCAATGTGCTGATAGGTCATTACAAGTGGAGAGACCCGATGCGAGATTACGAGTGGAGAGACCCGATACGAGATTACGAGTGGAGAGACCCAATACGAGATTACGAGTGGAGAGGCCGCCACATGTTGGTGCTAAGCTGATTGATCAAAAGACAAGAAAGGTTAAGGAGTTTAGGAATTTGCATCTCCATAAACCAATTTTCTATCCTTGAGTCCAAATCTGATGTGCTGGCATCGGCGAAACAAGAACTACTGAATCTAAAGGAGAGTGAAACTCCAGAGGATGGTGAATGCTGAAGTGGTTTTAGACAAGATCAATCGATCACTGGCAAACTAAGAAAATCATATAAAACATTTATAAATCAAGTACTGTCCTTTTATTGCTAAAATGCCATGTTGGCTTATCAGATCTGGGATGATATCAAAATTCAAAACTGATTTAGAATTGGAGTGTTGAGTCTAAGATGCTAAATGTTTTCTGTGAAGCACTAGAGAGAAATCTCTAGGGGGGTTCTTCAAATTTGAAGGGGGGTATTACTTATGAGTTTAATTCTCTGATTATAAAGTAGTGGAAGGAAATTGCATTGATTATAATGTAGGGCAATCTAGAATAATAAAATGCAATTTATTTGAAGAAAGATCAGAGATGATATAAGAACTATTCTGGTTTTCTGAGCTTGATCTCTTACCAGAGTCAAGAGATCAATATCCGATAGAATTCAGGGCAGAGGGGTGGGGTTTAGACGCGCATTGAATGGGGTACTACTCTTGGAATGGCAGCACCTTCTCCAAATATTAGAGTCATTCCCTTTCTCGCAGGGACAAGATCACTTGCTCTGGCAATGGGATTCTACTGGCCGATATACTGTCCAATCTTTGTATCTTTTTCTTAATTTTCGTGGTATACCTAAATTACATCCCCTATTATGGTGGAAGCTCCCTATTCCTCCTAAAATCCGGGCCTTCATGTGGTTACTGCACCAAAACAAAATCTTGACCAAATTTAACCTTCGCAAGAGAGGATGGCCTGGGGATGTCTCGTGTACATTTTGTCACCAAACTGAAGATACTGATCATCTTTTCTTTCATTGTTACTTTGCAAAACATATTTGGTTTTACATGGGACATTGTCAGGCACTCTTCTCCAGTTGGCAATCTATACAGGATGTAGTGGCTTTTGCCGTGACACTACCCAAAACTCAAAAAACAGCTTTCCTCCTTGTGATTAGTGCTGTAATTTGGTGTATTTGGAATACTCGAAATGATAGGTGCTTTAATAACCCCATTTCCCATTCAGGGCGACAGGTCGTTCTCACTATTATATCTCTTGTCTCATTTTGGACAGGTCCAATGTCTGAGCCAATTAAGCTTGCTGCCAACCAGTGGCTCCCTCAGGATCTTGATGTGGTGCCTCTCCAGATTGCATCCCCGGAGGATGATCAGCTCCTGCGCTGGCTATCTGATCAATCACTCTTCTGATTAATGCAATTTCTTTGCTCGCTTTGATTTTGTTATATAGCCCTGATGTGGCCAGACTTTGATGTTATTTCCTGTTCTATTTTGCTTTGGCTAAACTGTGCTGCTAAATGGTGTTAGGTAGATAACTAGTGCAGATGCTCTCTTTTCGTTTTTTGATTTGTGAACTCATGTTTCATATATCAATGAAACGGGCTTTGTGCCTTTTTTTTTTTAAAAAAAAAAAATATCCGATAGAACTAATTCTAAACTTGATCTAGGGTTCTAGTTTATGAATAAATTAGATACAATCAATATTGAGGGATAAGTTTCATGGTATCTGAGATACTGGTCTTTAATATCGTGTCCTTTCATAAATTGGCAATTGATAGAGAAAAAGAAAAGATTTCAGCTTCTATATCAATAGAAATTGCCAGCATTTGGCTGCTTTTTTTTAAAAAAAAATTGTGCTTATTTGTGTGATTATCTGTTTTGTTGACATACTGGATTTGAGTTTAGTGTCAATGCTCCACTCCTTCCTAACAATAATAAAAATAAAATTAATTTAGGTGTGTTAATTAGGAAACTCCAATTTAATGCATCTACATGCATTAAATTTACTTCATTAAAGGTTTGCCGTGGCCCTTTTGGGGTCATCATAAACTCGATCTCCATTCTATTTACATTTGAGGTACACTAAACACTAGTCATTTCGCATTTCGCTATCGTAACTGCATGTATAACACAAATACGGCATGCGATTTGAACTGTCCAATTTGAATCGTACAAATTCAAAAATATTTCTAAAAAAGCTACAGCATAAGTTAAATTCTCATAGAGCGCATTCCGTAGTTGTGCGATAATAGTCCGAACGGATGCAGACCCGCAACAACTCATACAACTATTTGATTTCACTGAAGATCCCATGCTCACTTGAAGGCTTCTGGAGGGTCTAATGTATGTGCATCATGGACCATATGAAATATGATCATCGATCATGGACCATATATCAATTATGATTCTGATAATTGTAGGCTTGTAGCCAATTGAAACATCTTCTAGAGATGACAATAATCATAATACATTCAATACTATATATGTATTAATTTCTAGCTCCTATCCTATAATGAATGTCACTGTCCGGTGCCTCTTGATGGTTTCAGTTGGTTACAACTGGTACTTAGCCGTGGTAGTCTTGAATACGGTGCACTATAATAAATTAGCATTGAATAACCTTTTAACATCTTTTTAGTACTTTTTACTGAGAGTTACTCTCTCACAGACTTTGGCAATTATTAGGTTTCTTCACAGTAAACTCTGCAGCGTCTATGTAACTTTACAAAATTAATTTGAAAAGTAATTAAACTCCTGTGATTCGGAAAGAATACTGTGTAAGTAATTAACTGTAGATTTTAGAGTGGTAGTACTTGCACCTACCTCAACGCTACTTTCAGAGAGAAAAATTATTCATTTTGGTCAAACTTTGTTGAACATCTTAAATAGTTATGTACTTATATGGTACGTTTCTGATAGGGTGTAATGGCGGTGGCTATTTGCAGTTTGCACCTATTGCAAAAAAAACAGCTGTTGTGGGGCAAAAAAAAATGATCCAGCGGTAAGCTGTCTTTATTTTGAAATTTACCGCAAATCGCCAGGTCAATTTTTTTTTTTTATCAGTGAATTTGAGTCAAGCCACCTAAAGCCTTTTAACATCCACAAGGAATCTCTCAGCCGGGTCAAGCTATAACCAAATGAATCATATAATGTCAAAAATATATCATGTACAGCAAAGGCGCTTTTTGTGCGTGCATATAAACTTAAATTGAACCCAAAGATGTAGATCCAGAAGCACAATGTAGGGATTTTTTTTTAAAAACATAATTAAAAAAAATATTTTTACCAAACCAACATGATTACTTTATTTTTACAAAAACCATAAGAACTGAATTGCCAATTCGGTCGGCTTGGTTTTTTTTTTGGAGGACCGAATTGCCAATTCGGTCCCAACTTTTTTTTTTTTTTAGGGTTTGTTTAATAAATAGCATTATTGTAAATTTAGTTAAGAAAACATTTACATTAACAAAGATGTGTAATTCTTACTCGCTAGGTTGTGCCAAAAAAATTGAAAATGAAATAAAGTAAATCAAATTTCATCGGAGATAAAAAAAAAATGATTCGGCTAAAAAGACATATTTAATTGTCTTTCGGATTCAAATTCAATTTGACCTACATCCGATAGAATTCAGATCCAGTGCAGTAACCCAATTTTTTAGTTTTGATCCAAACCGTCCAAGGTGCTCTAACACGAATCTTAAAGAACCTGAACCCCACAAATATACTAGCCCCCTGCGCTACCACCGAATAGGCACCGTACACGTCTAAACTCAAAAATTGGGTTACTTTAGGGTATCCGGACTCCATCCGATATGATATATGATACACAACACAAGTGAGAAATTCAACCAAACCCTTAAAAAAAAAAAAAAAAAAACTTGGGACCGAATTGCCAATTCGGTCCCAAAAAAAAAAAACCAAGCAGACCGAATTGCCAATTCGGTGTTTATGGTTTTTGTAAAAAAAAAATAATCATGTTGGTTTGATAAAAATATTTTTTTTAATTATGTTTTAAAAAATAAATCCACAATGTAGCCTACAAGTTGGCTTTTCCTTTGTTGAGCTGCATGCTCTCACTTCTTTAAATCACCACATTATTTCTATGGTCGGTATGTTTTGCTCTTTGGCTTGTTTCGTCAGTATCACCTTATTTTGCAGTAATCTAATTGACATTATGGCAACTGTCAATACAAATTCACAAATACAATATCAAAATAATAAAGCGAATAAATAAATGCTAGTAATACTACTAAGGATAATATTATTAGAAATTGTAAGGCTCTCTTAGCCTCTATATATACGTTGATCTTCACTAAAACTCGTGGGTAACGTGCGCTCTTCGTGTGCCTAATTACGATTGAAAACAAATATTGTAACAATACAAAACATTCACTATTATAATTTGTATTACTAGCATGAACAAATAAATGCTCATATGCATGCATGGGTACCCCATGTAGTTAAGCTCGTAGCTAATGATTCTCATTTATATGGAGCCACAAACCTCTTTTGCATCTAAATTGACCTTTTTTTTGTAACATACACTTCTGGTCACTAAATACTTTGATACTTGTTAATCTTTATTTTTTTGCTTGAGTTAAGCGTCTAAGGCTTCAATTCTCCTCTAATCTTTATTTTAATCTTAAATTTATTTTCTGCCCCTCTTCTTACAAAAGGAATGATTTGGAACAAGAAAGAGGTCCAAAATATGGTATTGATTGAAACATTACAACTTCTAATGAAAAGTGAGCACATAATTTCATAATCGGAGAAGACCCAAAAATGCCCTAAAAAACTGGAATTATATGCTTGAAAATTGGAACCACTGGTACTGCAGAGAAATTCTGCTGCATTTTCATGGGTACCTTTTCATAGCATGGGAACCCACAGAAAAGATATTCTTGATTCACATTCTATATGACATATTAATGCTAAATATATTCTAAACCGCAATGATCACTTTTAAAGTTTTAATTGAGTTTAAAATTAGCAACATACAATACATAATTAGTTTACATATAAGTCTAATGTTAAATTAATGATCCAACAATACCTAAATAATCATTATTATACATAACAAACAGAATTGCCAATAAAGTTCCATTCGTTTCTCAAAATTTGCCTATGAAGAGACGAGTAGCGCGGTCGTAGATAAGAGACTCATTATAATCATGTCCATTATTGGACGGTTCAAATTGAAGAAATGACCTGGCTCTTTAAAATTACAGCTTTTTTAAAACGTTATTGTATAATATTGTAAATTGTCAGTTGATTGCCGGTTGACCTTCAAAAACTAAAAAATTATTATTTAAATTACCAGTATCAAAGATTATTTCTAGCTTCATGTTCGATGCGTGCAAAATCAAGTTCCACATATATGCTATCGAGCTTTCTTGGTTTGACCACACAAAAGCTAGGAACAATTGTAACAGAAAATCAGTTGTCATTTGTGTAGGCCAAGCCGCCAAGGAGACAGTCGGACAGAATAGAGAGCAGAGACCCAAAGAAAAGGGCAAACAAAGGTAAAAGTACACTAAGGGAAACTAGCGGCCTTAGTGTAGCGCTAACCACAAGCATTTGCTTGAGCGAGACAGTGCATGGACAGTTAGATCACACAAGCATTTAGAACAGACAACAAAATCCTTGTCGAAATAGATTTTTTTAGTTCCACATATTGATGAATATAAGCAACTTTCACACTGTGCTGGTACTTGCTGCCAAGCTCATGCTGGACCGAGCCTGTACTGGGCATTAAAGCAGACGGCTACAACCGATGAGGGTTTCCCCCTTTTTTGCCGGGATGGGATGTGTATTCAATTCATTACAACAACCAAAACAAACAACAACAGAAAATAAATGGCATAAAAATAAGTTGAGATAAAAGGTAATGAATTATTTCGGCTTGCCAAAAAAAAATGTATTTTTTATGTCGTTTGATTTATTCAAGTTGTTAGCACACCATTATCATCTATGACCAAAACATCAAAGCTTAGATAAAAGGTGACCTACAGTCATGGTATCTTACCAGACCGCAACAACACAGCATGAGAATTATCACAAAGGCTTTGACAATGCATGTAACTGCTGGCTATTTTAGGAACACTGATTTATAGAACTTTGTTCTTAATCCAATGCTTCCTAAGTTCTAAATTCTAACAGAATAAATATATGTAAGGATAAACTGCGAGCTTACAGACCAGTCGTGGGTAATTTACAACCCGATCCTTGTTTTCATAAAACTTCAATATATATTATATATATGATGAATACATGCTACACAAGGAGGGGGGAATATAATCCACCAAAAATCATGTAATGTTTCTGGATCAAATCCCCACACTAGTTCTCTCTAGCTATAGATAAATTTCCAAATCTACAAGGAACATAAGAAAGCAAGGTGAAGAAGCTTGGCAAGCACTTACTTGACTAAAATATGAAGAATTACCATAACAGATACATTGTAGACATGAAAGAAAAGCTGTTTCTTCAACATCCTCAAGAAACTTTGATCGGACGGTTAATAGTGCTTTACCAATGATTTGCATTTACTCGGAGCCATCAATTTATTCTTGCTTTTGGCCAGATTGGAAGGATCACCTTAGCTTAGATTCAGCTCCTTTGCTCCGAAAAGAGGAAAGAGAAAAGAAAGAACGAGGTGCTGCAGAAGGAGAGAAATTATTGCAAGCAATTAGAAATAGTTAATGCAACAATAATTGAGGACAAAAGGAACAGGCATCAAACCAGTAAGTTGAAAAACCTATGAGAAAAAAGACAAGAGGATTAAACTACAGTCTTGTAAGATTGCATTTATGAAATTATCATCAAGTGTATGTACCTTTCAGAGCGCTGCCAGAGAGCTGATCCTCATGCAACTTGAAGCTGGCAGGAACAGTTGGAATGGAGCTGCGCATTGTTTGAACTGGAAATCCACAAATAAAGAAGTCCAATTAGAGGAGAAGAATGCCTGTACCCGTCAGTACAGAAATCCCAGTTATGAACCAAGAATTGTAATCTGGTCAGTTCCAGCATGTATGACCACCCAAGTACAATTCTGGTACTCTACCAACTTATTATATGTAGACCTTTCAACCCCCCACCCCTCCCCACTCCTCTCACTCCCCAGGGGAATCAGAAAATGATAGTAGAAGAAGTAATAACTACTAAAATAAAGTCAGTACAAGTGTATCCACTCAAATCTACCAATGCTCTGAAAAACTTGGTTTGACGTACCTTGTTCATCAAAGATATCGCTCTCGCCAAACCCGTCATAAGCTGCTAGAGAGTATCCCAAATTTGACCTCCTGAACTCCTCCCCAGGCAGTGCCCCACCAAAAGTGGGCCCAACCTCTCCCACATCCAAGATGTCATCATCCCCTTCTGACGTAGTTGATGCAGCTGACACCCAATCATTTACCCCATCAGTCCCACCCCGGCTTTTCCTCCCAAATTTCAACAACCTCTTAATCCCCTTGGCCATATCCTTCTTTCCTGACATGTGAGCCCCACCAATAGCTGGTGCCTGTGCAGCACCCCACTTCTTCCGCACTTGCAGGGAGTTCCATGAGCCTGGGCTCCCCATGGGTGACTCAGCAAATGCATCCATATCAGATGCTTCATTTTGGTACTGGTAAGGGAAGAACTGCGCAAGTTGAGGAAAATTGGGTCTGGGCACACTTTCTGCACCAGGATCATCAAAGCTAGGGTTCTCGTTGTCCGAGTCAGCTTGAAAATCCCCACTAGGGTTAGGATTGGGAGTTTCTTCCTCAAACGACTCTGTGTCAAAGTCTTCATTTACATCTTTTATTGGGTCATGAAATAAAACGGGTTGGGGAATAAGACCATTTCCATTCACATCGTATGAGTAGGATTGGTATGGATTGGGCAAGCCACTTTTAATATGCTTGAACCCAAAATTGGCATTGTTAGCATCACTAAGGGTAGAAATGTCTTTTAATTCATTGGTAGTACTAATAGTAGAGACTATGCATTTTCGCATGGATTGTGTCCTTCTAGAAATGTCCTCCTTTACCGGGGTGCTATTTGTTGTCTCTTCAGTAATGCTCTTGCTACGTGCAAAATTCTTCGTTATCTGTGCACGTGCATTGTTACCTCTCATGGACGCTACTGATGGCCTTGTGTTTTCTTTTCGTAAATCAGAGAAGTTCGGAACTGACTGGGCTAATGGGTTCTCAGGTGGGGCCCGCCGATTCAAGGAATTAGAGTTTGCATTTGGAGTGCGTGAAGAGGATTTCGGGATAGAAACAGCTGATGGTCCCCTGGGGGTTGAATTGGAAAGAGTTCTGTTTGGCACATGTTTTCTTGAGTCAGCACTTATTGAGGAGCCATCAGCTGATAGGTTGTCACTGTGAGACTGGTCTTCGTCTTCATCTTCAACCATGAATTTTGTAACCTAAATTAAAATGTAAATCAGTGATGTGTATTAAGAGCTGGTATGCCTCCCTGAACACTCTCGTAAGACTGCATACCTTTGCTTGATCTGATAAAGCACCAGACATAATTGCCTCTCCGGGAACTTTTTTAATAAATTTCTGGCTAAAACTTAATTTTAGACCCTTAATGAAGCTATAGAACAAAAGAGATCAGAAGTAAAGCAAAACTATACTAAACAGTACCTGATCCTTGTCTCGCAACTCTGAGTGTGAGCTAAAGGGCATCTTCTTGGAAATGCGGGTCCGACCTGGCTCAGACCGAGAAAACCTTGTTTTCATCTCAGCCCGACTTTTCTCCAAGTTTTCATGCATGACCTTTAAAGAGGCCTCCTTTTGGTGACGTGTAGACCTACATTCTGCCTTCAGTTTGGCCTCCCTTTTGACAGTATACTTTTCATAGAATTTCCCTCTCAACTCCTCTGGCAGACTGTGGGCACCGCCATCTGGGCTCTCTACCATTTTCAGAAGTGCACTTGAGTTGAAATCGAAGTTTTTGGTGGGAGTGGTCTCTTTCACAGCCTTTGAAATTGAAAAATAAAATTCAGAAAAGGTATTCAGTATAATCATAATTGTACTGTACAGGACAGGTTAGTACAACCAGCAACTGTAGATGTGAAATTGCTATGTTCAACATTGATTCATGTTCTTGTGATGATTTTCAATTGCAACTAAAGTATATTATACATTCTTCGCCATATCTTTTGGCTTCATGCATAAACTAAGTAAGAAGAAACAAAAAGAGAAAGATTTTTTTATTTGTTACCTGAATATCCTTAGGCTTAGTATTCCTCCTAGCAGATAGCACATTATCATTTGGAACTCTGAGTTTATGCGCTGCAAAGAGCTTCTCCAGCTCCTCGGCCTTCATTTGCAACTCATCATTTCCAATTGGTTGCCTCATAATCCATGCCTCAGTCTTGCTTGTCAGTTCACTTTCTCCGCAAGCCACATCATAAGTATTATCTTGTGCCATCTTACCAACTAATTGCTGTGGCAGCACCTCAGATGGAGCTTGTCCTGGTTTTCTCTGAACAGTTCTAGCTCTTGACTTCTTATCTGAATCCTCAGTTTTGCGAACTGATACCCCATTTGAGTGGGAATCCCTCACTCTGACATTGTCAGAAGGGGCTTTGCTAGGTCGTGATGGTGACTCCTCTTGGTCTCTTTGAATAACTGGACCAACTGAAACTGTGGCCACCTCTATATCTTTCATCATAACCTGCTCAGCCTCACATACTGGTACAATAGCTGGGCCGACATTTACTTTTTGGAAAGTCTTGAATTGGGCCACAGGAGCAGTTTGTTGGTTTTCCTTGACACGCACAGAATTATGCACCTCCTTGACAATATGTTCCTTCTCATCAGCACAATCTCTTGGTTGAGACAAGCATTCTCTAGGATTAGGTTTACTATCAGGGTTTTCTATCTCACTAAGAGTAGTCTTGGATGTGACATCTTCCATTCTAGGACTGAAGCCAATACCATTAACAGGTCGAGGTTCTGACGTGGGTGTCCCAGCTGGGGTACCATTATCCTTCCTGTCACTTGTATCACTGTTAACACTGGTACCCAGATCAATGCTCATGTCACTAGCCCCACTCCACCTCCTCAAAACAGACTTCTCCATTGATGTATTGGAAGGGACTCTCCTGTGCTCGGGTTTGCTACCTGAAACTGCCACCTTGGCCCCACCAGAAGATACAGTTGAGGTTGAGGCTTGTTTCTCAAACAGGCTAATTCTATCCTGAACACTAAGCCGTCTCGACCCAGTACTAGAAGTGGCACTGGTACTAGCACCAGTACTACCAGTCTGCTGTGGTTCTACCTGGTCAGGCTGTTTTTCTTTTTCCTCCGGTTGATTAATAGGTTTAAAATGCTGAGCTAGCACAGGATCTGACACAGGCTTTTGCGGTTTGGGCCCAGTATGGTGAGGTGGTTCAGGTTCATCAATTGACATGTCAGACCCAGATGAGGCACGAAGGTTAGAATCGTCAAATTCTTTACACTGAGATTGGGTGTGTTGATGTTTTGGAACAAGGTCAGGTCTACGTTGACACAGAGAGATAAATTTGGTGCACGCCTCACTGAATCAATTAAATGACAAATTAGTGCATGCAGTGTAATTTATAAAGCTAAGGAGAACTTTGCAAAAACAGAGTGGAGTTGGCAAATGGGCAGTTTTAGTCAGGATTACTTCCCGTCATGCTAATCTCAGTCGGTTTAGTTTTGGTTCCAGTACAACTTATGCCCGTCCTCCAGTTCAGGCCAATTAAATTTAACTTTAGGTTGTTAAGGCAGGCCATTTTGAGTACAAGTTGTTCTGGATTGAAACAAAATAATATTCTTTCCAAAATTTATGTGATGGATGAATGTGTATAAAAATTTGAACACTAAGCAAAATATCCAACTCTAAAGGTTTTTGTCAATATGTTTCCCATTCATGAAAAATCGGTGTTTTCAGCAAATGCCACTCTCCTTTGGTGTTTTTTGCAACTGAGTAAAACCAGAAAAAATGGAAAACAGTAATAGTATGATACATGAGAGTTCAAATGCTTCCATTTTTTGTGCCTCCGCTTTTAAATTTTCTAATAATAAAATTGCTAAAACTTGTATGCCAAAAAAACCCGTTAAATGTGATCTATATTATTCTCTCTACGTGCACATAAAAAATTATCACTTTTCGGATTTATTTTTATATGAATCAATAAGTTAAAAGATCAACATCTAGAAATTATCGACATTGGTGTATTTTTGCAAGCTCTTGGTACCAATCAAAACAAAGTCAAAATGTTGTAATCTTTATATGTGCATAGAGAAATTATCAACATTGGTGTATTTTTATATGTTGTAATCAAAACAAAGTCAAAACGGTTTTATTTTGACTTTTAACTTCTAAATTTTAAGTTATAAACGATTTAACAAAAAGTGGAGGCATTTGAACCCTTCTCATGATATGCATATACATATATATAGATAGATAATATACTTTAAACGGAGAGCCCCAAATTGGTCCGAAAAGAGGAGAAGGTCAGAGACAGTGTCGAGCGTAAAACCCGCAGCGGAGGCACGTGTGCAAGCTGTCGTCAAGTCTTGTTTCACCGCCATCAAGCGCACGTCTATTGCTTTAAGTAACTCTTTTCTGTACAGACAAGTCACGAGCAAAAGAAATCATGTCAGTGAACATTGGTGACAATCATCTCCGTTTACAAAACAACAGTTGACTTTGACTCCTTTTTAGGGAATAAGGAACTTACTTTGTTATGTCGGCCGATGTTGCCGAGGTAGTCTCGTTTTGACCTAAACAAAGAATTATGTCACGAAATGGTGCAACCAATTTCACAAGTAATGCAAAAAAGGAAACCAAAGATAAGGGTGTCATCCAGTTATGACCTTAAGTAAAATCTCAAGAAATGGTCCATCTAATATTCACAAGAACACTAATAGAAAAACAATGATCTTCCATTATTAAAAAAAATATTATTATTATTATTATTATTATTATTATTATTATTATTATTATTATTATAGCAGCTTTGGTTAAGTCTTCTGAGAATGTTTTATGCAGTCAAGGTCAAACACACTAAAATTATGGTATTATTAGTAGCATTAATAAAGCATCTGCCTCATGAGTGCATAAAGTAACGGACTGCTCCTAAGTAAAACAATATATCACATACACCCTTCAAAATGAAAAATATTGTGCACACTCCTCCAAATAATAGGCATATCATCTGCAATGTTCTTAGGATTTCTTCCGACATACATGGATTATCCCTCATTTATCAAAAGTGGAAGGAAGGGTCGTCTGGCATCCTTTGAGAAAGAAAGACATCGGTGGACAGCAGATGATTTCTTTTCTTTAAGTTTCACAGGGGCGTCAATGTGATACTTGGATTGATTTCACAGGATATGCATAATATCTCTTGTTTTGCAAGGGTTATGTGATATATTTTCAGATTTTCTCCGGACATGAAATTGTCATATTTACCGAATGCTACTTTCTCCCATCAAGCTATGATCTTAGTTGTTCAACAGAAGAAAATCCACATGATCCACACCATATTTAATTGAGAGTTGAAAGTTAGAAAACTAAAATAGTTATTTTCTAAAATTTGGATGTTCAGTAGTCTAGAGAAAAATATACGTTTAAGTCATGAAGGTCACTCCAGACATTGAAGAAAAAAAACATTTCTTACAGACATTGACAAGGGCATACAGGAAATAATTGCATTATGATGGCAATTTAGATACTTTGCATTATGGCATGATTATAGAAGATCGAACTTGGTTTAGTTAAATGGAAAATGTTATCATCTAAATATAAAACAAGTCCGAAATTATCTTATTCAGATAAATAAAGTGAGAAAACATACCAACTCCTGAAGAAAGAGGATCTCCAATTCCCTGAGAGAAAAGGATAACTTTTGAGATTATGGAGAAAGGGGGGATAACATGTGGTTCTATTTTCAAATTGATTTTTGTCCTGTTGAATTGCATAATTGAGGCTGAACTAAAAAGAAGTATGACTAAATTAAGTTTTAATGGATCCAAAATTGCCCAATCGAGGAATAGTTCCACAAAAGTTGGATGAAATTTGCAAAATGTAATCCCCATGAGTACGACCTCAGTTTTTTGCAACTGGGCTTACCTGCGAGTAAATCCTCCTGGCTCCTTCGAGTTGCGACATCTCCGCATCTAATGTGTTTGCAAGTTCCACTACCTCTGGCGTGCTGACAAATCGCACAAATCTGCATACACATTTTATTAGAATTTTAGAGTGGATATAAAACAGCTCCAACAACCATCTCATGATTACATAACCAAATGGAATGACCTTATTTACCTCCTAGCGGTACATCAGTTCATCCTTGCAACATATAGAATGATACGAGTAATAGAATGACGATGATACGAATAATAGAATAATGTATGCTCTGTAGACACAACATAGACTATGGTTTACAAAGTAATGCATTGAGGAGTGTAGTTGGCAATTTGCAATTGAAACAGTAATGCTTTTATACTAGTGCGGTACCTCTCAAGTGTCCCTTTGTTGAACCAAGCAGCCCCGTTGCCTCTTTTATCTAGTTGAAGTTTTATGGAAGGCTGTGCAGACTGCTCTTCGCCCACCTTCAGGTGTGCAATAAAAGGCTTCAGAAATCCTGATGCAATTTTTTCTGTTCTTCCTCTTCCCGAAACAAACAACTCACATCTGAAACAAGTAAAAAGTAGTATTAACATCAGATGATAGCATATTTTCCAAACCCACCCTTAATCTAGGGGAAATTATCAGTTTGGTCCTAAACTTCAATTAATAATATTATTAAGGACAAAATAGTAGATAGGTCCTTCATAGATGAACCAGTAAGATATAATGCCTCTGGTCAGCAAATTAATTATTGTTCTGCAAATAAAAACTAGGAACCAAATTTAAGATTGCTAAGTACGTATTCTTTGCTAAATGTGCTTAAACTAGTCTCAAAAAGGAAGGTAGAGCAGAGACTATACCGTGAGCGTCTAGGAGATAGCTGAAATAGAGCGTAGTCCAAAGGAGCATCAGTATCCATAGCCTGTCATAAAATTCAACAGATCTGTCAGATCAACCCCATTTTGCATAAATTCCAGTTAAAACGCAAAATTACAAAACCCACTTTACACTAACCGTTACTCGATCTAGTGAAGATCCCTGATTTAGTAGGAATCAACAATTTGTGGTAATGTCGCTCTCTTTCCGGAATAGGATCTTGGATCTGTCATTCAAGTCTCCTTCCTCTCTTAAGAATGCTCTCTCTCTCTCTCTCTCTCTCTCTCTCTCTCTCTCTCTCTCTCTCAGGAGTAGCGGAGAAGGGAAAGAAAAGGCCTCTCTTTCTCTCTTTCTGTCTGAGTAGCAAAGAAGAAAGAGAAAGAGTAAATGCTGGTATGCGGTGTGTGGCGTCTAGCTCAAGACAAATGGCGTTGGTATTTGGTAACGGTGTTTTACGTAAGCGTCACCTCTCTCTCTCTCTAAAATCAAAATTTGTGCTTCTCTTTCGAAGGGGAAGAGAGAGGGGGTAAGTAGGAGAGGTGTGAGAGTGGAAGCTTTTCTGGACAACTACTTTGAGCTCAGGATTTGTTAATTGTCAATTATGCCCCTGGTTGATGGATGGTACGGAAATTTATTTGGGATTGCGCTCCTCTACTGGGTCCGACCCGCCCCGTTCCGCTCCCAGAGGATTAGTTTTTTTTTTTTCTTTTGAGATGACCCAGTCACCCAGAGGATTAGTTTGCCGACATTTTTATTAATATCCAAAGTTTAATACAAATTATTATTTATGTTCAGAATCTGATCCAATATCGAAAAATGCTCAAGCCGGCCAGAAATGGCCAGCTTATTCCCCCCTAAGCCGGCCATTTTCTGGCCGGCTTACTCGTTTTTTTTTTAAGAGATATTATGAAGAGCAAAATAATGAAATCTAACACTGAAAATTTGAATGTTTTTGTTTAAATTATTTGTTAGATTACTTCTTTTGATATATAATTAGTATATTTATACTAAATTACTTGAAATTATATTGAATTATACTATATTAAGTTAAATTACACTAAATTACATTACATTACGCTAAAATACGGTAAATTACGGTAAATTACATATTAATAGAGACGATATCTTCACTGAAAAGGTGAAAAACGACGACAAAACTTCAAACGGTCATAAAACGGCGCTCGAGTGTCCGATTTCAGCAAATGACCGCTTGCGAAAATGCGCATGCGTCAGTGACAGCTATGCTATTTTTTGAAATTCAGAATCGCCAAAAATCAAAGGGAAGAACCTCAAAACTTGAGTTGAAGTTTCCGATTAAGATTTTTATTTCTATTATTCAATCCAAGTAGCTCAGTAAATTAGTTACATAATGAACTTGTATAATACCAATTTTTATTATTTTCGGAATTTTTTTACTATTTTTTATGATTCATGAAAGATGGCACAGAATCGGTCTATTTTAGCGTAATTTACCGTATTTCAGCATAATTAGCGAAGTTATTGTAATTTAGCGTAATTTAACGTAATTTAGTGTAATTCAACATAATTTCAAGTAATCTAGTGTAATTCAACATAACTTCAAGTAATCTAGTGTATTTTAGTATAAATATGCTAATTATAAATCAAAAGAAGTAATCTAACAAATAATTTAAACACAAAATTCAAATTTTCAGTGTTAGATTTCATTATTTTGCTCTTCATAGTGTTTCTAAAAATAAAAAATAAAAACAGTAAGCCGGCCAGAAAATGGCAGGCTTAGGGGTGGTTGTCCAGAAAACGAGTAAGCCGGTCATTTTCTTGCCGGCTTGGGTATTTTTCGATATTGAGTCAGAATCTGGGCATAAATAATAATTTGTATTAAACTTTGGATATTAATAAAAATGTCGGATTAGTTTTGAACTTCGGATTTGAGGCCACTTTGCAAGGAAACCTTAATAGTTTTCTTATCATATTTAACCTTCCAATTGTTTTGAATTAACAGATAAGGCAAAGCGACAATTCAGACCGCAGAATTTTTTATTTGTAGAAATTATTTAAAAATAATATAATAATAGATAGCTTGGCTTGAGATTTTTATCCATAGAAGGAACTGGAAAAATATTTTAGTTATTTTTAAAGATTGGACCTTATCCGCAGGCACGGTTATCATAACAAGACCGGGCAATCCGGTCCTGCGCCTTTTACGGTTCAGTTCATTTAGAAGACCACATCTATTGTTAAACCAGTAAAAACTAAATTAATAGACCAGTTATGAAATAAACCACTAATTTGTTTTCTTAAACTGTTTTTTCATCTAATTCAGTTTTTTATGTACTTTTTCATTTTTTTTTTAAGTTCACTTTTTCAGTTTTCTATGCATCTTTTTTGTTTATAGTAATAGGAGATGATTGGATTTTTAGATCTTTACATGATACATACGTGATCACATGTAAAGACACAAAAGTGCATTTATTTTATCTCATGAAGTTTGTCCATAACATTTTAGACAAAAACAATATCTATTTGGACATATTTTTTTCTTTTCAACGTACAATTGCTATTATTTTATTATTTATTCTAATTTTTGTAATTTTTTGTTCAAGTAAAAGAACATAAATTTGTTGTCAGTCAAAAATAATCTATTGATAATTATCAAATAAGAGAATTATTGTATTATTCCTCTATAAAAAACATTTAAATTTTTATAATTAAATCAGTATTTTGACTATTTTCATTTTATTCGGATGCTAAATTTTAAAAATAATCTATATATGTGCGAATTTTTACATATATTATATAGAGATATGATTATTTTATAACAATTCGTATCTCATATATATACAAGTACTTAAATAAACTAACAATTAAACCAATTGACACACCGGTCTGACTAGTAAACCATTGACAATAAGCTTTACCGAGTGAATGTATGGTCCGATTATGATAACATTGCTCGCAGGTAATATGTCAAGCCTACGCCTGACATGTCTATTAACACATCATGTCTGACATGTCTGGCTTAACAAGATAGGCCTAAAAATAAATGCCCAGCACAGCACAACTGTGGGCATTTCCTCCATATCGGCGGTTGTTTGACTTTGCCTGCTCATGCCTATGTAAGCTCGCAAAGAAACTCTAGAAGGAATGTGCTAGGGAGAAATAAGATAAGAGAGTTCAGAAATTGTTGCCTGTATTTTTAGTAGGAGAGGTTATATCGTTATAGCTCAATTCATGTTTTTTTAGAAAATAAGTCCAACAAATTGCATGTAGGTTACATTCTAAGTAATGTATTTGACCTAGTATGTCTACAGACCCGGCCTTACCAGGTTTGTTATAGTGTTGTACCAAGCGGAAAGAGTTTCAGACTGGGTGGATATGAACGGATCGATGGGCCAATGGGCTAAACTGTCATCCCTAGTTATTTTAGACAATTCTAAAGAAATCTGGAAAAAAAAAAATTCCTTCTATAGAATCAAAATTTCCACAACTTCTATCTATTATCCTATATTAATTTTATATCATTTCCATAAATAAAAAATTCTTTTTTGGGGGGCAAGTGAGCTCTTTTGTACCTACGTCTGTAAATCGCATTTCATTGATTGATTAATATGTTAAAATAATGTACTTTTCAAAATAATAATGTCATAATTCAAAATACTAATGTATAATGGTGATGTTACCCTTTTATCTTGAGATCATTTTTTATATTTAATATGACAAAGCAGTTGTGAGTTGTGGTATTATTAAAGGATCATGCATGCTTGACAATTCATAGAGAGTTCTCAAATGCATTATTGTTCCATGGCTTCAACTATTTTTAGGAATCTACTGTTGTTGTCAACTTGTCATGCCCAACTTCCGAAATAATTCGTTTTTTCTCAAGTCAACATGCTTGAAACTTCTAGAATAAGCAAGGTTAGTACAAATTAAAGTCATATAATATGGGCATCCGTGAATCGGTTCATTGAGCAATGAGCAAGGTTATTCCCTTCATTAAATGTACTGCAAAATTTCAAGACTTTTCATTAAGACTTGTTAAATAAATACTGGTATATGCTACATCTTGCTCAATTTTTGCTTCGTATTGTGACTTCACAGCTTGCTCAATTTTCTTTTTATTATTTTGCCATAAATGCTTGTGTTTTCCAAAGACAAGTTCAAAGAAATGTTATAGTTACTGAAGTTCTTTGAATATCACTCAACTTATTTGTACTTCTTTTGGTAACTATAAAAAATAAAAAGGCAAGTGTTAATTCCGGCATAGTCAAACATATATCATACAACAATTAACTTTTTTAGAGTAGGTGAAACAATTAATATGAAAGTTCAAAATAATAAGTATTTATTATACAGTAAGGAGTGAGCCTATTGTGCTATGCATAGCACGGATGGGGTCCTTGCTACGGCTCAAAATTTGACTTTTCAAAATCCTAACAGTCGATCCAACCGTTCAATGTGATAACCATATGAATATGTACTTGCAAACTAAATTTTATATTTTTTCGAATTTTTTTACTATTTTTTTAGATAGGTAGAAAAATCAGTGTTTTCTGAAAATTCTGGACCATCAAAATTCTACCTATCTAAAAAAATAGTAAAAAAATTCGAAAAAATATAAAATTTAGTTTGCAAGTACATATTCATATGGTTATCACATTGAACGGTTGGATCGACCATTAGAATTTTAAAAAGTCAAATTTTGAGCCGTAACACGGACCCCATCCATGCTATGCATAGCACCATAGCCTCACTCGTAAGTAAGTCTACATTTGGATTAGTTCAAATAATGATCTTAATGTCCCACCAAGCATAAATATATATCCGTTTCTCATATTTCAATACTGCAAAGATGTCTCATTATTTGAAAATAGTTTTAGCAATAATTTTGTGATGTCATATATACTATATTTTCTTAGAAGTACTATTATTGAACATTTATTTTATACAGGATTCATATAAACTTCGACGGTTTTAATTTATGTAGTTTGCTAGTCACAGATTAAAAATATAAACAAAAACCAGACCCAACCTATGCATGTTACTAATATTGTTATCTATCTTAAATTTAATAAAAAAAATTATATTTATGTAATTGGTAGATCTCATTTTATAAATTATATATTTATATTGGATGATGTTTCAGTTGTAAATACCACAAAAATCGAAAATATCCCTCTGTTGAATTTGCATCTACTCAGACAAAAAAGAAACTCATTAAATAACCAAATGCCTTAAATTACTTTAAATAATGTAATTGAAGAAAAAAAATGACATTAAAGAAAACTATGTTTCATTGAACTGTATAAAATTTTAATCGCCCAAATTTAACAACATCGTAGCAAGTCAGTGTCCAGAAAATAATATATATTTTGAATATATATACTCTTCCACACCAAGTCAAAAAATTGATTTGAAAGCGGGGAGCGTACATCATTAATTATTCCTAGAAGCAGCATGGCAATGTAAAATTGAGGTCTAAGTTGTAAAGTAGCCCCGTGTAATTTAATCTAAAAACAACAGAAATGCCGGAGACAAAAATTCAGACAAATAAAAGATTAAATTTCAAACGCGCCGAGAAAAGCAGAACCCGGCAGTTTATTAGCGACAAATCAGAAATTGGGATCCTCTGCAGCGTGTATGGCTTAGTATTATGTGTGACGAATCAATAAGATGTCGGACCCTGGATCTCGCACATGGTTGCAAATTTCATATTCGCTGTAGAGGATCCAGACTCTGGAAGTAACCTGACAACATTCTCTGTCATTTTATGCAATTCTGGAAATATGGAATGTGAAATTATCCCATGCAATATTAAATTCGAGTATGGTTAAAATACATTGGTTTTATTCTCTAATCATGTTTTACATTTTTGTATTTATTTTAAAATTTACATTTTTGTATTTATTTTAAAATTATAACAGTGAATTCAAACCGTTCCACATGATCTTCTTCTTATTATGTACTTGGAGATCAAGTTTTATATTTTTTGGAATTATTTTTCTATTTTTTTAGATAGATACAAAATTATTGTTTTCAGAAGATTTTGAACCATCCAAAAAAAGTGATTTTGTACTTGTCTAAAAAAATAGTAAAATAATTCCAAAAAAATAATTTGGTCTTCAAGCACATTTTAATATGAAGATTATTTTGAACGGTTCGGATCAACTGTTCGAACTTTAAAAATAGATAAAAGAATGTGGAGCATTATTGGAGCACAAAACTAATGATGCACTTTAACCCTACTCGTTAAATTTAATATTCTCTGTAATATAAGTTTTAAAATTTGGAACTTACCATTTTGAATATCTCTGTTTTTAAAATTCAAATAGTCAATCTGAACCACTCCATATGAAAATGTACTTGTATAAAAAAAATTATTTTTTATAATATTTTTTTATAATATTTTTACTATTCTTTAGATATGTAAAAAGTCACTTAGATCTAAAAATTCTAAAAATTATAGATCATCGAAAAATATTAATTTTATACCTATCGAAAAAAATAATAAAAAAATTAAATTTAATCTGTGAGGACATTCACTCTAAACATTTTAAATATCTTGTACGGTGTGTCAAGAAAATAATAAATTAAACAAGAAAAATATGAAAAAGAAAAAGAAAGTTCGACTTCCGAGTTACTCAAAAGCTGCGTAATAAATTGCAAGGAATGTAGGCCAACCGGCTACTTGCCAAAAAATAAAAATTGCAAAGAATGTGCAGATGAGAGACTGCCAACCCTTATAAGTTATAACTATTTTAGCTTGTTTATTAGAAACTTTCCAATTCCCTAAAAAGTGTACTGTTTACTTTTATTCGGAGCCAAAATATTTGTGTCGGTGTTCATGCCGCTTCTTTTATTAATACCCCCAACAAAAAATAAAATATCAAATCTGTCATCGATCCAAAATGTTTACTAAAAATACCCTGACCACCCCACTGGGGGGCGGTCCACTATTCATAGCAGACCGCCCCCCGTGGGACGGTTTGCTATTTTCTTTTTTTTTTCTTTTTTTTAGAGACAATATGAATATCAAGATGCTGAATTCTAACGCTAAAAAATTCAGATTTTTTTTTAATATTTGTTAGATTACTTCTTTTCATGTATAATTAGCATATTTATATTAAAATACGCTAAATTACTTGAAATTATGTTAAATTATGTTGAATTACAATGGAATACGGTAAATTACGCTAAATTACAACAACTTCGCTAATTATGCTGAAATAAGGTAAATTACGCTAAACTACGCAAAATTACGCTAAAATAGACCGATTTTGTGCCATGTTTCATGAATCATAAAAAATAGTTAAAAAATCCGAAAATAGTAAAAATTTGTATTACACAATTCATTATGTAACTAATTTATTGAGCTACTTAGATTGAATAATAGAAATGAAAATCTTAATCGGAAACTTCAACTCAAGTTTTGAGGCTCTTCCTTTAGTTTTTGGCAATTCTGAATTTTGAAAAATGACATAGTCATCACTAACGCATGCGTATTTTTGCAAGCTTTCCGAAAAAGTGGTCATTTGTTGAAATCGGACACTCCAGCGTCGTTTTATGGCCGTTTGAAGTTTCGTTCGTTTTTCGCCTTTTCAGTGAAGATATCGTCCTTATTCATATGTAATTTAGAGTAATTTACCGTATTTTAGCGTAATTTAATATAATTTAGCGTAATTTAATGTAATTTAGTGTTATTCAGCGTAATTTAACATAATTTCAAGTAATTTAGCGTATTTTAGTATAAATATGATAATTATACATCAAAAGAAGTAATCTAACAAAAAACTCAGCTAACGTGGGTACATTTATTAATAAAAATGTCGGAAACTAGGGTTTAGAAATTAGGGTTTAGGGTTTCTTTTAAATATCACTAATTTTTATAAATATGTTATGTGAAAATTGTAAATCATTTAATGTACGGTAATTTTTAGGGTTTAGGATTTAGAGTTTTAGAAATTATTCAAAATAAGAGTTTAGGGTTTAGAGTTTAGCGTAATTTAAAGTAATTTTGTGTAATTCAATGTCATTTAACATAATTTCAAGTAATTTACCGTATTTTAGTATAAATATGTTTAAAAGAAGTAATCTAACAAATATTTAAAAAAAAATTCGAATTTTGAGCGTTAGAATTCAACATCTTGATATTCATATTGTCTCTAAAAAAAATAAAAAATAGCAAACCGCCCCACGGGGGGCGGTCTACTATGAATAGTGGACCGCCCCACGGGGGGGTGGTCTGCTATGAATAGTGGACCGCCCACCAATAGAGCGGTCAGGATATTTTTAGTAAAAATTTTGGATCGAGGGCAGATTTGATATTTTATTTTTTGTTGGGGGTATTAATAAAAAAAGCGGGTGTTTATGTAGGAAAGAGGAGCAAAATTTTTATATTTAGAAATTAAAAATGATAATTATAGAAAATAAGATGGATTGTTTTTTTAATAATAAATGAAACTGAATCAATAATTTGATCTCATTGAGGACATGTCAGTGGACCGAACTAATGGTCCAATCTCTTTTATTTTCATACCAACGACCATACAATATGAAAATTAATGGCACGGAACCACTAGTTCAATAGTGGTTCAGTTCCATTCATTTCTAACTCAAATGTAATTAATTTATGAGGAGTGATCCAATTACACTATTTTATAGTGACACATCTTGACACCATATACTTATAAGTCATTTTTGTGATTTTAAAGTCCAAACAGTCGATCCGAACCGTTCAACATGATCTCCATATTAAAATGTGCTTGGAGACCAAATTTTACATTTTTTGGATTTTTTATATTATTTATTAAGATATGTACAAAATTATTTGACCGAAAACTACGATTTTAAAAATTCTAAAAAAATAGTAAACAATTTAAAAAAAATGTAAATTTTGGTCTCCAAGCACATTTTAATATGGAGATCATGTTGAGAGGTTCGGATCGACTATTTGAATTTTGAAATTGCAAACAAGACTTATAAATTTATAGTGTCAAGAAATGTCACTATAAGATGGTGTAATTGGATCCCTCTTCTTAATTTATACACTAAATTTCCAAGTTGGACCGAATCAATAGTTTGATCCAAGTCTTTTCTAGATTTTTTGCAGACAAGACACGCTGCAACTTTCGAAAACTACTAGTTGATTCAGTCCGATAGATATCCAATAAGACTAAATCATTTGCTTGATTCCATCTATTTGATCCAGAGGCGGAGACACCAAGTATAAATGGGGGTCAATTGACCCCCATTTTTTTTAATTTTTTTGTATATTTATTGATAAATTTTTATATAATTTATTAGAAAATGCTATGGAACTGTCAAATGATACGTCCAAAGGGTATATATAAAAAGCTTTATCCTCAAATACACTTTCGATTTAGATTGCAAGTATACAATCCTACCGTGTAGTATATTATCGGGTATCGAACCACAAGGAGTAAGATAAATACTTAATTTTCAACTTTAGATGATAAATTTCAGAAAATAAAGAAAATAAAGTGCAATAAAGTAAATTTGGGGGGGTTTGTACTAAAAATCCTAAGGTTGGGTTCAATACCCGAAGGAAGGAGTTTTTAAACAATTAGAAGTAAAAGTAAAAGAAAGACAAGTCGGTTTGTTTTCAAGGTTAAGAGAATCTAGGGGTCTTTGGTCTACAATCCCTTGTTAACTCTATTTATTCGGTATTTGCTTAAATTCATGTTTGATTTGATGAGGTTTCTAACCTAATATGTCATTAAGGGTCACTTTCATGAATTAATGACGTGTCTAAGTAATTCAGACTTCACGTTTAAGTCCTTCATCCTAGCTACCTCGACCATAAGCTCTTGTTAGTCTCTCCTCTCCTCAAATATTGGTATTTCACAATTAAGTCCATGACACCAATATCCGATTCGATTTGAGATGTCCTAATTAGGGTTTGACTTCACGGTTAGGTTCTTCACCAAATCCCTAACCTTAATTTCTATAGTTCCGGCTTAGATTAAATTGGTTAGAATCTTAATCTAAACCTAAGGTATTTGCATTCATAATTTGGTACTATCCTATTGATCCTAGTCAATTTTGGTTCTTTTGAAACCAAAACGAGATGCTACAATTCAAGTACTAATTATGTATTTAACACAAATTATTTAAATCACAGAAATTAACAATCAAATCCGATAAAACAATCATAATAAAAGCAAACAATCGAATAAAATAGAATTAAACAAGTTCATGCATATTGACCTAAACCCCTAGAGAGAGAACTACTCCCTCTTGGAGGAAAACATCACAAAGTTTGGCAAATGATAAAAGGAAATGGAATAAAGAATAATTACACCCTTTGAATCTAAAACCTCTATCTTGCCGAATCTTGCTCAGGAAATCCTTCTTCTCCTTGCTTGAAAGCTTTACCTCCTTCAGAAATTATGGCTAAGAGTTTGTGTATAGAGAGAGAATGAGATATGTTGTCCGTTGAATGGAAATGAGCCCCCCTTTTAAAGTAAGAGATCATGCCCAATTTAGAGGCTAGAGTGTGGAGTTAGTGGGTGCTCTTTTTACATTTCTTTCCTGGCAAGTATGTCTATTTTTGTCTTCTTAAATCGTGTCCTTGGAGTGCCAAAAATAGAATCCGTGTTGAAATTGAGTAATTCTGGCTGACTGCGGGTCATGTCCATCCGCACTGCGGGTGGTCTCACCCGCACTGGGTCTAAATTTCCTTTTTTACTTTCCTGGATTTTCTGCGAATTCACATGAGTGCGGGTGGAACTGCGTATGGATGACCCGCACTGCGGTTGGACTCTGTGTTTTGAACTTTCTGAAATTGGCTAAGTATTGAGTGCGGATCGCAGTGCGGCTCTCAGTGCGTCCGCATTAGGCTCGGGAAAAATCCTGCGCAGGGCTGAGAGGTTGGAAATGCGGCTAAGTCCCTAGTGCGGTTGAATCAATCCGCAGTGCGTGTCAGTGATCCGCACTGAGAGGTATTTTCACCAATTTGCATCATTTCCTGCATTGAAAAGCCAAATAACCGCAGTAACTTGATTCCAGGTGTATTTTAATCATTTTATATTCTAAACACAAGATATTTGAGGTTGTTTTATGATAAAATCAAGATCAAATGTATATATAATTTATCGTTATCAAAATCCCCCAAGCTTGAACCTTGCTTGTCCCCAAGCAATATCTAACTTGGACTATAATTCGATCTTTTAATTTAACCCTATATCTAGCATATTTTCCTTCAAGAATTTGAAAAATTTTGTATGATCTTGCTAAAATTAAAATCTCAATGTAAATTTCTACAAATTTAAAGTTCAACCCTTGGTAAATCATACTTCACCCCACAATTCGATTACTCTAACTTTCATTTCCTTAAAGGTTTAGAATTTGCAAACTTTATTCATCCAAATTTACTAAAAGACATGCATTTTTATTTGTGAAGAAAAAATTTCCCTAAGCTTGGCATATTGCAAAATTCACATTTTTGTTGTTCTTGTTGCTTATTTTGATTTTTCTATTTTTCTTTTATTTCATGGCATTATTTTCCCAATCCTCATTTAAACACCGGTTAGTTACAAGTAGTTAACTGTACCCAACCGTTCTAATTCAAGGGTGCTTTGCATGCTCATTGCCTAACCCTTCCACCAACACGAATGTCAATTTTATCGGGAGACTAGTGGAGCAGGAGTGCCAATGACTCATAACCATAAGTACGTCATGTCGCCGTATCATAGGTAAGAGGAGTCGCAAATTTTCAATTTTAAATGTTTTGAACAATTTTCGCAAAAATACACATATCTAAGGGTATTTATTCATATCACATCTAAATTGCTTCCTTAATAAATTTAAACTCCTAATGTTTCAAATTCGTAAGCCTTTATTTCCACAAAGTTTTTCGCCAAATTATGTGGTTATTTCAAACTATTCCAAGGGTATTTCTAAAAACTTGTTAAAATTCGCATTAAAATATCTAATTTTTTGAAAATCACTCAAATTTTATCAAAACTTTTATTTTTGCCAACTTTTAACAAAAAAATTAAACGTGATTTTATACTTTATGCATTCTTAGACAACTAAGTCCAATTATGCAAGACTCTATTTTTCATAACCTCGTAAAACATCTTGACAAGTTTGCAATCTCAAGCATTTAAGTTCAAAATTACTAACCCTATTCATGGTCAAGTAAAAATCAAGGTTATAACTCCTAAAAAGTTCGAAAAAATACTGAAAAATAAACATGCATGCAGATACAATTTCTTCCCATCCCCCAAGCTTAAATAAAGCAGTGTCCTCAGTGCTGAAAATAAACTAAATAAGAGAGAAGAAACATGATATACTCGACTAAGCTAAAGGTGGTGGTGCTGTGCGGTGCGGAATCACTCCTCATCCCTGTCAGATTCCTCCCCTTCTTCCTCGTCATTCTCACCTTGATCATCGTCTTGATCTGCGGCCTCGGCTTCTTGTGCGGCTTGAGCTGCAGCTGCCGCTTCGCGTTGCCTTGCTAACTGTGCCTCCATCCTTTGAGCAGCCCTTCGTTGGTGCGGCGGTGTTGGTGGGTTATCTTCGTAGTTAGGATTGTTGTTCATGAAACCTCGGTGGGCATAGTAATGGGCTGCTGCGGCATGGGTCTCCACCTCATCTATACGCCGATCGAAAGCATCCATGCGGTTGTTTATGTTGAGGTTCATGGATTGCATAAATTCCCACATTTGCTGCATTGTTATACCTCCTTGTGCAGCAGCATCGGGATGCATTGCTTGAACGCCTGGTGGAGGTGGTGGTGGTGGCTCTTGTGGCTCAAGTGGAGGATCCACTATCTTCCATGTGTTATAGTTCATTGGGTCGAGGTCAGTTTGGAGAGGCAAACGGTGCCGGATATTGTTCACTCCCAAGTTTATCCATGCCTCTTGGGTATCATCGTATCGAATAAGCCTCGCCCTCACCAATCCATCAAGGTCCACACGAGTGTAACCTTCCACCACATCATCTCCGGTTGGTATGTGTAGTGCTCGAGCAATCTTGGTGATTATTCCTCCAATGCGAACGACACCGCCCGGTTGTATGTTGTTGGCCACTGTTTTTATGTGCTTGGCAAGGTTGTAGGTGATGTGTGGCATATACTCCATCTCCCCATTGTTTCGCCGAAGCATACTGCAAATATAGGTCATATCTCCTTCGTTGAAGACCGATACGGTCTCCCCTCGGGCAAAGAGAGTGTGAGAAAGTACCCTTTGGAGATAACGAATTGCCGGATGAGAGATGTTCTTGACCCGTTGATCACTGAGGACATCATGCATTGCTAGGAGGCGGAATTGGTGCTCATTCATATCGGGGAAGAACCCGAGGGTGGCTCGCATCTGCTCCACATTATCCTGGCTTAGGTCGAATGCCTCCAATAGTTGGGTGGTGTGCATCGACACATGGTACCCTCCAAGGTTAAAGCTCATGGTTCTTGAAGCCCGATCAAACTCATATGAAGAGAGGAACTCGATGGTGATGGCTCGATAAGTGTCGACCTCGTCACATAGGAAGTCCCACAATCCTAAGCGTTCGGTGAGCATCTGCACTGTTTCGGTGATGCCCAACTGCCCGAGAGTGTAACGGCAGATCCACCGAGATGGTTGGAGACTTCTATGGGTCTCGAGCGCGTTCTTGCGGAATTGTTGGTTATCATTCAACGGCTCGGCAGGTGGATATGGAAGGGAAGGGTTGCTTGATTGACCTTTGCCCTTGTTGGTCCGGATACGCTTAGCTCCCCTTGGTGCCATCTTATCTGCAATTTAAAATTGGAAAGAGTTAAAAATTAGGCAGATTTGGATGTATTTTGGGCTCAGTGCGGGTACCTTTCATCCGCACTGCGTGTGTTCTCAGCCGCACTGGTCCAATGACTTTTAGGGTTTTGAACGACTGCTCAGTGCGGGTGCCGTTCATTCGCACTGCGTGTGCTATCACCCGCACTGGCTTCATGGCTGGTTTCGGGGTTTTGCCAGACAGAGTGCGGACGCACTGGAATGAGTGCGGGTGGACCCATCCGCACTGACTTGGGATTTTAACCGTTTTCAAAAATTTTGGGCGATTTGGTCGATTTTTTGTACATTTTTACAGATCTAACTACAAATAAATGAAATTTAGAGTAAGGAGAGATCAAACCTCGTTGTAGATCGCAAAAATTTCGAGATAATACGAAGAAATTCGAGTTTTTGGAGAAGCGGTGCTTTGAACGGCTTGAGAGGAGGAGTTCTTCGGTTTTGGAGGAGTAAAGATGGGAAGAAGAAATGTGGAGAGTGGAGAAGGGAGAGGAGAAGGAGAAATAGGTTTTAGGAGAAGGTTTTTCGGGTTTGGAAGAGAGAAAATCGAGTTTTTGAGTTGAGATACGAAAGGGCGCGAAGAAATGGTGAGGGGTCGGTTTAAAGAGAACCCCTGGTGCGGATGCACCCATCCGCAGTGCGGCTTCTCTCATCCGCACCGAGCAAAAAAAAAAAAAAAATATAATTTCGAAAAAAAAACTTTTAAAACCTTACCTTCGGTGCGTGTCATTAATCCGCAGTGCGGGTGCTTCTCATCCGCACTGGTGAAATTTTGACTGTTTTTCATTGCGAATGTCTCCCAAGGTTAGTTAATTGTAAATTTGGAAAGTTAAAATTAAATTAATTAAAATAAATTGCAGAAAGTAAAGAAAAACAAAAAAAACTTGGGTTGCCTCCCAAGAAGCGCTCAATTTTACGTCGTGAGCTCGACATGATTCGTGCTCACTTATTGAGATTGTGGATCATCTAGGCGAAAGCTTTCCTTCTCGCCTATGGGACTTGCATAATTAAAATGTTTGAGACGATGCCCATTTACCTTAAATGCTCCACTTTTATCGCCTTCAATTTCAATTGCGCCATGGTTGAACACCTTCTTCACCTTGTATGGCCCGGTCCATCTTGATCTCAATTTTCCGGGAAAAAGTCGGAGTCTTGAGTTGTACAATAGAACCGTGTCTCCTTCTTGAAAATCTCGCCTCATGATATGTTTGTCATGCCATCTTTTTGTCTTTTCTTTGTATAATTTGGCATTTTCATACGCATTGATGCGTAATTCCTCCAATTCGTGTAACTTGAGGATTCTCTTTTCACCGGCCGCCCTCATGTCGAAGTTTAGAGCCTTTATTGCCCAATAAGCCTTATGCTCAAGCTCGACCGGCAAATGACATGCTTTTCCATACACAAGTTTGAAAGGAGTCATACCTATGGGTGTTTTGAATGCGGTTCGGTATGCCCAAAGAGATTCGTCTAGTTTGAGTGACCAATCCTTCCTTGATATATTCACCACCTTTTGGAGGATGCTCTTTATCTCACGGTTGGACACCTCGACTTGGCCGCTTGTTTGTGGATGATATGGTGTGGCCACCTTGTGCTTGACTCCATACTTGAGTAGTAGAGCGTCAAATTGGCGGTTGATGAAATGAGATCCGCCATCACTTATCACCACTCGGGGTACTCCGAACCTAGGAAATATAATTTGCTTAAAAAGTTTTCTTACCACGGCGGAATCGGCTGTTGGTGTAGCTATGGCTTCAACCCATTTTGACACGTAATCGACTGCCACAAGTATGTATTTGTTGTTACAAGAACTCGGAAAGGGACCCATAAAATCGATACCCCAAACATCAAATAATTCAACTTCTAGTATTCCGTTTAGGGGCATTTCATGTCTTCTAGATATGTTCCCGGTCCTTTGGCATTTGTCGCACCTAAGCACATATTCCCTTGCGTCTTGGAAGAGCGTGGGCCAAAAGAACCCGGCTTGAAGAACTTTGGCGGCGGTTTTGTCGGTGGAGGCGTGTCCTCCATAGGCGGATGAATGGCAACATCTTAGGATTTGTTCGGTTTCTTCTTGGGGTACACATCTTCTAAGGATCCCATCTACCCCCAACTTAAACAACAACGGTTCATCCCAAAAATATTTTTTCGCATCAGAAAAGAATTTTTTCCGTTGTTGGTAAGTTAAATCGGGAGGTAGTATACCGCATGTAAGGTAGTTGACCAAATCTGCATACCATGGCGCCTCGTGTTTGTTGACTGCATATAGTTGTTCGTCTACGAATGAGTCATCAATCGGCATGTCGTTATCTTTTGGTTCATTGGTAATGCGAGACAAATGATCCGCCACTGAATTTTCGGTTCCCTTCTTGTCCTTGATTTCCAAGTCAAATTCTTGTAGTAAGAGGATCCACCGAATTAGACGTGGTTTAGCATCTTTCTTGTTGAGAAGATATCGGATAGCCGCATGATCGGAGTATACAACCACCTTGGATCCCACCAAGTAGGACCGGAACTTGTTGATAGCAAATATGACGGCTAAGAACTCCTTTTCCGTGGTTGTATAGTTCATTTGTGCCTCGTCTAAGACTTTGCTTGCATAATAGATCACATGTGGCTTGTTGTCGATCCTTTGTCCTAGTACGGCTCCGACGGCGTAGTCGCTTGCATCACACATAATCTCAAATGGCGCATCCCAATTCGGTGGGCGAAGAATGGGGGCTGAGATTAGAGCCTTCTTTATCCTGTCAAAAGCATCAATGCAAGGTTTATCAAAATTAAATTCTGCATCTTTCATAGTTAGATTTGTAAGAGGTTTGCAAATCTTTGAAAAATCCTTAATAAACCGTCGATAGAACCCCGCATGGCCTAAAAAACTCCGCACATCCTTCACACAAGTCGGATATGGCAACTTCTCTATCACCTCCACCTTTGCTTTGTCGACTTCCAAGCCTTCGGATGACACCACATGGCCTAGAACCACCCCCGTTTGCACCATAAAGTGGCACTTCTCCCAATTTAGTACCAAATTGACCTGCTCACATCTTTCTAAAACTTTAATCAAATTAGTTAAGCAATCATCAAAAGAAGTACCAAAAACTGAAAAGTCATCCATGAAAACTTCCACGGAATTTTCTAATAAATCGGAGAAAATAGCCATCATGGCTCTTTGAAATGTGGCCGGGGCATTGCATAGACCAAACGGCATCCTACGGTACGCGAACGTACCATAAGGGCATGTAAAGGTCGTTTTTTCTTGGTCATCGGGGTGAATAGGGATTTGAAAGAATCCGCTATACCCATCTAGGTAGCAAAAATGTGAGTGATTAGCTAGCCTCTCAAGCATTTGGTCCACGAATGGTAGAGGGAAGTGATCCTTCCTTGTTGCATTGTTGAGTTTTCGGTAGTCGATGCACATCCGCCATCCGGTGACCACCCTCGTGGATATCATCTTGTCATCCTCACCCTTCACCACTGTTGTGCCTCCCTTCTTTGGTACGACATGAACCGGGCTTACCCACTTAGAATCGGAAATTGGGTAGATGATGCCGGCATCAAGTAGCTTGAGGATCTCTTTCTTCACCACTTCTTTTAGATTCGGATTGAGCCTTCTTTGAGCTTCAACGGTGGGTTTGTGATCATCCTCCATTAGAATTCTATGCATGCAAAGGGACGGACTGATTCCGGTTAGATCATCGATTGTGTAACCAATTGCCTTCCGATGTAGCTTGAGCTCGTGTAGGAGCTTCTCGGTTTGTTCTTGGTTGAGCTTTGAATTGATAATCACCGGATATGTCTCGTCTTCCCCCAAGTATTCATAGCGAAGGGTAGGTGGCAGAGGTTTGAGCTCGACCTTTGGTGCGCCGGAATCGCTTGAAATGGTGAAGATCTGCTCAGATTCAGGCGAGTGCGGGTGAACCATCCGCAGTGGATACTCAGTGCGGACGCACTGGGCTCGGTCTTTCGAGTCTGCTGCTTCAGAAGGCTGAGTGCGGCTGAGCTGATCCGCAGTGCGGGTGGGTGATCCGCACTCGGGAAAAATTTCATCAATTTGGTCATTTTCAGACCTGGTTTCTTCTAGATCTGAGTCCAGTTGTGCATTCACCATTTCTTCCTCCTCATGAGTAGCTAAAATTGAATCTAATACATCCAATCTACAAATAGAATCATTATCATTTGAAGGAAATTTAATGGCATTAAACATGTGAAAATTTACCTTCTCGCCTCCAATGTCAAATGATATTTTTCCTTCTTTGACATTAATGTTTGCATCGGCCGTGGTTAGGAAGTCCCGTCCCAATAGGAGAGGAGTATGAGTATCCTCCTCCATTTCAACTACCACAAAATCTACCGGGACAAAGAACTTACCTATCATAACTATCACGTCTTCCGCAATCCCCTCGGGATAGCGTACCGTCTTATCGGCTAGTTGTAATGACATTCTTGTGGGTTTCAAGTCAACAAGATTTAGCCTTTGATAGACGGTCTTTGGCATAAGGCTCACACTTGCACCTAAATCACATAGGCACCTCTCGAATTTGGTATTACCTATTGTACATGGAATTGCAAAACTCCCGGGGTCCTTTAATTTTGGAGGTAGCTTGTTTAAGAGAAGAGCGCTACACTCCTCATTAAGGGATACCGTGCCTACTTCCTCAATCGATCTTTTGTTTGATAGAATGTCTTTCAAAAATTTTGCGTAAGAAGGCATGTGAGTAATTGCTTCGGTAAAAGGGATGGTAATGTTCAATTTCTTGAGGTGTTCTACGAATTTGGCATATTGTTGGTCAAGTTTGTGCTTTACTAACCTTTGAGGAAAGGGTATAAACCTATGTGGCGGGACATACTTAGGAGTTTCAGTCGGTTTTACCTTGGCCGGGATAGAATTACCCGGTTCTTGAGATTCTTTCGATGCCGGTGTATCCATATTGAGAGAAGGCGGAGGTTGTGTCTCCTTAGGTGGTTGTTGCTGCTCTTCAATGGTGGGCATCTTGGGGCCTTCGTATCCCGTGCCGCTCCTCAAAGTTATAGCTTTTGCTTGCTCCCTAGGGTTGATGTCCGGCTTGCCCGGAAGCGTGCCTTGTTGGCGAGAGGATGAAGAAGCTTGTTGTGCTATTTGGGTTTCTAGCATTTTTGTCTTCGTTTCTAAGAACTCGAACTTTTTGTTGAAGTCGATGTTGGTGTTCCTTTGGTAATCGATGTACTCTTCCATCATCTTTTCCAACTTGTTGAGTTGAGAGGGACCTTGGTAAGAGTTTTGGTTGGACCGGTATTGGTTGGAATTACCTTGGTATTGGTTGGAGTTGTCATTCTCGGTCTTCCATTTGAAGTTCGGATGGTTCCACCTTGTGTTAGGGTTGTAAGAATTGGAATTGAAATTGTCATTTTGCCTAACCTTATTGTAGATCGGGTCATTCCTCTTATCACCTTGATTATAGAACATGGCGTTCACTTGTTCCACGTCTTCTCCTTCCAAAAGGACTTGGCAATTGGCGGTGATATGAGTCGCCTCTCCACATATGCCACATGGAGCCTTCTTTGTCACGGCTTTTGTGTTTTGAATTTGTGCCATTTGATGTTGCAAGGCCTCCATTTGCGCTCTCAAGGCGGTGACTTCATCGACTTTCATGATTCCCGGGGTGTTGGAGACTCGTCCACCTCTCTCGGCTGTCCACTCCCTTTGGTTGATCGCCATATCTTCAATCATTAGCATGGCTTGCTCGGGATCCATTTTGGACATGTTTCCACCTGCAGCAGAATTTAAGTGAGTTTTAGTGGCTATTGTACAACCTCCATAGAAAAATTGAAAGAGCAACCACATGTCAAGGCCATGGTTAGGGCACAAGCGTTGGAGCTCCGCCCATCGGTCCCATGCCTCGGTTAGAGACTCCCCCTCGGCTTGCTTGAACGTTGTGATCTTCGTCCGGAAATGTTGGGTCTTGGATGGAGGAAAATATTTTCCTAAAAATAGCCTCTCCATGTCGTCCCATGTGTTGACGTTGTCCCGGTTGACGGTCCTTAGCCACGTTCTTGCGTTGTCTCGGAGGGATAAGTGGAAGCATTTGAGTTTGAGGTTGTCTAGCTCATCTCCTTCTCGGGCAAAAGTGCCGCAGTGTTCTTCGAAAACTGCCAAGTGGGCGTGTGGATCTTCGTTGAGGGCTCCTCCGAATTGACTTTGGCCAAGTAGATGGATGAGAGAGGGCTTAATGTCTCTAGGCTCTTGGCCATGAGGAATGAAGCCGAAGCGGTGGCCGTGTTGATTGTTTCGGCCATTGTTGTTGTGGTTACCGTTACGAGGTGGGGTCATTCCTCGTACGCGGCTCGGATTGCTTCCTTGTCCTTCATGGACAGATTGCTCGTCCTCGTTGATGACTGGATTTATGATTGGTGGTTCCATGCTTAGATGTTCTTCTTCGTCGTCGAAAATCGTCGGAAAAGGAGTATTTCCCGCGCTCATGGACCGCTGAAAAAGAACTTAGATTAGTTTTCAAAAAGTAAAAGAAAATCTGAAATAAATCGCTAAAGTAAAAATTCAGTATTAAAACTATACTCCCCGGCAACGGCGCCAAAAACTTGATACGTCCAAAGGGTATATATAAAAAGCTTTATCCTCAAATACACTTTCGATTTAGATTGCAAGTATACAATCCTACCGTGTAGTATATTATCGGGTATCGAACCACAAGGAGTAAGATAAATACTTAATTTTCAACTTTAGATGATAAATTTCAGAAAATAAAGAAAATAAAGTGCAATAAAGTAAATTTGGGGGGGTTTGTACTAAAAATCCTAAGGTTGGGTTCAATACCCGAAGGAAGGAGTTTTTAAACAATTAGAAGTAAAAGTAAAAGAAAGACAAGTCGGTTTGTTTTCAAGGTTAAGAGAATCTAGGGGTCTTTGGTCTACAATCCCTTGTTAACTCTATTTATTCGGTATTTGCTTAAATTCATGTTTGATTTGATGAGGTTTCTAACCTAATATGTCATTAAGGGTCACTTTCATGAATTAATGACGTGTCTAAGTAATTCAGACTTCACGTTTAAGTCCTTCATCCTAGCTACCTCGACCATAAGCTCTTGTTAGTCTCTCCTCTCCTCAAATATTGGTATTTCACAATTAAGTCCATGACACCAATATCCGATTCGATTTGAGATGTCCTAATTAGGGTTTGACTTCACGGTTAGGTTCTTCACCAAATCCCTAACCTTAATTTCTATAGTTCCGGCTTAGATTAAATTGGTTAGAATCTTAATCTAAACCTAAGGTATTTGCATTCATAATTTGGTACTATCCTATTGATCCTAGTCAATTTTGGTTCTTTTGAAACCAAAACGAGATGCTACAATTCAAGTACTAATTATGTATTTAACACAAATTATTTAAATCACAGAAATTAACAATCAAATCCGATAAAACAATCATAATAAAAGCAAACAATCGAATAAAATAGAATTAAACAAGTTCATGCATATTGACCTAAACCCCTAGAGAGAGAACTACTCCCTCTTGGAGGAAAACATCACAAAGTTTGGCAAATGATAAAAGGAAATGGAATAAAGAATAATTACACCCTTTGAATCTAAAACCTCTATCTTGCCGAATCTTGCTCAGGAAATCCTTCTTCTCCTTGCTTGAAAGCTTTACCTCCTTCAGAAATTATGGCTAAGAGTTTGTGTATAGAGAGAGAATGAGATATGTTGTCCGTTGAATGGAAATGAGCCCCCCTTTTAAAGTAAGAGATCATGCCCAATTTAGAGGCTAGAGTGTGGAGTTAGTGGGTGCTCTTTTTACATTTCTTTCCTGGCAAGTATGTCTATTTTTGTCTTCTTAAATCGTGTCCTTGGAGTGCCAAAAATAGAATCCGTGTTGAAATTGAGTAATTCTGGCTGACTGCGGGTCATGTCCATCCGCACTGCGGGTGGTCTCACCCGCACTGGGTCTAAATTTCCTTTTTTACTTTCCTGGATTTTCTGCGAATTCACATGAGTGCGGGTGGAACTGCGTATGGATGACCCGCACTGCGGTTGGACTCTGTGTTTTGAACTTTCTGAAATTGGCTAAGTATTGAGTGCGGATCGCAGTGCGGCTCTCAGTGCGTCCGCATTAGGCTCGGGAAAAATCCTGCGCAGGGCTGAGAGGTTGGAAATGCGGCTAAGTCCCTAGTGCGGTTGAATCAATCCGCAGTGCGTGTCAGTGATCCGCACTGAGAGGTATTTTCACCAATTTGCATCATTTCCTGCATTGAAAAGCCAAATAACCGCAGTAACTTGATTCCAGGTGTATTTTAATCATTTTATATTCTAAACACAAGATATTTGAGGTTGTTTTATGATAAAATCAAGATCAAATGTATATATAATTTATCGTTATCATCAAATTGAACTCCATTCGCAACATACAATTTTTATATGTTTGACCCCATTCACATTTGAGCCCCATAAATTAAAAGTCTGGCTCTGCCTCTGATTTGATCAAAATAAGTAACCCATCCTTTACCGATTATTTAATTTATTATTTTCTCAGTCAAAGTCCAATAAATCGGTAAAGTAAATCCTTTACCGATTATTTAATTTATTATTTTCTCAGTCACTTTGAAATTATCTTTTACGGACTTTGAGATTCGGGCAAATTCACATCCTGATTAGCACAGGAGGCGGTATTATTGGACTTTGAGATTCGGGTAAAGTTTAAAAGTATTATTTAATTTATTATTTTTTCGGTCCAGAGAGATTTTCGGATTTTTTGTGGCCGCTGATATGAAAAAATGTAAAAGCACTTCGGACTAAATTGCCATTTCGGTCTTGAAAAAGAAAAAAGTTCGGATCAAAATAGCATTTCAGTTCTTATGGTTTTTGTAAATAAAAAAGTAATTATATTGGTTTCATAATTATTTTTTTTAATTATGTTTTATAATTTTTTTTCCTAAATATGCTTGTATGTACTGTCCAACGAATTCTGTACATTTGGTGTAGATAACTAGATATCTATTGTCTCATGACGTGTCCGTATTAATTGCAAGTATAAATTGATTGGTGAATATGAACCGAAATTTTTATTTTTAACATTTTAATAAAATTCATTAATAAATTAACCATCGTTTTCGTCAATTTCAAATCTAACACGGCCGCAGAATGCCGGAGCGGACCCATATGGGGGGTACCGCAGAATGCCGGAGCGGACCCCCATATGGGTCCGCACAATGCCGAAGCGGCCCAGGGCCGCATAATGCCGGAGCGGTCCCCGGCCTATATATAGGGCCGCAGAATTCCGATTTCATTACATCTCTTTTGAAGTTTGAATCCCTTCGACCTCGGGTAAGTTTTCTTCTTCTTCTCTTGTTTTAATTTTTAGTGTAGAGTAGTAATTAGGTGTAGGTTTAGGGTTTAGGATTAGGATTTAGGTTTAGAGTTTAGATTTAGGATTTAGAATTAGAATTGTACCAAAATTTAATTCGATTGTACCCAAATTTAAATAGAATTGTACCTAAATTTAATTCGATTGTACCCAAATTTAATTAGAATTGTACCCAAATTTAATTAGATTGTACCCAAATTTAATTCGATTGTAACCAAATTTAATTAGAATTGTACCTAAATTTAATTAGATTGTACCCAAATTTAATTCGGTTGTAACCAAATTTAATTAGAATTGTATCCAAATTTAATTAGAATTGTACCCAAAGTTAAACCGGACTTTTACCAAACTCTCATATTTGACCAAATATTATCCAATACAGCATGAGTACCAGTAGAGATATACCATCCTCCAGTAGGGGTACACAGCATGCTCCTACAGCCACGCCATACGAGATGTCTCAGTACATCGAGACAGCGTTGGCGGATGTTCCGGGTATCCGGAGTCGCACCGACAGGGTCAGCGACTTCTTGTGGTACCCGAATGCGGAGCATCGGATATTAGAGGCTGCCACTGGGGTAAGTAAATTTGTCATATTTATAAATTTGTCATCTCGAATTTTCGATGAATGAACTTGATCTGATTATTTACTTAAATGCAGGGTTTGGATGCGGTTACGGTTCGTCACAACCGCCAGCATCTACGGTACCAGTCGGCGTACGGGGGGGTTTTACGCTCGATGGGATTGTACCAGATATCCCAGATGGCCGAGGAGAATGCTGACGAGGGCTTATCTTCTGGCCTCGTTGAGCGATGGCGTCCGGAGACGCACAGCTTTCATCTCCCCCATGCTGAGATGACAGTCACCCTACAGGACGTCAGTTGCCTGTGGGGTATGACTATTATTGGGGAGCCGGTCACGGGCGTCGAGTACGGAGATTTTCGTGCATTGTGCTTAGAGCTATTGGGTATCCCGCACGAGGATCTCCAGAAAGCGAAGAAGAGAGGTGATAAGACTGTGGTCTCGCCCAGCTGCATCAGCTTGGTAAAGCTGCGGGCGAGATTTCAAATTCAAAAATATTAATATTTACAATTGTACAACTTCTTCATAATTTTTTCAATTTTCAGGCATTATATCTTGTCAAGAGTTGCGTCATAGGGGCTACGATGGCCGTCACCAGGGGATGGAAGAGGCTCGGGAAGGTCATCCTCAAGCACAACGTACCCGCGGTGTGCCAGTGTGGGTACAGGGCGCGCCTCGACTCTCTACTGAGGTGCGCTGGCTTGGGCGGTGTTGATGCGGTCGACGACATATCTGACGAGCCCGATGTCTATGTCCCCTACACTGGTGATGAGGACGTGTTTGCAGGCGTCCATGATGCTGAGACGGTCGGTCAGGCGTTCGACCGAGGTGCCGAGTTGATGCGCCGAGCCGCACAGGACGCCATGGGATCCCAGGCTAGGATGCCTACCGAGGTATAATTTAAATTAAAATACATAACTGTGATTTTTTTCTTATTCAATACATTATCTAATTTGTAAGTTACTATATGGTGGACACGAGGAGGACCTGGGCTTTGATATCTCCACTGATTATGGCACAGAGGGAGATGGACTGTATTCCCCAGGTTACAGTCCCACTCAGACAGTACCTCCTGCCTATGAGCCAGGGTATGTTCAGACAGATCCCATCCCGCCGTTCCCTGGCCAGTCCTCACAGCAGGTACCTCACCCTTCCCTCCTCGATGACCCTATTGCCAGACAGGCGTTTTTATTCACGCAGGCTGAGTCTGGACAGACCACAGTTTTTGGTCCTGGGGTCCAGCAGACATCCGAGATTGAGGAGGTTCTCCAGGAGCCGGTTCAGTCTACGGATGTCCAGGCATCCAGCTCAACATCCTCCGGAGATACAGACGAGACGCCACTATGCAGGCGGGGTCGGGGGTTTAGGAAGAAGAAGGCGAGGACGGTGTTTAGTCCAGAGCCGTAGATTGTTAGATGTTTTGTTAGATTGGTAGATTCTTATTTGGAGTATTGGTAGATGTTTTGTCAGATACTTATTTATTTCGTTGATTAGTTTCTTGTTTGTTTGATTTTGTTGTTATTTATTTATTTTGTTGATTTTATTTTCTCAGAGTACACAAAAGAATTTCAAAGAAACCACATATCTAAAATATCTAAAATATTTCAAACGAACGACCAAAAATACGATACGACCAAAAATCAATTTAAACTGCATTCGAAACTAAATAACACTTAACATATATACAATTTCGTATTTCTAAAATAAAAAATAAAGGGACCGCTCCGGCATTATGCGGCCCTGGGGCCGCTTCGGCATTGTGCGGACCCATATGGGGGTCCGCTCCGGCATTCTGCGGTACCCCCCATATGGGTCCGCTCCGGCATTCTGCGGCCGTGTTAGATTTGAAATTGACCGAAAACGATGGTTAATTTATTAATGAATTTTATTAAAATGTTAAAAATAAAAATTTCGGGAATATGAATGTCCTCCAAAAACTACTAAATTTTTTATTTGTTTGAATTAGGTTATTTTTGACAATAACGTCATGTTGGTAAAACTTATTTTTGGGGGGAATTTCATATACACCCCTCAAAAACAACAAAGTTACGTATTTTTCCTTCTAAAATTCTAATATCATATTTTTAATTGGACGTTCTGGCCCCCACGCTTCAAAATTATGTAATAAGTGATAGTTACCTTCCTAAAAGTTAGTTTTCAATTTTAAATGGCAATAATATCCTTGATAAATTTATTTATTTTAAATAATTTTATGCATTATTATACTTAAATATTTGTAATATTATTTAAAAGAAAAACATTATGGCCCGCACGCTTCCAACTCCCAATCTACCCCGAATTCACATCACCATCGGTACCGTAATAGGAAATCTTTTACAATTACTTGATCTGGACCGTTCTTTTTAACTTGGCATGAATCTCAAAGCCCAATAATACTGCCCCCTCTGTCAGCCCGAATCCCAAACCGGCTGGGAGTTAATCTGAAACCGCAAAGTGAAGGGAATCTTTTACGGTACCGGGGAGGATATTTGTCCAATCTGCCCCCCCCTCCCAATCAATAAAGAAAATATTCTTTTCACTCACTCTTTTTTTTCTCTAATTTAAAACTACGAACTTCTTCTGCTCGATTTTCTCTTTCAAATGAGATACATCATAAAATACTTTTGAGTTGTATTTGCGTCGTTGTTTTTGTTTTCTTGACATGTTATGTACAAAAAATTGATATGCTAGATTTAAAACTTCATATGCTAGGTTTCAAAATTTGATATGTTGTGTATAAAGACTGCACTTTGAACCTTTAAAAGACTTGATATGTTAGGTATAAAGTTTTACTGCTATAAATAAAAAATTTAAATCAATGATTTTTTTAATATTTTA
The DNA here is from genome assembly GCA_028015225.1 of Carex myosuroides. NCBI lineage: Eukaryota > Viridiplantae > Streptophyta > Magnoliopsida > Poales > Cyperaceae > Carex > Carex myosuroides. The sequence continues at coordinate 4,477,504 of CM051486.1, read as the reverse complement.
CACTGCTTTTGATATAAAACATTTATGGAAGATTCCAAATCAAATTAAAACACAACTAACGCCAGTTGTCAAGTCTTCATAAAGAGTTAATATGTTTAATATTTATAAAAACTTGATGTGTTTGGTATAAAAATTTGATATGTTATGTATAAAGACTTGTACGCGTAAGTTTAAATAGTTAGATGTGCTAGTTGTAAATGCATAGCGACCTTCTAGAAGGTGGTTCTCGTCAAAAGTCATTAGTTGGAGGGATCGTGGATTAAGTCTAGAGTGCAGTTATCACGTCTCAATTTAAAATTAATATAAATTACTACTTCATATTGTTTAATATTTCTCATGTACAATTAGAAAAATAGTTTTATCAAAATTTATTTGTCCTGAAATAATATATTTTCTGTACAAATAAAATAAAGCATACAATACCAAATTAAAAATAGCAAACATCCGATGTATGTTTGTTGTTTAAAACTTACAAGCTCCGCCTTGCATGTCCAAGATATTATGTTCATTTCGTACTTAAATTTAAATTGAGTATTCAATAGTAAATTACTGCTAAAATGGATCATTATCACTAATGACATAGTTCGAGAAAATAATTGTCAAAATTAAAAATATAAAAACAAACTTGTCACGAGCAAAAATTTACGAGCTTCCGATAACATTATCTTTTTTTTTTTTTTAAATGAAAAGATTCGCGTACTGTTCCAATGCTAAACTATTGCTTTGATATAAGAGATGGATTCTTGTATCCGCTGTGTATATCAAGAATTTTTAAAACAAATTTTGGTACTATTTCGACAATATACAGAAAAATTAATGTAATTTATGTCACGTCAATATCCATTTAATTTATTTCTCTCTTCTTATTTAATTTGATCGAAGGGGTTATGTAGTTTTTTAAAAATTATACAACTTTTTTTGTATTTCTCTGCTGAGATTTTTTACGCAACCTTTTGTTCCCCATTAACGTTTAAAAACTTATTTATTTTCGAATTTTTCGCATTTAAACTTTTTGATAGAAAATTATCTTATTCTAAATTTTTCTTCTTCTGTAATTTTTGCAACCTGCGTGAAAATTAGAAATTAAAAAAAGAAACAAAGTGCGTCAATTAATGGTCAAAGTTTTATGTTTTTTTTTTATGAATGCAAGTACTGCCCACGGGCTTTAAATGCAAAAAAAGTACAATAAATCACTAAAATTTCCAAGCTTCTGTTCCCAGTTCCCACTCAAATCAAGGAAAAAAGGTATTTGCTACAATTACAAAAGTTTTACCGAGCGACTGTTTCGAATTATTTTGCACAGCAATTTAATGCAGTATTCCTTTTCATTGAGAATTTAATAAAACAAATATAGAGAAAACAATATGAAAATTCAATAAAACAAGAACGATATTTATTTTTTGTCGGAACCTTTCGATCCGCAATAAAATTCATACGTGCTTGATCTGCACAAATTTCCATCCAGACATCGAGCCACCTGCGATATCCTTGACCTCCATGTTTTATATCACAATTATGTTATTTTACTTTACATTGTATTTTTTTTCCCTTTTCTTGATACAATTTTAAAAATAAAATAAAATTAACCTCCATATTTTTTTCACAAAAATTGTACAATATGACCCTCATACTTCAGAAAAATATTAAGTTCAAACCGTATTAACTTCTTTCCGGTCGATCCGAAAGCACGATGAGGTCCAACCAACAAGTCAATTTAAAAATCAAATAGTTAATTCAGAACTCCATCAAGCCTAGCTTTAATAATATTAATTGAATATGAAATTGTCCACGGGCTATTTACCGAAAAAAATATTAATTGAATATAAAATTTTGTCATATTGTATAATATATTGTCATCACCTTTTTTCTCTTCCTCCTTCTTAACCTACACATTTATACAATGCTTAAGCACATGATAATTTTCCACACTACGATTTTCTCTTCATCCTCCTCCTACTTCACAATTAATCTATCAAACAAAGAGTAAAATAAAAGTAACATAAAGTAAAAGATAAGTTAATACGAAGTAATTACCTCATCTCTTCAGACAAATTAACTTACTCCACACTTATTCTGTCGCCCGTAGGATCCACTGCCATAGGTTGATATTTGTTTTTCCAACGTATTACTCCTCAAGACAGGTTAATTTAAACCACGACTTAAGTTGTCAAACAAAATGTAAAATATAATAATCATGATAAAGCAAACAACTTAATTCTCGTTAAATTTAAGTAGCAATTAAAACTTAACATCCTCTGCCAATCTTTAAAACAAGAGTAATAGATAATGGAGACAGTTTAAGTAATTTTTTTTTTATAATGCTCGCACTGCCAATGAGCCAACCTTTGCTGGGTAGATGGATCTTTCTCAGCAGATCAAAGGGGCGGGGCGGCCTATGTCATCAAAATGCAAGATGAACTGCTCAGATACGAACTAAAGTGCATCACCAATCCGGCCTCACCCTTTCAGACTGAAACGGAAGCATTGTTGATATCAATGCAAGCAGTGTACAGGACCTTCAAATAGAAGAATGCGTCTTCTACTCAGATTGTGAACTGCTAGTTAAAACCCTAAAACCAGAAAACAAGCTCCGCACCATTCAAGTTGTGGACTGGCAGACGTACCAGTTACTGGTACGTATCTCGCTAATCATGACCAATAATCCCGGTTTCAAGTGTGAATATGTCCCAAGAGAAGAGAATAGGCAAGCTCATCAACTGGCAAACTTAGCCCGTACTGAAAATTTGTCATATACAGGTTCCACTTTGGCACTGTTTAGGGACAGTGAGTTTTAGGAATATTGGAAGCAAAATAGATATGTATAGGGGTATGCTCTACTGTTAATTTTCTATTCATAGCTCATGTAATCCCTATTTGTAAGAATGCTTGTGAAATGAAAGCGCCTAAGGGCTTTAACCAAAAAAAAAAAAATGGATTCAGTTATATAGCTTATTATTCAAGTTTGAGACGCCAAACTCCATTTCTTGGTATTTATTGCATTTGACAATCCTAACATTAAAAATAGAATCACTGAATCTACGGATTAAAAGTAGTGATATTGACCTGAATTCAAATTTAAACATGTTTTAGATTGAACTTGAAACACTGAAAAGGTGGAGTGATGTGGTGTAAATGGTGTCTAATGAATAGTACATAAGAAAAAGTATAAAAAAGTAATTTTTAAGTTTAAAAACTTAGATTAATTTTCTTTCGTATTAACAAGATGACTCTCGTTCCAAAATAAAGAAAATGAAGCGAGAAAAAATAATAATAAGAAACGCGGTAGATAAATGTTGACTAAAATTATTAAAAAGAAAGAAAGGGTTATATATGCCCTCGTTGGATTCTAACTTGTCCAAACGGGTACTGATTTACATTACAACAAATTATTACGGACAATTGAATTTAACAAGGTAATGCCATTTATATTATTTTCTTTCTATTTTATCATTTTTGTATCTAGTATGCAATAATAATAATAATAATAAGTTCACGTGCTATGCATAGCATCAATCTGTCGGTGCTACAGTTTGAAATTATATTTTTGAGATTTAAGAAGCCAATTTAAATATTAAAATTATTTGTAAAATTATTCCAAAATTGTAAAATTCTATTTCTTATGAGATTGGATAAGCAAATAAAATTGAACAGCTTGATCAACTGTTTAGATCTCAAATCAAGAATTGGAACTATATCATTAATTGATCGACCAGTTTTAAGCATAACACCATCTATGGACCCGACATTTTTATTAATATCCAAAGTTAATTACAAATTAATAAATATACCCAGAATGTCTGAATTTTTCCAAAAATGTCCAAAATGGCCGGTTTCCTCTCGTTTTTTTTAGAGACACTATGAATAGCAAGATAATGAAATCTAACACTGAAAATTCGAATTTTTTGTTTAAATTATTTGTTAGATTACTTCTTTTGATTTAGAATTAGCATATTTATACTAAAATACACAATATTACTTGAAATTATGTTGAATTACACTATATTACATTAAGTTACGCTAAATAATGTTAAATTATGTTGAATTACGCTAAATTACACTAATTTCGCTAATTATAATAAAATACGGTAAATTACGCTAAATTAGGCCGATTTTGTGCCATCTTTCATAAATCATAAAAAATAGTAAAAAAAAATCCAAAAATAGTAAAAATTAGTTCTGCAAGTTCATTATATAACTAATTTACTGAGCTACTTAGATTGAATAATAGAAATGAAAATCTTAATCGGAAACTTCAACTCAAGTTTTGAGGCTCTTCTCTTAGTTTTTTGGCAATTCTGAATTAGGAAATCTGGTACCGTGGGCACGAACGCATGCATATTTTCGCAAGCTTTCTGAAAAGTGGTTATTTGCTGAAATCGGACACTCGAGCGCCGTTTTATGACCGTTTGAAGTTTCGTCGTCGTTTTTCGCCTTCTCAATAAAGATATCATCCATATTCATATGTAATTTACCAGAATTTACCGTATTTTAGCGTAATTTAACATAATTTAGTGTAATTCAACATAATTTCAAGTAATTTAGCGTACTTTAGTATAAATATGCTAATTATACATCAAAAGAAGTAATCTAACAAATAATTTAAACAAAAAATTTGAATTTTCAGTGTTAGATTTCATTATCTTGCTCTTCATAGTGTCTCTTAAAAAAATAAAAAGAAGGAAGAAAGCTGCCAGATTTTGGACAAAAATGCCCTTTTTTGTCCAGAATCTGGCCAGTTTCTTCCCTTTTAGTGTAATTTAGCGTAATTCAACATAATTTAACATAATTTAGCGTAATTTAATGTAATATAGTGTAATTCAACATAATTTCAAGTAATATAGTGTATTTTAATATAAATATGCTAATTATAAATTAAAAGAAGTAATCTAACAAATAATTTAAACAATCAAATTTTCAGTGTTAGATTTCATTATCTTGCTCTTCATAGTGTCTCTAAAAAAAAAGGAAAAAAGAAGAAGAGGAAACCGGCCACAAAATGGCCGGTTTGAACATTTTTGGAAAAAGTCAGACATTCTGGGTATATTTATTAATTTGTAATTAAATTTGGATATTAATAAAAATGTCGGCCTATGGACTCATGGTAAAAATATTAATTAGTAATAATAGTAGTTGTGGTGGTGCTTTTGCATGGATTTTTAAGATAAATTATGAAAGAAAATATGATCATATTTATTTCGATGTTTGAAAATGCATTTGGATGTCGCAAACAAAGGAAGTTCATGCTCAGAACAATATAAGAAAATTATCAATCACACGATTATATTTGATTAGCAGAATTGATAGATATAAATTTGTTAATCAAACACTCAATTTCGTTAATCGAACAACTACACCTACAAAGTTCCCATCGAATCCGGTTTTTAAGATAACTCAACTTTTGAATTTGTCCAAAACCATATCGGACAGAGAAAAAAATCTAAATAAAATTTACGAGACATGTTTAATAAAAATAAACAACTTAAAAAGAACAGTTAAAATTTAAACAAAATTTTGAAGTTAATATGATGATGTGAATTCCATCTGACTTCTTGTGCTTCTTTAATTATCGCTTCAGTGGATGAGAATATTTTGTGACATGACAAAAATGTAACACCTTTTTAAAAGCTTAAATTTCCATTATTCTCTTAAAAAAAATAAAAAAATTGTATCGGAAGTTACTAAACTTTTGTCCTTCATTACAGAATGGTCACTCAAGTTTAATTTGTCTTCTATATAGCTATTGAACTCTTGTTCCAATCAAGTTACTTTGTTTCTTTTTTCTTTCAAAATATTAACAAATTATGCACATCCATCTCTATGTTACTTTATATTTTGTTAGTATTTTGAATGAAAAAATAACAGGATAATTTATTGGAATAAATGAAAAATTATTAAAAAATAAATAAAATGCAGTGATCTTTTGTGAAATTTATACTAATTATTTTTTTGTGACGTGGCAATTGAGAGAATTTCACTGTTTCGGTGTTGTAATTCACATGGGATCCTTGCAGCAGCCGACATTTTTATTAATATCCAAAGTTAATTACAAATTAATTATTATATCCACGATTCCCGATTTTTGCCAAAAATGTCTAAACCGGTCACAAAATGGCCGGTTTTTTTTTTTTTTTAGAGACACTATGAAGAAGATAATGAAATCTAACACTGAAAATTTGAATTTTTTGTTTAAATTATTTGTTAGATACTTCTTTTGATTTATAATTAGCATATTTATACTAAAATACACAAGATTACTTGAAATTATGTTGAATTACACTATATTACAATAAATTATGTTGAATTACACTACGTTAAATTATGCTAAATTACAATAACTTCGCTAATTATGCTGAAATACGGTAAATTACGCTAAACTACGCAAAATTACGTTAAAGTAGACCGATTTTGTGCCATCTTTCATGAATCATAAAAAATAGTAAAAAAATTCCAAAAATAGTAAAAATTGGTATTCTACAAGTTCATTACATAACTCATTTACTGAGCTACTTAGATTGAATAATAGAAATGAAAATCTTAATCGGAAACTTCAACTGAAGTTTTGAGGCTCTTCCGTTAGTTTTTTGGCAATTCTGAATTTCAAAAAACGAAATAGTCATTATTAATGCATGCGTATTTTCAAAAGCTTTCTGAAAAGTGGTTATTTGCTGAAATTGGACACTCGAGCGCCGTTTTATGGCCGTTTGAAGTTTCGTCGTCGTTTTTCGCCTTTTCAGTGAAGATATCGTCCCTATTCATATGTAATTTAGCGTAATTTATCGTATTTTAGCGTAATATAATGTAATTTAGCATAATTTAACGTAATATAGTGTAATTCAACATAATTTTAAGTAATTTAGCGTATTTTATTATAAATATGCTAATTATACATCAAAAGAAGTAATTTAACAAAAAATTTAAACAAGAAATTCAAATTTTCAATGTTAGATTTCATTATCTTGCTCTTCATAGTGTCTCTAAAAAAAAATAGTTTCTAATTATAAATCACTATAAAGATAAAAGAGAAACAAAAAATAGTTTCTAATTATACATCACTATAAAGACACACAGTAATTTACCCGAATTTACCGTATTTTAGCGAAGTTATTGTAATTTAGCGTAATTTAACGTAATTTAGTGTAATTCAACATAATTTATTGTAATATAGTGTAATTCAACATAATTTCAAGTAATCTAGTGTATTTTAGTATAAATATGCTAATTATAAATCAAAAGAAGTAATCTAACAAATAATTTAAACAAAAAATTCAAATTTTCAGTGTTAGATTTCATTATCTTGCTCTTCATAGTGTCTCTAAAAAAAAAATTAAAAATTAAAAAAAGAAGAAGAAGAGGAAACCGACCATTTTGTGGCCGGTTTGGATATTTTTGACAAAAGTCGGAAATCGTGAGTATAATAATTAATTTGTAATTAACTTCGGATATTAATAAAAATGTCGGTTGCAGCAGTGGCATGCCACAACTGTGCACGCTTCGCTAATTGATTGACTTGGTTTCACCTATTGTGATTTGTGAGGAGAAAAGGCCAGCGCGGCACAAAAGCCGAATACTGAGCTCGTGCTCGGTGCCTTAAAGTGTAGTCAATATTTTTATTTTTCTTCCTTCCAGTACTATCCCTGACAAAACCCATTTGCGATTTGCCCCCACAAACCCTCTATTATTTGGGTTCGTCTTTCTCTTACAATCTAAACATTATGAAACGGAAATATTGAAAGCACGAGTTATGTCCTGATGTTTCCCACAAATCCTTGATTTTTTTTTCCTTTTTTGTTTTAAATCAATATGGTCTTGTAAGTATGTATATATACTAGTGTTATCAGAATCGGATCGGACCGGTCGGTTTGACTAGAAAAAACCAAAACCCGATCACATGTCTAATTCGATTTTTCTGAAAGTTTGTTTTTGTTATTGGATAAAAAAATCAAATTTAATTAACTGTTTTTTTATTGAAAACCACAAACTATTTTTTTCCAAAAAAAAAAAATCCGGTTTAAGCCTGCCTTTCTTTTTCTACGCACCCAACAAAAGAATTGAGAGTAATAGACTATAGGTCACATGCTCAGCTACAAATTTAAAAAGGAGTTCTTCGGTAATTTCAGCAAGGAATGGGTAGCTAAGAAAGTTCGCTTATATCTAAAATAACATTTATTGATTCAAAGAGTATAACCGAAGGCACATGTTATCTTTCGACTACATATGTGGGTTAGACAAAACTTTAGCACAGGTCTAGGTCTTCTACTATTTTCGTACTAAGATACACTCATAGTCACATACTGTATGTTTTGGTTATCTAACATGGCATCATCATATTATTATGTTTTATTCATCTATCTTAGCACCAATATACATGAATTATGTTGCTTTCAGGACTAAATTGTGGATTGTTAGTTAAACCGTACCTCTCAATCAGGCTTCAGCACTTAGACATTTCTGGTTTTGAATTCAGGCCACACACTATTACACATGTCAATTTTATTTTATAGTAGTAGGTTATTTCGCCATCTATAAAAATTTAACAATCGTGTAGTGTTCCAGCCTTCCAGCCTTCCAGTTGATGTTTGGCTGTGAAGTAATTGGAGCAAACCACTTATTTCACATTTAAACTCAAATGAGAAGTAAAATAAAAGGATTAAGACATAATAATATGTGAGTTAATTTGAAATAAATTACACTACCTATTCAGATGGATTTACTTGCTCCATAGTCCACACTCACTTTATCTGTAAAACCCACTGTCATAGACAGATTTATTTTTCAACATCTTACTCTTTAAACTGAATTAGTTTAAGTTATTACTTAAGCTAACAATATATAAAATATGAGAAATAAAATGACGTAAGCAATCTAATTTTCTTTAAGTCTATAATAACAACAAAACATGACCAATGCTAGTTGAAACTGGAAATCTGTTTGTAGAGAAAGGCTTTGGAAAGCCGTGCAAACAATCTTTGTTTTTAGTAGAGGAAAGATGGCGAAATGGGCCTAATATGCCTGAAAAAATAGCCTTTATTTAAAATGTCACCGTGTTACCTTTTTAATAGGTAAATAGTATTTATTTAGCATGTCCTTCTTAACCCATTAAAATTGAATGAGATTTGACAAATCTTAAGGGCAAACTTTTTGAAAAAATTTCAGCAAAGAATAAAATTTTCATTAAATTTCATTATGTCTTTGTACAAGAGACTTAGCTTTTGACTTTAGTAATAATGTACAGCATATATAACAGCAGCATTTCATCAAAAGATACAGGCATGACTAGGCTTAAATCTGTCTTGTAACATCTCAGATAAATGTTGCTAATCTTCAGGAGCACCAAATCAAATAACATTAATAAATAGGCGTGTGCGAATTAATTTTTAATCCGATTATGATAAATTTAATTGTTCTACAATCAATTAATGCGTTCCTGTATAAACTTGTGTACTGGCGTTTTGCTTATGTAACAAAAAGCAGTCAGTCGGATTTGCAAATTCTTATCAAATTTCTCTCTTCAAGCAAGCTGCAAGCACATAATCTTTTCTGCAACTGTCCACTACTAGCAACCATTTAAATGTTTGATCATGGCAAAGAGAGGAGAGAGCACATTTGATACCCTAAAGCTATAATTAAATCAATGTTTATTACTAGGTAGCTTGCACAAACCCAGCATCTCTACAGATGCTAGTACCTCAACAAAGTGCACAGAATCAAAATCTCAAGGAAAAACACAAATTCCAGGTACAGCACTGCCTAATTGCACAAAATTTTAAAATAAGAAAAGAAACTACGAAGAAAGAACAGCCATGACATCTGATGCTCTGAGAGCAATATAGTCAGTGCCATCAGCACCCTTGAATTCACTTCCGGCATACTTGGAGTACATAACAGTGCTTCCCGGGCTGATAACAATGGGTTTTCTTTTTCCATCTTCATCTAGTGATCCCGGTCCCACTGCCACAACCTATCATCCCATATCATAAATGTTTAATCCTACCGATACTGCACGGGATAGACCTGCTACTTTTATACAAGAGGTGGCAAATAACTTGTTCAGGTTGGATTTGTCGGGTTATGTTGCATGCCCTTCATGGAACCCACTATTTCAGGCTTTATGATGCTTTTAGGTTAAGTTCATTGTGTAATTTTTTTTTCCTATTATGCAATTTCTGATCTAATAGTTGGTTCAGGATTTCAGATTTTGGTCATTCAAGGCTTACTATATTCCAGTGTGAATTCAGAAAAATTTGGGGTACTCAGATTTTGCAAGCACCCAGGTGGTACCATTCACTTCTAATACCAAAACTCAGCCATGACTGACAAACATAATTTGCTCCCGCAAACCATAAACATAGCACAAAAGCACAGCAAGGAAGAGCATATAGAGGGAAAATAATATAATAACATAACATACAGTTCCAACAGAAGGCCTTTGCTTCGCTTGCTCTGTCAAAATCAATCCGCCAGATGTTTTTTCTTCAGCCTCTGCTACCTGTGAGATAGAGAGGCAGAGAAAGGGGTTACGGTCATATTAGTAAAAACCTACAAGCAATGACACATAAAATTTAAAAGAAAATATAATTCAAACACATTAAATTTTTAGTTACTTGATTCACATAGCAACATTTGCTATGAATGCCAGGCGCCCATCTAACAAGTTACAAGGATAAAAAGGAAACCAAGAGAAAACAAATCCATACCACATTAGTATCTTAGATTAACCAAAGAGTACCTTAATAAGAACGCGGTCACCAAGAGGCTTGAGATCCTTTATATCGTCTGACTCAAGGATACCAATAATGTCATCTTCCTTCAATAATAAGTGATTGGTTCCATCAAATTCAAGCTCTGTACCAGCATACTTTGAGTATACTACCTTATTACCCTCCTGTCATTTCACAGTACATAAGGAAAAGAGAAAAAGATCATACCATTAGCCCAAGCGAACAATTTAATTAACATACATGATGCAAACATACATTAGATAAGTACATACCTGAACAGAGATATCAACTTTGGTACTACCAATAGTGATACCATCTCCAATGGCAACAACTTCACCTTCTTGCGACTTTTTCTGGGCAGTGGTAGGGAGATAGAGGCCTCCAGTTGTCTTGTCTTCTCCTGACTTTATTTTGAGCAAAACTCTGTTCCCTACCGGCTTTATTGATGTGTACTAATCGAAAAAAGAAAAATTAGATTAAGATGCAGAAATTATGCATAAACTGAAGTTATATTTAATTAATCCATATAAAGTAGTTTAAATTAAACTACACATAAAAATATCAGGTTTTCATATCTCTATCAGATATTCTTGGTCGGGGATCAAAACCGAAGAAGAAACGTACACGACTACATAGTAGAAATATTAGGCAACGGGTTAAAAGATCTCATCACAGTCTACCTGCTACTGTACTGTACCGAATCACACTAAAAGAATAAATTGTGTAGAATTAGAATGATCTGATATGGGTGTGGTACCCCAGCCTATTCATTCCTCTCTGGGATAGGAATCATTTTGTACCAAGTTTATCAGACTGCAAGTAGTTGCCAAGTTCTTCACTTGCTGCCCATTCAGAGCTAAATTTAAGTATTCAACTTAACCATATAAACAAGGATATAAAACTTCTAATCATATGACTTTAGTGATCTGACCTGATACAACAGGTCAGTACACATTACCTATTTAATGCCCCAAACATAAAATTATCAATGTAACTATACATAAGAAGTATACTTTTCATCAACTATTTGACAAAATGTACAAATAGAATGAACTTTAATGAGATATTATCTTTTCTTAATATCCTTCCAACTCACTACAAAACTGAGATTATTGTACTGGAAAACTGAAATGAAAGGACTGGATTTATTGGAACCAAAACCCAATCAATTGAACCATTGACACATGTAGTCCAAACAGTACTGACTAATCCTGAAACATATCATTCACTTTGTTTACGTTGTTTCTCAGATATTGTGCAATTTGTCAGTTGCCTAGATTCGTTGTATACGTATTACAGTGCTGGAGTGCTTGTACCTGTAAAACCTCTTAACATTTTGAGAAATTGGTCCAACACTAGAGTGAAAAAACAATTAGGCTGCTCCAAGGTAACTTATAAATAAGCAATACAGACAAAAAGCAAAGAAAATACCTTTGGAGCTATCACAGTAGCTGCCTTGACGACCAGAGGTTTACTGTAGCTCATCTGAGAGCGCCTGAGTGTTAGCGAAGAAAAGCGGAGGCCTTTGATTGATGGAACCGAAAGAGGTACGGTCGCCATTTATATTGCAAAGGTTTGATTAGAGATCCGAGTAGTACGATTGAAATGTAAAGAAGAGAATACACTTATAAGTAAGGCAGAAGGATAAGAGAGCGGAGAAGAAGCTTCTGGAAAGGTCATGGAGTGTCTCCGATGGCGCTTCTTGAATTCAACGGGCCAAGTTTAGATTAAGCCCAATGGATCCATCAAAAGCTTACATTTTAGAAATTAATATTTTTCTTAAACGAGCGAGATTCTAATGATTTTTGATGTTCAGGACTAACTTGTCATGCTCTGAGTGTACTTGCTTGATGGGATGGAAATAGATAGCTGTTAATATAAAAAATTATCTTTTTGTGATTAAAAAGGCTTTAAAAAAGTGGGACAAAATAAAATAAATAAATAATTTTCATTAACCTTACTATCTTATTAAACACCCAACAAAAGGAAAAAAAATATTCCACCCATTGTACTCCTATCTTGTCCTAAACAAGGAAAACATACACAACAAACTCTTGTACTGCAATAGCAAATTCAGTTAACGGATTGTGCAATTTTTCTTCCGCAATAAACAGCAGCCAGGTGGTTCCTTCGCACTCGCAAAACATTCATCTACACAAAAGCACGAGCGGGCACACATGAAAGTTAATAGTGCTTAAGCATATAAGAAAATAGAACCAAGCATAAATATCCAACCAACATAATTTACTCAACAACCAAGTCTTTTGCACAGTACTTGAGCAAATTCCTAAACACGAACTAGCACTCTAGCAGTGGAATTCAATAAAAAGATAAACATCAACAATATTATACAGACAATGTCTTGAATCAAATATTTCTAAAATAACAGTATCCAAATTAGATTGTCACCGACTACTACTAACAATTCTATTAACAAGTCCATCCAAGATCAAGAATTTGCAAATTTAATCCTTTGTCAGCCCTTGATACACTCCTGCAAAATACCCAAAACAACTGTTAATTATTTCATGTGTATGAGGCGTACAACAGGAAAATGCCACCGCTGTGATTTAAATCTTTTCCAATTATGTATATACAATCAAGATTGCAATTACTAGGAAAAAATAAGGGCATATACAAAACTAGGTTCATAAATGGCTGACCTGGTTTTAGGTGGAACCAAGGAAGGCATGGTGCATGTTCGCAACTGGAGAATCCTGTAAACAGAACCACACAAAAATTATTGTTTATTAGTACAAGATTCTTACAGAAAACAAGTCATTTTTCTTGCAGAAACATGAATAGCATTGATGCTTAGTATTTGTTATAGAAATGCAAAAAGTAGCAAACCGATACAGTTATAACAAAACTAAACACCAATATGGCCAAATTATATAAACAAACTACGATTCAAAGACTCCATTGAACCATGGGGTAAGCAATTAAGCATCAAATAAGCACCAGTAAGCATTAATTGCACAAGTAATCCCTAATGTAACCATATTCACATTCAAATTATAGTCAGGAACATTAAGCTCAATTTAATCCCAACTAAGTGTCAAGTAGCCTCAATTGTGCAATGCAGCCCTAATTCAACCCAATTGAGCCACAACTGCGAAATTAAGGTTTTTTGTCAGTAACTCTCCCCAATTTTAACCAGTTAAATTACAAAAGGTGCAATTAATGCCAATCATAACCCATTTAACTTCAACGGTGCAACTCAACCTTAAATTTTAAATCAACTGAGACTAAGCCTTTAGATAAATCTCAATTTAGAACAATTAGTTCCTAAATTACCTGGGACCTATTCCCCTGGCTATCCCCAGCTCTTGCATCCTTGCTCCACCTCTTCAAAAAGTACTTCGGAGGCAACTCCTTTATATTTTTGAAATCAAGCACCTTCAGCACATGGCAGCATTGGATTCCCATAAACTCATACTTCCTACAACTACACAGAGCCGAACAATCACTCGCATTGTATCTCACAAAGTGCTCTTTAGGCCGCTCTGCAACTGCAACTCTATACTCAGAGATCGTCCCCACCTCACAGGTGGTGTACAGAACCGAGTCCATGAACATGTCGAACTCCTTCCTAAACACATCAAACACCACCGGCGTATATATATTCGCTGCTTGTTTGAGAAGCTTGGCCGGTGGTATTCTGGGAAGACTCTGGCTTGCATAAAAATCGGCTTGTAATTCGGCATACCTGTGCTCATCTACCACCCTTTCATAGTTTTTAAAGAAAGACAGGAGATCCATTTGCGGGTTAAGAAACTTTTTGAGGGTATTTGTGAGACTGTCACACTGTAAGGAGGTGGTTATATCAGCCGAGAATATGTGCCGACCATATGCCAAAGCCCACTTATCTCTCTCATCATACAGCTTGATTAACCACTCATTGTGCCTCAGGTCATACTTCTCTAACAACGACCTCCAACCCAATAGAAAATCCTCTTCATCCTCCGACTCGAAGAGACACCGGGAGAACTCTTTATTAAAGGTTTTTGAGCTCTGGAATACATGACTAATCTTCTTAAGTGAGTTCTGGTACACATGCCAGGGACAGACCCGGTGAGTAGTACCAGGCCAAGATGCTGCCATGGCTGCACTAATCTGCAACGACATGTCAGTAAATGCAGTATTAGGTTGCTTCCCATGCATTGTAATCTTGAAGGTATCAAACAACCACTTGAAAGATTCATAAGACTCATCGTAGAGCAACGCAGAGCCAAAAATTATGGTTTGTTTATGGTGATTAACACCCAAAAACAGTGCTAATGGGCGCCCATACCCATTAATCTTATGAGTAGTATCCAAACAGAGCACATCCCCAAATGCACTAAAGTCGGTGCGTGATTTTGTATCAGCCCAGAAAAAGTTTGTCAGTTTATCCTCCTCATCAACCTGAATTGCATAAAAGAAGGTTGGGTTATCGAGCAACATACTCTGCAAATACTTCAAAATTGCCATTCCATCTCCCATCTGTATAGGAATTGACCGTTTTGATGGTAAGTAGTTAGAGTACTCAGCCGGAAGGAAATTAACACTTCTTATTGGCCCCACTGGCCGGGTAACAGGCGGCGGTAAAGTCTTAATTGGCGTGGGACCAGAGTGACCCGTCCCTTCATCTGACAACTCACCTGAATCATTTCCCGGTTGATACTCCATAAGAATTCTTTGTGAGCGCAACATGTGCATGGTACTAGGTGGAGCCAGCTGGTGGTTATGATCTGCTTTAAAATCAGTCACACGATAGCGGGTCCCCTCAATCAGCTTAATGACCATGCGGGCTGGGCAGCCAATGCGGGTCTCAAGACGAGGCTTCTTGGCCTCAAGGGATTTCTTGTCCTTGTTGTAGCCCTCACGAGAGCAGACAAAGCAGCGCACATTGATGACGCGCTCAGTTGAGGCCTTATCTTTCCGGGAAGTAGACTTGCGCACACTGAATCCCACATGACCTGCGTAGCGATTGTAGAACTCATAGGCCCTGTCTTCTGTCTCAAACTCCATGTTGAGCTCCGGAAGGAGCTTTGACAAGGAGGTCTCATCAGGAGCAATCGGAGTGTCAATTCTCTTCCTTATCTTGCCCTATAGCAATCACATGTTAGAAAGGCGAAGAATGAGAAAAATAATGTATGTGGGAAGGCAGAAAAGCATGTGTCTGTAAATACATACCTTTTATGTTATTACATGCTGATTTTAGCTTCTTTGCAGTTATAATTTTCTCTTTATTTATCTAATTCTTAATCTTCTGTAATAGAATCCCATGACACTGACATAATATGGTAATCTTGACAACATTTCTTAAATCAATCCAAAAAATATTTCCAAAACCAAACAATAAGCTTATCACATGTTCTTGGACATGATGCCTGCCTATGACCTTTAGAAGTTGATGCTATTGGAGTATCATTTCATAATGCATCAAGGATAATAAAATTAAAACTTTTGAAAAGTTCAACACATTCAAAGGTACCACATGGATCATGTATAAAATGTTGGATCTCAAATTCAAACTTTATATATGACGATTGCCGAGATTGTCAAATTAAATAACTGTCTGAGGGTTCACTCAGCACTTTTCACTTTGTCCGCAGTGCAGGTATGTTAATTTAAATCGACCAATCAGTTACACCATTGATAACATTAGCTCAAGTATAAACACAGAGAAAACAACAGGAGCAAGAGAAGCTCAAGATGCCACTGTACAGGTTGGTACCCAGCCTATCAGGCTTGGTTTTAACATGAATGAGTATGGAGCCCAACTTGTAAAATAAAGGCTTAAGAAGTAATATAAAATAATAACGAGGAAAGAATCACAGCACACCTTTCGCCAGGCAATGCCACATGCATTGCAAAGAGTCCTTGGCCCGTCAGGCCCCCGACGCATGTGGGGTGTTCCAATCTGAGTGATGCCACACCGCAAGCATCTGATACATTGCACCAGAATAATCAGCAGAAAAGAAAGAATAAATATAACTTGATGTAGTGTTTGGTAGCACTTGGATGCTATTAGGGTTTTTGATGTAGAAAGGTTAAAGATGACTAGGGTTTGACTTTTGGAATAAAGAGAGGCAGCAGAGAGAGACGTATAAAATACATTAGATAAGAACATTGAGATACACATAAGAATCGTCCTAAAAGAAAAAAAGCTAATTTTCTTTTTATTCACCATAACTTAGAATTGGATAAGTTAAAAGAGAAAAGCTAAATTACAAACAGTATTGAACAATAGAACTAGATTTTATAGGAAATCATAACTTAAGCAAGCAAATATTTACCTTAATTTTCTGGTACCGTTTGACTATCTAAGACTATTTTGAGATTATATTTGTAAGTTACACTGAGACTCTATTTCAATATCAGATATGTTACCCTTGGACTGAACTATAACTGTCATATTCAAATCACATACATTACCTGAGACTCTTTTTTACCATCATATCCATATCTGCTGAGTATTCAATCCAAATATACACAAAACTATATGCTTACAAGACATCAGCTTGTGTATCAAATATTTTACTTCATTATACTTGAGCCATAGAGTCTTCGATATACCCGGATTCAGGCAGATGTTTGAACCAGGCAGCCACAGAAGATCCAACCATTACACTTGAGGAAAGCACATTCAAGTCCACCTGCCTACCCCAGGTATATAGCCCTAGGTAATGCTTCTTCTCTTTGGCAAAACAAATGTGAAACTAACATAACACACAGACCGGAACTGCTGTGAGATCCCAAAGGGGCTGTTCGGCAACACATGGAGATTAAATATTAATCCGCGCTAAGGAGGGGATGTTCGGTAAGCTAAAGGAAGGGGCAGGGGATTAAGATCCGGGCAAAAGGAAACTAAAGGAGGTTGTCTTAATCTACGCTAAGGAACGGGTGTTCGGCAGGATTAAGAAGCTAAGGAAGTTAAAGGAGGCTCCTTTAGCCTTAAGAGACTTAAGGAGGCCCTTGCCGAACAGCCAAAAGCTTTAAAGATTGAATTTTTTATTTTGCTCCCTGAAATATTGCAAATTATATTGTCTTTCTTTTGCTTTTGGTTCCTCTCTTCTCCCGCATATCACCCATATTTATGTTTTCATACTTTCAAAAAAATAAAATAAGTTTGTAATGTCATCAATCATTTAAAAACGTTTGGCATCATTTTTACGGCAGGGTGCCATTTAATATGTTAAACAGTTTAATCGCTGCTGCCATATAACAGCACGGCGTCATTAGAAAATATTAACACCAAGGATCAAAACCGTGTAATCCGTTTAATTGTGTTTTCTAACTTGCATTTTCTTATATTAAGAATTAACAACATATATGAGTATATTTCTGAAATATTGTTTCAGTTATTGGAAATAATAAAATATATATGTATTGATAATCCATATCGTATCGAGTATCTTATTCCTATCCAGGCAAAATATCCTAAAATAATGATTTAAACTGAAATAAAGAATAAATTAAAGCAAAATTAAAAGAAGCTTTCCCAAACAAACTTAGCAAATCGTTCAGGCTTATATGGCAAGGAATTAATGCAGCAAATATATCAAATCAATCATTTTACAACCATGAAAAATCCTTCCAGAATTAGTTTAAACACAGTTATGACATGTTAATTATGGAAAAAGCTCCTTTGTTCCGATCAACATGCAAGATGCTCAAATGGTACAAATTATCTTGGGATGTAAGCAGGAAAACTTCCCTATCAATTATCTGGGAATGCCGTTAACAATCAAGGCCCCGAATAGAGATCATTTGATGCCTCTGATTGAAAAATTTGAGAAGAGATTGGAAGGTTGGCAGGGAAGGATGCTATCAAGGGCGGGTAGGTTGGTGTTAGTCAATGCGGTATTATCCTCAGTACCTATATACTACATGGGCTGTTTTTTGCTGCCAAAATGGGTCCTTCTGCGCATGGACAGGGTTAGAAGGCGCTTTTTGTGGGGGAAGACAGAGGGAAGCAGGAATGGTGTACCTCTAATCAATTGGAATGCAGTGTGTTCCCCAAAACATTGGGGAGGGCTTGGTATCCCTAACCTTTGGATTAGAAACGTATCACTACTGTTGAGATGGTGGTGGCGGCTATACTGGGACCCTGACTGTCTGTGGACTGAGGGGATCGTTGTTTTAAAAGGAAAAGGAGATGTAACACAAGGCCCTAAGCTATACATTCAGGCAAGTTCCTTCTTCTGGGGACAGCTAAGGAAGCTAAAGAGCTTAACATTAGAACAAAATACCCTTCTTCCAAAATTCTTAACAAAATGCCCTTGTGGACCCCCACAGTACCCTTTTTTTTCAAAACATAGAACAAAATACCCTCCTTCCAAAATTCTTAACAAAATGCCCTTGTGGACCACACATTTCCCCCTTCTTTCCCTCATTCCTCCCTCCCTCCCATTCATCCCTATTTACTCCACATTCATTATTCTAAGCTTATACTTTCGTTTTATATATTAAATATTACCCGTGAATTAATATGGTTTCACACTTGACAAAAAATTGTTAGCACTTCGATATTACATAAATAAATATTTTACAAGTTAAGGATTAAACACTTATTTGTTAATAGTTGATTCTTAAAAAACTTGAAACAGATTAAAGGTCAATAATTAATTAGTTAAGAAATGACATTTTTTGTTAATAATTGATTATGCTTAAGCCACTACAAAGCTTTTAAAAAAATTGATTCTGCTTAAACAAACAAGGGCTGATGCTTATTATTATTTTCTTTAATTTGCTAATTACTTATCTTTATTGAGTCTTGCTGACGAACTTGATGATGATTGGTGAACAAGTTTAGGATAATCCAACTTTGGATGCACAAATCCATTTTTCTTGAAAAAATTGATAATTTTATTTTACCTTTCCACAAAGCTGTTACACGTATCTATGTCATTTTATCTCTACAAATATAAAATTAAAACATTTGAACTTTGCCTTTTGTATTGGCATAGTAAAATGTCCTATACAATTTTTTTTTTCAGATTCTTGATTCTCATTAAAACAAAAATGTAATAACTTTTGTGTGCATAAAAAACAATATAGATCAAATGTAATAGCCTTATTTTATCATTCTATTTCAATATATTAGTTATAAAAAAATTAAAATTAAAAGCATAATAAGACAAAATGAGTCCTTTGAATTAACTTTTATATCATAAGTAATATACTATCAAATATCGATCCTCTTACTGCAATGCATGAGATGGTCTTGTATCAAGATCAATTATTTAGTTTTATTTTGACTAGAATCCCTCGCTATCCTGCTATGTTTCTGTACAGTTTTTTGTTTACATTTGTAAATTACATTGACATTTTAGAGTCTAAATGAAACGAACAAGGAGTTGATAGAAGTCTCTATGAAAGTTATCTATATGATTATCAAATCATATTTCATAAGATAGATACATGTAATAAAAAAATTATTAGATGGTCCGAATATGTCCCAAGTATGTAAGAGATATATATGTCATACGGGTAATATTGAATAATAAAACAAAAGTATAAGCTTAGAATAATAAATGGGAGTAAATAAGGAGTGAAAGGAAGGGAGGAGGGGACGGGGGGGAATTTTGGGGTCCACAAGGGCATTTTGTTAAGAATTTGGAAGGAGGGTATTTTGTTTTATGTTTTGAAAAAGAAGGGCACTATGTAAAATTTCCCGATGGAGGATCCATTTCATTTTGGTTCGATTGCTGGGCGGGTTTGCCTCTAGCGGATTCACTGGCACCAGCTACCAGACCTTCGAGACCTAACATATCCTTGCAGGAGGCGCTCCCGCTTTTACACATCATTGCTCCCCAGTTTCAGGTGCAAGAGGATATACAGGTCAACAGAAATCCTGATGTGCTAGTTTGGAGATGGACTACGACAGGATCCTACTCAGCAAGTTCGGTTTATAACAGCATGATAAGTGGGGGCAGGGTGAAGTGGCGGTACAAGCTGATCTGGAGTTGCAAGGCCCCCCCAAATGCTAAGGTTTTTGCATACCTGATGCTAAATGGAAAGATATTAACTCATGATATTATGCTGCGAAGGGGTTTTCAGTGCGATTCAAGATGTATGACCTGCAATACATGTCGGTTAGAAACGCTACTGCATTTATTCTTCAAATGCCAGTATGCTAGGGAGGTGTGGAATGGCATTTCATGTTTGTCGGGTTACAGCATCACGAGACAAGGCATATCCCTTCAGGAGATATGGGAATTATCAAGTCTACAGAGTCAAAGAAGACCGGGCTTGCAGAAGCTAAAATGGACCACACAATTCATTTGTGCATGCTGGCACTTATGGAAAAACAGAAATGCAAATATTTTTAGAGGTACACAGCTGCCAGCACAAATTCTGGCTGTTAGAATCGTTGAAGAAAGCAGGTTGTGGGAGAAATACGCTAGAAGGCTGCTGTTTATTTTTACTGTTTCTGCACGCAATAGTAGTAGCAGCTATTTTGCATGGGTTATGCCATATCCCTGTGATGGATGTTAGCTGTGCAAATCCTAGGTTACTAAAGACTTCGAAGTACATGCTGTAATGAACCATTTACTTTTCAATATAGCCTTGGCTGCATCAGTCAAGTTCTAAAAAAAAAGACATATTAATCAACTAACTTTTAATGAACCTAGGTTAGACTTAGATTTGGACACAACCATGGAACATTTATAAATTGTATCAGACGAATATTTAAATTTACAATATTTTGAACATTCCTAAAATTGAGTCAGAAAAAACAGAAATAGATAAAAACAATAGGCACACTTCATCTCTAACTCTACCAATTATACCCCCTTGACTCGAGATTATTTCGATCAACAAATAGGCCCTCAAATAACTTATTTCTGCACTGAAGTAAAATTGACGCTATTTAAAATCTTACTCATACTATGATAAACTAAATGACCAGAATTCGACCTATGCCTTTATAAAGATTACATCAACATATGCAACTACACTGGTTGATCATTTACATTAAATAGCGGCATCCTCCTTTTCCAATAACAATCACACTTAGTCTCTATTTCCGTTAGGATGCATTTGATTTGGAATTTGATTGATTTCTAGAAAATTCAAATTATTAGGCATGAGAAAGCACGTTGTCATTTCCTGTGAATTGCACCTCTCATTATCTCTTTTGTTCCCACCAAATAGAAATGGAAAATCAAAACAAAAAAATCAATTACAAATCTGCTCTTGCTGTGCCTCTCTTATTTCAGGACTTTTACTACTCCAAAATATTCTACGATGATTATTTATGGATTTCTACACTAAATTACCAAAAGCGCACACCAATCCCCCCTCCCTATAGTTATACCTAACAGACACTTCTCATGCCTCTGTAATACAGGGGCAATGATGCCCCAAGAAACTATTCTGCCAGGGCTATTTATCGGTTTCTAATACTAGATGACCAGAAGCGCACACGCTAATTTACTCCCCAGGTATGCCTGTGCTTACCCAGCCATGTCATAGAAGCACGAACAAACAAAGATTAATACTTGTTTCATACCTGTTTTGGGCCTCAACAGTCTCATCACCATTGTTGCGAGGGTAGTCGAGATCATGCTCTTGCAATTGCTGCTCCCCTCCACTGTCGTCGGCCGGAACTATGTGCAACATCTTTCGTCAGTTTCTCTTCCCCTTTCTTCAATCTATCTCACGTCAATTCATCCTTCTGGAGAACCATAAACGACGAGAATCTGAGGTAAGATTAAGTAGCAGCTGGATATAAGAGAATGGAACCAAAGTTGGTAACTTTGGAGAGAAGAGTAATTCTTTCTCTCTTTACATTTTATCTTCAGCAACTAAAATATAAGATGGGTTTCAATTCTTTTCTCTACGCTTCCCGCCAACAAATCAATAATAGGACAAAACTAAGTTATTTTCCTTCGTTCCTCTCTCCTTCTCACCTTTAAGTTGCTAACCACACAGATTCGAGCAGCACTACGAAAAAATTCAAATGAAAACACAATAATTTGAGCTTACGAGTTCAAAGGACTGGAGCTTCGCTTCACCAATTACTGGTGTATTATTTTTCTTAAAAATATTGGAATTTTTAGGGTTTTCGAGAGGGAAAGAGGGGGGAAAAGGAGATTTTAGGGTTTTTTATCGCACTAGAAGGGAAGAACGTCGTGAGACGGATTGGATCAGCTGAGACGAAGGATACTAAAAAGGGACTGTACGACTCTATTGAAACAGAAATTATGAAGCGGGTTGTTTTCCTGTGCAATTAAAACCGCTACGCAGTTATTGTCAAGAGAACGCAACAGCAGATTCGCTGTCCAGCGAGAGCGCAATAGGTCCCGAGGCCTCACGGGATCGGACCGGAAGTAGATAAATATAAAACTTAGATTGAGTCTATGCTACTATGCATATCACGGTTGGTCCGTAATTAGGACTAATATTTTTATTTTTAAAATTCTAACGGTTAATCCGAACCGTTCAACATAATTGAATATGTATTTACAGACTAACTTTTTATATTTTTTAGAATATATTTACTATTTTTTAAGATAGATAGAAAATCACTTGACTGAAAATTCTGAACCATTCAAAAACAATAATTTTCTACTCATCTTAAAAAATAGTAAAAAAATTCTGAAAAATATAAAATTCGATATGCAAGTACATATTCATATGAAAATCATGTTTAATGGTTCGGATCGACCTATAAGATTTTGAAAATAAAAATATTAATCCGTATTACGGACCAAATCGTGATATGCATAGTACCATAGACTCGCTCTAAAACTTATATCGGGTAAAGATTTTAACAGAGCAGTTTTGATTTCATGCAGCGCCCGAACCATATACAGCGCTGTTTTGATTCTCCGTGCACTGCGTGCAGTCAAAACTACTTTAAAATATTTACACAAGATATCGCTTATTTGTTCTTTCGTAATCAAGTCCGTCATTCTTATATTTTCAAATTCAGGTGTACATCAGTACATATCGCTTCTTGGTTGCCTTGCCTCCGTCTTTTCATCGGATTTCCAGGACTATTATTTCTTTCCTGCGCCTACAGGAAGTTCATAGAGGTTGATAGGGTCTTTCTTTCTTTTTTTTCTTTCAAGTTTGTTTGTAAGGAATTTTAGAGTTTTAAATGAGAAATAATAGATATAAGATTATAATAACAGAAAAAAAAATTAAGCTAGAACACATGATAGTGAGTCTGAAAAATCTAGTCAAATTTCAAACATGCAACTTCTCAGATAACATTGTTTTTGCCATGTAACATATATTTGTTTTATTCATTTTTTCAATATAAATTTAGACGGTCTGAAATTTATGATAAAATATAAAAAAAAAAATTGCATAAAATGTTGAGCAATGTGCAAATTCCAAGGATTTGACTTTTATAATAATCTAAGATGTACACTGCGCCTTTAGATCTTTTTATATTTTTTTAGAAAAATGAGGAAATTTTGAGAAAAGAACCAAAAGAGGAGAAACTAAAGAATGATGGAAGTAACGGCAAAAGATTGTAGCAAAAAATATAAATGTGTATTTATAGTTCAATTCTACTCCTTTTTAAGTTTTTTCCTCCTTCCAAACTTGAAACCATTGCAAGCATTGACAAATTTAGAACTTAGAAATTTCTTAGTGTAGTTTTTGTAGAAATCATAGTTTTTTGTTCGCTAATGCCTTTTTTAGTTGGTGGTAAATTGAGTAGGCTTAACACTTTAAATTTTTCTAAGGAAGAGATGTTCGACAGTGAAATCGAAAAAAAAATGAATGCTTAATTTTCTTAAAGAGATCTTTAAGCTAAACAATGTTTAAGCCATAATATGACTTGAGATTTTGAACAAGCTTCAAATAGTGAGCAAAAGAAAGTTTAAAAAGAGGTTTTAAATTTTGTAAAGAAGCATGCTTAAGGTTCCTTAAGTTAAAAAACTCTAATGAGATCTAAGAAGGATGCGCCAAACGGCTTCATAACACTTTTTTATTCTTCCGTTGCAACTTGAATCATTGTCGCCGTTGGAGAGACTAATCAATATTTGCATTCTCATGGTACAGAACCAGCTTGTGCTAATGCTAGATTTCTGTTATTGAGACTAAGATGTTACTTTCTGTAACTGAACATAGCTAATTGGCTAGGCTATGAGAACTGCTCTCACTAGCTTTTCAAATTAGAGTTGTTTATTGGGTTTAATTAGAGACTAAATAGGGTTGTGTCATCCAGCCTAATGTCCAGCACATGGCCTTGGCCACAGAAATTCATATAGAAAAAGATCGAGGCCACAATGAATTCCACCAATAGTATTCAGCAATTTCACTATATATACACATCAGGTCAGTATGATACTGGTACTGGGGTACAGCACATGGAGCAGAACGGTATACATACTGGCATAAATTAGATGCTTAAACATGCATACAACTTCAATTAGAACACTAAATAAGGATGATTGTTAAATGTTAAATTTACCATTAATTGACAAACTAGTGATTATGTAGCAACCCCTGTCTGACATTGTATCAAAAATAGCATGACAATATTTGAAGCAACTGGAATAGTCTGAAAAGAGAAGCTCAAGCTTGGAAAAACAACAACAACAAAAAATGCTTCCATCTGAGAAATTTAAATTGAATTATAAACTATCATCGTCCTCATAACCACTAAGACCGACCCTTCTGGACCCGGGAAAAATCCTTCTCTTTCCCTTCTTTTTCTCTTTCTTCTTCTTCTCCATCTCTTCTTTCTCGAATTTCTCTCTTGCTCTTTTCTGTAGGAAATCTTCCACTCCCAAGTATATCACCTGTAACAAAGTTGCACATGTAGATATAACCCAGTAGAAAAATTAAAACAGAGAGAAAGAATGTGTTAATTGAACATATGAACTACAAATACCCCAATTGTCAGAACACAGAGGACTACAAAGGCGATAAGCAAAAGAGAAGAGATAATTGTAGACACAATTCCATCATCGGACGCGGCGGGAACAATCTCCTGCGCTTTCTCCAAGGGAACCTGACTAGGCGCAATCTCTCCAGTGGCTGCGCGAATTGGAGTTCTCTGTGGAAGTGTGGTGAATTTCCGTCGGAGGTTGTTCGATTGGAGAGCTGAATTGAGGAGCTTGGGAGTGAGAATGGAGTGATAAGGTCTTGGGGGAGGAGAGAGAGGAGGGAGACGAAGGAGAGAGAGAGGTGTCGCGGTAGCCATGACAATGACGTGGAATCATCCGATGAATGAAGCTCTCTCTTTTGCCATCCTCTCGGAGTCTCGGTTTTCTCATCTCATCCGTGGAGCGTAGAGAGGCCAAGAGGTTAATTAATTGTAATTCAGATCCAGGGCAATACCTGATAGCATGAGATATGAGATCTGAGTCGTCAGTTTTAATCTGGCACAAATCTCATATCTCATTGTTTTCCCTAATTGCTTTTTCCAAATAAAAAAAAAATCAATGTTTAGGGATAGTTAAAAATAAGTAAGGTCTAAGATACTTTTAGTTTATTCTAATAAAATGAGTTATATATTATTCAATAATTATTTAATTAAAAAATATTATTGACAACAAGTCATTAAAAAAGAACAAAAAAAAAATATATATATAGATAGATAGATAGATAGATAGATATACGAGGAGGGATCAAGTTACAACAACTTTGAGTTACAACAAAGTTACAACAACCTTTTTTTCATTTTCAAAGTCCAAATCGTCGATCCAAACCGTTCAACATGATCTCCACAATAAAATGTGCTTGCAGATCAAATTTTACATTTTTTTTGAATTTTTTTACTATTTATTAAGTATTTTACAAAAAATAGTCATATTCAGACCATTGAATTTTGTACCCATCTTAATAAATAGTAAAAAAATTCAAAAAAATGTAAAATTTGATCTGCAAGCACATTTTATTCAGATAATCATGTTGAACGGTTTGGATCGACCATTTGGACTTTGAAAATGAAAAAAATAGTTGTTGTAACTCAAATTTGTTGTAACTTGATCCCTCCTCTAGATATATATATATAGAATCTGGCTAATATGCTACATGTAGCATAGAGGGCCTCCGTGCAACGACTCAATATTTGAGTTTTCAAAATCCTAACGGTCGATTTGAACCGTTCAACATAATCTCCATATGAATATGTACTTGCAAACCAAATTTTACATTTTTTAGAATTTTTTTACTATTTTTTTAGATAGGTAGAAAATCACTTGATCTGAAAATTCTGTACCATTCAGATCAAGTGATTTTCTACCTATCTAAAAAAATAGTAAAAAAATTCTAAAAAATGTAAAATTTGGTTTGCAAGTACATATTCATATGGAGATCATGTTGAACGGTTCAGATCGACCGTTAGGATTTTGAAAACTCAAATATTGAACCGTTGCACGGTTACCCTAGCCACTACATTATGTTTAGCCTTTATTTGAATGTAATTTATAAATTCAGAATTTTTTATTTGTATTGTTCTTTGTGATTTTTTGTTCGCAGACTATAAGACTTAAATACTGTAAAACTGACACCTAAAACTATAAAACTAACATATACAAACTATAAAATTTCAATACTGTAAAATTTTCTATGTAAACTGTAAAACTAACAAATGCAAACTATAAAACATCACTACAATAAAACACATTGTTTAACAAAAATAACTGTTCACAAGCATAAAATGTCACTAGTCACAACCACATTGTTCAACAGTAGCAAACACAAACAATAACATTCAACTCACAAATACATCTGTTTCACACAAGCATACTATTCAACATACAAAGTTTGTTACTTCATAATCCTCTGGTGAACGTTATTTGGATGAGTGAGAAGCCTCATCACTAGAAAAGCTCTCCTGACCCCTCTCTTACTATATCTACTAAAACCTCTGGTTCTGCATTCAAATCTTATTCATGTATGCCTCTATGTTCTGCAACTTGATCAACTGGAACAACATCAGCTATGAAATATCACTTCCCATCATAGTGACAAATCAAAAGTTCGGGTTCGGTTCGGCGAGGTCAAAAATTCGTGATTCGGGTATAATTCGAGAATGATTCGGTACAACAAAGAAGGAAAAAAAAACCCCAAAAAAAACGTAAAAAAAAAAAATTTTGAAAAAATTCAAAAAAAAATTTTGCCATTTTTTTCGCGTTTTTATCGCAAATAATTCGTAATTCGCATTTATACGCGATTTATTCGCGAATAAAACGTATTATACGTTTTTCCGCGTATTAAACGGAGTTCGGTGCGGCTATGTATAAAAAAAGAATTATACGCGAATTATACGCGTATAATTCGCGTATTTTGTTACTATGCTTCCCATATCTTCATTCAAGTCAAAGTCCATTGTATAAAAACTGTAAACATCAATAATAAACAATGTACACCATAATAAAAGATATACTGAAGTATAACAATATGTAATAAAACCAGTGTAATTGTGTATATTACATCCTGTAAAACAATTGTATATGTCCTGTAAAACCAGACATTCAAATAACAAGAGATTTGTGAAAACAATTGCATAGGTTATGTAAAATAATACCTATATCATGTAAAACTGTAAAACATATCATGTAAAAAAACAATAAAAGAAAAACAATGCATAGATCATGTAAATTGTTGTATATATCCTATAAAATTGTTAAATATGTCCTATATAATACTGTACATAACCTTTAAACCTGATTAATATATCCTATAAAATAATGTATAAAACCTGTAAACCTACCACATGAATACTATAAATTTAAATCAGTAAAACTGTTAAACATATTTTGTAAATTTTCCATAGATCCTGTAAAACACTGTATATATTATGTAAATCTATTAGATAAATACTGAAAATTTAAATCAGCAAGACTGTTATAACAGACCCATTAAATATTGCATATCTATTGTAAACTATTTCATATATATCCTGTAAAAATGTTAAACATATCTAGTAAAATAAGGAAACAAACACTCACAAGTCCTCTATGAAATTTTTTTTTAAGCCAACTAATGGTGTGCGAGTGATATTCCTGTTAGTAAGTAATAATCTAGAAGTCAATAATACGATAATTTAATTACATAAAGCTTTGTTCATGAATTGAATGATTAAATGTCATTTTGTTTCCTTGAGTATTATTGAATTTATGAATCATTTCGAGTTAATGACTGGAATTGTGAAACTTCATAATATAGATGATAATACTCCAAAAAGTCACTGACCGAGGTAATTAGCAGGAACACTAATTATCGCTACAAGGTTAGTATGTGGATTAAAAGATGGTCAAGTTTTACAGACCATAGACACAGAGTTGTCATTTTAATCACATAGATACATGTTCCAGGAACATGGTATTTGACAGACCCCGAATGAAACATTATACGGAACTGTGTTTGTGTCATTAATGCTTTCATTCAGTGTTAAGTTCTACAGTATGAGGTATTCATCTTTCCTAACTAAGAGATGTGTATGTGTGATTGTTACCTAACGCTATCTGTAAAAAGTAGCTATAACGGTAGCTCTTCGGTATACATAACTTAGCTGAGGTAGTGATGGTCTACCAAAAGTACTATTGTCCCTCGTATTTTATACGAGTTATAGTGTCACTGGGCCCCTTGATAGAGTAAGAATATCTGCTAGCAGTATGAATACAAGAGTAATCATATTTGATAATCTGCTCAAGATCAAGAAAAGATTAATTTGCAAGGATGACACAAACCTACCTTGAAATTAATCTGACAGCTATGAGACAAAAGAATTAACACGAGTAAAATAGTTTACTAGATCGTGATATTGTACTGTACAGCATCATCTGTGTAATTGGATGGTCATGATGCGTTTTGCCAGATGCCTCTCATGATTATAGAAGTTAAAACGGTTTTAATTCTATTTACCAACATAACACAGATCCTATCGGGTCACACCTATAGGAGTTAATCGGAGAATCTTATTGATTGGTTATAAATTGATTATGATCAATAATAAGATGGTTTATAATTAATTATACTTGATATAATTATATTATAAATGTCATGTAAAAATGACAAACAAAAACATTGGTTAATTTATAAACGTGTATGACACGTTGTATAAAAGTTAACCGGTTAATTTATAAACGTGCAGGACACGTTGTATAAATTACCGAAATCAACAACCGCAAGAAATATAATTATTCAGAATAATTATACGGATATTAATTGTGTTCGGGGCGAGGGCATTCTGGTCTTTTCAGATTCGTCCTTATCCGCATGACACGTCACTGATCCTATCCACATGACATGTCATCAATCCTATCCACATGACACCTCACCCCTAGGTGGCATGCCTTGCCATGGGGGTATTTTGGTCTTTTCACAACATTTCAAAGGCTATAAATAGAGGGGTAGGGTAGAGAAAAGATAGAAATCAGATTCGACTCGATTCGATTCGATTATAATATTTTCTCTCCCAAATAGTGTTGCGGTTTAAACGAAAGTTATACGTAACAGTTACGTATTATCTTTCGAGTTGTTGAATAGTGTTTGCGGGATTTCGGTGAATAGTGTTTTCCCGAAAGTCGCGGTATTTCTGTTTTGCTTATTAGTAAAATCAGAATAACTGTCGGTCGGGAATTCTGCTATTTTGTCTTTTTCTCGTGAATAGTGTTTTTGCGCAATACCGCGGTTTACGGTATTTCTGGCAAAAGAAATAAACCGCTCTCTGGTTAGTCCTGGTGGATAACCTATAGAGGCACCACATGTTTGGTGCTCCAAGAGAAGATGGTGCTCCGAGAGAAGTCATTGCTCAGATCCGGTCTTCTCGCTCGGTCTGCATTCCAATTGTAATTTGGAAACAAGGTATAAATGTTATATAAATTTATTTACTTGGTAAATAGATTTAAGTTTTAGAAATCAACTAGTTACCTCTGTTGCGGCTACGCCGCAACTATTTTGTTGGACTATTAAATCTGTTTTGTTTGCTTGTTGGGACAATATGTTGGCAATCGGAATGATCAAAAGTCTCTTATAATTAAATTTCGAACAATGGAATAACCATAATGAACAATTGAACGTAAGTTTCCCATAGATAAAGTTTGACATCATATTGAAATCGATTCTTCGATATCACTGGCTTTTTTTAATGTATGTTGGCATACATGAGGGTGATTTTTTCCCCTTCTGTATATGGTAGATGAATATTTGAATATTTGAACAAATTGTAAGAGAAATATATCATCGCATCTGACATTATTTTGATAGTCCAGTGGTAATACAAATATGTTAGTTGCACTGAGATGTATGATATGTGACAGTGCGAAGGCAGTATGTTCTGCTAATGAAGTTGTACATCGAATTGTCCTAAAGGTTAAGAGGGCTTTGAAAAAAAAAGACACCAAATATGTGAAAAGTTATTTCCATTTATTTCCCACTGCATAGGAGGGTATTTTACAAAGTAGTGGTCCAAAATTAGTGGGGTACAAAATGCTGGTTAGAAAAGGAAAATATTGGTACAAAAGTACAATATGATGATTACAAAATATTGATTTATAGGATAAGGTAGCTGCACATTCAGTTTTAACAGAGGAGGTTACTTCCAAGCTGGTCTCTTCAAACCTCAGTGATATTGACACGATTTGATGGACAGGGGGGAGCATGCCTTCCTTCATTTTCGTGGAATATGGGCTGCACACTGCCACTGGAGACTGATGTCTCAAGTGGCCTAGGTAGTTGCAGTAGGTGGAGGTGGGTGGTGCAGAGCATAGTATTCATATTCTCCATGTACTGGAGGCGGTTTTCGAGCATATCAATGTGGCAACGCTGTTTTGTTGCCTCGTCAGTCAGCTCTCTGAAGTGAGCATTGTTCTTCAGAGTTTCGAACATGTTGGTGTGCCTCATTTTGTCGGATAAGTTGTTGTATTCGATTCTAGACTGGAATAGTTTGTCGTGGAGTATGCGGATTGAGTCTCGCGCTATGTCAAGTTGGTTTGCCAGGCGCTCTGCGACAGCTTGCCACGCTTTCTTAGTTTGGCTGATGATGTGAGTGTTGAAGTACGTGGTAACTCGGTTGTCTCCCACGTAATAGGCCTGGATGAAATGTAAGGCCATTCGAGATGCCAGGTCTTCTGCTAGGGTGATGTTATCTTCGTATGCTGAGGAGAAGGTCTTCTCTACCGATGGTACAGTCGGACGTGGATTGTCACCATCACCTTGGTGAGGCCTCGGATATCAGTGTCATGTCGGTAGGTGGGAAGTTGCATACATAGGTCTATGGTAAGTCTTGTTAGAAGTTGACGGGCCTGGAGGGGCATCAATGCCATTTTGTTTTCTTTTTGTAAGTTGGGTAAGTTAGGTGATTTAATGTGAGAGTTGTGTGGGGGGTTGGTGGAGAAGGAGATTTTGTTGGAGAGATGTGTAAAGGTAAGTGGTATTTACAGTGGAGATTATGTGGAGGTCTTCTCACTGTTATTGAGTTTGAGTTGATTTAAATAGGTTCAAGGGCGGATATACTTGGGAGAAGGTTTGTAGTGGATGGTGTAGTGGATGGAGGTAGTGGAGTAAGTAGGACAGGTGGCTGTTGATGGTCACTGGAGAGTGCCAACTGTTCAGTTGTGAGCTTAAGTGGGGGACAGATGTTAACTGTGGAGGAGGTTGGAAGAACATATTTTAATATGTTTTGTGGGATGAGTTCTGTTAGCTAGATTACCTTCAGTTGGGCCTTCTATTTCAATTGGATAGGGATGATGTTAATGGGCTCTCAATAAATTATTTGGGCCTGTAATTGGGAAGGAAGGTACATACGTAAAATGTCAAATTGTCTAGGTTGTTCCAAGGTACATACAGTTGCTCCAGTGGTAGCAGCACCATCATTCGGGCCCGCCTTGTCAGCTGCCTCCTTTTGGAACTGCTCTGCTATCCTCTTCAGATTGTCAAGGTTGTCAGGGCCTAAAAATCATCAGAAAGGGAAAATAAATTGTGAGATATAAATTCTTGATTTAAATGAAAAATCGTAAATAGGATAAAACAGATATTTTGTACATACCCAATTGGTTGATAATTGATGGGAGTATATCCTGAAGGTCTGTTATAAAAGAAACACAAATGTCATTTAATTGAACAACAAATTTTGGGAAGAAATAAAAAAAGAACTAAGAATGAAAAAAGAAACTAAATATAATTTACTTGTAGTTTGAGGTGATCCACTGACAACCCAGGTGTTAGGCGCAATTGATGCCTGCACTGGAGATCACAAAAATACAAAAATTAGAAGTTTGATGACAATACAAACCACCACACAACAGTAATTTTTTGGTGAAAAGGCGAAATACAAAATCAAATGAAGATGCTTGTGAGCAAGTGTGTAATTTTTTCTGATTTCAAAACAATAGTATTTTATCTTGTCACTTATTTAACCAAAAAGATCAGATTGTGGGAACTTTATGCACATAAATTTGGATGCAATATCTATTATGCATTTATTTTGGAGTTGATGTTTTACCTTTGGGCTTCTGAAATTGGATGACAATGTCATCTTTGAAGATGTTCACTTGTTCAATGCGGGGAATTGAATTGACTCCAATGCATTTGAAGGTGCTCTGGAGCCTCTTGTCAACTGTAGATGTGGCCTTGTGAGTTGCCTTCTTCTTTCTCATATAACATATTTAACAAACTTAAGCATTAACCATTATGGTGACAAGAGAAGAAAGGTTAAATTTTGTATCTTTTTTAAGTTTTAACTGAGTGTATTTCGTATTTAATTGAGAAAATTGCAGCCAGAGATAAACTGAATTAATGCACATTTTGCATAATTGAGAGGCAACTCCATTTTTTTTTGTTAGTTTTTTCCATGGTTCGGAAACTCGGCCGAGTCAACTCGGACTTGGTCGTGTCCGATCCGACTTTCACGTAAGAACTCTTCTAAAAATATTGAACCTAACTTTTGCAAAAAAGTACGTACTATACTTTTATGTTTACGAGCCAAAGTTTTAGCACATGAAAGTCGAAGTAATGAATCCTCAACTTGCTCTTTCATACCTTTTTACAATATATGGGGGCTTAATTAACTCAATTTTGATTAAATTGCGAATAAAAAAATTTGTCTTTATCTCAACAAATGAAGCATGAACCTCTTCTTCTATAGAACTATTTTGCAACTAATTTGTACCAGTTTGGAAGAACATAATATTTGCGAGAGGAAAGTACAACTTACTTATTTGCTAGTAATATAGCTTCGTAATAGCAGTTGCAGTCAACGAACCGGCACTTGCATTTTTATTTACTTCTGGAATTATAGTCAAATAAGTTAGGGCAAAGTTGTCATATCTGAACCTGCAAACAGAGTGTAGGAAGGTAGCAAATGAAGCACTGTGAAGAAATACTCTCTCAATTAGGTAAAACAATTGTAACTTGATTTAATAATTGCTTGGAATAGAAATATTTCAGCATGACTAAATAGTGCACCTACTGCCTGAAATAGTGAAGATTTTTTAAACTTGTAGACAAACAAAAGGACAAATTTGATGCAAGTTTAGAGTTGCCTCACTCTAGTGAAGATGTATTCATATTCTATAAAATGAATGATATGCTCGTATTACCTCACTTGGATTGAATGTTTCATTTTCTTATTATGCACATATATCCATCCTTTGAGCACACATCAATAGAAGGTAGTTGGTGTAGATTATTTGGCTTCCATATTATCCTCATCTCACCTACAAATAAGCGAGAGAATTATATTGGCATTCATCCGTAACATGCAGTTTTTAAATAAGTAGTACATTTAGAAAGATACATATGACTCACCAAGAAGCATACTCATTGTAGTTCAGCACCGTAACTACCTGAAAGACTGTACAGAGAGCAAAATAGAAGTACCCTTCTTTCTCAGCAAGTGGACAGAATCAGCACCGTAACTACTGAAAAAAATGTAAGCAAAAAACAATTATTTGTGAACTCCAATCTTTCATTAATCTTGAAAAAAATGAGGTGATTGAACCACAATTGTGTTCGAAAGACAATGGAGTGGAAACATAAATCCTAAATCATAGAATTGAATGAGAATCATAAAACTTAAATCCGGAAACAACTAATGAAGAAAACAATTATATTGAAATCAGACCTTGAAAAATTGGAACGGAATCGTACACTATAAATTCCATAATCGGTGATCTTTTCTTTTTTTTTAATGTATGATGGAGCTGGTATTGACTTGCATGCCTTCCGAACTCAGCCAATTATATGAGGGCCTTACTGAAAGTTTGGCCCCTGACATGGATATGGACAGTAGGTGACCATGAAATATAGCATCAATCTGATCTTGTTGAAAACTGAGAGAATATTAGCTGAGAGAAGCCAGCATTACCTTAGGAGGTGGAAGGGTGCCGGCTTTTTGACAAACCTCAGTGTCAGTTGGTGAATATTGATGAAGTGAACACCAAATTTTCTTCTTTGAGAAATTAAATCTACAACTTGTTTTGAGAAAATTCATACATATGAAATGGAACAACAAAACCAAACTTAACATGCAAAATAAAGGATTGGTTGAGAAAGGCTGAATTTATCTTCGGTAGGTACAAGATTGCCGGCTTCCTCACAGCACTTAGTGTTGGCTAGTGCATTTTGTGCGAATCTCATTTTCTTGATGCCTTCTACACGCTTCTATTAGTTATCAACTCCATCAACCATACTCACAATTTTCTCATGTTGCAACGTATATTTGATGGTTAGTAACTGTGTTTCTCAATTTAGACCTGAGTACAGTAAGCTCAAGTGCGCATCAATATAAGTTGATTTTTTCACCTTGTGAATGAAATATGTGATGATGTGACCAAAACAAAAAAGCATCCTACATTGCTGGAAAATCCTCTTGGGGTAAATAATATGTTCTCAGAGATTGCGGTAAATTAATATCAAATTTTATAAAGAAAGATGCAATTGTGTGTAGTTGTATGCAGAGGAAATTATATTACGGAGTAGGAGTGATTCTGCATCCAGAAAATGAGTGCAAATTATTTCCATGTAAGACATTCTTCTTGTCAAAAGATGTAAACTGGAGGTATCATGCATGGCAAAAGTTGTGGCAGGGATGCCACATTGTTTACATGTGATGTCATTACAAGGAAGAACATAGTTATATATTACAAGTAGCGGATCAAAACATTGGCTACTGCCAGTTTTCACGGTGAAGCATGGTGGTCAAGTCATCTACGGTGTGGCTGCATTGGTGCTGACATCATCAGTTGGGCGTGAAGCACTGAGAAGGATAGTAGAGAGAAGAATGTCATAGTAGATGTAAGTAACGTAATATGTCATTTATTGGGGAGTTGTATTTACCGATCAGGTCATTGTTGAGGGTACTGTAGTGAGATGTAAGGTCATCGAATGGAGTGGAATTGTTGGTGGAAATGTAAGATGTATCTTGTTTGCAAGTAAATAAACAAAGTATTGGTGGGAGCAATGGTGGAAGAGAGGGAAAAATAAATTCAAGTATAAAGAAGAGTAAGCAACCTGCTGGTGGCTTTCTCATCATCTAGTGGAAGTGAAATCTTTCTTCTGGTGCCAGACGAATGGGATGATGCAGGGTTGTCTTGTGGGGAGTTGTACGAACTACATACAATTGGAATAAATTAAAGAAGATGGTATGAGACAAGGTTGGCGATACATATATGGAATGGAAAAAGGAACAAATGTAACATTATTGGTTGTAAATATTGGGGTTGACATACCCAATGAAGAGATGAGCCGCCTGTGGAGAGAGCCCAGTGTGGTCTGATTTTCGTTTTGGGGTAGATGTATGTGTCAGAGGTTCAGTGGAGAAATGACCCTCTCTAACGATAGGCGGCGGGAGGTGAGTTTGTGAATAATTGGAGAGGATTGCTGGAACAGGCTGGACTTTATTGACAGTGTATGACAATCGTTGTCTATGCAGCTGAGTTACATTTATTTCAACAGTAAATATGAAACGCTTGCCGCAAATATTCTCCAGCGAGGGAGGAACCATTCTGCCGGTATGCCTCGATTCTGCAAAAGCCATGTCGGCTTTCTTGTTGATGATAGATTCAGCTTGTTTTCCCATTGCCGTAAATTCTGCCGCAGCACTTCCGTCAGCAACTCGTAAGAGCAGACGATACCTAGAGTGTGGAAGGAGGCGTTATTTTCTGGTTGATGTAGGTTGCAGTACATGACATGAATGAAATTGTAGTAAAGGTGATAGCTGTCAAACTGATCTGTGATAACACTTTCACTCCCTAATATAAATGACCCTGTTGTCGATGAACAATTGAGGGTATGTACAGTAGTGTATGTTATGTGTTGCTAATGTTGTCATGGCATTACATGTTAAGGTGTAGACTTGAATGTTGTGATTAGTAGTATGTGCAAATTAACGAATGATATAACTAATGTGTGGGTGACCACTCGTTAATTATGATAGAAATAGTGTACACATACCATTGGATTGTTGATGTAACTATTGTTTGACAATTGTGGCAGGCCATTGGATCTCCATCGCAGTAAGTGGAGATTTTGCATTCGGGGCATGCAGAGTAGGACCAACTATCTTGGTTGACAATTCCCTCTATAGTAGCAAGACAGGAGAATTGTTGGTCCTGCAGAAATCAGCACATATGTTAGGTAATTTCCATACAGTGAACTATGTTAATTGTAGATTGTATGTAAATTGTGTGTCCAAGATAGCGAACCTTATTGTTGTATGGATCGAGATTGATTAGGTCTTCCAGGGATATGTTTATTGGAATTGTCAATTTCGATGCCTTTGAAGGATGAAATACCCTTGGTTCGAGTATATTGACAGAGCAACTTTCTTTTGAAAACCTGAAGAGGAAATGGAGTTGTTATTTGCAATGCAAGTAGAAAAGAGGAGGACTATAGGAAGTGGCAGATATTTCATGTTAGGTCGTTTTTATGTGATAAGTGGTGATCCTTCTTTTGCTCGGTAGCGGAGATATGTAGTTGCGTACAAGTAGGAGAAGTCAGGTTGATGGTCATGTTAATGTGAGAATGAAATTTGTCATAATCTCAAATGGTTAGTTGTCTAGGTGTACAGTGAGGATGTAAATGGAAGGGTATCACCTCTGTACTTGGTGTTACTATGCATTATAGGTGAAGGAAAGTGAGTTAACATAGGTTGGAGCCTAAAGGTTGCCATTTGGAATGCAGGAAGTTGGAAATGAGTGAAGATAGGAAAATATAAGAGGAAAAGTGAGTTGTAGTGAGAGTAGGTATGGTTGTGTAAATTTGAATGATTCAAGAACTTACAGTTGTAAGTAGTTAGCAATATGGGGTTGGCTCTGGTCAGTGTAAATTTTAGTAGCACTGTATGTCTTCAATAGAGGTTCTCCTACATTGATGAATGAAGAGAACTAAATTAGGACTTAATGAGAGATGCATCTATCATAAAAGGTTAGGTATTTATCCATATAGAGTTGCAATATGTCAATATACGAGCACAGTTAATACCAATGACTTTTTTATGGATAAGTACCATGAGGAATAAGAGGTTCTTACTGTTGAAAGTTCTGAGCTCAAGAGAGCTGAAAGCATAGACAACTGGAGCTTGGTGTGATGCTTCCGAAATGGCAACTTCATCTATGAGTGGAATGAAAGTCGTCCATAGTGTAATTCTTAGAGTCCTTCCCCTACAGAAGGGTTGTAATGGCAAAGTAAGTTGAATTTTTGGTTGAGTAAAAACGTAAGAACTGAGTGGAGTATTATATGGAAACTTTGAACATGTACCTGATATTTTCCACTAAGATGTCTCGAATTTCTGTTGGACCATTCGATGTGTTCACAGATTTGATAGGTCCAATCGAAGTAATTCGGCCAATAATATCTGCAATGTAGAATTTCATGTACATTCCTTTCTATAGTCAATCGGGTAAGTAGATTACGTGAGTTATTTGATTGGCAGAAATTATCCAATTCTCCTCCAGAACCTCGTAAGGAACTTGCAGGAAGTAGAGAGTGAGGGGAGGAACTAACCGACAACAACGCGGGCACCTGTAATGGTTGTTCCAACATCTTCGAATTCTTGAAAGTTGAAGTAGAACATGGGAGGCTGAACTGCTAGATTATCCATTCGTCGAACTTCAGTCCACTTTGTCATACGTACGATGTAAGTATGGCCAGTTACATTGTAACCTGCCGGTGAAAGGTTGACACGAAATTGTCGGAAGAGGTACACATTACCGTCAGATGGTTTGACTGGCAGCAAGCTTTGGCCAGCTTTGCTAATTTCAGCCTCGATGGCCGTTCCCTGTTTGAAAAAAATAGGATAGGTATTAGTGAAGAGCACAGTGGTGAAAAATGCCAGCGATTTAGAAATTAGTCAATCATTGGTAAATAGAAACAGCAAGGATTAAGGTGGGAGCAGCAACAGATTAATATCAATTGGAGAGTAATTAGGTGGAGTGGTTAATAACAACCAAAAATGGAGTTGTTATGAGGACATAATTTTGACACGCAGCAGCATTTCAATTAGGAAGTAAGTATTATTCCAATGGTCGTCATCTCTGGGCCAATGAGGGTAGAAAATTGTTTTTTGATGAGTTGAATATAGCATGTGTAATTGCAAATGGGAAGACCTCAACCAAGTGGACCAAGTCCGGGAAAATTTCCTTTGGGAAAAACCTCATAAAATCAGCACACTAATAGAAAATAGTGCAAAGTAAAATAGGGCAATTGGAAGACAGATTTGAAAATTGTAACAATAGCATCGAGCAAATTGTATGATATATTAAAAAAAGATGACCTATGGCAATGAACAGAACTCTATAAAGAGAGATGTGCATAAAAATTGAAGAATAGCTATCTTTGTAGAATTATCTAACCTATGAAATAGGTTTCAATATGTGTCTGTTTCGGTAAATTTATACTGGCATGTATTCAATGCATGTGTGAACATGCGGGGGGAAAGCTGTCTGATCTGTTTGTATTCCAACCAAAAAGTGGGTTGAATGGAAGGATGATACAATTAAAAAATGTTGATACTGGGATGGCCTGCGAGGTTATTCATTGGGACTCATATTATTGCTTGGACGGTAGAAGAATTTTTGGCAAAAAAATGTTACACTCATATTACTGCGTCGACTTTCTGAGACGTAGTCTTATAGGGTAATTAGGGAAGTTAGATTTTAATATATTGAGAAATGAAAATAGTGTCACATACCTCAGTGTCAAGGAGAAGGTAACGCATGTTGCGCGGGCGTCCACCAGTTGGATATATTACATCCTATGTCTTCACTACACGGCAGAGGATGGATGGGTTAGCAGTGTCTTCTGTGAGCTGCTTAAGCATCACTGTAGGTTCCATCTGGTGAAGGAAAGTAAGAACATTGTAGTTAGATAAGGGCAATCCAGACACGGGCGTTGGGAGGGAAGTGTAACACAAAACATGATGAAAATAATGATGCTAGAGATCACAGTAAATATTAATGTAACTAATAACAGAAGTGATAGGTAAAGGGGGTAAGGTGTAGCGGGTAGGAGAAGTACATTCGAAGAAGTATATACCTAGATCAGCAAAAATTTCTGTGTATACAATGTTCTGGGTGAAATGAGGATGTTCATTGTCAAGGTTACGGATGAGAACCTTTACACCGTTAACACTTCTGGCACGTGAAAGCGCAACATACAATTGACCGTGGGAGAAAACTGGACGGGGTAAATAGATACCTATCTTTGAAAGTGTTTGTCCTTGACTTTTATTTATTGTCATTGCGTAACAAACTTTAATGGGGAACTGTTTTCTTCGCAAAGTGAAAGGCCATTTCATTTCTTTCTTTATGAATATGATGCGAGGAATTACATATCGATTACCCACTCCATGTCCCGTAATTATTTATCCTTCGATGAAGTGCAACCCTAATTTTGTGATAATTAGACGAGTTCCATTGCATAACCCAGATGATTGGTCTAAGTTACGAAGCAACATGACAGGTATTCCAATTTTAAGGGATAAGACATGGTTGGGTACACCATTCGGAGAAAGGATGTTCAAGTAATCGGGGGGGTACATGTCTCGAAGCTCGGCGGAAACATTCGCAGTTTCCTGAATGGTGTCTGCACTGTAATATGTGGACCATTCTCCGGGCACCATTTCGGCAACCTTCTTGTTAATGATGTCAGTGTCTTCATTTCTCGGAGTGACAATGGCTCGTTCACGTAGGTATTCGTGGTTAGCATATCTAGAAGGGAACTCATCGTAAACAGATAGGATGATGGGTAGGTGGTTATTTGTTTCGTTGGGAACCAACAACGGGTCAGGAATCTTAATCCAATTAGGTTCAGCTGTATCAAATAGTTGTTCTCCCTCTATCTTGCCATCGCCTAGGTCGAGAAGCCATGAGGCAAATGATCTGGCACGTTCTAATTCATTGATTGGCATAGATGTAGAGAATAGACGCATGTTAGTATGTAAACGGTAGACCCGACAAGAAGACCATAGTTTAGACTTTGTAATGCAGGAGTTAACGGTTTCATAACGGGAGCCTGAAGGAATAATTGGAAGAGTTTGACGGAAATCACCTCCGAGTACCACAGTTAAGCCTCCAAATATCTTATGGCGATTAGGTGGGTAGGTTGTTGCCATAATGTCACGTAATGTTCTATCGAGGGCTTCGAAACAATATCGATGATTCATTGGCGCCTCATCCCAAATGATTAGGGAAGTTAAATGCAGTAATTTTGCTAGTTGTGTCCCTTGCTTGATATCGCACGTACTCTTGTCGGATATGTCAATAGGAATTCTAAACCTTGAATGAGCTGTTGTACCACCGTCCAACAACAGGGCAGCTAGACCTGATGAAGCCACGGGGAGGACTATTTTCCCCGTAGACCTTAACATGGAAATTATAGCCTGCCAAAGGAAAGTTTTGCCTGTGCCACCATGCCCGTAAACAAAGAACAGTTGACCAGAACTTTCCGTGACAGATGCAATGATATCATCGTAAGCTGTTTGTTGATCTATGTTGAGAGCAGCAGACAGAGCGGCAACCTCGGCAACTAATCCACTACGGTTGTATGAGAGTTGTTCCCGCAACAAACAGTTGTCTAAGGGGATGGCAACATCTGGAGATGGTAATGGCAAATGGAAACTGGACAAAGATGTGCCTAATTGAGCGAGGTCTTTTTCTAGGAAGGAAAGAATATAACTCTTCAGGAGGTTCTCAGGTAAATTGTGTTTTATGTGGGGATGTAGCAGATTAAGTTGGTGAGTGACATCATCGCCTAGCAGATGCCATGTCTTGTTCCACAGATTGGGCGGGTTGGATACTTCACTATACAATAAAATATATACGAATAATTTTCGTAGTTGGTGTGAAGAAGCCCATGAGGCAGCATCCTCTATGGACACGACCCATTCATTGTCATCACTCAATAATCCAAGAGCTTTACATGCATCTCTGAAGGTGACATGTAAGATGCCGTTGACAGTACGGAGTGATTCATATGATGTAGCACCAGTAACACGACCCAACAACAATCGCAAGTAGTACAACTCCCCCTTGTTTGGGTGAACGTAGTATATACGACCTAAACGTTGTTGTTTCTTTCGCGGTGTCCAAATTTTCCCCTTTTGATCCCATACGAATTTTTCAGGTGTTTGAACATAAGTGAAGGAATGTGCGGATGTGTCATGTTGATTTAACACGAACCATTCGGTCAACTTCGTACGGACGAAGTCATCATTTGATGGGATGGAGGTTATACAATGTGAATCGGTGAAGGTCACATTGTTCTCATCAGGTAGGTGAATAGGTAGTCGCTCAACAGTTGGGTAACTGGGGTGCAAATCGTAATGGAAGATACGCCATGTCGACTCGGGAGGAGTTAAACAACGACAGTCGAGGTAACTTCGGACTTCATTGGGAGCGACACGGTGTCGGTGCAGTGTGGAAGGGTCATGTGTATTGGGAGCAGTTATAGATATCAATTGGCGGTCGTCTCCTTTACAGAGATACTTGAAAAGATATTTCACCAAATCAGGACTGTAACATTTCTCGACGTTAAGGTGGGCTTGGTATTTAATAATTAGGGACAAGTTGTGCGGAATGACATGCGCGTTGCTGAAAAGATGCCCATTCTTTTCGAAACAGATACCATTGTCCCTACGGCGATAAAGAGGGGTACCATCTTCCTCAATAGATGTATGTGATGAGAAAGATTTTGGGAAATGTTTAGAACAAACGCCATCTCTCATACATGGACTGCGATTATTTAGGTGACCTCATGGACCATGGAGCATGAATTTTGTGACAGCATCGTAACCAACGGGATCAGTTACAGGATCTGGCATCTCAGCAGAAATAAGGGAATCCACATCTAAGGGGCATTTCAGTTTGTCATCCGAATCTAGCCAGATAACGACATGGATATGTGGGAGTCCTCTTTTTTGGAACTCAATCTGAGATACCACTGCAGGAGCAAAAAGAAGTAAGATATGAGGAAGGTCATGGGAAAATGTCAAGGGATTAAATGAGTGGTGAGATATGCAACATAAGCTGAGGTGGGGGATGAAGCTAAAGGAAGTAGAAATTACCTGCAACAACCTTTCCGAGAAAGTTACGCTGCCTAATATCTACTAAGAGTTCGTCAGACTTCATCTTGAAAACACGGGAAACAACATCAGCTCGGTCATTCGCACGCTGTCCGTCCAGTAGTAATCTTTCGATCTCAGGCCATTGAGGATTACAGGTAAATGTGACAAACAAATCAGGAGGACCAAAATAACGACAAAGTGCAATAGCATCGTGATAATTTTGATACATATAACGTGGGCTGCCAACGTGAGTAGCTGGCAAGACAATACGTTTACCAACTTCTTCACCAAACATATCACCTTCGAGTACAGCATTTCTTATGTTGCATAGCCTCTCACAACGGAGGACTGATTGATTCCGTTCGATGAAATCCAACCTAGCTTGTTGAACACAGGCATACCAATTGACAAGGATTTGTTGGAACAATCGACCTCCTTGGAATAAGGTCGTTGCTTCATTAGTGCGAGGGTGCAAACGGTAGGTATAATACTCGGACATGGTGACAAATTTCCGATCAGTTTTCGTTCCACCAATAGACTCTGAAGCGTAGCTAATGTGTGGATGGTAACCATCCTCACCATATGGGAAGATAAGAGGGTATTGCATTGCCATGAGAGAAGGGTGCTCCGCACTAACACGTTTCAACCCTTGTGAACGGTGTTCGACAATGATATCCCTGCCCTTCTGATCGGCTGATAGGTCACCAACAACGAACCCTACAATTTCTGATGCGGTCGGCACCGAATATTGAGGAGGTAACTGATCCCTGTCAGAACGTATCCGAATTTGGAAATCGCATAAATTCGACTGTAGGTAACGGTCACGTAAACAACGAAAATGACGGACTAAAACATTGTGAGTGTTAAGCATCTCCATCAAGGCCTCGACAAGTAGGGGACGTATTTGTCGTTTTCTTGTCGCGTCTGAGAAAGGGGCAATCCTATTCTGGATCTCATGTTCGGTGTCAAAGACGTACAGTTGTAGGAACGATGGGCGACAATCAGGTAATGGAAGAAGGGATCCTATTCGGTGGTAGACTTCACCTGAAATTCTGAATACGTAAGGAGCTGAGCCATTATTTATTCGTTCATCAACATGGCAACCTATCGAGGTCATTGAAAGAAGGGAGTTATAGGTCCTAATGAGGTCACGGAAGTGGTTGGAATCATCACAGCCACCTGGTGATAACAACAACTTCAACAAAGGAGGGGGAAACTGTAGTGATGGCAAGCGTACACGACCTTCCCGACAGCACAAATTGTAGCGCACATCGAATTTCTTGGACGTTGCAATGCATCGTTCTCTGTACCAGAAGAATGCACCACAGAAACTGCAGTTGTGCACGGGGAACCCGACATCCAGAACATCCGGACGACGAGCTGAGGAGTTGGAAAAAAATTAGGAGATGTAAATTGTTGGTTGGGGATTTTTGCAATTAAGGGAGAATTTT
This sequence comes from Carex myosuroides, assembly GCA_028015225.1. Taxonomy (NCBI): domain Eukaryota; kingdom Viridiplantae; phylum Streptophyta; class Magnoliopsida; order Poales; family Cyperaceae; genus Carex; species Carex myosuroides. Next base: position 4,432,865 of record CM051486.1, on the reverse strand, counting down.
TGGAGAAATTGACCAAATCTTCAAGGGATGTTGGAAGCATAAACTTTTGTAATTAGATTGTGGGATGAGTACTTGCGAGGGAAAGAATACATACATTGCCGCTTGCATGTTCGTCTTCCGTGAGCTGAGCACGTATCAGTTTGGGAACCGTGACTTGGAGAAGATAGTAATGGAGGGGCAAGATTTTGTGATGTGGGGAAGTGTGTATTATTGTGATCTATGCAACCATCATCGAAATTTTGAGGGCAACTCGTAACTCCTAACGACGATGATGGTAGTATTCGCCGTGACCGATAAGGGATTTCACTCGATGATGACATCTTGGGAACACCAGTTGATAACGGTGGATTACGGGAGCTACAACGTCTCTTCATCGTGCGGAGGCAATGTAATACATTAAGGAGTCCGACGAAAAATTGAAGAATATGGGGAGAAGAGTTGGTAACGCTGTTTTGGGGACGTTAGATAATCAATCGAGCGTAAGCTTCATGAGAAGCATTAGAAGGAGTAATGTTAAGGGTAACAAAAAGTTGGGGGAAAAAATGGAAGGTGTAAATAGAGGAAGAACTCACAGATGACAGAGGTCTATGCCGAGCAGCGATGCTGTAGTTCATGGAAACATGCCTAACATAAATTTTAAGAAAGAAAAACACATTAGAAAGTACGTACGAATTTGTTAGTCAACCAATGTTCTGGGTGTCTCTTTTTGAGGTGCCTAATTGTTATATAGAAGGTGGTGATCCCTTGGCTGTTGCCAGATCTGTGAAGGCAAGCTTCAGGTAGGGAGGAAATTTAGGCTTAGATTGGGTTAGTAATGGCACTGTACAAAGGATAGCATGATATGCTGGTATGATACATGTGGCAAGTGGTACGTGGAGGTAAGAAAGAGGGGAGAGAATAGAAGACATTGGGAAAAAGGAAAAGATTTGAGAGTAGCGTACAAACCTAATTCAGTTGCAAAATACATCGTATCCTCGTGTTGTCAATTGATGCTCAATGCAAAAGTAATGATTTCCAACCTATCTAAACAAAATATATAAATTGTTAGAAATCGTTAAAAATAAATATGTGAGTTGGTACTCAATTAAAAATTGGTAAAAGTAAATTGTTTGAAATGAATAAATTTTTGTAAATTGATGTAAATTGATGCTGAATACAAGATTGTTAAAAATAAATTGTTGAAAAAAATTAATTGTTAGAAATTGTTAAAAGTGAATAAATTGTTGTAAATTGATGCTCAATTCGAAAGTAATGCTCAATTCATGCACCATTCAGAAGTAATGATTTCCAACCTATCTGAAAAAAATGTGGGGAAAAAAATAAATTCTGCTCTGAAACAAATAATGTTGGTAATAGTTATTTGAGGAACTTCCGGAAGTGAAATAATGAAATAACTATTTCTCATTCATTAACCAATTGATAATACCTTTTTGTTGGAAGGAAAATTATTGATTTTAAAACTTCTGCATACTCTTTACATTTTCATACTGAAATCAACAACAAATCACTTTTTAGGTTCTATACTAGAATGGCCACTGCTGTATGATAGAGCCCTTAATTTTCCATAATTAGAATAATGGTGCTTCAACTGAGGGTTGAACTCAACACCACACTTGCAAAATCTCAGAACAGAAGGTGTAAACATGGAAAAGTTTAAAAATATAAGTTTTCTAAGAACTTTGAGTTTACTCATAAAAAAAAATAGTACGTATGTTGAAGTTGCTCAAATTGAGACAATGATTAATCATGTACTTTTGAAGTTGCGTCAACTGCTGGTATGATTCTGTTTCTATATTACTTTCTTACCTTAGAAGGAATGGGCAAAACATTTAATAAAAAAAAAGAGAAGAGGAATACTTGTTGTAAATATTTTTTTCTTTTAAGTCTGACAATAGAAATTTTAGTTTAATAAGTTTGACAACTTTATATCGATTTTCCGATTGTTTATATTGAATAACTTTGATTTATTTCATGCATTCATACATCTAAGGAACTTTGAAAAAAGCACTTGCAAAATCTCAGAACAGAAGGTGTAAACATGGAAAAGTTTAAAAATATAAGTTTTCTAAGAACTTTGAGTTTACTCATAAAAAAAAATAGTACGTATGTTGAAGTTGCTCAAATTGAGACAATGATTAATCATGTACTTTTGAAGTTGCGTCAACTGCTGGTATGATTCTGTTTCTATATTACTTTCTTACCTTAGAAGGAATGGGCAAAACATTTAATAAAAAAAAAAGAGAAGAGGAATACTTGTTGTAAATATTTTTTTCTTTTAAGTCTGACAATAGAAATTTTAGTTTAATAAGTTTGACAACTTTATATCGATTTTCCGATTGTTTATATTGAATAACTTTGATTGATTCCATGTATTCATACATCTAAGGAACTTTGAAAAAAATTTCAAATATGAATGCAGCTTCGTGAACATATTTTTCCATAATAAACTGTGAACGCTTTTGAGGAAGCAGAAATAATTTTGCTTGAATAGTACTTTGCCAGGTTTGTATTATATCAATCAATTAAGTTGACAACTATTTCATTAACCAAGGAAATATTTTTTTTTTCTGATATGCAACATTGAAGAGTACTAAAGCAATTGGAGACGAGGCAAAAAAATATACTATCAAAAATTTTCCTATCTCAATAACAATGGAGACCAAAGAAGGGTACTTGAGTCATTTTGAAGATAGAGAGGTATGAGGTGACATGGTAATTATTATTAGCATACGTTGAGGGAGCTTATCAGATGGTAGGGGTGTGTATAATTTTTGTAAACCAAAATATTTCACTTGAAAGAAAAATTAGGTGTCAATGAAATGACGTTGAAAATAGAAGTTGGTAAAATTACCTCCCAACCCCGTGGTCCCGCAGGTACGTCTCCTACTGCGTAGAAAGCCTTCAAGTAATTACGTGTCAACAGCTCGACAACCAATTCTGAGTTCAACTGAAACCTGCATAACATAAATGTATCCTGTTGGTGGGAAGCACAGGGATTGAAGTTGCTATGGCAGCACTTGGTACTGTCTTACGCATTTGTGATTATTGTGAGAACTTCAACAGGAAGGAGATTTTTGGAGGCAAATTGGATGATTGTAGCACAACCTGAAAGCTGGAGTACAAATGTGGTCTACTATTAACCAAAATGATCTTGTAATTCTTCAATCACATAATTAGTAGTAAGAAATAATTTCATATTAGTACTGAGAAATCACAGAATTAGTAGCAAGAAAGCACAGAGTTAGTACTGACAAATGCTGACACTTGTTGAGCATTCACAACATAATTAGTAAATACTAAGAACTTGGCATCTAATAAAAACTTGAGCATGTACTAAACTTGGCATCTAGTGGAAGGCTTGCAATAATAATGAAAATGTAAATTGAGCCCTACTATACCAGTACTTCGGTGTAGCTAATTCTGTGGGGGAAATGAAGCAAGCAATTAATGGAAGAAGCATTTAGAGGCACTACACTAATCAATTTTTTGAAAAAATTGAGTTGAACCTCAGAGATACTGTTAATGAATTCGGTGGCTAATTACCTTTGTAACAATTGGTAGACAGCGTGTGACAATCGCAGTGGAGAATTCTGCCCAACAGCAATGGAGACTGGACCTCTACCTTTGCAGACGCGGGTGTGTAATTTCCATGTTGTTGAACCTCAAATTGGGAGAAATGCAAGGGTTACAATTTGCATAAGGTGGCCAATTTGAGCGATTTAGTACGAACTGGAAAGTTGAATAGAAATCAGAAATGAAATCATATTTGGAATAAAGGAATAGCATGAGAGCATAAGCTATTCCATGATCGATGTTGGAATCAATATTTGGAATCAAGGAATAGCATGAATTATTTATTTCCATAATTATACCATCAGTAAAGCATATTTTTATATCAGAAATGAAATCATATTTGGAATCAAGGAATAGCATGAATTATTTATTTCCATAATTATACCATCAATAATTATATACAACGATAAACTTATGTGTGATATTGACTTGATCTATCATGCATTGGTATTTTACTGGGAAGCTGAGAAATGGAACAACGCATACATTGAGTTACGAAGAAATTACCTAGGCAGTAGTCAGCAAGATGCGGCACCCAAGTCCATTACCTTACGCCCAGTAAAATGCTCCTCCGAAAGCAGCTCTATGGATAACGACGGGAGATAACTGCAGAAGATATTTTACATAATTTATTGAATATTGGGACTCTAAATGGAAGTTATTACATTGTCGAAGGAACTATATTCTGTATAGATGGTAGCAATTAGTGACATGTAAAAATTGTGGGATGCTTCTAACTAAATTCGAAAGGTACGAATCCTATTCGATGGAATTGACATCTTAGACAAACTGTCAGAGCACCAAACCAGCCACAACAACAAAACAAAAGGAAAGAGGGAATCCCAGTTCGACAGAGCCGAGACGAGAACAGTGGCAGTACGAGTGACTCACTGTGCTGGTACCACTGGTACCAACATCACAGAAAGAGAAATCAGGCACCTCCTCAAATCATGCTCATAGAACATCTATTTGTAAGAACGAAATAGGGAACAAAATCAGGGTAGGAAGAATAGTTGGGAAGAGAACAGTACCTCGAGCTGGCATGTCGTCGCTTGGAGACCTACGGAGCGAGCAGATGATTGTCAGACGACGAGAAGAGGGCGGAAAGCTGAGCAGTCAGATGGAGGATTGATTTGGACCCGCTATTGGCGGTGGAGCGGTGAAGTAGGGATTGAAGTAGGGATTGACAGTGAGGCGCGCGAAAACGGACGGTAAGAAAGCGGAGGGAAAGAGAGAACGAAGTCGGGGAAGGAGGAGAGAGCGGAGAGATAAGCAGCAAGAGGAGGGAGTAGTGTGTGACCGCTGTTGTCGACGGAGGAGAGAAGTAGGGAGTCCATAGTGGGGGCACGCGGCGTCGAATGAAGCGACACGCGGCTTGTAGCTGGAGTAGAGGGCGATAGAGGGAATTGAAGGGCTGGATGGACTTTGAGATGTGGTGTGAAGAGGAATTTAGAGTTGATGACGACGGATGACATCAGTTAAAAAAAAATGAGCCTCATGTTGATGATCGGACGGCAGGGAATGGGGGTGTCACTGTTCCTCGCTACAGTAACACCCCATTGCCCTTTTACTATATATAATTACGAGAATAGATCCTTAAAGGATTAAAAGAACGATACCATCTTTTAATCCTAGGCTTGAGTTAGACGTAGAAATTTTTGTTCTACGGTCTTTCCGCAGCTTAAGTCTAAAAGTTAATCAATGGGTTTGAACAGTCAAAACCTGAGTTTGAACAGTCAAAACCCAACAATTCCAAGCCTGCAAAATCTATCCATGATATGTAAAATAAATATAATGAAAACTATTGCATAAAACCTGTAAAATAACTATTGTATCCTATAATACTGTTAAGTAGACTCATACATCTGATTCTTTTATTTTTTTTCAAGTACATATCAATTGGAACAAACAAAAATAATTTCATCTTTTAAGAATAATAGGGAAATCAATTTATAGTTGGCTATGACCATAAAATAAAATAAATTAGTACTTAAATCTTGCATAATAATTCATGTTTGATCAAACTCGAAAATAACAATAGACGATTGAGCTGCTGCTACTTGAAAATTACCAGAGACGATTGTGCAATTTAATCAAACTCGAAAATCTTTCAAAATTTGTAGTAAATTTACCAGAGACAATTAAAAACATATCTCCACTCCCATCGAACTCGAAAATTTGTGAAGAGCAAAGATAAAAATAAACAACAAATTGATGAAGGAAAATCAACGATTGAGCTGCTGCTCCTCTTCGTTTGTCACCTATGCATTAATTAGGAAAATCAAAATTCAAGATCGGTTTGATCAAAAGAGAAAAGAACAAGATTTAATTACCTTGAGAGGTGATGAGGCGATAAACTTGGCCAAGCAAGAGAATATTCTTTGATTTTAGCAACTTAGACCTGGTTACGCCGATTCTTCCTTCTAGTTCGTTTGTAGTCCATTTGTGCTTGACTGATTCTTCAGATTCGTGGATTTGATTTCTCTGATGATTTCTCTAACTTTATTTTATTGTTTTGGTTCAAACACTTATTTTGACCTATCACACTTGGAGTTTGTCGCTCCAGTGAGTGCTCTGCTCATTCAAATATGCAGTCAACCGTTGAGAAGTTAAAAGAAGAAAAACCATGGTGACTTTTAACTCACTGTTCACAAAGGCAGAGCTAGATTCTTCGGTGACAGCGGTGGAGGGAGGCCAAAGAGGAGCGGATTAGGCGTACTTGCCCGTGCTAAAGAGAGCTAGGAAGGAGAGAGTAGATCCATCAGAGGAAGAGAGAACTTTTGGAGAGAAAAAGAGAGTAGAAAGAGAGAAAAATTGGAGAGAGTCATGGACCAGATCCAAGATTTTTTTGTTTTGCCAAAGAGAGAAGAGACGGATCGGGAAACCTTATAAATAAGGAAGGTTGATAGTTGGAAGTTTGACTGTTTGACCATTTGGAAGCTGATCGGATTAGCTTGAGTAAATACTGGGTACAAAGTGATGGGTATAGAAACCTTTTCTCTTTATTTTAATCATGCATCTCTCATTCTCCTGATTTTTTCAAATACCCTCAAAAAAATAAAAAAATAACAAATATACCCTCAATTTTCAAATATTTCGAAAAATGTCCTGACCGTCCCATTATGGGGCGGTTTGCTTCCATACCTGACCGCCCCACAGTGGGGCGGTTTGCTAGGGTTTTTTTTAGAGATGTTTAGTGTGTATAGGCGGTTCAGTTCCATACCTGACCGCCCCACAGTGGGGCGGTTTGCTATCAATTTATTTTTAGAGATATTTGTTGTGTATATAATGAATGTTTTACATATAAACACTAACAGTAATTTTGTCTCACTGCTTTTATGTTTTTTTTCTTTTTTTGGATACTCATATTGTATGATCCGTGTGTGATAAAAGAAATATAATATTTTTTTCCACGTCATCGATCTGTGTCTTTCTATTATAATGAATCTATATGTATTTCTTGTAAGTCATTTCTCTCATTTCTAAAGCACTTGTATGTTGTACATGTATTTATTTAAGACATTTCTCGTAAACAGGCGAGACTGGGACAAGGAATAAGGCAAGAGAGACGATATTTTTACTGAGAAGGCGAAAAATGACGATGAAACTTCAAACGGCCATAAAACGGCGCTCGAGTGTCCGATTTCAGCAAATGACTACTTTTTTGGAAAGCTTGTGAGAAGATGCATGCGTCAGTGAAGGCTACGCTGTTTTTGAAAATTTAGAATTACAAAAAAACTAAGGGAAGAGCCTCAAAACTTGAGTTGAGTTTCCGATTAAGTTTTTCATTTCTAATTTTCAATTTTTTTTGTCATTTACAGTCATTTAGTTTACTGTTTTCATTTTAAGATTTAAAAAAAAAAAGATAACCGCCCCACAGTGGGGCGGTCCACTTCAGAAGATAACTTGAACGGCAATTGAAGTTTCTGAAAAATAACAAAAAGTAAAAAAACTATCGTATAAACTTCAAACTTCGATCTAAGTAGCTCAGTAAATTAGTTATATAATGAACTTGTAGAATACCAATTTTTACTATTTTTAGAATGTTTTTGCTATTTTTATGATTTATGAAAGATGGCACAAAATTGCTTAAAAATAAAAGAAAATTGTCAAGAGTATATTTTCTTGGTACATGGGTTCTATACAATATCTAAGGTTCAGCTCTAGTTTCACACATATATATTTTATTTGTCATATTCTATTTACAAAATCAAAGAATACGAGTATCCAAAAGATAAAAAAAAGAAGAAAAAAAATTATAGAAGCCAAATTACTGTTAGTGTCTATATGTAAAACATTCATTCAATACGTACTAAAATATCTTTAAAAAACCCACTGTGAGGCGTTCAATGTATTTTTTGAAATATTTAAAAATCCAAGGTATTTTGTTATTTTTTTATTTTTTGAGGGTATTTAAAAAAAATCGGCTCATTCTCTTTGATAATATCTTTTCCAAACGAAGTATAAACGGGAGAATAATTTTCTTAAACCTCACTCAGAAAGCAAGAGGAAAAAAAAAGGTGCTTCTTTGTCTTCCTCCCAAGTCGCAATGAGTACTATTAAGTTTTGCCGTGAATGGTTCGATCTCTCTCTCTCTCTAATAAGGAATTTAATCTTCAAGTAATTATAATTCTTCTCACCTATTTGCGCTCAAAAGGGGTTTTGTTTCTCCTTCCAGCAACAACATACTGTACCCTAAAGCAGACAAGGAGATTCCCCAACTCTTATACGCTTGCCGCAACTGCGATTATGAGGTAACATGCTCCAAATCCCTTTGCTAAACCCTACATTTTCCATTTGTATACCTCTTAATTTCTCTAATTACCTGCTAAGCGCCTCTTTACTTTTGTTGGGGAGCAACTTAGGTTAGGTTTGCTAATGTACTAATTAACGGGTCAAACATCCATATTTTTTTTTTACTAATGAAAAGTGATTGTGAACAATGAAATATATAATACAATAAAAGAATGAATCGAAATTAAATTGAATTTTGCCTGTACCTTATATATCTTATATAATTTCTCAATGCACTGCATTCATTGAGCAAGTCTCTGGCTATTTGAAATCTCTGTCATGTTGTGGATCTTTTTAACACTAGGTGCATATGCCATCTTTCCCCTTTTTCACTGTTCAAACAAAAAATTTATTGCATCAACAAATAGCGAATATTGAAATCAGGTTAAATATCTTTGATGAAAAGCTGAATAATTGATGATTCTAGATAGGCAAGTAATTGCAATTACAATATCCCAGATTTTCCTTAGTTCCAGAAAGAGATCACATGAAATTGGATGTAAGAAGGCTTGACACAATAAAATACAAAAGCAACTCAAATCGGAGATGGTTGCTGTTATATAGAGATCCTGGAAATGAAGCACTAATAACAGTTGTATTTGAAATGTATTGAAAATAGTATTTGCTAAGTTTTTGTATTTTGTATTGATCTGAGAAGAGATGATTACGGGCATATAGGCAACTGTTACATTGTATTCTTGCTATGCTAAAGTTGAAATACATTGAGCTGTATCAGAAACAGAGAACAACTTTCTATTATTGCTAGAAGAATCAATATAGAAAAGTATGCCTCAAGTGTAACAGTAAATGGATGAATCCAGTTTGTATCTTATTACAAATAACATACCAAATTAAAAATCTGCTGTAGAAAGAATATAAGTAGAGACCAGCTATTAATGTTTTATATAGTAGGATGCTTACGTAAGAATGATAACCTGATCGGGCTTTCATTTCCTTTAACTGGTATCAAAGGCTTTCTTTAGTGAATGAAGATAACAGTACTTAACTGTTATATAATATAGTATATATACAGATTAGCTAGTTGAAATGCAAAATTTTGGGAACTTGTGTATTGGACCTGTTTATGGGATAGAAAATGCCCCAATTTCCGAATTAGCTACTTCCTACTGGGAAAGCAAGTTACTTTGGAGAAAGATGCAGTGTTGTCAAAATTAGAAATAAGGAAAAGACACCAAATGCACTGGTCTAGTACAAAATTTAGAATGTCCTTCGTGTAAATTCAGAAACAAGTCTTGTTGGATTGACACAAGTACCCTCAATAAACCAACAATATGCACATGCAAGTTACTTGTTAATTTTTTAATATAGGAGGCATCAGATAACAACATAGTGTACAAAATGGAGATCAGAAAGCCATCTACTGAAGATGTTACGGGTGACTTCAAAGATGCAGTTGCTGACCCAAGCCTACCTCGTACCAGGAGTATTAAGTGTGCCAATTGCAACCATTCTGAATCAGTTTTTTACCTGGTATGAGCTTTCAATGGGTACTATTGGTACCAAAAAGATACTGACTGGTTACACTGTAAACACCATTTTTTAGTTCTGGTCACAACTGACAAAGGCATCCTGTAACTCCTGTTAGTGTCAGGATTTGTTATCTTAATGTCGTGAAATTTTTGGGAAATGTAGGCTGCAGCAGAGGGAGAGGAAGGCCTTAGACTGTTCTTCCACTGTTGCAATACAAACTGTGGTCACCGATGGAGAGACTGATAGTTCTAGTTGATATGAAATAAAGTTTTCTCTGTCCAGACTGTTGTTAGTTTTCTGATGTTTAGACTGAGATCTTATTTTCTAGTTTTAATGAATGGTTTTAGAAAGAGGTAAGTATGGCTAATTGGCAGGGTTTGTAAACTGATGCTTGTGAATGTTTTGAATTAGAGTTGCAAAATGAAGTTTGCTACAAACTGGATAACATTGTGTCAACCAGTCCAGAGACAAGAGGCCCAATTCAAGGCCTAGCCCACAGGTCAAACAGACTGGGCCCATTATTTTTAATTTAGAAATTCAGTTGCTGGTTTGTTCTTTTTTATTTTAAAGCCTGTAATATGTTGAATTGATGAATTTTTGCAAGTTGCAACACAGATTGAAAAAAATTGAATTTATTTTTCTTCCAAAACCAATGGCGATCAAATATTCAATAATATCACTAACTACTATGCGATGGATCAGGTCAACCTGACCTGATTTTGAAGGGCCTCATGATTTAACAAAAGTTGGGTCTGGTTCTGGTTCAATATCTTGTAGTTGCATTCCTCAGTTAAGAATGTGAACCCAATCTAGATCATGTCGGCCTCACCCCTACAACTGGGTGTTCGTGTTCTCTCCTTGATTGCTTGTAATTATTGAATGGTTTCAACTTTTAAGCAGATTTGAGCTATCGGTTTGATGCTGCTGCTAGGGTGTGCAGATTTAATATGTACTGTTTGGTCGTTGCCGTTGGTTCTGCATCTCGATCCGTACACTTGATCCACAAAACTTGATCTGGATCAAATGAATTTAGCCATTGAATTTGATTTGATACCCATCGAACCACTTCCAATTCTGTTCATGTTAACAACACGGTCTCAAATGATACTTAGAATAACGAGTAGATCTAGGGTGTTCCTAAGTACATTAAGCCTTTTTGTAAACTCAACTCTAAAATCTATTAGATTGGCTTCAAATGATGAATCCGAACCGTTGAAATACGTCTACCTTACAAGTGATGCGTCTAAATGTGAACATTTTAAGATTTCAAATTAATTTTGTATAGATTCAAGTAGTAAAAAAACGTTAAAAAATAAATGCATTAAAATTAATTTATAAACCTTCTAATTTTGACCGCTTGATTTTATACTAAATTAATTTGAACATTTAAATTTTTTGCATGTAGACTCATCAGTTGTAAGATAGATGAGTTTCAACGGTTCAGATTTGTCATTTGTATCCATTCTGATAGATTTGTCATTGGTAAATTTAGGAACACCCTGGTTATACTTTGGTAAATTTAGGAAGAACCTGGTTCTACTCTATTCTCTATAGAATAACATCAGAAAACAAAGCCCAACTAAAGCCTATTTCTTTATTTGTTTTTTGTTTCTCTCAAGTCCAAATTTGGGAACGGAGCTTTTGTGTTACGCCAGTGAAAAACAAGTTTTGTCGTGGAACAAGTCTACCAACAAGTTCCAACCAAGAGAGAAAATGCACCAAAAAGCGACATATGGAACTTGGAAGTATCGGAAAGTCTCCATCTCCACTGTGCGTGGATGCGGGACACATGACACATGCTGTTCCCTCTCGTCGTTATCTAACAAGTGGTCCATAAACCCTTAATCTACCCCCTATTTTTCTGTGGCAATGACTCGTATGGCAATATGTTTAGTCATTTGTTCATAGTCATGTCTGATTAATGTTTCACTGCCAAATTAGGGTAAAGATATTGACAGAGTAGCTTTTACTTCATGCAGCACAGGGACAATAGAGCCAAAACAGAGCTACATATGAATTGTGCACTGCATTAAGCAGAAACTACTCTATAAATATATTTACCCCCAAATTAATCACTGTAAAACATTTAAATAAAAAATTTCATCACTAAGGAAAGTGTTTATTCAGAAGGAAAAAATATTGGCTGTGAATATTGGATTAGCCATTTAAGCTTGAGCCACAGGAGAACCAGGGTGGGTATGAAAACTATCAGTCCATCAAGACCTGCTCCCACTAATGCCACTTCAAAGAAAATAACTAATTTTTAATAAACAGAGACTCTAAGGTCACATTCATTAGAGATATGATTGAGATTACCCCAATTAAACAACTCCACTTGCCTTTAATTATTCCCATAAAATAATTATCTGCAGATTAAGATAAGCATTCTCCACTATGTTATTAAATTGCCAATAGGAGAGTTGTATAATATATTTTACAGACTAGTATAATAGTATATGTCACTACTGTAGTAGAAAGCCTGGATATCTCTTTCTTTATTAATTAGAATAATTTTCTCTCTTACTCGCTTAAGTGTGTTTTTATTATTCATCATTGTTTTCATATGATTTCAGATCATCCATGTTCTTAATTTGGCGAAATGATATATCATGGACAGCGACTGTCAAGTTTTTAAATATATATATATAGAGAGTGTGGCTAATATCAAAACATTTGCACCAAGGCCCTCGTGCAACCAAGTCGTTTTCAGATTTTCAAAGTCCAAACGGTCAATCTAAACCGTTAGATGTTCAATCTATATTAAAATCTGCTTGGAGACCAAATTTTATATTTTTTGGAAACTTTTTACTATTTATTAAGCCACTTTGAAAATTGTTGATCCGGGTGAACAGTAAAAGCAGTGCAACCAAATTCTGGACCATGTGATCAGCAATTTTCAAAAAATTCCAAAAAATATAAATAGTGAAAAAATTCCAAAAAATGTAAAATTTGGTCTCCAAGCAGATTTTAATATAGAGATCACATCTAACGGTTTAGATCGACCGTTTGGACTTTGAAAATCCGAAAACGACTTGGTTGCACGAGGGCCTTGGTGCAAACGTTTTGATATTAGCCACTCTCTCTCTCTCTCTCTCTATATATATATATATAGAGAGAGAGAGAGAGAGTGGCTAATATCAAAACGTTTGTTCCTAGCCCACCAAGTTGTTTTCCGATTTTCAAAGTTCAAACAGTCGATCCAAACCGTTAGATATTCAATCTATATTAAAATGTGCTTGGAGACCAAATTTTACATTTTTTGAAATTTTTTTACTATTTATTAAGATGGTTTGAAAATCGCTGTTTTCAATGGTGCTGAAAAATACTTCAAAACAAGTCTAAATGAATAGTACTGTTTAAAAAATAGCTACTATTTAGAATAGCTATTCCAACTATCACTTGCTAATTCGGAATAGTAGATACTTCAGAATAGTGTTTGTTTGGAATAACATTTAATTCAAATTCACCCATGCTAATCCGAACATTTCGAGAACAACACTATTCTATTATTTTTGGTGATGGTTGGAATAGCAGAAAGATGAGCTCTCAATAACAATATTATTTTTACTAATTCAAATGTACAATCCAAACAATATTTTTAATAATCCGAGTAGTACCACATTAAAACTACTTTCACACTAATCCGAGAATCAATATTTATCTCTGCTATCATCTACCAATCTCAATTGCTCTATTATTGCATTAATCCTTGCATGATTCATATGTACCATTAAAGAACTTGCCATTCGGAATAGCTATTGTTCCCGCTAATCAGTTGTTCCTTGTGTCAGATGGAATAACGACTATTCCCGGGATGTGAAGTGAGAGAACAAAATATTTTTTTCTCGGATCACCGTCAACACAGCCCATATCTGACGACGTTGACATCATTTATGTCATCTCCGCGTCATGACAATTCGTTTGAGACTCCACTTGCTTATTTTTCCTTTTCCTTAGCCCTCCGCCATTTCGCTCACAAGAGGGATTGCAAGAAATCATTATTCCAAATATACAATCCAAACATTTCCACTAATTCGAATAGCACCTCGAGTCCTTGACACTATTTTCACACTAATCAAAAATCACTATTTTCTCTCTATTCTCATATGCTAATCCCAATCGCTCTATTCTTGCACTAATCCTTCCACGATCCAAACACAGAGATATTTTTAAGCTCACCAAGTTCTTTGGTGATGTTAACTCCAAACTTATCAGATCGACTTTAAACAACTAATTCAGATAGTTGAAACTGATTTATTTTGTAGGTAATGCGCTTACATGTCAAATTTATAAATTTCAAGTTAATTTAGTACAAAGGCAAGCAGTAAAAAAGTATAAATTAATTTTAATACGGTCATTTTTTTATTATATTTTAACTGCTTGATTTTATATACTAAATTAATTCAAAAATTTATAAATTCTTCATGTAAGCACATCACTCCTTAAAATTGATTTCAACGATTTGATTTGTTGTTTGAAGTCCATTCAATTGAATTTGAAGTTAAAACTCAACAAAAAAAAAAAATCTCAAGTGAACTTAGTTTAACACCGAAAGAACATACTTTCATAATTTCTAATTTTTAATGTAATTTTTAATATATTAATTGAGAAAAAATAACGTTTTTTTGTAATGAATTTTTTTTTCTTATATAAGATTAGAAAATTCACAAATGATGCCATTATGTTATTAGGTTGGAGTTAATTGGGTCTCTAGTCTCTAGTCTCTGCTCGCTTTAAACCTAAATCCAAAACCAAGTTGTTTGATCCACAGATTCAGATTTCTTACGAGGTTACGTCAGGCGTGTTTCGTACGTCCACACTAGTTTCACGCCACCAGGCCAGGCCCCTGGTTTCTAAACACTAATTTTTTTTTTTTTTTTTTTTGAGATTTTAAGGACGAAAACAAAAACTATGACCCAAAAGTTACTTCAGTCCCAGCTCTCATTGTTCACTGACAATCTGACATGCATATTACCAAAAAAATAAAAAGGAAAAAAATTAACGACTCTCGTGGTAGAATCATGACATTAACGGAAGTATTTTTTTTTGTAGAGGATCAGACCACCTAATCTAATCCTCAGTAAATTTTTTTTAATTAACACAATATTATCCAAATATTTTAATATACAGATAATTTTATCCATCGTTAATTATTCTCTATAATTTTTTTTATCATATGTTATTATAATTTTATCAATCCTTTCCTCTAATACAATATGTTTCTCTCATTTATATTATATAATTTTCTTTACTTAAGAGTTAGAATTTAAAATAAATCAATGTTGTCAGAATTATAAAGAATTATTTGTATTTCCTCGTAATTTTCGGAATTTTAAAAATAATACAAGAATGAAATATTTTATTATATCACATAAATTTATTAACATTTCAAATCATCGTCTTTAGGAGATCAATTTTCCATTTCTTCAATTAAAAAAATTAAATCAATAAATCAAAATTTTGTCCTAACAATTTTAATTAAAATAAGGATCATGATATAACCATTTCCGTACGGCAATATGCGATAATCCGTACCCAAACACTTTTACCAAGAAAATGTCCCTTTTTTGTTTTACACTGTAGCTTTTACTAGTTCATTTTAAAGAGTTACTGCACAGTCTGCACTTGTGTCATTTCCTTTTTATTTTTCCTTCTCAGTTTAAGGTGCACAAGATTCAGCAAACTTGGTAAGAAATCTTTTGTTATTATTTCCATCATGCTTTTAACTAATTAAACGGATTTTAATTAAAAAATATTTATAATTGTCTTGAACTTTTACAATTATTTTTCAAACCCTCATAATACACACTTAACTACCTAATAATACACTCCCATTTAGTACAAAATGCGCACGTGTATCTGTCATAAAATTTATACTTGGTCGTTAATTTTTACACTTGAGAACATGTTTTTATTTTAGTGATAAAAAACAATGTTTTCTGTGTGAATAATCACAAACTCGAAAATTAAATGGAGACCTCTTGTGAATATGTAAAGGTTGAAAGTTTGTCTCATCTTTATTTTTGAAAACAGAACTGAATGACGACGTATAAATCTTTAAAACAGAATTGGATTAACCTCTAATATTTTCTCAAGAAAAAAACTTTTACACTTATTGGATGGATAACACCTAAAATGAACACTTAATTTTTATTTAATGTGTATTTAGAAAATGCAAATAGCACACTTTTACACTTATCGGACTGTCTCTGATTCAGGCATGGAGACATCAAGTCCGATTGTGGAGCTCAAAACACAGAATGCCAAATTCACTATCAACATGGGATGAAAGTAATTAAAGGTTGCACATAGTCGACAGTTTCTTTCACAGCATACTAGGCATAGCTCACATAGCTCATTTTGGTATCTCTTAACGCAAAACCTTTTCCCCTTTTATTTTTCTATGGTTGGTGTAAAAAAAATTGAATTAATTTGATTAACAAAAATATTTTGGGTTATAAATTGCCGGAAACCCAACTCAGAATGGGATGATGAATGCATTAGTTATTTTCTAAAAAAAAATGAAAAATAAGAAGGAAAATGAAATGCATTAGGTCATGACTTATAAATGTTCTCATTAATAGCCGGTGTTATTAGGTGTAGCATGTGTTGTGATACCAAATAGAAGTCGACTACAAAACAACACTTCTTTATTTAGTTTGTCTTTTCCTTTATTTAAAGAAAATGTTGACATAATCAGTAATCTTGGAAAAAGAATTTTTACCAGAAAAACGAACTACCACAGAATTCTCTCTTTCTTGTTGGAAAAAAAGCAATCAATTGCTTTTCAACGCTTTTAAGGTTTCAGTGAAGTTGCATCACGAGAAAAGCTAAATATGAAAAAAAATAGCGATCACATTAAAACAGAAGCAAAAGTAAATACAATGAGATACAGAAAACCGATTATTTTATTTATTGCATTTTAGAAAGTAAAAATTCAAAAAGTAACATAATTTTCACGAAAAACTCTAATTCTAACATAAATGTAGATATTTGAGTAAACTAGTGTACGTTTTCCTGAACATAGATGTCTTTTCTAAAACATCGATGTTTCATCTTAAGAGAAACACTGACTTAAGTATGTATTTTTCACAAAAAATAATGTGTTTTCGGAAAACATCAACATTTTATTTTGAGTACAACCTGAATAAAGCACAAACCTAATATACATTAAGTTGCTTTTTTTTTTTTTAATGAAAACATCATTTTATGTTCTGAGTGGAACTTGGAGTGAAGCTCAAACCTACTGAACATCTCTGCAATGAGTGTTTAAAATATTTTTTTAATAAACATAATTAAAAAAATTACGGAACAAACTTGAGGAGGTGGTCTTTTAGAAAGACCATAAGCACCTAATGCTAAATTCGACACATTCTAAAGTAGTATTCGGTACACTACTCATGCCACAATTTCTACACAAGACTAAACAAAGTGAAGCAAAAAAAAAAAAGAAATACCAAATGGTGGTGTACGTACCAAATGCTAGCTTCGGTACCCATTCGTTAATTAGCATTTATTCAAAAAAAAAAACCACTCGTCAAATTATATCAAATTAGTTCCGTAAAATATTTTTTAAAATTATGTTATTAAAAAAAGTTCGGAATGTGGGGAATGTGTTTATGCTAGAAACTAAATTTTTTCTAACGGAGTACTACGTTTTGAATTTCAGCTTTTTTAAATACTACAAAAGAAAAATTGGTAACGAAAAGAGAAGAAAAGAGAAAAAAGATTCCTTCCTGCATACTGACAGGACCCAACCTATAGAAAAGGCCCAACACACAGGCTCACACCCACCATTTACTAAATTCAATGAATTTTGATGGCCCCCACTGGGTCCCATCAGAAAACGACAAGAACGACTTCACGGATATATAATTATGTACCTTGTCACTCACACCCACGGCCACACGTACGTATTCGCATATCAAATCACACAGTAAATTGTATACTTTCTGCTATGTTTGTTTTTCCATGGAGTCATGCATTAAATATGTTACTAGGTTATAATTCTGTTCAAAATAATAAGTTGTATAGATTACTAACCAATTTTAATTATTTTTCTATGATTCATGGTTTATTAAGCAGTGGAGAAATATTCATATTTATTGTCATGATTGTTAACTAAAATTTAATTTGAATGTTCATACTTAATAGAAACGTTATTCGAAACCAGAAACTTTATTTTAATATTTAAATATCTTACAAATAGATGTGATGAATTTAACGGCAATTACATCAACACGGTAATAAATGATCATACTGATCTAGATTTAAATAATTACACTTGATGATGTGTAGCTGTGTAAAAGAAAGTTGTAAAACTAGCCACAAGAAAAAACTTCCCATAAATTAAATTAAATTCTCAAATCAAATAAAAAGAGGAGTAGAACTAGGGTGCTCCTAAGCTCACCAAGCCCTTCCGTGAGCGCGACTCTAAAACCTATCAAATTGACTTCAAACGACATTTTCAAACCGGTAGATGTTCAATCTATATTAAAATGTGCTTGGAGACCAAATTTTACATTTTTTGGAATTTTTTTACTATTTATTAAGATGGTTTGAAAATCGCTGTTTTTATTAAAATTCTGCACCATTGGAAAACAGCGATTTTCAAACCATCTTAATAAATAGTAAAAAAATTCCAAAAAATGTAAAATTTGGTCTCCAAGCACATTTTAATATAGATTGAACATCTAACGGTTTGAAAATGTCGTTTGAAGTCAATTTGATAGGTTTTAGAGTCGCGCTCACGGAAGGACTTGGTGAGCTTAGGAGCACCCCAGTTCACTCATAAAAAGAGGCCTGCATGCCGACTGAATAAGTTGTGGGTCCATACCAAAAACTAGGGACACCTATCACAACTCTGTGGGGCCACGTGTCATCATCGTGGGTCCACACCGATCAGTACTATTTCGTCGTGTAGCGAGACTTTCCTCCCACCCAATCACGTGCCGATTGGACACGTAAGCCAATAAGGAATTTCCAAGTTGGAATGTCACGTGACGACGAGAAGGAGGCGAAGTCTCTGGAGATGCGGACAGCAGACTTCCTTGCGAGTCACCAGACCACCACGATCTTTGCAATATTACAATAACACCCCGGAGTACTGGAATCAAGTTCCGAAGAAGTTGAGTTTCCAGGGGTAACATGGACATTTTGTTATACTCTTTATAGTACGCTTAAAGATAACATGAATGATTTGGGTACTTTTGTCATTTCCTTTCTTAGGCGGTATCTTAAATTACCCCGAACAACCCGGAGAACTTTCATGAATCTTCTCAAAAATGCATTTCAGCAAGGGTAAAACAGACAATTCTCACTAAATGCAGTACCGGCAATAAGATTAACGAGTACGATGTAATTAGTGCGATCTTTGACAAGTGTAAAACACACAGTGGACACACTACACGTCCACATACAGTAGCCGGTAACAAGCTTCTTTGATATACTGAGGGTCAAATTGTCATTTCAAATAGAAATAATAAAACTTGAGCATTGGGGAGTGCGGAGTCACTGTCCTGTTTCAGCCGAACCCGGGACGCGTGTGAATAGTTCTAACGGTCACAGTATTCGAGTAGATCTACCCGACACGCGTCTTTCTCTTAGCCTCTACGGTTACCGCGTGTCCTTTCTTTCTCTCTCCCTTGTCTCTTGTCAATGAAGCTCGGACAATTTTTTTATGGACCACCTGATTGTGCCACCATGATATTACTACCGACTTGTCCCGTGATAAATATCGATTACTTTACGAAACTTATAAAGAATTTTGATTTGTCATATTCGAAATATTTGTCCTAAAATTTGTTTTTAATACATTTAAATTATTAAATAAATCGTATAAATATGTTAAGTTTTTTTCGTTCTTAATTTGTTTATATACTGTCTTGAGTACAAATTAGCCTTTTGATGTTCTTGTACAGTAGTAATGTCAGCTGGGTGCAAATAGGAAATCGCAGTCATTCCTCCTAAAGAAAGCTAAATTCTAAACCTCCTTGCGACAGGTCACATGCCCTTTAATTTCTCGGAGAAAAATTGCCCTCTGTCAAATTTTCGCAAGAACGTTAATAACTATGTAGCGAGTTATACATCTCCTTATTTTTACTGTCTTACGAGTTGTGGTACGACGGAAACCAGAGATTATGTTGCAGATAACACCTTCTTGGTGTTCTTGCTACCAAGGAACTCTTGTACTCTATCGAGCAACTATGCGCTGGACGACGGCACCACAGCCGTATGATTGAAATGAAGATGTTTTTGGACAACGGCACGAATCTTGACGCTGTAATACCCGTCTGACTTCACGGAAACTGTGCAGCGCTGTTGTATCCAATCCGCTCTGCCTCTGCGGAACCGGTCAGCCCACAAGTTTTTGTTTTTTTAATACTTGTTTTCTCCTTCCAATCATGTAACCAATAATTCCAGCGGTTTGCCTTTGCCTCCCACAGAAAATATACAAAAAGTGTTAAACGAAGAAAAAAAATAAAAACAAATCAGTAGCGATTTTATTCAGTTTTGCCCTATAAAATGTTTCAAATTATTATACTTCTTTTGTGGATTTCTCACTGTACTTCTCTCTTCTACTTTTTTTAAGCAGACACTTAGATATTATATCTGTTACAAAATTTAAAAACTTTACGATGTGATTCTTCGTTTTCTTGCCTCAAAATTTGAATAAATTGTTAAATTATAATTGTTGCACGAATTAAATAAATGCATATAGTCATTAAAATAGTACATTAGTTATTGTGTTTAAAATTTATTTAGCTAACCATTCAAAAGAATCTATGAAGATTGCTTTCTAATAATAAACACTGCTCGAATTAAAGGATTAATTGCTGTATAATAACCAATTTGAGTTTAATACGATTGAAATTTCAAATTACTGCTAGTACTATTTTTGGAAAAAAAAAATTGAAGTTCAATGTGTCTTACATAAAAATTGTTGAGTATGCACATTTATCATTCATTGACAACAAAATTTGTGGACAACAATAATGGTAATTATCAGAAATTAAATTTTACATCTAAATGGGAGCATGAATGATAAACAAATTGCTTAAAATTTTCTAAAGTCCGGACCTTATGTTTGGACCTTGCGTTCAATATTTAAAATAAATAAATAAATAAATCTTGGTACAAAGCAATTTATAAAATAGCTAATTTACATACGTACTTATTATTTATTTTAATTAGTTTTAGCTTCATTTAAAAAATATAATATATAATTGTCAAAGTTACTCATTCTAACAATCCCTCCTTGTACATGCTTTAATATTATTTTCGCGAGCCAGGCCTAATTAAAATATTTTTAAAACAGTGTTTACAACAAATCTTGACTTATAAGGTTGTCTGTGAAAAAATAACAGAAAAACAAATGTTCAAGTTGAGAAGCGTCTCCCAGGGTAACGATTTTAACAGAACTGTTTTAGCTTCATGCAGCTCACTAATCATATGCAGCGCGACTTTCATTCAACTGTCCATGCGCTGTATGAAGTTAAAACTACTCTGTTAAAATCGTTACGCGTCTCACACTCTTTTAAAGGGCTCTCTCACAAGTCCCAAGTGAATCAGTCTCTCCCACCTCTCTCTCTCTCTCTCTCTCTCTCTCTTGGTGGTTTGGTTGCTCTCTCTCAAACAAGCATGGTGATGAACCAATCTAGATCGTCAAGACGCGCGATCCCAGATCCGATCACCCTCTGCGACCGTCAACCTTTCTCTCCCGAACCGGTCCTAAGCCCCACGAGCCCGTTAGAGCGCAACTGGCACAGTCCTAGAGGCTGGAAGAAGCGGGAGACCGATGGTATCGGCCTTGCCATTGTGGCCTCGCTAGATAAATCCTGTGATGGCTGCGTGTCTTCTCCGATAAGCATCAGAGGTGGGTTTGAGTTGTCAGAGCTCGGCTGCAGTGGGAGATGCACTGCGAGTGTTTGTGGAAGTCGAGTTGCAGGAAATAGAGACCTGAGATTGAAAAGGGACGAATTTCATGTGGCCGATTTTCTCAACTATTGCAACTTATGTAGAAAGAAGCTGCACGGCAAGGATATTTTTATGTATAGGTAATTTCACTGAACCTCAATATTCTATTCTTACGATCTAATTATCTGTCTGTTTGGAACTGAAATACTGGTAGAATTTTGTGCGATTTGTGACAAATCCATTAATAATTTTGGGTATTTTGCCTGAATGAAAAGCACTTTTGTTAATTATTATTGATTGGAAATTGTGCTAATAAATTTATTTTTCTTGACTCTTTGCAGAGGTGAGAAAGCTTTTTGTAGCATGGAGTGCCGGTACCAACAAATCGTGAACGACGAATACCAAGAAAAATGCGGTTCCGAGATGTCGAAAAATTCAGAAATTACTGGTTCACCGTACACTAGCGATCGGATTTTTTTCACCGGAATCGTGGCAGTTTGAAGTGGTTGGGGTGGGGGGTATACATAGAGCACAAATAATTTTTGCAGTTCTGGAGGAAATTTTGTTACTGTTATGAAGAAGCTTGAGAGGTTTTGGGTTTTTAGTTGTAGAAATCGACCAGCGCTTGGAACCAGTTTTTGTTCAGATGATAGTGAAAATATTCTCTGAATTAAATTTTAGTTTTGGAGAGTTTTTTTTTTCACTAGATGGCTTGGATCGGAGTTAAAAGCTTCTTTCTTATTGTACTCATTTGTCCGAATTTTACACATAAATATAAATATCTCAGTTTAATCAGATTCTTGATTGTAAATTTTACTCCCAGAAATTGGAAAAATTTGGTAATTATAATATTTCACCGGAGTTCAGTGTAGAATTCACCGGAGTAGCTGCCTAGCTGGCACCTTCCTAACAATAGTAAGATCTTAAATAATCTAATAAAATATGTCCATTTGCAGATTTATAGAATTTAATTGTTTAGTTGTTAAATATTCCTCTGCTGAGGTGCCACTTGGCAAGTACTGTATTATAAGAAAGAGATTTAATACTGGACCCTTTTTTTTTTATAGTTGCTTGATCAGGAAGACAGGAAGATACCGTTTGAGTAAAATATTTAGTGGAGAAAATGAATGAGGATTAAATTATTTTTTATGTTATTTTTTGTATTTTATATCTTGTTTAGTAGTTTTAAGTTATAGCTTAAATTAATTCAATTAATTTATTTTTTTGGAGGAGTAATATGTTGAAACATGTATTTCTGTTTATGATAGTGCGTCATATAAGTTGAATAAGTGTGTTGAGTAACTGTGAGTAACTTAATTCATATAAGTTGAATAAGTGTGTTGAGTAACTGTGAGTAACTTAATTTATTTTGAGAATCAAAATAGAGTAAGTTATTCCGAATTAATTTATTTCTTATTTTTTTATTTTATTTTCATTTACTCCTTATTTGTCTATTTAAATGTGGATTACTTCTATTCAATTTTCATTTATCTACTTAAATATAGAGATATTTAAGTAAGAAGTTTATTACATCTCTTACTCTATAATTAAACATGATCTATATAAATATTAAAATATATGAATATTAAAATGAAAAAGAGCTCACCTTATACCCAACTTCCTGCGCTTGTGAGAGTTGGTTGGTTCATTTTGTTTTCAGTTTTTATTTTGGGCAACTCACATTAATTAGGTTAAATTTAAAAATCTCTATGTGAGATTACAAAGATCATGAAAAATCTGAAAATTAGTGAAGTAGGAGGATTTCCAGTCAATTGATCACCTACCAAGAGTTGGAACGTTTTCTCACAGAAGTCAGGAATTGAGTATCAGGAACTGAAATTGAGGTTATTTTTCAGACGAAACTAATAATTCAAAGAAAACCTTGTTAAAAAAATTTTACGGCTCGAAGTTGTAAATACTTTTTCGAAAGAAAAAATCTTTTAACGGTCAGATCCAAATACTTCTTAAATAACATATTGAACCTTTTACAGTCTAAGGTGGTGTTTGGTTGTGGACTAAAGTTAAGGTGGCCTAAGTTGTTATTCCAACTTAAGCCGGTCTAAATTATTTATGTTTGGTTGAGGTCTAAAGTTAAACCACGGCTTAAAGTATTTCTTGTTTGATTAGAGTTGGTGGAGGACTAAAGTTTTGGAAGCCTAAGTTAGTTAATTATTAATAACAAGATACTAATTATATAATATTAATTATTAATTATAACTATAATATATTATAATATTTTTATAATAATTATTTAATATATTAACAATATAAGATATTAATTATATAATTATATATTAATAATAAGATACTAATTATATAACATTAATATATTAATAATAACTATAATATATTATAATATTATTATAATAATTATTTAATATATTAACAATATATGATATTAATTATATAATTATATAATTAATAATAATTATTAATAATAAGATACTAATTATATAATATTAATATATTAATAATAACTGTAATATATTATAATATTATTGTTAATAATTATTTAATATATTAACAATATAACATATTAATTATATAATTATATATTAATAATAATTAGTAATAAAAAGATACTAATTATATAACATTAATATATTAATAATAACTATAATATTATTATAATAATTTTTAATATATTAAAAATATATGATATTAATTATATAATTATATAATTAATAATAATTATTAATAATAAGATACTAATTATATAATATTAATATATTAATAATAACTATAATATATTATAATATTATTGTTAATAATTATTTAATATATTAACAATATAACATATTAATTATATAATTATATATTAATAATAATTAGTAATAAAAAGATACTAATTATATAATATTAATATATTAATAATAACTATAATATATTATAATAATTATTTAATATATTAATAATATAATTATATATTAATAACAATTATTAATAAAAAATACTGATTATATAATATTATTATAATAATTATTTAATATATTAACAATATAAGATATTAATTATATAATTATATACTAATAATAATTATTAATAATAATGTACTAATTATATACTAATAATATATTATTACTAATTAATGAGGAGAGGGGTGAAATAGTTGAAGGTGAATGACAGTGGGCCCCAGTGGCGTAAAATTGAAGCCTAAATTTAAGGCACCTCAAGAGGTGGTTTAATTTAGGCCCGTTTAGGCCGGCCTAACTTTTAGGCTATTTCATGTTAGGTCAATTAGTTTAAATCATGTTTGGTGGAATAACAGTGGTCTAAAGCCTTTAAGCCACCTTTAGACCACAACCAAACATTGAGTAAAGCCCTAAGCCCCCAAGGCACCAAGCAAACCGATATGTTTGCGATTATGCTATGTTTGAAAGATTAAGATTATATATCTAATTGAATATAATTTGCAAATATGGGCTATTTTTTTTTTTTATAATTTAAAGCAATTGAAAAGGCTGAAAGTTTGATATGAAAAGATCCTAACTGTGCTTTAATATGCCGTGATTTTTATTTTTACCCAAAAAAAATATATTTTAATATAAATAACCAGGTTTTTAAAATATTTTTATTTTTACCCAAAACGCTAGGAATATTAGCGTTCCGAATTCTTAATTCGGAACGCTAGGAATCCTAGCGTTCCGAATTCTTAATTACAAAGAATTATATTATAAAAATTTATTCACCGATAACCCTAAAGTTATTTTTATTACAAAGAATTATATTATAAAAAAACTTATCAATAATATAAAATTTCATTTATTATTTTATTAAATGGTAATTTTTCGCCGATAACCCTAGAAATTTATTCACCGATAACCCTAAAGTTATTTTTATTACAAAGAAGTATATTATAAAAACTTATCAATAATATAAAATTTCATTTATTATTTTTTAAACGTTAATTTTTCACCGATAACCCTAGAAATATATTCACTGATAACCCTAAAGTTATTTTTATTACAAAGAAGTATATTATAAAAACTTATCAATAATATAAAATTTCATTTATTATTTTTTAAACGGTAATTTTTCACCGATAACCCTAGAAATTTATTCACCGATAACCCTAAAGTTATTTTTATTACAAAGAAGTATATTATAAAAACTTATCAATAATATAAAATTTCATTTATTATTTTTTAAACGGTAATTTTTCACCGATAACCCTAGAAATTTATTCACCGATAACCCTAAAGTTATTTTTATTACAAAGAATTATATTATAAAAATTTATCAATAATATAAAATTTCATTTATTATTTTATTAAATGGTAATTTTTCGCCGATAACCCTAGAAATTTATTCACCGATAACCCTAAAGTTATTTTTATTACAAAGAATTATATTATAAAAACTTATCAATAATATATAATTTCATTTATTATTTTATTAAATGGTAATTTTTCGCCGATAACCCTAGAAATTTATTCACCGATAACCCTAAAGTTGTTTTTATTACAAAGAATTATATTATAAAAACTTATCAATAATATAAAATTTCATTTATTATTTTATGAAATGGTAATTTTTCGCCGATAACCCTAGAAATTTATTCACCGATAACCCTAAAGTTATTTTTATTACAAAGAATTATATTATAAAAACTTATCAATAATATAAAATTTCATTTATTATTTTTTAAACGGTAATTTTTCACCGATAACCTTAGAAATTTATTCACCGATAACCCTAAAGTTGTTTTTATTACAAAGAATTATATTATAAAAACTTATCGGTGAAAAATTACCGTTTAAAAAATAATAAATGAAATTTTATATTATTGATAAGTTTTTATAATATAATTCTTTGTAATAAAAACAACTTTAGGGTTATCGGTGAATAAATTTCTAGGGTTATCGGCGAAAAATTACTATTTAATAAAATAATAAATGAAATTTTATATTATTGATAAGTTTTTATAATATAATTCTTTGTAATAAAAACAACTTTAGGGTTATCGATGAATAAATTTCTAGGGTTATCGGCGAAAAATTACCATTTAATAAAATAATAAATGAAATTTTATATTATTGATAAGTTTTTATAATATAATTCTTTGTAATAAAAACAACTTTAGGGTTATCGGTGAATAAATTTCTAGGGTTATCGGCGAAAAATTACCATTTAATAAAATAATAAATAAAATTTTATATTATTGATAAGTTTTTATAATATAATTCTTTGTAATAAAAATAACTTTAGGGTTATCGGAGAATAAATTTCTAGGGTTATCGGTTAAAAATTACCGTTTAAAAAATAATAAATGAAATTTTATATTATTGATAATTTTTTATAATATACTTCTTTGTAATAAAAATAACTTTAGGGTTATCGGTGAATAAATTTCTAGGGTTATCGGCGAAAAATTATCATTTAATAAAATAATAAATGAAATTTTATATTATTGATAAGTTTTTATAATATAATTCTTTGTAATAAAAATAACTTTAGGGTTATCGGTGAATAAATTTTTATAATATAATTCTTTGTAATTAAGGATTCGGAACGCTAGGATTCCTAGCGTTTTGGGTAAAAATAAAAATATTTTAAAAACCTGGTTATTTATATTAAAATATATTTTTTTTTGGGTAAAAATAAAAATCACGGTTTAATATGGGCCCAACAATTAAGGCCTTAATTGTACGATTATTGTCTCGTGTTTTGATTTTTCTTCTTCTTTTAATTATGATTTTGACAGAAGAGTTGCTGGAATGAATAGATTATTATACACTATGTAGTGCCGGATAAATTATACAACTTACAAGGAAAACTTGCTTACCTGTTAGGATTTCCAGAGAGACATGCAAATTAGAAAGATAAATAAAAAATACAAATTTATGTGGAAGAAAAATTATATTATATTTAATTTAATTATATAAAGTGCAAACACTTATTTTATTCATGGCCAGACCCGAATTTGGGAATTCCAAATTAAAATTAGGTTTTGAATGCTTTCCTAGATCTGGCCAGACCCGAATTTTTTTATTTTTATTTTCTCTTCTTTTTTCTATTCCAAATTAAAATTAGGTTGAAATTTCTGGTTCTCATTTTATTTTCTTTTGAAAAATCAAGTTCCATGATAGCTTGCGAACTGGCAGTGTTGAAAATAATAAAGCCAACGGCTAGTTTTTAGGAAATTGTAAATAAAATAAATTAGGAGACATAAGTTAATAGTTGTAATTAATAGGTAGTTGGTAGTTGTAACGGCTAGTTTTTTGCATCTTCTATAAATAGGAATACATGTAAAGCTCAAATTAAGATTGCAATAATAAGATTGTTTTCTTACATCCATTCTTTCTTATAAATTTAACAGGCAGCATTGGCACCAGAAAGATTATGCTCCTTAGCTTTGCTCAATGCCACTGGCGGTGGCATTGAATGCTTTCCAAAGGTTACAAGTTTTTTCTTTTTCTAGTTGTTGTATTTCTCATTATGTCCTGAAATTGTTGAATTCAAGTTCAAAATTGCTGGATTAAGGCTCAACAAATTTGTTTTAATTTCTGCATGGACGAGGTACTTTAAGATTGTTCAATTTGCTTGCAGTTGCTTCCGTAGTGAAATTTTTCTAAACTAAGTATATTTGTGTTAATGCAGTTGAATCGTCAAATGATGTCTCTTGCATATCACTTCGAATAGAGACAAGGTAAAAGAACTTCCTTGCCCGAGTTCAGAATTTCATTTAGGTTGTGTTACCATATTAGATTTGGGGGAATATATTGTATGCCCTTGTATACCCTTGAACTTGTTTAATTTTGTAGGATATGTTAGTGGAAAAAAGTAAAACAATTTAAGATATGTTATTTTGTAATAATTTATTATTATTGTAATTTGGTGAACTTGAACTTGTTTAATTTTAAGTATGTATTATTTTGTAATAATTTAGGATGTGTTATTTTGTTCCATTTCATATGTCGCATATTGTTGCTTGTTTCATATAGGCCAACAGCAAAAAAAATAAAAAAGCAAAGAACGGTCATTTATTAAAAGGCCGTTCATGATGATTAAAATCAGTATCGGTTGTTCTTAAAGGTCATTCCTGATTATCAATATCAGTATCGGTTAATACCAAACGACCGTTCCTGATTGTCAATATCAGTATCGGTTATTATAAACGACCGTTCCTGATTATGGAATAAGTATCGGCTATTTGACCGATCCTGATTAGTGGTACTATCAGTATCGCCTGGGTCAGTATCGCCTCCATTCCGTTCCTGATAGGCGATTTTTGACCGTTCCTGATAGACAATTTTCCACTAGTGATAAGACCTAAAGGCATACTAATATTCGGTTTTATTTGGTTTGTAATACAATACTACTCACTGAATGTATATATAAATTTGTTCAATCTATATATACATATATAATGAACTATATATATAACAAAATAATCATTTAAATCAATATTCAACATGCATGTAATTAAATTACTTATATTGAGAATAATATTTACTAACCACATCAAGAGGAGATAGCAGAGAAAGACTACTTGAGGGAGAGAGTGAAGAGATGATGGAGAGAGTGAAGCAGATGTGGTATTGCTTCTAACTCAGAAAATTTCTTTTTTAATCAAATTATTATAGATAGTGGTGCAACAGATCATATGTTCGGGAATAAACAACTACTGTCAAACCTCAACCTGACCAATGGTAATAATTTTGTGTTGGTTGCAAACGGAATGAAGGCAAAAATAAATGGCGTAGGAGAAATTAATCTATGCAATAAACAACTTAAAAACGTTTTATATTTAGAAACATTTCCTGTAAATTTAATTTCTGTAAATAAATTAACACAAGAATTAAATTGTAATGCAATATTTTCTTGTAAAAACGTTGTATTTCAGGACCGGAAAACCGGGGTCAAGATTGGTGAAGAATTTCTAGAAAATGGACATTATCTTTTGAACTCCAAATTAAATTTCTGTGCTTCCGCAAAAGTCGTTAATTCTGATCTGTGGCATAAGAGACTTGGACATCCTTCCGACAAGATTTTAAGTAGTATTTTAGATTTTAAAAATTTAAATTGTACTAATTGTGAAATTTGCAAGTTAGCAAAACAAACAAAGCTTCCTTTTTCTCTTTCTACTAGCAAAAGTAAAGCTCCTTTTGATTTAGTACATTCCGATGTATGGGGACCGGCTCCAATAGAGTCATATAATGGATTCAAATATTTTCTTTTATTTATTGATGATTTTACAAAAGCAACTTGGTTATATTTACTTAAATCTAAAGATGAAGTATTTGATTGCTTTTATGAATTTTTATGTCTCATAGAAACACAATTTGATGCAAAATTAAAAATCTTTAGATCGGATAATGGAACCGAATTTATAAATAGAAAATTTTCAAGTCTCTTTAGAGAAAAAGGTATTATACATCAAACAACTTGTATAAATACTCCCGAACAAAATGGTGTATCGGAAAGAAAAAATAGACATTTATTAGAAATGACACGATCTTTATTATTTCAAAATAATGTTCCTAAAATTTATTGGTCGGATGCCGTACTTTGTGCCACTCATTTAATCAATAGATTACCTAGTGTTAATTTAGAAAACAAAAGTCCATTAGAAATTCTTTATCAACAAAAAATTACTTATGACCATATGAGAGTATTTGGTTGTACAAGTTTCGTACATATCAAAAGAAATGATAAGCTTGATTTTGTATCACAAAAAACTATTTTCTTAGGATATTCATATTATAAAAAGGGCTATAAATGCTATGATCCAATTAATAAGAAATTATATTTTTCTAGAAACGTTTCTGTTTTTGAAAAAGAACCATATTTCAAAGAAAAAGAAATATTTCATCAACCATATTTAAATAATCAAAATGACAATATAGTTTTGCCTTACTTAGATGATTTGAGTCTTATTCCTAAAAATAATCATCAAGTTGAAAATAATCAAGAAAATGAAACTAATGATGACATAAATGAAAATGAAATAGAAGAAAGTCTACCGATTAGAAGAATATCATCTAGAGAACGACAACCATCAACTAGACTTAGAGATTATGTGACATATTCGGTGCAATATCCAATTGAAGATTTTGTTTCATATGACAACATCTCAACCGAGTACCATACATTTCTCACTAGTATTGAAAAAGTATTAGAACCAAAAAATTACCAAGAAGCAATTAAAAGTCCAATATGGTGTAAGGCTATGGATGAGGAATTAAAAGCCTTAGAGCAAAATGAAACTTGGAAAATTATTTCCCTACCAAAAAATAAAAAACCGGTTGGTTGTAAATGGGTGTATAAAACCAAATACAATAGTGATGGAACCATAGAAAGGTATAAAGCAAGACTTGTAGCTAAAGGATTTACCCAAACCTATGGCGTAGACTATAATGAAACCTTTGCACCGGTTGCAAAAATGAATACCGTAAGGATTTTATTTTCTATTGCCGTGAACAATGGTTGGGACCTCTACCAAATGGATGTTAAAAATGCATTCCTTCAAGGAACACTTGAAGAAGAGGTGTATATGACATTACCACCCGGTCATAAATTAGAAACAAATTCTAACTTGGTTTGTAGGCTTAATAAATCAATTTATGGATTGAAGCAATCTCCACGGGTATGGTATGGCAAGCTTAGCTCTCATTTAATTTCTTGCAATTTTAAAATTAGTAATGCCGATCATTCTTTATTTACAAAATGTGATGGTTTCAATACTACTCTTATTTTAGTATATGTAGATGACATCATAATTACCGGAAATAATTTCGAACAAATTCAAAACATTAAGAAACAACTCAAGGAAAAATTTGACATAAAAGATTTAGGATACCTTAAATATTTTTTAGGAATAGAGGTAGCCACTTCGGATAAAGGACTTTTTATTTGTCAAAGAAAATATACACTTGATTTGTTAAAAGAAACTGGTAAATTAGGATGTAAACCGGCCTCTACCCCAATTGACAACAAATGCAAATTAAATAGTGAAGATGGTGAACCCTTAAAAGACATAAATCAATTCCAAAGACTTGTAGGAAAATTGATATACATGACTGTTACACGTCCGGATATTTCTTTTTCCGTAAGTCAAATTAGTAAATTTATGCACTCACCAAGAACACCACATTTAGAAGCTGTAAATAGAATCTTGAGATTTTTAAAAAATAATCCCGGCAAAGGTATTTGGATGAAAAATAATAATTCTAATGATATATGTGGCTATTCCGATGCAGATTGGGCCGGAAGCTTTGATAGAAAATCGACAACCGGTTTTTGCACATTTGTAGGCGGAAATCTAGTCACATGGAAAAGCAAGAAACAAAATGTTGTAGCACGATCAAGCGCTGAAGCCGAATATCGTGCCATGGCATCAACCGCAAGCGAATTAACTTGGATCAAACAACTCCTATTAGACATGGGATTTAGAACTCAAGCTCCAATGAAAATGTATTGCGACAACAATTCGGCATGACACATAGCTTCTAATCCCGTGTTTCATGAACGCACAAAGCATATAGAAGTAGATTGTCACTTTGTTAGAGAAAAAGGTTCAAGCAAAGGAAATTGAAACACCATACGTCAAAAGTGAAGATCAACTCGCGGATATCTTCACTAAAGGCTTGTATCCGGGTCCATTTGAAAAAATTACAAGCAAGCTAGGATTGTACGATATTTACATTCCTAGCTTGAGGGGGAGTGTTGAAAATAATAAAGCCAACGACTAGTTTTTAGGAAATTGTAAATAAAATAAATTAGGAGACATAAGTTAATAGTTGTAATTAATAGGTAGTTGGTAGTTGTAACGGCTAGTTTTTTGCATCTTCTATAAATAGGAATACATGTAAAGCTCAAAGAAAGATTATGCTCCTTAGCTTTGCTCAATGCCACTGGCGGTGGCATTGAATGCTTTCCAAAGGTTACAAGTTTTTTCTTTTTCTAGTTGTTGTATTTCTCATTATGTCCTGAAATTGTTGAATTCAAGTTCAAAATTGCTGGATTAAGGCTCAACAAATTTGTTTTAATTTCTGCATGGACGAGGTACTTTAAGATTGTTCAATTTGCTTGCAGTTGCTTCCGTAGTGAAATTTTTCTAAACTAAGTATATTTGTGTTAATGCAGTTGAATCGTCAAATGATGTCTCTTGCATATCACTTCGAATAGAGACAAGGTAAAAGAACTTCCTTGCCCGA
This sequence comes from Carex myosuroides, assembly GCA_028015225.1. Taxonomy (NCBI): domain Eukaryota; kingdom Viridiplantae; phylum Streptophyta; class Magnoliopsida; order Poales; family Cyperaceae; genus Carex; species Carex myosuroides. Next base: position 4,399,932 of record CM051486.1, on the reverse strand, counting down.
GTTCAGAATTTCATTTAGGTTGTGTTACCATATTAGATTTGGGGGAATATATTGTATGCCCTTGTATACCCTTGAACTTGTTTAATTTTGTAGGATATGTTAGTGGAAAAAAGTAAAACAATTTAAGATATGTTATTTTGTAATAATTTATTATTATTGTAATTTGGTGAACTTGAACTTGTTTAATTTTAAGTATGTATTATTTTGTAATAATTTAGGATGTGTTATTTTGTTCCATTTCATATGTCGCATATTGTTGCTTGTTTCATATAGGCCAACAGCAAAAAAAATAAAAAAGCAAAGAACGGTCATTTATTAAAAGGCCGTTCATGATGATTAAAATCAGTATCGGTTGTTCTTAAAGGTCATTCCTGATTATCAATATCAGTATCGGTTAATACCAAACGACCGTTCCTGATTGTCAATATCAGTATCGGCTATTATAAACGACCGTTCCTGATTATGGAATAAGTATCGGCTATTTGACCGATCCTGATTAGTGGTACTATCAGTATCGCCTGGGTCAGTATCGCCTCCATTCCGTTCCTGATAGGCGATTTTTGACCGTTCCTGATAGACAATTTTCCACTAGTGATAAGACCTAAAGGCATACTAATATTCGGTTTTATTTGGTTTGTAATACAATACTACTCACTGAATGTATATATAAATTTGTTCAATCTATATATACATATATAATGAACTATATATATAACAAAATAATCATTTAAATCAATATTCAACATGCATGTAATTAAATTACTTATATTGAGAATAATATTTACTAACCACATCAAGAGGAGATAGCAGAGAAAGACTACTTGAGGGAGAGAGTGAAGAGAGGATGGAGAGAGTGAAGCAGATCAATATTTCGAAAAGGATAAAATGCACTACAAGTTTCATAAATTTAGATTAATTTCATCAATTTACGAAATATTTCACAAATAAGAAACAAACAAATAGTTTTTACCCGAATTTACACTAGATGGACTGGAGAGAGGGTTGAAACAGTCAAATTTTGCGCAGCTTTCTGGAACCAGTCAGTTGAGAGAGAAAGAAAGAGGCGTCTAGGGTTTAAAACATTACACCAGTTACATACAACACTGGTTCAAAACAAACCGGTGCTAAATGTCTGACATATATCACCGGTTTATTTTCCAAAACCGGTGCTAAATATACAACACCGGTTATTTTAAAAAACCGGTGCTAAATGTCTGACATACAACACCAATTATTAATAATAAATCGGTGCTGAATGTTTAGCACCGGTTTTGGCAAATAAACCGGTGTTGTATGTCAAACATTTAGCACCGGTGGTACTTTTAATCGGTGTTAAAATACATACAACACCGGTTTCATCAAATCCAGTGTTGTTTGATCGGTGCTGATTTGAAATTCTGTAGTAGTAATAATTTATATGCTGCATGAAATCAAAACTACTCTGTCAATATCTTTACCCCCGGGTACTGTGACATACAGAGGACAAAGAACAATACCTAGCAAGGTTAAGATTTTTACCTTTGTATGGTTGAACAACAGGATATTAACTCGAGAGATGATGCTTAAAAGGAATATGCAATGTGATGCAAGATGTCCTCTGTGTTCGGTTTGCACATTAGAAACTACCTTCCATCTCTTCTTTGAATGTTCATATGCGAGGCAGGTTTGGGAATGCATGGGCAGTTTGGGATGCTTCCTGGAGACATTATAATTCTTCCATGCGTGATTAGAAGAGGAGATGGGGATGCTGTGGGGAATTTGGAAACAACGAAATGAGTTCGTTTTCAAGAACAAAAGACTGCCTCCAAGACAGTTGGCGTTGTTGATATCTGAGGAGAATGATTTGTGGATGAAATGTTGTGGGAGGGACAACAGAGTAGAAGTGGTGCGTTAACACATTGATGTAGCTTTACTTTTTTTTGTCTTGCTTAGAGTTTTATAGTTTTCTTATGAACTCGTTGTAATAAACACATCTATATTAATGCAACTTGGTAGTCACTGCCAAGGATTTCAAAAAAAGAAAATAAATAAATTAACAATATCATTTCATATTGCTAAGCTCCAAGCCCATCGATCCGCTAGACTATGCAGATCCGCTAGACTATGCAGATCCGCTAGAAGCATGGTGCATGGATAATTGAGAGCATTTGATTTATTTGCATGGATACCTTCCTTCCTGCTATAGAGAACAGTTTTGCTTTTCAATCCGCTAGACTATGTTGTACTTGAGAAATTAAGCATGGTACATGGATAGGAAATCTTGTTTTCTGAACATTTTAGTAATCAAAGGCAGGTAAGGCACAGTGATGAAAGCACATATAGGAACCAAAGATGAAGGTGAAAGAACCAAACACTGGTAAGGCAATAGGGACAAACGCACTCTTAGAGTAGTTAATATATATATATATATATATATATATATATATATATATATATATGTATGTATAATGAGTGAGGTTTTATGGTACTTTGCAAAGCACAGGACAGTGTGTGGTATGGGTTCATGTCTCTGTTTACAAAACTTTAAAATAATTGAACCGAATTGTTCAACGTGATCTCTATATAAAAATGTACTTAAAAACCAAATTTATATTTTTTTTAATTTTGTTTACTATTTGATAGATAGGTAGAAAATCACATGATCTAAAGATCCTTAACCATCCGAAAATAGCAATTTTCTATCTATTAAAAAAAAAAATTCTAAAAATAATGTAAAATTTGGTCTCTGAGTACATTTTTATATGGATATCATGTTGAGCAGTTTGGATGGACTATTTACACTTTAAAAATGGAGATATAAATCCATAGATGAATGCGTACACATTTTTTTTTTAACATAAATGATTGCCTAGATTTTGGTTTCTTTTTCTTTGAAAACACTTAAGATGTGATATACCGATATGAAATCTTGGAACCACAGTTAATGAACCCAATACACGTTTCTCAACTACCGTATATACCTGACACCTATCACTAATAAACCAAACCCTTACCTCAGTAACTTATAATGATGCGAAATGTAATTAATCATGTTTTTCTAAGAAAATTTGCAAAACCAAATCGAATTCTTCTTGGAAGAAATGAATTTGTTAATGGTGCTAGGGTTTCTTGGCTTTTGGGGGGCACAATTAGTAACATTAACAACTGGTCTAGGCGTGGAAGTTTTCGTTCTATCCTTGAGCAATCATCATAATTTCACCAATGGTTTAACTGATGCAGCAGTTACTTACATTTTCCAGAGCAGTACTTGGTATGCTTCTTATATTAAAATTAAACTAGGAAATCCACCAAAAACATTTACTCTGTTATTAGATACTGGCAGCTCAATTACGTGGGTTGAGCATGCGGACTGTATAGAATGCATCAACGGTGACGCACCTCCATGGACCGGTTACGATGAAGCTGTTTCATCCACTTCTGAGATTATCTACTGTGATAAAAATAGAAAATGTAATATGGCAACAAATGCCTTTTGTAAGCGTTCCAGAAGATGCGAGTACTCCTTGAAATATATTAGTGGAGACTGTAAAGGATTTTATTTTTCTGACACTCTTTATATGGATGCTGATGGAACGAGTGCGGATGTCTTTGAAGGATTCATCTTTGGAGGCAGTTTAAAAATTAGAGGTGAATTGGAGGAGCACACGCATGGTATCTTTGGCCTCGGCAACGCAACTGGGTAATTGTTTTACGATTACCACACGGTACAAAAAGTAAAACTAAACACATTGCACTTGATATGAAACATTTCATTTTTGTTAATCCTTTGGAAAACAATTTACTTGTTTATATGCAGCTCGTTCATATTCCAAGAAGGGTTCAAAAGGCTGTCATTTTGTCTGCCACCTTTCGACAGTCCACAGCACACCAAGTTGCTGTTTGAAGACGAAGCGAGAATGATCGGAAAGAGCTTGCCTATGATTGAAGATCCTGATGGGCACTATGTTGTTCGTTTGATTGGAATAAGTGTGGATGACGATTATTTAGATATAGAACCAAGGATATTTAGGGGTGCTGGCGGCACGGGTGGCGCCATACTGGATACCGGTGCCCCAGTAAGTGTCCTACCCAAGAGAGCTTATGGTATTGTTGTGGACAAATTAACTTCTATCATAAACTTGCCATTGAGCTCAAAGCCTCAATCTGATAGGTTATGTTTTAATATAACCGGGGAAACAGAAATAAATGTATCTATTATACCTTCAATGATGTTGCATTTTGAGAGGTTGAATCTGCCAATCTCGCGAAGATATTTATTTGCGAAGACTCAGGATGGTGATCTGTGCCTCAACATAAGGCAGTACCGGCGTATGACCATTATTGGTATCGCATTCTTGCAAAACATTAACATAGGGATAGATTTGGATCGGAACAGAATTTTCATGCAGCCACTGAGTTGTACCACAATTTAGCATTTTGATGATGTGTGATTACCATATATTTATTTAAAATCATACATTGGCATGTAAACGTCCATTGCATGGACTTTTTTTACATAACGAAATATCTTGTTCATTTTATTATAGTGTCATTTAAGATAATATTTTGTCAATGAATTTATTTCTTCATCAATATTCGCTTTGATATAGTTAATTATATGTTATTCACAACAGTCTAGTCTCCTCATATAAAAATACATCCAGATGCTATCTGGACGATTGACTGGGTGTCCAATATGAACTTTTGAGTCCAAACCATCCACAATTAACAAAATAGTTCCTCAATCAATATCTTTGTTGTAGCGAGTGTTGTATACTTATAAGGTAGATAATCCCTTCCCACTTCCATGTTTTTCTCTATCACCACTTTGATATTACAAAATTATATGGAGTTGCCTGCTTTGCAATTCAGTAGTTCACGGAAATTATTAAGCATAATACCTTCACAACAGAAGAATCATAAAGTATACTAAACAACAAGTACAAGGCATAGAACAGATATCCAAGTACACACCTTATCTTATAGGCATGAGAGAGCTGAAGGATATTCTTTGGGTACCTGCCTCAGTGAAGAAACAAATTGACTGGCTTCAACATAAAATCCACCATTTGCTTCACACAGTTTTGAGTAGTTTCTTGGCTGATTCGTAAATGAACCTGGTTAGAGGTAAAAAGTTCAGTAACCATCATTTAAGGTAATTAAGAAACAGTTTACTTTCCAAATTAAACTAGCATCCATTGTCAAAACTACAATCTATTTAAGCAATTAATGTTGCTAGATTGTGACTAACTTTCTCAAATTACTTAAAAGCCATCTTTTCATAATTTGGAACCCAACACCTCAGTCAGGTTGGCATGGTTTTGGTCCAACTTGGACTAAGGAAAAGAAATACTATACCAGAGTTAAAGAGAAACAATCGGTATTTACTGCAATACAACTTACAATCAATTAATCTAGGAATTGGGGGTTAGTCACAATGCTATTGAAATTGTCAACAGTTGGGAGAAAAATGTATTAGAACTACAATCATTTACACCGAGAAAGATGGGAGGATTAGGGGTTATGGATTTAATCACCTTCAACAAGGCACTCTTAATGAAGTGGTACTGAAACTGGGTCAAGTCGCAGGGCAGTTTACTAAGGCCACTTACTGAATTTGGGGCTGTCTCAGCACATGCTGCCAGTTGCGTTCCTACTCTCATCAACTGTCAATGCTATCTTGCCTCTCTGGAACATATCAATTATTAGAGTGGCGGGAAATGGGACAGCAATTAGCCTCTGGTACCATGATTGGGGGATGGGGATCCTTAAAAACATATATGAAGTTCTGCACACATACGCAATAGATGATACAATAACACTGGCACAAGCGGCTCAAACGGGCTTGATAGAAGGCATGTTCCGTACTAAGTTATCCACACAAGCAACAGAACATATGTGTTTCCCTGGACGTTGAAATTACAAATCTAACCCCGAGTACAAATGGAATTGATGAAGTTGTGTGGAAGTGGTCACCAAGCAGGGTTTTTCTGTAAAATTAGCGTACCAGGCTCTCAAAAATGGCCCCCTAATTAAGACCAGCATTCATATAATTTGGAAATTGCAGGCCCCGCAACGATTCAAAGTGTTTGCTTGATTGATGATACTAAATAGAGTGCTAACAACTGATAATTTGGTGAAGAGAGGATGGAGCTTGGTGAATAGATGTGTCATGTGCAAGATGAACACTGAAACGGTATTGCACCTATTTACAACCTGCCCGGTGGCCCAACAGATTTATGAAGGAGTAGAAACAGCGTACCAGGTCAGAAAAACCCTAAACACGGCTGCAGAATCTTTGGTACTGAGCACAGCTTACACTGCAAATGGAAAGATCGTCGTTTCTTATAGTCAATTTCATTGTGTGGAGGGAACACTGTACAAGAATCTTTAGAGATAAGGAGAGCACGGTACAGGAGCTCTTGCAGCAGATAGGAGTCCAATGGCAGTACATGATAGAAGAGAGATAATAGAACAGGGCGCATTGACACAGTCTGGAAGAAATTTCATGTAAATATAATAATATAAATCACATCTAACAATTTTATTTTAACATATAAATTTAATTTTTTTCTATTATTAAAAAATAGAGACATCATGAAGAAAAAAAAATAAAAATATTTGAACTCACTCATAAAATAATGTTGGTTATTTAATGGTCAATGAATCAAGGTAAGATTACCGGCTCATGTACAACACCGGCCCAAATAATCAACAAGTTAAAATACTTGTTAAGAGAATGAAGTAAAATTAAAAATTGAAGTGATGAAGTTTTTTCTATAAAACTATTTCTAACACTACAAAACAATAAAATGGACCAAGAAGACTTCATTCCGAAAAACGACTAATTTTAATTGAAATTATAGAAGTTTTCACTAATATATTCATCAAAACTTAAAGTATACTTAAATTCAGTGTATGAAATTAATTAGTTTAATTAAAATTTGATGTTGTATAATTGTTAAAATCTATTAATTTATCAATTACTCTGTAATTATTAAAAAAATGTACTTTTTTATGTTGTATAATATTTGATAGTATTTGTTTCGATTTAAAAGTTATTATTTTAATATATATATTATTTTCGAATTGGAGTTAAAAAATAATATTAAGTAGAAATAAAGTTGATGCGATCGCATGGGCAGATGGGCTAGTACCGTATGTTCTAGAAATGTGAAAAGGTGGCCAGGTATTCAATATTTTTAAATGTATGAATAAAAAATTGATTAATTAATTTTACAAATGAACGAATAGAACCAAGCTAACCCCGACATTTTTATTAATATCCTTAGTTTAATACAAATTATTAATTATACCCAGAATCGGACCAATTATCGAAATATACCCAAGCCGGCCATTTTCTGGCCGGCTAAGTTCCCTCCCTAAGCTGGCCAGAAAATGGCTGGCTTTGTACCTTTTTTTTTTTTAACCGCATTATTTTTGTTTTAGGTGATTTCTATTAGAGTCAAATATTTCATTTCTAAGTTTCGTACAAAATAATAAAGTACACACAAATTACAAATAGAGTCCACACATTTTTTACAACATGCATACAAATCACCTATTACTGCTACGTCTAAACTGTAATCCCCGAAGTAAACCACTTGCGAAAGATGCCCTACGAGATGGTCTACCAGGTGGCTCTGGTTGCTCAATAGATGGGCCGGCCTGGGCTCCAGATGGCGCTACTTGGCTTGTAGATGGGCCGGCCTGGGCTCCAGATGGCCCTGCTTGGCTTGTAGATGCTCTTGTTGTGCGTCTAGTAGTGGTGGTTGGACAGATGGCTCCCCTTGCACCCCAACCGCCTCTCCTCCTATGTCAACCGCCTCTCCCATTGCTTCGGCATACATGTTACCACCAAAAAGGTATAGTACAAAGTTTCAGTACAGCAAGCTGTACTTTTTAACCTTAAAATACACTTCTGGTTCAGACTGCAAGTATACAATCCTACCGCGTAGTATATCGTCGGGTATCGATCACAGGGACGGTTCAAGTGTTATCCGGACTCTACCTAGGTTAATTAAAAACTAGAAGTTGGAAAATGGTTGATTTTGGTTATTTAATATTCCTACAGATTCAAAGCAGTAGTAAAGTGCAAGAAAGAAGATTAAACTGGTTTTAATCGATAAATAAAAGCGTTCCCAGGGTTAAGACTTTATCTCAGTTTTGCCCTCAGACTGTCCTGTCCGGGCCGTGTCATTTCCTACACGGGCCGTATTAGTTTACACGGGCCGTGTCAGCCTCGGGTTAATGCAGCAGCTATTGTTTCTTTGTATCGTTCCTTTGTGTAGGGTTCTACTGACCAGACCTAATGCTTCTGAACCTCAACTGTCGTTTGTTGGTTCATCAACTTGGTATGGAAACTGCAGTATATGCCCTCGTCGGGTTCTAAACCTCAACTTTCGTGTTTTGGTCCAAATTACCTAGTTGCTTGATTGGTATACTAAAGGTAACTCCTATCCGTCGATAGAGAGTAATTTTCGCCTTTCGGTTACTACTTGATTTCGCCTTTCGGGTCACAAATCCTACCTCATGTACTTAGTTTGGTTGAGAGACTTTTAAGGGCTTGAATACCTTATAGATGTGATCATTCATCTAGTGGTAAACCGATATAGGTCAAACACTACAACCTAAGCAATTAAATACTACTCAATCAATCAAACACAAATTTCAATACAAATATTCAATAACTAGCATGCAAGACAAAACATTCGATTACATCAAAACCCTAGAAACAAAGTAAACTACTCACACATAGTTCTAAAACAGCAAATACAAACAAAGATAGAGTTGATCATGACAAAACCCAAAGCACAAAGAAGATCAATCGAAAACTCACGTATTTCGCTTCTCCAATTCGCCTCCAAGCTTAGCCGCCAAAGACAAACCCTAGAATGTGCTCTCCTGTTCCAGAATGACCCTCTGTTGGACAGAGAGGCCCCTCTTTAATGCCAATTCGCGACCTTCCTTCATTAGCCTTGTTTCCAGATTTCTGGATCTGTTTCCGGAAATGCTTGACACGGGCCGTGTCAAATCTGTCCGGCCCGTGTAACCTGTGTACTTAGCTCAAATTGTAGATCTTCTCGCAAGCTTTCCGAAAAGTGGTCATACACTCAAAATGGAGTTACGAGTCAAAAGTTATGACTGTTTTAAGTTCGGGTGCTGAAATTTCAGCATCATATGGATGGTGTCCTGGTCGTGTCTGTGGTCGAGTCGAGGTTGACACGGGCCGTGTAGAATGTGACACGGACCGTGTAGAGACTTCAGAATTCCAGATTTCTTCTCGATTTCGCCCGAATCCTGCAAAATAAGAATAAACTTGCAGCAGTACCACATTCTAAAGATATTCAATGAAATACAACTGATTTAATAGATTTAAACACAGGTTTGGTACAGAAATTGGTCGGAATTATAGGTCAAATAACGAGACATCAATACATAGCAGTTGCATCTAAACGGCTCGTAGCTGTGCTACGCCGTGACCCTCCGGACCCACTTCCCGACGCCATTACTCGCTCATTTTCTGCCGCATTTGCTGCGTTTCTTGCCTCTGCATTTGCATGTGTTACTTAGTAAGTTGGTATAAATTGAAAAAAAAAATAATTTGGATGAATGTTACATACCTCTTCGTTGCCTATCGGAAGTGGAACGGCGAGCCTGATGCCCCTTTCGTCTACCTTCCATTTCATCCATCGTCATTACACGACGGGTGTGTTTTCGCCTCCCCTTCCTAATCCAACCACTACTCGGAAGGATTATGTCTCCAGGATTAGGAGGCCAGTCTCCCATATTACCAATTGGATTGAACACATGGTTCCAAGTACTCACAAGATAGGGTGTTTTATACCAGTCTGCAACAAAGTCGTCGTCTTGCCAGTTTCGGTCACGGCAAACAGCTAAGACATGAGCGCACGGAATAGAAGTTAATTGGATACCTCTGCAAGTGCATTCCATTTGTCTGTCGGGACCGCGCGTCACAATATACATGAACTCCCTGTGAGTGGGTTCCATGTTGCCCATGTCGCTACGGGTGCAAGGAACGTACTCATTTGGGGATGAAACTTGGTACTGACCTTGGCCCTGCGTGTAACGCACCAACCGCATTTTTCCAGCTTTCTCCCAACATTTTCTGATCTTCTGCAAAACCCGGTCAGACAGAACCTGTCCCTTGTCTTGTAATTCCATTGCTCGCTGACGCCGCTGAACAAACCATCTGTTGCACGTGTAGAACGTATCCTCCACTATGGCACAAACAGGCAATCTACGACTCGTTCGGAAGACATTGTTGAGCGACTCGGAGCCGTTTGTTTTCATGATACCAAACCGGTATCCTCCGTCATAGGTTTGGAAAATTTTCTCATAATTGGACGGCTCCATCACATCATTAGGACGTACTTTGCCCACTCTCTTTAAATATGCATTACACTGCGGATTTAGCTGCACAAAAACAAAGGGGTGTTATTTCATTTTCATAAAATTCTTATAAGATAATTAAACGAAATGTTATAAGTTAGACATACATGAGCAAACTCTTCGAACATCTCTTTCAATTTTCTCGGCTTCTTCCTCTTTGCTCCTTCCCTGAACCTCCATCCGTACCATCTGTCTCCTCTACAGTTCTTGACCAGGTTGTCAGCAACATGCTGCATACAATACCTGTGCACAAAAAGCTCGGGAGGCCATCCGTATTCAGCTGTCAGTGCAGCTTTGATCCCCTTGTGCTGGTCCGATATGACACATACAAATTTACAGGGGCCGAGCACTTCATTCCTCAACCACTGCAAGAAAAAACCCCAATTCTCAGTATCCTCCTACCGTACAATTGCAAATGCAATAGGCAACAATTGGTTCTCGGCATCGTAGCCGCAAGCTATCAAAAGCCTCCCCTCATATCGCCCAGACAAGAAGCAGGCATCGATGCTGATCACTGGTCTCAGGTACTGGAATGCCGCAATGCATGGACCAAACGCCCAGGCTACGGCTCTGAACTGGGCAACACCTGGCATGATTAGTCCTGTTTCCTTATTCCGTACCGGGCTGGTCAGAAATTGGTGGGTCGAGCCGGGATTGTTGTGGCAAATTGCAAGCAGCAGTGGTCTCAGCAAGCTGTACGAAATCTCCCAACTCCCAAATTGTCGAGCTATTGCCAGCTCACGGCCCCTCCACAGTCGGTTGTATTTAGGTGTCACATTGTCATACACAGACAAAACAATGTCTGCCACCGTCTCGATGCTCATACACGGGTCCTTTTTAATGGCGTTCTCAATGACATCGGCAATGAGTGCTACCGTCAGACATTCGTGGTCGTCCCTCGTACTGTCAGTCCTACATGTGTGAGGCCTGTCTTGCTTAGTTATAACCCATGCGTCTCCACATCCCGTCGGCTTTGCCCTAAGCTCGTAACGGCAATTCTTGTCCTTGCACAGCAGAGTAACCCGATCCCTGTCACTTTTCCAAGATCTGAACTCCTGATTCTTTTTTATATGGTGCTCTCTGATCTTCTTCATTAGGTCTTCTTTGCTATTAAAATATTGGTTTGCAGTCAGCTCACCTTTGTACTCAATCCGTTGCCCATAATAACCAACATCTGCTTCTCTAAACTCAGAAACATCATTGAGGTCTGGGAACGGGTGCGTATCAGTCCGGCCACTAAGGGGCCCCCCAGCAGTATGCCTTTCAGCTGTTTCAACCGGCCCGTCTTCATCGCAACCTTCCATGTGATCTGAATCCCCCCACATGTCTCCCTCAAATTCATCCCCGCTCCCCAGATCGTCCTCCGGTTCTTCATTAATATCTTCAAAGTCCGGGCAGCTTGCATTGTCTACTGGTGCAGGTCTGGGGTAATGTGATACTGGAGGTAACGGTAAAGGAGTGGCATTTACGGATCTAGGTGGGGTTGAAACTGAGTGTCTTGGTCTGCCTCGATTGTGTCTAGGTGGGGATGCAACTGAGTGTCTTCGTTGAGGTGCTGGTGGAGTGACGTAGTTGTAGGGTTCTGGGTCAGGTTCGTTGAGGAGTAAGGTGGAGTCACGTCTGTAGGTTTCTGGTTGTGGGTTATAATGTGGTGCCGCTGATCCAGAGCCCGAACTTCCAACCCCAGGCTCTACCGGAACTCTTCTAGCAAATATTTCTATTAGAAAATTCCCTTCGGACCTCAAATAACCAAACATGCCTCTCCACGTACTATCATCTACCAGTTTCGCAACTATAAATTTTCCGCTGGAGGGATGGCAATATCGGGTTGCCAATTCTAGGTCCCACATTTCTGGGTTGTAACCGGTGTGTGTGTAAACTATGGATTTCAGGTCTAAAAGTGAGATGTCATCTGGAATCATTAATGAATGAGCTGCATCTTTGTTGTAATACGCCCCTTCTGCACATTAAGCATCTTCCCACCATAGTGTAATGAAATAAAGGCCATGGTAAACAAACTACATTTTATAAAATGGTAACCAATTGTCAGGTTACTAAATGGTAAACAATTGTCAGGTAACTACATAGTAAATAATTGACTGGTATAGGGTATAGGGTATAGGGTATAGGGTATAGGGTATAGGGTTATATGGTATAAGGTATAGGGTATAGGGTATAGGGTTTAGGGTTATAGGGTTATAGGGTTTAGGGTTTAGGGTTATAGGGTAATAGGGTTATAGGGTTTAGGGTTCAGGGTTCGGGGTTATAGGGGTTATAGGGTTTAGGGTTTAGGGTTTAGGGTTTAGGGTTATAGGGTTTAGGGTTATAGGGTTTAGGGTTTAGGGTTTAGGGTTATAGGGTTTAGGGTTATAGGGTTTTAGGGTTTAGGGGTTTAGGGTTTAGGGGTTTAGGGTTATAGGGTTTAGGGTTATAGGGTTATAGGGTTTAGGGTTATGGGTTATAGGGTTATAGGGTTATAGGGTTTTGGGTTTTGGGTTTAGGGTTATAGGGTTTAGGGTTATAGGGTTTAGGGTTTAGGGTTTAGGGTATAGGGTTATAGGGTTATAGGGGTTATAGGGTTTAGGGTTATAGGGTTATAGGGTTTAGGGTTTAGGGTTATAGGGTTATAGGGTTTAGTGTTTAGGGTTTAGGGTTTAGGGTTATAGGGTTATATGGTTTAGGGTTTTACGGTTATAGGGTTATAGGGTTTAGGGTTTAGGGTTTTAGGGTTATAGGGTTATAGGGTTATAGGGTTATAGGGTTATAGGGTTTTGGGTTTTGGGTTTTGGGTTTTGGGTTTATGGTTTAGGGTTATAGGGTTATAGGGTCTAGGGTTATAGGGTTTAGGGTGATAGGGTTATAGGGTTATAGGGCTTAGGGTTTTAGGGTTTAGGGTTTTAGGGTTTAGGGTTATGGGTTATAGGGTTTAGGGTTTAGGGTTATAGGGTTTAGGGTTTAGGGTTTAGGGTTTTAGGGTTATAGGGTTTAGGGTTTAGGGTTATAGGGTTTAGGGTTTAGGGTTATAGGGTTTAGGGTTTAGGGTTTAGGGTTTAGGGTTATAGGGTTTAGGATTATAGGGTTTAGGGTTTATTATTAAATTTTTTAATAATATAATTAATTATTCTATAAAATAAAACATAATAAAAAAAATAATAATAAAAAAAAAATTACCTGAACAGTGATTGGCCGATGCCTCGGGGTCTGTGCCTTGAGATGAAGGGAGGGGGTGCTCTTTTATAGAGTTTTTGGGTTTTAAAAAAAAAGGTACAAAGCCGGCCATTTTCTGGCCGGCTTAGGGAGGGAACTTAGCCGGCCAAAAAATGGCCGGCTTGGGTATATTTCGATAATTGGTCCGATTCTGGATATAATTAATAATTTGTATTAAACTTTGAATATTAATAAAAATGTCGGAAGCTAACCTAATTGATGTTTATATATCAAATTATATTTAAAAAATGATGGAATTTAATTAGCTAATGATCGATTAACTAATTTTAATGTAAATGTTTTTTTACCACTTAATCTAGAATAAAATTAATTTCAATAATTATAAAAAAATTGTGCAAATATATTTTATGTGTAAATATTTTTTTACCAAGGTGATCATCATTGATGAGGAGACTATTACTGGCAGCACTGGTGGAGAGATGGAGCAGAGCCAGTAGGGCTCTTATAATTGCGTTTTGTGCTATATACAGTTTGACTTGTAATGATTCTAATTTTAGTATAACCAGTAGATCCTGGTTCAGACTGGTTATAGGGTGCCAGACGTTTTATTGCATCCAAACCCATTAACACACTAAACCTGTTTCACCGTCGACTCTCAAAATCTTTCCCATTTCTGCTTTTTTTTTTTAAAGATTAGTGCCTTTAAATGCATCTTTTCCATTTCATATACCCTCTCTTAAAACACTCTTTTATTGCATCCTTCCCATTTCATATACCCTCTCTTAAAACACTCTTTTATTGATCGCTTCAGCATTTCAAGAAACAACCAAGAAAACGAGACCACAATGCACCTCCACCTCTCTCTCCTACTCCTCGGAGCAACTATCATGCTGACATTATCAGTACTACCTCATCAGCCGCCGCCGCCCTGCAGCGAGATAGCAGAATGCGCACTAGCTCTAACTGCTATCTCTCCTTGCTTCCCATACATCAAGACTCGAAACAGCGGTCCCGCTTCAGCCCCGTCAGCAGTCTGCTGTAAGATATTCATTAAAGCGGTCAGGGCTGGTAGGGCAAGATGTGTCTGCTACCTTTTGTGGGACCCACTTCTTCTGGATTTCCCGGTTGATACTAATCGGCTGGTATCACTGTTTTCTTCTTGTGGGGCCAGTGCGTCAGTCTCAGCTTCTTCTTGGATCCATGATACATGCGGAGGTATATATACGAAAGTACATATTTGGTATATATATATTTTGGCGTTTTGATTATTTTCCCCTAAATATTACTAAATTTTTTGTCCTTTATTTGGGTTTGTATGTACGTTCCAAAATTTTTATTGTCGTGATGCCAGTTCGTTCCATGCGTAAAACTTGTAGGTTGACAGCACTAAAAATAGTACTTCTAGTTTATGCCTCTTTCGGCGTTTAATTAAAATTTGGGCTGAATCAGACAGGGCCTTTAAGAGCTAATATTCGGACGGTATTCTGCACCATGTCGTAGTGAAGTAATTCTTATTTTTACTGTCACAATCTTGTTATAAGATACATCGATCGAAGGTTGGCTTTCTTGTTACCTTTTGCAGTTGTACCAAAATTAAATATCTAGCTGAAGAACCTGTTGTTTTATGATAAAGTTGTCATCTTTTTACTGTAATTATTTCTAAAATTGGCCTCTTACAGAAATGGGGACCTTGCCTCCTCTTAATACTGTTGCCCCGGCTTCTACCAGAGCGTTCAATTCGAGCATAGGTACATTTTTTTGTGGTTTATAGTTTTATGAAACCGCCTATTTTTTTTACTTCTGTCATAAGAATCTGTTACTGCACAAGGTGCATGGTACGACATATATAATTCTTAGTACTTTGGTTTGACTGAAATAGTAAGACGTATAAAATACACGTAAAGTTCAACTCGTTGCATTACTGTATAGTGGTTCATACCAAATGAAATTAGCCCCTATAATTGGTACAGTAGTATATTTTTGAATTTTCTTTTTTACTATTTTTTTGTAATTATATTTAAAACTAACGTCTCAGACACCAATACCGTGTTACCATTTCCAAACGAGGCGCCTAGTTGTTGCAGCTACTTCGGTGCAAGTTCAGGTACTCTTTGATGTCTCTCTGTATTTTACGGTTTATTATTCTATGTATTGTCTAATTGGTGTCTAATAAAACTTGTTCTATATATACTTTGTATTTAGACTGGTCTCAAATCATACTTGTGCATCGAATTTTCCCCCAGAAATGTATGATATGGAAAATCTAAAACCCGATCTGGCTCAATATTTTTGACAAATTGATGGGCCCATAACCTAATTCAAATCCAAACCCAACTGATACGAAAACAAATTTACCAGCTATGAATTTTTAAGATGTTATTACTTTGCCATTTACACATAATTTAGTCAATTATATCTTTAAACTGTAACGAATTAAAGAAAAAGGCGTGATGTCGATCGATCTTTATGTGTAGCAGCACATGGAAGCTCTGGACAAGCAAAGGTTGCTTATGGTTTCCCAAGTGATCAAATTAGCATCTTCTTTTGGGGAATTATTTTGCTTATTGTTTCACTCCTGCCATTGTGGTGGCTTTTGTTCAAGGCGAAGGCAAATCTGTGTTCAAGTTTAAAAATTTTGTTGCTTAGCATTTGATATTGTTGGAATTTAGTTGGTAGCTAGAATTGATAGTGTCATAACGGTAAGATGTTGGGAATTAAATCTTTTGAGCGGATGTAAGCGTGGTTTGTCTAATATCTGTTAATTCTGCTTTTATTGTTAAATAATTTTTCTTACAAATTTGAGAAGAGTGCCATTAATGCTTTAATGGCTTTTATCTGTACACATGTTTTAAGAATGCAAACAACTTCGGATAATGATATTTATTAGACGACCCAGGAAATAGTCAGTTACCAGAAGAGTTGCTCTTTATGTAGGGCACCCTTTTATCCGTTTACCCGACCTGTACCGTATTAGATAAAACGGGTATGGGTAAGATTTTTTTTCATAAACTTATTGGGTACGGGTATGGGTAAATATTTTTTTTCGTTATTTAAACAAGGGTACGGGTAAAGCCTATTCCGTGCCTATTACCTGATTAGGTAATTATAAAAAATATATATAATTATATATATTATATATATATATATTAATGAGCAATGAATATTAATTCTCCAACTATTTTTTATAGTTGTGTTACGCTTAATTAACTATTAAAACATGTAAATAAATTTCAGCAAATTCCAATAAAATTTAGACCTTTAAAAAACGTATATATATTTGTGAAATGAACGTGTTTTAATGTATTAACGTGTTTTAATGTATTATAATATTAACGTGTGTTAATAATAAAAAACGTTCATTTCACAACTATTATTATTATTATTAACACACGTTTTGTTATCACACGTTAATATTATTAACACACGTTCATTTCACAAATATATATAATAGCAGTTAATAATATTTTTTTTATTATAATAGCATTACATGTTATTTACCTGCTAACGTTTTGTTATCCGACAACAATAACGGATAAGGTAATTCGTAGTGGGTAGGGGTAAAGTATGGATAAGAACAATTTATAACGGGTACGGGTATGAAAATGATTCCACCCGATCCTTACCGTGCCCGTTGACACCCCTATCTTTATGCTTTTTTTTAATTGTTTCGAATTTGTTGTTTACCCATTAGATTTATTGAATTTAGAAAATTTTGACTTTTTCAATATCGAACTTAGAATTATGAGGCACACAAATTTTAATTTTTTTTGTTTCAAAATAGCAACCCCATTTGAATGGATTTAAGAGACTCAATAGAGTTCTCATTTCTCCTTCCTAACCAATGCCTTCCTAAAACTACACTGTCGTGATATGTGTCCATTTTTGTAACAATAATAATTATAAAGTGCACCGTGCATGTGCTGGTCTTGACTCACTTTCACAATCCTTTATAAAAATAAGCTGTAGTGTTTTTGAGTTCCATGTGCCTTTTTTATTCATTTGATGATGCAGTTGAAGGATTTGGATTTTGATTGTGTTTTGGGACTATCTTCTTAGCTTGTAATCTGTCATGTTTGACTTTGATTGTCTTGACTCATTGAAGGCCTTGTAAAACCACAAATTCAGGCCGAGCTCCGGCATGATTTTCATAGCCCAATAGTTAATAATAAGAAGTTAATTGTTCAGGTCTGTTTAGAGTATTTAAATGGCAATTATATAAAGAAATGAAATGACCCTCTTCCAGTTTAACCACAATATTGAAAGGTCTTCGTGAAGTTAGAAAATAATTTCAATTTACGAAACTTAATATTTTTGAATGAAAGGCTGATAACAGCCCAGATTTATTAATATCAACTGAGTTCTTACATCTGTCTATGAGTTGTTACTATGAAATAAAATGAAGAAGAAACTTCTATCACTAAACCCTTTTACTA
This sequence comes from Carex myosuroides, assembly GCA_028015225.1. Lineage (NCBI taxonomy): Eukaryota > Viridiplantae > Streptophyta > Magnoliopsida > Poales > Cyperaceae > Carex > Carex myosuroides. The sequence continues at coordinate 4,381,939 of CM051486.1, read as the reverse complement.
AACCCCCCCTGGAAATATCCAAAATACGGTCTCAGCACACACACCCGCATCCTAAACTAGCTTGAATGATTAATTTGTTAATCATCCAGTAGCAAGGTTTCAGCTCCAGTTCGCATCATAGACCTATGGATATACCAGAACACAAAATCCTGCTCAACAAACTAAGATTTCCCACAAACAAAACACAGTCATAGAATTAACATCTACTGGTACCCAACTCATCATTTGTACCAGTAACAACTGAGCTAGTTGCTCTAAGCAATAACCGCAACCAACAAAAGCACAAAAAGCATGTAAAACAGACATGCAACAGAGATGAATATGAAAAACCCTCAATGGCAGCGGAATATATAGCCCTGAAATCACCGAAGAACCGCTGGTAATGAAAATGACTCTGTTACCAATTTGTTAGGGTTTCTAGAAGAATGAGAGGCCACAATCAAGAGACAGAATTTTATGAGGAAGCTTAATTGTATTTCTTGACTTCATAATTACATAGAGTACAAATGACATAATTTACAGCAACATAAATTTCTAAAGAGAGTACTCTATAAATGACCCGTCCGAAAATACCTTATACTAAAATACTAAATTCTTCCTCCTTAATATAGCATGTCAAACATGACCTACTATTCCTAACATCCTACTAAATCAAGCCTGATGAAAATATATAATGAGACGGTAGACATACACAACAAAGTCTAACAACAAAACAGAATAAACTGAACTCCAATTAATTTCATAAAATACTGTGCAAATCGGTTTTGGCTTCAACAAACCAATTCCATAACATAGAGATGTAATTCAAACAGAGGCCAAGCAGGAACCAGGGTATGGTAGTTCAATATACAAACAATCAACACAGTAAAACACTACGGATAAGCACAGTTAAAAAAATAGTGCACTGCAATGTACCAAATGTTTTTCCTTTTACTGAGCCTAAATGGTTAAGTGCAGCATAAGGTAATTAGCAGAAATCAATAAAATGAAGACCTCATTTTATTTGTATTTCATATTCACACGACTAATATTAAGTTCATCAGTAAACTTTTTCTTGTATTATGGTCATCATCTTGCACTAACCTGATATAATCCTACGGCGATTTCTGTGTGACCTGATATAATCCTACCCGTTAAGACTTAAGATAGTGTCGTGTGAACTGCGCTACAATTGTGACCGTTCTGTCTTTACACAAGTCACTATTTATGAAATCCGAATCACATCGGACCGTATATCATACAATATACGATCCGTTTTGAGATTCGTGCCAGATTAAAACGAACAACTCAGATCTCATTGTACTCGGTGCAGTATTGCACTGACCGTGAATTCGTACTGGGGATATTCGACGGATCTGTATCCGGAGTAACCTCATTTTTTAGTTTAGATTTGAATCGTCATATTCGAATCGGGCCGTCAGATTAAAGGACCTCGTGCGCTTCCCCTTGACTGGATTCGTATCAGACGGTGTGGATTTAAACTAAAAAATTGAGTTACTCTAGGGGATCCGGACCCTTATCCTCCCATGTTTCTGACTGAGTAAAATTAGCACTCATTAAATCTCGGCTTATTGATTGGAATCCGGTGCGCGGTTAAAAATAGGGGTTCCGTTTTGAGATTCTGCCAAGTTAAAACGGACGACTCAGATCTATCTAATTGTACTCATATCTAACAAGCAAAACTTTTGTTTGTTCTAAGTATTATGTTGGGAAACATTATTTTGAATAATTCATATTTAGACAGAGATTTATGAAGAAAAAAATTGGCCTTTTAATTAAGAAAATATTCCAAAGAAACCCCTATAAGCACTTATTAGGATTATATATTCAAGATATTATGTTGAAATTCTTTTGCGTTTGAACATTTTCATTCGTGATCTTGTGGTACATATAGGTATAATCACCTGTATTCTTAGAATTTTTCACAAAAAAAAAAATCATTATGTTGCTTTTTATGCCTTTTTTTAAAAAATGTTTCGAAGTTGTTGTTTACCCATTAGATTTATTGCATTTATTAAAATTGATTTTTTTCAATATGGAACTTAGAATTATGAGGCACACAAATTTTTTTTTTTTTGGTTTCAAAATAGCAACCCCATTTGAATGGATTTAAGAGACTCAGTAGAGTTCTCATTTCTCCTTCCTAACCAATGCCTTGGCATAATCATCTGAGAGTGTTAATTCTACTGATAAGGCGGAATTTAGAAAAGGATAAATTTTCCAATCAGAGATTTTTGAGGCATCCAGTGCCGCTGTACATTTGAAGCACCATCTTAAAAAGCACATTTTACATCGAGGAAGTCATTATTTTTGTACATTTCATGAAAACCGTGCTCTCAAAGTGTTGATGTTCTTGTTTTAAATCTGCAATGCTTTCGATTCGGGTTTGGATTTAAAAAAATTACGAAGATCGAATTTTACGGGTATGTTTGCATGAACGAGAATAAAAACAATTAGAGAATAATATTGTTATTTTAATTTGGATGCAAATCTAAACTTATTCATTTTTTTTTAAATGGTGATGGGATTAATTAGTACTTTTTATTAATTTAATATTTCGTAGAAGTAGCAGATCATCGTTCTTAGAATTAGTATTCTTTCAAATTATACAATTTAAATAGATATCTATAATATTTGGAATAACATAAAATCAAACACTCTCCTCGTATTATTCGGATTAGCATATCTCATGCACTAATTTTAGATACTAATTCATATATCATTTTTTATACTGTTATTTTGACGACCATTCAGACACACCTTTAAAAGTTTAGTAGGTGTTGCGCCGTTGAACTTTTACAGTTCAGTTTTTCAAACACTAAAAATTTATTGATTTTTGTTCCAATGTTAATTTTATCCGAGGATCAAATGCCTTTACTTTTGATGCTTTTGTTGTGACTTTATTTTTTATTTTTCAATAACTTCATTTTGAAAACTCGAATGTCAAAATACAACTATTAAAAATTATCTCTATCATTTTCTTTATTTAAATGTAAAATGTTATAATATATATCTACCTCGTTTCAATTGATAGCAAGGATTTGCAAAAAATTCGCTACAAAAAGACGTACTTCAGAGATTTTTCTCTCCAAATTTCTAAACAGGCGCAAACCAAAGCAACAGGTCCCGCTCTATTGTAATCTTGAAATGTTAAATATGAAGCAACTTGCAGTGTGGTTAGTATATTCATATCAGGTTAGATCTTAAGACTGTTTTATTTAAATTTTTACGAATCATAAATCTATATTTTGCAAAATAGGTTTTGAAAATTTTTGGCTTGACTTTTATGGGACAAAACCTACACACTCATAAAGACTTTTCCGTACCTAGCACAGTTTTTACCGGTCTTAAGTTGCGATGTCAGGAGCTTGCCACACAGTATACTGTTTCTACCCGTCTCAGAAAATCTACAGTCCAGAGTAGATAAGATAATGGATTTCGTCAACTGCTTTACCAATTACCACCGCCTCCGGTTCTTTTTTTTAGGAAGAAGTCTCTCTTTTTTCAATTGTAAATTTGTAACTAAGCATACAGTGATGAGGTTTTCTACAAACTACAAATTAAATTTAAGAAAACTTTTTTGTTGTAATTTGGCATATACATGAAAAGAGTACGAGATACTAAATATATGCGGAGCTAGTGGGAGTAAAGCAAAATACCTTTTAACTAAAAAAAATTGTAAGTATGAAATATGTGTTTTTAACTTTTTTATTTTCTTACACAACCATATTGGCATATTTTATTACAAATGTAAAATGTCTTACTTTGGAAGAAATATGATTATTACATCAACATAAACTTGGGTTTTATGATGATATACGGAATACATTGCTTTTTTTTTTCTTCTCATCTGATATTCATTTTAATATATCCCTTGTACTGTACTTAAAATGTTTAGCATATGATTCTAACTTGACATTGGAATATATATTGCTTATCCAATTAAATACTTTCAAAAGTTTAAGATTATAAAATACTTTAGATGAAACTATTTAATATTCAGAATCTTCAAATTCTCACCATCTGATTTTGATCAAGGGTTTGTAATCTCATTATCAAATCATATTTATAGAAAAATATTCTTGGTATATTTTTGAAGGAATTTATTTTCTTATTGAGTTTAAAATACTACGTTTACAATTTGACACAATTTGATTTATATGTGCATCAAAAGATGTGTATCCAATGAAACCCGTATTTGATTTTTTTTTTTTAAGATAGATGCAAATACAATTAGATATAGATATAAATACGGATACATACATAGATATAGAACATACATGAATATAAATTTTTCTTAATTTTTTATAGCAAAATAAAATTTTCGATTACAAATATCTATAAACAACAAATATTATAATAAAACTAAAATTCATAGCATATCTAATTGTAATGGTTAACAGAATAATTTTTTAGTACCAAATTTTAAATTATAACGTATATATCTTGCTAATTAGATATCTTTATTATTAGCGATATATCTGCATCTGTAATAATTCACATATGATATTTATATCTAAATTTGCAAATACAAATTAGATATTTTCCGACCGTTTCCATTAACTAACAAATTATCAAGAGGAGGGTTCAAATGCCTCCATTTTTTTTGCGTCCACCGTGCCTTCAATTTTAAAAACTTTAATAACTCAAAATTTAAAACTTAAAAGTCAAAATAAAACCATTGGATATGATCTACATCATTTTATCTATGTGCTCATAAAAATTATCACATTTTGATTTTGTTTTTATGTGAATCAATAAGTTGAAAAATCAACGTTTAGAAATTATCCACATTAGTACGTTTTTTAAAGCTCTTGATAACAACCAAAACAAAATTGAAATGTCATAATTTTTACACGTGTATAGATAAAATAATGTAGATCATATCCAACGAATTTATTTTGACTTTTAAGTTTTAAATTTTGAGTTATTAAAGTTTTTAAAAATAGAAGCATGATGGAGCACGATGGAGGTATAAAAAAAAGTAGGCATTTCAACAAGAGTGAGGTTGCGGTGCTATGCATAGCACGGATTGGGTCCGTGCTACGGCTCAAAATTTGACTTTTCAAAATCATAACGGTCGATCCGAACCGTTCAACATGATTATAAAATGAATATGTACTTGCAAACCAAATTTTACATTTTTTCGAATTTTTTACTATTTTTTTAGATAGGCTGTTTTTGGATGGTCCAGAATGTTCAGATCAAGTGATTTTCGAAAAAATAGTAAAAAATTCGAAAAAATATAAAATTTGATTTACAAGTATATATTCATTTTATAATCATGTTGAACAGTTCGGATCGACCGTTAAGATTTTAAAAAGTCAAATTTTAAGCCGTAGCACGGACCCAATCCGTGCTATGCATAGCACCGTAGCCTCACTCTATGAACAATCCTCAGTTACCAATTAGTTAGGCTGTAGCAAATCTCAAACAATTCAAGCGATTTGGGGTCACTTGTGGGCCCATACAGAGAACAAGTCCGGATGCGTCCGAAGGCAGGTACGAGTGGGTCCCACATAGGAGCCTCGTTCAACACATGCTTTTCTTCGCCTTGTGACCGAATCTCATCTCATTTTTTAACCTTTTTCTTTGTCAAGATTGAAGGGGAATTTGCAAAAAGGTACCTTCTATTTTTGTTTTCAAGATAAAGACCAAGACATGTTTAATTAAAGAAAAAAATTCAAATTTTATTTTTTAAATAAATTTCAAATTTAAATCTAGTTAATATTTGAAGGTTTTGATTGGGCACACGGAGATTTCTACAAGCCATGGAGAATTCATCAAAAGTTTGAAGACTTTTTCAACCAGGCAGATTTTTTATGTAATTTTTTTTTAAATATACACAAAATCATTGCAATACACATTTATTGACCTTTTCGACAGTCATACCTGCTCTCTAGAACCGTATGAGACACGCTAATGTTTCACCATCACAATATATTTTCTTGATATGATTACTAAATTATGTTTGGTAAAAAAATTTACATTATTTTGATCATTAATGAATAATTTAATAAATTTAATAAATATAGAAATAGATAGTAGTCAACTATATACTGAATTTAGCTGCATTATTATGTATTAATCTGATTAAAAAATGCTGCTTACCGTCCGTTAATTAAGACCCAAAGAAACAAGACGAATTAGCACACTACTTCAAACGTTAAAAGATTTTTTCGAAATAATTAAGAGATTAAAGATATATTTAAAAAAAAAAAATTTACATCGACAGAAAAATGGTGAGAGGAGGAAAATAAAATTCAATTATTCCTATAAACTATAATCCGGCTAATTTGAATAGTGAAATATAGATCATTAATATTTATTACCAATCAATTGATCACTAATTCTCTTGGAGTTAGTGGCTCTAGTTAACATTTAGACTGTATTTCACAACATCTATATTAAACAAGGGAGAGAGAGAGAAAGGAGGGAAGCAAAAGTCTGACAGCTCATTATCGACGATAGTTACTTATTTCAGAATCGAGAATTCTGAGAGTGAGCGGAGGGAAGAGGAAGTAAGATGCGTGTATAAACTTGGTAATTTTGTTTACTCCGATTAGCAGTGTAGAAAAGTAGAGAAGGTGAACTCTTTCACATATCTTTCATTTTTTTCTCGTTTTTTTTTGCATCGCGCAATTATTTGGGAAGTACAGTCTTAAACAATTTAAATCAGCTCATTATTAAGAAGTATAATAATTTAGCATACAATTACATTACATGGATAGGCTGGACTGACCCACCCCTGTCCGGCTCACTGGATCTGAATTCGTCCAGGTCCGGATCCCCTAAAGTAACTCAATTTTTGGGTTTTGGATCGGGACCGTCTGATTCGAATTCATCGCTCGGGATCGCTTCGGGATTCGAATATGTCGCTTGGAATATGTGCGCTCCACTTCGGAATGAATTGCCGCAGATTCGGATCGGACGGTCCTGACCCAAAACCCAAAAATTGAGTTACCCCATCTCTGCTTGTAAATATCACAATATATATGATGAAAAATTAACTTCAATGATTCGGGAAAGGTTCGGCCGGGTAAAAAATTCGTGATTCGGATATAATTCGGGAATGATTCGGTACAACAAGAAAGCAAAAAAAAAAAACCAAAAAAAATCCTAAAAAAAAAAGTTGGAGAATAAAACGTATTATACAAGAATAAAACGTATTATACGCGTTTTATTCGAGAATAAAACTAATAGAGTATAGTTACTGTTAAGGTTGTTAGCAGTTACTGTGATTAGATTAGTTACACAGTAACTAATTCAGTTAGTGTTACAGCTGTAATTAGAAGGGCTTAAGAGAATGTTCTAGATTGATCTGTAAGCCTATATAAAGAGGCATATACTACTCTTGTAATCAATTAAGAAAGAATGAAATAAAAACATTCTGTTACCTCTCTATCTCTCTATTCTTGTTACTGTTTTATGGTATCAGAGCAATGGCAACTGATCCTGATCCTACCTTCTCTAATCCTTCTCCTACCTCCTCCGTCTCTAATGGCAGTCAAGAACCACCTCTTGTCATGTTAAATCTCCCTATCTCTACCAAGCTGGATCGGGACAATTATCTCTCATGGCAGTCCCAAATTGTTCCCCTTCTCCATGCCTATGGTCTTTTTCGATTTCTTGAATCAGCCGCTCCTCCAACGATTGAAGCGACCAATGGCAATTCACAAATCAACCCACAGTTCCTTCCGTGGTACAAACAAGACCAGATGTTACTCGGCTGGTTAAGATCCTCTCTGACTCGCGAAATCCTCGCTCAAGTCGTCTCTGCCAAGACTTCCGCTGACTTATGGTGTTCTCTTCAACAATCATTCTCCGCTACATCCAGGGCAAGATTAGCCGAGCTTCGCCGAAAGCTCCAAAACACCACAAAGGGGGGATCGTCGTGTTTGGAGTTCATTCAGAAGATTCGCGCAGTTGCTGATGAACTCGCGTTCATAGGAGAGCCTATTTCTGACGAGGATCTTCAGATGTACATACTTCAAGGTCTCGGCCCGGAGTTCGATCCGTTTGTGGTAGCTGTTCAGACATCGGCCTCTCGATCTATCTCCGATCTCACCTCCCTCCTCTACAGCCATGAAGCATTACTGCTTTCTAGGTCTCACTCTCGATCTCCGAGTAGCGACTCTCTTCCCTCTGCGCAGAACCCGATTGCGATGTACTCCAACAAAACGGGTTCTAAACCCGGTAAGGGTGGTTTCCGCCCGAAAGGAGGTGGTCACTCATCGCAACATCCTCAGCGCTACACAGGTGCTTCTAACGGGGCTCCCAGACCAAATGGGCCGAATCTCCAAAGGCCTCCTAGGCCGAACCCAGACAAAGATTGCATTTGTCAGATTTGTTATAAAAGAGGCCACCAGGCCCGCAACTGTTGGTATAGGGCTGATCTTACCAATTATCCAGAGATGCCTCAACCTCAGTTTCAGGCCCATTTAGCTCAGCCGCAGCCCTTTCAAGCCAATAGTGCCCAGCCTTCCTCTCTTCCCTCGGGTCCAGATTGGTACCTCGATTCGGGAGCTACACACCATGTTACAAATGATGTAAACAACCTCTCATCCTTTATGCCATACGAAGGATTTGACAAGCTCCATATCGGTAATGGTGAGGGTATGAATATTAGCCACATTGGCTCCTCTTCTCTACATTTTTCGAATTATACAATCTCATTAAAAGATGTCCTACTTGTGCCTTCCTTTGCTAAAAACCTTTTAAGCCTCTCCAAATTATTAAAAGATAACCCTATTCTCATTGAGTTTTTCTCTCATGTTTGTGTGATTAAGGACCTCCACACTTTGAAGGTTCTTCTTCAAGTCAAGCTTGAGAATGGTCTCTATTCACTCCCTCCTCAAACCAAACCCCAAGCCTTCTTTGGTGAAAGAACTTCGATCGACACTTGGCATGCTCGACTAGGACATCCCTCCTCTTCTACTACCACAAAAATAATACATTCACACTCTTTACCTTGTACTCGAAATAAAATGTCATTATGTCATGATTGCTTAGTGGCTAAGGCACATCGTTTGCCTTTTATTTCTAGCTCTTCTATTTCTTCTTTTCCACTTGAGATTGTATATTCGGATGTGTGGGGTCCCTCACCAATTAAATCAAGAAACGGTTTTCGTTACTATGTGGTGTTTATTGATGATTTTTCTCGCTATACTTGGATCTATTTTTTGCATTCCAAGGATGAGGTTTTACGTGTGTTCTCTTCTTTTAAGGGTCAAGTTGAGAATTTGCTCCAACACACAATCAAAGTTTTAAGAACCGATGGTGGAACGGAATATATGCCTATCACACGATCTTTTCCAACCATCATTCATCAAACCACATGTCCCTACACCCCTCAACAAAACGGGGTCTCCGAACGGAAACATCGCCACATCGTTGAACTTGCTCTTGCCAACATGGCTCGGGCCTCCATTCCCGAACGCTTTTGGGATGACATTTTTGCAAGTGTGGTATTTTTAATAAACCGTCAACCTCCTACATGTGACTCTACATCTCCTTTTTCCAAGCTCTTTCATAAACCTCCCGACTATCTCTTTTTGCGGGTTTTGGGATGTTTGTGCTTTCCCTACACACGCCCATACAATGCTCATAAACTTCAACCTCGTTCCAAACCTTGTGTGTTCCTTGGTTACTCTTTCTCTCAAAAGGGTTACAAGTGTTTTCATCTCGATACTAACAAAATTTTCGTATCTAGACATGTTCTTTTTGATGAAACACAGTTTCCTTTCAAGAAAATATCAACTGGAGCTGCTCTGGCCGACTACTCTCCACCAAATCCAAGTTGCTGGTTGCCTCTGTTGCACTCACCTGATGGTTCTGGCGTTCTACAACACAGGGGTCACATAGCCACTGCCGCAGTGCATCCTGCTACTGCCCATTCTTCGGATCTGACTTCATCCACAGCCTCTATAGCTGCTCAGCCCCCATCCGGCCCTTCCAGAGATTTTTCGGGTGCAACCCCTATTGCATCGGATCCATCTCCCTTCCATACTCCTGCGCCTCCTCTTTTGGTTGGCTCAATTCCCATTTCGGGTCCAACCCGAGTTGCACCGGATCTCCCTTACTCCCAGACTACTGCGCCTCCTTTATTGGTTGGCTCTATCCCCATTTCGGGTCCACCACCAATTGCAGCCGATCCCAAACCTTTTAAAGTTTATTCTAGGCGCCAAACCACAGAGCCTCTTCCAGCCAAGCCTCCAGCTTCCAGAGAGCAACCAATTCTTCCCAATCCTGTTTCTTCTTCAATTTTCTCTCAACAGACCCCTTCTTCTACACATCCTATGCTCACTAGAAGTCGTACCAAAAATCAGATTGCTCTAATTGCTGAAAAATTCATTGATTCCGAGCCAAAGACCTACAATCAAGCCAAGAACCATGCTCATTGGGTCGAGGCCATGCAAAAGGAACATTCCGCTCTCCTTGCCAATCATACATGGGTGCTGGTTCCCCCTTCTTCTGACCAAAATGTGGTTGGTTGCAAATGGGTGTTCAAAATCAAGAGACGGGCGGATGGCTCACTTGAGCGGTACAAGGCCCGCCTTGTTGCTAAAGGTTTCCATCAAGAGGAAGGTGTCGATTTCTTTGATACCTTTAGTCCTGTGGTTCGCCCTACGACTATCCGACTCGTGCTTTCTATTGCTCTATCCTATGGTTGGCCTATCAAGCAACTTGATGTCCAAAACGCGTTTTTGCATGGTGAACTTCAAGAGACCGTCTTCATGCAACAACCACCGGGTTTTGTCAATCTTGACAAATCCGATCATGTGTGCCGCCTCTCCAAGGCAATTTATGGATTGAAGCAAAGCCCTCGAGCTTGGTTTAATGCTTTGAGCAAAGCTCTTCTCAATCAAGGTTTTAAAGCCTCTCGTTACGACCCTTCTCTCTTCGTGTTTTCTTCTCATGGAAATACAATTATCGTTCTCATTTATGTAGACGATATTATCGTAACTGGTTCTAGCCTTTCTCTTCTTCAATCCCTTGTTACATCTCTTCAAAAAAAATTTCCTCTCAAAGACCTTGGTGACTTGCATTATTTCCTTGGCTTAGAGGTAAACCGGTCTTCATCTAGCTTACATTTGTCACAAGCCAAATATCTCAAAGAAGTTCTCACTCGTGCCAACATGACTCATGCTAATCCTCTCCCCTCACCAATGTGCCCCAAGACTACCCTCTCTAAGTTTGATGGTGATCCGTTCGATGATCCACACCTTTACCGGTCAATAGTCGGGGCTCTTCAATATGCGACTCTAACCCGACCCGATATTGCCTTTTCGGTGAATAAGGTGTCCCAATTCATGCAAGCCCCAACCATCTCTCACTGGACAACGGTTAAGAGGATCCTTCGATATCTTAAGGGTACCCTTCTTCATGGTATCACTCTCAAACCGACATCTACTTTTACACTCCACGCATATAGCGACGCCGATTGGGCCGGCTCTTTAGATGATCGCAAGTCTACCACGGGGTTTTGCGTATTTCTTGGTCCTAATATTATTTCGTGGGGCTCTAAGAAACAGCCTACTGTGGCTCGGTCAAGCACAGAGGCCGAATACAAGGCTTTGGCAGTGACTAGCTCCGAACTTAGTTGGCTACAGTATCTCCTTGCTGAGTTGCATGTTTCAGTTTCACCTCCGTCTTTGTGGTGCGATAACATTGGTGCTTCCTTTCTAGCATCCAATCCGATGGTCAATGCTCGTACGAAACACGTTGAGGTCGACTACCATTTCGTACGTGACCGGGTTGCCAACAAATCTCTTTTGATTCGGTTTCTTTCTTCTAAGGATCAAATCGCAGATATTTTCACAAAGCCTTTAGCTTCACCTCGATTCAGCCTTCTCTCATCACGGCTTACAGTCCGAGCATCGGATTGCGGGGGGAGTAATAGAGTATAGTTACTGTTAAGGTTGTTAGCAGTTACTGTGATTAGATTAGTTACACAGTAACTAATTCAGTTAGTGTTACAGCTGTAATTAGAAGGGCTTAAGAGAATGTTCTAGATTGATCTGTAAGCCTATATAAAGAGGCATATACTACTCTTGTAATCAATTAAGAAAGAATGAAATAAAAACATTCTGTTACCTCTCTATCTCTCTATTCTTGTTACTGTTTTAAAAACGTATTATACGCGTTTTATTCGAGAATAAAACGTATTATACGCGTTTTATTCGAGAATAAAACGTATTATACGCGTTTTATTTTGAGAATAAAACGTATTATACATTTTTCTACGTTTTATTTGGAGTTCGATTCGGTAACGTCAAAAAAATATTTAATACATGAATTATTCCCGAATTAAACGCGAATCTTGTTACTATGGTGACCACAAGATACCAGTACGTTTGGATATCGCTGGACGCCACAGGCAATTAAAACTCAGGCGGATGGGTTGCAGTTGTGCACGTTTATGTATGCAGTAAGGTGCACTGTCGCTATCCATTATCCGTTCTCAGGCAAGCAATCTTGTGCTACATTTATTTTATTTTATTTTTAAAAAAAATCCCTAGGCATTGTGCTATGATTGTAGCCAATATTTTTAAAATAAAAACCGCGTATTCGATACCATGTTTTATGCAGTATATAATTATATGCATAAAAAAATATACATCGCATAAGTAATAACCCGTTTTAATTTTTCAAATTTTTATTTTGTAAGACATAAATAATTGGAGTGAGGCTATGATAATGTGCATATTACGGATCAGTCCGCGTTATGAATTCAATTATTTATTTTGAAGTTTAAATAGTCGATCTGAACCTTAAATATGACCTCCATATGAAATGTACTTTGACAACAAATTTTATATTTTTCAGAATTTGTTTAATAATTTTATACATAGGTAGAAAATCACTTCTTTTGGATAGTTCAAAACTTTTAGATTAAGTGATTTTCTACTTATCTAAAAAAATAGTAAAATAGTAAGTAAATTTTAAACATGTAAAATTTGGTTCAATATTTTATCATTAAATAAATCTAAGAGTTTTATAATATTTTCTTATTTGGACTAATATCTATTAAAATATTTTATTTAGTTCGTGTATTTTATTATTTCAGATATATCCGTATATTATCCGCATGTGTTAGCACACTGGTTATGATGTGGACAATTGCATGTATATTGAAAACCACATATTTAAAAAAAAAAGTTTCTCATTTCAGAAATAAGTTAGCTTTTTCCTCTTAATAACATGACATTTTTCAACTATATCGATGAATTTTCTTTTGAACTTCATATTATCAATAATCAACAGTTTTTTTTAATAGAGTTAAGTATTTCAACTTTAAAATTAAAAAAAATTAACCAAATATTAAACCTACAATCTTAAACACAGCAGGCATTATCTTGATCAGTAGACCAAAATAACTCTCTTTTAATTAATTAATAGTTAATGCTCTCATAAAAATAAATTAAGTATAAGTAAAAAAGGAGAGTCAGAGCTCAGAGCACGTTTGACGTTCTTGATGGAAAATATTATTATTTGAATGCAAGTTGCATTACAAAAGCCAAATATTCTTTTGTTAAATGAAATCATGCAATTATTGATATGGATGCCTAGCCGACAGCTCTTTTGTTAATGTATTTTCTTTTTGACCTAATGTATTGTGCTGTCTCAAGGCGATTGGATAACAAGAGATTTTTTCTACTCCATCGTATTTTTAAGAAGTTATTTTTTCTAAATTTTTACGGTTTGGAAGGGGTCTGGTCGCATGATGGATATAGCTCAATCTAATGGAGTATCATTTTTAAGTTTACTATTAATAGGCACGACTATTGACTGATACTAATACTATTCAATATTCTTAAGAAAATAAAAATATAAAATACTATTTTTTTTCTTCTCGCTTGAGCGTTTTTAGTAATCAATTAGTTAGTGTGAAAATTCGAGTACGGATCTGGATTCAGGCGTATAATATTCAATCTGTTTGCACCACTAAGCATTTGTCAATTGATTAGAATTTTTTCATCTATGAGGTTTTAACATCTTATATTGTTAACGATAAGAGATCAGATGATAGCCACTAACCTTTAAAAAGAAAAATCAAATGATCCAAATATTTGCGCATAGTCATAATTTCCTTTTTCAAGCAAATTATAAAATTACGAGTTCATACAATCATGTCATTTTTATGCGCTTTTAATATTTGTGACATTCCAACTTCGGTTTGAAGCCAAAAAAAAGACTAAAAGCAAATGTAAATGAAAATCACAAAATTTTACATCTCGCTTATTTTTCTATTTAATAGATTTAAGGTAGCACCTAGTTGTTCCCTCTGCAACAATTCTCCATTTTGTCTCTCAGAGATTAACTATCTGAGAGATCACTAACTATCTGAGGGACTACTAACTATTTAGAGGAACCGCCTAATATTTGAGAGATTTTTCAACTAGTGCGCGCAAATATGAATACTTATGCGCGCAACTATTAATATATAATATATCATGTATTCATACCTAAGATATCAAGTATTTTGAAAAAAAAAATTTGGACATATTAGCTTTCTTTTATCTCCCTCATCACACACCAATCTTTTACACGTTTTAGAGGTGAATTTTTTTTTCTCCGTTAAATCTCGCCAATATTTCTGACGATCTGTGAGAAATTTTGCGAATCTAAAACCACGAATCTTCTACGCAATTTTCTCTTTCAAATGATATCCATGATGACATATTTTCAGGTTGTCTGTCGCGCAAATATTCATACCTCGTCGTGCAAGTGTGAATAGTTCATGTATCAAGTGTTTGTATCTAACAAATTCTATTATTTTTTTTCATATGGCACTGAATGATGTCTGAAAGTATTAATATCAAGTATTGAAAGTATTCATACCTTATCATGCAAGTGTGAATAGTCCATGTATCATGTGTTTGTATCTAACAAATTCTATCAATTTTTTTTCCATGTGGCACTGAATGATGTCTAAAAGTATTCATACTTACGCATTAAAGTATGAATTGTTGTGTTGTAAAGTAACTTAAATCAGTTAATCTGTTTGGTCCTTAGACGTATGATAGTTACTGAGGAAATTATTTATACTTATAACTGAAGTGTGAATTGTTATGTTGTAAAGTATCTTAATTTAATATATTTTTTTACAAATGACTACGTTTGGCGCTTGATTATATTAATATGTAATATGGAAAGTATTAACACATGTGCATTGTTAGAGAAATATATTTTGTTATAAATTTTCTTTTGAAGATTGATGGTATTAACATGTAATCCGGAAAGTATTCATACCTATACGTTAAAGTAGGTGTATTTATATTGTAAAATATGTTATAAAGTAATCCTAATATGTAACAAATCAAGAACATTACAAATTAAAGTTTCATACAAATACTAAACACATTTAATCACACAATATTCTGAGGAACTTCCGATCAGTCCAAAATTATAAAGACCTAATATTTTTTTTTTTTGAAAAAAGCTCGTAAGCATACTAATATTAATCAGCCATAAAGCTATTTCTAGATTACAATAAAACAAAAACAATAAACAAAAAAAAAAAACAAACCTGATCTAGTTGTGACAAAGTAAATCCCTACTTAGAAGAAACAATCTTAAACCATTTACCAATACAGCAGCAATACTGAATAGGGAGATGGTGAAAACCTAAGGCTAAAGTGTTTTCTCCAGTGACTCGTCATTCTCAAAAATCGATATGGCAAAATTCTCATCATGTAAGTGTGAATAATTCATATATCAAGTGTTTGTATCTAACAGATTATATTAATTTTTTTTCTCATATAACACTGGATGATGTTTGAAAGTATTAATATAAGAGCATCTACATCCCTGAAACTATCAGAGTTTCTAATCTGATGTGGCAGTTTCTAAACCAGTTTCAGGGATGTAGACCAGTTTCTTATTTATCAACTGTGTTCAAGAATTTCTTAATAAGAAATCGTTTATAAACTGTGAGTTGGCAAAATGATTGGCCGGTGTTCGCTTAATTTTTTTCTTTATTTTATTTTATTGCTGATGTGTCATTTTAGAAACTCTTAAATTAGTTTCAGGGATGTGAACCTTAGAAACTCCATAGCCTATAATTTCTGAAAATTAGTTAGTAGTTACTTAGAAACTCTAAGAGTTTTAGGGATATAGATGCTCTAAAATATTACAAGTATTTATACTACTCATTTTGCTGGCAATGATACACCAACTCATTTTGCATAGTATGTAAGTATTTACTGGTACAAATTCTCCAGCACAGATTCACTAAAATTCCAGATCGAGTTGAACAAACACAATAAATATTACATAAAAGCAGAAATCCAAAAAAAGATATAAAAACTCTGTTGGCAGAGGCCAAAACCCTGAAAATTACAATATCATATACATTACAAGATTTCAAAGTATTTAAGAGTTTTTTTTTTTTTTATCAAAACCCGTACGTAAGTATATTTTATTGAATATAAAAACAGTACATAGATAAATAATTCAGATTTAAACTAGGCTACATTCCTAAAAGTAAGCAAGAAAAAATGAAAGCATAATAGAAATAAACAGAGAATAAATTGGCTACAAACTTGAAACTGACTTAAGCAAATACCAGAAACATAAACGAAAAAGTAGAAATTAATCCAAGAGCCCGAACTGCTCTTGAAACCCATCGTACCCGAGTACCATCCTTTACCAGCCATGCACTCAGCGGCGGATGTATATTAAAGTAATGGGATCAATTGACCTCTAATTTTTTTTAATTTTTTTTATATTTTTGTATAATTTTATATATAATTTAGATTAAAATGTTGTGATATGGTAAAATTAAACATATTCTCTACAGAAATTTTTATATGATTGACTCCTATTTTTATTTGATTCTCATAGTCTGAAAGTCTGACTCCGCTCCTGCATGCACTTATACTGACTTGCCCTGACGAGTCCCATAAACCGTCGACGTAGCATATATGCCCCCTCTTGATTTGCCAATGCATTTTCCCTATCCCTCTGTGCCGAGATCATAGTACGAGACCCCGATTCAGGCATACCAATACACTACTGCAGTAGAGCTGCATCTTGATCAGTTTTCCAGAAATACTGACGACACGTCTCAATATTTGGTATCTTGCCGCCGTATACCATAGTAGGTCAGGTTTAGAGATAAAAACTATGAGTGATTTCTATCAGATCAAAATTATCTAAAACAACAATGAAAGTATGTCACAGCTGTTACGCATATCCGGTAAATTAGTCCTTAGGTGTTGGTATGGGTCGGGCTCGCGACGAATGGCGGATTTTAGGCGCTTGATCGGATTAGAGGAGGCTGGTGCAGGTTTGTGTTACAGGTCGAGAGCGACGGAGTGGAGGCGAATGAGGAAGAGACGATGGTGGTGGAGTCTAGGGCTCAGGCAGAGAGCTGCTGATGCCATTGTTGTAAGTTTTAAGGTTTTACAGTCGGAGTTGATTGAAAGGTGTTAGGTGAGATCGATATGATTTTCCTGATTGGGAAAGAGAGACGATAAGACGGGTAAAACAGACAAGTCGTTAGCGATTTTAATCAGTTTGACTGAGTTGGGGGACTAGATGTGTTGACGGTAGGGCTGGGTAAAATTGCTCAAGCTTGTAACTCACTCATAACTCGCTCATTTACAACACGTTTGAACTCGCTCATTTATATCTCGAGTCAGTTTCAACACGAATTGGCTGACTCGTTTAATAAATGAGCTGAGTTTGAGCTTACTCCAACTCGCTCATTTATAACTCGAGTTACATAACATTAGTCACAATAAATCTCAGAAATTATTTTTGTTAAGCTGTTGTATGAAAAATTGTTGGTACTTATATACTAAGTTGTTGTATGAAAAATTACTGGTGCTTACGAACTATTGATGTATGAAAAATTACTGGATACTGATAAATTATTTTACTAATAGTATATAATTAACTGGTTAAACGAGTTGTGAGCCAACTCGAGTTGATAACGAGCTGAGTTCGAGTTGGCTCTACAACTCGTTATTACCATCCCAACTCGAGTTGACTCGCTCATTTATTTAATGAGCTGAGTTCGAGTTGGAGGTAACTCGCTCAAACTCGGCTCATTTACAGCCTTAGTTGACGGGGAACATTTTGGAGGATAGAATCACGGGTGGTGAAGATATAATTACCCTAGATTTAAAGGCTCGTGAAAACACACAATTTAAAGACATTTGATTATCAACGTTGCAATTCTTCAGGTGCATGAAAATCCTGAGAGTGTTAAATTGGTACTATAAATTGGGGTGGAAGGAGATATTATTTTTATTCTTTAAGTTTTTTGAATGTATGTAAACATTATTACTAATAGTTTTTTTCATAAAATAAAATTATACGACCGTTTTTTGTAGTAAAGATTGGAGAACAAGTTCAATAATTATTTAATATTCATAAGAGATTTCTTTATCCGAATTTCAAACCTACGATCTCTTATACGGAGAATATTACCTTTCTTTGCCTCTAGACCAAAGATGGTTCTCAAATTATATGACAGTTATTCAACAAGCCTTCCCAATCTCAATTTATTGATTCCACCCCTACATATAACACTATAATTCACCTTCATCTTCTCTCATTTTTTTTTCTCTGTATTCAGGTTTTAATGAATTGCCTAAAAAATGCAAATACAAAGTCGATAGAATTTTCTTTGTATCTTAAACCTCTTGCTGTCTTTAAAACAAGTCACATAGGATACAACATAACACAGTGAGTCTCTTAATCCTACACACCTCATCAATTAAGAAAAAAAATATTACATGCCAAAAGAATACTGGAAATATCAGCACAATTCAGCCTCAATCAACATTATAGGAGTTAGACAATCCATTATCGGTATCGGACACATATAAATCTCTAACGACAATACATTTTTAACTAAAGTAATCCTACTGGCTACATTCTGAGTTCATGCTCAGGCCAGATTTGACTGCTTGTGGGGCCAGTCCGAGCCACGGCTGAGTCTCCCCTTGCTTCTGCAAAGAAGGCTTTTCAGGCGAAGTGGATACTTGGTATGGCGCCTTAGCATTAAGCCTGGAGAGAACAGTAAGAAAATTATTAGTATATATAACCAAAGTGATAAGAGTAAATTTAAATAAGATAATTTTCTAAATATCATTCAAGAGATGAAGTCTTACCGATCCTTTCTCTTCTCAAGAAATCTGTGGAGTGATGCCTTCCTAGCAATGGGTAAATCTACAATATAGGAAACAAAGCACTTAGTACAGATAACAAATTTCAGATGCCATAAAAAAATAAGTAAATGAATGTCTGAATTATGCTTATTTTTAAAGAACTAATTACCAGGAACTGTGGGGTGAGCAGGCCTTTGCACTGGCGCAGGAGCAGGAACAGGAACAGGTGGCGGAGTATTATTGGTCGGCTCAGCTTGAGAAGTAACAGTACCTTTGTTAGCTATGTTCATCAAGTCTTTTGCCCTTTCAGCCGGGAAATTGTCAAAAACTAAAACTTTGTCCCCGTAAAATATTGTCAGCTGATTCCTGCCTGGCTCACTGAAAAATATACAATATAAAAATATTATTAAACCTAAATACGTTGAAAGGCAGCAAAAGGTTATGTTAACATCCAAAGTAGTTCCTAAAATATTTTAACAAATTACTGGATTTTCAATAAGGTATATAATTAAAAGAGCTCATCTTTTGCAGAGGGGTTCCTTTAGTTCCTATTTCTGATCACAAATTAAATTTGGATTTTCCATCTGGTTTGTTCAGATTAGAAAAATCAGAGTTACATACTTTTCTACTTCTGTACTCTCCTTAAGCCCTATTGCACAGGTGTCCCTATTTCAGATCACCCCATAAATTTGGCTTTTCACCAGCCGATTTGTTCAAATTAGAGTAAAACAAGTTACATAAGTTTCTACTTTTGTACTCTGGAAAGGGTTTTATTCGTTTATTGTAGTACAACTGTACAAGTGAGGCCAAATATTGTACTTTTATAATCAAGAGAAGTGCATTCATTTGCTTCCTCCAACTAATTAAGCCTCAGACGGAGAAAAATCAAAATATTTACACAAGTTGCATGTACTTACATGGATTTGGATGAAGGGTCGGATGACCCAAAACCTGTTTCTTGGGGAAACAGATCCATGGCGCTTTTCTCCTTCTCTCCTGGCACGGCCATCCCCGGCAATAAGCCCATAGTATTTGATTTCTGTGCTGCCTCAGCCTCACCTAAAATCGACAAACCCTTTCAAGTCATCTTTCAGAGCAAAGTTTCATGGCAACTAAAAAGTGGGAAAATTTCAATTTTTCCCTAAAAAATATACAAAAATAGCTCAAATTAATTTTTTTGAAGAGGCTCGCACCTTTGGAGTTCTCTAGTGAGCGAGAAGTGATCCCTAGGCCCAAATCAGCTACGCCCCCTTTCTGTTTGATGTAATTGCTCAAAAGATTGCAAGCAACAGCGAAGCTTGATTTATCTCCCGATCTAGCCGCCATTTCTCCCCTTTTTGCGCCCAAAACTAAAATCCACGACTCAAATCGATCTCTCAGCGCTCAAGGTTCTTCCAATTCGAGTGGATTACACACAATTCCTCTCCTTTATTCGACCTCGTTTTATTCCCCTCTTTCCTTTGCTTTTACTTCTCCGCTAAAGGCTTCTGGGTTCTGGCTGAGTCTTTTATATTTGTCCCTGTTCGGCTGTTCCCCGTCTCTTCATTCGTTTCTATTCAAGCACGTGATTCTTGAGGGAATTTGAAATGAATAAGATATGTATTCTTTTTTATAATTAGCTGTCGTGGCCTTGTAGTGGTGTACCTCAACACCAAACTTTATCTAAGATATTTTGTAACCATTTCCATGGAGTACAGACTACAGGGCAACATGAAATTGCTATATGCTTAGAATTTCAATTTATTTACATTTCTTTCAAGACATTTTTTTTATCATTGGATTTTGCTGAATACCGCATGTATAACTGTCGAAAGCTCAATGTTAAATTTCTCTATTTGTTTTTCTTGTTTAGATATAATTTCCTTTATTCAGTGACGAGAAAAATGGTTAAGTTCTTTATAAATAAAAAAGTATGTAATTAAAACAAATAGATATCAAAAGTAACAGAGCCTTTATTTAAAAAAGAAAATTCCGATGATCTCTTTCTCAAGTGATCATAATCTCTCTGTTTTTTTTTTGTGTTGAAACGGGAACCGCCTCTGATGTTATTATGATAGAAAAACAGGACCTTGTTATCCTCCATCTCCACCGTTCATTTAATCCAACAGCTTTAATCTCCTTATTTATAAAAAAAACACTGCCCGACAGGCTGACCGCTGACCAACTCTCTCCGTTTCTCTTTTCGTCGGAACCTCTTCTCGCTCTCCTCTCAACACCTCCTCCGCCTAGCTCAACTCGGCCTCCCCTGGATTTCCTTTTCCTCTCCCTCCCGCCCCAGCTCGCCCTTCCGTAAAAACCTCTTTCTCTTTTCATAAGGGCTTAACTTTCTCATACTGCTTGCTGCTCTTGCTCGAACTCGAAGAGTTTCTTTTGTTTGTGTAAATTGCTTGATTTATTAAAATAAGGACTGAGCCCCCCTCTCTCTCTTTGATCTGTGTGTACTTGATTGTTTTATCAACCTTATTTTTGTTTTATGTTAAGGCCAACGTGCTTTCAATTGATTGAAATTGTGATGCTAGAATTTAGGGCTTGCTTGATTGAATAATCTTGAATTGTTAAATCGATCAATTGCTTGAGTTGTGCACAGAGCGCTTTTTATCTGTTTGGGTGACTCTCAGTTCCGTTTAATTGAATTTGGGACTGGTACCAGTTCGGTACCAGTTTTCTGGTAGGAGGTACGGTCTCCACCAGTGTTGTGTCGCATACTGGTGTGAACCTAGTGTATTGACAAAACCCGCACGGTCCAACCCGACCCGCGCAAACCCGTGACCCGGATCCGAACCGACCCGGATCCGACTCAGAACCCGATCCGACCCGTCCTAGAGTGATGGGTCGGGTCTAAAACGGGTCGGATCCGGTTTTCTGGGCGAAACCCGACCTTCCCCCCGCCGAGTCAACCCGTCCACCCGGACCCGACCCGGACCGACCTAAAACCGACCCGAACCGGCCTAACCCGACCCAAAACCCGGCTGAACCCCCCAAACCCGGCCTAACCCGGGTGAACCCGATCTACCCCGACCCTAACCCGACCTAACCCGCGTGAAACCGGGTCAGACCCGACCTAACCCCCCCGAAACCCGGGTCTAACCCGGCGGGACCCGAGTCAACCCGAGCCAACCCGCCCAAAATCCGAAATTCAATTTTTTTTACTGTTTCCAACGGCAAATTCCCCCCCCCCCCCCCCAAACACACCCTTAAATATACCCCCATTCTTCATAAATTTTCACATCTCAATCTCATACTCATTATTCTCAATCTCATACTCCCGGAATAAAGGAGGAGGGTAACTTTTGTTTTTAAATCTATTGTTTTAAAATAATTCGATTTTAAAGATAAAAAATAATTCGTTTTTAAACTAATTCGGTATTTCGGTATATCTCGGTTTTAGAATAATTTGATTTTAACAAAATTCGGTTTTAACTTAATTTGATTTTGTTATAAGTTATAACAAAAAATATATTGAGTTAAAATAAAATAAAAAGAAAAAAAAATGCAAAAAAAAAAAAAAAATATGCCGCTGGCCCACTGTCTGCCCCTCTCTGCCTCTCTGGAAACAGAAAAAAAAAAACAGAAAACGAAAAAAAAAAAAAACCAAACCGGACCGGACCAACCCGGACCGGACCGACCCCCGACCCGATCTAACCCGCCCCGTCCTAACCCGCCGGGTTTAGACCGGGTTAGGTTCGGCCGAGTCAGACCCCAACCCGCCCCCCCTACCCGACTCAACCCGTTGACCCGGGCTAACCCGTGCCCGAGTCAACCCGGGGACCGGGCGGGTTTGGACCGGCCCGGACCGAACCGGACCCTTTTCAAGCCACTATGTGAACCAACTGTTGAGAAGGGTAACCTCAACTATGCTTGATTTGTCCATAATTTGAGCCTAAATTGACATCATTTTAGCTTCGTATATGCAACTGAGTGTATTTTATTCCTATTCTCACATACAATACTTGAAAACAACATGTCCTTTAGGTTAAACCCCAAAACAAGGTAATTACATCACATGATTTTCTCTTCTAGATTCTTTTAAAATGCTCAATTCAGCCAATTCTTGTTAGTAAATTATGAGTAAACATATTTCAGGTTCCCTTTTTACCATTTCAATAATTCCACTTACTAAATCATTGCACTTACTAAATATGATTTACTTTTACAGGTAAGGAGTCATGTACAAAAATATTTCTTAAAGGTTCAGAAAAATGGACCATGTATGCTAGTTGGTCTTTAACATCACTAGTGCTACATTAAAACAAAAACTGAACCTCCTGACATGACAGGAGTAGCGTTATATTTGTGTATTGTAAACAAGTTGTGAGCAATAAATGTCTATACTGTAGGAAATTTTATATATTGTTTTATCATCCTTTGCAATGCATCCATCTCGCAGATTTTAATAATTCTTCATTTCTCAGTTCAAGGACATTGTTGTCATTTTCATAAAAAAAATCATAATTCTCTATTCCTTTTTATTATGATCTTGATATTCATATAAGAGCAGAACTAGGGTGTGATGCGCTCACGCCGTGAGCGCACCTCCTAGAGGTCACATTTTCAAAGTTCAAATAGTCGATTCGAACCTTCCAACGTGTTCTTCATATTAAAATATGTTTGGAAACCAAATTTTACATTTTTTGGACATTTTTTACTATTTTTTCTGAATTTTTCAAAAACGTGTTCAAAGTTCAAATAGTGATGATTTTGAAAAATTCAGAAAAAATAGTAAAAAGTTTCCAAAAAATGTAAAATTTGGTTTCCAAGCATATTTTAATATGAAGAACACGTTGGAAGGTTCGAATCGACTATTTGAACTTTGAAAATGTGACCTCTAGGAGGTGCGCTCACGGCGTGAGCGCATCACACCCTAGTTCTACTCTTCATATAACATGTTAACACATTTAGATATACATATTTTTTTATTTTTGCAGATTTTTACAAGTTACAGGTTAAGAGATATAATCAAACTAATCTAGGTCTAACAAAATAAAGGAAAAAGTCAGCTGAAAGTTGACCTGAATATTAAAACACAGATTTCTAAAGAAAAGTACCAGACTATCAGTACATTACATTACACAAATTTTCATTTTCTTTTTTTATCCTTGTGCCGTCTGAACTTGAGCTATCATCATATAACTGGACTAGAACAAACCTTAAAAAAAAAAAAAAAAAAAACCTTACAAAAAAACTGGACTAGAACAAAGTATATGTACATTACATTCAGAACTTTCTTAGTCTAAATCATCATCATCAACCAATTAAAATTAGGGTAACACATTCTTTCTTTTTACAATATCGATAGATTATCTAACCAATTAAAAGTTTAAAACTATGTTTTTGTGCTTCAATTTACAATTTACACAAGTTTACACAAGAAAAGAAAGAAAAAACATAAAACTCTACCAATAATCGAGTACAATGCAATGTAACTGTGCCACTTGAAAATTATACAATGAAGTAGTATCCCAACCCAACAATGAAGCAACAGAATAGAAAAATCCAATCATGTATTGAACATAGCAGGCACCCATACCAGTGTAGAGAAAGAGAGATGGAGCAATGCACACCTTATAAATTAAGAGCTCTTGCACGAAGAAGAACGAAACGCGAACTGAGATATGAATCGAGATCAAAGAAAAGTTTGATCTGATTGGGGAAGAAAGAGAGAGAGAGAGTAGGTTTTTCACAGCGAAAGAACGAGAGAGGAAGAGAGCGTTCGGTCAACCTGAATAATAACAGCGGTTATCCTTATTATTTCTCATTTTAATCTCAACCATATATTATAATAAACGGTGGAGATAAAGGATAACAGAGCCCTGCTTTTCTATCGGAATAACAGCAGATTCGCTTCCGTTGAAACGAGGCTACCAAATTCAAGTGATCATAGATGATATCGAAATTCAATAAATGTCATGTTTTCTGAATTCAGACGCTTCACGCCTGTAATCATGATTTTTTTCCACTTAAGCAAATGTAATAGTTGGAGGACAGGAAAGAAGAGAGATTAACATGGGCAACATGTATTTTTTTGTTGGGTAAATTTTCATAATAATTCGGATAGTTAATTAAATTAATAAATAAATAAAATTAAGTTGAAAAGATAGTATCGGATTGTGTACGAGACATTGTTCTTAAGTGTATTTTGTTTCATGGTGTAAGATGGAACCACAATCAAGATAATTCAAAGTTGTTACTCCTTAGACACGTTATGGAAGCAACTGACGGTAACTCCGCAATATCCAACATCAATTATAGATCGAAAAGAAAGTGTGAGATTATTTGAATAATTATAAGAGGATTAAGATTTATCAAAGATAATCAGAATCTCATATTCTCAAATACAAAGCTTTTATCTTTTCAGTGGAGGGAAATTATTTCTCATATACAAATAAACAGAGGAGAGAGATATATTAAGGATTGTGTCAAATAGAAAGGGTTAAGAATATTTATTTTTATTTCTCTTCTCCAATATCAAACAGAGGGAGACATGCGTAGTTATATAGATCCAGTCAAAAAACTTAATATTGATTAATGATGATTATAAAATGAAAAGAAACGCACATAAAGATGCTATGAAGAGGTGTAACGATAAAAATCATTAACAAAATAATAAGTGGTCATTAACAAAATAACTCACCATTAAAGAAATATATATTTGATTTAACCCTCTAATTTTCAAATATCACAAATGGAGATTTTAAGCAAATTTATTGAATTGTGAATTTTGAGTTTTTCAAACTTAATTTCCAACATTTTTGCCTCGGGGAAGATCAGTTTATATCACCTAAGACATCTCATTTTTTAGTTTGAATCTAGTCCGTTTGTTATACGCTGACACCAGTATTAAAGAAGTTCTGTACATGACAAATTTGGACCGGATTGATTCCGATTCTGATCGGACGGTTCGGATTTAAATTCAAATGGTAAAGTAATGCAGAGGATCAGAACTCCAAGCAGACAGTCAATGCACATATTTTAAGTAACCATTAGCCCAATCTATCTATCTATCTAATCCTTGATCAGGGCTCCACTGTTCACCTACAGTACAATCTACAGTGTAGATGACAGGTAGGTCCCACCATTCAGCGACACAGATTTTTTTTTTTTTAAATGGGCTGCCTTCTTCTACAAAAAATTTTCCAGCCTCTTCTTCTCCCTTCCAGCGATCTCTCCCTGTCTCCTCTCTACACCTATTTTCTCCATCTCCGACTTTGGTCCGCCTTGTTCTGCAAATTTTTCCAGCCGCTACTTCTCCCTTCCAGCGATCCCTCTCTCCTGTCTACTCCCTGTCTCCTCTCTACACCAATTTTGTCCATCTCCGACCACTTCTTTGATCTCTTGAGGTAAGTTCAAACTGTTTTTTCATTTTCTTTCTTCGATTTTTACATATTTTGCTGCTAATCCCACTGAAAAATGATTCGTTTCAGCCTGTGTTTGATTTTAGAAATTAGGGCTTACAAGGACGCTCTTTCTCTTACTGTGCGATTTCTCATAAGCTCGAAGCAGGTTCTTCATTTTACTCTTTTCACTTTTCTCTTTTTTCTTTTCTTGCGATTTTACTCTCTTACTGTCTTCGATTACTGTTCATGAGTAGTTCATCTCTAAATTGGCATTTAGAGATGAAATTCAAAACCCCAACTGTTAAACCCCAATTGTTAAAGATGAACGAACTGTTTACGATTACTTAGAGATGTACGTAATATCTATAGATATGAAATTGAAAATCCCAATTGTTAAACCTTCTCCCCAAGCGTTTCTTATCTCTATATTTTTCACCTTTGAGCAAAAACAGAATGTTATATTTGTTCTAATGTGCTTATTGATTCTGAAAATTTATTGATACATCTATCATATATACCAAAAGATTATTCCTTTTTTGGAATAGGAAATTAAAATCTCTTAAAGTCAAAGCTCATGTATGCAAATTGGTGTAAAGCACGTAGGAATTATTTGGTTTGCTAAATAGAGGTATTGGTTTAATTATCACTTTTATCTGGTACGCTGGTACAGTATGACAGGAACCTATCATTGCCCCGGTTTGCAAGTTAAACCTAAGTAAGCTTATAATTGAAATTTATGGCTTTCATATTTGGTATTAAAACCCTTATTTTACTGTCTTTTAAATTGTTCTTTCTATAGGAAAATTCACAGCAATCAGATCAGACTGAATAGGCGAATTAAAATATCCTGATTTCTCTGTCAGCGTGTGCACAGGTACTTCTCTTCCTTCTTTATTCGTTTTTCCTTTATTATGACAATTTATTTATACATCTATTATATATACCAACAAATTATTCTTTTCGATAAAAGAGAATACAGAAGTTAAAGTGTGCATATGTAAACTATAATTTATTAGATTTTATTATTACAGAATTCTTATTGATAAAAGAGAATACAAAGTTGAAAGTGTACATAAGCATTTGTACTTTACATAACTGTAATATATTGTAATGTGCTATTTTCTGTCATATTACGGTTTTACAATTTCATCCTCACATTTGAGCAAAATCAGGATGTCATCTCTATATATATAGCAGTCAAATTTTCAGCTTCGATTTTGTAATAATTCATTAGAGATAAATGTTCAACCTAATTAATGTCATATTCGCAGTTGAGACCTTTTTTTTCACATGTTTAGATATGAATATAGATTGCATGGCTACAAGTCAGTAAAAACAGAAAGAATATTCCTTTCAAAAATATTTGTTTTCATTTTGAATAAAAATTAAACCTAATCTATTTAACAATTCAAACTCATATACCAATCAATTGAGAGAAACCATCTTTTTCAATCATGCCAATTGAAAATAGCTTTCTCATCGTGTATTTACAAATTGCATCTTACTCAACATGGAGTGGTTTTTCCTATTTGATTTATGTGGCTTGACAATTAGTACTTTTTAAGTTAATGTAAAAGAATTAATTAATACAGTAACTTGACAAGCAAGAGAACATGGAATATTCATATATTTTATAGCATGACATAAGATTGGATGTACCAGTCTTTTAATTGCCATGCATGCCTACGGGCTTAGGAGTAGTTGATTTTTCAGTCAGGTACCAGTCTTTTATGTCATGTACCAGTCGTTGTTTGTTAGTTACAAGTTATTTGTTAGGACTTAGGAGTAGTTGATTTTACAAAAGAACACTTTGTGATGTAAGATGTAATCTTATTTTTCAATTGCCATGCATGCCTACGGGCTTTCAATAAAAAAAAGGAAGATATAGCACCACAACAAAAAAAATGCCACCTGAGGGTTTAGGGTTTTACCTTTAAGCCTTTTCTTGGGTTTTTGTGTACTGTTTTCTCTTCGTTTTTAAAAATTCAGCAATTTTTTTCCCCTTTCAGCGTCACAAACCACAATTACTCTCCTCTATCTCACACCCTCTTTTCCCTCCCACACAATAGAATTGTCGCTGGTTCTCTGATCTAGCTAGTCACCATCCACACGAGAACCTAGCAGTGAGGAGCAAGGAATTGTGTGTCAGGAGCTGGCAGCAGATGTGGAGAGAGAGTTATGATCCAGTAGAGGTTTTGTACTTGAAAAAAAAAAGAAAATCTCGAAAATAAATAAATAAATATAGAAATTGATCAATTGGTACATATCTCTTATAATTACTTTTTTTAACCTTTTATTAGGTTCAGGTTGGCTACAGATGTGGAGAGAGAAGATTATGATTCAGAAGACTTTAAGAACTTGAAAAAAACATGTACAAAAAAAAAAGACAATTATAGAAATTGGTACATATTTCATATAATTACTTTTGTTAAACTTCTATTGGGTTTAGGTTGTGATCAGATTGGTTACGTTAGCTATTTGTGTAATTGGAGCTATTATTGTGCATAGTTCATGTAAATTCCTTTTGGTCTATTAGGTTCTGTTTGAAAGCAATCCCAGGGTAAACACAGATTGATGCTCTGTGAAACTGTGATCAGATTGATGCTCTATTTGTATTCAATCAAACTGTGATCAGATTGATGCTCTGTGAATTGCTATGTTTAGAAAATTTTGGTGTTCAAATTACTAATTGTGTCCAATAAATTGGAAATGATTTGTATGTATGTGCTTCTTGCTACTGACCCAGTTATTACCAGTATTTCTTTACAATCTTGGTACGATTTGTAATCTACTAATAAACCAATGGTTGATTTGTGATTGTGCAAATTAACAAATGTGATCCTTTATACGATTTTTTGGTTTTTTAGATTGATGCTCTGTGAAACTTTGGAATATGGATTGTACTTATCTTTTATATGTGTGTGTGTGTGTGTATATATATAAACTTTCTTCAAACACTTCTTCATGTGTCGAAAACATTTGCCGAAGCAACGCGAGGCCTTTGGCTAGTAGGAGCCCAGGATCGAAAAACAGGGGCTCCAGCAATTTCAACATTTAATCAATTATCATAGCCCAGTAACTGGTACTATTTCCAAATTTGTGTAAACGGGCCTCCAGTTAAAAAACCTTGTAAATTGGAAACTGTAAACGTGGTTGTTAACGTGATTATCTTCACGGAACAAAATTTACTGCTGCTTTACAATTTTCCAATTAAATTTTATCAAAATCTATATACTGGTGGTGGTGCTTCTACTGAATTTTTCAGAAACACCTTAAATCATTCATTTATCAAATCTTTCTAGAAAATTTTTGAGTCCAACAAACTACCTTCACTCATAGGTGACAGTTTTTTTTTATTTTAATTTCTCACAACAGATTTCATCGAATTGCTTATATTTAATATCTACATAATGTATTTTACTAGTTTTTGTCTCTTGATACATGTGTTTCTGTTATTAGCCAGGCATTAAAATAACGAAATCAACAAACTGCTCATGAATAAAGACAAACATCACTGATATTACAAAACAAAACATTAAAAAAAGGAAAAAAATAAAAAAAAAATGGTAAAGAAGACGGTATCTTTGTAATAAACAAAACCTGTTGCATCACAACTCCAGCAAACAACCTCGCGCAAACTATCAGAACATGGCGACTGAGGTCTCCTCCGCCTTCGACGCCGCCTCCTCGGTGGTCTCCTCCTCCCGTGGTGAGCGGTGGTGCGTGGTCACCGGCGGTCGTGGATTCGCGGCGCGCCATTTGGTGGAGCAGCTTATCCGCTCCGGCGCCTGGTCCGTACGGATCGCCGATCTAGCCCCGACAATAACGCTTGACTCGTACGAGGAGGAAGGATTGCTGGGAAATGCTATTCGAACTGGTCGCGCTGTCTATGCCTCGGCTGATCTGAGAAACAAGGGTCAGGTCATCAAAGGTGACATCTTTGTTTAATTGTCAGATGAATTATGTTTTGTATGTTGATTTTTTTGATTTCTTAGTAAGTAGTGGTTGTAGTTTCTACAATGTACTGCAATTGGATTACATTTGTAATTTGTATAATGAAGTTATTCGTGACTGGATGTGCTACTAGATTCTGCACTTAATTTAACTCTAGATTTTTCTTTCATGTTTGAAATTATAAAATCCATATGTTAAATATTTCAAAGCTTAACATTTTGACCTTACGCATGCAGCCTGTGAAGGGGCAGAAGTGGTATTTCACATGGCAGCTCCCGACTCATCCATCAACAATTACCAGCTTCATTATTCTGTAAACGTAGAAGGTCTGCATTTCAACTCCTTTTTTATCTTCTTGAAAAACTTATCATGCAAACCACGGCATCTACTATAGTACATGATCATGGCAGTACTAGCTTAGTGTTGTAAAATCCCGTTACATTTACGTGTGATTAAAATTCTATATTTATTGATATCAGATACTGGTACTGTGCCAAGTGGCTGATTTCCCATTTTAATGTACAAGAAAAATAACCATGTTGCTGTTTTTGTATTGAAACATTTAATTTGTCATCAACCTCTTTGGTACTTTTGTTTTATAGGTACCAAGAATGTCATAGAAGCTTGTGTGCACTGCAAGGTGAAAAGGCTTATATATACCAGTTCCCCCAGTGTACTGTTCGATGGCATTAATGGAATTTACAATGCTGATGAGTCGACACCATACCCACAAAAGGTATCAAGTTAAATATGACACACACTCAACTTTTTGTCATTTTTTTTTTGAAAAAATGGGTAAACCACCAGTTCCCCTTTCTCTGGGAAACTCAAATATAGCAACTCACCAAATTTTGAATGATTTGGCAACTTTTTCTAACTTTTGTTACTAGAGGAGAAAATTTCTGTCTTTCAGCTTATATAAGAGTGCATTTTTTGGGGGTAAACTTTACCGTTGTAGTTGCATTACCTAACCATTTTATTATGGTCTTTGCAAAAGAATTGATCTGATATGCTAAAGTTTCAAGTGTATATTGCATAATGGCTGCAACTGCATTTTGTGACCAAATCTGTCAGGATTAATTCAAGAGTATTCTTTTATATATTGCCTAGAAAATTTGAAGTTACTGGTGGAAGAATATTCTTTTGGTACATGATGTCAAGATGTTGTTTTTACTTGATTTTTGGGTCACACATCATGAATATCCCTATATCAATCTATATTATATATGATTTTTTCCTTTTGAACTACATAGTTCAATGACTCATATTCGGAGACTAAGGCTGAAGGAGAGAAATTGGTGATAAAAGCAAATGGTAGAGAGGGTCTTCTGACATGTTGCATTCGACCAAGTAGTATTTTCGGCCCTGGAGATAAGCTTTTGGTTCCTTCTTTAGTCACTGCTGCACGAGCCGGAAAAGCTAAAGTACGCATTTAAGTTTTGTTCCTATCATTATCAATTTGCGAAAAAAAATCAATCATGTTCTTGTACATTCCTGTGAATTGAGAAACTTTTATATATTTACATGCAAAGTTGAGCATTTGACACTGCTTACCATATTTCGAAAATGCTCAAAGGAGCCTTTCTTTCCTGTGTATCTATGGAAAATTCCTTTATTTGACCATGTACCGGTATGTTATTTACCTAATTGGCTAACAATCAATGTATCCTTTTATTCTATTTGTGCAGTACATAATAGGTGATGGAGAGAACTACTATGATTTCACCTATGTGGAAAATGTGGCGTATGGCCACATTTGTGCAGAGAAAGCGCTGGCAGATGAAGCTAGGGCAAAGAAAGCAGCTGGACAGGTGAATATTTCATTTCTTTTTGGCTGTTGTAGTTTCAATTTAGCCTGACAATATAATTTTGCACAGGCTTATTTCATAACAAATATGGAGCCTATCAAGTTTTGGGAGTTCATGTCACTTATTCTAGAAGGCCTAGGATATGAGAGGTTATTTTTTTTTTTTAACACTAGTTCACTAGAATTAAGGCCACTATCTATGCTGAATTTCACCAACAAAACATATAATCGTTTGCGTAAAATATTTTCCCTTTTTTTCATACTAATGTTTACAAAGTTTGACAATGAGTATTGTCTATATACTTATAAAAAAAGTTTGCTCAGTAGAATTAATTGCAATAATGCTGTTGCTTTCCACACAAATTCCCTCTCTGAAACTTTTTGTTGAATGCCAATAGAATATCCATCTGCTTGCTACTCATGTTCTTCTTGTTTTCTTTTCCTAAAATCTTTTCCAGACCTAGTATAAAAATTCCGAAATACGTCATGATGCCAGTGGCCCACCTCGTGGAATACACATTCAAGGTGTTCTCACGGTATGGCATGAGTGTGCCTCAGCTAACACCATCTAGAATCAGGCTTCTTACATGCAACCGCACTTTCAGTTGCAACAAGGCTAAAGACCAGCTCGGCTATGAGCCCATTGTAACTCTCAAGGCAAGCCTTTTTCTTGCAGGACTATCTAGTAAAATAACTCCTATACATTTACGAAATGCATATTACTGTATTTGTAGAAAGCAAATTTGCCATATTGCTGTACTGAGAGAGTAAGGGAGAAAGTGACTTGTTTGGAAAGACAATAATTCAGGTGTTTTTTAGGGATTTGGTTATTTCTAGTTTTGCAGGGTATTAGAATTTACTTTGAGATTCTTACCGGGGACAGTGGAAATTACTTAGTAGTTGATATTTTTCCTGTAAAAGTCGTTTATTCATCCAACATAAAACTGCAAAAGTTAGTAAGCTTCCCCTTTTGTGTTGTTACTATTTTTTATAAACAGTTTGCTGAGCCAATAATTCACTTATTAAACATGTAGGAAGGGCTAAGGAGAACAGTGGAGTCGTACCCTCATTTGAAAGCTCAGAAAAAACTGGAAAGGAGCATCTCTAAAGCTTCCTTATACCTTGGCAATGGACAAGGTCTGTTTTCTTTCTTTCTTTCTTTCTTTCTTTCGTTCGTTTTCTTTTCCTTCAAATCTTCTGATGCAGTGGTACAAGCGACCCTGTAAATGACCCAATCTTTTTGGTGCAGTTGCAAAAACTGTACTATGGAAAGACAAGAAACAGAGCATTGCAACACTTTTTGTATTGTATGGGGTATATTACCACTTGTTTAGTTGCGGCTATACCTTTACCACTGCACTTGCCAAGTTTCTCCAATTCATTGTTCTCTTTCTATTCATACATGGGATGCTTCCTTCTAAAATGTAAGTAATAAGTACATCATCACTTATTATTTAATTTACTGCATCACACTACTACAATGTCTTTGTTCTTTTTAGCTTACTGAATTGTGTACTTGCCAATTTCACACGCTTGAAGTATTAGAGATAAATATAACAATTTTATACTCCCAATCATTACTCTACCAAGCAAGTAGCAATTCCACTCTACCTGGTAATACTTTAAGAGCCGATATGTATGCAAGAGTCCTGAACCCACCACTTTTGAGAAAGATCATACAGGAAGTATCAAACGCCCATGGTAGTACGGTACCTATCAGTATATTAGCCTGGTACGTTACTTGCCTGCTTTGGCCGGCTGTATACTTGGATGGCTAATTCTCTTGCTTAATTCAGAATCATGACCTAATTTTTGTTTTATAGATTCGGATTCAACATAGAGAAACTCAAAGCTTCGAATTTTGAAGTGTCAGAAGCAAAGGCAAACCAAATTGCATATTCTATTGCTTCTTCATGGAACTCTTTGGTTGGCATACTAAAATCCATTTGCAAGGGAGAGGATTGGTCACTTTTTATCAGGGTACAGATTTTTTATAGTCAACTACAAAATAATATCTAAATATATTTCCCAATAATTTCTTTATGCACATTGCAAAGTAAGCACAGTATTTTGGATTTGCATTGTATGCTCAGAAATCAGTGGAATTTGAGAAAAAAAAAATTACAGGTGCTCTTTTGGTAATATCAGGAAAAATTTGGTGATCTTTAAGATATCCTAAAATTGCCTGTTATCTTCTTATTACTTACTTTTCTTTTTGATGATGGTGTAAATAGGTGGTTCTCTTTTTATTGGCTGTCAACCTTGCTGCCATTTTGTCACTGCAAACAACATACAAAATAGGTACCTCTTTTTTGTTTGTTGCTGAAAGTGGTGAATTATGCAACAGAGATACCTGCCATTGATGTTATGGTGATGTGCAATGTGTTTTATTTGGTCAAATGATTTGGAACGGCCAAACTTCTTCAATGAAATTTATTGCAAAAGGTCCACTTCCAAAGCTGACCAGTGCTTCGGTACTGGAACAGTATCTGTCTACCTGATCTGTACATCATTTATGTTTTTACTGAAAAGACAAAAGTATATAGGAATCGGACAAGGTCAAACCAATACCAGCCACTGTACTATGTATATATATGCAGTGCACTGCACTGCTTGATACCTAGTGGTTTTAGAATGATTTGGCATGGTATGAAGCTCACGAGTAACCTTTTCTGTTCTCCTCTATTGGCAGGTGTTCCTTTGATGTTTGCCGCTTTCTATATGCATGAAATGTATGAGGATGCCATTGATGATTTTATAGATAGGGCTCTGTCCAAATTTGACCATCTAAAATCTAATGCCACGAGGAAGTTCTTTGGTCACAAATGATCCAAAATATGTTTGGCAACATGCTCTGTTTTGAAATTTTCAATTTCTTTTCTCTTGTACTATCTTTTTGATACAGGAATTTGTTGTCTATTCTAATTGCAACAAATATTCTAGGTTCTCTAGTTTCCTTGTTTACTTTAGCACTCAAATTTGTTTGTTTTTTGTGAGAATCGAGTTTACCTGTAAACCTAGAGTAGGATTATCAGTAAGATGAATAATAACAGAGAACTAGTCGCTAGGGAAAATGATCTATTATTAGGCTGTTAAGCTCTTCTCTGCTGCTTTGTATGAGTGAGGCTATGGTAATATGCATATTACATAGACCGAGTGATATGGACTTGTATCTCCGTTTTCAAAGTCCAACTAATCGATATGAATCGCTCAACATAATCTCCATATAAAAAATGTATTTGCTGATCGATTTTTTTTTTTTAACTGTATTTTAGATAGGTAGAAAATCACTTGATATAAAAATTCTGGATCATGTGAAACTTGTGATTTTTTAACGGTTTGGATTAATTGTTTTAACTATTTTTTTTTATTGATGATTGTTGCAACTATAAAAATAGAGATAGAGATCCATAACACGGGTTGATGCATAATATGCATGTACTGTAGCCTCACTCGCTTGCAAGTTCTGAGTTCTATGATACTATACATGTAGTTAATGTGACGTATTTCATGTCGAATCCATATTCTCTGAGGTAACAGAATATTTCTGTTTGAATCATGGCTGTCTGATAGAAATCCGGGCCAATCCGGCCCGAAGTGGAATGCACGGGGCTGATTTACTAGTCGTGCGGATTTTGATTGGATGGTCTAGATCCAAACAGAAATATTCTGTTATTACATCAAATTTATCCACTTAGATTCTGTTTCCGATATCTTATGTATGCCTTTAAAGTTGTTTACATTCATATGCCTCAGTTAATTTATGTATACATTACGTTGAAATTATATAGTATTAGGCTTAGAACAAAAGGATTCTTCTTAATAACTTGTTGCTTATTTGTTAGCATCTCAGAAAATCTATGATGGGGATAAAGTAGAGAACTTAAAAATGTTGAGGGTTGTATGAAATTTTTTGGATTTCTTTGCCAAGACCTTTAATAGAGGGGGTTACTAATTGTCATCCTTGCTAAAAAAAAAAAATTCTATACTTCTTAGAAAAAAATATAAATTATATTTAAAATTCAAAATTACGTCTTATTTTAAAATTTTACCTCACCCTACTAAATTTATTGACTCCGCTCATAACATAACAGTAACATTATTCAAGTGTCATCTTGAATAGTCGTGAACTTTGATGATAATTTGGATTTGTTCGTTTTAAATAGCACACTAATAATGACTTCAACTGAAAACAAGATATTCTCATATTAATAATTGGTTTTAAAAATATATACGTGTTCGTTGCATGGTTTTGGAATTTTGACAAAGTAATTCATAATTTAATTAGTATTTATATTTGAAAGGAACACAACAAGTTAATTAGTGACAGGTGTCGATCAAAGACAAATGCATAGTTAAGTTAAAGCTAAAGGGGAACAAATTGAAAATGAAAATGATGCAAAAATGGGCATAGTTAGTATGTCCCTTTGCTTTGTGGTTTTCTTTTCTTTTTTCAGAATAAATATTTGCTCTGTAGTTTGTTTCATTTATAGACATTTATATACACAACCAGTTCGAGCACATGTATTATGGTTGATACTGTAATAAATGATATTGCGACCAAACAGTTACTGAACTTCAGATGATCATCCGATTATACTTCAAACGGAAAAAAAAAGACAAATAAACAGATACAATATGCTAAAATTATTTAGTCCGTGTACTGCTTGCCAAAACTACTCTGTTCAAATCTTTACCCAAATTATTAAATTTCAATACCTCTCGCACGAGTAGAACTAGGGTGTTCTTAAACTCATCAAGTTCCTTTGTGAGCTTAACTCAAAAATCTATCGAATTGATTTCAAACGATACATCCAAACTGTTGAAACCGATCTACTTCATGAGTGATGTATTTATATGTCAAATTTTAAAAAATTTAAACTAATTTAGTATGAAGTTAAGCGGTAAAAAAATTATGAAAAATGAACTCATTAAAATTAACTTATAAATTATGTTTTTTTTTTATCGTTTGATTTTATACTAAATTAGTTCAAAAAATTTTAAATTTAATATATAAACGCATCACTCATAAAATAGATCGGTTTCAACGATTTAGATGCATTGTTTGAAATCAATCCTATATATTTTTGTGAGCTCAAGAACACCTTAGTTCTACTCCCTGTTGCACATTCTTTTTTTCTTGAAACACGTAGCATTCATTGGACGATCCCACGATGGCTTCTCTCAGCGCGCGCCGCTTCCTCTCTCACCTTCTCTCCTCCCGCCGCTTCCCACCTCCTACGCCACTCTCCCGCCTCTACTCCACCACCACGCCGCCGTTCCCGACGCCTTCTCCGGCGCCGCCGCCCGTCTATCCGCCTCCACCACTCCCTCGGGACCTCCCCCCTTCGTCGCATTCCACGAAGGAAGACAAACATGCTCATCCCAAAGCTGAATCTCACGAAAAGAAAAAGACCAAGAAGGTTGTGGGAGATTATGAGGATGAACAAGCGACGGTGCTTCGAGCAGCTCTTCACCATGTTGTATGAATTTTACTTGAACTAACTATACCCTTTCTCATCCTTCAATTCTTATTTATTTCCGTTTTGTAATGTGTCATTAGTAATGGATCGCCGTTGTAGTGCTGATATCATGTTAGTATGAGCTCAATAGACCGTTCCAGATACCTGGTATCACAGCACTTACCAGTAACCTGTAAGCAGCCTCTTAAGTCTTTAACATAATAAACAGTACAGTACCAAGACGATTTAGTGCTAAAATAAGAAGGTATTTATGTTCTCTTATTTTTCAATTAAGGACGTTTTTTTTTTTTCCCTCGGTTGCATCTTGATGTTCAAGATGCAATTAGATCTTACTGGTTACCTTAATATATGAAAAAAAGGGAAACGAGGAAAAAGGATGTAACACTTACTATGAAACAAAAATTAATTCGAATATTGTTTATTGTTCTTTAGCCAAGATTGGGATGGACTGAGTCGGCTATGATAGCGGGAGCAAGGGATGTTGGTGTGTCTCCTTCTATTATTGGCGCCTTTTCTCGCAAAGAAGCTACACTTGTTGAGGTAATTATCAATGTTATAATGCCCTGAATCCTACACCCTAGAACAGGAACTAGGCTTTCCGTTATCTTTTAGGTTGGTGGTTTTATAATCCGAGTATAGGAAGTACTGCTTACAAGGTTCACCGCTCACCTGGACCTGGTACATTCTAATACCCGACCTGAACATCATGGCAGTGAGTTGCTATGACATTGTTCTGAGGTGGCTGTTGATTGAACTTATAGATGCTTCAATTAAGTCACAATTATGCAGTCAATTAATAAAAAGCCAATTAGCCAAGAAAAAAAGCTGGAAATGGAGATGAGATATATTGTTAAGCTTGAGCTGTATTTTACCTTGTTATAATATTTTTTTGCGCAAGTTTTTCATGGATGATTGCCTGGAGAGACTGATAGATCAAATAGAGTCAGGAGAAGAGGAGAAACTAAAGAACCTGGTTCTAAGTGAGAGGTTGTCAAAACTAATCCGCATGAGATTGGAGATGCAGGTGGCTTATGTCTCTAAGTGGCCTCAGGCTCTCAGCATCCAGGTCTAATTAACACCTATATTGTTCCTGCTTCTTAAATATATCTATAAAATATTAAAATTTGATTTTACCGAGGATTGCATTTTGAAATTATGCGAGTCTTTTGGTGAGATTTGGTTGGTGTTATGGTCAATTTGGCTTGGTAAGTGATTTTGTGGCATGCAAAAATTGATCGTGGTGACTATTGGGGAAAACATACTGTTTCTTAAAAGGTGTCGGTATTGAAATATTTTTTTTATTGATTTTTGTATATGAAAGAATGAAAACTAATACTTGGTTATTTACTTGACTACTGCCGTACTAGCTGGTGCTGGTACATATCAGTAGCAGATGTTGCTAATGATACAATAAGGAAGTTATTTATTTGTTTATTTATTTATGTATTTCCTTATTTATTTATTTATTTATGTATAAACATCAAACATAGATGCTACATGAAGGAAATAGCTACAATAAAGAAAAAGTTCGAACGTGAACTTGATATTTCGGAGATCCAATTATATATGATGCAGCTGGAGTGTGACAATTCTTTTTCTTAAATTAAGCTCTTATTTTCTATGTTTTGACAGTCACAACCAGCAAATCTTACCACTAGCTTGAAGCAACGTGCGGCACTTGTTGACGAGATATGGCATGCGGCAGGAGATGCTGCATCTGACATCGAGTGGTATGTTAAGAGAACTCTTCTTGGTGGCATCTATTCTGCTTCAGAGATCTACATGATTACTGACAACTCCCCTGGTACGATGTGCACTGCATCCAAATAGTCAAAAAAAGTCGCTCATTTTTATTTTTCACCCTTTTCGCATCATGTTTGAAATGATATACATTCGGCACGTATAATAATAGTCCCCAACTCAAATAATCACATATGAAAAGTGCAGGTACTAACTATGCTCACGAGTCATGAATGTTGCAAAGTTGTATGCATATAGCAAAATGTTGAAAGTGTTTTTTTGTGGCAGAATTTCGTGATACATGGCAATTTGTGGATAAGCGTGTAAAGGATGCTCTGGACCTGCAAAAGACTATTCAGGAGGTAGATCTACATAATTATATGCAGCAATACCATACCTGGCTGGTGCGGCCAATTTATATGTTCAATTGGGCCTAGATTTGCAATAATATGCAATTAGATGCTAACAACTTGATAGAAGCAAAATGAGAGCTGGTGCATATCCAAATGTTAAGGTTTCAGTATACCTGGTAAGATCAGTACTGTACCTCACTGGTACAATAATGCTTGTTGTATCAGGACACATTCATCCAGGAAAACACATGGGTTGCTTCTAAACATAACAAAGGTACAACACATGAAAGTTACTTTAGGCATGGTCAAATAAAAAAAATACAGGAGGTGAAAGCTAATTGGAGCATTGTCAATAGGATCAAAGGCAAAATAATGGAAACATTTTGAGTTAATTTGGGCATGTACTGGAAAAAAAAAAATCATATTTGAGTTGTTTTAATCTCGTAGGCTGGATATTTGGCGGAAACTGTGGGAGCTGGAGTGGGTCAGTCGATGCAAGGTTTCATCAAGAGGGTCTTTCAAGGTTGATATATACTGCCGTAGTATGATAATCAATTAGGAATTTGTGCCCTTGTTTTTTTAGCAACCTTGTTTAGAGGTGGGTTAATAATGAAGCGTAATGCTTGTGCCTTCCACAAAATTTCTTGGTTGTTTAAGATGTTGTATAGAAATTTACAAACTTATCCAGATTTTATTTCCCCATTCACTACAGTTTATCTTATAAGTATCATATAAGCACGCCTAGCTAACTGTACTACCTCTTCTTTAAATAAAAGGGTTTGTTAGGTGGATGAATTAAAACGTGCTACAATCATCATGGTTAGGTTGACGGAGCAGGGGCGGTCAGATGGGTATCCGATCAAATTAGGTTTGATGTCTATTTTGATCCGATGTCTGATCAGAGTTGTTCAATTTGTATCAAAGTTCATACGGATTTGATCCGTATGAATTTTGAAGTTGTCTGAACGATTCTTAATATAAATCGAATGATTCTGATCGTACGAATTTGGTTTGATGTCCATAAGTACTCCGAAAGAGGAATGAAATTATTCATTCGAAACAGCAAAATTTCAACATCCAGGGTAACATCATTCGAAACAGCACGACTAGAATATGAAGTACTTGAAAGTAACAAGAAATCTAGGTTATCCCGAAACTGGATAGGAAGTATCGTTGATTACATAAGACTTTTTTGGTCTTTTGCCAAAATACAAAAATCGGGTAGAAAAAGATTAAATTTTCCTTTCCATAGTATACAGTTGGGAGTTATTCATCCTTGGTTTTCACTAACTTTTACTAATCAGTGTTAATGATCTTAAATGACTGTCATTTCTTAAAGGACGATGTTAATATTGAGGATCAATGGAACTCTTATGACACCAATTCTGCATTTTATAAAAAAAAAACCCTAGCTGCATTCGATGTCTATTAGATACCAACATTCCTTATGCATACCAGAAACGATGTGCATATTACCGTTACTTCTATTTTTAATTAGTTCCTTGCTCAACGGCTCTTATATAAGCCTTCAAATTCTTATAAATAGGATTGATTTGGATGCTGTAAATTATGAATAGGATTGATTAGAGGAGAATCAAATTCTGGTCCACAGATAATTCTAGAAAAATATAATATTTGGATCTGGATCATTGAGTCAGATTCATATATTTTAGATCGGACTCGACTCAATAAGTCAGATCTTTTCATATTTGTTAGAAACAATACACTCTTTTTATTTTTTTACGTATAGATGTAATAATTTCTAAGATAAAAAATTTCCGCTGCAATGGGCCAAATGGCACGTCATCGATTGCGATAGAACATAGTTGACTAGTTGACTTGGAGTCAAGTCCAGCAATTCCAAGTAATTCTCGATTCATCCATTACAAGATAATCATTGCTTTATATTATGTCAATTATTAAAGACTCTATTGGCATAATTCGGTAGGCCCAACTTATCGTGCCATTTTTCATTTCTATAATAAAATACCGTCTCCAGAGAAAGAACTTATATAGTAATGTAGTAATGTAGAGTTCGGCTAGTATGACATCGGTGTTATATGACACTAACTTCAAAATTGATTGAATAGACTTTAAACGACTAATTCAAACCGTTCAAACCAATTTACTTTATGAGTGATTCGTTTACATGCAAAGTTTTTATATTTTCGAGTTATTTTAGTATCAAATTAAGCGGTAAAAAATATTGAAAAATGAATGTATTAAAATTAACTTAAAAACTCACACATTTGACTACTTGACTTGATACTAAATAATAAAATGAGCGAATTATTACTTGTATAGTTGTCCGATTCGACATAAAACTCACAAATTTGACCACTTGACTTGATACATTACTTGTATGACAAATTGACGATCTTTTTTTTTTTTAATAAAAGTTGTCCTTTCTTTAACCAGGAAAAAGCACCGACTATAGTTCAATACGGATCCGCCTCTGCTCCTTTTCTTAGAGAAAAGGAGGGCCCTCCTTTTCCGATCCGAACCATTCAAATTCGGTGAGATTTGTGTATGAAAAAGTTATTTTATCGAGATCCGTGAATGCAAATTTTTGAATGGTTCGGATCAGAAAAGGAGGGCCCTCATTTTCTCTAAGGGTGTGTTTGGATGCAACTCAGGAATAGCAAGAATAGCGCTAACCTGGGGTTAACACTATTCCATTGTTTGGATGGGTTAGCAAGAACAACGCTAACCTCAGGAATAACTCTATTCTCAGGGTGATCCAAACGTAGAATAGTGATGAAGAATAGTCACTAACCCAAGAACAGTGCTAACCCCATGCTATTCTTGACGATCCAAACGTACCCTAAGAAAAGAAGCAGAGGCGGATCCGTTAAATACAGGCACGTGCATAGAAGATAAGAAGGGAAAATAGCA
Source organism: Carex myosuroides (assembly GCA_028015225.1). NCBI lineage: Eukaryota > Viridiplantae > Streptophyta > Magnoliopsida > Poales > Cyperaceae > Carex > Carex myosuroides. The sequence continues at coordinate 4,339,249 of CM051486.1, read as the reverse complement.
CATTCAAAAATTATCATCGAAAGCACCTTGAGCTGAGGTGGCCGGTGGAGGTAGGTAGATGAGAGATGAGATAACCTTTGTTTCTTCTCTTTTGGCATTTTTCTTTTGGCATTTTTCATCTCTGGGGGAAGCAGTTGTGCTGCAAATCAAAATGAGAATTGAATTGGATATTGGTTTGACAGAGCTGCTTTAGTTTTATGCAGTCTATTAATTATATTTTCTTTTATTAATTATTCACTGTATAAAATCAAATTAGTCTTGTTCATATTTTTACTCAATATAATAATGAGTCTGGCCAGTATGACATCAGTGTCATTTCAACCTACATAACATCAACTTTAAAACACATCGAATCGGCTTCAAATGGTAAATTCAAATAGTTCAAACCGATTTATTTCATTAGTTATGGCTTTACATGTAAAATTTATAATTTTTTGAATTTATTTAGTTATCAAGTCAAGTGGCTAAATGTGAAAGTTATTAAATTAATTTTAATGTATTCATTTTTCAATATTTTTTACTGCTTGACTTGATACTAAATAACTTGAATTTTTTTTTGTGTGCATGTAAACACATCATTCATAAAATAAATTGATTTGAATGGGTTTAGATTAGTCGTTTGAAGTCTACCAATAAATTTTGAAGTTTGTGTCATATGACACCAATGTCATACCAACCGGGCTCTATAATAATTTATTCCGGAGAAGTATATGCAATAGTAGAACTTAGGATTTACTGAAAATATTGCAAAATTAATAAATAATAACATAGTTTTTAAAAATTTGGAATTTTGAAAAATAAAAAAACAGATACAGCTGATAAATCTGATGGAAGCAGGAATTATTATTATCGAATCTTAATTAATAACGCAAGATTAAGAAAAAAATGCAATTTTTATCATCTATGACTTCTTATCCAAGCCGTTTGACAATCCGATCAAAACCACGACGAGAGCGAATAAAAATTAGATGACAACACAGTTGCTGACGTGACATTTTATTTAAATTATAGAGAGGGGAAGACTACGACAAGTCAATTATATTACTTCTCCCTTAAGAGTTTGAACTCTAGAATGATGTAGAGTTTGAACTTATCGCTTAAAGTAGAATATTGATCCATTCTATAAGAGGTCATACGCATTGGGCCGTAGCAAAACTCATAATTCTTATGTCTTAGCCTCAAAGCTTATCTGGATGTCTTGGCCTCAAAGCTTCGGATCGATTGTATCCTTCATTTTCAGAATCTTATCGTTCATTTACTAAATGATACATTTATATACAAAATTTATAAATTTTCGAATTCATCTAGTATAGAATCATAAAGACAAAAATAATAAAAACCAAATTCTTATTTTCAATGATTGGTATATCGAATCGGACAACTATAAAATAATAAAATGAGCGAATTATTAGTTTTTTCATTACTCATTACTAGGGGTGTCAATGTGTACGGTACGGGTCAGGTGGAGACATTTTCATACCATACCCATTAAAATTAACTTTACCCATACCCTACCCATACCTATTAAAATTGATTTTACCCTACCATACCCTTACCCATTAATATTATCGAGTAACGAAACAGTAGCGGGTGAATAACGGATAATACTAATATAATAATTAGTTTTATTATATTTTACAAATTAAACATCAAAAACTCATTCATTTCACACATATACTATTGCTTTTCTAATAAACATAAATGTGCAATTAATTTCAACTAAATTGTTTTTTATAAAGCAAGAAAATTTAAAAACACGAATATATATATTTAGGTAAGCTGGAAATTAAATTGAATATATATTTAGATTTTATAATTACCCTATAGGGTAACGGGTACGAAATAGTCATTACCAATAATTTTTGCCCATTTGGTTAACGAAAAAAAAATTATTACCCATACCCATACCTAATAAGCTAACGAAAATAAATCCTTAATCATATCCAACTTATCGAATACGATACGGGTCGGGTAAACGGCTAAAAAGGTACCATTGACACCCCTAGTCCCCTACTCATTACTTATATGCAATTTTAGCAACATATTCTCTTTTATATTACCAGGATACACAGAATCCCGGACAAGTGGACGAACCATGTTGTGTTTTTTTTTCCATTGACGACGACTCTGCAAAAAACTTTCCACGCGGAATTATTTCCGATCCTACCACAGTCCGCAGCTACGTAACGCATCAATATTCGCGTGCTGTGTGAATCTTAGAGCTCCTCCCTAAAAGTTAACGGTGGAGATTATGCATGCATGACTCGGAGAAACGCTCATCGAACGGTTCAATAACATAATTTCATTTTTTGTATAATAAAATTGATTTCAGAGGATAGCTAACACTTACAGCATCTATATAATGCGACCTTCTCGAGATTTCGAATTCCACTTCACCGAGAACCCACAGACTGAGCACTGAGTTACCAGACGAACGAATAACAACAAAGAAATAAGAATATAAGAGAGAGAGATGGCAGGAAATGGTGGTGAGACTTACGACATAATCTCGCTTCTCTCAGGCAACGAGCGCGATTATCTTGTCCGGAATAACGGCGATCAGGTATAAACTTGATTATCCTCTCTACCAGCATAGATGACAAAAAATACAATTATTATTTCTACAGTTATAAGATTGTTAGATTTGATCTGTTATAGAAATGCTCAGATTTGTTTTGCAGAGCTTTGTTTTGGCGTTCAGATCATTTTTTCAAAGGGTTGTGACTTATGAATAAATTGAACAATTTGACGAATAAATTATAAGAGTGCTCTATTTTTGGGTGAATTTGGAAAATTTGAATACCATAAATAAATATCAAATGATTTGTTGATTTTGGCCATGAATAATGTTCTCTCACTATCTTATTTCCCTTGCATATCCCTTTGACCAGTTCCCTTGAATTTCCCTATCACTTTGAAAGTTCGCAGCCCAAAGGGGACTACCTGATCAACATAGAATTATGCTCTCGGGCCGTTCGATGAGTGCTTCGACTAGCTGACCAAAAAATCACAATTTTTGAATGGTCTAGAATTTTTAGTCATGTAATTTTCTACCTATCTAAAAAAATTGTAAAAAATTCTTAAAAATGTAAAATTTGATCTACAAGTACATTTTCATATGAAGATCATGTTGAATGGTTCAAATCGATTGTTTGAACTTTGAAAATAGAGATATTGATCCATAGTACGGACCAATCCGCTACTATGCATAGTACCATAGCCTCACTCTTTATAATTTATACCAAAACTTCAAACCAGAAACATTTCTTATATAATAGAAACGATACATTTATACCAAAACAGGCAGGGGTTGACCCAGTAAGGGCCAGGGGCAGCAACTGCCCCCCCGGATGGAACTTTTATGAAAATGTATATGTCCGGACCAACTCTCCCCCCCTTATGGAATTTTGTTTGCTCCCCCCTTGAAATTCTGATTGGTAATTAGGGTTAAATTTATGATTAAATAAGAATAAATTTTTTGAATTCTGATTGGCAATTAGAATTAGAAGTTAGAGCATTATTTTTTTATATAGTACCCGATTGCTAATGGGTTTGAAACCGATTTGCTATTTTTTTTACCCCTCAAACAAAAATCCTAAATCCACCCATGAAAGCAAGAGTCTTGATCAATATCCACTTCTTCTTGTTTTTTTTTAAGTAAAAAAGTTTGAGGATTTGGAATTTCTAGCACCCAACAGAACTAACCATTAAAGAGAATAAAATTAATGGCCTCCTCAAAAGAAGATAGTCTAGTCGCCCTGTTGGGTAGAATTCCTCTAGTATAGAGAATCTGACTTATACATACAAGTTTTTTTTTTTTTTTTTAAGTCAGTGTATCAATTGGTCAATTGGCCGCTGACAAACTTATACACTACAAGCTTGTGACTGTACCTGAGCTATTGCTGTAAATTAAAAATTACGAGGCAATCTTCTTGATTCTTTTTTTTGGAGGAATAATAGGCAAAGAGATGTGACAATCTTTGTTATTCTCATTTTTTTCCTTGTTTAATTTCTGTTTAGCTTTGGATATATGGTCAAATTTGGGCTTTTTTTTTAAAAGATGGTGGCAACTGTCACCAACATTTGTATTGATAGAAAAAATCATTTACAAGTGCCTAGTTAATAAGTCATCCATTGTAATTTCTATAATTGTGTATTTAGTTACAAGTTACAACATACCAGTACAGGGAGAGTTTTATTCTTCATAAAAATAGGTTCATGTTTTCGAATTGAATTCTTAACAGGTGAAAATGGAAGATCTGAAGGATAAAACCCTCGGTCTCTACTTCTCGGCATCATGGTGTCCACCTTGCCGCAAATTTACCCCCAAACTAACCAAGACGTACCACGACCTCTTGTCCAAATCCAAACCTCTTGAAGTAATCTTCATCTCTCGTGACCAGGATGAAGAATCCTTTACTTCATACTTCTCCAAGATGCCGTGGCTTGCAATACCGTTCTCAGACTCCGAGGCACGAGAGAAACTGGCCAAGACTTTCAAGATCATGGGTATACCAACTCTTGCCATGATTGATGCGAATGGGAATTTTCTCACTGATGATGCTGTTGAATTCGTCACAGAGCACGGGTCGGATGCGTACCCATTCACGGCTGAGAGGTTTGCTGAGTTGAATGAGATCATTGAGGCCCAGAAGAGGAACCAGACGATTCGGAGTATTTTGGTTTCTGGAGACCGTGATTATGTGGTGTCAGGCAGGGGCGATAAGGTAATCTTTTGCATCTTTTGGTTCTTTATCGCAGTTTTTTTAAAAATAACGGTAGTCCATTACTTCTGGTATCTAGGAGTGTAAAGAAACGAGATAGTTTTTTTTTTTGTTTTTGTTTGCTACTTGAAGTTGATTTTTGGACTAAATTTAGCAGTAACATCTAGTGTAAACTGATTTTTACGGCTGAATTTGACAGTTAAACACCCTCTGAACTTTGAGTGCGATATAACATACCTGGAAAATACCCAATTTGCACAATCTTGTACTGCTAGCTAAGACTCATACCTGTCAACATAGCTTGACTCAGGGGCGGAGCCAGACTTTTAAGCTATGGGAGTCACAGATTGGGGATCAATCATATAAAATTTTCTTGTGAGTATGGGGGTCAATTTTATAGTACCCATAGCATTTTTTCTCTAAACTAGATAGAAAATCATGTATAAATATAGAAATTTTGAAAATGAATGGGGTCAATTGACCCCATTCCCTTTTACTGGATCCGCCCCTGGCTTGACTGGCATATCTTGATAGCAGCCATTGTGATTCTTTTTTGTTTGTTCATATCTGGAAATTAGTGATTGGTTATATTTTTTAATTACTGACATAGTTTATTTTTTTCAGATACCAGTATCAGAGCTCGAAGGAAAGTATGTAGGTCTCTATTTTGCAGTCTCTGACTATAGTCCATGTGAAGAGTTCACCCCAATTCTCTCCCAATTGTACGAAAAGCTTAAACAACATGGTGAAAGCTTTGAAATTGTCACAATTCTCCTAGATAAAGACGAATCAACTTGCAACGAAACCATTGCAAAATTACCATTTCTTGCAATCCCTTTCGAGGAAAAGAGCATAGAGAAACTGCCACGGTACTTCGAATTGAGATCTCTTCCTACCTTGGTCATGATTGGAACAGATGGGAAGACTCTGAAAGATAATTGTGCAGATATAATAGAGGAGCATGGAGTGGAGGCATGGGAGGGTTTTCCGTTTTCTCAGGAGAAAATGGCAATTTTAGAGGAGAAGGCAAGGGTAAAATTGGAACAGCAGACGCTTGAGTCGCTTCTGGTTAAAGGAGAGTTTGATTATGTTGTTGGAAAGGATGGTACTAAGGTAATATTATATCACTCGAGCAATTTCTTATCTTAGTTCTAATCTTTTCTTAGTCTTCTTTATGTTGTTACTGTGGGCTATATGCAAAACTGAGAGATTAATTTTTACATATTTGAGTTTGGAGGTTATGATATAAACCAGGTCGTGCTAGTATCAAATATTGCACTAGTCGCCAATTTTCTCAGGCAGTTGTGATGTTTAGCTGGGTAGGAGTTGACCAGTACATTAGTAGGACTGCTTTGATAGATAAGCCTTTCATGGATAATTTTCAGATAACTGCAGAAAATATCTTAATTTTCTATAATTAAATGCTAGTAAATTGTAAGCCCAAAAAATTTAACCAGAATAGCATAAGAATAAAAAAGGAGGGTTCGTGATAGTCTTGGCGAGCCATCGATGAAAAAACAGTCACTTTATGAAAATGAAATTCTTACGAATTTGGAAGTAGTAGTACTAGGATGGGTGACTTCCTGGGAAGTCCTTGTGTTGTTGATCCCGGTTGGATTTCATTTTTAGCCTACCTCAACTTGCTAGGAATAAAGGCTCTGAAGAAGAAGAAGCATAATAATAAAAAACCCACAGTTATCTTTCCTTGTATCTTTATCTCATTACTCCCTCTTGATTTGCTTGCTTGTCGTAAATGAATATATTGATCATTATTTTATTAATTTAATGAAAATTTGTTAATTTATCCTATCCCTAGAAGGGTTTTGTTGATCATTCATAGATACTAGTAAGGAAATAATTGAAAAACAACATTTTATATTCAAGTTTGCTTCATTGTTCCTCCATTTTCAGATACCAGTGTCCGACCTTGTGGGGAAAACCATAATTTTCTACTTCTCCGCAAAATGGTGCGGGCCGTGCCGTGCTTTCCTTCCAAAACTGATCGAAGAGTACAACAAAATCAAATCAAAATATTCTGATGCATTTGAAATAGTATTTGTATCAAGTGACCGGGACCAAGACTCGTACGACAACTTCTATTCCTCCATGCCATGGCTTGCGCTTCCATTGGAAGACCCAAGAAAGAGCTTCCTCAAGAAAATCTTCAAAATCAAGGGAATTCCATCTCTCGTTGCTATAGGTCCAAGTGGCAAAACAGTCTCAAAGGATGTGAAAATGCTGCTGATGCTGCATGGTGCCGACGCATACCCTTTTACTGAGGAGAGAATAAAGGAGTTAGAGGATGAGATCGAGAACATGGCAAAGGGTTGGCCTGAAAAGATCAAGCATGAGTTGCATGCGGAGCATGAATTGGTGCTTACCAAACGTAGATCCTATTATTGTGACGGATGTGAGGAGATGGGGGGTAGTTGGTCATACTGGTGCAGCGAATGTGACTTTGATTTGCACCCGACGTGTGCATTGAAGAAGGCAAATGGAGAGGAGAATAATGGTCATGAGGCAGCGAAAGAAGGATATGTGTGTGATGGTGATGTATGCCGCAAGGTCGAATGAAATAATGCTGTTTTGGTTTTCAGGTTCATTGGTGTTTTTATGATTGAAGGATATGTGTGTGATGGTGATGTACGCTGCAAGGTCGAATGAAATAATGTTGTTTTGGTTTTCAGGTTCATTGGTGTTTTTATGATTGCATCATGTTATGTACCAGTTATGGCAGTTTGGCTATTTTTTTTTTTTGGGCTAAACTAAAAGGGGACTTACTAATTTAGCAATATGAAATAAAAATAAAAACTGGATTGATATAATTGTATGACTCCAGTGTCCCTTTTTTCTTAATGGCTGTCTACCACTGATACTTCTATCAAAATGCTATAAAGAATAGACTTTGAGTTGCATTGTTCAAAGCAGCAAAGAAAAAGCTTCCAATGAACCGTGGTATTGTTCTAACAGTAAGTTTTGTACTGGTACTGCCTAGATTACATTATAGCACAACTAAAGCTCTTTGACAGATATACTAGAATTAAAAGAGAAAATCTAAGTTGTCATCCAAATAGGATTTTTGTATACACAAATATTCTTTTTGTTTCAGATTTAACACACTTTTTAGATGTTCATCAGAAAACGCAAAGATTCTTCGGTCATTTAGTAGATTAGATGCTTTCATGGATGTAAAATTGTTATTATATATAAATTATATATGTACCAAAAATGCATATCCCAAAAAGAAAATTCCTAATAAAAAAAGGAAAGAAAGAAATCCAATAGAATGGGAAAACATACCCACCAAAATGAAACACAAATAAAGAGTAACTCTTGTCGATCTGACCTGGCTTTCACGATGAGGTGCCTTATGCCGTAGATGCCGGTGGAGCCCGTGCACAACTGCTATGTGGGCCAGTTTCTCCTATCCACATCTGCGTATCGAAGACGCGTCATTGGTCCTGGGGCATGATCAGGATAATTGTACAACACCAATTCTAGTTTCTCATACGAATTGTCTGGTTATAACGGCGGGTAGAACGACCCATGTGTCATTGTCTCCTCTTCTAAACTCCTGCCACATAACTTCTAATCAAGAATTTCTTCGATTGCATTGATATGTGAAATTATTCAACCAAAAATTGTTAAATTGTGGCACAAGCTTGCTTTAGCAATTCAAAATACTTTCTAAATTGCCATGAAAAAGATGATGTATAAACTTGTGCTACATTGCTTGCATATTTAAATGGAATATTTAGACGGACATATTTTTTCGGAATATTTAGCCGGAATATTCACGCCAAATATTTAGATATAATATTCACTCCTAAGAGCATCTCCCACCCAGCAATCCGTAAAAAATTAAAAACAGCTGTAAATCACTATTTAAAAATTAAGTTAATTTTAATTTCTTAACCCCTCCATCCCAGAAATTGAGTGAGAACCAATATGAAAGAGAATGAAAGAGTTAGAGCCAATAGGAAAGAGAGAGTGTACCACATGTCCAAAAGAAATGGTTTGCTTTATAAGCAAATTTGCTTTATAAGCAAATTTGCTTTTTTAGCAATTGGTCTACAACCCAATAATTATATTAGCAATTGACACATCACATTAGTAATTTAAAAGAAATCACCATTGTAGATGCTCTAACAACTCAATTTACACCAAATATAGCTGGCCTTCACCTCAACACCATGCCAACCAAGAAAAAGGTAAATGCTAATCAATTAAGCCGATCAATTGTACAATTGATCATCAGTCAACCCTCAATGTTTCCTCCAATTTAAACAATATAGCCTCAGTTTACCCCCAGCTTTCAATATTTACATATAATAGGCCAAGTAATAGTAAACAAACAACAAAAAGTAATCTACAAACCTCACGAAGATTAGAATCTCTCATTGTGTCACATTGTGTCAATTAGTCACTTCCTCATATGTCGCGGCCGACAACCCCTCCTCCTCCTTTCTGGGCCTCCTCGCTCTAGTCCACCCCAGCGACTCCTCCGCCGAGAACACCCGCGGCGGGCCAAAATTTTTATTGTTACCACTAAAAAAACAAAATTAATTCATTACCATCCCTGTGGGGTTTTATTCAATACTACCACCCCCGCTAACCCAGTTCGCTCACCAAATTGGCTGGTGCGCGGACTGGGTTAGCGGGCTCAGTGGGCTGACTGAATTTTAGGGTTTATTTTTATTTTTGCAGCGGGTGTCTGAAAATCATGTTTTATTTGTAACGGTGTTCATTCATCAGACGTAAGGTAGCAGGCAGGCAAATAACGTAAAAACTAATGTGTTAAATTGACTGCGGAAGAACTAAACAACAGAAAAACTAAACAACATAAGAACTAATATCAAAATAATATCGAAATAACATCCAAATAACAAGAACTAATACCAAAATAATATCCAAAAACATAAACTACAACAAGTAACTCTATCATATCTACTCGAGGGTGTCCACGGCTTCTTCTCTCTCCTAACTCTCTTACCCCTCCCCTCCTCCTGACGCTCCCTCTCGACCAGCGGTGTGTACGGTCGTGATGGTTGTGGTGGGGTCTCCTCATGTATCTCTCCAAAAAGTGTCTCCTCGTGTGGTCCCTCATCTGCAGCAGGTCCGAAAATAACCTCATGCTCTGCAGAGTACACGGGTAAGTGGAAGACATCCTGCTGGACAGCTGCTGCACTGGACTGTGGGAGTGGCTCCTCCTGTGTGTAAAATGTAGGAGAGTCTACATCCTGCGTGTAAGTACCGTACTGAGAGCCCAAGTGAAACGTAAAATCTGCGGGGGGTCATGCTCGTCCTCCTCATCTCCGCGGGGTAGAACTCCCTGAAACAAATAGATAATTAGGTTTCACAATGAAGATGATTATAAAAATAATTACAAAAATATACGTACCGCTGCAAGCCTAGCAGCCTCAAATGTGGCCTCAGCAGTCGCTGCAGAGTGTAGGTATGAGAAATCCGGTTCTGGCATGCTCATAGGCTCCACAGAATCGTCATTGTTCATGTCTTTCAAATCTTCATAGCAGGGAAGATCTGAAAGCTTGAGAACCCTCTCGAGCTGATCCTGGTACCCGGCGACGACGACAGGCGGTGCAGCCATACACAACCACTTCTTCCCGATAGCCTTCCACCTCTTGTGACGGCGTATCTTGCGCTCCTAAGCACTTGCTTGATGTTCATGAGTACCTGCGAATTAAAATAAAAAAAAATTAGTTCGAATTGCAAATGAATTTTCATAATTTTCTTTCATAAAAAAATTAAAGAAGACGACACAACAAGATTCTGCAATGGATTGACGTGCTAAATAATAGGAGAAGATGACACCAAACCGGCCGAGATACACAGGAAAGACAGAACAGAGCTGCTCGTAATACATGTAGTTAATTTATTTACTATTCAATTTCAACTTTTAAAAAATTACTGAAACAGTCAGATTTAACCGTCACTATTTATTTGTAAATTTGCAGGTTGAGAGGCAATCAATTGATTAGATGTTTATATAGGAGCTAAATCAATGTTTTAATTGTATTCGTAAAAACATTGTTTATTTTAGGTTTATTAGATATATTTTTATTGTACTTGTAAGAACATTAACATTATATTGTTCTATTTATGGCTTCTTTATATTTATTTTTAGATTATTATGGCTTCTTTATATTTATTTTTATAGCTTCTTTGTATTTGATCCGACGAACGAAAAATATTTTCAAAATAAACGACATTTAAAATAAAAACCAAACAAATAAAATAATTTTAAAAACAAAAATCAAAACAAATAAAAACATTTATGATAAAAAAAAAACTGAGGCTGCAGGGGCATTGTGCGGCCCCCTAACTGGTGCCGCATCGTATTGTGCGGATCCCTGTGTTTGGAGCCGCAATATACCGGAGCGGCGTGGGTAGAAATCGAATTTCTCAAAAACAAAGGTGTTTTGGTCTATTTTTTTGAGAAAATGCTGAAAATAAAAATTTCGGCTCAGTCCTACCCTTCTTTTGCCAAGCTATTTGCCACCTCATTGTGGTTCCTGTTAGGGGTGGCAACGAGCTGGCTTGGTCCGAGGTAGCCTCTAGTTCAGCTTGTTAATTTTGGACCGAGCTACAGTTGAGCGAGCTGGACTTAGGACATCCGAGCTAAAACCTCAGCTTGAAATCGTGACAAGCCAACCCGAGCTAGCTTGCGAGCTGGCTCGCTGGGAATCTTGTTTTAAGAAAAATAAATTCTACAAACTTTTTGGATCGAGCTAAACCGAGCTAGACTGAGCTAGACAGTATAACATGCACACAAATTCATACAAATTCACAAATTGATGCCTAGCCGAGCTAGCTCGTGAGCAAGCTAGGCCCCAACTTGAACTCGTTAATTCTGAACCGAGCTAGTGGCGAGCTGGCTCGTTAACAGCTCGATCTAGTAATGAACGAGCGAGTCAGATGCGAATCACGATCGAGCCACGAGCTACGAGCTTTTTTGCCACCCCTAGCATACTAGAAACGATGTGTATATTACCGTTACTTCTATTTTTAATTAGTTCCTTGCTCAACGGCTCTTATATAAGCCTTGAAATTCTTATAATAAATAGGATTGATTTGGATGCTATAAATGATGAGATATATTAAATAAATCAATTATTAAATTAAGATTGCTAATTTTTATAAGTAGGGCTTGTAGCTATAACGGGAATTTTTTTATCCGTAGAAATTATTAAAATTAGACGTAAGGAAATAGAAAGAGTATATCGTTTCCAACATATATATAAAGATCTGACTCATTGAGTCCGATTCAAATATTATGGATCGGACTCAATGATTTAGATCCATTTTTTTTTTAGTTTGGATCCGGACTGTTCGATTAGAGGAGAATCAAACTCTAGTCCACAGATAATCCTAGAAAAATATAAAAGTTGAATCTGTACCATTAAGTCAGATTCATATATTTTAGATTGGACTCAATAAGTCAGATCTTACTGTATTTGTTAGAAACAAGACACTCTTTCTATTCTTGTACGTTTAGATTTAATAATTTCTAAGATAAAAAATTTCCGCTACAATGGGCCAAATGGCACGTCATCGATTGCGATAGAACATAGTTGACTTGGAGTCAAGTCCATCAATTCCAAGTAATTCTCGATTCATCCATTAGAAGATAATCATTGCTTTATATTATGTCAATTATTAAAGACTCTATTGGCATAATTCCGACATTTTTATTAATATTCAAAGTTAACTACAAATTAATAATTATACCCAGAATATTGGAGTTTTTCTAAAAATGTCCAAACCGGTCATTTTGTGGTCTGTTTTTTTTTTTTATAGATACTATGAAGAGCAAGAAAATGAAATCTAACACTGAAAATTCGAATTTTTTGTTCAAATTTTTTGTTAGACTACTTCTTTTGATTTATAATTAGCATATTTATACTAAAATACACTAGATTACTTGAAATTATGTTGAATTACACTATATTACATTAAATTACGCTAAATTATGTTAAATTACGCTAAAATACGATAAATTACGGTAAATTACTGTGTGTCTTCATAGTGATGTATAATTAGAAACTATTTTTGTTTCTCTTTTATCTTCATAGTGATTTATAATTAGAAATTATTTTTTTTAAGAGACACTATGAAGAGCAAGATAATGAAATCTAATACTGAAAATTCGAATTTTTTGTTTAAATTATTTGTTAGATTACTTCTTTTGATTTATAATTAGCATATTTATACTAAAATACAATAGATTACTTGAAATTATGTTGAATTACACTATATTACATTAAATTACGCTAAATTATGTTAAATTACGCTAAAATACGGTAAATTCTTGTAAATTACTGTCTTCATAGTGATGTATAATTAGAAACTATTTTTTGTTTCTCTTTTATCTTCATAGTGATTTATAATTAAAAACTATTTTTTTTAAGAGACACTATGAAGAGCAAGATAATGAAATCTAACATTGAAAATTCGAATTTTTTGTTTAAATTATTTGTTACATTACTTCTTTTGATGTATAATTAGCATATATATACTAAAATACGCTAAATTATTTGAAATTATGTTGAATTACACTATATTACGTTAAATTACGCTAAATTACATTAAATTACGCCAAAATACGGTAAATTACGCTAAATTACATATGAATAGAGACGATATCTTCACTGAAAAGGCGAAAAACGACGACGAAAATTCAAATGGCCATAAAACGGTGCTCGAGTGTCCGATTTCAGCAAATGACCACTTTTTGAAAAGCTTGCGAAACTACGTATGTGACAGTGCTAGCAATGCCGGATTTCAAAATTGAAAATTGCCAAAAAAATTAAGGAAAGAGCTTCAAAACTTGAGTTGAAGTTTCCGATTAAGATTTTCATTTCTATTATTCAATCTAAGTAGCTTAGTAAATTAGTTACATAATGAACTTGAGAATACCAATTTTACTATTTTCGGATTTTTTTTACTATTTTTTATGATTCATGAAAGATGGCACAAAATCGGTCTACTTTAGCGTAATTTTGCGTAGTTTAGCGTAATTTATTGTATTTCAGCATAATTAGCGAAGTTATTGTAATTTAGCGTAATTTAACGTAATTTAACATAATTTAGCATAATTTAATGTAATATAGTGTAATTCAACATAATTTCAAGTAATCTAGTGTATTTTAGTATAAATATGCTAAAATAAATCAAAAGAAGCAATCTAACAAATAATTTAAATAAAAATTTAAATTTTCAGTATTAGATTTCATTATCTTGTTCTTCATAGTGTCTCGAAAAAAAAAAAAATTGGCCATTTTGTGGCCTGATACCTCGCATATTTAGTCTATTTTAGGCCTGTTTTAGTACCAGATTCGTGCCATAATTCACCAGAATCATGTGCATTTCATCGATATATCTTTAGAATTTGGTACTGCTGAGTGTTTGTTTGTTTTCTGCAGGTTTGGAGCAAAACACACGAAGAAATGGCGATTCACATGATGAGGTACGACCCTTACCAGGCTTGGTACGGGTCGGACCATACTTAGCCGTTTTCAGCTCTTCACGCCTGGTACGGCCAGGCCGTACCAAATTGGTACGGGCCGTACATGAAGGCGTCCTGACAGATTCAAATTTGGGCAGAGGCTATTTAAGGCGGGGAACTCTCCAGATTTCGTATCCAATTCATTCCAGATAGATCTGAGAGCTCAGTAGGAGAGAGAAAGAAGGCTAAGGAGCTGAAAGCAAGAAGGAAAGAAGAGGAAGAGGCGAAACTCGACGGATCTAGCTTCCTCCTCCATCTCCCTTCAATCCATGGCTATCTCTCTTCCTCTTATTGTATTTTTAGACATTGCTATGTGCTGTGAGTAGATCATTTTAGTTTCTAGGGTTAGAGATCGAATCTTGATTTGTTTTGACTTTCTTTGACTTTTACTTTGTATGAACTCTTTAGTTTGATTGATTGTGATTTTCATTGTTATATCTTGCTTTGCTTGCTGTGATTGTTGTATGATGTCCCTTTAGGTTTAGATCGAACCTATCAAGGTCATGTGATCATCTCAATCTCTCATCCAATTCAAGTACATAGGGTAGAATAGTTCGAATTGAAGCCGAAAGGTTGAATTCTCCTCTAATCGACAGATTAGAGGGTGCCTTAGACATCTAATCAATCAGCTAGGGTAGATCTGTACCAACATACGATGGTTGAGGTGTAGAAACCCTAAAAGGCTCTCAATCGCATTCCAACCTAGATCTTGATCCAACAAACGACGGTTGAGGGTTAGGAACCTTAGGTATGGTCAATTGAACCTTTCTAAAGAGTTTAGCACAAGGTACCAGCAAGGAAATGCATTTACTCGAACTGGTAGGTTCTGTTCTGGGAAGCCGGTACGGGTCTTACCAGAGTGGTACGGCCTAGCCTTACCAAGTGAGGTACGGCCTAGCCGTACCTACTTAGTACGGGCCGTACCACTAGAGGCAGATCAGAGATGAAGTCTTAAACCCTGGAAACACCTTTTATCCATAATCAAAACACAATTTACATTTGTTCTAAACATTTTGTTACATCTTCTTCAATTGTCTGAACAGTTTGATTTGATACCTTAGGAAATTAAATACCAAACAAAACCTTTTCAACTTCTAGTTTTCAATCAAGTTTAGATAGAACTTAACCGAGTGATTAGCCGTCTCTGAGGATCGATACCCGATTATACTACACGGCAGAGGTTGTGCACTTGCATCCTTTACTCGTGGAGTGTTAACGAGGTTTAAAAGGTACGCTTTCAAGCGTGCCGAAACTTGCGTTGCGCTTTGCTGCGAACAAGTTTTTGGCGCCGTTGCCGGGGACGGTAACCAATTGCTTAGTTAGGTTTTATCTTACTTAGTTGATCTAGACTTTATCTTGTATCCTTTATTTTCTTTTATTTTGTTTCGTTTCTTTTATTTATTTATTTTCTCTTTTTCAGGAACACTATGGCGATTACTATCTGAGGAGCTCAAGACACCATGGATCTCATGTACAACATGACGACAGACCAACATTGGTTTGGCCGCGACAATTTTCAAGCTGGAGGAGGCGGCCGATCCAAAGCTGATCAGATCACAGCTCTATATGCTAGAGCTGCCGAGCTAGAGGAGGCCATGATCGCAGCTCTATATGCTAGAGCTGCCGAGCTAGAGGAGGCCATGGAGAGTTATTCAATCAGAATGAGCATGAGGGCAGCCAGAAACCAGAAACCACAGCCATGTGCCATGTGTGGGGACATGAGACACTCTTATGAGTATTGCCCACTGGCTGATTGGAGTGAGGAACCGGAGCAGGATGGCTATATCAGCAACAACAATTGCAATTTCTACGACCCTGCACCATTCGATGACTCGAACAATTGCGTATTCCAACCCGATCCACCCGAGCCGTACATTGATCCCGCTGAGATCGAATTCATACACGAGCAAGGGAAGGTGAACCAGATGCTGTGGGAACAGTTGCAAAACATGTCCACACAGATGGCCGCTCAACAAAATCAAATGGCTGCCCAAAACAAGTTGCTGGAGCAATTGAGTCACATCATCATCTCACGCCAATCTCAACCTGCAAAGCTGCCAGCTCAGCCAGAATGCGAAGGACCAGCCCAGCCAACAGACCAGACCGCACTTGACGCGACCCGCATCATTGAGACACGACCCGCATCACCCACGGAAGAACATGTGGACCCAGGTTGCATCGAGCCAAGTCGACCTGCATCTCCACCTGAAGAGCATGTAGACGAGACCCGCACGCCACCTGATGCGACCCGCATGCCGTGGTCTGATGACCTGGAGACCAAAGGAAGCGATTGGGATTGGTCAGCATGCGATGCCATTCCACCTGATGCGACCCGCGTCAAGACCCAGACAGAGCGGCTGACTCCTGAGCCCAAGCCTCCAGCAGCTCACCTCAGGTACGAGTTTCTAGACCCAGATAGATGTCGTCATGTAATCATAAGCGCAGATCTTGAACCCGATCGGACTGCTACACTCTTGGAGAAATTGGAAGCGCACAAAAGCGCGATCGGGCGCTCGATCAAGAACTTGATGGGAATCTTGCGGATTCTTCTGATGCAAGAGTGTGATCGCATGGGCCGTGTACCTCAGAAGTGGGTGCTTCCACCAGTGCCACCTGATCCACCTCCCACCGATGACTGAGCGGGTATGTTTTCTCTTTCCCTTTTGCTTCTATATCTCTTTATCTTTCAGTCTTGAAGCATTGAGGACAATGCTCAGGCTAAGCTTGGGGGGGAAGACGACTTTTTGTATCTTAGGATTTACTTTTGTGTTTTAGGATTTATTTTGATTGCACTTAGGTCATTTTTACTTTTCTCTTGCATTGTTAGGTGAAAATTTGCGTGAATTGCTAGAATTGAGAATAACTTTGAAACAATTTGGTTGTGATTAGAATTGAGTGAATTGGAACTAACCCATGATTGGTTATTGAACTACTTAGGTTGAGATGTTTTTAATAATGGAAAAGATGAAACAAACTTAGAATTGAATCGAACGAGATTATTCGAAAAAACTGAATTGTGCCTTTAGGAATTGAGATTTTCAAATTAAGAAAGTTTGGAATATCCATTGGTATGAATGAATACCAATGGATGTGTGTATTCATGGTGTGAGCAAACCAAAAAAAGAAAAGAAAAAGAAAAAAATAAAAAAATGAGAAAAAGAAAAAGAGAAAACAAAAGAGAAAAGATGGAGAAAATAAGAGTACTGGCAATAAGCCTCGAATGGGCGCCTTTGAGCTCGTCTCCCAATTAGAAATAAAGAAAGAAAATTTTGCTCATACCAACACACTTCGTTCGCAACTTTCTTACCCTTAAGCTTGATTCAAGCTTGGGGGAGGGCAAATGCAAAGAAAAATCACTTTGAATAAAAGCAATAATTCGGAAAAAGAATGAAATTGATTCGATCAAACCTAGGTAATTAGTCTTTCCATTGTTAGAAGCATCTCAAAATAAGAAGTTCAATTGACTAATTGTTGGAGTGAATCAAGGTTTACAAAGGAATGTTTGAATTACAACCGAATCGATTCTAGAAATTCTTGACTATAGCACACTCACGTAGGTTTTCACATTTAGACTTGTATCTGCATTTAGATTTAGTTGTCCAGCACTTTTACCCGAGTTTGAAACTTTTTGCTTGAGGACAAGCAAAGGTTCAGCTTGGGGGAATTTGATACCTCGCATATTTAGTCTATTTTAGGCCTGTTTTAGTACCAGATTCGTGCCATAATTCACCAGAATCATGTGCATTTCATCGATATATCTTTAGAATTTGGTACTGCTGAGTGTTTGTTTGTTTTCTGCAGGTTTGGAGCAAAACACACGAAGAAATGGCGATTCACATGATGAGGTACGACCCTTACCAGGCTTGGTACGGGTCGGACCATACTTAGCCGTTTTCAGCTCTTCACGCCTGGTACGGCCAGGCCGTACCAAATTGGTACGGGCCGTACATGAAGGCGTCCTGACAGATTCAAATTTGGGCAGAGGCTATTTAAGGCGGGGAACTCTCCAGATTTCGTATCCAATTCATTCCAGATAGATCTGAGAGCTCAGTAGGAGAGAGAAAGAAGGCTAAGGAGCTGAAAGCAAGAAGGAAAGAAGAGGAAGAGGCGAAACTCGACGGATCTAGCTTCCTCCTCCATCTCCCTTCAATCCATGGCTATCTCTCTTCCTCTTATTGTATTTTTAGACATTGCTATGTGCTGTGAGTAGATCATTTTAGTTTCTAGGGTTAGAGATCGAATCTTGATTTGTTTTGACTTTCTTTGACTTTTACTTTGTATGAACTCTTTAGTTTGATTGATTGTGATTTTCATTGTTATATCTTGCTTTGCTTGCTGTGATTGTTGTATGATGTCCCTTTAGGTTTAGATCGAACCTATCAAGGTCATGTGATCATCTCAATCTCTCATCCAATTCAAGTACATAGGGTAGAATAGTTCGAATTGAAGCCGAAAGGTTGAATTCTCCTCTAATCGACAGATTAGAGGGTGCCTTAGACATCTAATCAATCAGCTAGGGTAGATCTGTACCAACATACGATGGTTGAGGTGTAGAAACCCTAAAAGGCTCTCAATCGCATTCCAACCTAGATCTTGATCCAACAAACGACGGTTGAGGGTTAGGAACCTTAGGTATGGTCAATTGAACCTTTCTAAAGAGTTTAGCACAAGGTACCAGCAAGGAAATGCATTTACTCGAACTGGTAGGTTCTGTTCTGGGAAGCCGGTACGGGTCTTACCAGAGTGGTACGGCCTAGCCTTACCAAGTGAGGTACGGCCTAGCCGTACCTACTTAGTACGGGCCGTACCACTAGAGGCAGATCAGAGATGAAGTCTTAAACCCTGGAAACACCTTTTATCCATAATCAAAACACAATTTACATTTGTTCTAAACATTTTGTTACATCTTCTTCAATTGTCTGAACAGTTTGATTTGATACCTTAGGAAATTAAATACCAAACAAAACCTTTTCAACTTCTAGTTTTCAATCAAGTTTAGATAGAACTTAACCGAGTGATTAGCCGTCTCTGAGGATCGATACCCGATTATACTACACGGCAGAGGTTGTGCACTTGCATCCTTTACTCGTGGAGTGTTAACGAGGTTTAAAAGGTACGCTTTCAAGCGTGCCGAAACTTGCGTTGCGCTTTGCTGCGAACATGGCCAGATTCTGGAGGAGAGGAAGCCGGCCACAAAATGACTGATTTGGACTTTTTAGAAAAACTCGGGTATTCTGGATATAATTATTAATTTGTAATTAACTTTGGATATTAATAACAATGTCGGGCATAATTCGGTAGGCCTAGCTTGTCGTGCCATTTTTCATTTCTATAATAAAATACCGTAATATATGACCAATTGACGATCTTTTTTTTTTTTAATAAAAGTTGTCCTTTCTTTAACCAGGAAAAGGCACCGACTACAGTTCAATACAGGCATGAGGCACGTGCATAGAAGATAAGAAGGGAAAATAGCACATTCAAAAATTATCATCGAAAGCACCTTGAGCTGAGGCGGCCGGTGGAGGTAGGTAGATGAGAGATGAGATAACCTTTGTTTCTTCTCTTTTGGCATTTTTCTTTTGGCATTTTTCATATCTGGAGGAAGCAGTTGTGCTGTAAATCAAAATGATAATTAAATTGGACATTGGTTTGACAGAGCTACTTTAGTTTTATGCAGTCTATTAATTATATTTTCTTTTATTAATTATGCACTATATAAAATCAAATTAGTCTTGTCCATATTTTTACTCAATATAACAATGAGTCTGACCGGTATGACATAAGTGTCATTTCAGCCTACATAACATCACCTTTAAAACCCATCGAATTGGCTTCAAACGGTAAATTGAAATAGTTCAAAACCGATTTATTTCATTAGTTATGCGTTTACATGTAAAATTAATAATTTTTTGAATTTATTTAGTATCAAGTCAAGCGGTCAAATGTGAAAGTTATTAAGTTAATTTTAATGCATTCATTTTAAATATTTTTAACTGCTTGACTTGATACTAAATAACATGATTTTTTTTTTTTGCATGTAAACACATCATTCATAAAATAAATTGACTTGAACGGGTTTAGATTAGTCGTTTGAAGTCTACTAATAAATTTGAAGTTAGTGTCATATGACACCAATGTCATACCAACCGGACTCTATAATAATTTATTCCGGAGAAGTATATGCAATAGTAGGACTTAAGATTTACTGAAAATATTGTAAAATTAATAAATAATTACATAGTTTTTAAAAACTTGGAATTTTGAATAAAAAAATCAGATACAGCTGATAAATCTGATGGAAGCAGAAATTATTATTATCGAATCTTGATTAATAACGCAAGATTAAGAAAACAAATACAATTTTTATCATCTATGACTTCTTATCCAAGCTGTTTGATATTCCGATCAAAACCACGACGAGAGCGAATAAAAATTAGATGACAACACAGTTGCTGACGTGACATTTTATTTAAATTACGTAAATTATAGAGAGGGGAAGACTACGACAAGTCAATTATATTACTTCTCCCTTAAGAGTTTGAACTCTAGAATGATGTAGAGTTTGAACTTATCGCTTAAAGTAGAATATTGATCCATTCTATAAGAGGTCATACGCATTGGGCCGTAGCAAAACTCATAATTCTTATGTCTTAGCCTCAAAGCTTATCTGGATGTCTTGGCCTCAAAGCTTCGGATCGATTGTATCCTTCATTTTCAGAATCTAATCGTTCATTTACTAAATGATACATTTATATACAAAATTTATAAATTTTCGAATTCATCTAGTATAGAATCAAAAAGACAAAAATAATAAAAACCAAATTCTTATTTTCAATGATTGGTATATCGAATCGGACAACTATAAAATAATAAAATGAGCGAATTATTAGTTTTTTCATTACTCATTACTAGGGGTGTCAATGTGTACGGTACGGGTCAGGTGGAGACATTTTCATATCATACCCATTAAAATTAACTTTACCCATACCCTACCCATACCTATTAAAATTGATTTTACCCTACCATACCCTTACCCATTAATATTATCGAGTAACGAAACAGTAGCGGGTGAATAACGGATAATACTAATATAATAATTAGTTTTATTATATTTTACAAATTAAACATCAAAAACTCATTCATTTCACACATATACTATTGCTTTTCTAATAAACATAAATGTGCAATTAATTTCAACTAAATTGTTTTTTATAAAGCAAGAAAATTTAAAAACACGAATATATATATTTAGGTAAGCTGGAAATTAAATTGAATATATATTTAGATTTTATAATTACCCTATAGGGTAACGGGTACGAAATAGTCATTACCAATAATTTTTGCCCATTTGGTTAACGAAAAAAAAATTATTACCCATACCCATACCTAATAAGCTAACGAAAATAAATCCTTAATCATATCCAACTTATCGAATACGATACGGGTCGGGTAAACGGCTAAAAAGGTACCATTGACACCCCTAGTCCCCTACTCATTACTTATATGCAATTTTAGCAACATATTCTCTTTTATATTACCAGGATACACAGAATCCCGGACAAGTGGACGAACCATGTTGTGTTTTTTTTTCCATTGACGACGACTCTGCAAAAAACTTTCCACGCGGAATTATTTCCGATCCTACCACAGTCCGCAGCTACGTAACGCATCAATATTCGCGTGCTGTGTGAATCTTAGAGCTCCTCCCTAAAAGTTAACGGTGGAGATTATGCATGACTCGGAGAAACGCTCATCGAACGGTTCAATAACATAATTTCATTTTTTGTATAATAAAATTGATTTCAGAGGATAGCTAACACTTACAGCATCTATATAATGCGACCTTCTCGAGATTTCGAATTCCACTTCACCGAGAACCCACAGACTGAGCACTGAGTTACCAGACGAACGAATAACAACAAAGAAATAAGAATATAAGAGAGAGAGATGGCAGGAAATGGTGGTGAGACTTACGACATAATCTCGCTTCTCTCAGGCAACGAGCGCGATTATCTTGTCCGGAATAACGGCGATCAGGTATAAACTTGATTATCCTCTCTACCAGCATAGATGACAAAAAATACAATTATTATTTCTACAGTTATAAGATTGTTAGATTTGATCTGTTATAGAAATGCTCAGATTTGTTTTGCAGAGCTTTGTTTTGGCGTTCAGATCATTTTTTCAAAGGGTTGTGACTTATGAATAAATTGAACAATTTGACGAATAAATTATAAGAGTGCTCTATTTTTGGGTGAATTTGGAAAATTTGAATACCATAAATAAATATCAAATGATTTGTTGATTTTGGCCATGAATAATGTTCTCTCACTATCTTATTTCCCTTGCATATCCCTTTGACCAGTTCCCTTGAATTTCCCTATCACTTTGAAAGTTCGCAGCCCAAAGGGGACTACCTGATCAACATAGAATTATGCTCTCGGGCCGTTCGATGAGTGCTTCGACTAGCTGACCAAAAAATCACAATTTTTGAATGGTCTAGAATTTTTAGTCATGTAATTTTCTACCTATCTAAAAAAATTGTAAAAAATTCTTAAAAATGTAAAATTTGATCTACAAGTACATTTTCATATGAAGATCATGTTGAATGGTTCAAATCGATTGTTTGAACTTTGAAAATAGAGATATTGATCCATAGTACGGACCAATCCGCTACTATGCATAGTACCATAGCCTCACTCTTTATAATTTATACCAAAACTTCAAACCAGAAACATTTCTTATATAATAGAAACGATACATTTATACCAAAACAGGCAGGGGTTGACCCAGTAAGGGCCAGGGGCAGCAACTGCCCCCCCGGATGGAACTTTTATGAAAATGTATATGTCCGGACCAACTCTCCCCCCCTTATGGAATTTTGTTTGCTCCCCCCTTGAAATTCTGATTGGTAATTAGGGTTAAATTTATGATTAAATAAGAATAAATTTTTTGAATTCTGATTGGCAATTAGAATTAGAAGTTAGAGCATTATTTTTTTATATAGTACCCGATTGCTAATGGGTTTGAAACCGATTTGCTATTTTTTTTACCCCTCAAACAAAAATCCTAAATCCACCCATGAAAGCAAGAGTCTTGATCAATATCCACTTCTTCTTGTTTTTTTTTAAGTAAAAAAGTTTGAGGATTTGGAATTTCTAGCACCCAACAGAACTAACCATTAAAGAGAATAAAATTAATGGCCTCCTCAAAAGAAGATAGTCTAGTCGCCCTGTTGGGTAGAATTCCTCTAGTATAGAGAATCTGACTTATACATACAAGTTTTTTTTTTTTTTTTTAAGTCAGTGTATCAATTGGTCAATTGGCCGCTGACAAACTTATACACTACAAGCTTGTGACTGTACCTGAGCTATTGCTGTAAATTAAAAATTACGAGGCAATCTTCTTGATTCTTTTTTTTGGAGGAATAATAGGCAAAGAGATGTGACAATCTTTGTTATTCTCATTTTTTTCCTTGTTTAATTTCTGTTTAGCTTTGGATATATGGTCAAATTTGGGCTTTTTTTTTAAAAGATGGTGGCAACTGTCACCAACATTTGTATTGATAGAAAAAATCATTTACAAGTGCCTAGTTAATAAGTCATCCATTGTAATTTCTATAATTGTGTATTTAGTTACAAGTTACAACATACCAGTACAGGGAGAGTTTTATTCTTCATAAAAATAGGTTCATGTTTTCGAATTGAATTCTTAACAGGTGAAAATGGAAGATCTGAAGGATAAAACCCTCGGTCTCTACTTCTCGGCATCATGGTGTCCACCTTGCCGCAAATTTACCCCCAAACTAACCAAGACGTACCACGACCTCTTGTCCAAATCCAAACCTCTTGAAGTAATCTTCATCTCTCGTGACCAGGATGAAGAATCCTTTACTTCATACTTCTCCAAGATGCCGTGGCTTGCAATACCGTTCTCAGACTCCGAGGCACGAGAGAAACTGGCCAAGACTTTCAAGATCATGGGTATACCAACTCTTGCCATGATTGATGCGAATGGGAATTTTCTCACTGATGATGCTGTTGAATTCGTCACAGAGCACGGGTCGGATGCGTACCCATTCACGGCTGAGAGGTTTGCTGAGTTGAATGAGATCATTGAGGCCCAGAAGAGGAACCAGACGATTCGGAGTATTTTGGTTTCTGGAGACCGTGATTATGTGGTGTCAGGCAGGGGCGATAAGGTAATCTTTTGCATCTTTTGGTTCTTTATCGCAGTTTTTTTAAAAATAACGGTAGTCCATTACTTCTGGTATCTAGGAGTGTAAAGAAACGAGATAGTTTTTTTTTTTGTTTTTGTTTGCTACTTGAAGTTGATTTTTGGACTAAATTTAGCAGTAACATCTAGTGTAAACTGATTTTTACGGCTGAATTTGACAGTTAAACACCCTCTGAACTTTGAGTGCGATATAACATACCTGGAAAATACCCAATTTGCACAATCTTGTACTGCTAGCTAAGACTCATACCTGTCAACATAGCTTGACTCAGGGGCGGAGCCAGACTTTTAAGCTATGGGAGTCACAGATTGGGGATCAATCATATAAAATTTTCTTGTGAGTATGGGGGTCAATTTTATAGTACCCATAGCATTTTTTCTCTAAACTAGATAGAAAATCATGTATAAATATAGAAATTTTGAAAATGAATGGGGTCAATTGACCCCATTCCCTTTTACTGGATCCGCCCCTGGCTTGACTGGCATATCTTGATAGCAGCCATTGTGATTCTTTTTTGTTTGTTCATATCTGGAAATTAGTGATTGGTTATATTTTTTAATTACTGACATAGTTTATTTTTTTCAGATACCAGTATCAGAGCTCGAAGGAAAGTATGTAGGTCTCTATTTTGCAGTCTCTGACTATAGTCCATGTGAAGAGTTCACCCCAATTCTCTCCCAATTGTACGAAAAGCTTAAACAACATGGTGAAAGCTTTGAAATTGTCACAATTCTCCTAGATAAAGACGAATCAACTTGCAACGAAACCATTGCAAAATTACCATTTCTTGCAATCCCTTTCGAGGAAAAGAGCATAGAGAAACTGCCACGGTACTTCGAATTGAGATCTCTTCCTACCTTGGTCATGATTGGAACAGATGGGAAGACTCTGAAAGATAATTGTGCAGATATAATAGAGGAGCATGGAGTGGAGGCATGGGAGGGTTTTCCGTTTTCTCAGGAGAAAATGGCAATTTTAGAGGAGAAGGCAAGGGTAAAATTGGAACAGCAGACGCTTGAGTCGCTTCTGGTTAAAGGAGAGTTTGATTATGTTGTTGGAAAGGATGGTACTAAGGTAATATTATATCACTCGAGCAATTTCTTATCTTAGTTCTAATCTTTTCTTAGTCTTCTTTATGTTGTTACTGTGGGCTATATGCAAAACTGAGAGATTAATTTTTACATATTTGAGTTTGGAGGTTATGATATAAACCAGGTCGTGCTAGTATCAAATATTGCACTAGTCGCCAATTTTCTCAGGCAGTTGTGATGTTTAGCTGGGTAGGAGTTGACCAGTACATTAGTAGGACTGCTTTGATAGATAAGCCTTTCATGGATAATTTTCAGATAACTGCAGAAAATATCTTAATTTTCTATAATTAAATGCTAGTAAATTGTAAGCCCAAAAAATTTAACCAGAATAGCATAAGAATAAAAAAGGAGGGTTCGTGATAGTCTTGGCGAGCCATCGATGAAAAAACAGTCACTTTATGAAAATGAAATTCTTACGAATTTGGAAGTAGTAGTACTAGGATGGGTGACTTCCTGGGAAGTCCTTGTGTTGTTGATCCCGGTTGGATTTCATTTTTAGCCTACCTCAACTTGCTAGGAATAAAGGCTCTGAAGAAGAAGAAGCATAATAATAAAAAACCCACAGTTATCTTTCCTTGTATCTTTATCTCATTACTCCCTCTTGATTTGCTTGCTTGTCGTAAATGAATATATTGATCATTATTTTATTAATTTAATGAAAATTTGTTAATTTATCCTATCCCTAGAAGGGTTTTGTTGATCATTCATAGATACTAGTAAGGAAATAATTGAAAAACAACATTTTATATTCAAGTTTGCTTCATTGTTCCTCCATTTTCAGATACCAGTGTCCGACCTTGTGGGGAAAACCATAATTTTCTACTTCTCCGCAAAATGGTGCGGGCCGTGCCGTGCTTTCCTTCCAAAACTGATCGAAGAGTACAACAAAATCAAATCAAAATATTCTGATGCATTTGAAATAGTATTTGTATCAAGTGACCGGGACCAAGACTCGTACGACAACTTCTATTCCTCCATGCCATGGCTTGCGCTTCCATTGGAAGACCCAAGAAAGAGCTTCCTCAAGAAAATCTTCAAAATCAAGGGAATTCCATCTCTCGTTGCTATAGGTCCAAGTGGCAAAACAGTCTCAAAGGATGTGAAAATGCTGCTGATGCTGCATGGTGCCGACGCATACCCTTTTACTGAGGAGAGAATAAAGGAGTTAGAGGATGAGATCGAGAACATGGCAAAGGGTTGGCCTGAAAAGATCAAGCATGAGTTGCATGCGGAGCATGAATTGGTGCTTACCAAACGTAGATCCTATTATTGTGACGGATGTGAGGAGATGGGGGGTAGTTGGTCATACTGGTGCAGCGAATGTGACTTTGATTTGCACCCGACGTGTGCATTGAAGAAGGCAAATGGAGAGGAGAATAATGGTCATGAGGCAGCGAAAGAAGGATATGTGTGTGATGGTGATGTATGCCGCAAGGTCGAATGAAATAATGCTGTTTTGGTTTTCAGGTTCATTGGTGTTTTTATGATTGAAGGATATGTGTGTGATGGTGATGTACGCTGCAAGGTCGAATGAAATAATGTTGTTTTGGTTTTCAGGTTCATTGGTGTTTTTATGATTGCATCATGTTATGTACCAGTTATGGCAGTTTGGCTATTTTTTTTTTTTGGGCTAAACTAAAAGGGGACTTACTAATTTAGCAATATGAAATAAAAATAAAAACTGGATTGATATAATTGTATGACTCCAGTGTCCCTTTTTTCTTAATGGCTGTCTACCACTGATACTTCTATCAAAATGCTATAAAGAATAGACTTTGAGTTGCATTGTTCAAAGCAGCAAAGAAAAAGCTTCCAATGAACCGTGGTATTGTTCTAACAGTAAGTTTTGTACTGGTACTGCCTAGATTACATTATAGCACAACTAAAGCTCTTTGACAGATATACTAGAATTAAAAGAGAAAATCTAAGTTGTCATCCAAATAGGATTTTTGTATACACAAATATTCTTTTTGTTTCAGATTTAACACACTTTTTAGATGTTCATCAGAAAACGCAAAGATTCTTCGGTCATTTAGTAGATTAGATGCTTTCATGGATGTAAAATTGTTATTATATATAAATTATATATGTACCAAAAATGCATATCCCAAAAAGAAAATTCCTAATAAAAAAAGGAAAGAAAGAAATCCAATAGAATGGGAAAACATACCCACCAAAATGAAACACAAATAAAGAGTAACTCTTGTCGATCTGACCTGGCTTTCACGATGAGGTGCCTTATGCCGTAGATGCCGGTGGAGCCCGTGCACAACTGCTATGTGGGCCAGT
Organism: Carex myosuroides; assembly: GCA_028015225.1. Taxonomy (NCBI): domain Eukaryota; kingdom Viridiplantae; phylum Streptophyta; class Magnoliopsida; order Poales; family Cyperaceae; genus Carex; species Carex myosuroides. The sequence continues at coordinate 4,311,379 of CM051486.1, read as the reverse complement.
TTCTCCTATCCACATCTGCGTATCGAAGACGCGTCATTGGTCCTGGGGCATGATCAGGATAATTGTACAACACCAATTCTAGTTTCTCATACGAATTGTCTGGTTATAACGGCGGGTAGAACGACCCATGTGTCATTGTCTCCTCTTCTAAACTCCTGCCACATAACTTCTAATCAAGAATTTCTTCGATTGCATTGATATGTGAAATTATTCAACCAAAAATTGTTAAATTGTGGCACAAGCTTGCTTTAGCAATTCAAAATACTTTCTAAATTGCCATGAAAAAGATGATGTATAAACTTGTGCTACATTGCTTGCATATTTAAATTGAATATTTAGACGGACATATTTTTTCGGAATATTTAGACGGAATATTCACGCCAAATATTTAGATATAATATTCACTCCGAATACCTCAATTTACACCAAATAGCTGGCTTTCACCTCAACACCATGCCAACCAAGATAAAGGTAAATGCTAATCAATTAAGCCGATCAATTGTACAATTGATTCTCAGTCAACTCTCAATGTTTCCTCCAATTTAAACAAGTTTTCCGAAAAGTGGTCATTTGCTGAAATCGGACACTCGAGCGCTGTTTTATGACTGTTTGAAGTTTCGTCGTCGTTTTTGCCTTTTCAGTGAAGATATCGTCCATATTCATATGTACGTAATTTACCATATTTTAGCGTAATGTAATGTAATTTAGCGTAATATAGTGTAATTCAACATAATTTCAAGTAATTTAGTGTATTTTAGTATAAATATGCTAATTATACATCAAAAGAAGTAATCTAACAAATAATTTAAACAAAAAATTTAAATTTTCAGTGTTAGATTTCATTATCTTGCTCTTCATAGTGTCTCTAAAAAGAAAAAAAAAAGGAAACCGGCCATTTTATGGCCAGTTTGGATATTTTTCGAAAAAGTCAGAAATCATAGGTAAAACCATTAATTTGTAATTAACTTAGGATATTAATAAAAATGTCGGCTTGACAAATGTCTCTTCTAAAATTCCCTCTTTACCTCTTTACCTTTTTTCCTCAATTTGTCTTAGTTATTGAAGTGGAACCAATTAGAGGTTTAGATGTCTTCTTAAAGTACTTATTCATTTTTATATGCTAAAATATAGAATTCAAGATCATTAAAATATAGAATTCAAGATCACGATCAATTATCAGATTACCAAATCATCTAATTTAAAGATGACCAAATTATCAAATTAAAATCCTCGACCAAATTAACATATTATCAAATTATCAAATTAAAATTTTAAATTCCTAAGTCAATTATCAAATTATCAAATTAATCTTAATTTACACATCTGAAAAAAAAGAAAAAAAAATTAGGTTTGATCACTTACCAAAGAAGAATCAGCGAAGGGAAAGAGTCGAGGTCGAGGAAGAAAAGGAGAAGAGTTGGGGCCGAGGGCCGGCTTGGGCGAAATGAGAGGTGGCGACGTAACACACAAATCACCTTTTTTTTTCTGGCGATGCAAATACCATTTTTTTTCTCCTGGCGAATCGAAACTGAGTAGCAAAGAATTTAGATCTCGCGCAATACCTGACTGAGTACAATTAGATCCGAATCGTTAGTTTTAACTTGGCATGAATATCAATACAAACCCATATATCTAAATAGGAATTCCAATTGCTTGGGTGGAAGTTAATGTGAGCTAATTGTACTCAGTCAAGTACCTGGGAGGATACAAATTTAGTAGGAGACCTCTTTTTTTCTCTTGGTGAATCAACGATTATTATGAGCGTAGTAGCAGAGGTAGGCACAGGTATAAGATACCACTGGGTCTAAAAAATTTCAATATCCAGAGCTAGACAAGTGTCTACCCCTGAACCTCTTTGGATTCGCCAATAAAAGTATATACAATAGTTTAGGATTATGTATATCTATTTTTATGATGGGAGCAGAATTTTTTGTGACCTACTGAAAATATTGTAAAATGAATAAATAATAACATACTTATTAAAAAATGGAATTTTGAAAAAAAAATCAGATACAGCTGATTAATCTGATGGAAGTAGAAATAATTATTATTGAATCTTAATAACGCAAAAATTGACAAAAGAAAATAGTTTTGTAATTTTTATCAACTATGAATTCCAAGGTTCTAAATAGCGATTATCGCGTCATCGCGGAAAGATTAAATAAAAGCTATCACGAATGGCATAGCTATAGCGAAAGCTATCTTACATAGCGTTTTTTGTTTAAAAAATTATGTTTTATATTTGTACTAGTTAACAACATTATCTAAAGTCTCATATAGCGACAAGTAACACAAAATTGATTAAGGAATTAGAATATTCATATTGAACCAATCCAAAGTCCAAATTGCTATTTAAAATATCTCTAATAATATCATAAACTGTCTATCTTTTTCCATTCAAAATAACCTAAGCATAATGACATAAACTATATATCTTTTTCTATTAAAAAAACCTAAGCATCATGACATAAAATATCTATTTTTTTTATTTAAAAGCAAAAACAATCCGAACCTTGAAAACAATTAATCCTTAAAAAAAAATCAATTTGGACTTTTAAATAAAAACTTATGTAGCATAGCGTGCGCTAAAGCACGTAGCGCAAATTGCAGACCGCTATTATCGCTATTAGTAGTCGTAGCTGAAATATCGCACTTTTATTTCATAGCTTATCGTTTAAGGTCCAAAATGCTATAGTGCTGTTATTGCATTGCTATAGCTAGCTATTTCAATCACTGATAAATTCTGATCCAAGCCGTTTGACATTCCGATCAAAACCATGATGAGAGCGAATAAAGTTAGATGACAACAGAGCTGCTGATGTAATAATTTATTTATATTATGAAATAAATTATAGAGAGGGGAAGACCCCAAATAGTCAATTTTATTACTTCTCCCTTGAGGGTTTGAACTCTATGATATAGAGCTTCTATTGCGCCAAACATAATTGCTTAAATCTTTTTTTTTTGTGTGCTTTCTTGTCAACTTTTGCTGATTTTCTTTTAATAAACAGAATTAAATTGTAAACCAAAAAAATCCATGCAACAAGCCAGGTCATGCGCATTGGCCATTGGGCCGTAGCAAAACTCACAATTCTGATGTTATAAACGGAATTTTTTTTTTATGACGCTTGTTTCTTAGGTAATGATATTAGTACTACTGTTTTTTTATACGAACACAATACCAACACAACATCTTTAGATATTTTATTTGTGTGAAGAGCTTTATTTTTCAATAATCTTTTCTATTTAAAACTAAATCTCTCTCTTTATTAGTATCGAGAGTATCGACCATTATTTCTTTATACATCATTCCTGTTTTAGAAAATTAAGAACTGGGTGTAGGTCCGATGCCCATCGGACCTTGTTTGGTTCTGATGGGCAGATCTACCGTAGGATAATGTAATGATTTGTGCGCACGAAAATTGAAATATAAACGCACGGTTTTTAAAGCATTTCGCACGAATCTAAAAGAAAATCGATGGTGATTAAACCCGTCGAACCGAGGTAGGTCCGATGCCCATCGGACCTACTCCCAGTTCGAAAATTAAAGGTTGCTAAGTTATCATATATGGCTGATGATCTTATATGTCTTAGGTGCAACGGACATATGTTTTTAGAAACGATAAAAACAAAATATAATGTTCCATCATCTGGTGGTAATCCATTCAAATTGTTTTTTGAAACAATTTTTTACTCAACCTCACTGGGGATTATGTATTCTTATTTATTTTGTAAGCATCTTAAAAGTTGATTATGGTAATAAAAAAATTATATTATTTTTAAAATCGCAAAATGACCCAATTATAAACGCTCATCGAACGGTTCAAGATCATAATTTCATACATAATTATAAAAAAATTAAAAAAATAGAGGTCAATTGATCCCATTGATTCAACGTAAATCCACCTCTAGTCCTAATTACATGTGACTATTGTCGTGACCAAATTTTTCGAGTAACGTGCCGTGTCGTGCCAAATTTTTGAGAGATGGTCACTGCACGGGACACACGAGTGGTTGTGTCGTGACGTATCTGTTGGATTTAGAGACGTCTAAATACAATAATTAAGTTGGACATGCGTGTATATAATTATATGTCTCATACTGTCACAAATATTAATGCCAAAATAAGTGATTAATTAAGGAATGGCATTGTACGTATTTTAATAAGGATTTGGATCCGAAAACGTATAGAAATAAGATTTAAATTAATTATAATTGTTAATGGACCGATTATAATTAATTTAATTAATACACATATTATTTTAGGTTAAAATAAAGTTTAAAATATCAATTATGAATCTTCATGATTTTACGGAAATTTGGAAACAAATTTCGGACAAAACGGAGTTCGTATGAATTTTCGGAATTATTCGGAATTTGCTACAGTACCGAATGCTACAGTACCGCGTGCTACAGTGTCGGTTGCTACAGTTTTATTTGGAATAAAATCTGAAAATTTGTAATTGATATTTTTAGGAGAAGGAGATTAACCTGAAAATAGAAAAACTAACTCACTAGGGTTAGTTATGACCAAAATAGAATGCCATGAGAGCTAATTTTGATCAGATTGATGTGTATATAAAGGCTGGGTTTCCATGGCTGCAATCATCACCAATTTTGCTGCTCCATTACAGAAAATATACTCTGTTCTTTGTATTCGGAAAGTTCAGAAAAGAGAGGGTGTGATTGCGAAGCCCTGGAAGAGCCCAAAAGCCAACCGAGTCAAGTTCTAGGAGCTCTCAAGTCAAGACAAGGATCTCAATCAACCTAGAGCCAAGGATATTGTCCGATTGACAATAAGGAGGCCTTTTGAAGATGGATAGTAAGTTCCGCTGCACATTTACTTTATTTTCTTGCATAGGATCCTAGGGTTTTAGGTTTTAAAGTAATTAGGAAAACCCGTACACCCAACAAGTGGTATCAGAGCCATCTATGCAGGAATTTATGGTAATTGTGATCTAGAGAAAAGGTTATGCCATCTTCAATTGTTTGTAAATTATTTTCTGTTTTTCAAATCGAATTTATTGTTGCAAATAGTTGTTAAAATTCGCTTTAATCGATTTTTTATGCGTATTTTAATCGAATATTCGAATTGTGCCAATCCTTGCGCTTCGTGCAATCTTGGAGAGGTTTTGTTTGATGGTTTTGATTTTGATTCGCATAATTTATCACATTTTGGTGAAATATACGAAGGTGCGCTGATTTTGCCTTCGAAAGATTTAATTATGCAACAAACTAGAATTTTTCGTTTCTGAAATTTGGAAAAATAAGCAATTGGCGCAATAAAGGCTGTTTTTTGCAGTTTTTCGTTTTTTTTTTCAGATCTGAAAATTAGTTATCTCTAGATCAATACTGGTTACAGACCTTAGGAATAACTGTAAGTAATTTTAATTTAGGTTATGTTAATTATAATTACTATAGTTATTAAGTTATTAAGTAAAGTATGCTATTATTAGCCTAATTAGTTATAGAATTTAGCCATTATCTATAATTAGTATTTAACGCTAATTAAGGGTGGGATAAAAATATATATATATATATATATACATAAATAAATAAATATATATACTAAATTCTTGTCATGATTAAAGCTAATTTGAGCATAACGTTATTTAGTAAATTCTAAATAAGATTATTTGGTTATTTCCAAATATAAGCACAAAGTTTTAGTTGTCTCTAAATAGAAGCATAAAGTTATTTGGATATTTCGGAATAAAATTATTTCGCTATTTCTAAATAAAAGCATAAAGCTAAAATTATATTTTGGAGAATACTAAAGTGTTTTTTTTTTTTAAAGCCTAGTATTTGTTTTTTGATGAATATAGTTAACATATGAAAATTAGTTTATTCTAATTAATTAAAGCTCCCATAAGTTACTATATTCTATTTAGGACGAGTAGTCATTTTAGGATACGTCCTAGAATAGGCTTTAGGCATAGTTTTAGGATCTATTTAAAGGCAATTAGGATTTACGTGTGTCATTTTGTACAAGTTGAGCACTGATTGTTTTCGCAAACGAACCTCTCTGTGTGAGACAAGTGCAGGGTGGCACATGACAAGTTTAAAATGACGTGCTAGAAATGGATGTGAGTGTTAGCTTTCCCAAAGGAGGGTTAGCGCTTGCTGAAATTGTTTAGTGCATAAGGGTAGTGTACAAAAATAAGTTGCAACACACATGGACTAGCGATGTCTAGAAAAGCATCGGGGGCTTGGAACTTAAGCGATCCGTCTGTGATCCTCCTCCCCCCGTTGACTGGCCTGGTCGTTAGTTCATGAATATGTTAATTTGACCCAAAGGTTGATTGACAAAAAGGTTACATGTTTGTACTTTATTCACTACACCAGAGTGCCTGAAGGTAATGATTGCACCCAAAGGTGTTTCATTAGTGAATGGTGCTTTGGCTAAAGATTTAATGGAGCAAATAGTTTTACACAGGCCTTTAGATAGATTTTAGAATTATAATTAAGGATCAAATCGTGACGCATCATATCTAAATTATTTCCTTGTTCTTGAATTTTCAGATCTAAACATAATGTCAAATCTAAGTCAGATTAAGCCCCTCATGGGGAACAATTTCAAACAGTGGGAGGAAAAGCTGAAATTAGTCTTAGGGATCATGCAATTGGACACAGCACTGAGATTTGATCGCCCCAAGCCTAATAAAGAGGGTGAGGAAACTCCCCAAGAGAAGGCTGATATTATGAAATGGGAGCATTCAGATCGCATGTGCATAATGGTGATGAAGCAAACGATCCATGAGACTTTTCGAGGCATAATACCTGATACAGAGACCGGCGCTATTAAATACCTTAAGGCCCTTGAAGAGAAATTCACAAAGAGTAAAAAGACTGAAGTTAGTACACTCTTTGTGAAGTTAGCAACAATAAAATACAAGGGAAAAGAAGGGGTTAGAGAGCATGTTATTGAGATGACAAGACTGCAACGTGCCTTGAAAGGGCATAATTATGACATCTCTGATGAGGTTCTCATTGAGTTCATTTTTTTGTCTCTCCCGTCTAACTTTAGTCAATTCAAGTTGACTTATAATTGTCAAAGAGAGACGTGGACACTACCTGAGTTTGAGGCTCAGTTGGTGCAGGAGGAAGAGAGACAGAGAATGACTAAGGGAGAAAGTGCTCATGTAGTAACATCTAATCCTAAGGGTAAAGGCAAGAAGCGCAAGTCTACTGCCAAGGAAAAAGAATCCACCAAAGAAGCTGCAAACAATGTCGCAAAGAAAAGCAAGAAGGAAGATACTTCTGCGGAAGCAGAGGAAAGGAAATGCTTTTTCTGCAAAGCGTCAGGACATACGAAGAAATTCTGCACCAACTATCATGCATGGTTGGCAAAGAAAGGTATGTCTCTCGCTTTAGTTTGTTCTGAAGTTAATTTAAGTTCTGTATCTAGATATACTTGGTGGATAGATTCAGGTGCAACGTCTAACATCAGTATATCGATGCAGGGTTGCCTAAGCCATCGCAAGCCAAGTGAGGCGGAGCGCTACGTTTACGTAGGAAATGGAAACAAAGTAGAAGTGAAAAGCATAGGAAAATTTAGATTATTATGTATGACAGGATTTTATTTAAGTTTTGATGCTTTAGTGGTTCCATCCTTCAGAAGGAACCTAATTTCTGTATCTTATTTGGACAAAAATGGTTATGTATGTTCATTTAGTAATGGAAATTTCAGTTTGAGTCAAAATTCTAAGCTTCTTGCTTCTGGTATCCTGTCTTCTTATGATAATCTTTATTTTCTAGATATAGACACTTCACATTCAGAGGCACTGCATATAGATAATAGAAAACGTAAATTAACTTGTGAGAAATCAGCAACATTATGGCACAAGCGATTAGGACATATCTCTATGAAAAGGATAGAACGTCTTGTGTCTAATGATATTCTCCAACCTTTAGATTTTACAAACTTAAGTGATTGTGTAAATTGTATAAAGGGAAAACAAACTAATAAACGTAAGTATGATGCAAAAGGATGTAATGATGTCTTAGAATTGATTCATACGGATATCTGTGGTCCTTTTCCAAAGGCTACAAGAAATGGTCACCGTTACTTTATCACATTCATAGATGATTATTCAAGATATGGTCATATTTACTTAATAAAAGAAAAGGCGGAAGCATTAGACGTGTTCATAAAGTTCAAAACGGAAGTTGAGTTACAACTTAACAAACGTATAAAGTCCATTCGTTCTGATCGTGGTGGTGAATACTACGGTCGTTATGATGGATCAGGAGAACAGCGTCAAGGTCCTTTTGCAAAATACTTAGAGGAATGCGGAATTGTGCCTCAGTATACGTTGCCAGGTTCACCTGCAATGAATGGTGTTGCTGAACGGCGAAATCGCACCCTTAAAGACATGGTGAGAAGTATGATTGTTCGTACAACTCTACCTGAGAATTTGTGGGGAGAAGCCTTAAAGACTGCAGCATACATACTTAATAGAGTGCCTACTAAAGCAACTAACAAGACCCCTTACGAGTTATGGGTTGGGCGCAAGCCTAGCTTGAATCATTTGAGAGTTTGGGGATGTCCATGTGAAGCTAGGCCTTATAAGCCAAGTGAAAAGAAACTGGACGAAAGGACCGTTAGTTGTTACTTTATAGGCTATTCTGAACGATCTAGGGGGTATAAATTCTATAATCCAACAGAACATATAGTTTTCGAGTCAGGAAGTGCAAAATTTTTTGAGGATAATGAGTTTGTGGGGGGAGATATGACAAAAGATAGTATTTTTGAAGAAGAAGAGACGAATGAGAATGAGACTATGGACCAAAGTCCTGGTTTTGTTCAAATTCCGATTGCGTTTAGAAATATATCTTTTGACAATGTGCAAACTTCATCATCCCAAACAACTCAGTTAGAAACTCAACATGGAATAGAGAACACAAATGGACCTGAATCCAACCCAAACCCTGACATTGTTATGACCAATGTTGATGGCCTAGGGCCTGTGGGAGATTCAGAAGTTGGTAATGATGTTCCTCCTCCTGTTGAAGATCAAGTTGTAAATGAACCTCAAGAAAATCTAGAGCCTGTGCCAATTAGGAGATCTACTAGAGAGAAAAGATCTACACAATCGAAGGATTATGCATATCTTCAAGAACATGAGTTTGACATTGGCATGTTTGAAAATGATCCTGTTAATATCAAACAAGCTGTGGAAAGCTCTAACTCTCAAATGTGGATTAATGCCATGAATGAAGAGATGAAATCTATGTATGACAATGACGTTTGGGATATCGTTCCGTTGCCTAAAGGCAAGAAACCCGTTGGTTGCAAATGGATATTTAAGACTAAGCAGGATTCTAAAGGCAATGTTGAAAAATACAAGGCACGTCTTGTTGCGAAAGGTTTCACACAGAAAGAAGGCATTGATTATAAAGAGACTTTCTCTCCAGTTTCATCGAAAGACTCTTTAAGAATTATATTGGCGCTTGTAGCACATTATGATTTAGAACTTCATCAGATGGATGTAAAGACGGCATTTCTCAATGGTGACATTGATGAAACGATCTATATGAAGCAGCCAGAAAACTTTGTATCAGGTGATGCAGGGTCTATGGTTTGCAGACTTAAGAAATCTATCTATGGTCTAAAACAAGCATCTCGACAATGGTATCATAAGTTTCACAAAGTTGTTAGCTCATTTGGTTTTGAGTCTAACATAGTAGATGAATGTATATACCTTAAGTTCTGTGGGAGTAAATTTATTTTCTTGGTTTTATATGTAGATGACATATTGCTTGCCAGTAACGATAAGGACATGTTGCATCAAACTAAGAATTTTTTATTTAAGAACTTTGAAATGAAAGATCTTGGTGATGCATCATTTGTTCTAGGGATTGAAATACTTAGAGATAGATCTCAAGGTATTCTAAGGTTATCCCAGAGGAACTATATCGATAAGATTCTAACAAGATTTGGCATGCAAAACAGTAAACTAGGAGATACCCCTGTATCAAAAGGAGATAAGTTTAGTCTAAAACAATGTCCCCAAACTGACTTAGATAAAAACATCATGAAAGATATTCCCTATGCCTCAGCCGTAGGTAGCATCATGTATGCACAAGTATGCACGCGTCCGGATATTGCGTTCATTACTGGAATGCTAGGGAGATATTTAAGTAACCCAGGTATGGAACACTGGAAGGCAGCCAAACGAGTGTTGAGATACCTAAAGAGAACTAGGGACTATATGCTCACGTATCGGAGATCGGAACAGCTCGAGGTCATTGGATATACCGATTCTGATTTTGGAGGATGTGTCGACAGCATGAAGTCAACATCAGGATACATCTTTATGATGGCAGGCGGTGCCGTGTCATGGAAGAGCGCTAAGCAGTCATTGGTAGCCTCCTCCACTATGGCAGCCGAGTTCGTTGCATGCTACGAAGCATCAAATCATGGCGTATGGCTAAAGAACTTTGTCACAAGGCTGCGAGTTGTGGAATCTATCCAGAGACCACTAAAATTATTATGTGACAACAATTCAGCTGTGTTGTACGCCACTAACAACCGGAGTTCATCGAAATCAAAGTACATTGATATCAAGTTTCTGGTTGTAAAAGAGAGAGTTCACAATAATGAATTATGTATAGAACACATAGGTACAGACACCATGATAGCAGATCCGCTTACTAAGGGATTGCCGCCCAAGAAGTTTCACGAGCATGTCGCTCGTATGGGCGTCATACCTATTTAGGTTACTTAGAAAATGTGGGAGTCTGATTTTGTATTTTGTTTTTCAGAGATGTTATATGTTATGTAATTTGTAAAAGGATGTGTATAAAGGAATATACAAGTTGCAATCAGTTGTTATCATTATTTCTCTCTTTAAAGTTTAAAGTTTAATGACCTCACTACAGTTTAAAGTTTAAAGTTTAAAGCTGACCCAATTGAAAATAGTCACACTATAATCACATTCGTGTGTAATTTCCAAACTATACGTCCAAATCAGATTCATGTCATTGAATTATGATGACAATGTGATCTATGTCGGTTTAGTTACGCATAAATATAAATGTAACAACTGCCGCTTAGGTCCCTTGTTAGTATAATTGATGGACGGAATTGTAAAGAAAATACGATAAGTAAAAGGCAGAAAAGTTTGCATGCAATAAAGATAAGGACATATAAATTAAAAGGATACACTTGTCCAAGTGGGAGATTGTTGGATTTAGAGACGTCTAAATACAATAATTAAGTTGGACATGCGTGTATATAATTATATGTCTCATACTGTCACAAATATTAATGCCAAAATAAGTGATTAATTAAGGAATGGCATTGTACGTATTTTAATAAGGATTTGGATCCGAAAACGTATAGAAATAAGATTTAAATTAATTATAATTGTTAATGGACCGATTATAATTAATTTAATTAATACACATATTATTTTAGGTTAAAATAAAGTTTAAAATATCAATTATGAATCTTCATGATTTTACGGAAATTTGGAAACAAATTTCGGACAAAACGGAGTTCGTATGAATTTTCGGAATTATTCGGAATTTGCTACAGTACCGAATGCTACAGTACCGCGTGCTACAGTGTCGGTTGCTACAGTTTTATTTGGAATAAAATCTGAAAATTTGTAATTGATATTTTTAGGAGAAGGAGATTAACCTGAAAATAGAAAAACTAACTCACTAGGGTTAGTTATGACCAAAATAGAATGCCATGAGAGCTAATTTTGATCAGATTGATGTGTATATAAAGGCTGGGTTTCCATGGCTGCAATCATCACCAATTTTGCTGCTCCATTACAGAAAATATACTCTGTTCTTTGTATTCGGAAAGTTCAGAAAAGAGAGGGTGTGATTGCGAAGCCCTGGAAGAGCCCAAAAGCCAACCGAGTCAAGTTCTAGGAGCTCTCAAGTCAAGACAAGGATCTCAATCAACCTAGAGCCAAGGATATTGTCCGATTGACAATAAGGAGGCCTTTTGAAGATGGATAGTAAGTTCCGCTGCACATTTACTTTATTTTCTTGCATAGGATCCTAGGGTTTTAGGTTTTAAAGTAATTAGGAAAACCCGTACACCCAACAGTATCTGGTCATGCCGTGACTTTTTTAAATTTCTATCCGCTATTTCGCTCCGATTTGTAGGAGAAAAAAATTATACTTTTATCATGTTTTTGTGTCTACCCCTATCAAAATCCTGGATCTACCCCAGTATGCATAGTGCATATTAGCTCGTATAGATTCAAAATTTTCTGTTTAAAAATCCTAACATATTTGTCTTGCACATTACAGGATACATAGAATCCCGGACAAGTGTACGGAACGATGTTTTGGTATTTTTCCACTTGACGACGACTCCGCAAAGACCTAAAATTTAACGGTACAGATTACGCATGACCCGGACAAACGCTCATCGAACGGTTCAAGATCATAATTTCATTTTTGTAGAATAAATTGATTACAGAGGATTAAATCTTACAGCATCTATATAAAGCGACCTCAAGTCTTTCGAATTCTCCACTTCACCGAGAACCCGCTTCCCTGAGCTACCAAACGAACGAATAAAAACAAAGAAATAAGAATATGAGAGGAAGAGAAATGGCAGGAAATGGTGGTAAGACTTACGATAGAATCTCGCTTCTATCAGGCAACGAGCGTGATTATCTTGTGCGGAATAACGGTGATCAGGTACATAAACTTGATTATCCTCCTCACCAGAATAAATGCCAAAAATACAGATATTGTTTCTACAGTTCATAAGATTGTTCGATTTGATATATTATAAAAAAGGCTCAAATTTGTTTATCAGAGCTTTGCTTCGGGGTTCAGATCATTTTATAAAGGTTTATGAGTAAATTAAATAATTTGACGAATAAATTATAACTTATAATAGTGCTCTATTTTTGGGTGAATTTGAAATACCATGGGTAAAAATAGTAACAATATTCTCAAAAAATGTAACATTTAATCTTCAAGTTTTTCATATGGAGATCATGTTGAACCAGTTCAGATTGACTATTTGGACTTTAAAAAATAAAAATATTAATTTGTAGTACTGACTAATCCGCACTATGCATAGTACCGCAACATCACTCATAATATTCTCTTACTATACCTCATATTTCCTTCGCATTTCCCTTTCACATTGAAAAGTTAACAGCGCAAAAGGGACTACCTGATCAATATAAAAAATCTATAAATTTGACATGTAATTGCGTCATTCGTGAAGTAGATCGGTTTCAATTGTTTGGATTCATCATTTGAAGTCATTCCGATAAGTTTTAGAGTTAAGCTTTCCAATGTATTGATGAGCTTAAGAACACCCTAGTTCTACTCTAAATTTATTATTTATACCAAAACTTCAAACCAGAAACAGTTCTTATAAGAAGTACTACATCTATACCAAAGCAGGAGGCCTGATCAATATCCACTTTTTTTTAATGTGAATAAGTTTGAGGAATTTGGAATTTCTAGTACCCAACAGAACTAATTAGTGACCACTAAAGAGTAAAATTACAACCAGCCTTTGGTCTAGTGGCAAAAACACATGTCTCTTCTGTGAGAGATCATGGGTTCAAAACCCTGATGGAGAAATCCTTTGTTACAAATGTTGAAATTAAGAGTCTTGAGTGGCTTGACTCCCATTACTCTATTTCAGAAAAAAAGAGAATAAAATTAATGGCATCCGAATATAGTCTAGTCTCCCTTCTGGGCAGAGTACCTCTATACCAGAGGATCTGACTTTTACATACAAGACTTCTTTTTTTCTCTTTTTTTAAGTCCGTGGATCAATTGGCCGCTGACAAACTTATACAATACAAGCTTGTGACTGTACCTGAGCTATTTCTATGAAATTAACAATTATGTGGTTTGTTTTATATATTTGTTTTTTTGGAGAAATAATGGGCAAAGGGAAGTATGTGACAATCTTTGTTATTATTTTTTTTCTTGTTTAATTTCTGCTTAGCTTTGGATATATAGTCAAATTTGGGGCTTAATCCAGTCTGTTGTATTACAGTCTTGGACAAAGGTTTAGAGAGAAAAAACAGAATGAATAAATTATTTTATGTTCATACCAACATCCTCTGACTATAATTTGTGCTGCCTTGTAATAAAAAAATATACCAGTTAGTAACTTACTATAACATTAAGATCTGCTGTAATAAGTACCAGTAAAATGATGTATGTGTCTCGTTCTTGTAATGCATAATTAGCAACATATAACAGTGAGATCTCGAGAGCTCATGTTGCTGTAATAAGTACCAGTAAATTTTTAAATTGTATTTAATAACAAGTTACAATTTACAATGATGCGAGTACAGGGAGATTTTCGTTCATCAAATATGTTCATGTTTTCGAATTGAATTCTTAACAGGTGAAAATAGAAGATCTCAAGGAGAAAACCCTCGGTCTCTACTTCTCGGCATCATGGTGTCCACCTTGCCGCGGGTTTACCCCCAAACTAACTGAGACATACCACAACCTCGTGTCCCAATCCAAACCTCTTGAAGTAATCTTCATCTCTCGTGACAAGGATGAAGAATCCTTTACTTCATACTTCTCCAAGATGCCATGGCTTGCAGTACCGTTCTCAGACTCTGAGGCACGACAGAAACTGGTCAAGACTTTCGAGATCATGTGTATACCGACTCTTGCCATGATTGATGCGAATGGGAATTTTCTCACGGATGATGCTGTTGAATTCGTCACAGAGCACGGGTCGGATGCGTACCCATTCACAGCAGAGAAGTTTGCTGAGTTGAATGAGATCACTGAGGTTCGGAAGAGGAACCAGACGATTCAGAGTATTTTGGTTTCTGGAGAGCGTGATTATGTGGTGTCAGGCAGGGGCGATAAGGTAAACTTTTTAATCTTTTGGTTTTTTATCACAGTTTTTTAAAAATTACTGTAGCCCATTACTTGAGGAATGTAAATAAATGAGATAGTTCTAAATTTAGCTGTAACATCTAGTGGAAACTGAGTTTTACGGCTGAATTTGACAGTTAAACACCCTCAGAACTTTGAGTGTGAAATAATATACCTGGAAAATACCAAATTTCCACAATGTTGTACTGCTAGCTGACACTTATACCTTGTAAACATAGCTTGACTGGTATATCTTGATATCAGCTGTTGTGGTTCTTTTTTTGTTTGTCATGTCTGGAAATTAGTGATTGGTTATATTTTTTTAATTTATTTTATACTGACATAGTTTTCTTTCAGATACCGGTATCAGAGCTCGAAGAAAAGTATGTGGGTCTTTATTTTGCAGCCTCTGACTACAGTGCATGTGAAGAGTTCACCCCAATTCTCTCCCAATTGCATGAAAAGCTTAAACAACATGGTGAAAGCTTTGAAATTGTCACAATTCTCCTAGATAGAGATGAATCATCTTACAACGAAACTATTGCAAAATTACCATTTCTTGCAATCCCTTTCGAGGAAAAGAGCATAGAGAAACTGTCATGGTACTTCAAATTGAGTTCTCTTCCTAGCTTGGTCATGATTGGAACAGATGGGAGGACTCTGAAAGATAATTGTGCAGATATAATAGAGGAGCATGGAGTGGAGGCATGGGAGGGGTTTCCGTTTTCTCAGGATAAAATGACGATTTTAGAGGAGAAGGCAAGGGTAAAATTGGAACAGCAGACACTTGAGTCGCTTCTGGTTAAAGGAGAGTTTGATTATGTTGTTGGAAAGGATGGTACTAAGGTAATAAATATCACTCGAGCAACTTCTTATCTTAGTTCAAATCTTTTCTTAGTTTTCTTTCTGTTGTTTCTGTGTGCCATATGCAAAACTGACAGAATAATTTATACAGTATTGAGTTCGGAGATTATGATATCAACCAGGTCGTGGTAGTATCAAATTTTGCACTCCTTACCAATTTTCTCGGGCAGTAGTGGTGTTTAGCAGGTTAGGAGTTGACCAGTACATTAGTAGAACTGCTTTGATAGATAAGCCTTTCATGGATAATTTTCAGATAACTGCAGAAAATATCTTAATTTTCTATAATTAAATGCTAGTAAATTGTAATCCCAAAAAATTTAACCAGAATAGTATAAGAATAATAAATCCACAGGTATCTTTCATTGTATTTTTATCTCTTTACTCCCTCCCTCTTGATTTGCTTTCTTGTCGTAAATGAATTTATCAATCATTTTTTTATTATTGAATGAAAATTTGTTAATTTATCCTATCCCTAGAAGGGTTGTTAATCATTCATAGATTTTATATTAATGTTTCCTTCATTGTTCTGCCATTTTCAGATACCAGTGTCCGACCTCGTGGAAAAAACCATAATTCTCTACATCTCCGCAAAATGGTGCGGGCCATGCCGTGCATTCCTTCCAAAACTGATCGAAGAATACAACAAAATCAAATCAAAATATTCTGATGCATTTGAAATAGTTTTTGTATCAAGTGACCGGGACCAAGACTCGTACGACAACTTCTATTCGCCCATGCCATGGCTTGCACTCCCATTTGAAGACCCAAGAAAGAGCTTCCTCAAGAAAACCTTCAAAACCAGTGGAATTCCATCTCTCATTGCTATAGGTCCAAGTGGCAAAACAGTCTCAAAGGATGTAAAAATGCTGCTGGCGCTGCATGGTGCCGACGCATACCCTTTTACTGAGGAGAGAATAAAGGAGTTACAGGATGAGATGGAGAACATGGCAAAGGGTTGGCCTGAAAAGATCAAGCATGAGTTGCATGCGGAGCATGAATTGGTGCTTACCAAATGTGAATCCTTTATTTGTGACGGATGTGAGGAGATGGGGGGTGGTTGGTCATACTGCTGCAGCGAATGTGAATTTGATTTGCACCCAGCATGTGCAGTGAAGAAGGCAAATGGAGAGGAGAATAATGGTCATGAGGCGGCGAAAGAAGGATATGTCTGTGATGGCGATGTATGCTGCAAGGTCTAATGAAATAAATGTTGTTTTGGGTTCAAACTTTCAATCTCATTGGTGTGTTTATGATTTTATCATGTTATGTACCAGTTACAGCAGTTTAGCTGGTTCTTTTTGTTGGGCTAAACTAAAAGTAATTTAGCAATATGAAATAAAAATAAAAAGTGGATTGATATAACTGGTATGACTCCAGTGCCTATTTTTTTTTTTTTTTTTTTTTGAGAACTTAGCAGAGGCTGCCAAGTTTGTACAAGAATTAAATTACATCCATCTTAACACTAAAACTAATCTCAGTGCTTCTAAATTGCTGTCTTCCAATGTACCGTGGTATTGTTGGCAGCAGGGCTTTACATTATGGCAAATGCTTCTGTGCATACAAGGACCTATTTGTAAAATGAGCATATTTTTATTTTCAAAGTTCAAACAGTCGATCCGACCGGTATCTTTATTTCTAAAATAAAAAGCAGCAGATAGAAAGCATCTTTATTTCTATCTTTATTTGTAAATCCCACTTCATACATTATAACAGTAAGTTTTGTACTGGTACGGCCTAGATTACATTATAGCACTGCTAAATCTCTTCGAGGGATATACTAGAATTAAACGAGAAAATCTTAGTTGCCATCCAAATAGGATGAAATTTTTAGCCCAGTCCGGTCTACAGTTATCTGGGCCAGCCTGACGGCCCAATAGAGGGCTACATCAGACCGAGAGTGTGTTTATACTTTATAATACAAATACAACAAATTTAATTTGAACCATTCACAAAACTTATGAGGATTGTCTGATCTAAATGGATGATTGGGATTTACAGACTAGGTGTCTAGATTCCTGCTATCGTGGTATGAAAAGCAGCAGATAGAAAGCATCTATATTAATAAAAATATTAAAAATTGACATATATCAAGTTTCTATTAAAATAAAATAAAGTACTGCGTTATGTTGATTACTTTGGTTTTAAAAAATAGTGAAAAGAGCTCCTGTCAACAGGCCCACCACCAATCCGCACTATACTCATAAAATATGAGCGACTCGGTGAAACTTTTTCTCTTAAAAAGTTAAGATAGGGGTCAGGCTTTTAATTTTATATTTTATTAATAAACTAAATATGATATAAACAAGACTCGGTGAAATATTCGGTTCTAGTGCTCTACTACGGCGGTACAAAATTGCTCAAACTCGTAACTAGCTTATAACTCGTTCTCTAACTGCTCGTTTTTAACTCACTCATTTATAACTCGAGTTGACTAACTCGTTTAATAAATGAGTTGAGTTTAAGCATACCCTAACTCGCTCATTAACAACTTGAGTTACACAAAATTCGTCACAATAAATCCTGTGCCCTTCTAATTGACTCCTAAGCTGTTGTTTGGATTGTTTGTTTTATTAGTTGTCTTGTTAATTATGTTCGAATTGTTGGTGTTTAGATAAATTCTTACTAAGCCATTTGAATTGTTTGTATTTAGATAAATTCTTGCTAGTATATAACTATAACTAAGCCTCTATCAGAAATTCAAAAAAAAAAAAAATATAACTATAACTAAGGAACTTGATTAGTCAAATGAGTTATAAATGAGTTGTGAGTCAACTCGAATTGGTAATGAGCTGAACTCGAGTTGGCTTTACAACTCGTTATTGTCATCCCAACTCGAGTTAACTTACTCATTAACTAAATGAGTTGAGCACGAGTTGGAGGTAACTCGCTCAAACTTAACTCATTTACAGTCCTATACTATACTATATGCATTTGAATAAATCAACTGTACCGTCTTATAATGGAGATATGGTTGAATGAGCTCATGGTTTTTTGAAATAAATCTGTTGTGATTCCAATAGAATAACAGAACCCTGTTATTATGATTTCAACCATTCAAAATTTTCCATGTGAGAATCTCAATGAAAAAACTTTTTCATACACGAATTCAACAAAGTTGAATGGTTGGGATTGGAATAACAGGACCCTGTTATTCCATTAGAATCACATCAGATTTATTTTCTAGTTTTTTTGTTCGTGCTGTTTTAATTTCTCCAATATCAGGTTGAATATTTTGTCTTGACCAACTCTTGATGTGCAATTTAAGGTTTTTATTTATTTATATTTGGGAGCCAATCATTTATTCTTTGGTTATAAGGTCTATTCTCGTTAGAAATATCAAGCGAGACATGAATTTTATGAATTCACTAACATGCAATTTAAGGAATGTGAATATTTTTACTAAGAACGGTATAAAGTTCGGTAATGTGTCTACCAGTAAAAATTTGATTTACCAACTACTAGAAGGATTTATTTCAAAAAAAGAAGACAACTGACTAAATGTTAATCTAAATAAAAACATTAAAATTATGAAGTTGTTATTTTACATTATAATTTTGAAATATTTTACCCACCGATTAAATGGCAATGAAACTCAAACGTCAATATCATTCAATGAATGACAAATTAGGTCATTTAAGTTTTACCGATTTTGATATTATCAGAATCATAGAGAATATATTGATAATTTTAAAAATTCATAATCATTGAGTCAGGTGTCCCAATTGTCAGGTATTTTTGTTTTCAATATAGAGTAGAACTATGGGTGCTCTTAAATTCATTAATTTTTTGAGTGAGCTTAACTCTAGAATCTAATAGAATAACTTCAAATAACAAATTTATATTGTTGAAACCGATCTACTTCACGAGTGATACATTTACATAAACTTTTCACTAAATTTAGTATAATGTCAAGTGATAAAAAAATATTTATAACTTAAATTTTTTCATTATTTTTTTATGGTTTGATTTTATACTAAATTAATTTGAAAATGTATGATATGTAGATGAATCACTTGTGAAGTAGATCCGTTTCATCGGTTTAAATTAGTCGTTTGAAGTCAGTTGAATAAGTTTTGAAGTTGACATCACAAAAAACTTGCTGCGCTTAAAAACATCCTAGTTCTACTCCAATATAAATCTTAATTATCTGCTGTGTGCGACTTTCATTCAAGCGCCAATGCTTTTGAAATATAAAGCAATGGTATTATAGTTGGTCAGAATTCTTGATACCCTGACTATATTTGAAAGTTTTACTTAAATTGAATTTAATGTAGTATGCCGAACGCAATTCTTCAACATAAAATCTTATACATATGTATCTTGATTAAAAAATAATAATAAGAGTATCTCATTAAGTGAAAGCTATCTATTCTTGTTACTATAAAACAGTGGGTTGAAGATAAAAAAAATATTCTCATAAAAATCCACTGAAAGAAAATTTTGAATATTACATTTAGTATTGGATAAGCAGGAAATATATATAATTAAAAGTTAGAAAAAAAAATTAGTTCAGTGTCCTCGCTATCATTAGGTTTCTTGCTTTTTTTACATCGACGACGACAGAGACTTCTTCAACTTTTTTTTCTTTTTAAATGCATATTTAAGATAATCTAATCCTTTTCTCATATCAGAAATCTCCAAGTTTTATACATGATTCATACCTTTCCTACTTACAACAAGTTAAACATAAGAATTTCTTGTAGATGTTGGGTGGAATCACATATCTTAGCACCGCTTTTGTTTTAGTAGTAAAGGCAATATTATCTGTGTGGGAGGTCGCAAGTTCGAAATCTGAAAGAGACAATTTTTTGTAGATGATAAATAGTTGAGTAGCTTGACCTCTAATCTTTACTCAAACATATCTTAGCGGCATTAAATTGTTGTTCAAAATTTAAAAGATGTAAAAAAACTGTTACTAGAATTAGTGTAGCTACCGTGTAACGAAATCGACATCCAACTCGACCTTTTAAGTATGATTTAAATTTTATTTGAAGTTGTCACTCGTCATATATCGGAAAATACAATTGGTTATAATTATTTTAAATCACGAATAATAGGTACGCCTCTTGATTATGAATGTGGATATTAGGCACCACACTCGTCTAGAAAAATCAGTCTCTATTAATTTTAGTTTTCAAAAATATAATTCAACTTATTGCAACAATGGGATAAACAAACATAAAGAAAACAACTAAAAGATGTGATTATAATCATGCGGCCTATTTTGCTTTAATTCAGGTTTTGTGACAGCATTTTAATCAATTTCAAGATGTCAAATGTTGAAATTTTGCATCAAAGATGTACCTAGACTAAATATGCATAAATGTGCTAGATAAATTGCTTTAATCTGATTTTGTTGTTGTTGAACATTAGATAACAAATGTCCAGATTCCTAGTTAAAATAGAATTAGATAAATGCTCTTATTATGTATAAATATAGATAAACAATTTGAACTTTTAAATTTGAGATTCCAGACAATTATATTTATGAACATACCACATATATTTCAGGTGCTTTGATTTGCAATTGGAGTTATTTCTACTTCATTCGTAATTTGTTAAAATATTTAATTAGCAGTTTTCCTTTTGAAATAATTTTCTCAAATTACATGTTTCATACTAATAAAGGTCAATGAATATATATATTTTTTTAGGCAAATTACTTCAATAAATTTTCTAAGAGCAGCAGCATGTGACATAGTAACAAATGAATAATTCGGGTTCGGTTCGGCAGGGTCAAAAATTCGTGATTCGGGAATAATTCGGGTATAATTCGGGAATGATTCGGAATTACAATACGAGACCTCAGTGCATATTTAATTCATTACCGATGATTTACTATACGATATACTGCTTTTATTTTGCCACAGAAGATCAGTATAATAAAAAATATGGAGAAATAGGAAAATTTCCTCATCACGTGGCCACGTGGGTGGTGCCTGGGAGTGGGGACAATGCTGGACAGTTGGACATTGGTACTGCGCGAATGGGATATCGGTTACTGCGCCAATTTTCAAATTTCGTTTCCGAAAAAAATGAAAAAAACGCGTTTTATTCGTTAAATTCATTAAATTCGCGTTTTATTCGCGTTTTATTCGGTCAAAGGTTCGGTCAACGAATAATACGCCATTCGGTTCGGAAACACCCCAAAAACGTTTTATTCGCGAATTAAACGCGAATAAAACACGAATCTTGTCACTGTGACATGTGAAAGAGCAATAAACATGCTAAAATTTCAAATGCAATTGATTTTCTGATTGAAATAAAATGTCAAAGGTAAAAATTTAGTTGAAAAGTTATAAGTGATTTTTGTGCTGTTCCTACCACCTGTTAAATATGATTTGAATCTATAATTTCTATAAAAGTGTATATGTTTCTAGACGTTTTAATTTCAAGACACAAATTTTATGACAAACAATAAATAAACGACAAGCTAATAAATATCAAGCAGCCCAATAAATCATTGTACGTTATGGGATTAGAAATTTCAGGGTTCAAATTGGTTCTCTAAAAGTTATTCTTCCGTTGCAACGAAATCCCATCCCTCCACAACATTCTCTTCTATTTGCAATTTTTTAATAGATTTTCAGGAGATTATATTGTATCGAGAAGGCATCAACCATAGAACATGCCTTTCTGGCAGTATATGTATATATATAGTGTTCTAAATAACGCGCTATAGCGATGCAATAGCGGCGCTATAGTGTTTTTTTTATCTTAAACGCTAAGTTATGAGATAAAAGTGCACTATGTTAGTTATGACCGCTATAGCAGTAATAGCGGTTCGCTATTTGCGGTATACGCTACGCTCTATAGTGCACGCTATGCTACATAGGTTTTTATTTAAAAGTCCAAACTGAATTTTTTTTAAAAATTAATTTTTTTCAAAGTCCGGATTGCTTTTGCTTTTAAATAGAAAATGACAAAAAAAAAACAATCTATAAGAAAGACTTCACTTATTTCTTCCTATTTTCCTCTACCTGGAGCTATTAGTAGTAATAAATAAGTATTATTTTTCAAGGAAGTTTTTGCATGTGGATAACAAAAGCATGTCGTAGTTAATCAATATCATTTACACATCAATTTTTACTATTCATATTCAACCGGCTGCACTTAATAACCACAAAGTTTATATAGTTAAAAAATATATGCTAACTAACTTAGTAATTGTTAGATTTTTACACGTATTAATTTACTGTTTCTCTGCTCCTTTTTACTTGGTGCATAAGATTAAATTGGGATACAACTTTGTCGAAGTTATTTATTTTTAACAATGTGTGCCTACCCACCAGAATATCATAAATTATCCCAACAAAAAGAAACAATCTCATAATTGTAATTTAAGGTTGTGTGGGGGCATCCTTTGAGCAGTAACCGGGAGAAGATCCTTGGAATCATTCCTTGACCCCTCTCATGTGATGTCTCACCGCCTCGCCTTCCCCATAACTTGAGGGAAAAACCAAGCTTGCCTCTCCATTCCTTCAAAATGGAAATATCCGTTTCAATGAGAATTCTGTTAATTTTTATAGCTTTAGGAAAGTCCATTGGATTAGATTTAGGTTTGTTTAATATAGGGTCTATAAAAAACAAATCTTAATATGTAGAGCACAGAAAAATGGAATAAATTATGAGGAAATGATATATTATAGTGATAGCTATTATCTATTTAAAAATATTATATAGTAACTATTTAAATAGTTTACTAATATTATACAGGAAACTTATCCTTATCAGAATGAGATTAGCAAAAACTTAATAGAGTTTAAGGAAACAAAATTAAATGGAATAGATTTAAAATTGGATTTTGTCGATCAAAATCAAATTTGATGAAGAATAATTCATTAAAAAGGATTTATGAAATACTCAATTAATTGACTGGATTAATTACCGTTGTTATCGAACCCTAACAAAATTATGAAAGAAAAATAACAAAATGATTACACGATACTAAAAAAGAAATAAATATAGATCATATCGATAAGATAAGGAAGAAATTTACTAGTGAGTGATTTCCAACAACAAATGTTCTTTTGCTCGGTAATACTTCAGTTAGCTAAATAATAAAGAAGACGACAAAGATTGAGAGATTCTTTTACCGATATATCTATAATTTAATCATTTACGCACAATTTTTGTTTAGAGTTCAAATCTCATAAATTCTTCTCTTTTCGTCTTTGCTTTTCCGTTCCGATCATTTTTTTTTTATCCTATGTCTTATTTTAAGCATTCTGGATAGTTGCTTAATTGTGCTATAGTAATGGAGGCAAAGTTTTATACCAACAAAAATGAATTTAGTTTCATCCATATTTTTGTTCCAATATTTGTGTTCAATATTCATCTACAGAGAACATACAGACAAGGATGCCTCCATTTTCCTTGGAAATGGAGATCCGTCAATTCAAGTAATAAAAGCGAAGGAAAAGTCGTTAGAAGAAACAGTACGACCACTGTTTCTTCATTTACTCGGAATATGCTCTTATACTCCCAAGTCCAAGAAACGAAATGTTTCCTCTCTAATTATAGACACTCCGTTGGAGAATCATTAATTGATCTGAGCCGTAGGTTTCATATTTGACGGTCATAATAAACTTTTCCGTCTGCCCCATCCTATCCGGTCTGCTGGGAAACGTCAGAATTTGATCTCAACCGTCCATTTTAAACTGAAAGCCAAGATCTGCCTCGGATTCTTGAATAGAGTTCGTACAATGGAGAGGATCCAAACCCTTCTCTCTCCCCTTCCTTCCCTTCTTAATTATACACGCTTAGCATATGCTCTCACATATTCCATAACCCCTCACCTCCCTCTCTCTCTCTCTCTCTCTCAACCTTCTTCATGCCTTCCACCCCTATAATACCCTTCCCGACTCATGTAAACTTTTATTACAAATCTATATTATACTACCGACACCCACTATCTACTTACTCTCCACCTATAGATCTTTAATTTAGAGTGAGAGATAGAGAGAGAGAGAGGGATGAAATTTGGAAAGAGGTTGAAAAGTCAGATAGAAGAGAGTTTTCCTGAATGGAGAGACAAATTTCTCTCCTACAAAGATTTAAAAAAACTTCTACGGGATATCTCGCCTGGCAATCCTTCGCCTCAGGCTGAGGCCGCGTTCATACAACTTTTGAATTTGGAGATTGACAAGTTTAATACATTTTTCCTTGAGCAGGAAGAAGAGTTTGTTATCAGGCAAAAAGTGAGTAGTACGCAAACCAAATCAAGTAGTTTGTATTCATATTGTAGTAGATATTTTATTTCTAAACTGGTTTCATGCTAGGTAATTGGTCTAATTATGAGAACTCTTTTCATTTTGGTCCAGCTGATTGGTACAATTAATTAATTACCGACTCAATCGTTCTATTTAATTTGATTTTAGCTAGCTTCTAATCATACTTGAAAACATATGCACTCACTTCTTCTATCTTTCTGGTATACATTTTGAGTTCGATATATAATTTGAACTGGCATTCATAGCCGTACTTTCTTTTCTTTTCTTTTTTTTAGAAGAAAAGAAACAACTTCTCTCTCTTGTTAAAATGGATGTACAGTAAGGAAGTATTCTTATCTCCTTTTTTGTGTATTGATATTAGGAGTTACAAGAGAGGTTAAAGAGAGCAATGGATGCCAATGGGCCAGAGGGTGCCCGCCCGTCAGAGGCAGAGTATGCGGCGGATATAGCTAGCATACGAAAAGATATAGTGAACTTTCATGGTGAAATGGTTTTACTGCTTAATTATAGCAGCATCAACTACACAGGTACTCCCCTGTTTAAAACTTTGCTACTTTTGTGTAAACAATTTTCATTAATTCTTCCACCAATAATTTTCATTAATTCCTCTACTGCAACCAAGTTAAAAAAAATAATAATAATTGAACTTAATTTTTTGAAGTCTATATCATTTATAGTTTACTTGATACCAATATTGTATTAGTGTGTCATAGTTTATCTCTGATCCTACCTTTTAACTCCATATATTTTTAAAGTGTTAATGGATTTTTTAATGTATTAATTCCTTGTTCATAGAAGTATGGAAGATAGTACTGGGTACAATATTTAATTAATGACCTAAGCAGCTGAATTAAACAGCAAAATGAGTAGTTCACTTTACCAGCTAACAACTTCCTACTAAATATTACAATATGAGATCAGGCTACTATATCAGTATGTTCGGTCCTGTACCCAATGCAGCCTATATGGATTGTATACCAGCCAGACTTAGATGTTGGTCTTGTACCAAGTATGGATTCCAGCACTGGACCTGATAGATAATTGGTACATAAATCCTGTACCAAAAAAATTCTGGGGTAACTAACCAATCATTTCCAATACCATACCACTTCATTCACTTCACATAGATGTATCGATCGTTTCTGATACACATCCTACATCACTCAGGTCTCGCCAAGATCTTGAAGAAGTACGACAAGCGTACCGGTTGCCTCCTGAGATTACCATTTATAGAACAAGTACTAAAGCAGCCATTCTTCACAACTGAGCTCATCTCAAAACTCGTCAAGGACTGTGAGTCCATGATGGAGGCAGTATTCCCTTCTTCAGCGGGCCCCGCTGAGCGGAAGGAAAGAGAAGCACTAATCATGGCTGAACAGAGCATATTCAGAAACACAGTCGCAGCTCTCATGACCATGCAGGAGCTGAGGAAAGGGAGCTCCACATACGGGCATTTCTCTTTGCCACCACTTGAGTTGCCCGACTCTGAGTCAGACTGGCTCCACTCTTTTAAACCCGCCTCGCCAATTCCCATTCAATGATCTGTGGTGTAGATATATTTATTATTGTTGATTAATTACTAGTTCATACAGTAGAAAGGCAAGATGCCTGACCTTGCCAAAAAGTTAGTAGCTATAATTTTATTTTATTTTCACTTTTAGGTTTACCTTTGTGTATTGTTTAATTTACTGTTACTAAAATCCTGACTATTAGGAGGCAATAATGTAAGGATGAGTTGTGTGCTGAATATATACGATGCTTGTACAATTATTTGAGTAGAGCGTTGCTATACTTTCCTTGATTAATGGATCATATTTTCTTTGAATATGAAATTATGTTATGAAACATTGAGTGGAAAAATAATCGAACTAATAAGACATGCATTGTTTATTTTTGTAAAAAATCACTTCAAATTCACATCTATTTAAACCTAATTATATTGCAAGTTAAGTTTCTCTTTAGATCTAATTATATATTGTTAATGTATCAGTCCATACAAGCAAGAACTGAACCTGTACCAGTGTGGTACTGACAATTTTATAGTATCTATTTCTTTCTGATCCAAAGATTTTCCTTAGCCAGGTTTGGTACTGATATGTTAGGTACTGGTAAGATAATCCATGAGCAAAAATATGTACATGAGACTCAAATCTGATATATTTATTAATAACGGTACCTCACTCAGAAGAAAAATGTACCTCAACTGCTTTCACAACCTTATGATTAAATTTTATACATTTTCAGTCATTATCAAAACAAAAATATGAGGACCATAATGTATGGCATCTCATGAAATATTGGCATATGCCGCAAGCATTGTTAGTTTATTCTCTTAACAACAGTAAATTGTACTAAAGCCATCAAATATCTTATATTAAGTGATGAGGTGCCACTAGCACAATAGTGAGCATCTGCTAATGTCATTTTAACTAATCCCTAATCAACCCAATTTAAATAATTCTTTCAAGAAAGTAAGGTGATGTATGTATTAAGTTTTGTAATAGAGCCCCTCAATCTTAATTCTGTAGAATTCATAGTTTTATCGGCTAGTCAAAAGATCAAAATAACAATGAGAAATGAACCAAAAAGAAATATCAACAGCAAATTAAATTAGTATATAAATAAATATAAACCTACAATTAAATTCAAATCTGCTGACTTATTTAGACCGTTCAACATTTGAAGTTTTGAACAGTTTGTACGAATGATTCTCAAACTTCACTATCATTGATGTCTTGATGAGCTGGAACAATTAGTTATAGAATAATAGAACAACTATAAACAATAACAAAAGCTAATTAAATCATCAAAATTACAAACTTGGAATATATCTGGTTAGTGGTACTGCTTCTGGTCAGGTATCATATTCTCCCGGTGAAGAGAAGTACCGAGAAATAAACCTAGGGTAAAAATAAATTTAAAACAAAACTAGACCCAGAAGAAATTATTGTACTAATATAATACCAGTGTGATACAGTACTGGTTCAGTATATTAAACTTTTGGCAGCCTATAATATATATAATAACTTACTGAGCAGAAACCATTTGTTGCAAATGTACCGGTACAGCAAACTGAATCAATGACCATTGCAAATAGTGAAAATCCATTTACATAGATTCATTTTCTGTAAAGTTAAAGAATATGATACGCCAGTCTAGTTCACTTTTTAGATCACATAAGTCATCACATCTCATATGACGATGGTTACGCAGATATAGCTTTTCTTTCTCAGTATAAGGGGATATGCTGCTTGTATGCCCTTATTTGGAAAAAAAAAGATGCTAGCATATTCCATTTAATTGTGGTTACGAAAGCAACAAACATCCATTACTTACACCGACTGGAAAATGACCCTGTGTTGGACCAAAATTGCTCAACATAGATTTGCACAAAAATGTCTGATTCATGCTTTCTCAAATTGTGTTTTAGAATAAAGAAAAAATTATGATTATGATTTGAGATGTAAATAAAGTGGTCTCTGTACCAAGACAAGAATGGGATAGTACTAGCTAAAAAAATTCGGTAGCTAGGCAGCCTCTTTGGGCTAAAAGCATGGATTGGGAACAAAACTGGACTTTAATCGACAATAATTGACATGAACTCTTTATTGATAGCTTGTCAATTGATGTTGGCCCGGTAAGTTATGAAATCAGATTGGAACTTTGGGTGCATGAAGTTTGATTAAACAGAAATTATTTTTATGAAAAAAAATCATGATAAACCAAAATCAGGGCCATTGGAAAAGACTCGGTTTTAGAAGAAAAAAAAAGGGGGAAAGACTCAGCTGGTTTCCAGAAGAGAAAAAAGGGGAAAAAAACTCAGCTTAATTCAAAAAAAGGTGTGCCCAAGCAATAGCAAAACTATGTTTAAAGATATTGTTTGTTTGTAGCATAATATATTCTCACTATCATAGTTGACACAGTTTATCAGCATTTAAGCATCAAAATTTGAAATAAAAGTCTTGTGCATAATTTAATATATTATTTTGAAATACTTTAAAATAATAAAAGAAGGCATCATAAGACACATATGCACGAATTGGTAGTATGTCTCTATTTAACAAATCACCTCCATTAGGTTGGTTTGGATTTAGCAACCCAACTTTCAAAAGAAAAAAAAAATCACCTCCATTACCTGTTTGATGAAAAGACTATGAGAACTCGAGAAGTTTATCCAATCTTTTGTAATTCCATCCTACTATATGCGACTTAAAAATTTGCTAAACTTGTTGTATTTAACTTGAGTGAGGCTATGGTGCTATGCATAACGCACACTGGTCCGTACTTTGGATTGGTATCTCCATAAACAGTCGATCTGAACCGTTCAACCTGATCTCTACTCTATATGAAAATGTAACTAAATTTTATATTTTATGAAAATGGCTATCTCGGCTTTTTTGTAAAAAAAAAAAAGTTGCTACAATATTCCTATGAGATGCTCCTCAAGTAAGTACAAAAATTTTAATTAAAAAAGTGATACTTGAACTTAAAAGACAAACTGTAAGTCTGTAACGACAAAAATAAAAAAATAAAAAGCTAAATTCGATTCCAATATGATACTATGAGAGTATAACACTATTACAGAAATTGCAAACCAAAAATTGACAGAATAAGAGTCTACTTGAATGAAGGCACTATGCAATAATCTCATTTATCTTTCTCATACATAGTATAGTAAGAAAAAAATCTTAAAATTAACCACATTTAGGCGTTAGAGGAAATTTCTCTTAAGACTTACCAGATTCCGTAAAATGCGGTAGCGAATGCAACTGTGTTTCCCTGTGCAAACTGCCAATACTCGTAACAACTAGAGCTGGAGAGAGAGAGAGAGAGCGCGAGCGAGCGAGCTATGGGTGAGTTGGTGATGGCATTGGTCCAAGTGGAAGAGACGAAGAGTACAGAGATAGTACTGGTCTACTGGACCTGAACAGATTTCTTAATTTTACTTTCGAGGATTGGGCTGCAATAGAAGTATCAGATCTGTCGACGGGCCCATGAATATGGTATCTCTTAAAACAATAAATTGGTAGGGGGCCATTATCTCATTTTTTGAGTTAGTTATATTGACACAAATTTTGTATTATGTGTTATCACTTGAAACGAATTGATTGGGATTCTGATCAGTGTGTGGCCTGTGAGAGCTCTGCTACAGAACAAGGCTTTCGGTTAAATTTATATTACAAAATAAGAATTCAGTTGTTTTCATTTTTTTTCCTAAAGAAAATAAAAAAATATTCCTTCTGGTTCTTCTGTAGTTTTTTTCTTTTCTTTTAATTTGTTCTAACTTGTTGAATGTTTTCTAGAAAAAAAAAGGTCCTCTTATCAGAGTATTTACTTAAAGAAGGTTAATATATAATAAACACATATCAAAATAAAAAAATATTAAAAAATAATGAAAGCTAAAAAAAATATATAAAGGCACTATCGTATAGAAGAATTATTGGGAACCTCGCATGCGTTCCATGAACCCTAAATTGATTGTGTTAGTTTCCAACTAACACCATTAATACACAACTCGTGCGTTGCATAACTGCTTGCAAATAATTCCAGCAGATGCATCTAGTTTGATCGATTACTACTTAAATTTACGGAAAGATTAAATTGGTTACTTCATATTTATATTTACATTTTGTTTAGCAATTTAAGTCATGACTTAAATTAATCTGTATGGAGGAGTAAAATATCTAAAAGTAAATCTCTATCTAAAATAAATGTATAGAGTAAGTTAATATGTCTAAAAAGGTGAAATAAATTACTCTAAATTAACTCATTTCTTATTCCATCTTATTTATTCTAATTTATTCCTCATTTGACAACTTAAGTGCCACCTCTTACTTCGCAATCAAACATGACCTATAATTATTAGAAGTTCGATGCATATATGTAACTAAAGTTAGTCAAAAAAAATCTTCAAACCCTACAAAGAAAATTGTAGGAAAACAAGTAATTAAAATGGAAGTAATTTTATGGCTAAAACTGATAGTTGAAAGTTGTCCCTTGTTGATCTAGTTACAGACATGGGCAGACTTAGATAGAACCAGGGGCAACTGATTCTCCTGGATTTTGAATTTTTATAGAAATTTATAAGTTCAGACCAACTTTACTTCTCCTGAAATTTTATTTGTCTTCCCCAGAAATTCTGCTTTATAATTTGAGTTAAATTTAGAGTTAAAATTAGAATAAATTCATTGAATTCTGATCGGTAATAGGAGAGTATTGAAAATTAGAAATCAGAGTATTAGAAATCACAAGTTAGAGCATTATTTTTTATCCAGTTCTCGATTAGTTATGGATTTGAACACGATTCGCTATTTTCTTACCCCCTTGACGAAAATCATGAATCCGCCTCTAATTACAGGATGTTTTAAAGTAAACACAAAATAAAATTGTGGAATTTACCTTCTTTTGACCTTTTATCATCAACATCTTTAATTATCTTTATTCTTGTTTTTTTTATTGGTTCTTTTGAGCTATTAATTTCAGCATCGTGTGTAGCTTTATTTTTAGTTTGTTTAATTAGTGAATAATCAGCTGAATTAAATCAACCCATATTGGAATATATTTTTCTAAATCGACACTCATGCATATTATCTAGATTGACATTTTAAATATACTGTGCTCACATTTTCTTGTCCTGAATTACCACTTTTCTTTAACTCACAAGCAAAAAAGAGAGGCTCTTTTGGTGTCTAGGAGAACGCTTTCATATACAATTTACATTGTTAGGAGTCGACATTTGAGGATAGCAAGTTAATATTTTATTTCTTAAATTCTAGCATAATAATTAGCACTATGTTTAACAAGAGAGATTTAGCCTATTTCTAGAGAGTGGAGGGGGTGGTATGATTGACATCAGATCAAATTCGGTCTTATATGCTTGATCGCAGTCTAATTAGCATAAAGAATCGTGTCCACTTGATCTGTACAAATCTTAAATTTATTTGTGCGAATATTAATGCTGGTTAAACGACTTTGACCGAACATCAAACCGGATTTGATCTGATATCCATCAGACCGTTCCCGATTCATATTGCTAGAAGCAGGTGAGGCCCGTAAGAATACGCTGGAAGGTCATTAGCAGGCCATTTTATTGAGTATTATTATGGTAAATCCATATAATTGGTTGCATGTCCCTTTTGGAACAATTCTTTAGTGGTCTCCCAAATTCTAATAATTGTTATTTTTATTAGTTTCTTGTATCTTTGATGCAATCACATTTGTAAGACATGCGAGGCTTACAGCAGCTGGCACCTCTGTTCTATTGATCTATATTTACCAAGTCAAGTTCCCTGTAACAAAGTACTTATTTTATTAATTACTATCTTATTTCTTTTTCCAACAAGACAAAGTATCTTCTTCTTCTTTTCCTCCTCCTCGTCCTCGTAGCACCTCTTCCCAATTGATCTGTAAGAAAAGGCTAGAGAATATACTACTGGGAAAACAGAGGAATTAATGGCAGGAGATGAGGCCAGTGAGTTTTACAACATTATATCGATCCTGTCTGGAGATACGCGTGATTATCTTGTTTTTAACAATGGAGATGAGGTAAGAATTTTTTTTTTCAAAGCAGAAAAGTAATGACCAAATAGCCTAGATTGTTTTCTTTGTGATAATAACATAGCTCAATTGATTATGTTCATTAAGTTGTATTTGGTGAATACGAAAAACATCTTCTGATGTTGAAATAGTTTACAGCAAAAATCTGGTCACAAGTTCAATATGTTTGAGCAAAGTTCTAAATTGCAACAAGCGTGACTTCCACTTAACAAAATTTCTGCCAAAGAGAACATGTATTTTTTTTTTTTTGAAAACATTCGCACAAGCTGCAAAGTCATGAGGGAGAATTTAACTCTAGACCTTTCAGTACAACAGTCCTAGGACTTTTTCCTAGCCAATTGTGCTACCTTCCCTTTCCAAAGAGAACATGTCAGTTAATAGTTCTTTCCAGATGACTAATTAGAGCATGATAATCAACCAAGCAATTCTAGGAAATTTGTCAGATTACATGGTTAGAAAGAAAAGAGAAAGCTATGCATAGTTTAGTCTAGATAGGAGATGATATCTGGATTATTAATTGTAGCAAAAAGAACTTCAGATTGTATTTTTTTTTCATTTACAAACAAAAACAAATATGTTCCTGCGGTATCAAATGTATATCCATACTAGGATCTGTACTATTGACATCCCTGACAACCATATATGCAATTACAGTTGAAAATATCGGATCTCAATACATCAATCCTCGGCCTCTACTTCTCTGCATCATGGTGCCCCCATTGCAAGACCTTCAATTCTCAACTAACTAAAGTTTACAATGACTTAATCTCAGACAACAAAGGTTTCAACATTGTGCTCATTCCCCTTGATTGGACCGAAGAAAAATTTAATGAATATTTCTCAAGGATGCCATGGCCTACCGTCCCGTTTTCAGATTGGGAAACCCGTCAACGGTTAAGCGAATTATTTAAAATCACCGGAATTCCAACACTCATTATTCTCGATGGGAAGAATGGGCGCTTGGTTTCGAATGAGGCGGCTGAACTCGTGGTAGAGTATGGTATTAGAGCATATCCATTTACACTAGAGAGAGTTAAAGAGCTGAAAGATGAGGAGGAAACAGTGAAAATGAATCAGACCCTTAGGAGCTTGCTTGTTTCTCCTGAGCGAGATTATGTGCTGTCAAGCAAGGGATATAAGGTACTTAAGATGCTTAATTTTTTTTTTTGGAACAACTTAGTCACTTACATTAATGACTTTCAACTATTCATAATGAATTGATTCTTAAGCTTTCCTTTGTATTTTCACCTGATGATTTATCTTTGTAATTAGGTTCCTGTTGGTGAACTTGAAGGACGTGTTGTGGGTTTGTACTTTGGTCTCAGTTCTAGCAATCAATTCACTTCAACTCTATCACAATTGCATGAAAAGCTCAGGGAGAAAGATGAAACATTTGAAATAATATTGGTTCCATCAGACGAAGAGAGGTCAACCTTCCATGAAAGCTTTTCGACTATGCCATGGTTAACTGTTCCATTGAAGGACAAGAGCATAGAATACCTAATTGAGTACTTTGAAGTCAGCAATTTTCCTAAATTAGTAATGATTGGATCGGATGGGAAGACATTGAACCCTAATGCAACTGAGATTATTGAAAATTACGGAGTAGAGGCGGTGCAGTGGTTCCCATTTTCAAAGGAGAAATTAATGATTATAGAGGAGCTCGAGAGGACCAAAATGGAATTGCAGACGCTCTAGTCTCTTCTTAGTTCCGGCAAGCTCGATTATGTTGTGGGCAAAGACAGGAGAAAGGTATCAAAATTATATATGTATTTTTTTTTTTCTGTTGTTTATGATATGCTGACAATTACAAAAGCAAGGTTTCCCTAGTAGTAGTAAGAAGCTAAACTAATATATGTATTTTTTTGGTTTTGCATAATTATAGGTACCAGTGTTGGATCTTGTCGGAAAGACTGTACTTCTCTACTTCTCTGCAGAGTGGAGCCAACCATGTCGCGAGTTCCAATCAAAGTTAATCATTTATTATGATGAAATTATATACAAACAATCTCCATTCGAGATAGTCTTTATCTCGAGCGACCGAGACCAAAGCTCCTATGAAAACTTCTTCTCATCCATGCCTTGGCTTGCACTTCTTTTTGAAGATTCAAGAAAGAGTTCGTTAAAAAAGACTTTAAAAATTAAGTCTATCCCTTCTCTTGTTGTCATTGGTCCTGACGGAAAAACTGTCTCAAAGGATGGAAAAAAACTGCTACTGACATATGGTGCTGATGCATTCCCATTTACAGATGAAAGAATTGACGAGTTGAAAATGTCTTTACGGCGAAGTGAGGTAAATTTCAAGGAATTAGCTACAAAGGGAGAAGTAAAGGGAACCATGGATAATCTTGCATTTGATCTGATCGACAAAATTGCCTCAATGATACCCAATAAACTGCAACATGAGCTGCATGAGGAGCATGAATTAGTACTTACCAGATTGGATTCTGGTGAAGGCTATTGTTGTTATGAATGTGAGCTGTCGTGTGAGCGGTGGTCGTACCATTGTAACGAGTGCGACTTTGATTTGCATCCTTTATGTGCACTGGATTCAATAGAGTGAAAATGAAATAGATACCCATGATTTCTATGTACCTAGTGTTATGATTTTTCACTATGTAGGAGACTGGACATAGTTCAATTGAAATTTATGAACTTTTCACCAGAAAATATTTATACAAATATCCGATAAATAGTTAATAATTGACTGAAAATATTTTGGGAAAGTCTGTTACATTCTTTGGGATATGAAGTTTTATATGAACAATATCTGTGTCAAGTGCTTTTATAGCACGTGATATATTATACAACAATCCCAGCTTATTCTGGAAGTACAGCACTTGTACAAATTACAAAATACTCTCTAACACTGATAATTGTAATATATAGATTACTGGTATATATACAGTTAATTTTAATTTTCCTTTTGTGCTTGAAATTAAAGACGGGTCAAAACTGTAACACTAGTCAAAACCAATTTGAAAGCTGTACAAGCTTTGGAATAATAAATTAATTAAAAAGCATGTATGAAAGAGTTCTCACCTGTGTAAGCTTTCAGAACTGAACCACTTTTGCTTGGCGTGACCAATTCTGAAGCCTTTTATTTTGATTTCCATTCTTTATGTAAATATATAGCATCTGGGGTTCAAATGAATATACAGTGGGTTCTGAACTCTGTGATGGTCAGAAATAGGACAAGATTGTGACAACCGAACAGGTCCTTACAATTCCTGGTTTTGTCTCAAGCTAAGTGCATTGTCTGTTTGTGTTGTTCAACTGAGAAATGAACGAGGGCTGTGCTGCTGGATAGGTACTGACTAAGGTATTTTTTGGTACAACACCGGAGGGAGACCCCAGAGATGGAGTTCCTTTATAAATCAAAACCAAACCAAATGATATCTACAGAAATTGATACGAATGCAAGATATTGACCACAAGTTAAAAACTATGTAAACTACATGCTCTTTGGTTCCAACTTTAAACTTTATTTCCTTTTCTATACTAAAAGCTTTACACATTGCTGGTAGAACACAATCAGCAATTACCGCCAGATATTGCTATCAATTTTTGACAATCAGATGTAACTTTTCTCAAACAGCCCACAAGAACCAGGCTACTCTCTTTTATCCTCTTCATCCAAACCAGTAACCTTATAAATTATCGAGTCACTTCTGAGAATGACCTTAGTGTCTGGTGACATTGAGTAGCTCCAATTTTCTCTAAAACTAAATGATCCATGTCTAGCAGGTGAGTGCAACTCCTCGTAGTCGAAATCCTCAAATCCATCTTCCGAGTACGCAAACCTAATTTATAACGAAGAAAATGTGAGATGCTAATTTCCAGCATTGTAAAAAACTGACAGCCAGTTAAAATTAAAACTGATATGATATATTATTATATGCATATTGCTACTGTTAGCAATAATTTTTTTCCTACTTCAGAAAGAATTACATTTTTTTCATTTATTTATCAGTCCAGAACTGTTGGACTTGGTAAGGTGACCTAACTGATATTAATATGAGTCGGCCCCATCACCACAAATTCTCAGGTACAGATTCTCAGTTTTGTGGGTCAGTTTTTTACTACATTGCACTATCAATTTCCCAACATGAGCTAATGGTAAGCAATTATTGATAACAAGTGATAATTTTTATTTTCCTTTTACCTTGTGGAGTTCTGTGATGGGGCCCACAGGCTACAAATGACACAGAGAACTGAGAACGAGATGACTTGCCATAGTGCAGGAATAACCCATGTGGTTTGCCACTTCTCATTGTATATATCAGTTGTCCTGAAATATACCTATGGGAGAAAAGTAAAACTGTGTTAATTTACTATATATATCAAAATAGAAAATGAACAGAAATAGAACTAGCTAGCTATTTTTTAGGTGTTAATAGAACAGAGATGCATTAAAATTGATTGATGCGCTAAACATAAGCAGGTACCAATGTACTTGAAGTTATCACCTAATAGAGGAGACAACATAGCGAAAACTTAATGCAAAATAAGTTTTTAAGAAAACAGTAAAAATGGCTTGCCTCAAAACCAATCCAGCCAAGGGATACAACTGTGGCTGCTACAAGAGCAGTGGTGAGCTTCCTATACATCTCTAATTTGGCTGTCATTCTCCGTGCCTATTAGAAATAAAATATATGTTCAGCATAGTCCTCATGAAAAGTTAAGTAAACTAAATGTATTATTAGTTCAACAAAATTACAATAAACCAAAAGGCATTTCTATTCTACTACAGGCTATAATACAAGAAGTTCATTCTAGTTTTGTAAAATGTGGTTTTAATATGACAAAAAGAACTTGTAGAATTACAGGACTGACACCAATGGCCTAATATCTTGGTTCTGCTGCTACTATTGGTTAGAGGTACTAGACAGCATGAGTAAAAGAAATGAAGTACTGAAATTGAACTCATATTTGGAAACAAAATAAGAAATTTCATTGTTTAGGATGGACACTGGTACCATCTATGCTGGCCAGGGGGCACAATTACAGAATTGCTATTGCTACTGGTAAACAGGCCTTTGTTGTATATTTCAAATTATCAGAAAAACAGATTAAGACCTGGAGCTTATTCAAAGTCCGTGAAAGTGAGGTGAAGATCCAAATGATAAAGAGAGCATCCATCATTGCCACAGGAAGAGCAAATAACAACTTGGCCTTGGTCGATTGGTCGCTGACAGCCCCCACATTTTCCACCACCTCGAAAACCTCCGATGCAACAAAGAACGTGCCACCGAGCAGCAATACCTTACTCGTGATACCACCAAGCGTCGGTTTGACAACTCCAAAACCCATAGAAACCAAAAGTATCAGAACTCGTGAAATTGTCTTTCGGACTGTGCCAAAAGTAGCCGCCCAAAATGTAGTCCCAGAAGGTCTAATACCAGTCATATTGAACTCAGCAAAGTCAAAGTACCACAAAGTGGTCTCAAGCATGCCAAGAGTTATGACAAGAGTAATGCAATTCTGCAACGGCATCACCTCACGCCAGAACAAGGAGTACTGGTAAAACCAATATGCCCCCAAAGCCACAAATGCTAGAGAAATAAGTCCGTGAAACATCATCAGAGGCGCCATCCTTCCTGGGAGGTAACCCGACGGGTTTTTCCATATGGTTTTCCCCTCTATCAAAACCCCTTCTAAATCCGGATCGCAATAAATAAAGTACAAGTTGTACATGCCGGTCTGAGCAATTCTGATTGTTTCCGATGGGAGATTTGCCTCTGTCTTGCCGGGTTTAAATGTGGCAGTGAGGAGTTGAGGCCAATTGTTGGAGTGGTTAGAGGTGTGGTAGATGATGGTTCCCTCGGTGCAAGCACCGAGCATTGACAAGTCGGGTGTGCAGCAGATAGCTTTTTGGCCGCCATAAGCTGAACCACCAAGAGTGTCGCGGTCGAGAATTTCGAACATGATGGCATGAACAGAGGAAGATTTGTTGAGTGCTGCGGATTCGTTGGACCTCTTGAAAGTGATCTTCTCAAACCTGATTTTATTTAAAATATGATCAAGGCGGCAAGGCAAGAATTGTGAAATAGATACAACAACATAATCGCTTTTATATAAATAGCGATTATGTTGCTCCTAATTCAAGAGGTTCTTTTGAGATGGATAGAGAATTTTTTTTTAGAAAAAAAAAAACTGACGACCTGGTCTTAAATGAACAAAATCAAAGGTGGTGATCATAATTTCGGGAAAAAAAAAAAGACGAGCTTTGTAAAATTACCAAAAATGTAACCATAAAAAAAAAAGCATAGAGGAAACACACATCAAGTTTAAATTAACAGCTGTACCGAATAAAAGAACCGGCGGCATTTGGATCAGACGAGTTGACAAAAAGACGCGAGGCAAAGAGACCTTCACTGCCTCCATGGAGAGCAAATGCATTTCCACTGCTGGAGAATTTCTGACCTTTATAATCGTGCACAGATGCTTTCGTACCAAGAGATTGGAGACATAGAAATACCACCATGAGAGGTACCACTGATGATAGTTTAGAAGCCATTAGAGAAGAGATGGAAGGAGGATTACAAAGAGGGAGACAATGAATCTTTTTTTATAAGTTGGATCTAGGAAATAGAAAAGGAAAGGAGACTAATTTTTTCATAAATTATATACTAGGGATTGAGAATTGAACTAGTGGCAAGGCAGGGAGAGATATATAAATAGGTAGACTGAGTTTTGTTTAATGGAAATTGACTTGTAGACATTGGGAAAGGATTTGTTTGCGTGCATAGTGGGTTTCTACTTTCTACTGGTTAGTTTATTATGGGTTTGAATTACGGTTACTAGAGAGATACACATGCAAGGACTGAAGAGCAAGATTACCAAACAGCAAGAGTGGAAACAATTTTGTTGAGGTGTTGAAGAGAATTAGTACATCTTTTGGTTGATTTTTCATATAACCTTGCGAGATGAGAGAGAAA
Organism: Carex myosuroides; assembly: GCA_028015225.1. NCBI lineage: Eukaryota > Viridiplantae > Streptophyta > Magnoliopsida > Poales > Cyperaceae > Carex > Carex myosuroides. The sequence continues at coordinate 4,271,934 of CM051486.1, read as the reverse complement.
TTGGATAGCAAAACCCATTTTATATTTTTTGGAATTTAATAAGTTACTGGAGAGATACCCAGAGACTGAATTGCAAGGTTACCAAACAGCAAGAGAGGAAACAAATTTGATGAGGTGTTGAAGAGAATTAGTACATCTTTTGGTTGGTTTTTCACATAACCTTGCGAGATGAGAGAGAAATTGTACAGCAAAACCCATTTTTTAATTTTTAGAAATTAAAAAAATCAAATAATTGAAAACAAGATGGATAATTTTTATCTCATAAATGGGATCTAACCAATCAAGATATTTTCCGAGAACTCATTTTCTTCATGTTTTTGTTTCCATCCGGACTTCATTGGAGAAAAAGCAATGTGTTCAAATTAATGGTTGAGTTCTATTGATTTATCACAGTGTGTGGAAATTAATAAGACTGAATTATTGATTCAATTTCACACTAGAGTTTAATTAATAGTTTGATTTCATCTATTTTTTTAATTATTTAATTTCTTAATTTCGAAAATTAAAAAAAGTTGGCAAAACCACACCCCTTTTGCAACCTTTGACCTCTTTCTCACGACTTGAGAAGTTGAGATATCAATTTTTGTCGAATTCATTCTAGTGGGGTTTAACGAGGTGCCAACTGCCAGGCGCAAGCTTGACTAGTATTCTAAGAAAAGTTTATAAGTCGGTCAAAATTTTGAATGTTAATTTGATCTATTATTATATTAGAGCATCTACATCTCTGGTACTATTAGAGTTTCTAATTTGATGTGACAATTTCTAATTCAGTTTTAGAGATGTGAGAGAGTTTCTTATTTAGAAACATGTAATAAAGTTTCTTATTAAGAAACTGTTTATAAACTCTATGCTGATCAAATAATTGGCTTAAATTATTTTTTCTTTTTAATTTATTGTTAACGTGACTTAATAGAAACTCTAAAATTAATTTCAGATATGTAAGAGTTAGAAATTTTAGAAATCTTATTTCTAAAAAGTGGTTAAGAGTTGCAGGGATATAGATGCTCTTAGTTTCATGCATGCCCCGTTAATTTGACCATATATCTTAATGAAAGCACGACTTCTTCTTAGGATTGGTTTGTTTAATTTTATTTGTTTTTATTTATTTTTTAAAAAGAAGTGGGTATGCCCACTGATTTCCATTGAACATGAAAATCATTACAATGTTTTTGCATATAGTACCATCTCTCTGTACCCTGTAACACAGACTTACAAAATAAGCAAATCTAAAACACCTAAACATAAAGTAAACAACCAAAACAATATAGAAAATATTCTAACAGACAAAGCAACCTGCATACAGTTTTTAAGCACAAAAGACCTTGACAATTTTGAAATCCCAAATTTTGCTAAAATCTAACTTCGTTAACTCCCAACAGCATCCCTCATCTTGCATTATCTTCTTTAACCTGTGCATCACTGGAAATCATCCTTTGCCCACGCATATGGGTTATAGCCTGTCCATCCTCCATTGAACTGGTAAGCAAATTGCTTGTCAATTCCTTTGTGTCACAAGGTAATATACAACTCAAATTAGTATTTGCATCATAGTTCTGATTTTGACACCATAACTTAACTAAAGCTATAATCTGAGATCCTATAATTCGTAAACTTTTGACATTTCCATTTTGAAAAACCAATATGTTCCTCTCTAACCAAACACACCACAGTACTGCTCCTCTTATCATCTCCATAATATTTGAATCCTTCATTGGTATATAAGCATATATTGTTAGAAGTGTCCTACATGCCATAATATTTTGTACCATAATTAATAGTTAATTACTGAAATTAAATATGGATTAAACCATATTGGGCTTAATACAATATGGGCTGAAATTCTGCTAACATTATCTCTAAAGATCTGGATAGATGCAGCCCATCTGGTGTATGTTTGGATAGGTGCAACCAAGTGGTGCAATGAATAAATGCGAACTGACATCTCTGCTTATATATATGAGTACATCAGATCAAGTTTGTGGTTGTTCTGTTACACACATATCCACCAGACCTTAAGAGAGAGGAAAAAGAGAACTTCGAAGGGGCTGTCTGTGTGATGCTAGTACATCAACTGACGGAAGTTTATCAATATGTTCGTATGGATACTGATAGAGATGCATCTGCTATTGCTGGTGTGTGCATCTGACAGGAAGAAGGAACAGAGAAGGGTGACTGCTTCTACGACTAGACAAAGATATCCGCTGCTCGTCTAGTGGTAAATTTTTTATTAATCTTGGAATTAGTTTTATACATGGATTCTGGTTTTCGGGTAGTGAACAAATCATGAATTGAATCGAATTGTTACACTAATAACCTACCCGAAACCCTACAGTGGTATCAGAGCCACTTGTGTAGAATTAATTCTGGATTATTGATTGTTAATTAGATTAACGTCTGAATTGAATCAATTGGATTGATTAAATTATACGAATTAATATGGCGGTTTTTCTGTGGGTTATGAAATTAATAAATAATCATATCAATTGGATTGTTCTGACAGAATTGAATCAATTGGATTGGTTCAAATTTTTGGTTAATTGGATTTAATCCGAAAATATTGTTTATGGAAACTGAATCAATTAGATTGGTTCTGTTGTATGATTACTTTATGAAATCTGAAGAAGAATTGTTTCACGTATTATAGTATTACTGGAAAAATTTCTTCAGGGGGCAAGCCCCCTGAGACCCCTGTAAGGGGGGGCCCGCCCCCCTCTAATTCCCAGCCCTCTTACCGGCACCGCCGCAGTTATTAAAAGGGCAAGTAACCCCTTTCGTATCGTCTTATACATGAGCCCATATTTAGAATTGGATTATATCTAACTTTGTTTTGCAGTTACAGAATATGTGAATAGTATGATCCCGTTGCCTTGTGTGATATGTTGTAATGAATGCATGAATGCATGAATGATGTGTGTAATTGCGGCCTATGGTGCCCCATGAATTAATTTAATTTATAATTAAAAGTGACTTGCATGTCACATGAATGAGCCGTTATTCTTAGGACATGATTGTATTTTCTTTATTGCTACTAGAGTAGTTATATGGTTAGTATAAAGAAGATTACATGAATGATGGATGGTGGCTATTGTCAAGTGGAATCTTACAATGAAGAATATCATGTCATGGATCATACTATTTCACTTATACATTGGGCTCATGTTATTTAATTTAATTGTTTATTTGCATGTTTTTAAAATAAACAACAAAGTCCCTTAAAGAAAAATTAAGTTTTCATGCCTTTCCAAAATCTCTAACCTATCAAGGTTTCGATCGCTAATTGATGGGCTTGCCAAAGCAAGGTATCGTTAGTTATCTTAATGAGATAGGATATGAGTGTTGGACACTTATATTTAGAGAATTGGTTTCACTTAACTAGGCTATCAAAACGTCTTTGGGCCTTGAGGCATAGGTTTGAGGAGTCGGAACATGGGATGTACCTCGAACAAATCAAGAGTTATATAAAATATAATTAGAATTAGTATGCTTACCTAAATAACTAAATTCAAGCAGTGATGCCAAAGCTCACTTGGATTTAGTGAAATATGGATCTTGATCCGCTATGTGGTTTTATAGGGGACATCGGTTTTTAAAACATATAGTGGGAGTCAACTTTTATTTAAAGATTTTTCTAAAAACATAAACTTTAAGTCTAAATTTCTGCATATTTGTTTTGTTGTAGATAATAGCAAATACATCTACTTTTACGTTGCGATCTGCTATGGAAAAAGAAAGTTCAAAACTCACTGGTCTAAACTTTTTGGACTGGTATAGAAACTTACGCATTATCCTCAAACAAGAGAAAAAGGAATACGTTCTAGAGAAACCCCTTCCTGAAAAACCAAAAGCTAATGACAAAGGTGAAATTTCTACTGAGGATCAACAAAAATATGATAAGCATGTGAATGATGATCTTGATGTCACTTGTCTCATGCTCACGATAATGAATTCTGAGCTTCAAAAGCAGCTTGAGAAATTAAGTGCTTATGACATAATTGTGCAGCTTCGTGAACTTTTTCAAGTTCAAGCTCGCACTGAGAGATTTGAGACATCAAAGACATTGTATCAATGCAAATTGGCAGAAGGAAGCCCGGTTAGCCCTCATGTACTCAAGATGATGGGGTACATTGAGAATCTGAACCGATTAGGCTATCCTCTCAGTAAAGAGTTGTCTACTGACATTATTCTCCAGTCCTTACCTCCAAGTTACCATCAATTCATTCTGAATTTTAACATGAATGGGCTGGAGAAGTCAATGACAGAAATGCATGGGATGCTAAAGATAGCTGAACAAAACTTGAGGAAACCTAATGATGTCTTGCTGGTTAAGAAGGAAACGAACTTCAAAAAGAAAGGCAAAGGAAAGGCCAAAGGCAAAGGCAAAGGCAAAGTTCAAGTTGGGAACTCGAACAAAGGAAAGTTTGTAGCCAGTGCCGCCGAGTCACAATGTTTCTATTGCAATGAGATAGGTCATTGGAAGAGAGACTGTAAGAAGTTCAAAGAAGATCAAAAGAAGGGAAGTAGGACTTCCGCTTCAGGTATATTTGTTATATAAATTAACATTTCTACTTATCAAACTGATTCATGGGTATTAGATACCGGTTCAGGAGCTCATATTTGTTCAAATATGCAGGTGCTCGCAAAGAGTAGAATATTGAATAAAGGAGAGATACAGCTACGTGTCGGCAATGGAGCACGGGTTGCTGCTTTGGCCATAGGCACTGTATCATTAGCTCTACCTTCCGGGATGATCTTAGAATTAAATAATTATTATTATGTACCTGCCATAAGTAGAAACATTATCTCTATTTCGTGTTTAGATATGTTTGGATTTGAATTTAAATTTAAGAACAATGGTTGTTGCTTTTATTTGAATGATATATATTATGGCAAAGCTTCATTACATAATGGACTTTATATTCTAGATCTTGATGTTCCTGTTTATAACATACAAACCAAAAGACTCGAGTCAAATGATTTGAATCCCACTCTTTTATGGCATTGTCGTTTAGGACACATAAGTGAAAAACACATAAAAAGCTTCATAAGGATGGACTTCTAGATTCATTTGATTTGGAATCACTTGAAACATGCGAAGCTTGTTTGTTGGGAAAAATGACTAAAACACCTTTCACTGGAATAAATGAAGGGGCGAATGACCTATTGGTACTTATACATTCTGATGTATGTGGACCGTTTAGTTCAGTCGCAAGAGGTGATTTTCAGTACTTCATCACATTTACCGATGATTTTAGTAGATTTGGTTATGTCTATTTAATGAGACATAAATCAGAAGCATTTGAGAAATTCAAGAAATTTCAGAATGAAGTACAGAATCAACTGTTTGACCCTAAAAAATTGGGATTTAAAAATATATAAAATGGTTACAAAAAAACAACAATATAATGGTTACATAAATAAATAAATAATTAAGAAAGCATGCTCACGTTTTGTATTGAACTAAAATAAATTGACTTCAATTTATTTGAGCTGCCGAAAATAAGAGGCACATAGGCCCAGCCGAAAAAAATGGAAAATGAATTAATAGGTCCAAAGTGATCAATTATTTCATGTTTCATTAAATGGCCGAATATGTTTAGTAGGCCGAAAAGATTAAAAATGATATATTGGCTCAAATGGCCTAGTGCAATTTAATAGGCCCAAAAGAATAAAGATGCTCTAGAATATGCTCTAGATATTTTTGTTCTCATGGACACATGTCACATGACCATTGAAGATGCCAAAATAGGAGGAATGAAGATGCTCTAGAATATGCTCTAGATATTTTTGCTCCCATGGACACATGTCACATGACCATTGAAGATGCCAAAATAGGAGGGATGAAGATGCTCTAGAATATGCTCTAGATATTTTTGCTTCCATGGACACATGTCACATGACCAATGAAGATGCTAAAATGCCAAGAATATTCTCTTCAAGCTTGAGGGATAAGCATGACACTTGGATGCATCTAGACCTTTGGATGAGAGTTAATGCAAAGGAGTGGTGGGGATCATGCCAACAAGGCTCCTCTAAACCCTAGTCTCTACCCCTTGTCATAGCCTATATAAACCCCTCATTTGAAGAAGAAGAAGGATATACAAGAGAAGCACAATATATACAATAGAAAACCACATATATACAACCCTCACAAAAACACAATATATACACCATACACAACATATACACCACAAAAAACACAAACACAACCTAAGGCCAAAACCTCTTCCTCTTCTACCAAAATCAAAATAGAAATAGGTAGAGATTAGGATTTTGCAATGTAAAAGCTCAATGGGGCTTGATGTTCATGTATGTTAATCATGAAGAAATAAAGAGATGTTCTTGCTTTGAGATTTTCTTTCTTTTCCTTTTATGCAATTGGAGCTTTTATTTGTTAATCTCTTCCTTTTCTCCTTCCTTTTAAATTTCGAATTTGATGAAAATTGAATGCTTCTAACTCACATGAATGAGTTTAGAAGCATGAAATCATATAAATGAAATAAACCCCTTTTATATAATAATCAAATATTATACTAAAAGGTTTAAAGATGACAAATGAAATAGAGGAGGCATTAATAGCTTTTATAGCTAGTTTTCAAGCCTATGATTCTAAACAAAATATATGTTTATGTAAATGTTTGTGATTTTCTTGCTCCTCTTTGTCTTCTCTACCTCCTCTTCCCTTTTCTTCTTTTCTTTTCCTTTTCTTTCTTTCATTTTATATTGCAAAGGAAAAAGAGACAAAAACACACAACCACACAAAATATAAAAATGATATATATATTAAAAGTGACCTTTTGTATTATAAGAAATATAAAAGAAGAAGATATTAAAAGTTGATGTTTAACTACATCCTTTTAAATATCCAATTCTTGCATAGTTCTTTTAATATAAAATCAACTAAAAGTGCAAAACAAATAAAAATGAATTTAAATAAAATAGGGATTGATGTTTAACTACATCTCCTTATTTATGTTGTTTTTTTTTTTACTTTTGAGGGACCTTGATGCATAAAAGAGAAATAAGACAAGTAATGCATGAAAGATTGATGTTTCACTACATCTCTTTCTATATTATGAGTTTTATTAATCTTTAAAGGGCCTAGATGCATAATTGTTGAAGAAGAGAGCAAATGAAAAGAGGAAAATAATCAATCCCAATGAAATGATGCTCAAGGACCTTCACATAATTATGCAAATGACATAGGACCTATATGCAAATTCGAAATGGTATTGGTAAGTGACATATTGTGATACCAATGCCCCTTTTGATTTTTGATGACCAAATCTTGACACAAGGGCTTAGATATAGTCTAATCAAACCAAATACCCCATGATATCTCAAATACCCCAAATGTCTCAAAATGACCTGCTGTCACAAACCAGCCAATATGAACTGATCACGAAACTCAAACCAGAAATCCAAATATACAGTCAGATAGAGGACTTCAAAACACACAATTTAGACCCAAATTTTACATTTATAGCATTTTCTATGCATTTTCTATGATGTTCTAAAGTTCAGCTTTCTAAAATACAAAAAACTGATAGATAAGCTTGCTGTCCCAGAATATGCCTCTTACAAAATCACAAATTAAAAATAGATTTAGGACTTCTAAATTCCTGAAACTTTTTGAGGATATAGATTGTGCTTTCCTGAAAATTTTGGTACCAAGAATACTCAAATCGGAGTTGTAGTCTATCTTGCACAAATTTTACAAAAATGCCTGTCAGCAAACAAAACTGGTACTAGACTGAAATGACCCTCTCTGGTAAAATGACCAATCTAGACCAGTACAGGGGTTAGAATGCAAAATGGACTGTACCAAGATGTAAATAACTTCAAAACACACAAGATGGACACAAAGTTCATATTATTTGGACTTTATTTCGATTTAATATGGATTTGTGAAGTTCAGCTTTTCAAAATGGAAATACAAAAACTGTAAAAAGAAAAACTGCATCTTTTACCAGTCTATCTCTGCACTCAAGCACCTGTTAAAAATGGTTAGGAAAGTGCAAAGATCTTGAAATTTGGTATGCGTATAGAGTAGACTTTTCTCTACACTCTCATGAAAAGAACCAAAAATTTGGCTTTGTAGATTGTCCAGAATAAATTTCTAAAGATTGGTCGTCAGAATAGCGAAACAGCAGCTGAAAATAAAATACCAGCAGATACCCCTGCCTTTGCATGGCCTTTAAGCATAGAAAAAGAACTCAAAATCCCATGAAATTGCACAGAGTTATAGATTGAATTCCCCTCTGTAAAATCATATAAAGAATACAAAATTTGGTTTAGCCAATTGTCGGAAATGGTCTTCAAAGTTCAGCAAAACAAAAAAAAAACTGCTGCTCCATCTACCAGCAGACACCTCTGCACGAAAACACACATTTGGCATAGCTCTGAATAGAGTTTTGCAAAACTTCTGTACATGCATATAGATCATGACTAAACAAACATCTTTATATGCAGGATACAAGATTTGGTGTAGCCAATTGGCAGGAATCGACCATCGAAGTTCAGCAGTTCAGAAAAAACAGAAAACTGCTGGTCACTACTTGGAATTTCCGTTTGACATAGCTAAACACCATGAAAAATCATGAAAGTTGGCCGACTTATAGTCCTGATATCATAGTAAAAGACGGCAAAATTCCATTTAAAACCATCAAGTGAACTGAAAGATATGAAGTCTCAAAAACTGACCAAACTGGTAAAAACTGCACATGTAAAAGTAGCAGCTCCCACGTCACCCGTGCCTTTGTGCAATCTTAAGACCTAGAAATAATGTGCTAAAATTCTCATAAGCCCTCCAGATCTAATGTTTCATACTTGCGGGTTAAAACCATGCCATCATATAATCAAATCCCATGAAAAATGAGTCGTTAACATTCATTTAAAGCAATGTCGAAAGCTGGCAAGAGTTACTCCTCTACAAACCCAATTCGCAAAAGAATTAACCGAAACCACGAAGAACATGAAGACAGCAATAGAAAGAGGCCCTCAACACAAACCTTGAAGGATCAATACAAATCTCAAAGCCCCGAATAACAAAGAATCGAAACCTTTTTCAAACAGACCCTTATGACAAAAGAAGTCACAAGTGCAGTCCTTCGACATCCACAAATCAGTCCCTGACGTCTTACAAACTTCTCAAACAAAGTCCTTGGAAATCCCACTTACAGCCCAAACTTCATCTCAAATCCAAATTACAAATCTCAATCCTTTCAGCTTCACGAATAAGTCCCTGAAAAACATAAAACTTCACAAACAAGCCCTTTCCACCCCTTTTTGGCCATAACTTCTTCATTTCAAACCCAAATCACCTCAAACCAATTCCAAATGAACCCAAATCAAATTCTTCATGATTTTAAATTAAAATCAAACATAACCAAACATCATGCAACCAGCCAAATGACCAAAATGCTCTTTTCTCCATTTTTCTCACATTTAAATCACTTTCTCTTAAAAATAAAATATAAATAAAGCACAAATATATTTTTAAATATAAATATGTTTCTAAAAATAAATAGAAGAGTATAGTATATATATTTTAATAATATTCATTGCATCCCATGTATACATATTAATTAAATATCCAAAACAAGAAAAGTCAAACGGAAATAAGAAAACTAAATACATGAGTTCTCCCCTTTTAGCCTCTTTATTCAATTCACAACAAATAGGCTCCAAATCCTGGAATGAACGAGGTGTTCAGTATGGCTTGGAAGGGTCATCTGATGTAATTAACAGCGGGGGCTTGCGCCCGCTGGGAGTTAAACGTCCCCACAATCATTAAACTCTCTCGATAGACTGATCATGAACAGTAGGTCTGTCGAGGGTGAACCAGAAGGAATAGCAGAAAGAAAGAAATGAATGTTTCAAGTTCGATGTTCTTTAACCAATCGAGAGCATTGAACTATGAGACATTTTAATACATATGCACACACCTTCCATACCAGCTGTGCAACTTTCTGCGCCCTACATCAACTTAGCAAGACAATTAAAGCTCTTCGATCAGATCGAGGAGGCGAATATTTGAGTCAGGAATTTGGTGATCATTTAAAACAATTTGGAATTGTTTCACAACTTACTCCTCCAGGAACACCACAATGGAATGGTGTGTCTGAACGGAGGAATTGAACTTTGTTGGACATTGTTCGTTCAATGATGAGTCAAGTTGATCTTCCATTATCATTTTGGGGATATGCTCTAGAGACGGCAGCTTTCACACTAAATAGGGTTCTATCAAAGACAGTTGAAAAGACACCATTTGAGATATGGACTGGGAAACGTCCTAGTATGTCTTTTCTTAAGATTTGGGATTGTGAGGCTTATATAAAACGATTGATATCTGATAAGCTCACACCTAAGTCAGATAAATGTTTCTTTGTTGGATATCCAAAGCAAATTAAGGGATTCTATTTTTATAATAGGGCTGAGAACAAAGTATTTGTTGCTCGAAGTGGTGTCTTTTTGGAGAAAGAGTTTCTCTCCAAAGGAGTTAGTGGGAGTAATGTGCATCTCAAAGAAATTCGAGATATACAAGAGAATACTCCTATAACTCAACAGGAACCACAAGATATTGTGGAACCTATACAAGAGACACTACCGCTACGAAGGTCTGATAGGGAACATCGTATGCCTCAGAGGTATTTGATGCTCATGACAGAACAACGCGACATATTGTTGTTGGACAACGATGAACCTATGACGTTTCATGAAGCGATGGTGAGCCCGGACTCTGATAAGTGGCTTGAAGCCATGAAATCCGAAATGCAATCCATGGAAGACAATCAAGTTTGGAGCTTGGTTAATTTACCTAATGGCGTAAGAACCATTGAGTGTAAATGAATCTTTAAGAAGAAAATTGACATGGATGGGAATGTTCACATTCACAAAGCACGCTTGGTGGCAAAAGGTTTCAAGCAAATTCATGGTATTGACTATGATGAAACTTTTTCACCAGTTGCGATGCTTAAGTCAATTCGGATAATCCTAGCAATTACCGCATACTATGATTATGAAATTTGGCAAATGGATGTCAAAACCGCTTTCCTTAATGGAAACTTAAACGAGGATGTGTACATGACACAACCCGAAGGTTTTGTCGATCCAAAGAATGCTAGGAAGATATGCAAACTTCGAAAATCTATTTATGGATTGAAGCAAGCATCTCGGAGTTGGAATATTCGTTTTGATGAAGTGGTCAAGGAATTTGGATTCATCAAGAACGAAGAAGAATCTTGTTTATAAAAAGACTAGTGGGAGCGCACTTGTTTTTCTTGTTTTGTATGTGGATGACATTCTGTTGATTGGAAATGACATTCGTTTACTTGAATCAGTTAAAACTTCATTGAAAAATAGTTTTTCAATGAAAGATTTAGGTGAAGCGACTTACATATTGGGAATAAGGATCTACAGGAATAGATCAAAAAGGCTAATTGGATTGAGCCAAAATACGTACATTGACAAAGTGTTGAAAAGATTCAACATGCAGGATTCAAAGAGAGGTTCCTTACCTATGTCAAGTGGCATAAGTCTTTGCAAAAATCAGTGTCCTTTGACACAAGTTGAGCGAGACCGCATGAGTAAGATTCTATATGCCTCGGCAATTGGATCTATCATGTATGCTATGCTTTGTACACGTCCCGATGTTTCGTATGCTCTAAGTGTCACTAGTAGATACCAATCAGATCCAGGTGAGAGTCACTGAATAGCAGTAAAGAATATCCTTAAGTACTTGAGAAAGACTAAGGATGTGTTTCTTGTTTATGGAGGTGAGGAAGAGCTTGTTGTAAATGGTTACACGGATGCAAGCTTCCAAACCGACAAAGATGATTTTAGATCACAATCTGGATTTGTATTTTGCCTTAATGGAGGAGCTGTTAGCTGGAAGAGTTCCAAGCAGGAGACAGTTGCCGATTCTACCACAGAAGTTGAATATATTGCTGCTTCGGAAGCAGCAAAAGAAGCAGTTTGGATAAGGAAGTTTGTTACTGAATTTGGTGTGATTAAAAGTACTAAAAATATAGTGGATCTCTATTGTGACAATAATGGAGCAATTGCACAGGCTAAGGAGCCAAGGTCACACCAAAAGTCCAAACACATACTTTGACGTTTTCACCTTATTCGAGAGATTGTGAATAGAGGTGATGTGAAAATATGCAAGATAGGAACGGATGCAAATGTAGCAGATCCGTTGACTAAAAATCTTCCGCAAGTTAAGCATGATATACATACTAGAGCTATAGGTATTAGATACATGAGTGATTGGCTCTAGTGATTGCTACAGAGGTTGATTATTTAGATGTTTGTTTGTATGTTTATGTTTTATGAATAATATGTTGTAATGTTCCTTGAATAAATTATTGCTTATTATTTATCATCAATTCGATGAATTGGATCGTAAAACTTTATAATATGATGTAATATTATTCTAAATAGTCCCTAGTCTTTTATTATTAGTTGGAACACTAATAATTATATAGACTAGTATGTGGATTGATTGTTGATGCTCATGTTTTACGGATCATCGATATGGGATATCCAATGCAATCACATGGATACATGTTTTGATAAACATGGTATTGGATAGATCCGCTATAAAATACTGTATGGATTAGTATGTGTCATCAGTTTATTTTATACAATAATTTTTTGTTGAATCCTTTGACCTGAGATCATCATTGATTAATTCAATGAGAATTATATACTTTGATTCTATCAAACGTTAGCCCTAATCAGGTAACTATAAAGATTGTAATTGGGTATACTATGAATCATGTGGAGAAATATGAATGGTCAAGATGGAATTTATCCCTCTCATATAATGAGAGCATGATGTCTCTGGGCCCCTCTAGAAAGATAGATTGAAAAATGCATGGCCGTGCTATATGGTTGATAGTCAACCATATGAAAATCAATCTAACTTTGGTATGAGAAATCAAAGATTGTACTACACAAAGTTGGCACATATCCTGCTTTGAGTACAATCAAGATGTCAAGTGATAAAAGGATTAACATAAGAAGTTGTGAGGTACTTGTCAGATATTGACATTCATATAATTTGGGTAGTTATAATGTCCTGCTAGGGGCCGCTTATGATTTGTGTGCCGAAAAGATTTTCAGCTCACTGCCAACATTATATGAACCTATTGGGTCACACACAAGAACAAGATTGAAAACAGATTTAATTCCATATATTAATTTTTGGCAAATGTATTAGATACATAAAATATTTGGTTTTAGTACAAGTGGGAGACTGTTAGAAGTGTCCTACATGCCATAATATTTTGGACCATAATTAATAGTTAATTACTGAAATTAAATATGGATTAAACCATATTGGGCTTAATACAATATGGGCCGAAATTCTGCTAACATTATCTCTAAAGATCTGGATAGATGCAGCCCATCTGGTGTATGTTTGGATAGGTGCAACCAAGTGGTGCAATGAATAAATGCGAACTGACATCTCTGCTTATATATATGAGTACATCAGATCAAGTTTGTGGTTGTTCTGTTACACACATATCCACCAGACCTTAAGAGAGAGGAAAAAGAGAACTTCGAAGGGGCTGTCTGTGTGATGCTAGTACATCAACTGACGAAAGTTTATCAATCTGTTCGTGTGGATACTGATAGAGACGCATCTGCTATTGCTGGTGTGTGCATCTGACAGAAAGAAGGAACATAGAAGGGTGACTGCTTCTACGACTAGACAAAGATATCCGCTGCGCGTCTAGTGGTAAATTCTTTATTAATCTTGGAATTAGTTTTATACATGGATTCTGGTTTTCGGGTAGTGAACAAATCATGAATTGAATCGAATTGTTGCACTAATAACCTACCCGAAACCCTACATATATGTCCCACAATTCAGAAATATTATCACAAACAAAAGTAAAGCCATTATGATTGGCAATCCAATTCCAAAGCTATCTGGCATACTGACAATGTAAAAATAAATGACTAACAGTTTCTTCCTCCTAACAAAATATACAAGATTGATTACCATTCCATCCCTTCTTTATAAAATTATCTTTTGTTAAAATCTTGTTTTGTTTAACCAAACAAATATCTTAATTTTCAAAGGCATATGAGCTGACCAAATACTTTTAAACTCTTAAGTTTGGGATTCCCCCATAATCTAACCAAAAACAAAGAGAGTGTACTAAAAATATACCCTTTGTGGGCCATCTCCACAATATTTTATCATTAGAATCTGTTAATTGAAAATATTTAAACTGATTAAGCAACTCCTCCCATTCAGATTTATAAACAACCACCAATTGCCTAGCAAACTCTATGCAAATACTGTTATTTTGGAAAACTTGAGAAACTAAAACATTTTTTATCATAAGCCCCATATTCACCCCCTCTAGGTGACTTAGGGACTAACATAACTCACGTTTGTGCAATTATCTATTAAATTATCATTTTGCTTCAGGTAAAACTACAAAATTTAAATTGAAGGGTTAAAATATTTTGGCAAAATTAAATAATTTAAATTAAAAGAGCTAAAATATAAAATGCAACGTGTGGAAGTTAAATTTTGAACTAAAGTTTTCACCTCTGATTCGGTTGCTATATGATTTTATTTGAGTGATTCTATTTTTTTTTTTTCAATTTTTTGTATTTGTTTGATGTAAAACCTTTTGATTTAATTTAAGGGATGAAAAAGAATAATAATGACATAATTGATAATTGTCGTCCACTGCTCTGATAAAGGATATGAAGTCCTTGATTCAAGGATGGGTTTAGTTCCATATTTCTATGCGCTTATTCTGGAAATTGTATCTGATTTGTAAAATTATTTTGCAAAGTGTTCCACATAGACGTGGTAACGCCTTGAAGTGTTTCACTGTCAATGGAACATTATCATGTATTGTTTTTTTTTTTGTGTGTGTGTGTGGAGAAAATCATCATGTATTGTTGCTAACTTATTATTGTCATGAAAATTTATAAATTATTATGGTCAATTGGACGAAGGGTAAGTGATAGCAGGAGAAATTTTCGAGGGAGTCCGGGGTACAGTCAGAACAAATTGGATTCGATGATGTCTGATTAGAACCGTTTAATTTATATTGGGGCTGTTTGGCAATAAGACATTAAGAGCAAAGGATTAAGAGTTTAAGGAGTGCTAAGAATTTAATGTTCGGGTGTCTTAACCGTGGGTAATAACTAAGGAAGTTAAATGAAGGATAGAGGTACTTTAAGATCCGGATAAATAAAAGACTAAAAAATGTAATCTTAATTTGCACTAAAGAACTGGTGTTCGACAATATTAAGTAGCTAAAAAAATTAAAAGAATAAATTAAATCTTAAAAAAATTTAATTCCTTATTGCCGTATAACTGATTTAAAATTTACAGACATTTATTAAGATTCATACTTATCCGGTGCACATAAATTTCAACGCAGATTGAACGGTACTGAGCGGCCATTGGACCGGCCCCCTTCGAGAGGAAAATAATATTTTGTTTCCCCGTTTTATACATCCTTAAATCATTGCATGACACGTATGCACAGAATGTGCAATCCAACAAAGTAGAGTACCAGCGCTACAATGTTTTTGTGATTTTATTTATATAGTGTATTGACATGATAATAAAGTAAGAACTTATGACGTGTCTAAATATATTTGATTTAGGTCTAAAACTGATAGCATGATGAATGATGTTGATGGGGACTTTCATTTGAATCAGGCGGATGAAAAACAAGTGAAAAAAGACGAATGAGGCGCAAGGCGATATCTACGGGTGATGGCTGGTTCAAGGTCGTGACAAGGCAGGAGAAGAAAGCACGCGCCTCCAGACAGGCGGCCGCGGGCCATAGATGGGGAGGACGGCGCGGCAAGGCCACCTATCCACAGCACTCTGCCTTCTCCCAAGGGCGCAGTACTTTTTCTGAGTACCAACAGCAGAGGTATCCCACTTTTCCATCAGCTCAAGGTCTCCCCACTTCACACCATCAGAGAGGACGTTTCTTCCCAAGAAAAACTTCTCAAGTGCACCACCTCCCCAGTACAGGTAAGTACTCTACCAAGCCTCATAAGTACACTGTAGACAGACCTTTTGCATATGGCCCTCCCAACTACAGTACGGTAGCCGAGCTATTCCCTAGCATTTCCCTTCAGCCATTAATGAGCATTAATGGTGCTCCACTAAGCACAGCTGCTACATTAACCCACCTCCCTTACCGTCCATCTCACACACCTACCACCTTCATTCAAGCCACAGAGACTCATTTAATGGCTAACAATAACAGACCATTAATGCAGCCCACATTTAATACTCAACTCACCCCGCCCACAAACCGTTTAGCACCGACTGGCCTCACATATGCTCAAACAGCAGCCCCGCACCATCCACAGCCACTTGCTTTTTCCTCTCAGCGCTTCCAGTCTCCCCCATGGCCCCATTTCATCGACACACACCCTTGGCCGCAAGCCTCCGACGGTTCCACTGCCGCTTTGAACCTCCCACCCCAGCTCCCAACCCCACCGGATCCGGGACACCGGCTTTGGCGTGGACGATGCTACAATTGCCTAGAGTTAGGCCATGACCAAAAGGGGTGCAAGAGCAAAGACAGAGTATGCGCGAATTGCAGAGGCACTGGACATAAGGCAAAGCAATGCACGGTTAACTTCCATACAGCACAGCACCAGTTTGACCCCCTGCTGCCTAGGGGAAACATGGGGGAGTCGCAGCTGCCCACTAACCGGCCTCGTATAGCGCTTGTCTTTGTCCCAGAAACTCACAAGATGAAGCAGGATGTCTTAGAACTAGGCAGGGCAATAGTGATAGACGCCCGGCTTCGCTCAAACCACACAACAAACATTCTTCAATCGGCACTAATGGTCACATGCAACTCCGATTACCCTTACCCGCTTACTCACATGTCCGGCAGTCAGTACTTGATGCTTTTGCCACCGGGCTTTGATCGTTCCCGCTTCTTAGAAACTTACTCTAAACCGCTTCAAGAGCTGGGGTACGTCTCCTTTCCATGGAACCCGGCGGTTAACGGTTTTCCGATGGCTCTCAAGTACAAGGTTTGGATAGAACTTAAACACATGTCCCCTCAGGCATGGTGCGTAGAACATTTAATTGCCGGTGCAAGCTCCTTCGGCATCGTACTCGACCACGCGCCCATGAACAAAGTCAACTCACTCGATAGCATGTGCGCGGTCATAGCAGTCCCGCACCTTGAGGCTATTCCGCACACCTTACGCATGTGGATACGTGGCATGGCACGTGACGTCGAGGTCATTGTGCGCAGCTGGCTAGAGGAACCTATTCCTCTTTCAACTCCAACAGATCCGACCCCATCCGAGCAAGCCTTTCAGCAAATTCAGGCCGAACACCGAGCAGGCCTTGGCGTCGCAAATCTGTCCGATGGCCGGGAGGTCGTCACCGTCGATTCTAGTGTCTTGATAGCTATCTGGTCCGGTCTCGATGCAGGTCCGGAAAAAGACAAGCTCTATGACACTTTAAAGTCCAGCCCCCTTTTTGGTGAGTTTCTGAAGTCTCAGGCCACTGGCGGCACACCAACGGCAGGTCCCGACCTTGAGCCAAGCCCGTTCTTCGATTTGAATGTTGAGCAAATGGAGAACACTGGAGGGGCTACTACTGGAGGCAAAACCAACACAAAGTCTGCATCAACAGTACCTACGACCTGCTTTCTACCAACTCTGACTCCATGTGATCATTCCCGTACTTCGGTTCAGACTGAGGTGATGGATTTCGGAGGGCTGCAAATTCAAACGCACATTTCAAATATTGCCCCAGCTGGCACCTCACATTTCCAGGTTGGGCCAAACCAAAAGCTTGTGAATGGGCCGAGCAATATCAATCCCCCTACGGGGCCACTATCCAAAGATATGCACCAGGCCACATATGAAGCCCACTCCCCAAACACTCCCACTACACCTACCCCAGGCCATAGGGACAACCCAATTAACATTATATCCCCAAACCCGATCCGCACGCTATGCCTTATGATACCTCGCATATTTAGTCTATTTTAGGCCTGTTTTAGTACCAGATTCGTGCCCTAATTCACCAGAATCATGTGCATTTCATCGATATATCTTTAGAATTTGGTACTGCTGAGTGTTTGTTTGTTTTCTGCAGGCTTGGAGCAAAACACACGAAGAAACGACGATTTGGGATGATCTGGTACGGCCCTTACCAAGTTTGGTACGGGTCTTACCGGACTTAGCCATTTTTCAGCTCATCACGCCTGGTACGGCCTGGCCGTACCAATTTGGTACGGGCCGTACCTAAAGGCGGCCTGACAGATTCAAATTTTGGCAGAGGCTATTTAAAGCGGGGAACTCTCCAATTTCGACATCCATTCCATTCCAGATCTATTTGAGAGCACAGTAAGAGAGAGAAAGAGAGCTAAGGAGCTAGGAGCAAGAAGGAAGGAAGAGGAAAGAGGCGAAACTCGACGGATCTAGCTTCCTCCTCTCGATCCCTTCGATCCATGGCTATCTCTATCCCTTTTATTGTATTTTTAGATCAGATCATGTGCTGTGAGTAGTTATTTTAGTTTCTAGGGTTTAGAGATGGATTCTTGATTTGTTTTGACTTTCTTTGACTTGTATCTTGTATGAACTCTTTTGATTGATTGTGATTTCTTTGCTATCTTTTGCTTTGATTGCTGTGATTGTGTATGATGAACCTCTAGGTTTAGATCGAACCTATCAAGGTCATGTGATCATCTCAATCTCTCAACCAAATCAATTGTTTAGGGTAGACTTGTTCGAATTGAAGCCGAGAGGTTGAATTCTCCTCTAATCGACAGATTAGAGGGTGCCTTAGGTCTCCAATCAACCAGTTAGGGTAGATCTGTACCAACACACGAGAGTTGAGGTGTAGAAATCCCTAAAAGGCAATCAATTGCATTCCAACCTAGATCTTGATCCAACAAACGACAGTTGAGGCTTAGGAACCTTAGGTATGGTCAATTGAACCTTTCCAAAGAGTTTAGCACAAGGTACCAGCAAGGAAATGCATCAACTCGAACTGGTAAGCTCTGTTCTGGGAAGCCAGTA
This sequence comes from Carex myosuroides, assembly GCA_028015225.1. Taxonomy (NCBI): domain Eukaryota; kingdom Viridiplantae; phylum Streptophyta; class Magnoliopsida; order Poales; family Cyperaceae; genus Carex; species Carex myosuroides. The sequence goes on along the minus strand of CM051486.1, from coordinate 4,252,878 downwards.
TGGGTCTTACCAGAGTGGTACGGCCTTGCCTTACCAAGTTAAGTACGGCCTAGCCGTACCGACTTGGTACGGGCCGTACCACTAGAGGCAGATCATAGATGAAGTCTGAAACCCTGGAAACGCTTTTATCCATAATCAAAACACAATTTACATTTCTTCTAGCATTTTATTACATCTTTCTGAATTGTTTGAATTGTTTGAATTGACCTTTTTAGGAAATTAAATACCAAACCAAATCTTTCTCACTTCTAGTTTTTAATCAAGTTAGGTAGATTCTAACCTAGTAATTGTCCGTCCCTGTGGATCGATACCCGATTATACTACTCGATAGGGGTTGTGCACTTGCAACCCTTACTCGTGAAGTGTAAACGCGATTTTAAAAGGTACACCCTCAAGCGTACCGAAACTTGCGTTGCGCTTCTGCGCGAACAAGTTTTTGGCGCCGTTGCCGGGGACGGTAACCAATTGCCTAGTTAGATTTTACCTTACTTAGTTAATCTAGACTTTATCTTGTATCCTTTATTTTCTTTTATTTTGTTTCGTTTCTTTTATTTATTTATTTTCTCTTTTTCAGGAACACTATGGCGATTACTATCTGAGGAGCTCAAGACACCATGGATCTCATGTACAACATGACGACAGACCAACATTGGTTTGGCCGCGACAATTTTCAAGCTGGAGGAGGCGGCCGATCCAAAGCTGATCAGATCACAGCTCTATATGCTAGAGCTGCCGAGCTAGAGGAGGCCATGATCGCAGCTCTATATGCTAGAGCTGCCGAGCTAGAGGAGGCCATGGAGAGTTATTCAATCAGAATGAGCATGAGGGCAGCCAGAAACCAGAAACCACAGCCATGTGCCATGTGTGGGGACAGGAGACACTCTTATGAGTATTGCCCACTGGCTGATTGGAGTGAGGAACCGGAGCAGGATGGCTATATCAGCAACAACAATTGCAATTTCTACGACCCTGCACCATTCGATGACTCGAACAATTGCGTATTCCAACCCGACCCACCCGAGCCGTACGTTGATCCCGCTGAGATCGAATTCATACACGAGCAAGGGAAGGTGAACCAGATGCTGTGGGAACAGTTGCAAAACATGTCCACACAGATGGCCGCTCAAAACAAGCTGTTGGAGCAGTTGAGTCAGATCATCATCTCACGCCAATCTCAACCTAGAAAGCTGCCAGCTCAGCCAGAATGCGAAGGACCAGCCCAGCCAACAGACCAGACCGCACTTGACGCGACCCGCATCATTGAGACACGACCCGCATCACCCACGGAAGAACATGTGGACCCAGGTCGCATCGAGCCAAGTCGACCCGCATCTCCACCTGAAGAGCATGTGGACGCGACCCGCATGCCGTGGTCTGATGACCTGGAGACAAAAGGAAGCAAGTCGGATTGGTCAGCATGCGATGCCATTTCACCTGATGCGACCCGCACGGCACCTGATGCGACCCGCGTCATGACCCAGACAGAGCGGCTGACTCCTGAGCTCAAGCCTCCAGCAGCACACCTCAGGTATGAGCTTCTAGACCCAGATAGATGTCGTCCTGTGATCATAAGTGCAGATCTTGAACCCGATCGGACTGCTACACTCTTGGAGAAATTGGAAGCGCACAAAAGCGCGATCGGGCGCTCGATCAAGAACTTGATGGGAATCTTGCGGATTCTTCTGATGCAAGAGTGTGATCGCATGGGCCGTGTACCTCAGAAGTGGGTGCTCCCACCAGTGCCACCTGATCCACCTCCCACCAACCAGTGAGACGCCCCCGCTTCATCCCTCGCTCACCATCTAGTAAGTTTCCATATTTTCTTCTATTTACTTTTGCCTTGTGTAGATTCAAGCATTGAGGACAATGCTTCATTCAAGCTTGGGGGGTGGAATAGAAGAAATTTGTATCTGCATTTAGACATGTTTCTTTTTCAAAAATTTTGCATTTAGGTGATAAATTTGTGTGATTGCTAGGATTAGGGACTTGTTTGAAAACTTTTGTTTGTGAGTTGGATGACCTTGGGAAATTAGAACTAACCTCATAATTGACCAAACAAAACTGATTACGAACAAATGGTTTGAGATTTGTAAAATTGGAAACTTGAATGTCGAGATAGCATTTAGAAACCGAATTGTGCCTTTCAAATGTGGAAATAGGGATTTCAAATAAAGAAAAGTTGGGATATCCGTTGGTGTGAATGAACACTAGTGGATGTGTGTATTCATGGTATGTGCGAAAAAAAAGCGAAAAAAGCGAAAAAAAAAGATGAAAAGATGGAGAACATAAGAGTACTGGCAATAAGCCTTGAATGGGCGCCTTTGAGCTCGTCTCCCAATTAGAAATGAAAAAAATAAAATTTTTGCACATATCAACACACGAAGTCCGCAACTTTCTGACCTAAGCTTGATTCAAGCTTGGGGGTGCCAAAAAGGGAAAATCTCTACAAACGAAGGCATAGTTTAGTGAAAGAATGATAAATCGATAAATTCGAGTAATCAACTTTGCAAGACTTGAAACATTTAGAGTTTGAGGTTTTATTAATCAATTTGTGAGGTGAATCACAATTGACCAAGGGAAGTCCGAATCATAGCAAAAAGATTCTTGCGTTCTTTTATTGTAGCAATCATGTAAGTTTTCACATTTAGACTTGTATCCGCATTTAGATTTAGTTGTCCAGCACTTTTACCCGAGTTTGAAACTTTTTGCTTGAGGACAAGCAAAGGTTCAGCTTGGGGGAATTTGATACCTCGCATATTTAGTCTATTTTAGGCCTGTTTTAGTACCAGATTCGTGCCCTAATTCACCAGAATCATGTGCATTTCATCGATATATCTTTAGAATTTGGTACTGCTGAGTGTTTGTTTGTTTTCTGCAGGCTTGGAGCAAAACACACGAAGAAACGACGATTTGGGATGATCTGGTACGGCCCTTACCAAGTTTGGTACGGGTCTTACCGGACTTAGCCATTTTTCAGCTCATCACGCCTGGTACGGCCTGGCCGTACCAATTTGGTACGGGCCGTACCTAAAGGCGGCCTGACAGATTCAAATTTTGGCAGAGGCTATTTAAAGCGGGGAACTCTCCAATTTCGACATCCATTCCATTCCAGATCTATTTGAGAGCACAGTAAGAGAGAGAAAGAGAGCTAAGGAGCTAGGAGCAAGAAGGAAGGAAGAGGAAAGAGGCGAAACTCGACGGATCTAGCTTCCTCCTCTCGATCCCTTCGATCCATGGCTATCTCTATCCCTTTTATTGTATTTTTAGATCAGATCATGTGCTGTGAGTAGTTATTTTAGTTTCTAGGGTTTAGAGATGGATTCTTGATTTGTTTTGACTTTCTTTGACTTGTATCTTGTATGAACTCTTTTGATTGATTGTGATTTCTTTGCTATCTTTTGCTTTGATTGCTGTGATTGTGTATGATGAACCTCTAGGTTTAGATCGAACCTATCAAGGTCATGTGATCATCTCAATCTCTCAACCAAATCAATTGTTTAGGGTAGACTTGTTCGAATTGAAGCCGAGAGGTTGAATTCTCCTCTAATCGACAGATTAGAGGGTGCCTTAGGTCTCCAATCAACCAGTTAGGGTAGATCTGTACCAACACACGAGAGTTGAGGTGTAGAAATCCCTAAAAGGCAATCAATTGCATTCCAACCTAGATCTTGATCCAACAAACGACAGTTGAGGCTTAGGAACCTTAGGTATGGTCAATTGAACCTTTCCAAAGAGTTTAGCACAAGGTACCAGCAAGGAAATGCATCAACTCGAACTGGTAAGCTCTGTTCTGGGAAGCCAGTACGGGTCTTACCAGAGTGGTACGGCCTTGCCTTACCAAGTTAAGTACGGCCTAGCCGTACCGACTTGGTACGGGCCGTACCACTAGAGGCAGATCATAGATGAAGTCTGAAACCCTGGAAACGCCTTTTATCCATAATCAAAACACAATTTACATTTCTTCTAGCATTTTATTACATCTTTCTGAATTGTTTGAATTGTTTGAATTGACCTTTTTAGGAAATTAAATACCAAACCAAATCTTTCTCACTTCTAGTTTTTAATCAAGTTAGGTAGATTCTAACCTAGTAATTGTCCGTCCCTGTGGATCGATACCCGATTATACTACTCGATAGGGGTTGTGCACTTGCAACCCTTACTCGTGAAGTGTAAACGCGGTTTTAAAAGGTACGCCCTCAAGCGTAATGAAACTTGCGTTGCGCTTCTGCGCGAACACCTTACCTCCCCAGACCCGATCCACACCTCCAGTTCAAACCCGATCCACAGCTCTCCCAAGCAGATCCGCAGCCCCCCCAACCCGCTTCCCACCCTCTCCCCAGGCCTCAAGTCTTCCCCTTCGTCCCCACGCAACTCCTTGCTCGAACCACATCTTTGTGACGAACAATGGCACAACAACACCGTCGCGCAGCCCGATTACATGGAAGAGGGCGAAACTCAGTCTCTCTCAGAACCCGAACCAGGTCAGCAACCCCTACCACAGAACTTTTGCCATGCCAATAACACTTTTGAAGAAGAACCGAGCGAAGAAATAGAACCATCTGAGGAACCGACTCACGAAATTGATGGGGACCTCGACATCAGTGACTACCTCGGATCAGAACCCGATCCGGGATTGGACCCCAAGCTGCACTACCACCCGGATCCAATCTTCTCTGATAACTCAAACTCCTCCTATGAACATGACCCGATCGATAGACCGTCCGACGAACTGGACCCCGTATTGCAGGCCGAACTGGATGCAATTCAGGAAGACATAAGACTACAGGATGAAAGGGAGGCGTACCTCAGTGCGCTCACTGACCCCGCTCAAGCATTAATGGAAACTGACGCTCCTGCCATACCGATTTCGGATTCGGTACAACTGCAAATTCCACACATACCTGACCTGGTCTCACACCCACAGAGCCGGCCCTTGAGTCCTGCGCTGGGTCAGCAGTCTCCGCAGCAAAGCAGCTTGCGACGGAGTCTTCGAATCAAGGAAAAAGGGGTCACCAAACGCTACACCGAAGAACGAACCAAAGCTCGAAAATGTGACAAGAATGCAATTTCAGAAGAAGACCTCAACCCGGCTCGGCAGGCAGAACTCTTCCAAGCTTTAAGGGAGGAGGTTCTCGCGGTCACGCCATTGCACGAAGCCACGGCCGGCCTTGCAAGCACATACTGTGGTATGAACCGACCACTGGACCCGCCAGCTGCACTACCGGCTATGCCCATCGCTTCAAACTCAGATGCCATACACTCCCTCCCCCTTCAAAGCACAGAACCGGCTGGGTTTGAAGAAAGCACAGAACCGGCTGGGATGGAAGAGATAGGAGAATGGGAGGAAGGTGAGTACAATATGGAAGATGCTCGAGATGAATCGGTGCTAGGTGCTTTCGACACCGACAGCGACCTTGATCTCTCGGATGAGGAGGGAGGGCAAGCATCTTTTTAATATTCTAGTGTTAACAGTAATGGTAGTGTTGCCTTGATTAGTGGTTTAATTTTGTAATCGCCGTAGATTCGGTTGACTCTTAACTCTATCAAGAGCCTTTTGTGTGTACTACCAAGTTTAATGATAAATGAACTTAATTTTTCAATGCGTATTTTAAATTGGAATGTGCGGGGTTTGGGGGACATTAAAAAGTGTGCGATTATTAAAGATTTAGTAATCGAGAGTAACCCGGACTTAATTTTTTTTCAAGAGACAAAGTGGAGTGCTTGTGACTTATTTGGATTAAGACAAGTCTGTCCATCTAAGTTCAAGCAATTTTTATCTTTAAATGCGGAGGGAACTAAGGGTGGGATACTGCTCGCGTGGAGCAGTGCTTTTTCTTTAATTGACTCTTTTACATTAACTTATACAGTGACAGCCGTATTAAAGAAAAAGGGATGCACCTTTATGTTCACAGCCGTATATGGGCCACAGGAGGACTCCAACAAGAGACTATTTCTCAATGAGCTAAGAGGGATTCGAGCAAGAAACCAATACCCGTGGCTCATTCTGGGGGATTTCAATCTTCTCCGCTCAACGGAGGATACGACTGGCAACACACAAAATTTGGGAACAATGTTGGATTTCAATAGCTTTATTGGCGACATGGGCCTAATTGATGTTCCGCTTCAGGGTCGAGCGTATACATGGTCCAACAAGAGGCCGCACCCTACCTTCTCTCGTCTTGATAGGGCCTTGCTCTCGGGTCATTGGAATGACTACGGTGCGTCATTTGACCTGCGGGATCTGCCAGCCACTACTTCTGATCATGCACCTCTCCTGCTCAGTATGAGCCCGCACCTGAACCCGCCAAAACGACAATTCAAATTTGAAACTTTTTGGCTTAAATACACGGAGGCTAAGGAGGTTGTTCACAGGGCTTGGGGATCAGGCTCATCAGCTAATCTGGCGATCAGAATAAATGAAAAGATCCGAGCTGTGCGGAAAGAATTGCAAATTTGGGCACAACAAAAATTTGCAAAAAAAGAAACTTACCTGACTAGATCCAAATGGATTTTGCAACGAATAGATAGGGTGGAAGAAACGAGGGACCTCACCGCCATAGAATTGCGTTTACGGATCCGACTGCGAGAACACATATACAAACTATCGGCAGAAAAAGAGGAGAGATGGAAACAAAGATCGAGTTGCACTTGGTTAAAGCTCGGAGATAATAATACTAAGTTCTTCCACGCGATAGCCAACGGACGCAAAAACACTAACCGATTGGAGACCCTGCAGACGGATAGCGGCGATACCGTCTCACTGGCACTCATGCCAAATTACCTCAGGCAACATTTCAAAGGCATAATAGGTCAACGACCACAGCATGCCGGACCATTTAATGTGTCCGGAAGGGTGGGGGACGCTATGCCGGAGGAGCTCCGGAATCTAGATGAGGTCATCACAGAAGCGAAAGTGCAACAAGCAATCAACGATATGCCGGCAGGTAAGGCCAGTGGCCCGGATGGACTCCCTATTGAATTTTACCGAGCTTTTTGGACCATAGTAAAAGCAGATGTCATGGATCTGTTAAGGGAGTTCCTAGCCGGAAGCATCGATTTGAGATGTTTGAACAAGGCATCCATTACACTTATTCCAAAGAAGCATAACCCCGAACGAATATCCGATTTCAGGCCAATCAGCGTCATCAATACGATCGCAAAATTAGTCACCAAGGTTTTGGCAAATAGACTGCGACCGCATCTGATAAAACTAGTTTCACCCAATCAGACGGCTTTTGTCCAGGGCAGGTCCCTCATGGAGTCATTTCTATCAGCACGGGAGTTGCTAAATTATTGCTCGAAAAGAAATCTGCCAACAATCATGTACAAAGTCGACTTTGAGAAGGCCTTTGACACGATTGATTGGTGCTTTCTTATCAATTTATTGGTGGAGCGGGGCTTCCCACCAGTCTGGACCGGGGCGGTTCTTAGCATTCTGACCACTTCATCATCAACCGTGCGGGTCAATGGGGAACTCACAAGATACTTCAAACATAAAAGAGGATTGCGGCAGGGGGACCCCCTATCCCCTATGCTGTTCATCCTGGTGGCGGATTCCCTAAGCAGATTCTTACAGAATGTGGCGACTCTCGTGCCACAGCCAATCAGGCTACAGCCACGCACGATTCAATATGCGGACGACACACTGATCATCTGTGAGGCGCATCCGGTTACCCTCAAAATTATTAGTCACGTGCTGCAGGTGTACGCGACTCTGACCGGCCTCCGGATAAATAGAGGCAAAAGCAACTTCGTTCCTATTGCTATTCCTCAAACTCTAGTACCGGCCATTGAGCAAATCCTGGGATCACCCAGGGCGCGGTTACCGATCAGATACTTGGGCCTGCCACTAGCGGTTAAGAGACCGAATAAGATAGACTATCAGCCAATGCTACATGCAGTGCAGCGTCGGATAGAAGGCTGGACCTCAGGTTTTCTATCCTATGGGGGAAGAATTACATTGGTAAAGGCGGTACTGTCAGCAATGCCTCTGCACTATATGCAAGCTTTCAAGATTCCGGTGGGAGTCATCAACCATATTGACAAAATGAGAAGGAGCTTCCTGTGGAAGGGGAAGGATGTTTGCAAAGGCATTAATTGTTTGGTGAACTGGGAGAGGGTTTGTTCCCTCCGAGAGAACGGGGGCATGGGTATAATAGATCTCAGTTGCCAGAACGAGGCATTACTAACAAAATGGCTTTGGGCTATTGACAGCAACCCTGAGGGTCTATGGGCAGAAACCATTCGATCATTGTATGGTATTACGTCGGCATCGCAAATATACCGTCTAGAGAATAGCGGGTCTTTCTTCATAAAGGATCTTATCAAGTTGAAACCATTTTATGCATGTTCGATAGAAACTCAGGGGGGCACTCAAAAATGGGGTTGGACGGCAACCGGGGTTTTCTCGTGCTCCTCGGCGTACAGGGTCTTGCATAATACGGGGATTTTATCGGCATATCAGGTGGTACTATGGAGAATGAAGGTCCCAATGAAAGTGAGAATTTTCATCTGGCTTATGCTAGATCGGAAAATCCTGACGCAGGATGTCATGCATTACAGAGGGTGCAATGTACCATCAGGGTGCCACCTGTGTGGCCGGGATTTGGAGGAGACAAGAGATCATATTATGTGGGACTGCACGTATGCGGCACGATTCTGGACGGACCTGTTCGCCCATTATAACATAACACCACGAGCAGGTGCGGACATACAACAAATATGGCGGCGCATAGCCAGGCCTCTCTCAACCCAACAGCGAACACTTTGGAATGTTGTCTGGGCAGCAGGGGCTTGGGCATTGTGGAGAGAGAGAAACAAGAGGATGTTTTCTAACAAACGGCGACGTGTGAATTATCTGGTTTGCGAGACTGTGCTGGAGATCGAAAGATGGAGGAGTATTTAGCGCTATTTACTTTCATTTTATTTAAATTACTTATTTTACTTTAATTTACTTTGGCTGGGGACATTTTCTTCTTTCTTTGTGGGATTTTAGGGACTGTGTACATAGCTTCCGAGAGGGAGCATAGTGGTCCCTGACACCCGGATACGTTGTAATTAAAACTCTCATTTTCTTATCAATATAATCGTTGCCGACAATTGTCGACAACCATCAAAAAAAAGAATGATGTTGATGCAGAAGAAATTAATTCCTAAGGCCAATTTGAAATTAGTTGTAACAATGGGCCTCTTTTAATGGGCTGGACCTGACCCAAAAAAGCCTAGAATCAGATATTGCTGTGAGATCCAATCTTTCAATTAAGGCATATTCTAGTTTCCGATATTGCATAACAGAGAATCTACCGTCAGATCACAATCCTACGGACTTAAATCAGCTCTGAAAAACCTTCACAAACCCTTGCTATGTTTGCTTCCTCTCTTTTATAAGCCAAGCCGCCGTTTTCCCCGACCCTCCCCGAGCACTCTCTTTTATTCTTCTCGAGTTCAGACAGTGATTTTTATCACCTCAATTGCAGAGGTAATTACTTTTATTGAATCAGATTCAATCATTTATTATTTAGTTGATCGTATTATTTGGCCTTGTATCAGTGCGTCGGAATTCCTTAGATCTGTTCATTTTAATTTGATGTTCTGGATCTATTATTGTTCCCAATTTATTCGTAAGGATTTACTTCTGAGGGATACAATGTTGCAACCTCGATCATAATTGTAGTTTTTGGTGATCTTTATGTTCTAAATTATCAACCTTTTTCTGATCTGATAAAAAAGTGCATGAATTTGGAATTTCAAACGTTAATTTTTTTTGTTCTTATGGTGATAGGATGGCAGTTGTTTTTACCAACCTTGGCTCTCAGTCTGGGCTCCAGAAGCTCAATGAATACCTCCTCACACGCAGTTACATCTCTGGGTAAGGTCTAATTTTCATAATGAATGCATCTATTGATACTATCTAAATTTTCGCATTGACTTTGTGATTTCTGACTTGTTGAATTGTTAAATTAGGTACCAAGCTTCCAAGGATGACCTTGCTGTTTATGCAATTCTGAACTCTGCTCCCTCTTCCGAGTATGTCAATGTTGCTAGGTGGTACAGCCACATTGATGCCCTTATCAGATTGAGGTACATGCATATTTTTTTTATAAAATTTTACCAGAATTTAGAGGTACTTGTTGGTTCTTAAGGCAATTTAAGTCAATAATGAAATTAAGATTCTGATTTTTATCATCAGCTCTTATAACAAATGCTTGTCAATTCATGTAGAACACCATAGGTGAGAGTTGTTAATTGCAATTTAGCATTAACATAGATATTTTCTTTTAATAAATTGATCCTGATCACATTGTAGCTGAGATTTTCACTTTGATTGTGTTATATGTGTGGAAAGTTCTAGTTATATTCTCATTTCCTGGTAGGGTTGTGTACTGAACTACCAAGACTGTTCATGGTACTGAAGATCTAGAGAGCTTAAATAGCACCTGTTTACATTCTATTTTGTTAATTTGTTAATACTTGTAATTTCAGTATTGTGACTGAGACAAAGGGTGTGAAGTTGTTATATAGTTAGAAATCAAATTTCTTATTTTCTATTAATGTCATGTGCAAATAATGTTCATGGTACCTAAGGGTATAGAAATTAATTAAATTGTGTCTTACTTTTCTTTTTGTTGATTTATTAATACTTGTAATGTTCAGTGGTGTGACTGAGGAGGGAAAGGGTGTGAAGATTGAATGCTCTGCCGTTGTTGAGGAGTCTCCTGTCACACCTCCAGCCACAGAGGCAAAGGTTATTTATAAGCCACACATTAGATCTTGTTGTAGCTTCATTCCAAAATTGTTGTAAGCTGTAACTAAATTCTTCATTCTATTTTCAGGCACCAGCAGATGAGGATGACGATGATGACGATGTTGATCTGTTCGGTGAGGAGACCGAAGAGGAGAAGAAAGCAGCTGAGGAGCGTGCTGCGGCTGTCAAGGCCTCCTCTAAGAAGAAGGAATGTATGAATTTTATCTGCATTTGTTATGTAAATTATTTTAAATGTGATGGCCTTGATTGATTTGTTATGTAAATTATTTTAGCTGAGCAGTGAGAACGAGCCTTGCTTGATTCAAAACAATCCTTGAATATAACCTGAATATTGTTTTACACTTGTTTGAGATAGTAGAATCATGCCTTTTTGCTTATATATGTAAACACTTGAATTTTCTAGATCTTGTTTAATTTGTGTGGCCATGCTAAGTAGCAACTAATGTTGGTTTCTATTGATAGCCGGGAAATCGTCAGTGCTGTTGGATGTGAAGCCATGGGATGACGAGACTGACATGAAGAAGCTAGAGGAGATGGTCAGGAGCGTCCAGATGGAGGGTCTCCTCTGGGGTGCCTGTATGTCTCTCTCTCTCTCTCTCTCTCTCTCTCTCTCTCTCTCTCCTCTCTCTCTTTATATTTTATATATGCGCATGTGTCTCTGTGTGTGTGTGTGCATGCCCAAGTGTGTGCTTGTGTTTCTATAAATACATCACCCAGTGTAGGTGGTCAATTTCACATGTACCTCTAAAAAATGTTTAAATATCATTTGTACAGTTATACTCATTGACATGAGCTATTATACTCTTGGTGAACATGCATCGACTTGTTAGGTGTCAAAGCATCTCAGTTGTTATCTTTTACATTCAAAGGCGAGTTATTGGTTTTTCAAATAACTGAGGGTGTTTGTTATATACATAATCCCTCGTTTGGTACTGTCGGGGGCCTTTTCGATTTTCCTTTGTTTGCACTTTGCAGTGGTATATACCGCTATATAACTTGTGTATAATGTGACATGTTACTGGAGCCGTATTCTATTATCTAACTTGTGTATGTTTTCTTTTTCTGAAAATCAGCAAAGCTGGTGGCGGTTGGATATGGCATTAAGAAACTGCAGATAATGATGACGATTATTGATGACTTGGTCTCTGTTGACACTCTTATTGAGGAGCGCCTTCAGGAACCGCCTTGTAATGAGTACATTCAGAGCTGTGACATTGTTGCCTTCAATAAGATCTGGTTTGTATTTTCTTGGTTCACTCTTAACTTCAAAGTTTCTTATCCTTTTTAATTATATACCGATGATCAATGAAGTTTTATCCTCTTATAGTAGTGTCACATGACAGTAACTGCTGGTGTGTAATCAACTGTTGCATGATTGCAAATTAGGAATGTCTTGTTTTCTGTTAGTGCATTGAATGAACTTGTACCTCATGATTAAGTGGGGCTGGTTGAAATTGATAATTTAACAGATTTGAGATTGATGCTTTTTTTTCTCTGTTTGTCTTTGCAGAGGTCAATTTTGGTTTGCAGGCATGAGATATCTCAACAAGAGCTTAGATTGTTTCTGTTATGTGATGATATTATTCACTTAAATTTTCCATGAGAACTAGTTTGTGCTTATTATATCTGAGTGATTTATTCTGGCATGTGTGCTGTTACATTTATATTTAGTAGCATTTTAACTTAAAAATTTTGGTGTCCGCCCCGATTTAGTTGCTAATATTGTATTTGATTTTTCATTCGGGATTTTAATTTGGCATATATCAAAGGAATCTATTGTTTGGAAATTAGGGAACTGTGTTGGTTCCTGATTTTTTGCGGCCACTGTGATATAAGAGTTGTTTGGCATTTGTTTCATGAGAAGGGTTAAAATGCACCATTTTTTTGTGCTCCTAACGTGCACCTTCTCTTCATATCTTCATTTTCAAAGTTCAAATAGTCGATTCGAACCTTCCAACGTGTTCTTCATATAAAAATGTGCTTGGAGACCAAATTTTACATTTTTTGAAAATTTTTTACTATTTTTTCAGAATTTTTGAAAATCATCACTTTGCTGAATTTTTTATTATTGTTTAGTTTAATCAAAAATTTTAGAAAAATAGTAAAAAATTTTCAAAAAATGTAAAATTTGGTCTCCAAACACATTTTAATACGAAGAACATGTTGGAAGGTTCGAATCGACTATTTGAACTTTGAAAATGAAAATATGAGGGGAGGGTGCACGTTAGGAGCACAAAAGAAGGGTGCATTTTAACCCTCCTCTTGTTTCATAATGTGGCTGCGTGCAATTAAATGGAGGGTAAATATTACAGAGCAGTTTTTGCTTCGTGCAGTGAACGGACAATAGAGCTAAACCAGTGTTGCTGAATGATGCAAAACTGCTTTGTCAATATCTTTACCCCCTCGAGGGATGTCAGACGAGGGAGGTTAGCAGCCTCAAATTGTAGGGAATCTTTTTCGAAACGGTGATGAACTGATGATAAAATTCATATAATTGTACTAGCATATTTGGTGAGGTTCTGCTGATCTGCCGGTAGATGGATAGAGCAATATTTAAAAATTATAACGCAGCACTGAAACAGTATTTTTGAAGAGTATTTTCATATTTATAATTACCGGTGTTCTAAATAGCTACGCTATAGCTTTTTTGGACCCTAAAAGCTATGGCGCTATGGGCGATATATAGCTAGCTATCGGCGCTATAGCTAGCTACTTAGTACAATGGCTTATTTTTTTTAACCGTCCCGCTATACAGCTATAATCGCTATTTAAATCATTGATAATTACTGATCTGAAACCAGGTTGGCTACATTTTGGTTTAACAAGTGGTAAAAATTGTAAATTTATTTATTATTAATTAACTCCAATTAATAAATACATGAATGAAAACAAAAATACAATCACAAAATCTCACACAAAAAGGAGCAAAATTTCACAGCCAGGTTTACTCGTGGGACTGAGGGGGCAGCACAGGCTCAGTAAAGAAAAAACATTAACACACCATGACTTAGTTATATCATGTCATGTCACATAATTAAATTTTTTTCGTAGATGTGACATGACGTGATTAATATGATTGATGATAATCACATTATGTGAATGATTACATCATGTTTGACGTAATCAATCACATTTCAATTTTTTTTTTTAGATTTTTAGTTCATAGAAAGAAAGAAAAAATGCTAACAAATAAGAAAATATTACAAAAAAATATTTTTTTGAAATTTAGGTCACTTTATGTGTCACATTACACAACATGACGTGACGTGTCATTTTCAATCGAAGGGAGACACATCACGCGATAACCAATCACGTATGTGCCCAACATGAGTGACAAGTCGTGCTGTGATAGAACTGATAACTAGGGGCGGACTCAAGTGAAAGGAATGGGGTCAATTGATCTATAATTTTTTTTTTTTTTTTTTGTATTCATATATGATTTTATATATAATTTAGAGTAAAATGTCCGTGTATTTCATAGTTCGAAAGTTTGATTTTGCCCCTGCCGGTAACAACGTAACTTATTTCCTTTGACCTTGATAGTAAATTTGGCAAAACAATTAAGATGGTTTGGAATCCTTGGTCTACTAGCTAAAGACAAAATTTTCAAAATGACATCCTTTTATTAATTATTATTCAAAGTTATCTACAGTTCTACACAAATACATTGGCATTTGCCAAAGGTAGGACTTTTTACTTTCAACGCACTCTTTATCCCCATCCCGAAGGAAACTCACAAATGCATAGAGTCGGTCAAGGGGACCATTTACCACTAGCCATGTACCTACAGTTACATTTTTGGAAACCTACTAACATGCTTCTCCAATTTTGGGCCTGTACCATGTACCTATAGTTACCATTTTCGTTCTTTCTTTCAACTGGCATTTCCATTTTAAGCTAGCACACAAAATAATCACACCTTTTTTTTCTCACTGTTGACCTAGTTCTTAGTATTTTACTTGGAGGGCTCGCATGACCAAGTGCTTGGTATTTTTTCATTTGCAGTTGTACCAAGAAAATAATTTGGCAAGTTGATTTGCATGAAGATAAAAGAAATAGACAATGACAAATTTTATTTTGCTAAAATGTACTGTTTTCATAGATTTTGGTGAAACATGAAGAGATTATCTTACATGCGCATTACAATAGATGCAGCCAATACCTAATTATGATAACCTTATAGTTCTCTATAGTTATACAAAAATCAATATTTTACAGCCAAACAAACTAAGATGATTTCTATATGAACACATAATACTGAAATATCCATTGTCTCGAGTGAAATCGGCTTCAGTAATTGCTCTGGTTTCTCAGCATGCCAAGCGTATGAGATGTCCTCAATCGATCAAATGACAAAGCTTTTTTTCATGCAATGCTTCGAGGAAAATGCACCGATCAGTTTACAAGTTCCTGCAAAATTCCATGACACCAATTAGTATAATGGTTCTGAATTTGAATATATAAAACTTGGAATTTAAAAAGAGCTTGGAATAGAGCCTTACAATGATATTCCTTGCAATGATAGTCACAAAACATCTGCTCAGATCTCCAGAACTATATCTGAATAAAAGCAATGAAATTTAAACAATTAGCGGTTATAGATCAGTGAGTTGTGAACTTAAAAAGTGCTTGTAGAAAATCAAGAAATCTTACATTCTGAATCAGTTTTCACCCATTTGTGCTGATTGGACCTGCTATCCTCGTCATCCCTTTCACACCTCTTTTCAAACGCCTTATTATCCAGGAAACTCTTCCTAGACGATGAAGCAGCTCTTTGAGAAAACATCTTCTTTTGTAGAACTGTCCTGAAAAACTGCAATCATAAAATATGGATATTTACTGTAAGAACAGGAGCAGCAAACGATAACGTAATACAATAAAAGGAGAATTATTGCAGCTGAGTTTTCTGTTGATGGTAATGTGAAAATTTGTATCTAAATCAACAGAAAATATAAATGATACTCGAACTCTACCATATTGAAAGGGGGAAGTAATATTCTAACACTTGATCCAAGCATGTCTTTCTCATATGAATCATTACAAATTGAAGCTAGATGACATTTAATGTTTTTATTTTTGAAAAAGATATATTCATTATTTGAAAAAAGTTTAGTAATTCATTAATTAATGTACCTTATCCATCCTTGATTCTGAGGTTGGATCTCTCAAGATTGGATCGGGCTTTGGCATGAACCCACCTCCACAAACAAATAACTTCTTGAGAAGAAATTTTATGGACTTCTGTTTCATTGTTTTCTTGTTATTCACAAGTAGATCCCTTGCCTTGCACAAAATCATCTTTGTATTAGGTGATAAATCACCAATTTCATTTTTATCATCCGATTCATTATTTGATTCCTTCTTCCTGGTACGCTCCACTTCGAGACTAGATGGACAGTTCAAAAATCTATCCAGTGGCAAGTTGGCCTTCTCTTCCTCCCCAGATTTCGGTTTGCGCTTCAAGAGCTTTGTTAAGGCCTCTTGCAATTTTTTGACCTCTTCTATTGTGAAATCTGGCAAATCTTGAGAAGCGCGTGAGTATTCCTGTGAGGAGCGCGAGTATTCTTGCGATCCTTGCGATCCTTGCGAATAGTCCCTCGAGATACGTGAATCTCGATCAAACTGTTTTTCTTCTGTTTCTATTTCTTCCTTTATGTCCTGGTTTCCAAGAGTTCCAATTGATAACAACCCTTGGGACCAATTGTTTAGCTCCTCTTTTTGAAATTCAGGGAGCGATGAATCTGTAAAACGATAACAAAGTAATTAATGTCAAATTTATCTTCTGAAATAGTTTGAAATTGCTTTGTATTGAATTTGGTAAAATGCATAAAAAGAAGAATATATCACTGGAAAGTGGAAAGTTATCTTATTCACATAAAACATGATCTGTCTGAGTGATGATCATTACAGAAAATTTAGAACACAAAAATATATTTGCTTCTCTCTTTTCTTTTACTGATAAGAAAACCCAAGACTGAAAGCATATTGTTTGATAGATGCATGTTGTTTGATAACTGGTTTATACATAACTATATTTGGATAACTTACTTGGCAATAAATTTGAATCCGTTTCAGGTCTTTTCTTCTCTTGTTTAGCATTGAACTTGTTCTGTACCCAATTCAGGATCTGCACTCACCAAAATTATATACAAGAAACTTTGTTAGTGCTCTCAAATTTTGTAATAATTAGATAGAGAATTATATATAGTTTCAAGAATAATTGTTTCCTTACCCCCATAGCTTCAAACAATCTTGAGATAAATAACAAATGCAGTAGTTGTTGATGTGCTTTTATCAAGTTTCTCTCAGAAAGCTATCAGAGCTATATCTCACTACAACGCAGTACTCTTACTGGTCAGAAACAACAATTATATGAATACAAGAGTTTCTGTTTCTCTCTCTAATAATGTGAAGTTGCAAAGTTGATGAAGGCTTGTAAGTAAGTGGTTATTGCTTCAGATGAGTCCCCACAGAAGCTATAGATAGGGGAAAGAGCTAGAGAGAGAGAGAGACAGTAGTAGCTTTTAAGGCTAGTGGCCAGTAGAACTAAATAGAGAGAAAGGAGCAAGTGGTACTGAAAACCATGGATAAATTCTATCAATTTTTTAATAATAATTAATACTACTACGCCCAAGTCCCTAAAACAGATTTTGAGAGGCGGCATTAATTTTTGGAATCTTAAGTATTTGAATTTTTTTTAAAACATCTCTTGACAGCTTCTGTCAAGCTTTAAAAAAAAGAATTATTTTAAAAACATGTATTAAAAGCAACCCATTAGACCTTAAAAGGGTTTTCTCCACTGTTATAATGTAGCATATTTATGAAAATCTACCATATGCACATCATTTCACAGCAAACCATGCATAATAATTTTGGATATAGAAAGCTACTTGGATACATAAATATCAAAATTAAAGAAGGGGCGGATTTAGAAGGTGCTTAATGGCTAATTCCTCTTATAAATTAAAAACTAGCAATTTTATCTAAATGTTAATACTTTTCAGTTCTTTGTAAAATAAAATTATATTACAGTAGCTTATTCAGCCCTCCAATCTTAATTTTCTAATTTTGCCCTTGACGTGTGCACATAAAGTACCATAATATTGGAAGTAGGGCCAACGGGTACGATAACGGTCGGGTGGAAGCATTTTCATACCCGTACCCGTTTCAAATTGTCTTTATCCATACCCTATCCTTACCCGCTACGAAATATTCTACCCATACCCTACCCTTGCCCGTTATTATTGTCGGATAATGAAACGGTAACTGGTAAATAACGGGTAATGCTAATATAATATTTTTTTTATTTACTAAATAAAACATTAAAACACATTCATTTCACACATATATACGTGTTTTAAAGGTCTAAACTTTATTGGAATTTGGTGAAATTTATTTACATATTTTAATGGTTAATTAAGTGTAACACAACTACCAAGGGTAGTTGGAAAATGTATATTCATTGCTCATTAATATACTCTATACGTACATATATATATATATATATATATATATATATATATATATATATATATATATAGAGAGAGAGAGAGAGAGAGAGAGAGAGAGTGGCTAAGGTCAAAGTGGTATGACCAAGGCCTTTGGTGCTACCAAGTCATTTTTGGATTTTCAAAGTCCAAACGGTCGATCTAAACCGTTAGATGTGATCTCTATATTAAAATCTGCTTGGAGACCAAATTTTACATTTTTTGGAATTTGTTTATTATTTTTTAAGCCACTTTGAAAATTGCTGATCACATGGTCCAGAATTTAGTTGCACTGTTTTTACTGTTCACCCGGATCTGCCATTTTCAAAGTGGCTTAAAAAATAGCAAAAAAATTCCAAAAAATGTAAAATTTGGTCTCCAAGCAGATTTTAATATAGATTGAATATCTAACGGTTTAGATCGACCGTTTGGACTTTGAAAATCCAAAAATGACTTGGTAGCACCAAAGGCCTTGGTCATACCACTTTGATCTTAGCCACTCTATATATATATATATATATATATAGAGAGAGAGAGAGAGAGAGAGTGGCTAAGATCAAAGTGGTATGACCAAGGCCTTTTGTGCTACCAATTAGTTTTTGCAATTTTAAAGTTCAAATAGTCGATCCAAACCGTTAGATGTTCAATCTATATTAAAATCTGCTTGGAGACCAAATTTTACATTTTTTGGAATTTTTTTTACTATTTTTTAAGCCACTTTGAAAATTGCTGATCACATGATCCAGAATTTGGTTGCACTGTTTTTACTGTTCATCCGGATCTGCAATTTTGAAAGTGGCTTAAAAAATAGTAAAAAAATTCCAAAAAATGTAAAATTTGGTCTCCAAGCAAATTTTAATATAGATTGAACATCTAACGGTTTGGATCGACTATTTGAACTTTACAATTGTAAAAACTAATTGGTAGCACCAAGGCCTTGGTCATACCACTTTGACCTTAGCCACTCTCTCTCTCTCTCTCTCTATATATATATATATATATATATATATATATATATATAAGGAGGGCTCAAATGTCCCATTGCTTCATGCCCCAATTGTACCCCAATATTTTTATCTTCGATTTCAAAGTCCAAACAAAAGATCTGAACCGCTCAACATGATATCCACGTTAAAATGTGCTTAGAGATCAAATTTTATATTTTTTGGAAATTTTTACTATTTTCTAAGATACATACAAAATCAATGTTTTTTCAGAAAATTGTGGACCATCTAAAAACAGTGATTTTGTACCTACCTTAAAAAATAGTAAAAAATTTCCAAAAAATATAAAATTTGATCTCTAAACACATTTTAATGTGGATATCATGTTGGGCGGTTCAGATCTTTTGGTTGGACTTTGAAATCGAAGATAAAGATGTTGGGGTACGATTGGGGCATGAAGCAATGAGGCATTTGAGCTCTCCTCATATATATATATAAGTATTTTTAATAATTACCTGATCGGGTAATGGGTATGGAATAGGCTTTACCCGTACCTGTACCCGATAAGTTTAAGAAAAAAAAATCTTATCCATACCCGTCTTATCGAATACGGTACAGGTTTAAACAGATAAAATGATGCCATTGACACCCCCAATTGGAAGCTCATTATGTATAAAATAAAAAAAATCTTAAGTACCAATACATAAAGTTTATTATAACAAAGTTTTGCTGATCAAAATGCAAAACAAACTCCAAATTTAATTTGTAGGTTTTGGCGTAGTTAGGTGCATGCATTAATTTTGATACAAAATGCACTATCAGTTATTTTAATTTGACTTTTAAATCATTAATGCGCAACGGAAGTTTACAAAAGATTTGTTTGAAGATGGATGGCAACAGATTTTTCCTTTTTTTTTTTGAAAAATTCCATTTAGTTTAGATTAAAAGGTCAAGATTGAGCCTAAGCGGATAAACAACACCTTACCTCTTTTTTTGGTTCCAACTGTATCAACACATTTATGGTTCATAAATAAATTAAATTTCAAGGAAGTTTACCTATGATATATCATCAGCAATTATGATCGAAGACTCGTATTATCTTATCCTCTCTTTCCTCATGAATAAATAAAACAAAATATATGTTTGTATTTTTACGTAGATATCATGTTTTATTTGACTAAGTTTAATTTTATAAAAAATATTATTAAAAATTCAATTTATATATAAAATATTGAGTCCAATTATATATCAGAAGCATAGCGTCAAAGAGAATGTAAATAAATTATAAGTAAAAAAAAAAAAGATCATAAAAAAAACGGTGGCAACCCAACCAGCCGAAGATTTATTGTTACAGAACACATACGCACATAGTACTCATAAACAGTATATCAATGTTACATGTGCATGGCCAGTAAAATAGGCGCAAAACCGCTGAACATGTTCAGTATAATTGCATATATCATGCGTGTGACTTAGTCGGAATTCATTTCACAGTTTCACAGGACCTATTTAATGCTTAGTTTACCGACTTGCACTACAACAAAACCGGTCTTCAGCAACCGGCATCAGCGACCGGTTAGGTCGCCTGTCGCTGAAGACCCCAAAAAAAAATAAAAAAAATTAAAATGTTTCGGCGATGAACCCTTCAGCGACTAGCGCTCATATCCTTCAGCGACCGATTTGGCCCGGTCGCTGAAGGTTGCCCCCTCAAAATCCCGCCAAGTCTTTCTTCTATGCCGTCCGACCCCCGCCAAAATAGCTAGGTTTAGTGAAAAAAAAAAACCAACCCCCGCTGTCACTGCCACCCGACCTCGCCTCTCTCTGTCTCTCTATCTCTCTCTCCCAACGCAGCCGCCCGACCCCTCTGCCGCCCGACCCCCTCTGCCGCCCGAACCCTGCTTGAAAACAAATTGGGTTAAATTGAAATGTGCTATTTGATTAGTTAGGTTAATTGTTTTGATTAATTGATTGGTTAGATCAATTGATTGGTGGATTAATTGATTTTATTAATTGGTTTGATTAGTCTGGTTAATTGGTTTAATTAGTTTGGTTAATTGGTCTGATTAATTGAAATGTACATTTTATTTTATTTAGAACTAATCATGGCAAGGCAAGGCAAGGGAAGGGAAGCATCCTCTCTCTCTAGAACTAATCAAGGCAAGGCAAGGGAAGGGAAGGGAAGCATCCTCTCTCTCTAGAACTAATCAAGGCAAGGCAAGGCAAGGGAAGGGATCTACTGATGCTTAGTTATCATTATGATTTAAATTTTTTTTATCATGTATATTGAAAGTTAATTGATTTCAAGTTTATAGTTCAATCTCTCAAATAAAATATTAAATGTGTACTTATAATTTAGTGGTTAAGAATTGTCTTTCATGTTTTACTGGTTGTCTTGCATTTTCTTCTAATTGTTTTTTCTTTTCTACTAGTTGTTTTTCATCTTATACTAATTGTTTTTCATCTTTTTCTAGTTATCTTTCATCTTGTACTAGTTGTCTTTCATGTTCTACTGGTTGGCTTTCATATTATACTAGTTATTTTTCATCTTTTTCTAGTTAACTGTCATCTTCTTCTAGTTGTTTTTCATTTTTTTCTTGTTGTCTTTCATCAATTACTAGTTGTATTTCATCTTGTACTGTTTTATTTCATCATGTATTGGTTGTCTTTCATGTTCTACTAGTTGTTCTTTCATCTAGTGGTATTTCATCTTCTTCTATTTGTCTTTCATCTCGTACTTGTTGACTTTCATGTTCTACTGATTTTCATCTCGTACTGGAAGCGCACCAGGTGGTTTCTATGGCGGTTGACACCAGCCTAGTGCGGCTAACAGAGATTAGGGTTGCAAAGATTGCACCGGCTCAATTTCTCATCCACCTACCAAGAGGTGCGCTTCCATTGCTATTCGTGCCTTATCGCCATTCATAATGACGGCTCTCTGAAGGTTATCAACTTCTTGAAAGAAGTCAAGATCGCGCTCATGCATGGAATAATATGACTTTGTCGGGCCTGCTCTCTGGCATAGCCGGCGCCGAAGGCTCGGTGTGACCACCTAAAAGCTTATTGAAGGTAGGTTCAAGTGTGCTTGGTGCAGTTTGCTGGACCTTAGGTTCAAACGGCGGGGCTGACGGGTTAAGGGGTGTGGAGGTGCATCGGCTTGCTATGTGACCTATTGACCAACATTTACTGCAGACCTTGGGGTTACGGCAATTAAGAGCGGTGTGACCTAGGCGGCAACAGTTGAAACAGCAGTTCAACCACTCCTGATAGCCCGGGGGAGGGAACCGCAGCCTAGTCGGGCTATGAGGTGAGCAGTAGTACTGTGGTGTAGGGGGGTGGTAGGCGTTGAGGGGCGGGAGCTGGCCGGAGAGGATTTGTGGGAGGCAGAGGACCCAGATGAGCCGTTGCTAGAGCCAGAGTTTGTCGAAGCCGTCATTCGTGCTTGGGTATAAGTTTTCTTGTAAAGGCGGTAAGGGAGAACTTTGTCTAAGTTGATGTTCGTCGGAGTCCTCCAGTTGTCGGGGTAGCGCTTCCTCCTAGTGACTAGCTGCCACTCACTGGTTTGGGTCGCCTGTGAGGTCGCCTTCATGCTTATTTTTCTGGTTCTTACCATAGTTTTGTCTACTCTTCTGTTTTGTCTACCATAGTTTTTCTTATCATAGTTTTGTCTACTTTTTCTGGTTCTTTCAATCAATGTATTGAACACATTTAATTGATTGAAACGGAAAGGATGCATGAGATTCTTATCATTGCCATGAATTTGATAATTGATATTATACTAATGGATAATATGTTACATATACTTAATTACCGAATGGCCCATGAATTGATCTTTAATATATCATGGCCCTTCATTATAATTGACAGAGACATAAAGGGTGTGGGACAAAAAAAATATATCTTCCATTATTTCATTAGTAACTGGTGTACAAATTTATGCACAATATTTTCGGTTTAAATTTAAACAAGTTGAAGTGCACACTTGAAAGTAAAAAGGCTGTCTTTAATTTAATCTCTTTTCATGGGAAAAGAACAAATTTAGTCTGTGGTCCCAGTTCTCCGCTACACCTGGAATTTTCCCAAAACAGAGAATTTTAGACCATTAAATATGTTTACCTATTCTGAATATTTTGTGCATGCCAAGGCCACAAAAATTTATCATCCTTTTTTTGCGTCAAGTTGGTGGTTCTTGTCCGAAGCCATAAGAAGAGCTACCGAAATTTTTATTAATATCCACAAAGTTTTAAAATTTGAAAATCTGCACCCATTTTCAACTTATTTTCAAATCTATCCGATCCGGAGAATTATTTTCCGGATCCAGCATCTCTTTTCGAAAAATAATTCTCCGGTTTTAGGATTTTTTAAATTAAATAGAAAATGTTATGATTATTTTATTTTTGTATTGAAATATTAGAAATATTTTTATATTTCTGAAAAGAGATGAAATACTAAATAATTAAATTTATTAGAAAGACTGCGACAAATAACCTGGATCAACAATTTTCATGAAGGATTTTTTGCGGTTGTAACAAAAATTTAAATATTCTGTGTGTTATTGGAAAAAAAAATAAAAATGCTTTGGATCTGAGTTATTGATCTCGGTTCAAAAATCACTTCTAAGTAAATAAAAAAATATGTTGTCCTTCTAGTACATATAAATTCTAAGATATTGCATCTATTTTGGAAAAGAAATTGATTTGAAATAATTTCGTTTGACAATATGTCAGACCAAATTCTATTTTTTTTAAAATAGAAGAACCATAATATTTTCTTTATTTATATAGAAGTGACTTTTGAACCGGGATCAATAACTTAGACCCAAAACATTTTTTTTCCAATAACATACTAAGAAATATTTTAATTTTTCTTACAGCCGCAAAAAATTCAGTCTGAAAAATATTGATCCGGATTATTTGTTGCATTCTTTTTAATAAATTCAATACAAAAAATAAATAAATCATAACATTTTCTATTTAATCAAAAAATACTAAAACCAAGAATTGTTTTCCGGAAAGTGACGCTGGATTCGAAAAATAATTCTCTGGATCGGGCAGATTTGGAAATAAGTTGACAATGGGTGCAGATTTTGAAACTTTTTTGGATATTAATAAAAATTTCGGAAAAAGCTGGGTGGGGGTTTTTGTTCAAAAAACTTTAAACAAAATTTTATTCAAAGTCAGATCCATACTGTTAAATCTGCATTAAAATTTATGTGAATGATTTAGATTCATAAGACTAGTTAAATTTATGAAGCTTTAAATATGTTTGCACGAATCTTAATCTTAATGCAAATCATACTGTATTGGTTGGACTTTAAATAAAATTTATCCAGATTTCTTTGATTGAAACCCATTTCCCAAAAAAAAAAAAATACACGGAAGGATCTAATTATAGCCAATAAATAATCTTCAATATATTAATCATTAGTTTTGGAGCCTTTCACAGGGCAGAACTATAAAAAATGATATTGGGAAGGAGGTAAGTAAGATACTGTACCGTAATTTACTTTATAATAGAGGCTAAAATATATAAGTATTTTTAAAAATTGAAAAATATATAAGATAAAATTGTAAATTTTTAGATCACACCTGGCAGGCAGGCTAAGCCACCCCTACATAGACCCACACCCCCACCCCCCCCCCCCCCCCGGCCTTTCATATACAGGAAGCAAATATCAATCTATATATCTTGCGGATTTAATTATAAGACAAAAAAAAAAATTAGAAATAAAGGTTTTTTTTTTTAAGGTCAAAGAAATAGAGTCACAGAATAGATCCCTTAATTATTAATTGAAGCATTAAAATTTATATCACTTTGATTCCACATCATAATAGACAACTTTATATATAACTGATATTTTTCATATGACACGTGTTCATAAGAGGGTGGGCTCATCCCTAGACTGCAGCTTTCTTAAATTTTCAGTGGCTTTTTGTCTCGGGTAAGTTGAATTCAGATACAGTGAAGTAACTCAATTTTTGGATTTTAGATCGGGACCGTCCGATTTGAATCCGTAATTATCCATTCTGAAGTGGAGCGTACACATCCCGAGCGACAGATTCAAATCCCGAGTCGATCTCGAGTCGATCACAAACGATGAATCTAAATCGGACGGTTCCGATCCAAAACCCAAAAATTGGATTACTTTAGTGGATCCGGACCCTGGTAAGCTGCCCATATCTGACAACTATACATCCACAACTTGATGCACTTCTCTTCTTGGATTTGCACAGGAACAGAATGTCATGCAACAAATTAGATGCCATGTCTATTATCCGATTCAACGGCAACAGATCGTCTCCATTTGACCTTGCATTGGACGAACTCTTCTCGTCTCTCCTATACTTACAAATATTATAATCATGATTAGAATAAAGTGATGCAATTCATTTTAAATGACTCGTATAATATTTTATCTCTCTTTTCATTCAACAGGATTATGGGTTTCATATACATAAAAAGCAATATACAATTCTTTTGTATTCCTCTGCATAAATTATTGCGCAACTAATCATGCATGTTGTTTTCCATTACATACATCTTTATTGTGTTGAAAATAGATGTATTTGTGCCTAAAAATTGTTAAATACAAAATTTATTTTTTGAAGTTATTTTCTTTTGTAGAATTATCTTCTTTTTAACAAACATACTTTTTTGACAGGCGAAACTAGAGAAAAAACCATATTAACTTTTAATTTACAGTGAAGTTTTACAATGGAGCATAAAACCCAAAAGGAAAATAAAGTTATACAAGCCATCTTTTAATTTTCACTATTAGAGATAATATTGTTTGACATGTTCTCACTATTAGAAAAAAAAAAAAATCACTACTTACATTTCATAAAGTCCAACAATCCACGGCGCAAATAGAGTTCCATTAAGACATCCAATCTCCATTCATCCAAAGATGATTAAGAGCAAAAAATATAAATAAAAAATAAAAAATCTTGTTCTAGACCTTTCTCTTTATTTCTAGATACGCAGAGCTACAATCCACACATCCAAAGGTAATTGTTTTTGAATGGTAATCTCAAGGTTTAATTAATTACTTCCATGTGAGTAGCCTTTTCTTCTGGGTACTGCTATCGGGTGCCCCCACACAATCTCCCAGTTGGCTACGTGTCACTTCCTGCGTGGCATGATTAATTACCTCCTCTAATTAACCTCCCAAGTAATCGTACCTCCTTGTAATATTTCAAAAAAAAAAAAATCAGAAAGGAAAGTAGATACTTTCCCTTCTGAAAAAAAAAAAGATAACTACCGGCTACAGGGTATCAAATGAAATGGGTAAAGATATTTACAGAGCTGGTTTGACTTTATGCAGCACATCAGTAATTTACTTTTTCGTTTTCTCTGTTGGTCGTTCGCTGCATGAGTAAAATCAGCTCTGTCGATATTTTGATCCAATGAAATTCGGAATAAAGATTTGTTAAGAGATAGATTTGCTCGTGCTGTAGTGTATCGTATCATATGCTAAAATCATATGTATTAGTTTTTCAAATTGTATAACCATTCGTACTTCCGAAGTTCATCAAAACAAATTCCCCAATTTAAATTTTAAAGCTCGCTTGATGTTAACATACATCATTTCCCGCCAGAACATATTAAGTTCATTAAAACAAATTCAAATAATTTAGAATCTTAAAGCGTACGAAATATACAATAATTGTACACTCTTATAATATTTGTTTCTTAATATTAGACAATTTATGATCAAATTTTACTTTCTTAACCAGTGCAAACCTCAAAATGCATTCCCCATTTTGTTAAGAAATGAATAATTTCAAACAGCAAACTCGTGTAACGATATAAGTTGCTCTGTTATATAGTTCATTTCTGTTTGTAGAGATTTTGCATGAACTAACCATGCACACAGCGATAAGGCAACACGAGTGGCTTCAAGTCGCCGTCACACAAGTTCTGTTCACTTAGGTGGCAGGTGTCAGAACACTGTTGCGCTCGAGGGTCGCTTTTTGTCGGACCGACACCTGTTTATTTTTAAGCTTAGATTTAATTGAAATCATTAGCTCAAGCACAACCACATAGCACCCCTCCAATCAGGTCTATTCCCTTGTTAATTAACTTATCAGCAACTAATTAACAAAGGGAACCTGTTTGTGGTCCCAATGAGAATTTCATTTGTTTTGCCTCTGAACTCCACAGAGATTTCAGACATACTTTGCAAAATCCCAGGAAGCTCATCTTCACAGAACCTTTTTTTAAACTATAATTTCTTGCTGCACATTAGACCACGTAGGTCTCCAACAACAGGAGAATTTCTCAGAAATTTCATTTTTGTGGTTAAAAAGAAGGTTCATGAACAACTCTAGTAATTTAATTACCACTTGAGCGCTGGGTAAATTTACTGTTTTTAAGTAGTTAGGAAGGGTGCTGTTGCATTTCGGGGTTCCTTTATTTGGTTACCGGTATGCTGGGCTGGTACATGGGATATTCTGGTTGCAGAATGAATGTCATATTTCATTTTTAGTTGTATTTTGTAAGACTTTTGGTTTCTATTTTAGTAGAAATCGGTGACCTCCGCTACTTCATAAAAAAAAAAAAATAGAAAACTCAGTTCTGCTACTGTCATTGCAGTTTTATACCATGTGCTCAAATATAAAAATGGAAAAAAAAAAACTTCTACTGCTTGTGTGAGGTGCAACCATGTAGAAACTTATTATTAAATTTTTATCTCTTTTTTTTTTTTCAGGCAGAAACGAGGGTCAAGCCCTCCTTTGATTAAATTAAATTTCTATCTTTTGGATGCTTTTATTGGCAAGATGTTGTCAGGATGTCCCTTCAATAATTAACAAATAAATCAAACATACCAAAGCTGGTAATTCTGACTAAAAAGAAAGCCAAAGGAGAAGAATTACAGTTTTGGACCAGACAAAAAACAAATGTATAAACTTCAAAAAAATTTGTACAGCCCATGAAAGCCACGAAATTTATCCCATAACAGATCCTGGTTGTCTTGCATAAATAATATTGAGTTTATCTGTTATCTATTATCTAATATAAAACATGTGTTGAAAATTGAACTTGAGACAGAGAGGCACATTGGACAACACTAAAAGATACGAGTGGTTGTACTAAATATAATAGAGAGATGCTCTGATGGATTATCAAAAGATTTCATCAGTCAATGGAGCAATTTCAAAGCATGAAAACTTTAATTTTCAAGTGTGGTATGGTATTCCTTTTGTAAATTTTTTTCTTATGGTCTTTCCTCATCATAGTCGTTGATTTTTCTATCTGAAATATGGATATTGATTTTATTAAGGATAAAATAGATTCACAATGATTAATACTGTATTTTTAATGCTCATTAGTTTCTATATTTGCTAAAATAGGGAACACCATAGCAAAACCCAACTTGTTAATGTAATTAGTAATAATTAACTAAACAGGAGAAAGAAAGTATTCTGGTATCAGAGGATCATGTATCTATTGCGGAGCGAAAGACCAACTATAGATTATATTCTTGCTACAAAAACATCTGCCTATATCATTTTTTTTTTTGAAGAAAGCATTTGTAAAACAAAAGAGAGATTATCTTCAAGTAATTTTTCATTTTTAATATTGGTCCTAAGTATCAGACCTATAGGTTACAATTAATTTCGGCAGTGACACATGATCTTACTGAAGAAATCTTATATTTGAAACTCAGAAGGAAATAAAAATGATAAATAACTGTTTAAGCATTGCATTTTCTATTTATTTATTTTTTTGGTGAAGAGGAGAACAGAACAGCCTCCATGTGGTCAACTGGTCTTACTATGAGAGATCTAGAGAGAGAAAGACCATCATTCTTCCCTCGAGGTGCATCTAAAAAATAAATGGAGAGAGCACCAATAAGAGATCGTGCACTTAATCCCATGAAGACCAGAATTAAAAATCATGTGATATGTCAAAAGGTTACTATCACAGGAGAGTCTAGATTGTCTATAACATTGGTAGCATCTAGCTATCTTTCCTCAAATGGAAATTTTATAACTGTCTATGGTTATCCTATCTATGTACTATATTGTAACTTTTTGAGAACAAAGAATATGCTTCCAATTTATTCTTTTATGCATGCGTGTGATTCAGATCACAGTTTAGACACTATTTTATTGTCAAAGTTTATTTATTTGTGATCTGGTTTTCACCTAAGCAATGACATCAGCATATTCTGAGATAGTACTTCTGATCTAGTACAACCAACTTTTGTCCAACACAAAGGTCGTTAATTCGTTTATGTATGTTTATTCATAATCTAAGATATTATAACAGAATTATTGTAAAGCACATAATCTAAGATATTATAACAGACTTAATGTTGTAAATATTGAAAAATTAGTTCAATAATGTACCTGCTGCTCTTATCTCAGATTGGAGACAGGCCCCAATTATACAGAAACAAATCAGAAGAAATTGGAGCTACCTAAAACTCTGTTCTTTCTACAGTACAAAACCATCATTGTTAAAATGGAAACAAATATGTTGGTATCAGACAGAACGCCTTGGTTTATCATGAATATACCCCAGTCACAGTAAATTCCATACAAATTATTAAAAAAATTAATTTTACTATTTTAAGAAACCCACCTTCAGGCTTCATTGATTAAAATAGTTTTTAAAAAAAGGCTTCAAGATTGTTAATGCTGATAGCGTGTGAAATGAGACAAATGTACTAATAACTAATTTAGTAGGGTGTTTAATAGAGTTAACCAATGAGAGTCATCTGAGAATATAAAACAATATGAAGTTCAAATAAATAAAGTCTTTCGTGGATGATTTCAAACCATGAAAATATTGATTGATGGAATTGTACCAATCAACTTGATAGGTCGTCGCAAGGTTTTAGAAATTTTTGTTTCTATTTTTTAACATAAAATGTTCTTACTGGTTGACTTTTGGTACTATTCTTTACATTCACTTGTGTAAACATGATAGGCTTTTCCTTTAGTGACTGTACATGTAAGCCGTCAAATACATTTATACAATATTGCAAGTGTCTGGTCATGAATCAATTGCTCTGTCAGCATTTCATCATCTGACTAAATATGGATATATTTTTAAAAACTATATTCTTTGGGTTGTTTCAAAAACAGCTATTAGTTTTTTTCTGGTACACTTGGCAACAAGCTCTTAGCAATATTTGTAAATACAGCTTCCCTTGAACCTATCCATGTAGTGGCCATTATTATTTTTGTTTTGTTGGTGAAATGAAGAATCCGACAGTCGTTCTTCTATAGTAAATGCCATGGGAACCGGATTGCAACTTTTGTCTATCAATAATAGCAAATCAATTAGTTTTTCATTGCTTTTCTTTCGTCACTGGTACCGGACTGGTATGAGCTCTGTACGCAATATGTATTCATAACAGCACATGAAAAGTGAGTTGATATGGAGTCTATGGACTGAAATATTTGAGAAAGAGACAGAAACAATTGAAAAAGAAAAGAACAAAAAAGAATGTACGTTGCCTCTATTTTTATTTTAGAAATGAGCTGTCAGAGTTAGCTTGCTACTTCTATGAACCAGCTAGTGTTCAAAATTAATAATTTGTGAATAATACAATCCAGGGATAAGAAAATTGCAGGGATCACATAACAACATCTTTAAAAACCTGAGCTTTAACCTCTCAGTAATCACACACATTTGAAAATAGACCCATGTGTTTATCATAAAATTAAAGTGACCATTTACAAATAGCCTTCAAAGTGTCCAATATGACCCGTGTGCAGCCTAATAAACAAATAAATAACAGCACACGGAGAAATTTGCTTGTAAGTATAGCATAACATAGTATAAGAAAGGGTTGTGAGATTATGTGGGAGATGTTTTTTTATTTTATTATTTTGGAATAATTCTGGCGTTTATCCAACTTTTTTGGTACATTTAACCCTTGAAGTATATATATGTTAAAAAAATATTATTCAAATTGAAATATTAAAATTGCTGATGAATTCCCAATTATTTAATTAGAGTATCTATTAGATTAACTCCGTCTGTGTGTCCCAAGCTGGGAAAAAGGAGGAGGGTTCGTGATAGGTTTGGCGAGCTAGCAGTAAAAAAACAGTATTTTATGGAAATAAAACCTTTACGAATTGGACAAAAGTAGTACTAGGATGGGTGACCTCCTGGGAAGTCCATGTGTTACTGACTGGTTGGGTTTCATTTCTAACCTACTCCAACTTTTTTGAGAATAAAGATTTTGAAGGAGAAGAAGAGTATCTATTAAATTGGATTTGATTTGAAAGATGTTTATTCTTCCATCAAACAATTTTGAACGTTTGACAGTGTTGTTTTAATGAAGACCAAAGATATTTAAAATTTACTCGATTTTGATACACGTCCTATGCAAGTAATTGAGAATACATATACAATTTTTTTTTAAATAATATTTCTTTTAATATGTATCCATAAGACTTGGATTTTTCTTTCTTTTTTCTTAAAAATTGGATATATTCACCTATTTCATTGAAATTAAAATCTTTCGAAGTATATCAAACGACTGGTACGGACCTACGAGTCTAAAATTTAGGAAACAAAATAGCTAAAGCAAACACTATAACATCTATGTTTTTGGGTCAGACCCCCTTGAAATAGAGCAAAATACCAAAGAGCAAGATAAGTATTTAATAAGATACATAAGAACCAACTATAACAAAAGCATATCAAAATGTCAAAACATCCCTACTAGCCTCCAGTCTGCGAATATTATGTATGTCAGAATCTGATTTGGACCTGTAAAGGAAGATTCCACAGTACACGGTAAAACTATTGTCAATTTATAACAAGTGCACACCAAAATGTTGCCAAAGAGATAATTCTATAACCTTAAGTTGTCCAAGTGGCAACGTACCATCCTGAAAATATAATTTGTTACGTTCTTTTCAAAGAACCCAAAATACAGCTCCCCTAAAAATTTTCAGTAGCAATTTATCCTTAAGTGATATACATGAATCTGAAAACCAAATATCTTTTATACATGTACCAGTAAACAAATAATTGTTGTAAGAAGCAATCCAATTCCAAATTGCTTTGGCCTGATAAAATTGTACCAAAACATGATCTACTGATTCTAAGCCCCAAAAGACACAAGGTAGTATATTGTCATTGCCTGATTGCCATCCCCGTTTAACCATGTTATCTTTTGTTAAATTTCTTCTTTGTTTAACTAGTCATAAAGAACTTTTAGTTTTGAAATGTATTTTAGATTTTGAAATACTAACATTACATTACAAATAACCCCATCAAGTTGCAACCAGCAATAAAAAGAATGCATTGCGAATACTCCAGATGAAGTCCATCTTCTAACAATAATTACAGGGGGTTAATTGTAAAAAAGATCTTAAAACAGTACTGCAATTGAATCCACTCTACAGAGTAAATACCCACTAACTATCTGCTAAACTCTACAAGCAGAGAATTTGATGAGAAGTTTCTGCTATTAATTGTTATCTTATGATTAGATGTTATTGAAAGAGATTGGGAAAACTAAGCTAAACCATCCCATCTATCAACTCAAAATCTAACAGTGGTTCCATCTACTATTTTTGTTTTTTTAGAGAGAAATCTCCTACTATTTTGTTAATACCACAAGATACCATCCTCTCTATTGCAAACAATATGTTGCACAATCAGATAGAACTCAAAACGCGCCCCCCTAGGGACCAAGAACTGGAACAGATGCAGTAGTATTACCAGATAAATATGATTATAGATGTTTCTTTTGTTCTCACGTAAGCAAGTGGCAATTTCACTGAGCCCCAAAATTATTCAAAAAAAGAAGAAGAGGAAAACAATGCATGTAAATTGCAAGATTCTATTCTCTGTATTTTCTTGTGCTGTTGGGCCCTCTAAATCCTCAATTGTCAAGTAAAAAGGTTAGTTCCAAAAACTGATACTCCAGTACCATACATGGCCCCCCTATAGAAGTTCATTCAAGCTTCGAACTGTTCATGGGTGGGCAAAGATTATCTTAAGAACGACCCGCTGAGGCGCCGAACCTCCACAATTGATTAAAATAAATTAGTAAACCCTTTACACGTTGAAATCATGTTTTGTCCATACATCGAGGATTCCTTATTCCACATACATTTTTACTCTTTTTTTTTATTGGTACTTAGGTTTTATTCTACTTCGTACATAATAATGTTTGACAAGAAGTCCAAGTGATATTTTCATCAAATTTATTGATGAGACCAAGTACACGAGTCTTTTCATAGAAATGGTAAGATCAATTTACATGGATCAAATATATACTTCTATTTGTTCTATTCAATAAAGAACTCCTCCCTCTTACCTTTCTTTTTCCTTTTTCTCCCTACAATGAAAAAGTAGGAAAGATAATTGAGTCAAATAACAGGGTCATCCCATTGTAGAACAGCAGATTCAGGATTCTGCTCCCCCTTGAGCTTGTCTTTCAGGAACCAATCACATATTCGACCAGCATTCAGCTCTTCTATGGCAACTCCCTCCTGCTCTGATATTACTCTTAACAGATTCAGTGATGATATCTGAAATATAAAATGAAATTATTGTACTTCACACAATTACATACCAGCACAGGAAAAAACCATGGTTTGCAAAATCGGAATCGATCACTTGACCATGAAATCGGAATCGGCCGAATGGGATCGGAAACTCGGATTTTTTTTGCCATAATCTTGTTTTATACTAATAAAAAGAAAAAAAATTGATAAAGAATTAATTTGTCTTAAATCTCTCCTTTTTGTTCTTCCCAAATCGACAACCCTTTCTCTTTCTTCTCAAATCGAAAATGGTAAATCCAAATTGAGGTAAAAAAAAGCAGAATCAGCGCCATTGCAGACCATCACTGAGACATGATGCAGAATAATCTGTCTAAACTGGTCTGACTCGGTCAGGAATCGGTTCAGAATCACTTGACTCATACGATTTTACACTGTTTAACCCAATTTTTCATCTAAAACTCGCTATCCGTGTAACTCAGTCCAAACTCGGCTCAGTCTGGTCTGATTCCGGTCCGACTTGACCGAGTTTGCAGACCATGGAAAAAACTTTTTGACTATCTGAAGAAGTATTGTTACAATGCCAATCTAGAGGTAAATCATTGAGAACTTAAAACTGAATTTAAGAATTTGTGCCTTTCATTTTATGATGAATTAAAATAAGAGCTGAAGAGGGGAATAAAGGTAAGAAAACAAACTGTGAGACGACAAAGGAAGCGCTCATGAGTGCTTAGACCAGACATCTCAACCAACCCTGCCTCTTCTAAACTGAGAAAAGTTCTCCTTTCGCTACCGTTCTCCCCCTTAGCTTCTTCTTGACTCCTCCTGACAACTCTGCTCTCCCCATTTCTCCTACTTGCTACATACATACATTCAATATAATCAACAAACAATTCTGGTATTTTTCTTTCCTAATTTAAAAATAACAAACTATCAATTGTTCTTTTAGAATTATCAAGACTTCAATTTGACGAATTTGAATCAATTACCTGGATGAAATGAGATTGCGGAGTATCTCACTAGTGCTCTGCCAGAGTCGAGAAGCAGGGGAAACACGAAGCAGGGTTTGCAGACGGATTGTAAAACCACCATAACTCTCGACACCGTCTTCCTCTTTTGACGTTTGACAGTTCTCTTTGTGAAGGAGGGGAAATTGAATAGTTCCTTTTATGAGATGAGACTGGTAAAATATTTAGACAATATATAGTACAAGGAATACAAAAGTATCGCTGCACGAGAGGAAGTGAAGAGAAGCGACGCGTATGGCCGAGAGGCCCTGTTCTTCGAACACTCGGAAAAGAGAGAGCAAGCGGGAGAGGCGCTGAGGAAAAAGGGATAGGGACAAAAGGACTGAATCCTATCCATTTATTTTTATCACCATCCTCAATAACATTTTAGAGAAATGTTCTAGGCCTCTGAACCATCGTATTTAAGCGCGCCTTCTAACTAGTTTAACCGGAAAAAAAATTAATTTTGTCTAATTTTTATTTTCAACGCTCAAATTTAAATTTTTAAAATTTTATTAATAATATTTTATAATACTACTCACAAGCATTTAAACCTCTGTCTGCAAACATTTAAATTTTAAATTTGTGTAACTTTAACTCCTAATCAATTTTGTCTTCAAGCCAAAAAATAAAATATTTTTTTTCTCCACTTTTTCTATTTTTCTCTAATCATTCTCGTCCATTTCACCATCGTTAATGAATTTTACGAATCTAAAAATAATAACGTTTTCTACTCGATTTTTTTTTTCAAATGAAATCTATAAAAAAATATTTTTGAGTTATTTTTGAAGTCGTTTTTTTTAAAGTAAAGTCCATGAACACTTTAAATTTTTAAATTTTTAAATATCAGTCTACAACCATTTAAATCTCTGATGTCATTTAAACCTCTGTATACAACCGTTTAAAGTAGTTGTGTCAAACATTTAAATAGTTTTCATATTAGATTTAAAAAGTCATAGACTGAGGTTTAAAAGTTTGATAATTTAAAGTGCTCATGAGCTTTACTTTAAAAATAAATAAAAACGATCTGAAAAAAAATTCAAAAAATTTTCTTCATGGATCTTATTTGAAAGAGAAAATCGAGTAAACAACGTTTGTATTTTTAGATTCACAAAAATTCATCACGGATTATCAGAAAAATTTACAAGAATCATCAAAGAAAAAAAAAATGAGTGAAAAGAATTTTTTTTTTTTGAAGTATATTTGTCATTTTAGTTTTTGAAATAATTAAATAGAAACTTCAATAAATAAAGAGGATGGAGTAAATAATACTAAATTTATATGGGTATATTGAATAAGAGGAGGGCTCAAAATGCTCCAAGAATGCATGCCCGAATCCTGCCCAAAATCTGAACCTCTGATTTGCATATTAAGATTCGTGCAAAAGAGTGCTGGATCAGAGACTCCAGTTCGCCCTGACCACTTTCTCTCTTCGCTTTTTCTCCAACCCTTGCGATTCCTGACACAGGCCTCCACTCGTCCCTCCCTTCCCCTCGACACCGATTACGCTCCCCTCTCACCTCTCCTGACTCCTTGGTTTCGCTGTCCGGATCTCCTCACTCGCAAGTTAGGATTTTATCACAAGAATAAAGAACTGTCTTCATGGCCGTCGCCACCACCGCTAAGCCCTCTTCACCGATTGGATGCGCTAGTTCAATATTAGAAATACTCGGGAGCACCTCCCAGTAGTTCATTAATCTTTACAATTCATTTGTAACTTCTTTTTTCGGATGATTGTTTTTTTTTTTTACTTTTTCTTATTTTTAATGGGTGATGTGCCCGGTAATCCATGAAATTTTCTCATTTTCCGAAGAGAAGTTTATCTTTATGTACCTCACAGTCGTTGGGAAGAGGGGAGAGATTTTCTGTATAGCACGGAGGAGGAAGAGAGGTCGGAAGAGACGAAGAGGTGATCAATTATTTTTTGTAAGAACTGGAGAGCGGCAACAATGTGAGAACTGGAGAGACACAATGGGGAAAGCCCACCTTTCTTTCGAAATGTGGAGTTTCGGGTGGAGACAATCTCAACCGCTTATCTCAAAATTAGAGTGCGGTGAAAAAATTGGAGCATAAATTCTTGGATTTTTTTTAAAAACCATAATTAAAATAATTAAATTTAAATAAACAACATGATTGCGGCTAGATTTACAAAAACCATCAAAACCGAATTGCCAATTCGGTCCGAAGGATTTTTTTTTCTCTGGACCGAAATGGCAATTCGGTCTCGCTGTTTTTCACAGGTTGTAGAAAAAACGTCACAGAAAATCAAAAAACAGGTCAGACCGAACTGCCAATTCGGTCCAGAGGTTTTTTTAGCCTGGACCGAATTGGCAATTCGGTCCAGTTTTTTTTTTTTTTTTTTTTTAAGATTAGAGATGAGCAAAATTTGACATATATTAGCATATTCATACTAAAAGAGGAGGGATCAAGTTACAACAACTATTTTTTTCATTTTCAAAGTCCAAATCGTCGATCCAAACCGTTCAACATGATCTCCACAATAAAATGTGCTTGCAGATCAAATTTTACATTTTTTTGAATTTGTTTACTATTTATTAAGTATTTTACGAAAAATAGTCATATTCAGACCATTGAATTTTGTATCCATCTTAATAAATAGTAAAAAATTCAAAAAAATGTAAAATTTGATCTACAATCACATTTTATTTAGATAATCATGTTGAACGGTTTGGATCGACGATTTGGACTTTGAAAATGAAAAAAATGATCGTTGTAACTTTGTTGTAACTTTATTTAGATAATCACATTTTATTTCAGTGTTAGATTTGTCTCTTAAAAAAAAAAAAAAAAAACTGGACCGAATTGGCAATTCGGTCCGGGCGAAATTACACGCAAGGCCACACAGGAAGATCCTGGGAACTGTGAAAAACAGCCAGACCGAATTGCCAATTCGGTCCGGAGGAAAAAAATGCGGTCGGACCGAATTGGCAATTCGGTTTTGATGATTTTTGTAAATCTTACCGCAATCATGTTGTTTATTTAAAATTAATTATTTTAATTATAGTTTTTAAAAAAAATCCTAAATTCTTGGGGCATTTGAGCCCTCCTCATTGAGTAATAAGTAGCTTTTATGGGGAAATTGACTACTCCAAATAATATCCTTCTCCAATATCTCAAGTCGAGACACGTTAGTAGAAAAGAGACACGTGGCCAATAGGTGGCACCCTTGCACACGTTCTTCCGTACGCCTCCTTGTTTCGAAGTATTACTCTGCATTTTACCTTCCCTTCAAGGTACGAGTACGAGCTTTTTAATCCCGCGCTTTTCTTGTTATAATTTGTTTTTGACGAATCTGATCATTTTTATGCTGGTCATGCAGCATTCTATGAATTCGTATTATTATGCTTGGATGTAGGCAAATATTATGGATAAATTTGACAAAATTGAAGTTCAAGGATCGATTACGAGGCATTTTCTCATACTGCAAATTGAAAATATAACAATTTTTTAGATCAAATGTGCAATTGGGGTTTTTCAGTTACCCTTGAATTTATATATGGGTAAACTCATATATTTCAAAAAAAAAAATCTTCTTCTTTTATAAAAAAAAATGTAGGGTTAATTAAGCCTTAACAATTGATTTTTTTTTTTACCAGGAGTTGATTTAGTTTGAGATGGCCAGTGATGAATTTTCTAGTTTTCAAGGGGTGTATAAGAATCTTCATCTGCCCACTTTAATTACTGGAGGTGTATTTGCCCTGATTGCACTGGTTCTCTCCCTTGTGCTGATATTTCGCCATCTAAGATCATACACAAATCCTTCAGTAAGTTTCATGTACACTTTATGAGATCACACTGACAGTAGTATCAGCAATTTGAGATTCAAAGAAGAAAAAAACAACAGTACCAGTATTTTGAGATTGAATAAATAGGTTTGACCAGACTGCCAGCTTCTTGACATTTAATTATCTAGGCATATATCAGCCCATTATTCAATAATAAAATAGAAAGAACAGAAAAGACATATGAAAAATTAGAAAAAAGAAAGAAACTTATGTCGATCCCTAGTCAGTATAATTGTAAGGTGCATCATTCTTCGGAACTATGAGGGGAGAGAACTATATATGGGAGAAAAATATATAACTGGAATGTAGTAACACAAAAAATTTGCATTAAGCGAAGGAAAATTTTATCATTCTGATGTCTGTATTTTTGTGCAACTGTGTTCCATTATTTGATGGGGGAAGGGTCTTTGATTGTTGTCTTTTGGTGCTTTAATTTGTTGCAGGAGCAGAAATGGATAATTGCAGTCCTATTTATGGTCCCAGTATATGCAACTGAATCTGTAAGAACATTTAGATTTAGGATTCTTTTAGTATGTGTAGCCAATGTTTATTTTATTTACATTAACACCCAATTCTTTTGTATAGCAACTAATTCGTTATGTGAAGAATAAGTGATCAGATCACTTCAGACATTTTCATATGAAGTATTTTAAGAGTGCCCGATAACCATGGTGCAATTTACAAGAAAAATAACCACTAGAAATGAAATTCAATGACTTTAGTATAATTTACTGCAAAATTATAAACACAAGAGAAAAAAAATTCACATTATTTTGTTGTTGGTCAAACCAAGTAGCTTTTGCTTTTTTTTTTTATACATTTTCATCCTGATACTTTGCACAACTCTTTTTCAAAACTTCTATCCACAGATAATATCATTGTGTGACTCCAGATTCTCCATGACTTGTGATATCCTGAGAAACTGCTACGAGGCATTCGCACTGTATGCATTTGGGCGCTATTTGGTCGCGTGTCTTGGTTAGCCTACCACTCTCTATGAGAAATTTGCAAACCTTGGTTGTCCCTTATGATACCAGTAGTATCATTGTTTAATCATGAAAAAGGTGTAAGTATAACAGTTATTAAATATTGAAAAAACATTATGCCACAACATAAAATTTTAGGTGGTGAACCAAGAGTGGTGGAAATGCTTGAAAACAAAGCAAACCAGGAGCTACGAGAAGAATTACTTGAGAAAGGAGGAGAGGAAGGGGAAAATAAGAAAGGATCATTTTGTGATTTCTTCTGCCATCCGGCTATTCTTGGAAAAGACATGTATACAACAGTGAAATTTGGTCTTGTGCAGTATGTGCGTGAGCAATTAAAGTTTGTTAATAGATTTTCTACAGTGTGCAGTTATTATTTTTAATAAAAAAAAGAATGATAAATCAGAGCAAGAATGTTAGTTTATCCAAAATGAAAAAAATGTCCTTTTTCCAGTTATTGTACCTAGATGTCTCCATCACAGAACCTCAAACTACTTTGTGTTGTGGAATTTTATTTCTTAAGATCTTATGTTGCTTCATTACTTCCAAATTTTCTTAAATATTGTTTCTTAATATCGATGAATGTAGATGATTTTAAAGACGACATGTGCCTTCTTGGCTTTGATTCTGGAGATTCTTGGGGTCTACGGTGATGGCGAGTTCAAATGGTACTATGGGTATGTGTTTTCATTACCACTCAAATATACTTATCCTTTTTTAATGATGTTGATAATTTTGGCCTAGAAGATTTAAAAAAAATAAAGATAATTTTGGCCTAGAAGAATTTTTCCACCCCAAAGAGGTACCAAAATTTCTTTAAAATGCATAACTATCCATAAAAAATAAACATATAACTTTTCTTATATAGTGTGCTGAATTTTCTGTTAGTAGCAAATATCGAAATTACCACATTTTGTGAACCCAAGGTGATTTTTAGGTTAATACAAGTTACTCAACCGATATGCAATAGTATTTTCTTCAGTGACATTGTTGAATTTTTCTTTTCAGGTATCCATACATTGCTTTCGTAATTAATTTCAGCCAATCGTGGGCTTTATATTGCTTGGTTCAATTCTACCATGTGACACATGAAACGTTGCAGCCCATCAGGCCACTCGAAAAATTCATAAGCTTTAAGGCTATTGTGTTTGCCACTTGGTGGCAAGGTGTGGCTATTGCCATCATGTGTTATTTTGGGATTTTCCCCAAGACTGGAAAAATGCAGAATGCAATTCAGAATTTTCTAATATGCATTGAGGTTAATCTCTCTTTTTAAGTCTTATAATTACAGAGAATTTACAAATTGGTTTTTCTGTTATTCCATGCCTGCAAAACAGTCCCAAGTTCATTACTCAAGTATACTCAAATATTCCCCCCAATCAAGCTCTGATTAATAATTATTAATGCATAAGTATCAATTTTTGGGCCCCTAACAAAGTGCTGAAGTATTACCACTAAAATAATGGACTGGTATTGTAGCAACAATGATTTTGATCGAGTTTTTTTCTTATTTTTTTTATCTATTGTCACTATAATTATTGAAAGATCTAGAGCTATTGTTCAACTTCTTCTATAGATGGCTGTTGCAGCTATAGCCCATGTATATGTCTTCTCGGCAGAACCATACCAATACCTCCCTGTTCCGACTTATGGAGGTGTCACATGTGAGGAAACTAAAACCCAAGTCAAAGTAGATGATACCAAAGAGGAAAAACCAGCAATTGTAGAGACAAAAGAGATGCATGTGGAAGCACCTGGTACCAGCATTCGAGAAAGCATTCAAGATGTGGTTCTAGTTGGTGGAAAACATGTAAGTTGTATTACGAATTATTAAGGATAGATTTACTGATTGGACTGTGTTGATATCAGGACCAACTTTCAGAGGTCGTCACTTTTCTGACAAATTTCTGAAATCAACAATATATTGGGATACGATATCATAAAGTTTTGTACATAGTGGTCATAGCACTGCAACTAGTCCCTACAATCAGCGATTGTTGGTGGTGTCCGAATTTCTCGTCTTTTCACAACTCACTGTACCAGTGTGTCTGGTAGTGATACATAATGATATTATCTGATTGACAGGTGGCTAAGGATGTGGCATTGACAATATCACAAGCAATAGAGCCAGCCGGAAAGGGTGTTTCAAAAATACAGGAAACCATGCATCACATTTCTGTCAAACCAAACAAAGAAGGCGAAGTTGAAATCGATGAACACAAAAATGAGATATTTGTAGATAGTAATCCTGTTGAGGAAGATCGAAATTAGGTCTGAAGGGTTCTAAAATTGAAAAATTACTTCAGTAGGATTGATATAGTTAGTTCTTTTTGGACGTGCAGTCCATTATTTTCTTCTGTAAGTTATGGCTTTTATAATTCCGTTGCTTGATCTAATTCGGATATTTTTGCATGTTCTTTTGTGAGTTAACTTTACAATTTTGTTGAGCATGGTAATGACTAAATGACAATTCTTTTTTAACCACTAGGAAAAAAAAGCCTACATGGTAACGACAATTTTGTATTTTATTATTTGTTTATCATGTCCATATTGAAAATTTGAGAAGACTCGTGTACTCTGAGTTTTAGAGGACATGCATGCTTTAGTTATTATTGTAAGTCCCCTCTCCAAGTACCTTAACAATGATCATTTATTGAAGCATGTTTTGAAAATGTAGTGAAGCAATTTTAATGAGTGAAAAATGGTAACGCAAATCAGAAGTGGAGCGACTTTTTAATTATCCTGTAGATATTATGGGCATCTTCTTTTTAGCTCCTCCGGATAAATCGTTCCCAAGTCTCCTTCAATATTTTAGCATGAATTATCAGCCACTTCTAAGTTTTCAATAAAAAGAAAACAGAGAGATAAATTGTCTCATATTTGACGAAAGTCAAAATAGCCGAATTCAATGATTTCTGTATAATTGATAAGAGTAGAAGATTGTTTACCGACACTGGTTCGTAATTCTCTTTTATAAATCAGTCATTCAGTCGCCGAATTTAAATTAAATTACTAGTTCTTTTTATTCTCTTTTATTGTCAGCGAACACATTAGTAAAAATTTACATCCGCATAAAAGTTAATGAGCAAAAAACTTGTTTTTATCAGTTTACGTCAGTATAAAGATGAGGTCACGCCCCGACGCCCCGTTGGCAAAGAAGTAATTCAGAAGAGAAGATGTCCACGTCAGGTCCCCACTGGACTTTAATATACTGCCCACTATATAAACCGAAAAAAAAAATGTGTAAGGTTTTTTACTATAAAATTTTGTAACATGACAAGTGAAAAACCTAAATCCAATTCCAAGTTTCCAACTTTCCCCAAACTTCGCGAGACAATACGACGAGACTTCTTAGTCTTCTCCACAACTAAAACTTTCCACGCCTTAAAAAGTATCATCTAATATTCTAAAAAAAGTGCCACGACAAACTTATATACTAAATAATTCTGATTAATAAACAAGCAATAACATTTAAGATATAAAGCTTTCTTACCTTGTGAGTTATGACACCATAGAGGAAACGCATATCAACTTTCCACAAATTAATTTCCCTTATAACAGTGCCTTAACCTTTACTTTACATGAAGCATTACATCAAAGACTCCACTGCACACCATAATTTACATATCTCAGCACCCCAAAACAGCAAAACATCCACTATCACGAATCAGAACTGCAGCAACATACTTCAGAGCAGCACTCGAGGCAGCCCAAGCAAGCCAGAGCGGTAAACAGCTGGGTGATAACAATAAAGCACTGGTCGTTCACCTTGGAACAACCCCGGATCAGGCACATGCAACAACAGCAACCGGCAACACTGCCACAACAGCCAGCAGCCTTCGTGAACATCACATCCAGGGTTTCCGGAGGTTTAAGCTCACCAAAGTTAATTGGCGTGTTATCCCGTGTTGCAGTTAAGTTGCCAAATCCGATGGCTAGGCCGTGAATTAGGATTGGGAATCTCTCCTCAGGGCCAGTGCGTTTGTTTAACTCATGCTTCTTAGCCTATTCCAAGGAGTCAAATAATTATTAGGACAACCATATAAATGATCCAAGACAAGAATGATTGAAGCACAATAATTTGTAAGAAAAGGGTAGCACACCTTCGATGTGTCATCTTTTACTGAATCTTTTTGGAGCATGATCATATGTGTATATTCTGACGGAACGCTATTTTGTATGCTCAACTTAGTTATCTGCAGAAAAGAATATTGAGAGAAAAACATCAAGTGATATGAAATATTAATACAAGACAGAACTATAGCAGCATTAAGATTTAACAGTCGAAACAGAATACAAGATTATCATGATCATATTGAAAGAACTCTACTAGGTTCCAGACCTAGTTCGTTTTGCCTTGTACTTATATTGTATATTAA
This sequence comes from Carex myosuroides, assembly GCA_028015225.1. Lineage (NCBI taxonomy): Eukaryota > Viridiplantae > Streptophyta > Magnoliopsida > Poales > Cyperaceae > Carex > Carex myosuroides. Next base: position 4,209,024 of record CM051486.1, on the reverse strand, counting down.
TGTGTGAAATCTTGTATGCCAAAATATATTAACCATGTCTAAGGGAAAAGAATTATAGTTTGAGCATTCTAAGTTGTTACCTTGTTCTCAAGCTGTTTGTTTTCATAAAGCCAAGCCTGTGCCGTCAGAAAGTCAATGTGTCGTCTTGCAAATACCTAGTAAAAACAACAAGTCATACAATTATACAAACAAGCACACTGTTTAAGAGTATATATGTATAATTAAGAACAACATAAGAAGACGAACAACAACAAAAAGATTTACTTTCTCAAGGTGCATATCCTTGGCGTGCTCAACCTTGAGATCAATCTCAATTGCACTCATGTCAGCTAGGCAACCCTTGGCTTTAACTGAATTTGGGAGTTCTCCTTTGTATCTCCCATAAATACACGTGATGCAACCAGCTGATATATCAGGGATGTTTTGTGGGTACACCTGAAACATACACCATAGTAACCATTAAGTATCCCAAAATATTCATTAGGTTAGTTTATTTTTTTCTATTATTTTTACTTAATTAATCAATTAATAATACATTTATTGATTTGGTGTGTGGGTGTGTGGGAGGGGGGGGGGGGGGGGGGGGGGGGGGGGGAGGTATATTAGAATTGTGAAGTGTAATGATATTTTAATTGAAAAGTTACCTCGAACTCAGAGTCATCAACGTTATTGAAAGCATCAATTGTCATATTTGCTAGTGTAGTGCGTGAACATCTTCTAAACCATGCTCGCATCCTGCTCTCAATGGAATCTACAAATGCATAAAGAAGTGTCAAACAACTAACTAAAATTTGAATAATATTTGAAGGAGCAAACTACGATTTGTTCAATTAAGAAATTTTATGTATTTGTCCAACTTAGAAAACCAAATTGATCAATGTATTTTATGATGGAAGGTAATTGATCAATGTCAATTGCAATCTAATTTCAACGGAAGTGTCCTTATACCAACTATTAATTTTATTGAGATGAATTTCAATAAATTTGGTTGGCAGCCTCTGCCAATTACTCAAAAAAACCTTTATTGAGATGAGATTTCAAAGAAAGTGCTGTACCTGGATCATATTCTGCATCGTAGTGGCCCCTACCAATTGATGCTAACATACGCAAGAAATAGTGGTTGCAAAATAATCCTGAAATCATTTTCAGATAACATAAAAATCAAAATTTTGGTTTTGTAATGCATCAATACACATACTTAGAATATAACAGTTTTGAGTCAATGGTAAAATATGATCAAAGTTATTGAAAATTGCAAATGCCCTAACTAATTTAAGCCTACTTAAAATTGGCATTTCCTAAATATGCTGGTTATGCCTTTTTAATAGGTTTGGATCAATACACAATGGATAAACTTAACAATTTTGACAATATTTCACAAATCAAGAGGAAGAATAATGAAAATTGGAAAAAAAAAAAAAAAATCCTGTAGACCTGCTGGTAGCCTTATAAACTGTGTATTGAATTTCATGTAATTAAAGTCTTATTTGATATTCCATCAAAAGCACTTCAAATATGTACCATTGAAAATTTCAAGTTGGTTGATGTACCATAAAACTTGCACAAAAGAATTCATTATTTTATGCAACAAGTGATACACAAGTAACTGTTATTTATGAGAACTGTCAAGTAAATCCATTGTCAATGGATACCACAACCCCTTTTATAGGTTCAAATGTAGAAGGTACAAAAATGTGCAAACAAAAATTTTCTAAGTAAAGATACATGAATTCTCATATGGCATTTACCTATACCAAAGGTAGATATTCGGGGGACTATTGATTTGGTATTTGAAATCGTAGTTTCTATGTTTGTGCAAATATTTCTCTCATCTTCCACCGTTCCATCTGTTATAAGAAAAATATGAGGGATGGAACCTTTTGTATTCGCTAGTGACTCCATTACCTGTCATAAATGAAGGCACAATTGTGAAACTTTTAGGGAAATAAAATTATTATCCGATACAACCTATTTTAGCACTATTATTCGTTCTCCGATTGGTACAGCTCAGTATCATGCTAGCAAGTACCTGATCTAAGGGGCGTGAAATGTTGGTGCCTCCTTTTGCAACAAGATTTGTACCCATCCATTGGTTTGCACTCTCAACCATTTCCTCAGTAGCCGGTACAAGACAGGTCGAAAAAGAGCACACCTCATCAGATGAAGATACAATGTTGAAGAAGTCTTGGTCAGTCAGTTCCAACAGAGAGGCGAACACGGCATTTTTCACACTCTCTATTGGCTTCCTTAGCATGCTCCCACTCGTATCAATCAGAAAAACAACCTCCCTTTTAAATACCTGTTTATTTTATAATCCAAATCAGGGTCTAATTTATCACTAGCACACTTTCATACTATTAAGAAATACGAAAATTGGTTTTACTAACAGGTATATATAAGACTGAGTGACAGGTACAATATCAGTACATCTAACTACTAGAATGACTAATTTAACACCCATGTACAATAATGAAATAATGTCATATTCATTGCCAGATATATTGGATAGAATAACTAATACCAAATTTCATGCCATCAAAATCCATGAAGCTTTAATTGCAAACAGGTACCACCACAACACATTTGTTTGATATTACATATCCCAGTTTGAATCAATTACAATTTTTTATTGGTTCTTTTTTTGTTCTCTATTGCTAATGTCCAGACCATCAAAATATAGCATCCCCAATTTCATCAATCCATCATTGAATAACACTTGGCAGGATATTAATGTTAATCTAACCTTTCTTTTTTTATTATTGCCAGGAATGAGGAAAAGGCAAAACATGTCTCTCTGATCATAATCTTGAACTGAAGCAGATTGCAAGAGGAGCCCACCAAATACATCAGCAGAATGTACCTGAAAAAAAAAAATCATGTACATAAAAAATGTGGACAACAGTTTTGAACAACCAAGCAAGCTTTTCTATTGATGCATAAACTTACCTTCATAGACTTCCATATTATACCTCGAAAAATTACCTACTTTCCCATAAAGCTAAGCACTGGTAAGTTGTATTACCTTAAAAATATATTACTTTCCAGTAAAACTAAGTATTTGAGGAGCTTTGAGTTTTCTTTTTGGGTTTAATTAAACACCATTTAATTCTCAGATGCAAGATTTAAAAAATATTAAAAAATTTTAAAAGGCAAATAAAGGAAATTTTGAGATCGGAAGAATATGGATAACACCTGTTTCATACTATGCCACCACAAGTATGGTATCATGTCATGTGCTCTAATAAAGCACTACACAGAAACATCCCAAATGCAAAAATTAAAAGAATAAAAATAACTTACGCTGTATGAAAAATTGAAATCCTTGGTTGACCAGTTTTCAACAGCTTCATCATAGACAAAGGTCATATTTCCCCCTTGACGGGTTTTTTCCTAAAGTTCACAGGAAAAAGAAACAAGGATAAGCATGGCATATTAAGTAGAGCAAATGACAAGAAAATTCCAGAAGCTAACAAAAATCGAGCAACGATACGATTACTGGTATTATCCAGGTGCTAATACAGCTAAAATGGTCTCGGAGCATGCTTAATTGTTATAGTGAGAAACTAACCTTCAAGGGATGGCTTGCTCCTTTCAATATAACTTCCTTGCCAATACCACTGTTCAGTTTCAACTTGATTTTCTCTCTCTTGACAAATATTTTTCCTGAAGCATTCACATAAGTCGGAAAATTAAAGGGGATGTGCACAGTAAACTCATCATACAGTAGTTTCTGAGACCACTTTATTGTAGCAAATACATCTGAACCTCCATTAGCCTGTTACACAAAACAAGAAAGATTTGAAATTAATGTAATAGTACATTGGTTTATAGATAAAATAAAAAAATAGAAGAATGAGAAAACAAATATTGTGCTCAATATAATAAGAGCAATTCCATAATAAAAGCTTTTTATAAGTTGATTTGATAATCAAATCTTATTCCTGCCAAAATATTAAATAAATTAAATGCAGCTCTAGGTGTGAATACACAAAACATGAACAAAGGCCTCAAACCAAGAGGAACCTTAAATTCCCAGCTCTGATAATTGATTAGCACTTGAGTGAATTGCAACAACCACTCTTGGAAGAGATTTGGCAGGAATTACTCCCTAATCAAATAATTACGAAACATAGTGCAATAACTATTTATTCCCAATATATACTTATTTATTTCCAACCCCTTTGATTGTTTGTACTTGGAAGAATTGAAATAACTACTCTGGAGAAGCAGTTATGAGCTGTTTGTATTACTCTTATATAAAATTTGGCTAGAAGCTATTTATTCTCTAATTAAATGCTACTGAAAAGATTATTAACAGATAGTGTAATAGAAAGACAGTACCTCAGCAGTTGGTAAATAAAGCATATGAGGTTTGAGAAAGCCACCTCCACCAGATTTTGAATGATCAATTCTCTCATCAGCTAAATCAACCACCTCTGTGGCATATGATTTCTTCCCAACCTCCACTTCTACGCCTAGAATTGAACCCTATTATTAGCCAAACCCCTTCTTAGCTCAAGAATTCTACCAAGTTACATTTGAATAAGTGTAGAGATAAAAAATGACATGAATTGACTATATAGATACTAAAAACTAGCTAGTCAATTGCTCTAAGGGTTAAAAGATGAAACCCAAAAAATCTGAAAAGTAGAACAAAGTAACACCATGTTAGCTGCTGTTCATAAGCTGATCACTACAGATAGCTTGTGCACAGGAAAACCCAAATCACTCTTTTCTTATAAACAAGTCAACTTGTTGTTGTCAAATTATTATCCTTTCTTATATTGATTTATTATCGAGTTTACTTGTTGTTCTTAGAAAGAAGTAAACTTGCTAGAAAATCAATTAAACACAATACAATAATTTGACAACTACTAATCTTTTGTGCCAAAAGTTATTAGTTAAATTATTCAACTCTTTTACTAAAACAGAAACAATTTTCCCATTGGTAAATTACAAATTTAACAAACAATTAACGAGTAATTAGGTATTTTCAATCCCACCTGTTCTCCCATCGGAACAACAATCCTACAATCACAGGCGCGGCTCCTGGTCACACAGTGAACCCACCAACGACCGCGCACCGTGACGAACACCGTATCCAACACACACTCCATTTCCAGCTCAATTTCTTTCATTTGCAAAGGAATCAGAGCTGGTGGATCACATCGTCCGTATACGTACGGCTGGTAGCTGGGTACATCGGGGTTATCAACTATACCCGGATCCGATATCACTGCGTAAACCATTGGTCCGGTCGGGAGGAAGGATTCATCCGACCGCTCCATCAACCCAGGATGGCGTCGCGGTGCGGAGGTGGCGCGCTGATCCTTGGGGCTGGTGTATATGCGCTTGGATAGCTTGAGACCATCCTCGACCGATCGCGAGAATTCGTCCACGTACGACATCTGTTTGAGAGAATTACTCAAAGAGAAATAGAGAAGTAAACACTTGTGAAGAAAATAGAGATGATTGCCGGGAAGGAGAGAAAGGAGAAGAAGGGAAGATAAGGAATTGGAAAAGTTTCCGATGAATGGAGATTGGAGACACAAGTAAAGGAGAAGATTAAATTAATCGAAACTAATTGGGGGATATTGAAATAAATTCCCCCAATAGGCCAATATACACAATTATAGTTTACGGCACAACGGTCAGAAAAAATAGATATATTTTTTATGGTATATTTTCGAAGACCATTATTTGTGCTTGTGGATTTAGATATATCAATTACGAATTCAAATCCAGTGCATTAACCCAATTTTTCAATTTTGATCCAAACCGTCCAAGATGCTCTAACACGAATCTTAAAGAGCCTGGACCCCACAAATAATACTGGCCCCCTGCGCTACCACCGAATAGGCACCGGACACGTCTAAACTCAAAAATTGGGTTACTTTAGGGGATCCGGACTCATCAATTACCGAGTAAGGCTAAAGTGCGTCGATCTTTGCGGTGAGAATGGTGGTACTGTTTCACTTCTTAATATATGGACCGAATATGCTGCAAGAGAACGGTGCACGCTTTTACTACATATAACTTCAGATTATACAAATTTAGTGATATATAAATATTATATTATTTAATTTAGAAAAATATTAATTTTCTAAAATATATAAAGAAACCCATATATTTATATTTTATTTGAGTAACATGCAATTGACTTTTAGAGTTTACTAAAATTAGGAACTCAAATGGTAATTTATTAAGTTTGTTTCAGTTTGATAATCATTTGATAAATGACTTGTCTAAATCACAAGGTATAAATATAATTCTAATTTTTAAAACTATGATACGCATTGCAGCATTTTAAAATTACAGAATATCCCTTTTAAGTATTAATAAATTATTGTACTAAATTTAATGATAAGTGTTTCATCTTTATTATTGATTCTTGTTAAATATTGTGCGTACAAAATAATACATTGTCTGGTCCACAATAAAAGAATGAACCATGTCCACCGGTAGTTTTCAAGTGTTGGGGCCGGGGACTGTTTGCATGTGGTACGCGTTTTATGTTTTTTAATTATTTTGGCTGGAGCAAACCGTCAAAGGCTGGGGATTTGGTCCATTGTCCGTTGACAGTATGCGTCCGCTTGACTGACAGATGTCATTCTCAATTAATAACATGGATTAAAAACTATCAGGCTTAATTATGAGATTGTTTGTTTATTCCATATTTTAGGGTAAAGATTTTAACAGGGGAGTTTTGGCTTCATGCAGCACGGAGACTATAGAATCAAAACAGTGTTATATATGATTGTACACTGCATGAAATTAAAATTGCTTGTTAAAATCGTTACTCCAATTATATCCAGAAGTTAATCCAGACGCTATTTCTAATTTTTTACTAGTACATGACTACATGCCCAGCTGGTAACTGGTTACTTCAAGTGAAGCATAAGTAGAGATTTTCTTTTTTTACAAAAAAAAGGATAACTAATTAATTAGTATCTATCAGTGTGAATTCATTATTTGTCAATATTCATTTTTTTTCTAAAAAAATATATATTATCTTGATTGCTAAAAATTTGACAACATTATGTTTTAAAAAGAAGTATGAAGAGGATATAATTTGAATGTATGCGTCCAGAATGTCTGAATGCATCAATTCAGCTCCCTCTCACTCATTCGATGTTTATAATATTTTTATTGATAATATGAATGTATGTGTTCAATCATGCTTTCCAAAATAACATATTATGTTTATTTTTTTATGAAAACGGAGATTAAAAAAAATTATGCACATTTCAGAGATTTTAGTATGGAAGTTCTGCCACCATTGCATCCATGTCCATAAATACATTATAATTAGGGGATCCAAATGCATTTATTTTTTAATCATCTTGTCTATAATTCCTAAAAATATTATAATAAAAAATATAAAGAATTAACTAAAATCAAATCAGTAGATACAATTTATATCAGTATTCTATGCGTACTCCAAAATTTTAATATGTCAAAGGCATCTTGATGTTAATCAATTGATTACTAAATTTGTATTGATGCTAATCCATTTCTGACAGACATTTTATCTGCAAATACTAACAAAATGTCTTTCATAAAAAAAATGTCTGTTTTGTTTTCTTCTGTTTTTTTTTTTATTAAAAGATAACTTAATGGCCTCTCTTTTCCATTTTTTTATTAATAGGAAAAACAAAAAAAATATCAACAATGAGGAATAGTTTTGCTAGATTTTGAAAAATAGAAAAAATATTATGGTTTGTAACGTCCAGGGCATTGTAGCTGGACGTTAGCTGGACGTTATGGTCTATAATGTCCAATTAATCTAATCGCTAATGATTTATAATTAACAAAAAATATTGTAGCTGAACGTTATAGACCATAACGTCCAGCTACAGTGTTTTTTTTTTTTTTTGCTTCAGTTTGCAAATTTTTTTGGAAATAAAAAAAACACTGTAGCTAGACGTTATAGACCATAACGTCCAGCTACAGTATTTTTTTTTCGGTTTGCAAATTTTTTCGAAAAGAAAAAAATACTGTAGCTCAACGTTATAGACCATAACGTCCAGCTAGTGTTTCTTGTTAATTAGAGATTATTAGCAATCAGATTAACTGAACGTTATGGTTTATAACGTCCAACTACAGTGCCCTGAACGTTACAAACCATAGCGTTATTCTTATTTTTCAAATCTAACGAAACTGTTCCTCACTATCGATATTTTTTTTTTTCCTATTAATAAAAAAACGGCTCTCTTTCGGTGAGACCCTGCGCGTTGGACGCCTTTACTAGATTCCAACGGCTAGTGAGAAAAGAACAATAAAAGTTGTTGGCTGCGGGCCTGCGAAGTTAGTGATAATCCCTACAATACCGCAGGGGATAAAATACTCCCAGCATGTAGGGGTCTGCTTTAATATTCATGCCAGATTAAAACGAACAATTCAGATCTCATTTTACACGGTCAGGTAATGCACTTGATCGATATTCCTTCAGGGTTCCCTTCGCACGCGGCACGATCATTGCAACTGATCCCTCAAGTTGTCGCCACGGCGAGACAATAAAGGTTTTTTTTGTAATTTCCAGATTCATTTTACCGTTAAGAGTCTACTTCTCCTTTCCAGATTTTTCCTGGCTCTGACTGGTGCACCTTTTCGTGCGGTTATCTTGAAAAATAAATTTGCACACTGATGTTTTTTTCATTAAGTTTTAAATCTTAATAAGACATACACAGAAGAACCAAAAAAAAAACATACATAGAAAATTTCAAGAGGCACATCTTTTATAGAGAAATTTATTTGTTTTATGTTGTAAAATTAAATAAAGTTACAACAAAAGTGAAGTAAATAACAAGATAGATAAAGACAGCAATAACATAATTTTATTCTCTACTTTTGCGTGTCTTTTTCTATGTTGTGTGTTTCGTACTAGATTACAAGATCTCTATTTATAAGGTACAAATTGTAATTGAAAAGTCATTACAACAATAAATGAGAAAATGAATGCCAATAGTAATGCGGTAGTGGCGCAATGAATTGAAGATTAATATTGGTAGCTTGATCTTAATTTCTAATCATATAAAGTTTTGTAACTGAAATTTTATTAATATAAAAAAAATACCAAATTTTCAAATCTACACATGTTTTGGACAAAATTTCAAATCTGCCCAATCCGATAAATAATTTACCGGAAACAAGTTCTATATCCGGTGAATTATTCACCGGATCCAGAAATCCTATTTTTCGTAAATAATTTACCAGAAATTCTATTTTCGGTAAATAATTTACCAGAAATATAATTTTATGATTTTTATTTTAAATATATAGAAGATATTATGATTTTTTATTTTATCTATTGAAATATTAGAAATATTTTTATATTTCTTTGAAAATAGATGAAAAATTATATAATTGAATTTATTAGAAAGATTGCGACAAATAACCCGGATCAATATTTTTCAGGCTGGATTTTTTGTGGCAGTAAGAAAAATTAAAATATTTCTTTGTGTTATTGAAAAAAAAATATAAATGTTTTGGATCTGAGTTATTGATCCTGGTTCAAAAGTCACTGATGAGTAAATAAAGAAATTATCGTGATCATTCTAGTACATTCAAATTTTAAGATACTCCATCTATTTTAAAAAAAATTGATTTGACATCATTCGATAGAGCCAAAATGTCAAATCATTTTTTTTAAATAGATGGAGTATCTTAGAATTTGAATGTACTAGAAGGACCACGATATTTTTTTATTTATTCAGAAGTGACTTTTGAACCGGGATCAATAATTCAGATCTAAATTTTTTTTTAGTAACACACAAAAGAATATTTTAATTTTTCTTACACCCGTAAAAAATTCGGCCTAAAAAATATTGATCTGGGCTGTTTGTCGCAGTCTTTCTAATAAATTCAATTACATAATATTTCATCTATTTTCAATAAAATATAAAAATATTTCTAATATTTCAGTAGAAAAATTTTAAAAATCATAACATCCTCTATTTAATTAAAAAAAATTAGAAAATCCTATTTCCAATAAATTATTCACCGGAAATATAATTTTAAATCCGGTGAATAATTTACCGGATATAGGACTTGTTTCCGGTAAATTATTTATCGGATTGGACAGAATTGAAATTTTGTCCAAAACGTATGTAAATTTGAAAATTTGATATTTTTTTTGGATATTAATAAAAATTTCAGGTTTGTAAAGTCGTCCTATTAATTTACCAATCAATACATTAGTTAAGTTATATTATTTGCCATTCCAAAATTCGAATTAGCTTAATTTGGGGTGCAAATGGACCAAATACGGATTGGATAGTAGTAAAATCATTATTCGTATATGTTTTTAGTTTTTAGATACAAATACGAATCGAATATTAAACATACACAATATGAATATATAAATTATTTGGATATTATTCAATGAATTATTTTTCTCGAGTTACATAAAATATGGACATTCAATAATTATAAATAAATAAATAAAAATTCATCATTACAAAAAATATATATTTAATTAACAAAAGATAATCACGATATAGCCATATAATTAATCAAAAGATATCGATAGAAAAACATTCTTCTCTCTAAACATACATGATTCTAAAATTGACGGATACAAATTAATAATTGTATCTTTATAAAAAAAAATATGGATAATTAAAACACACGGATAAGGATAATTTTCTATATTTATATTCGTATCCGTTTCTGAAACTGAAATCATATTTGCATTCTTATATTATAAATCATATCCGTATTCGTACATATCTGCAAACTATTCGAATCCACAAAATTTCGAATACGGCTCCAAATGCGGATGGATAATATATGATCCGTTTGCATCCCTATCAGCAATTCATTGAATATATTTTATAATTTGTATGAGATATTAAACTTGAATATCTAGGTTTGTAGTACTAACAAAATAAACAAATTGATAATAAGTTTGTGATATAAAAAAATGTATTGATATATTAGCAAGAACATATATTTAGACAATTGTCTTTATATTATAATACTATGCAACATGGAAAATATCATATGCAATTTAATATAGGTGTAGCCTAATTAGAAATGCCAACTAAACAACAAAATTAAATTCACAACATAACGTGTCTTGTGTTGATTTTCTCTTCTTTGCTGGCAATTATAACATGCATGGTACGCAAGAGATATATATAGCAGCACCAGATCTGGTTCTTTGCTCTGTACACCAAGTTAAAATGAGAATCATGATCGCCTCCTCTTACACGGACATCGCTTTCTTTCCACACTTCAAGACATGACCGCATAAATGAGACTTGCTGATATACTCGATCGCACGAGTTGCACGAATCCGGATCCTCTGCATTATCTCATTGACTCATTGTTTGAGTTTGAATTCGAACAATTCAATCAGAATCACAGTCAATCTTATTCAAATCTGTAACGAACGGTTCAGATTCAAACTCAAACGGTAAGATACCTTGGATGATATGAATTCATACTTACACGGAATTTATGTCAAGATAGCATGAATTTTTTTAATAAATATTACACAATGTATTATCATAAAAATAGTATAGAGTTGACTAGTATCAGTAAACACCTAATAAATTAATCAAAAATCAAATAAATCAAGTAATAGTGATGTGGATGTTACTGACCGTCATCTACACTGGTACAAAATATATATATCATAAGTGTTGGCATATTTGTGTCAGTAATTATAAATAATAAACACTAATAATTATGGTAACAAACTAATAAATATTGTAGATATATACCAGAGTCGGTTTATTAATAAAAAAAATCGATACTAATAGTTTAGTGATTTAATTTTATTTAAGAAACCGTCACTGATATACTCGCATGAAATCTATATCAAGATAACATGTAATTTTTTTTTTTAAAATTATGAGTTGGAGGTCAAGCCATCCAACACAATTTCAAATTCCTATGTATATTATAGAGAATTTCTCCACTTTGTGAATTTCGAACCTATGACCTCTCACATGAGAGCTTTATGTTTTTGTCACTGTACCAAAAACAGATTCTTAAGATAATATGTAATCTTAGAATAAAGATTGCATAATGTCATTATTATAAATTGTGTGGTACTTGTCTTGTATCAATACGCACTCATTAAATTAATTAAAATAAAATAAATGAATAAATAGTGTTGTGGGTAGGGGTGCAAACGGATCTGAAATTTTGCAGATTCGGATATTCGGATATGGATAATTTACGGATATGCATACGGATACGGATATAAATTGTACGGACACAGATACGAATACGGTTTCAATTTCAAAAACAGATACGGATACGAATACGGATAATTATCCGTATCCGTATTTTTTTAATTTTCGGATATCCGCGAAACACTGAAAATTTGTATAGCAAAGTAGCAAACCCGCTAGTCGCTACTTGATCAATATATTTTATTCCCTGACACTCTGACTACTCTTAATTTATGTCTCCCAAATTTCTTATTTTAATGATTCCGCCAAAATCAGCTTTCAAAATAAAATGATTCCGCTAAAACATTAAAAGCTCTGGTAGATTTCCAATTTTTTTTTAAATCTACTAGAATGATGTTGTACTTTATATTTTTGTAAAAGAGGTTGTTACATATGAATCAAAAATATATATAAAAAAAAAAAGAAATCAACGACTTAAAACAAATATATATAATTAAAATAAAGGCAAAGTGTGATTATGGAACGCCAAAAAATGTGAATAATCAGGATTAATTGATCAAAAGACGAATGCTTTTGTAATGACGTAACAAGTTTACTATGAAAAAATTTATTTTGATCACCATAGTTGATCGAATATTTGAATTATATTCGTATTTTATGTTATTTTTGTTTTCTAATATGAAAAATAATTCATTGAATAATATATTAATTTTATTACAATATCGAAATTATGCATATGTATTATATTTGTATTCGTATTCGTATCCGTTTAATATCCAATCCGTATCCGTATTCATTTAATATCCGATCCGTATCCGTATTCATTTAATATCCGATCCGTATCCGTATTCGAAAAATAAAAACGGATATGAATATGGTTTTACCACTATCCGTTTGCACCCCTAGTTGTGGGTGTTACTGATCGCATATAGGCGTAAGCTTACACTAGTACATAATATACCATCAGTGTTGCCTGTGTTGGCATATCTGGTCAGTTATTATAAAAAGATACACTAATAATTATGGTTAGGAACTTATATATAAATATTGTAGATATATCGATGTCGTTTTTTAATAGAAAAATCGATACTGATTGTTCAGTGATTTTCCAGTGATAAGAAACGTACCGACACCGATATGCTCTGTACAGTCGAATCTATATCACGATAGCATGTAATTAATCTTTGAATAAAGATTACGTAATGTCATTATTATAAATAGTATAGATTTATCTTGTATCAATAAGCATTCATTAAATTAATACAAAAATCAAATAAATTAATAAATTGTGTTGTGGATCACTAGTGAAAAATGTACATTTAGTATCGGCACATCAGAATTGGACATTGTATAAAAGAGATACTGATATATATCTAGATCGGACAAATTTAAAGGCTGATCTTGGACGTAGGTATCAGGAACGGCTATTTATAAACTATTGTTTCTGATATATTCTGGACTATCAGGAACGATCGTTTATAAACAGCCGTTCCTGATAGTGACTTATCAGGATCGGTTCTTTATAAACAACCGTTCCTGATAATCCAGACCCTTTTAGGAACGGCTTCTCACTATTAACCGATCCTGGTACTTGAATAACCATCCTGCCCTCGACATTTTTATTAATATTCAAAGTTAAATAGAAATTAATAAATATACCCAGCTCGGCTGGGTTTTGTTAAAAATGTCCAAACCAGCTATTTAATGGCCGGTCCTTATATTTTCTCAACCGGCCATTAAATAGTCGGTCCTCATATTTTTTTGCTATTAAATAACCATTTTTCTCTCTCCTCCCTCTCACAACTCAAAACTCACTCTCAACCCGTCTCTTTCAGGTAAATTTTTTTTTTAATTTTTTTTATTTAGTTTATTTTTTTATTTAATTTAAATTTATTTTTTTATAATTATTTTATTTTATTTAATTATTTTTCACTAACCTATACATTTAAATTAGTGATCTGACAATTGTTTACCATTTACCAAAATGTAGTTTGTTTGCATTAACCATGATTTCATTACACTGTGGTGGAAAATTTCTTACTAATATATATGGGGCTTATTACTCCAAAGAGCCAGTTGGTTCATTTATGGTTCTCGATGATATCTCATTTTGGGACTTGAAATCTATGATTTACGAATGCACTGGTTATAACCCAGAAAAGTGGAACTTAGAATTGACAATTCGAGTGAACCATGGAACACACTCGACCTATACCATAGTGAAAGTAATAATCGATGCTGCATGGAGAGTCATGTACGGCCATTTAAAGGCCACCATAAATTTTGTAATAGAAATCTATGCCAAGAGGGTTCCAACAGAGTTAGGGATTGGAAGTTCTGGCCAAAATTCAGCTGCGCCACCTTATACAACTCAACAAGAACCATACACTCTCATAGGTCCTTTATTCGTACCTGACCCAGAAACATACAGTCACTTCACTCACCAGCACCCTAACCATGACCCCAACAAAGATCCCCATCTAGACCCCTACATGTGGCGCCTTTACCATTACCGCCACCATCACCTCACCCCAGACCGGCACCAGCAGACGATGAAATTGGGTCGAATTTTGAAAATATTAATGAAATTTTGGAGGAAGATCTGCAAAATAAGGATGAATTTGAGGGAGCAGACTGGGACTCTGATCACCTGGATGTTGGATTTAGAGACGTCTAATTACAATAATAAAGTTGGACATGCGTGCATTATGATTATAATATCAAATACTGTCGCAAGATTACATTTATGTAATGATTAAAATATGCCAAATAATGTGATTAATTAAGTCATGACATTATACGTATTTATATAAGGTTTTGGATACAAATACATATAGAACAATGTTAATCAATATAATTGTTAATGGACCGATTATAGTTGATTAAAATAATAGCAGTAATAAATACAGACTAAATAAGGAAATCAGAATTTATTCTGATTTATTTCGGTTTTTTCTGGAAGTTCCTGATTTCCAGATCCTTGAAATCCGAAATCAAGATTTCTTGGAAAACTTGTTTTCCAAGTATTAGCAAATTTCGGCTGCCCTAGGTTTGGGGTTTTTGCACTGCTATAAAAGGGCTGAGTCTCCAAGGCTTGCAATCAATCCATCATATTGTCTGCTCCATTGAAAGACAAGATACTCTGTCATAATATTTAGGGTAGCCAGAGAAAAGGATTGCAAGTTCTTGGAAGGACTCGAGAGCCAACAACTCAAGTCAAGACCAGGAGCGTATCAACCCAGAGCCTTGGAAGCTGTCTGATTGATAGCATACGGAGGCCTTTGAAGATGGAAAGTAAGTTCTGCTGTGCATTAAGTTTAATTTCTTACAAAGGAGTAGATCTTGGTTGTGGTTTAAAGTAATTAGGAAAACTCACAAAGTAAAACCAACAAGTGGTATCAGAGCAACCTTATGTAAGAATTGCAGTTTAATTCGGTTTTAATTGCTTTCTATTTTTCATATCGAATTTAATTGTTGCAAAAGGAATTGTTAAAATTTTGCTTTAACCGTTTTTCCATGCGGTTTTGAATTAAAATCTTAAATTTGAACCCATCCTTGCGCTTCGTGCGATCTTGGAGAAGTTTTTATTTGAAATTTTAATTTTCAAAATAAGAAAGTATCAATTATGCAACAATTTAAGGTTTTAAATTCGAATTAGAGAAAGTAATTTAGGTTTGAATTTTCAGATCTAGTCATAAACAATTGATTTGAGGTAGTGATCTTAAAACAGATTAAACTTTTGACTCGTAACTCCGATTTGGACGCACGACCACAATTCGGAAACCTTGAAAAAGGATCTAGCCAGCCATTAACAACTTCGTTGTCAAAACTTGCTGTTTAAGCCCTCAAAATGACTGTTTTAGATTTTTCGACCATAAAAAAAAAAAATTCAATTTTCCCTCAATTCCATATCTGAAAATTAAGTCTAGATTATTTTTGGGTTACCAAATTTTCAGACTTTAGGAGTAATTGTAAGTAATTGTAATTTAGGTTATAATAATTATAATTGCTATAATTGCTATAATTACTATATATATTATGCTATATTTAGCCTAATTATTAGAATTTAGATATTATTTAAAATTGGTATTAACACCAATTAAAGGCTCTAATACTAAATTCTGATTTGATATCAATAATGCTTATTATGGCATAAAATTTATACTAAGTATGGAAGCAATAAAATTATTGAAGCATTTCTAAAAGATGATCATTGTAGAAATTGCTAAAGTTTTGCTAAAACCTAATAATTATTTTGATGAATATAGTTGACATATAAAATTAGTATATTCTAATTTAAAAGTGCTATAAGATACTGTATTCTATTTAGGACGAGTAGATACTATAGGTACGTCCTAGATTAGGTTTTAGGCATAATTTTGAAATCTAACTAAAGGCGTTTTAGGTATACATGTGCTGTTTTCGCATGAGTCAAGCATTGATGTTCGCAAACGAACCGCTCTTTGTAAGACGATTGCAAGGATGACTCATGACAAGTTGAAATGACGTGCTGACAATGGACGTGGGTGTTAGCTTTCCCAAAGGAGGGTTGGCGCCTACTAAGTTGTTTGGTGCATAAGGGTAGTGAATAAAAATAAGTTGCAACACACATGGACAAGCGATGTCTAGAAAAGCATCAGGGGCTTGGAACATAAGTGATCCGTCTGTGATCCTCCTCCCCCTGTTGACTGGCCTGGTCGTTGGTTAATGGATATGTTAATTTGACCCAAAGGTTGATTGACAAAAATGTTACATGTTTGTACTTTATTCACTACGCCAAAGTGCCTGAAGGTAGTGATTGCACCCAAAGGTGTTTTCATTACTGAATGGTGTTTTTTGGCTAAAGATTTAATGGAGAAAATAGTTTTACACAGGCCTTCAGATAGATTTTAGAATTATGATTAAGGATCAAATCGTGAAGCATGTATCTAAATTATTTCTTTGTTCTTGAATTTTCAGATCTAAACATAATGTCAAGTCTAAGTCAGATTAAGCCCCTCATGGGGAACAATTTCAAACAGTGGGAGGAAAAGCTGAAATTAGTCTTAGGGATCATGCAATTGGACACTGCACTGAGATTTGATCGCCCCAAGCCTAATAAAGAGGGTGAGGAAACTCCCCAAGAGATGGCTCACATTAAAAGATGGGAGCATTCAGATCGCATGTGCATAATGGTGATGAAGCAAACGATCCATGAGACTTTTCGAGGCATCATACCTGATACAGAGACAGGCGCTATTAAATACCTTAAGGCCCTTGAAGAAAAATTCACAAAGAGTAAAAAGACTGAAGTTAGTACACTTTTTGTGAAGTTAGCAACAATAAAATACAAGGGAAAAGAAGGGGTTAGAGAGCATGTTATTGAGATGACAAGACTACAACGTGCCTTGAAAGGGCATAATTATGACATCTCTGATGAGGTTCTCATTGAATTCATTTTTCTGTCTCTCCCGTCTAACTTTAGTCAATTCAAGATGACTTATAATTGTCAAAGAGAGACATGGACACTACCTGAGTTTGAGGCTCAGTTGGTGCAGGAGGAAGAGAGACAGAAAATGACTAAGGGAGAAAGTGCTCATGTAGTAACATCTAATCCTAAGGGTAAAGTCAAAAAGCGCAAGTTTACTGCCAAGGAAAAGGGACCTACCAAGATAGCTGCAAACAATGCCGCGCAGAAAAGCAAGAAGGAAGATACTTCTGCGAAAGCAGATGAAAAGAACTGTTTTTTCTGCAAAGCGCGAGGACATACAAAGAAATTCTGCACCAACTATCATGCATGGTTGGCAAAGAAAGGTGTGTCTCTTGCTTTAGTTTGTTCTGAAGTTAATTTAAGTTCTGTATCTAGATATACTTGGTGGATAGATTCAGGTGCAACGACTAACATCAGTATGTCGATGCAGGGTTGCCTAAGCCATCGCAAGCCAAGTAAGGCGGAGCGCTACGTTTACGTAGGAAATGGCAACAAAGTAGAAGTGGAAAGCATAGGAAAATTTAGATTATTATGTAAGACAGGATTTTATTTAAGTTTTGATGCTTTAGTGGTTCCATCTTTCAGAAGGAACCTAATTTCTGTATCTTATTTGGACAAAAATGGTTATGTATGTTCATTTAGTAATGGAAATTTCAGTTTGTGTCAAGATTCTAAGCTTCTTGCTTCTGGTATCCTGTCTTCTTATGATAATCTTTATTTTCTAGATATAGACACTTCACATTCAGAGGCACTGCACATAGATAATAGAAAACGTAAATTAACTTGCGAGAAATCTGCAACATTATGGCACAAGCGATTAGGACATATCTCTATGAAAAGGATAGAACGTCTTGTGTCTAATGATATTCTCCAACCTTTAGATTTTACAAACTTAAGTGATTGTGTAAATTGTATAAAAGGAAAACAAACTAATAAACGTAAGTATGATGCAAAAAGGTGTAATGATGTCTTAGAATTGATTCATACGGATATCTGTGGTCCTTTTCCAAAGGCTACAAGAAATGGTCACCGTTACTTTATCACATTCATAGATGATTATTCAAGATATGGTCATATTTACTTAATAAAAGAAAAGGCGGAAGCATTAGACGTATTCATAAAGTTCAAAACGGAAGTTGAGTTACAACTTAACAAACGTATAAAGTCCATTCGTTCTGATCGTGGTGGTGAATACTACGGTCGTTATGATGGATCAGGAGAACAGCGTCAAGGTCCCTTTGCAAAATACTTAGAGGAATGCGGAATTGTGCCTCAGTATACGTTGCCAGGTTCGCCTGCAATGAATGGTGTTGCTGAGCGACGAAATCGCACCCTTAAAGACATGGTGAGAAGTATGATTGCTCGTACAACTCTACCTGAGAATTTGTGGGGAGAAGCCTTAAAGACTGCAGCATACATACTTAATAGAGTGCCTACTAAAGCAGCTAACAAGACCCCTTACGAGTTATGGGTTGGGCGCAAGCCTAGCTTGAATCATTTGAGAGTTTGGGGATGTCCATGCGAAGCTAGGCCTTATAAGCCAAGCGAAAAGAAACTGGACGAAAGAACCGTTAGTTGTTACTTTATAGGCTATTCTGAACGATCTAGGGGGTACAAATTCTATAATCCAACAGAACATACAGTTTTCGAGTCAGGAAGTGAAATTTTTTTTGAGAATAATGAGTTTGTAGGGGGAGATATGACAAAAGATAGTATTTTTGAAGAAGAAGAAGAGACGAATGCGAATGAGACTATGGACCAAAATCCTAGTTTTATTCAAATTCCGATTGCATTTAGAAATACATCTTTTGACAATGTGCAAACTTCATCATCCCAAACAACTCAGTTAGAAACTCAACATGGAATAGAGAACACAAATGGACCTGAACCCAACCCAAACCCTGACATTGACATGACAAATGTTGATGGCCTAGGGCCTGTGGGAGATTCAGAAGTTGGTAATGATGTTCCTCCTCTTGTTGAAGATCAAGTTGTAATTGAACCTCAAGAAAATCTAGAGCCTGTGCCAGTTAGGAGATCTACTAGAGAGAAAAGATCTACACAATCGAAGGATTATGCATATCTTCAAGAACATGAGTTTGACATTGGCTTGTTTGAAAATGATCCTGTTAATATCAAACAAGCTGTGGAAAGCGCTAACTCTCAATTGTGGATTAATGCCATGAATGAAGAAATGAAATCTATGTACGACAATGACGTTTGGGATATCGTTCCGTTGCCTAAAGGCAAGAAACCCGTTGGTTGCAAATGGATATTTAAGACTAAGCGGGATTCTAAAGGCAATGTTGAAAAATACAAGGCACGTCTTGTTACGAAAGGTTTCACACAGAAAGAAGGCATTGATTATAAAGAGACTTTCTCTCCAGTTTCATCGAAAGACTCTTTAAGGATTATATTGGCGCTTGTAGCACATTATGATTTAGAACTTCATCAGATGGATGTAAAGACGGCATTTCTCAATGGTGACATTGATGAAACGATCTATATGAAGCAGCCAGAAAACTTTGTATCAGGTGATGCAGGGTCTATGGTCTGCAGACTTAAGAAATCTATCTATGGTCTAAAACAAGCATCTCGACAATGGTATCATAAGTTTCACAAAGTTGTTAGCTCATTTGGTTTTGAGTCTAACATAGTAGATGAATGTATATACCTTAAGTTCTGTGGGAGTAAATTTATTTTCTTGGTTCTATATGTAGATGACATATTGCTTGCCAGTAACGATAAGGACATGTTACATCAAACTAAGAATTTTTTATTTAAGAATTTTGAAATGAAAGATCTTGGTGATGCATCTTTTGTTCTAGGGATTGAAATACTTAGAGAAAGATCTCAAGGTATTCTAAGGTTATCCCAAAGGAACTATATCGATAAGATTCTAACAAGATTTGGCATGCAAAACAGTAAACCAGGAGATACCCCTGTATCAAAAGGAGATAAGTTTAGTCTAAAACAATGTCCCCAAACTGACTTAGATAAAAACATCATGAAAGATATTCCCTATGCCTCAGCCGTAGGTAGCATCATGTATGCACAAGTATGCACGCGTCCGGATATTGCATTCATTACTGGAATGCTAGGGAGATATTTAAGTAACCCAGGTATGGAACACTGGAAGGCAGCCAAGCGAGTGTTGAGATACCTAAAGAGAACTAGGGACTATATGCTCACGTATCGGAGATCGGAACAGCTCGAGGTCATTGGATATACCGATTCTGATTTTGGAGGATGTGTCGACAGCATGAAGTCAACATCAGGATACATCTTTATGATGGCAGGCGGTGCCGTGTCATGGAAGAGCGCTAAGCAGTCATTGGTAGCCTCCTCCACTATGGCAGCTGAATTTGTCGCATGCTATGAAGCATCTAATCATGGCGTATGGCTGAAGAACTTCGTCACAAGGCTGAAAATTGTGGATTCTATTCAGAAACCACTCAAATTATTATGTGACAACAATTCAGCAGTGTTATACGCCACCAACAACCGAAGTTCGTCAAAGTCGAAGTACATTGACATTAAGTTTTTGGTTGTAAAAGAGAGAGTGGAGAAAAATGAATTATATATAGAACACATAGGTACAGACTCCATGATTGCGGATCCTCTTACTAAAGGACTGCCACCCAAGAAATTTCACCAACATGTTGCTTGTATGGGTGTAATATCTGTTTAGGATAATTAGAAAATGTGGGAGTCTGAATATGTTTTTTTTTTTTCTGATGTTCTATGTAATGCAATTGTAAACAATTTTGATGATATATATACAAGTTGCATTCAATTTCAGTTTCATTATTTCTTTCTTTAAAGTTTAAATTCTTGGCCTCATACAGTAAAGTGAAGGTGACTCAATTAGAAATAGGCACGTCTAATCACACTTGCGTGTAATTTCTAAACTATATGTCCAAATCAGATTCATGTCATTCAGTTATGCTGGCAGCGTGATTTATGTCGTTTTAGTTGCGAATAAATGTGACAAATGCCGCTTAAGTCCTTTGTTAGCATAATTGATGGACGGAATTGTTTAAGAAATACGATAAGCAAAGACAGAAAAGTTGCATGCAATAAAGTTAAGGATATATAATCAAAAGGTTGCACTTGTCCATGTGGGAGATTGTTGGATTTAGAGACGTCTAATTACAATAATAAAGTTGGACATGCGTGCATTATGATTATAATATCAAATACTGTCGCAAGATTACATTTATGTAATGATTAAAATATGCCAAATAATGTGATTAATTAAGTCATGGCATTATACGTATTTATATAAGGTTTTGGATACAAATACATATAGAACAATGTTAATCAATATAATTGTTAATGGACCGATTATAGTTGATTAAAATAATAGCAGTAATAAATACAGACTAAATAAGGAAATCAGAATTTATTCTGATTTATTTCGGTTTTTTCTGGAAGTTCCTGATTTCCAGATCCTTGAAATCCGAAATCAAGATTTCTTGGAAAACTTGTTTTCCAAGTATTAGCAAATTTCGGCTGCCCTAGGTTTGGGGTTTTTGCACTGCTATAAAAGGGCTGAGTCTCCAAGGCTTGCAATCAATCCATCATATTGTCTGCTCCATTGAAAGACAAGATACTCTGTCATAATATTTAGGGTAGCCAGAGAAAAGGATTGCAAGTTCTTGGAAGGACTCGAGAGCCAACAACTCAAGTCAAGACCAGGAGCGTATCAACCCAGAGCCTTGGAAGCTGTCTGATTGATAGCATACGGAGGCCTTTGAAGATGGAAAGTAAGTTCCGCTGTGCATTAAGTTTAATTTCTTACAAAGGAGTAGATCTTGGTTGTGGTTTAAAGTAATTAGGAAAACTCACAAAGTAAAACCAACACTGGATGGTTGTGATGAAGATGGTCCAATGCCCATTCGAAACGGATATGGGAATATGCCCCTGAGTGGCCGGACTGATACGCACCCGTTCGCAGACTTCAATGATATATCTTCTTTTATAGAAGCATAAATTGCTTACTATGAGCAACGGATTGAGTACAAAAGTGAGCTGGCGCCAGAATAATATTTTCAAAGCAAATAAGAGTTGATTAAGAAGATTAGAGAGCACCATATTACTAAAAATCAGGAGATTAGAATGAAGAAAAGTGACAGGGATCAGATTTAGGTGGTGTGAAAGACTCCGGGTTGTGATTACGAACTTAGGGGAAAAACAACGGGTTTTGGAGATGCATGAGTTATAACGAGGCAAGACAAGCCTCACACATGTAGAACTGAGTATACAAGGACTGACCATGAATGTCTGACGGCATCGATCATTGCCGATGTCATTGAGAACAACATTAAGAAATACCTATGTATGAGCATCCAAGGGGTGACAAACTGTGTATGGCAATGTAACTCCGAAATACAATCAACTGTGGATGAGTCGTGAGCTTGCAATAGCCCGGCAATTTGGGAGTTGGAAGAGTTCATACAGCTTGCTGAAACCACTGCTGATGAAAATTTGCGACAAGAATCCCGGCTCTAAGTACCAATTTCTGATTTGTCCGATACGAGATAAAAACAGAGAAATCTGTCCAAACTGTTCGGCTGATGTTCCTTAAGGTTCCTTGAAGTCCTTAAGCTCTTAATCCGTCTAAATCTGTCCAAAAGGTGATCCTCAGTGGAGATTAAGACCTGCTGCTTAGCCTTGATTTTTAATCCTCTCTCCCCTTCCTTGAGATATCAGCCTCCTTAGGAGCTCCTTGAGAGCATTTTTGGACCCTTTTTAAACTAATTTTACCCTCAGTCCACATAGTTCCGTACTGCTGCTTAAAAAAAAAATCTTTTCTTTAATATTACTTTTTCATTTTCTATTGACCTCCTTAAGCTCTTTTATGTTTCTTTTCATTTTTTAACTTCTTCTCCAAGAGACGGAACAAATCCTTAGGCATGGAAAGAAAAAAAAAAAAAAAAAGAGCTCTCTCTGACGCAGATTGTGAGCTCTCCGACATATAACTTCCAATTCTGACACAACGACATTCCCGTCAATGTGCTCTTTCCATTTACACCCCTCTTGATCGGCCTAATTAGATACGACCCAGTTGTTTTTTGCCAAATCATTTAGGGCCCAATTAGGGATCTAAAAGACATTTAGATGCCCAGTTGTATTTTGATTTCGCAAGCATATAATTTTGGGATCAGATGGTTACATATAGAAATTGATATGTTTTTCTTGAGTAAGTTTTGACTACCTGAACTAGTTGTTCACTTGCTATATGCCATACCATATAACTTACCAAAATTTTTGGCATTTTGACAGTTAATTGTCAAGTCAAAATTCAAACTAATAGGAATTATTCATTCATGCATTAATTGGTGCAGATATACAGATAAAAAGGTCTTTGGTAATGATATTATTATCCAAAGTGAGGCTATGTACTACGCATAGCGCACATTGGTCTGTACTTTGGATTAATTTTTCTATTTATAAAATTTAAATAGTCGATCTAAAATGTTCAACATGATCACTATATGAAAATATATTTGTAGATAAAATTTACATTTTTAAAATTATTTTTACTATTTTTTAAGATAGATAAACAATCACTTGATCTAAAGATGCCAGATCATTCGTAGTTATTTTCTACCTGTCTAAAGATATAGCAAGAAGTTTCTAAAAAAAATTAAAATTTAATCTGTAATAACATTTCAAGATGAAAATCATGTTGAACAGTACATATCGACTATTTAAACTTTGAAAATGAAGATATTGATCTAAAGTACGGACCAATGTGCATTATGCATGGTAAATAGCATCACTCTTAATTATACCTATAATAATAATAATGTATTCATTTGCTCCGCTGTTCATCACATACTAATACATTGCAAATTCGTAATTTCTAAACTTAATTCAATTTCTACAAACAAAACCAAATTTTATCATTTCAATAACAACTTCCCTACAAAGTTAGTATCAAGGCTTCCCAAGAACAAATAACCTTCAAATTCTACCGCGGAGGTAACAAAGGAGATCACCTTCCCATCTGAATCATAAAAAATTCTTCTAATCTTTCCATCTGCTCCTACATTCGCCACCATGGCTCCTTTTGGTTTTATCATTTGCTGAAGAGCTGGAAATGATGCCAGAATCCGTTTTGCCATAGGAGACCGACTGATCAACCCGAATCTATCCAAATCCATCTAGATAGAATGTCACAAAAGTGTTACTTAATTAGTTTTCTATGTATGTAATTTTCAACACACCTGTCTATTATAATACAGATCATTATATGTGAAATCAATGCAAGAAGCCAAGAAGCCAAGAACTGAAAGCATAAAATTGAATTCAGTGGACCTGAAGGAGGGCAATCCAGAAAGATCCATCAGGTGCGCGATTTACATTATCGGGATGTCCTGGCAGGTTGTCAATGAAAACATCTGTTTTGCCCTTCTTTTCTCCTTTTAGCCAGTGTTTCAAACATCTGAACCTAAACTTCCAAAATTGGAAAACAAATTAATCAGAAGGAGGTAAACCAGCCAGTTGTTATAAACTATATCTTGATAAAAAAAAATTTAGTTTAGTTAACAGCATCCCAGATCCACTATCACTGTGGAATATATACTGACAGAGGCAGGGCAATAATTCTAGAGCAACCCTTGTTAAGCTTTCATATCATTGCTATAGGTTTAGGATTTAGTATAGTCACATGACAGTAGCTGATATGTGGGCCCAGAGTTAATAAAATTATGCAAACAAAAATGAGCAATTTATCTTGCCTAAGTGTCTCACATACAACCAAGTAATCTTCTCCTTCGGACAGAGCTACTCCATTGGGAAAAGACAGATATAGCAACACCTCAGATGTTGTTTTTGTAGAGGGTTCATATTTGAGAAGGCGGCCGTTAGGCCGAGCTTCTAGATAGTCAAGCAACCAATCGTCGAACCCGAATTTGGAGCTGGCATCAGTGAAGTACACGGTGCCGTCTGATGCCTCGATTACGTCATCAGCAAACCTAAGAATTAAGCAGGTAAGGGATTTCTCTAAAATTGTTAAGAAGATAGAGAAATATACAGTAGGGTG
Source organism: Carex myosuroides (assembly GCA_028015225.1). Taxonomy (NCBI): domain Eukaryota; kingdom Viridiplantae; phylum Streptophyta; class Magnoliopsida; order Poales; family Cyperaceae; genus Carex; species Carex myosuroides. The sequence goes on along the minus strand of CM051486.1, from coordinate 4,183,355 downwards.
CTCCTAAATATGAAGTCCCTCGTATTTGCAATTAATTCATATTTACTACAACAACTGTAAGGAACGATGCCACTAATTTCAATGGTATTTTGCCCTCGTGTAAATTTTGGCCTGTAGAAAATACTTAATTTCAGGTTTTTAGATAAAAGCTAGAAGGAAAAAGTACTTAATTTTCTGAAAAATACTGGTCAAAAAATCATTCTTCTGCTAAAAACAAGAGGTAATTTATTAACAAAAAGATCCTTAATTTAGTTGGAACGAAATTAATTAAATTGTCAAGGTACTATTGCTTGCTGATGGACAAAATAAAATACATGATCTTCATATGAAAATGTACTTAGAAGCCAAATTTCACATTTTTTATTTTTGAACTTTTACTATTTTTTCTAAATAGGTAGATATTCACTTTTCTTGTGTTTCATCAGAATTTTTAGATCAAGTGATATTCTACCTATCTAAAAAAAGTAAAAAAAAAAATGTAAAATTTAGTTTCCAAGTATATTTTCATATGGAGATCATGTTAAATGGTTCAGTTCGACTGTTTGAACTTTAAAAATAGAGATATAAATCCATAGTACGAGTCGACCCGTAATATGCATATATACCCCGCCCATAGCCTCACTCAAATAAAATTATGAAAGGCTAATCGAAATTCATACGTGCTTTCAGAACAAGGCCAAAGATCCAAACAAGCTATCCTATTCCCTAGCTACAATTAGCGGTACCAGGTGTTTTGGAAGCATGTATTAGCTAAGAGTGCGAAAAGAACACACATCTCAATATCAAAATGTTTATCAATTTGGAGTAGGTCAAGGGGGGACATCTTACCTTATCCTTGTTCCATTGGTCACTTGGGAGGCAAGAATTGTCGCTCCTTCATCTCTAACTTTTAACAATCCCTGCATCAATATATGATCTACCTTAGATTTTTTGTACACTGGCCTCCAAGGGAATTATGCTTTTATATATATGCAACTATCTTATGCAAATTTGATCTTATTGGAAAAAGAATCAAAAGATTATAATTATATTATGCTGATCGCATGTAGTACGTCTAGATCACATTTTGGTCCGTTGTACTTTCATATAATTGTATTTGGGTTAAAACGCGTAAATAATGTTTGATTGAGGAGTAAGAAGTGAAATAAAGGACTTATTTCCGACGTAAGTTGTCAAAAATGAGAAGTAGATTACAGAAAGAGTGAGATAGAGTTACAGCGGAGAAAGTTAAATCATCTATTTAGACAGATAACTTATTATACATTTACTCCGTATCTAAGACTGTGCTCCACAACACCAGCACGGAGAGGAAGGGGAAGGAAGAGAAAGAAAGACGCGCTGCTCCGTTCCCCTCGCTACAGTGAAATCTACACTCAGATTTGGGGGTACGAATTTGGGAAGTTTGTGAAAGGCGTTCCCCTCACTACAGTAGCGTGTTCCTTCCTTTTCCGCTCCGATTATTTTCTTCTGGAGCAGGTGAATAGCGTGGGCAGCCCGGGCATGCTGGCCGTCCCCTTCGTTCCCCCTCTCTGAAGCACAGTCTAAGGCTCCTATCAGAGACACATTCATTTTCTGATTTCTATCCTCATTAGTCAGTAATTAAGTCATGACTTAAGTAACAAGTTTCAACCAAACAAAAATAACTTAAGCCACCTTAATTTTTTTTTGAAGGTTAGTGAAAATTCCACTAACATGTATATTGATTAATAAAAAGTATTTACGAAGTTTTCGACAGTCTGCTGACCGTCCCCCTAGCCCTAATTACATGGATCTCAATTAGTACAAAGCTCCTAAGCCGCCTTAATTTTAATACTCCTTAATTTTGACAAGAATAGCACAAGTAATTTCATCATCCTTAGTTTTAAGTAGCAATCATTAAAATGTTAAGAGGAGTTGAAGTTGTTGCTTGCGTTCTATGTCTGTACTCAGTACTTTTCAGGTTCAGTTCAGCAGTGAACTACTTTGAAGTTTGTTCTATTCATATTATAATTTTTGGTATCTTATAAATGTCAAAAACCAGAAAAGATAATTGCCTTCAGACCCAGTTTTTGTTGAACTGATTTCGAAATAAGTACGAAATATTGAGTACATACTTTATCGGCATCGCACAACAGAATAGCACCTGTTGACGAGGTGGCAATGCCTAGCAGTGAAGGACCCCCGACAAGCACCCACTGCTCCCACGACCCGTTTCGATGCATCCTCTCTATCCATCCATCTCTTGTTACGGTGTACATAATCCCTTCTTCATCAAAGCACAAGTCCTCTGGCCTGTTTAACCTCCCTTCCCCCAACTTCTCTGTACCCTACATGTGCAGAATAATTGATTAATATTCAAACCATATCTACTTAATAGTTAACTTGTTAGTCTGTTACAGGGAAATAAATCTGCAGTTATTCCAAAAGAATAACATGAACCTGTTATTCCGATCCCAACCGTTGATCTTTGTTGAGATTCGCGCCAGAAGAATTTTCCTTATTGTTTATGCAGAATATCCTACCTCCACAATGAATCTTGTTAAACAAAAAACAGTACAACCAATTTCTAACTTGTAAAGGTTTAAGCATTCAGCATCAACTATAGCACACAGTGTTATTTTAATTAAAACCGGTACATTAAGAAAATGACCAAACCAAAACAAGAAACACACCCGGAGGAAGTTATTGGAAGGAAAACGGAGAGAGGAGGAAGGGGGAGAAAGAGGAAGGGGAGATATGGGGCAGTGCACTGCCACATGGGTGGCTATAGCGAGCAAGGTTGCAAACGCAGCACCGGCCATGAACAACCAGCCTCCCGCCATCTCAGCACGTGTAGCTTTTCTAATTTTCTGAAATATGCTAGAGATTATACGGAGAGAGGGTGGCCTCCTCTCTTATAAATTCCTAAAATGAAATATTTGCTTCAGAAATTCAGTATAGATAGATTATTTAAGGGATAAGTTCAATGTTTTATCCAATTTAATTGGCAACATAAATGCCTTGTCTTTTGTGTGGAAAAACATCCAGGTCTATATAATTCTCAAAAAAAAATAAACATCCAAGTCTATAAAAAGAAATAAAAGGCACAAGATTTTACAATTGGTGTTATTGTTTTAGCGTAATAGCAGGTTAAAACTCAACAATTACTAGCACGAAAAGCACTAAATTTTGCATATATGATATTCTTTCACACGAAAAATAATATCTTAATTGACTAATTATATAAGACATAGTTTTTATTCAATTAATATTTATTGATGTTTCTTAACTATTGGATTTTAACAAACGGCTTTCATACAGCACATGTGATTACCCTGTGATTTATGCATAATACAATTTGAATATATTGTTACATATACACTGAGCATTACAAGTTGGGTTAAAAATTATATTGTTTACAAGATAATAAGTCTTACATGTAAATTGTCTAATAGAAGGAAAAATTATAGGTCTTACGCACAATCTTTTCCTTATCTCAAACAAAAAGATAAGAAGGAAAAATTATATTAGTGATGTGGTGAATTTTCTCTTTATGATATATATCACAAATTAATATGAGTATGACTTGTTGACTAATTACCTCAATATAGCTATCACTTATGACAACACGGCGCACAAGCTCGCAATCTAAGCCACAGACATGAATAAAAGTGTACGAACAAGGAAATATATATATTTTTGTGGACAACAGAGATACCAGAACAAATCTGCAATACAGGAAAAGTAGTTTGCAAGAGTAAAAGGTTCCGTTTAATAATTTTCCTGCCGAGAAAGTTTCCGAATGGATGCTTGCAACTCAAAGTCTCAAATTGTATGCTATTAAAATTACCTGTAGGCGCATGCGGTCACAGATCTATTTTGACTTCACATAGAGCACTAATCATATACTTTTGTACTTTATCTTCCGTAATTGTGCGATAATTAAGATGGAGTTAAAATAATAATGTCAATATCTTTACCCCTTTTCTGCAGTCACATTGGTCTCGTAATTAAACAATGAGACATGCGGCCCCACAAGGTTTACAGCACCAATGAATTCCAAATGAGAAAGAAGGCAGGCTTTGGGCTCAAATTGTTATATCTTGAGCATTCTTTTAGGGCCATATCCAAATTCCAGATATATCTTGCGAAGTTTGTGCTTGTCAAATGGCAGGGATCGATATTAGACATTAAAATTTGCAAATGGACCAACAGCAGATACGAAGCATTCAGTGAACGCCACGTGTCATTCTGTTTAGTACAGGCCCAATAGAAGCTGAGGTTTAATGGGTTCTTACAGGATTGAGCAGGGCTCTGATGGATCTAAGTTCCAATTCCTCCAGGCCCTCTTATTTTTATGGACCAGTATTTTACGGTTTGGGATTTAGTTTCAGCCGCTTTGAGATTTGAGCTAGCACAGGGGCAATATTATTTAGGCTTTGAGATTCGTACAAAGTTAAAAAAACGGTCCAGATCCATTAATTTGGGAATCATTCTAAAAAATTCTTTTGTGCAGTACCCTACTTAATACGAATTAGTAGGATACTAGTCCCACTAGTGGGCTTTTTTTTATAAACTATAATCATGATATCCCGCAATTTTTATTAATAACTTAAAAAAAAAATTAGCAAATTTGCTCTTTGTGTGCAAATATTTTTAAAAACGTCCTGATCGTCTCATGTTTGGGCGGTCCACTCTCAACACCAAACCGCCCCACAGTGGGGCGGTTAGCTATCAATACCAGACCGCCCCATGTTTGAGTATTTTTTTTTTTTAAAAGCAGGTCGTCCCTCATCCCTTTCTCCCAAACAGATCAAACCGCCCCCTCCCCTGTCCCCCTCCCTTTTTCGCTGCCAAAACCCTCCCCCGCCCCCCTCTCCTTCCCTTTTTGCTCCCCCTCCCCCTCCCCTTTCCCTTCCCCTTTCTCGCTACAAAACACGATACCAGCCGATTAATAGGAAGGCGAGGCATTGGAGCCAAACTCCTCCCTATACAAAGCACTAATCGGTTATTTTCGGGTAACCCGACACAACTCCTTTTATTTATATTTTGTGTCTTGTGATGACATTGGAGCCGAGCTCCTCTATGTTGAAATGTTGTTTGTTGTGCGATTGGGGCGATTTAGGATTAGAGTTTAGGGTTCTTGGTTTAGTTACGTTGTACCGAGTCGTAGAAATTGAATTGTTAAATATCTGTGCGGGTTGTTGATTTTCCCGACGTGATTGATGTATGGTATTTTACCGAATTTTTTTTAATTTAATTTGCAATAGTAATTCTTATTAATTATTGTAAATTGTAAACTATTTAAAATACAAAGAAGTTTCTATTTTAAATATTAGGAAGCTCTTTTTTAAAAATTTCTATCAGATTGAAACGACGACTCATATCTCATTCCACACGATCAGGTATTGCACTGGGTCTGAATTATTTTATTCTTTTCCAAATCACTTGATCTGAATTGAGCAGCACGTCAGCTGGTGCTCCGAGTACTGAGATGGACTCGAGCGCGATGAGTTAGCGACAGCTGGCACTTGCTCCTGGAAAGAATAATGTATGGATCTGGTCTACTTGTTTTTGTAGCAGAAGTAGCTTCCCAATTTATTATAAACAAAAAAGTGAGTAAATGATCAAAAGGTGCGCAAATTATTTAATGAATATATGTTTTAAGCTCATATTGCTACAACTTAACATTTGGCAGAAATAATATTTGACTCATAAAAGAGGGGGGTCTTGACTACTGATACCCCTATGTTGTTATAATCTATCTTTGCATTAGTATTTAGGTCAAAAATTAGGAAGAACAATGTGAACAATTGTTCTCATATTTCTTCACAAACAATAAATCAACATATATATTTTATAATTTTTGAATCTATTTTAGGCCAGAAGAAGAATTTATCATAATAAACGGGTCAAATTAAGTGCAATAAATAATTTATTCTTTGCATCGTTGAATCGTTGATTTAAAAAAAAATAAGAAAAGAGTAAAACTTTATGATTTATGAAAGATGGAAAAAATGGTCTAAATATTAGCAATTTTTTTTAAAACCATTTTTTTGTCATTTTTTTATAAATCATTAAAAATAATAAAAGTTAATATTATATAAATTCATTATATAATCAATTTATTAAACTACTTAGATCGAAATTTAAAATTTATACGATAGATTTTTTAGACCGTAACACAAAAAGACTCATGCTATCGTAATACCTAAGTCTTAAAATACAAAAATTCATGCGGGACATCACTTCGAAGAAAAATTAACGGTCCAAATTTAGTATTAGAGCACAGGTTTCACCGGCCCAGAGCGTTCCCACTATCGACCTATACACCGAGCCTAACTGAATTTTTCGTTGGGCACCAATGCATCATTCTCCATCTTTGCACCGATTCACCGAACTTATCTACCGATGTGGCACTGACGCGGCCCCACCTTCTCTGATTATATACCCCACCAACCCTCAATCATTAGCGTGGGCCCCACTCTCTAACTCCTTCCCCGTATTTAACCCCTTGCCACATCGGAGAGAGAGAAGCATCGAAACCAAAAACAGCAAAAGGGAAACCAGGAAAAAACAAATCCGAAACGGAAAGAGGTATCTCCAAAGAAAGAAAGAGAGAGATACGCGGAGGGGGTTAATTTTGTTGAGAGATTGGTTACAGCAGAGTGATTTTAGGAGTATTTAACTGGATTATGGCCATGGCAGAATTGTTAGCAAGCAAAGAAGGGGAAGAGGAAAAAGCGAGTGAGAAATCCTGTTTGGGAGAAGGAGAGATAGATTAAGAGCTCGAAATTAATCCAATCTCCTTCTTCCTTCACTCTTTCGTGTCACAGATCAACACATTTTAAGGTACTATTTCCAGTATAAGGAGTTTGTCAGTTTCCCTAATGAGGAAATTTCCAAATTAATTATTCTCTGTTGTCCGTTCTACTATATTTTTTCTTTATTACATTGAGTCCTGGACTCGTAGAGAGCCTTGGTGTTTAATAAATTTATGTTTGGCTTAGATTATGGTACTTAAGCGATATTTTTACAAACAAAGAGTTTTTATGAACTTTGCTGTCGTCAATTTGATCAGAGTCGTTTACCAACAAACAAAAAGAATTGATCTATTCCAAATATCCATTAGAATTGAAACATTCTCTTTATGTATTAAGTTGGTGTAAGTCGTTCATTCATATAGAACAAGAACCGCATCAATTTATTTTTATCTTAAGTCAACAGATAAAAATATGCAAGGAATTCTTTTTTTCAATTATACAGGACCAATCTCATTTCCAAATCTCTACTTCATCTCAGCACCAATGAGTCCGATGATGGAGGTACCCGATACGACTGCACCCGCGCAAGAGCTGGAAACCGCGAAATGCGAGTGCTGCAGCCTGGTGGAGGAGTGCACGCCTAGATACGCGAACCAAATCCGGCAGACATACGGTGGCCGCTGGGTGTGTGGCCTGTGCGGCGACGCCATCAAGGAGGAAAGAATTCGCTCTCTCACACCGATCTCCATTGAGGAGGCCGTGACCCGCCACGCCAATTTCTACCGCGGTATCCGCATGCCACCACCTGAGGGAGGCGAGGTGCTGGTAGCAGCTCTCTCCCAGCTGCTCCGACGGGGCCTAAGCGGGTCGCCGCGTGCTGTCAGGTCCTCGCCAAATACTCCAAGGACGAAAATGGCAACCCCTTTCATGGCAACATAGCTGTGCCTGATGGGGCTGTCTCGCAGCGAGAGCAGCTTGTCTGCGCTTACTAAAACAATCTGATAGGAAGAGGAGAAGAATAGAGAGTATGCATCCATTGTTGGATGATTTTAGGTAACTATGTGTGTAGAATTAGTCTTGTTGATCTCTCATTCAATTCACTTCCTCTTCTTTTGGGTAATTAAGTTTAATGTAGTTATCGGTTTAATTAGTTTTATATATTATAATGGAACAAGAACTTTTGGGCAAGTTCTTGACCGTTTTATTTTCCCCTTTCAGTTAAAAAAGATTGTAAAGAGTATTTATAGCAGAGTTAACAAGGAGCTACACCAATAAAATTAATTAGTTCTGGTTCGGTTGCATTTCCGGATTCAGGATGAATTCTCTTTTTTACTATTTTGTAATGAATAGTTTTGATCTTTTGAGCATGAGCTGATTCAACTTTTAAGATTCTGGTCCAAAATTACCAGTACATTGATTGCTATTTTAAAACTAGAGACAAATTTACATTGTAGTCATGTAGTCCAAGGCGGCTCTTTTGTCAAATTATTTAGCAATTTTGGAAGCATCGAGGACAATATATGAAAGTGACATAAAGATATGTTCTACTTTTTTCGGGAAAAGATATAAAGAATTCACAAAAGGAAAACCTTGTTTTGGTGAAAATATGATTACATGCGAAGGCGAAATTTTTTTTGTTACCACAGGAAAAAAATCAAATTAAATCGTTACCACTCTCGTTTGGCCCGTATCAATTCTACCACCCACGCTAACTCAGTTCGCGCACCAAATAGGCTGGTGCGCACACTGGGTTGGCGCACACGATGGTGCGCTGACTGGGTTGGCGCACCAACCTCTTCTGCTTATTAAGGCACCAACTTAGTATACTGTGCTCATTTCATTCGACCCAAGGCAGCAGGCAGCAAAGAACATTCTCGCAAAGACCAAAGAGTAAGTTTTTTTCACTCTAGTCCTTTATATTTTTGTAATTATTTAATTACTTTTTTAATTTTTTGTAAATTTATTAAATGTTGGGTTTGTTCTGTAATTCAGGTAACTATGATTGGAATTGCTTGTTATTTTGGTGGTGAAGTACAACAAGGGCCCAATGGTGCTTATTACAGTACCCAACCCCAGAAAATGTTCAATATCGGTTCGGATTTAGATTTCGCCGGTATAACTAGGGAAGTGTACCAGGAACTTGGTATTGGCCCGAATTATTACGAACTGGTAATTTCCGCTAGAATTAATATTGGCCAAGGCAACCAAACATGGTTCCAACAACTCCCTGTACTAGACGATAGCAGTTGGGGGTTGTATACCCAAATGACATTGAATTTGACAACACCTTTCAAGTTCCTAGAGTTATATGTGGTTGCCAACCCCAGACAGAACCGTAGACAGAACCCTAGACATAACCGTACACAGAACCCTAGTCGGGGCATGGATCAGTCAGTGACGGGTCCTACTCGGGCCCTAAATGGAGGCTGGTCCTAGTCGGTCCCCATCCATGGAGGCTGGTCCTAGTCGGTCCCCATCCACGGGGGCTGGTCGTAGTCGGTCCCCATCCGTGGGAGTTGGTTCTAATCGGGGCCGATCTCGGGTTCCATCCTCCAGCTCTAGCCGGAACCGATCTGAAACTCTAGAACCACGTTATTATACTGACAATACAGACGATGATCCTGAAGAACGGGAGGCAGAGGAAAATTGGGATGCTAGTGATGACGGTGGGCAGACAATAGATCACAGTGATGAGGAAGACAATCGTCCCGTTCTGGGTATGCGAAAGTGGCCGATATCGGGTCGTGGAGAGAGACACCCGTTTTCAGCTTTTCATGACACTTCGGGGTTTGAAGAGGCTGACCACATTTTTTTTGCGGGTTCAGAGGTTCGTTTTTGAACTTATATGAATTTTTTATTTCTTTGAAAATATAATAATTTAATTTTTTTGAATTTTCAATTAGGTTGGAGAAAGAACAATGGTTTCTGAGGGGATGACGTACAACGACAAGGATCAAATGAAAGAAAAAATCCACCACTGGCACATACAGAAAAATATCGAGGTCATACAGACACACAGCGACAGAGTAAGGTTGAGGTTTAAGTGCAAGGGCGACAAGTGCAAGTGGAAGTTGGTTGCGAGGGCCACAGGCTTTGGTAATACTTGGGCATGGGCATGGGGACCGTGTATCCAAGCCTTCAGAAAAGGAACATTACCGGTATTTCATGAGGTTGGCATGGGCATGGGGACCGTGTATACAAGCAGTAGGTCACCTCAGACCCGTCATCAGTATCGATGCTTGTTTCTTGTCAGGTAGATACAAGGGCAAGTTGTTGATTGTCACCGGATATGATGCGGAGAACCAGTTAATCCCACTAGCATTTGGATTGGTAGAGAGCGAAGAGTTTGAGAATTGGGGGTGGTTTATGAAGTGGGTGCGGGATAATGTAATTGGTCCGAATAGGTTCATGTGTGTGGTCTCTGACCGGCACAAGGGCATAAAAAAGGTGTTCATTCAAGATGATTTGGGTTGGTCAGAGGAGAACGGGCAGTGTGCCCACAGGTTCTGTTCTCAACACGTGTTTGAGAATTTTGGAAAGCACACTCAGGATAAGGTTGCTTCTAAATTCTTCAAGATGATGGTTAAAAAGAAGAAGCGAAGAAGATTACAGGATGGCCTTGATGCAATCGGAAGGCGAAATCCTGATTGGCTGACATACTTGGATACATGTGGCAAGTATAATGAAAATGACGAGGAAGAACCAGCTAAGCCATGGAAGGTTTATCAAGCTATGGACGACGGGAGTCGTTGGGAAATAATGACCAGCAATGGTTCTGAATCGCTGAACAATGTCTTCAAAACTTCTCGCAGGTTTGTTATTCACAATTCCCATAGTTTACTATTAATGAAATATTTTAGGTTATCTTTATTTTAACTGTAAATTGCAATTCTCGTAGGTTACCGGTTGCTGCAATTATTGAGGAGACGTTTTATAAGTGTGTCACATGGTTCGTTGAAAGAAGAGAGAAGGCCGTGCAATGCCAACAAGAAGGTCAACTTTTCTCCACTCGTACGCACTTGAAGCTGAACAAGCACATCCGGAAGACTAACAAAATGAGCGCGGTTCCATTCAATAGATCCGGGGAATTCATGGTGACATCACATGGCGAGAAAATCCCATTTGACATAAAGGCAGGCAAATGGGTGTACACGTCCCGAGACTGTAGGTACCAGGTCGTTGTGCAGAACGACCATGAGGTGCAATGCTCTTGCCAAAAGCCTCAGCTCACCGGAATACCATGTGTTCATGTGATGGCAGTGTGTCAAATAAGGTACGAATGTGTGTTAAAATTTCATAATAATCTTGGATGATGAAACTTACAAATGTGTGAAAAATATAGGAACTACGATCCAAATGTCTTCGTCAATTACTACTACAACATCCAAACGCTTATCGACACATGGAGTGGAGAATTCCACGTGTATGACAATCAAGGTGATTGGCCGCCGCACGAAGGGGATATCTTAACGCCAGAGCACCGGTTAGTGAAGTTGGGTCGGAGAAGACACAACAGGATCCCAATGTGGATGGACATACTGGAAGGAAGGAGAAGGGGTCACGAGACCAACAGAGCTACCCTCGAAAGGAATGCGAGAAGAAGAAGGGATGCTAGGAACCGTACCCAATAATGTCATGGTTAGGGTTTTCTGTTTATGTATTAAGGTTAGGGTTTTCGGTTATGTATTATGTATTATGGTACAAACTTTTGGTTTTGTATTAAGGTTAGGGTTTTCGGTTATGTATTATGTATTATGGTACAAACTTTTCGGTTTTATGTATTGTGTGTTATGTTTTAATATACTATCGTTGTGTGTTATGTTTTATCTATGGTGTGTTCTAATGTTTTAATGTATTATGTATTACGGGATATGAGATATAAAATACGCAACATAAGAAGTAATATGAAAATAATATCTAAATACGCAACATAAAACTAATCGAAATAACGATCTAAAATACGCCACATAAAAATAATACTGAGTTGGTGCCTTAATAGGCAGAAGAGGTTGGTGCGCCAACCCAGTCAGCGCACCATCTTGTGCGCCAACCCAGTGCGCGCACCAGCCTATTTGGTGCGCGAACTGGGTTAGCGTGGGTGGTAGAATTGATACGGGCCAAACCAGAGTGATAACGATTTAATTTGATTTTTTTCCTGTGGTAACAAAAAAAATTTCGCCATGCGAAGTGCAAAATAAACAGCGTCAATCCCCCAGCACCTTAGCAGCCTTGTTTCAATATATCAACAAGGAAAACTAACCGCCTCTGGTTATACATAGTTTGTAATTCAGGTTGAGTTTTAAGGTTTTTGAAGTTATTTTTAAGGTTAAGTTTTAAGGTTTTAAGATAAGTCAAATTATCGAAAATTTCAATTGTTGAATTAATTTTAATTATTAATTATATCAAATATAATTATAGTAAATATTTATTTAACTTTTTAATAAAAAACTTTTATTAATTAATGTGTGGGATATATATATATATATAGAGAGAGAGAGAGAGAGAGAGAGAGAGACGAGAAATGAGAGGTAGCATGGTTGGCTAGGAAAAAAGTCATAGGACTGTTGGTTGCCCAAAGGTTGATAGTTCGATTTCCCCTCACGACTTCGCAACCTCTGTTTTACTTCCTTCTCATATCTTCATTTTCAAAATTCAAACATTCAATATGAAAAATTCAACAAATTCTCTATATTAAAATGTGCCTAGAGACAATTTTATATTTTTTGGAACTTCTTTGCTATTTGGTTAGATTTTTTTTAATTGTTGTTTTAATATGATAAAAAATTAGTACAAAGTTCTTAAAAACAACGATTTTAAAAATCTAAAAAAATAGTAAATTTTGCATGCCTTTATAAATATTAAGATTTTTTTTAGAGATTTTAGCCATTTCTTGTTTAAGCATAATATTATAATTTTGTTCCCTTCAGGCATATTTGGGCGGTTTTTAAGAACAATTCCGTATATTTTATAAAGGCACAAATAAAAAAAAAATGACAAAGTAGCATTTTACACGCAGAAGGGAGATTACGTGGAAGTAGTACAGACTTTTTACTGCTTTCTCCGGTCAATGTTATCATAATACTAGCAAGTGGCCTCGCTTTGCTTCGGCAACTGTTTTTCAGGCAGAGAAATGTATATAGAGGTGTTATGTTTATGTAATTAGTTTTGTACGGCTGAAGGTGGTTAGTTGCTTAGACATATTGCAAAAATTGTATAGGTGGCAGATCATCTTTTCATTTTCATACAACAAAAACTTCACAATAAGTAGGATTGGTCTACAAATTATATTTGGAAGAGGGATAGCAATATGCTGTGTAAGCATGCCATCCCTTTGCGACAAATCTTCCAAACATATTTTCTTGTCGGGACAGTATAAGTTAATTGTTTTGTTGAGGTTCATATCAACACAAAATAGTATTTACAACTAACAAAATATGTCAACATTTCATTAAAGCCAGAGCGTGGTTATTCATCCTCTTTTGCTTTGCTGCTGCTTTCACCACTGTTTAAAATGAGAAATTAAGTAATCCATGAGACATTCATTGCATTCTACTAACAAAATATGTCAACGTTTCATTAAAGCCAGAGCATGGTTATTCCTCCTCTTTTGCTTTGCTGCTGCTTTCACCACTGTTTAAAATGAGAAATTACATAATCCATGAGACATTCATTGCATTCATAGTTTTCAGTGGTGTTGAAATTGACTAAATGTTGTTCTGAGATATAAACCAGCCCTTAGTTTTTTTATGAATTGTGTAGAAAAAGGTCAAATTGTGAAGGCAATGGATATTGTACATAACATGATTTTTGAAGGGCATCAGCCTCATGTTATAGCCAATAATATTTTTATTGATGGACTGCGCAAGAAAGGTGCAATTGAGAAGGCAATGTACATTCTAAATACTGCTATTTCTAAAGGGCATTAGTCTCATATTGTGACCTATAACACATTTATTGTTGGGATGTGAAATAAAGGTAAAACTTATAGGGCAGTTGATTTTCTGAATAATATATATGATTTCTAAAGGGCACCGGGCCGATGTTATGATCTACAATATTTTTATTGATTGACTGTAGAATGGTGAAACTGATATTATGAAGCACAATAGGGAAGATCTTATTCAAAAAATAGTGGTCAATATCATATAACAGCCTTTTTGGTTGTGCTCTGTAAAGTTTTGCGTATTGTTAAATATTATATGAACATAAGATTTCATTACCTTGTTCGTTGCTTTTTGGATGGTTCTTGTTTGAATAGTTGTCTTCTTGCTTTATTTGTCTCAGAAGCTGCTGGAGGTTTTGGCTGTGATTCAAAGCTGCAGGAACAAATTAGTTGTAGAGATGGATTAAATAGTGAATTAGGAAGAAGTCATAAGAAACACGCATATAATTGTAGAGGCGACTCCCTAGGCTCTATTGATCCTAATATTACTTCTTCTTGTTGAAAAGTTTAGAAGCGACTCCCTAGGCTCTACTGATCCTTTTGTTTTTCATTTTTTTCCCATGTTGCTCATAACTTGGAAAAAAGTGTATTTCTCTTTTCCTTCATATTGTTTTATTTCAATGACAGGTTTGGAAAGTAGTATATGTTGTCATGCTACATGCATATACTCTTTTTTGCCTCATCCACGCTAGAAAATAGCAACCAGTGATAATTTATACAACAAATACTTTGCTTTAAGATAGCCAATAGGACAACAAACTAAAGAAATAAATTTCACATGCTTATCAAGAGATTGAATCAACAGGAAACAACTCTTAACTGAAATTGAAGTCTTTGCACTATGGCTCAGGCGAAATGATTTTTAGAATAATATACAACATGAAAGTACCAGTACCAGTACCAGTAGGGCCTCTCCTAATCTCTTCTTATTGTTTCTTTCTTATACTCCAGTGTGTCCTATAAGGAAATTCAAACATTAATGATGTACACATATCGCTATTTTCTCCTAAATTACTATTTGACTACAATTTTCTAAATTTCACCAAATTTGGGTCTTCAATGCAAGGATACAAATATTTTTCGGTAATTACAAATGAAAGAGGCAAGTTATCAGGTAAGGTGATTCTTATTTCAAAATTATGATAATAAAGGAGGGGGGGCAAAAAGAACTAATTGAGTTTCTCAAGCTTTTCATGAGATTTATTGTTCTCATTTTCATTTGGATGCAATCTGATACCAGCCAAGCTAGGTTCTCTAACCTTATCGTCACAGGAAATAGAATCGCATATGAAAAGAGCCAAAGATAGTCTGGTAAAATAAGAAAGAATAAAAAAAATAGAAACAATAAAATGTAGTAGATTGAGCACAAATTGAATATAATAGAATAGAAAAATAAGAGTAAATTACATCAGAGATTCCAGAATAAAGCATATCAACTAATTGTAAGAATATAATTCTTGTAAGAATATCAACTACTGGGTGTCTTTAATTGGAAAAATAAATTCCAACAAAGCATTTAAACAATTCGGTCAATATGCGATTTTCTAATTTCATGTTCATTTACATACATAGATAGGGTACACCCTCAAACTCCTGAACTGAACAACCACATATCAATTTGAAATGAAATGATCAACCACATGCATTCCTATGTATCACAATTGATAAAACTCTACCATCTTTTTTTTTTTTCTAAATCCTAAAACTAATTGCACTTTTCAGAGAACATATTTGAGACAATTTTGAAACATGATCAAGAAGTTGGTCGTGATAGGCGTGGCGAGTCAAAGACCAAAAAATAATAATTTTCTTATGAAATGAAACCTACAAATATAACTCCGGTTAGATTTCATTTCTAGCTTACTCTAATTTTGTTTGAGAAAAAATACTTAGTTATTGTTGCTGCCAGTTCACTGCATCTATGAAGCTAATGCTTCTCTATCCATTGCACTTGTATTTCCATATATAAGAATATGCTTTAACCAATAATAAATATTACTAGAAAGCAAGCAAGACAATGACAATGAAGAACCTCACAGCCATTGCATTAGCTTTTTATCTTTCTTTTTATTTCATACATTTAATTTATTTATTTATTTTTGCCTATGATTAAATCTATTTATTCAACCGTGGGATGGTGACTAGGTGAGATTGAGACCCGTAATTTGTGCCCCAAATCAAGCAGCAAGTAATTATCTTGATTTCAAAGTCACTTCCATTTGCTGTTGTCTGGTGAAATTATTGAACTACCAAGAATTGTTTGTCCCCTCAATTGGCTATATCTAGTTGGCATGATAGTGATTCTTCTTTGGCTATGATAAACCATGCAAGATTTTTTTTTTTTCCTTTTTTCTTAAGTAAAAGAAAAAAAAAAGTTGGAGATGAAGTTATGTAACTATTTAATATTCACAAAAATTCTCTATTCAAATTTTGAATATATGAACTTTTACATCAAGGACGAATCTAAGAATTTAGCCAGAAATAGGCAAAAAATAATAAGAGTACAAATTTCAACCTTCAGCGAAAAAAGAAGAAGCCAAACTAATGATGTAGCTAATTAAAAAGAAAATAAAAAACAAGCCTGGGCTTTACGGTCACATCTATCTTTTAATTTAGAACTAATTCATGCTATGAGACGAGTTTGTGTAATTCATTCCAACTATAGAAATGGTCAACTCCTTTCACATCCTAACTAGTTGATTAGTTTCCTCAACAACAACAACAACAAAAAAAAACTAGTTGATTAGTTGGAATGAATTGATTAATTATAATGACTTGACGAATGATGCTTCTTTTTTATTGCGGTCCATGATTAGCACAAATCCATTATAATGATTTTGTAGATTTCAATTGAACGCATGGTATTAATTGGTGGATGCGTTATGTAATGCGACCCAAAAAATGCCCCTCTTTTCTTTTTTCCCCAAACAATTACTGTCATGTTAAAAGTAAATATTATTACCACGCCAAAATCCATTGTTCCAAAACAAAATAAAAATGAAGCAAGGAACCTCCGAAAACTACAAACTCAAACGTTAAAAAATGCATTTCAATAAAATGGAATAACATATAACAAACCTAATTTTCCAGCATAAAATCAACATATGCACCGAATTTTGCAACAACCGGTACACGCAGGACAAACACAGGTTTCAACAAATCTCGAACAGGAACAGACGCACCCGCAAGAGCACTCGGGACAAGGGCTCAAAGGATCAAAATTGCAGGAACTGGTCTTACAGCAATTGCACCCGGTACAGCCTACGCGGCACCACCGGCAACAAATAATGTTCTCGAGTGGCATGCAACAACATGTCTTAGGTTGCTTGGGGCATAATAGGCAGCCTCTGGTGCAGCAAATCCAACCCCAGCTGCAACACAGTATGGCTCTATAAAACATTGAGTACCATGTTAATTGTACATTTCATGTAAAATCTTACAATTTTTGTAAAAGCCCAAAGATATGGGCTTAATTGTTTAATTGAGGCTGGAATATGTTGCCATGCCCAAATTCAATAAACTTACAAAATAGTAAACCATATCAAACCGTTGTTAAGCTCTCCAATAATAAATTTTATGGGCTGGGTTGTTCATTCTTCTCTGTTTATGGGATGCATGTGGAACGGCCTAATCTGGCCCCAATGAAACCTTTCTGCCATTTTTCTTTCCTTCTTATAAAATCTCGTTCAGGGAAGATAATTTACTAATTATAACTAAAAGTATTTTTTGTCTTTAAAAAGAAATTAAAATATTTTTAATCATAGGTCAAAATATCAAAAAATAGAAAAGTACACGTGCCGAAAAAATGCAAAATGCATGATGAGGTATAAGGTGCCAAAAAAAATGCAAAATGCAAATGCTAGTAAGCCTGGTTTGCTTACCAGTTCATGCTACCATTGTACCAGGGCAGCTTACTAAATAACATTTGTATGAAACGAGTGGATATTAATGACATTAGCTGTGCCATAAAGTACCTGAATATATTCCAAATACTGTATGAGTTATTCCTCTTCTCATATCTGCTTAATTAATCAATAAATAACATCAATTAGGAACATCAAAGTGTTGACATGCATGTAATTTAATGTAATGGTAACATAGAGAAGTTCAAAATACCCTACACCTTTATTAGTGGATCAGATTTTGTGCTGACATATTCATTCAACCTGCACACATATCAATTTATTAAAACCTTTCAATCATTAAAATAAAAAAAATTATTAGGAAAGATTTGTACATTTTGGGTTGTTTGCAGTTAACTCCACAATTTTCAAAACTCAGGAGTGTTCTTTTACGTGCTTTTGGAGTCATCCTTGCCCAAAGGTTAAATAAATTGTTCTGATTCAATAGTATGGATCTAACCAATGATGGCTAAGTTACAAAACCACAAGGGAACAAGGTTGAATAAATTGTATTTTGTGTTCTGTGCACAACCACAGAACATGATAAATTGTTGTTGTGCTCTTCAGTATCAAATTTTATCCCTCTGCACAAAATAGAGATATAGATATTTCTAAAATAATTTCACTATTAACTTTCACTTCAATTAAAACATAAGACTGATTATAAAGATTAAAGAACAACAATTAAAAGTTCTAATACATACTCTTTACAACATCTGGAAGCAGGTACTGTTCCTTCCATCGAATTCAGCTCACGCTGCACAAAATTATATCCATTATTATTTAAGAATGTACCAAAAAAAGAATACATTGTAACAACGAATTAAACTTATGCCTCCTAACCTAGCTAAGTATTAGAGGAAATTATTTACAATCCACTAACGATCTGACAATGATGGCCCCCCCAAAATATGCTTAAATATATCCAAGTAATTCATCTTGTAAATATCATATATATTAAATAAAATGGCATAAGTATGGGGAAGGTTGTATATAAAAAATGTATATGAATATGGTTATGTTTATGATTGATATAACATTAATGTTAAAGATCGATGCACTTACCATCTAGAATGGTATTGTAATAAAAATTAACGGTGTCACTGGATCTCTTCCGTCTTTTGGTAATAAATTTTTTTCTAAAAATTCTGCTCTGCAAGACTGATTGCTGTGACACTAGGCTCAAATGGAAATGCTTTTTAACTTTACAAATCACTCACATTTGTATGTGTTTGATTTTGCAAAATAATGAGGCGCTTCCAACTTTTTTTTCATTTTTATTTACAAGAAATAGTTCATTTATATGATACATATGCCTTGTTTTTATGGTACATATGCCTTGTTTTTATGGTCTTGCTAACAAGAAAACAATGACAAAAGGTTCATTAGTCCAAATTCACAAATAAACCTAATCATAATTATTGTAGAATACATTCACAAAATCAAAATAATATAAGTAATACTAGAGAAGTAAACAAGACCTTCAAAAAGTCAATCTCCTGATTGAGAGACTGAACAGCCACCTTTAGCCGGTGCTTCCCACACACATCCGGATACTCCGGTGGCGATTTCGGGTACGGCGGTGTACCCAACCTGTTATCCCCCATGAACACAGAATCAACCCAACAAAAAAACAGTATCAATTCTCTTGTTACTTTAGAGCGAGAAGAGATAAGGATGGTTGTCACATGTGGGAAATGCATGGGAGGAAAGGAGTCAAGTAGGGAGTGGTAGGGACGCTTCTCTCTGAGCTCTCTGATGCTTTCTGTACACTGCTTTCACTGCCCATTAGTTATGAGAGAGAGAGAGAGAGAGAGAGATGTGAGGAGGAGAGTATGATAGAGAGGATTGAATTTTTGCCGTTTTTGGCGGTGATGATGGGGCCGAGAGATTGATGAGAGTCGGTCAGAGGGGAAGTTGTAACTTGCACTCCATTAAAAAAACAAATGGAGACGCTATTTTCATAATTATCTTCACTTTCTTTCTACTCACTTGATCTTGAGTCCGGATCCTTTTATATAATGTAATGTTTGAATTTCAATTCAGACCGTCTGATGAGAATTCGAACTAATTCGGTTTAAACTTGTAATGCTGGAGATCTTTTCAAATTTCATACTACTATTATACTATATAACGAACGTACCAAATTCAAACTAAAAATTGAGGTATCTTTGGTGATATAAACTCATCGATCTCCCTCTTGTATGTACTTTTCTCTTTTATCTTCCTCCCATTATCTCTGTTAGATGTTGTATCATCAAATGAATTACATTAGTGGTTGTTTTTACTTAAAAAAAAATGAAATGGAGGTCTAGCTTTCTAAATCTATATCCCTATTATTACCACAAACTCACAAAGGTCCTCCATTTAGATTTTGAACTTATGAACTTTCACTCTTGAGGACATGTGCCTTTGCCACTTGAACAAATACCAATTCTCATTGTTTTTTACTTTTTAATGTAGTCAATCCATTTGACAAAAATTAACTACAAAACTTACTAATTTTTTGCAGAGTTTACTTATACAAAAAAATTATGTTTACAGTGAATAAAGAATTGATTAAGAAATTTATCCTCCAAGGATGTTGTAAAATTATGTATAAATTAAGTTTATAATTTTTTTTTATGAAATGTGACAACTATGTGATCTTGAAAATTATTAGAACTTAAAGAGTTTACAATGATGACATTTATGATGATTGAAGATGAATTTCTTTTTCAAATAACAATTGGTGATTACCAACTAAAAAGTTTCACTAAGTAAAAATAATTAATACAGAAAAAAAATAAAGTGATGTTTTGATATTTTCAATAACATTACAGTTTTCACGCAATGACAATAAACTATCTCATAATAACATTTAAATAAAAAAAATTCATCAACAATGATAAAGAAATGCCTCCCCCTATTTGAAAAGAAAAAAATATACGTCGATTCATTTCTTTTTATAATGCATGATGCTCAGTGTTCCAAATGAGTTACATTGTTGTGTCTTATTAAACCTCGATTAAGAAATCAAGAATCTCCAATTATATAATGCAAAGTTGTATACAACACACAAGTTATATTTTGTGAGAAAATCCAATAATTCTCTTGCTAGAAGATTTTCTATCATGTTAAACGGTTCAGCAAAAGAAGCCAACAAAAAAATCTTAGCTTTTAGAATTTGGATCCCTCAAATCACTGATTTTTATTGGAGGAACAAAGCTTAGCCTTAGTACAAATGAAAAATGAACTGATACCTCCGGATCAAACTCAAACGGAGATGAGATGAAGAGACAGCAGGGCTATTTCCTAAATTGGGCCTGCATGATGGGGTCGAGAGCACGATTCCAAGTGGCCGATGAGCTGAGCGACAGAAGCACTGCTGAGGGTAATAATGTCATTTTATTTCTCTATTTCTTGTCGCATCTCTGGACCTCAATCCTTTTTTTTGTGAGTGCAGGAAACGCCCGTAGGGCCGTAGGCTCTCTGGACCTCATACTAGTATGAATAAAGAAAGCAGAGAAGGGAGGGGCCGGATGTACTTAAATGACACGTGGCAGACAATTATGGTGGTGCACAATTTTTTATTTATAGAAATTGATTAAAATTAATAAAAAAGATAGCATGTTTTGAAATTTCGATATCAAAGAAACAGAATTATTGATTATATTACTTTAGTCAGTTTAAAAAAAAAATCAGATCAATAATTCAGTTTTGTTACATTCAAAATGTCTTGTCATAGAAAATTCATTGATTTTAAAAGAACATAATCATTTATATGATTTCGGATCGAAATTTCAAGGTAATCTATTAATTAGTGATTTCTGTATGAGTGAGGCTACGGTGCTATGCATAGCACGGATTTGGTCTGTGTTATGGCTTAAAATTTGACTTTTTAAAATCCTAACGGTCGATCCGAACCGTTCAACATGATTATAAAATGAATATGTACTTGCAAACCAAATTTTACATTTTTTTGAATTTTTTACTATTTTTTTAGATAGGCTGTTTTTGGATGGTCTAGAATGTTCAGATCAAGTGATTTTCGAAAAAATAGTAAAAAAATTCGAAAAAATGTAAAATTTGGTTTCCAAGTACATATTCATTTTATAATCATGTTGAACGGTTCGGATCGACCGTTAGAATTTTGAAAAGTCAAATTTTGAGCCGTAGCACGGACCCAATCCGTGCTATGCATAGCACCGTAGCCTCACTCTTTCTGTATTAGTATGAAGACAATCCGGAAAAAATATTATATTTTTTCATATTTAAGAAAGCGAATTTATATCCGTTTACTTTATTAGTAATTGAAAAATAATTTGGAATTTATAAATTGTAGGCTGATATTAATTTATGTATTTTCTAAGGTTTATGAAATATGAACTTATTAAGTACATAATATCTTGTTGTGCCTCACAAAAATGACTGGTTTATTAATTATTATATGGTATTATATTTCTATTTTTATGAGGATGTAAGATAGTTCCTGTCCCCAAGCCCGATATTAGGATCATCATCGGGGATTCAGGGGCGAATTCAGATCCAGTGCATTAACTCAATTTTTGAGTTTTGATTAAAACCGTCCAAGATGTTCTAATACGAATTTTGAAGAGCCTGGACCCCACAAATAATACTGGCCCCCTGCGCTACCACCGAATAGGCACCGTACACGTCTAAACTCAAAAATTGGGTTACTTTAGGGGATCCGGACTCTTCAGGGGCGGGGCGGTTCGAAGAGCATTGGACCGTAAATTCAGTATGATATTCGGCCGAAATTTTTTTAGTTACCACAGTAAAAAAAAATAGAAATTAAATGATTACCATCCAGCCCCAGCCCAAGTTATTTTCAATTCTACCACCTATGCGGATTCAGTTCGCGCATCAAATTGGGTTGACACGCGGACTGGGTTGGCGCACCAATTGGTGCTCTAACTGGGTTAGCGCACTAAAATTGGTGCAAAATTAGTGCTCAAACGAGATAAAACGTATCGAAAAACAGTAAAATTTTCGGAACACTTGGTGCTCTAACATAGTTAGAGCACCAGTTGGTGCGCCAACCCAGTCCGCGCACCAATCCATTTTGGTGCGCAAACTGGGTCCTCGTGGGTGGTAGGATTGGAAAAAACTCGGCAAAAATGGTATTCATCTAATTTTGATTTTATGCTGTGCCTAAAAAAATTTCGGAATATTCGGTCGGAGTTATTTGATCAACATTAAAATTTGTGCAGACAGCTTTCAAATTTATAGAAATCAAGTGTTCATAAATTTATAGAAATCAAGTGTTCATAAATTGAGATGAAGTATAATTTGGTCCAACCAGATATCAAACCAAATTATACTTCATCTCAATTTTTAAGTGGCAGATCTGAATTGGGCCGTTCGATAAAGCCCGGATCAACTTAAATCGTGAATGAATTCTATATAATTGGAGAGGAACTGAGCCCCTATCAGATTGAGTTGTATATATTTTGCTATCTAAAATCCATATAATTAGTAATGACGATGGATCAAGCCATATTTGAAAACAACACGAGTCTTTTTATCTTTTTTCCTACCAATTTTCTATATTTGTTCTTAAAAGAATAAAATTTGAGATAAGTTTTCAAGAAAAAAAGGTCAATCAATCCAAAGTTGAACAGAACAAATTAAAGGTGTCGGAGAGTACATCATGATCTCTCCCCATAGTATATCAAGAGGATCATACATTCATATCACCACCTGCGATTTCAATCGGCGTCGATAACCTTCATTTCGTCGGCGGCGGCTCTCTTTAACCTTGTTCTTCTCCAAATCATCTTCGAAACCCTTATCAGGCGTGACAGTGAACACGAAATGGCCAAGAGGAATGTCGTCAAAGGCAAGGAGCGGCTCCAACATATTCACTACAGCCGACATGTTTGGTCGGGATTTTGGGCTGTGACCCAGGCATTGGTAAGCAAGTGCAGCCGCTTTCTGAGCACCTTTTGCCGAGTACTGCCCATCTAGGCTTGGATCCATAATTCTGACTAGTTTTTTGGGATCGTTCAGATACGGTCGAGCCCAATCAACCAGGTTTTGCTCCCTTGACGGCCTGCTTTTATCGACACACATTCTGCCAGACAGGAGCTCGAGTAGAACCACTCCAAAGCTGTATACATCGCTTTTTGCTGTTAAATGACCTGGTGAGACAGAATCAAATAGCTTAATGTGCATTGTTTAATTTCTCTTTGTTGTATACTGAGGGTTTAATTTGTGTGATGTATAATACCTGTCATGATGTATTCTGGTGCAGCATAGCCATGCGTACCCATGACGCGTGTGGAGACGTGCGAGTCGTCGCCCTCGGGCCCATCTTTTGCCAGTCCAAAATCTGATAGCTTAGCATTATAGTCCTGTTAAAGTCCAGAAAAATATGCGATTATTTCCAAATAATACACCAAATATCAAACATTGTTATATAACTATATATGTACCAGTGGGTGATTTACCCACTAGTAATTAAAAAATAATGAACCTTCAAAAAAGTAATTAAAAAATAATGAGGAAATAAGAAAGAATATATAAATATAGCCCGTAAGCATCGTTCAATTTGTTTAATTATCTCAGTTTTATGTCTATTTGCTTTGATATTAAAACAATGAAATGAATAGACAGTACAATTTTACTTCATTAATTCTTGCATAAATTTTGAACTCGATTTCCCAAATACTTGGCAAATATAAAAGGACAAGGCTTGACTGAACAAATTTTAAAATTTTCATGTCAATCGTATTCCAGCAGGTCCATTTAGACTTAAATACCCACAAACTGACTTGAAAATATCCCTTTTTGGTTAGAAAGAAAACGAAAGATAATGACCAAATTTAATCAGGTGACAAAGTTTTTCTTCTTCATTTTACTTTAGTAATGGTGTGTGATATGTCACCACATCTTTGCTCTAATTTCCAAATCATGTTTACTTTTAAAAGTATATTATTAATTTTTAATATAAAATGACTATTTTATACAAAAAAATGAGGTTTTTACCTACAAGATTTATAAAAATCTTACAGAGTCTAATAGGATGTTGGAGGCTTTGAAATCCCGGTAAATGACGGGCTTCTCGGCATCGTGAAGAAATGCCAATCCTTTGGCTGCTCCAACTGCTATGTTTAATCGAGTTTGCCACGGCATTGCTGTAGATGATCCTATAACCGAAAAAGAACAAGAAATTACATTAGTTATGTATATCAAATTTTATTCTTTTAACTTTCCTTATAAATCAACCTTAGGTTCCTGTTATTTTTGTTTATACTGTGAAATTGTGGCCAGTAACCAGGTCAGAAAGAAGTGCTTTACATTTATGGGCCGATTCTAAGCCTGGCCCACCAAAATATAAAATTTAAAAGCAAATAGACCTTTTCTGCCGACATTTTTATTAATATCCAAAGTTTAATACAAATTATTATTTATGCCCAGAATCTGATCCAATATCGAAAAATGCCCAAGCCGGCCAGAAAATGGCCGGCTTACTCCTCCCTAAGCCGGCTATTTTCTGGCCGGCTTACTCGTTTTTTTTTTTTAAAGAGACATTATGAAGAGCAAAATAATGGAATCTAACACTGAAAATTTAAATATTTTTGTTTAAATTATTTGTTAGATTACTTCTTTTGATATATAATTAGTATATTTATACTAAAATACGCTAAATTACTTGAAATTATGTGAATTACACTATATTAAGTTAAATTACACTAAATTACATTACATTACGCTAAAATACGGTAAATTACATATTAATAGAGACGATATATTCACTGAAAAGGTGAAAAACAACGACGAAACTTCAAACGGTCATAAAGCGGCGCTCGAGTGTCCGATTTCAGCAAATTATCACTTTTCGGAAAGCTTGCGAAAAGACGCATGCGTCAGTGACAGCTATGTAGTTTTTTGAAATTCAGAATCGCCAAAAAAACAAAGGGAAGAGCCTCAAAACTTGAGTTGAAGTTTCCGATTAAGATTTTCATTTCTATTATTCAATCCAAGTAGCTCAGTAAATTAGTTACATAATGAACTTGTAGAATACCAGTTTTTACTATTTTCGAAATTTTTTTACTATTTTTTATGATTCATGAAAGATGGCACATAATCGGTCTATTTTAGCGTAATTTACTGTATTTCAGCATAATTAGCGAAGTTATTGTAATTTAGAGTAGTTTAACGTAATTTATTGTAATTCAACATAATTTCAAGTAATCTAGTGTAATTCAACATAATTTCAAGTAATCTAGTGTATTTTAGTATAAATATGCTAAATCAAAAGAAGTAATCTAACAAATAATTTAAACACAAAATTCAAATTTTCAGTGTTAGATTTTATTATTTTGCTCTTCATAGTGTCTCAAAAAAAAAAAAACAGTAAGCCGGCCAGAAAATGGCCGGCTTAGGGGGGGAGTAAGCCGGCTATTTTCTGGCCGGCTTGGGCATTTTTCGATATTGGGTCAGATTCTGGGCATAAATAATAATTTGTATTAAACTTTGGATATTAATAAAATGTCGGCCTTTTCTGTATTTGGAATAGAGGAGATATATTTTGCTTGAATAATTTACATTTAACTTTAGTATTATTTTTCTTTCTTTTGGAATTGGATAGCAAATTCCTAGACATCAGATTCAATTTCTAGAGCTCCAATATTTAATGCAAGCACTTTTACTTAAAATCTAGAAACTTTTCTTCTTTCTTTTTACTTTAAAAAAAATATACATGTCAAAATTTGAAAGAATCAAAGGGTTCAGGCATCATGGTTTGAACAATTTGGTCGGTAGCACTACTAAGTCAACAAACTACTACTTCTAATCAATTTTAATTTTTACGAACATGTACATTCTATGATAAGATGCCATATCACATTAATAACTGATAGATATATTTAGTATAGAACCTGTCCTGGTCAGATCTTGAAATGTTAGGTACATTAATGAAACATAGCAAAGAGAGACAAACTTTCATAGCAACCTTTTCAAATACGTCATTAACAAAGTTAATAATTAATATTAATATATTTATAAGCTAGTTGAAAACCCTAGGCACCTCTAAATTGCTAAGAGCTTCCCTAATTATCTGTTGACAAAGATTTTGGGTTATTTCAGGTTTAAACCATGAGAGGCTATTTTAAACTAGTGCTACAACTTTTGGGGTGTGTTTTATTATTTTGGAGCAAGCAAGACAATGAAATAGCACCAACCTTTTCTTTCCTTCTTATTTTTTTTTTTTTGGGTTTTGATCTTTTGCCCTTCTCGTCTCCTTTGTGGATTGATATTGATTTGACTGGATTACTACCATGGGTTTGGGTTAATTTAATTAATTTAGGAATCAAAAGCACTATAATTCCGGAGAGTTCTTTTTTTGGTTTAAAGTTTAAACAAAGAAATTTTGGTGTTTTGCTTAACCGGATATATGTTTTTTTGTCACTATGCTTTGATTATATGTTTTGTTATGTTGTAGGTGCTGTTTTAGCTAAGTGATATTGAACTTTGTAATAAGTAGTTGCTTGTTCTAGCTAGGTCCGGTACCATTGATATCAGTATTTGCCAAATAATATAAGGTTTTGTTTTGTGGTACCATTGATATCAGTATTTGTCAAATAATGTAAGGTTTCATTTTGTGAAATCAATGGAGTAGTCGCTATTATAAAAAAAATAAAGTTTAAACAAAGAAAAAGAGGTATTTACATCATCCATCGAATTTTCATGCAAAATATCATTCAGTTTAAAAATAAAATTATAAAGAATCAATTTTTAATCTAGTGGAAAAAACAATTCTTTCGTTGGTGAGAGATTGCAGGTTTGAAATATGTATAGAGAATTTCTTGTGAATATTAAATGATTAGATGGTTTGACAGTTTTTACTAAAAAAATAATATTGTAGATTTATTTTTGTTTATTAAGATAAGACATATAACCTCGTTAGAAACTTAAATTTGTTTAATAGAAGGCTAAAAAAATATCAAAATGACTATTCGTAGAAAATACATGTTACAGATTGTAACATTGGCAACTAGGTCAAGAACGGTGCCTAATATATATTTCAGATTGTAACATTATTTCATTGTGAGAAAGTTTGTCGTTGCACTAAGTGTAAAAATAAGAAAACAAAGATTCAAAAGCAATCGTCACTTTTTGTGATTTTGACGAGTCAATAATCACATATAATACAATTTGGAATTGGGTGTTCCCAATTGAAAGGTTGACATCTAACCTAGAGAACTATTTAAAAAATACAGAAAGGTAGACTTAGCTTGCCAAATAGTCAGACAAGTTGTGTATTGTAAGGGTCCTACAATGTTAATATTTTACAAAATCTATTGTGTACTTGCAGTGCATGCGTAACATATATATTTAACAAACCCAGTAGTCATATATATTAATAAATTAAAATAATATATGGTTGGATGGATAGTTATGAAATAAGAGAGAATGAGTGTTATTTTTGTTACCATTAATTGGCAGCTGCGCATTAGCTATAATATAATGTTGAAAATATTAATATTTTATTAGTATGAAAGCTGAATGTTTCTTTCATTTTTTTTTCCTTTTAAAGCTTAATACCTAATCCTGCCCCAAGTATAAAATTAAGACACTAATGTAGTGATACCGTTGTCTATTCTCTTTTACTTTTCTTTGGTTAAATACGTAAATATGTATTAATTAATTCTCTGAACCAAAATTTGACAATCTAGAAGTTTTGGTTACACACACGTCACACACACAATTTTAATTCAAAAGAATCAAATAAAACAAAGTGATAAAAATATTAAATAAAAGGAATAGGCATTTTATATATTAATTTAGGAAGAAAAGCGTATGTTTCACAATTTTAAGGGGGCAAAAGTAATTATTAAATGAGAAAACATACTTTTGAACAGGTGGCTTTCCAAACTACCTGAAGTCATATACTCATAAACCAAGAGCCTGTGCTCCTCTTCATAGCAATATCCAATCAATTTCACAAGATTTTGATGCCTCAATTGTCCTAGAAATATAACCTCAGCCTGTAAGATGTGCATCAATACAAATAAAAGCATTTACTTCTCTGTCAATTGCCCGACATGATCGATGTAATATATGTATTCATTCATAAAATTCATAAGAAAAAATTCTTGAAACAAAAGTACTACGTACATGAATAATTAATTATTTGTCAACTAAATATGTAGACAATTAATAATATAAGTATAGAGCAATGAAGGGTTAAATGATTTTATTTTTTGTGCCTCCTTCATGACATAAAAAATGCAGCATATGAAAAAGGTTTAAATCAATATTATATTCTTTAAATGCAAATTAAAAAAAGTATCACATTTTAATTTTGTTGTATATTAATGAATAAGTTGAAAAAATAATAATTATCCACGTCAATATATTTTTTATAATTAAACTCTTGATAATAATAATAATAATAATAATAATAATAATAAATGTCATATTTTTTTGCATGTACGAAGAGAAATGATATTTATTATATTTATTTTGACATTTAAATTTTGAATTTTGAATTATTAAAATTTTTAAAATAAAAATATAATAAAGACACCAAAACTAAAACATTTAAAACTTTACTCATCCAAATATATCGTGTAGGATATTATCTGAACTATATATCAAAAGCACATCACTACTCACCAGCCACTCCTTGTGACCTTGGCCACCTTCCAAGTCTAGCAGCTTAACCGCAACAGCCTGCGCTTTCAAACCGGGCTTCACCTTCTCATCCACAAACCCCTTGTACACCGGCCCGAACCCTCCCTCGCCCAAAAAGTTGCTGCCAGAGAAACCCTTTGTGAGTGCGCTCAGTTCCGCAAGAGTGAACACATATAGGTTGGAACCAACAAGGGATATCGACAGATCCTCCGGTGACAACATCCCCGAGCTTAGGTCGGAGAAGGAAAGCCGCTGCAACGACTTATCTTTCGTTATGTTACATCCTGCGGTTTGTTTCGGTTGCACCTTGGCATGATTTCCCATGCACGCGGTGAAGAAACTGAGCCATGAGGGAGAAGAGCTCTTGCTCTTGCTTCTTCGCTTCCGGGGCATGGTTAATTATTAGGTATTTGTTTGGTTTGAAATTTAAATTATTAGAGCTTTTATAATGTTAGTGAAGTGGAATATTTCATACTTTGGAAAGGATAGGTGTGGTTGAGAGAAAGCATTGATGTGTGTTTTTAAAGGGTGAGAGAGAGAGAGGAGAGAGAGAGGGGGGGTATAAATTGGGGTTTGATGAAGTAATGGATCGAAGAGGAGGATCTGTTCATGAAATATGAGCGAACCAACTACTACTTATTCGCACCAAATACACGGACATGGCCAGGGTGCGTGTAAAGAAAGAAAGGTTTTGAGTTGACTGTTGACTCGGCCCAGGATTGGACAGAGACTATTTTAGCAGATGTGGTGCTGATGTGCTGTACAGTGTACAGTGATTGTGATTCCAATATTTATTGGAAGTTTGTGGAATATTGGGTTTTTAATTATAAGTGAGTCTTCACTGTAGTACGGAATCTCAGTGGTTTGAGGGGCATTTGAGCAAATTCGGTCGGAAGTTAGATTATAGACGTTCGCTCCATATTAAAATTCGTGTAAGTAATATTTAATAATTGTGTGGATTTAGTGTGCACAAATTTTTAATATGAATCAGATATGAGACGTCTCTAATTCCTTGTATTACAGTTAGAACGATAATAAGGAAAGAGTCAAAATGTAGAATATGAAAAGGTTTTCAATCAATTTTGATTGAATCAAATAATATACACGTATTCTGTAACTCAATAGTGTTATGATTTAGAGATTTAATTTGATTTATAATGAATTTGTTCAGTTCAATTGATATGATGGTGATTGTAGTAACTATAAAGATAATGCATGAATATTTTCCTTAATTAATCATATTGGTCTCAAGCCCAGCGACTTGAATGTTATTGAAATTTATCCAAATACCTAAATAAATTTTGGTAATATAATTTATTGCATGGATATTTTGTTATTTGATTCAATCAAAATTGATTCAGAACCTTTTCATATTCTGCATTTTGACTCGTTCCTTATTATCGTTCTACCGGGTAAGAAAAAAAATAAGGTTGAAAGGAATACAAAATAAGAAGAAAAAAAAGCAATAAATTTAGTAAAAACTTAAGTCACAATTGGCATGGCTTTGGCTTGACTCTCAACCTCTTCTTAAAAAATAAAATAAAATTAGCGGCACTTTGATTTCACGGGTGGCATTTGAATTAATATTGGAGTATACATACTCAGCTTATGAATGGAGTCGGATCAAATGGTCGGTTAACGGGTATACACCCGCCTCCAACAAAACCATAGTTAATCTAGCTAAAACCACAAAAGCGGTTACATATCTATCCAAACTGCTCAAGAGTTGCGCATAGGTCATTTTAATGGTGGGAAATGGGTGCTGCTTTTTATTTTACAAAAGATTGAAAGTATCATGAACGGACAAACAGGTTGGTACCAGCTATTGCCTAATGATATTATTTAATATTCTATAATGGAGATACATTATCATATCTCATAAAAAAATTAAATTGAAGTTTTAATCTGAGAATGTGGGATGAGGTAAGTAATGCCGGAGACAGAATAAATAGTAGGATGAGATAAAACTTTTGAATGAGATATAATTTAATTTATAATTAATTTGAATAGTATATTTTTATGATTAATTTTGTCGGAGAAAAACATAGACATAGAAATATATTTTAGAGAAATTTTTTGGAAACAAACATTTTTTTTAATTAAAGGTTATATATTTTTTAAAGAAGCATACTTTTAGAAAAGAAAAAAAAAGTCAATAATTGGCAAGTGCTCACCACTTAATCCACTTGACTCTGTCCCTTAAAAGTAACTGTCTAAGAACTTAAGAAAAATAAAATTAAAATTAAAAGGAATTATATGTTGGTGAAACCAGTGCTATCTTCATCTTCATTCTTCACCTAAAAAACATGTTTCATATATTACACCTGCAACCCTTCAATTAAATGTCTAATATCCTGGTGAATAACATTAATTACGAAATATCTAGAATGTCTCCAGGTATTACGGGCTTACGGCATTGTGTATATTTGATATTAAACAAAATTAACTTCATGATTTGATTGAGTGAGACTGAAATGGTGACGCACTTATATGCAAATCGAAATTGCAAAAATAGAAATTTTGAAAGACCAAATTGGTAAAGTACGGTTTGGTTCTGATATTATGATATGATATTACTTTCAAAAAAAGCTGCGCTCTTTTATCATATCATTGGTCTTGTCATACTTATTTAATATTCCGTTAATCAGAGCCGAATTAACAAATTTAGATTGAGAACTAAAACATAAATACATATAATGTGTGCGTGAAATTGAACTCAAAGCTATAAGCATTTTATGAGGAGCTGTAAAGCTGTAAGCATTTTATGAGGAGCTGGACAATATAAATAAAATAAAAATAATAAATTTTAAATAAGTTTCAATACACATAATAAAAAAAAATCAAAATTATAAGTGTGGCTAAGCATCCATTGTCAAGATCATAAATCCATCCCCGCCGTTAACTCAGTTTTTTTAAATGTCTCTTGTAGAAATTAAACAGGTATATGTTTAAATAATATCCATCACCATCCGAATTATATTCTAAGGAAGTTTTTTTTCCCCTAGCTTTCTGATAATCACCTCCTATTTGTCATCAAATTTTCATCATAATTTTCAGAAGTATTGTATTAACTTTTTCATAAAATTATTGTATTTTTTATTTGTGTGGCTAATATAACTTACATTTATTATCGCTTATACTATTAATTTTATTATAAAAACACTTTAATAAACTATTTTTCTTAAAAAAAATCTAACTAAAACTGTGAGGTTTGAATTATTGATCAAAATGATAATATATTCAATCAATCCTACTTTCTAATTTTTGGGACAGTAAATTGAGTTATGACATATAGATATAACTGATATTTCAGTATAGTCCTTAATTATGAAAACCAAGTCATCTAATCACCGGGCCCCCATGTTTTTCAAACAAATTTTTGGAAAGACATGCAACTAAAGCAAAATATAAGCTCTGAAATTTTTATAATAAAATTACAAATTAAATTCCTCGAAAAATACTGCATGGATTTCAGTATTTATGAAGTCCGAGATTTGAAATTAATGCCTAAACAATTAGTTTTCCTGACACAGACAAGAAAAAAAATATCAACTTATAACTAAGACTGTCAGTTAATTATGCGGCCCTTATAAAAGCTAGTTTTTTTCTTTAAATGTCGTCTAAAACCTCTTCTTCTTTTTTCAAAAGAAATAGGATCGAATTTTCAAATAGCGTTTCATGAATTTGCTGAATTTCGAAGTAGCTGCACTTTGAAGGACGGAATTTTCAAATCACGATCAGCGACCCTGAATCTTTTATTTATTTTAACTAATCCTAAATTCTAAATTTTGAATGAAAATTTTCTAGAAGTTGAATTTGACTTTAATAATTATTATATAAAAAAATTCGGATGATAAGCTATATATTGTTGCAGAAATTCTTAAAGAAGTTATAAATTTGAAAATTATCCAAAAACTTTTCTCAAACTAACCAAAATGTTCCTTAGCAAGTAATGATATGCAAATATTACAAAATATTTGAAAAATTAGATTTTACTGGCTCAACGAAAAAAATATATATACGCACAAATCATTCATTAATTATATGCTTCATACCAGAATTGATAAATATATATGATTTCCTGTACAAAGTACTTATTTGTTTCTCTGTTGAAATAATTAATTAATGCTTGAAATTACACAATTGCTGCATTGCAAAATAATAAAATATCAAAATGCATATACCTATTTAACTATTTTATTAGACACGATATGTCAATAAAATTAGTAATCATTTATTTAATCCTCAATATTACTTATATAATTACAAGCGGAACATTTTCCAAATCTTGTTGATTAAAATTTACCTATTATACCTTAATAATATGTAAATTGCTTCCCAATTCAAATTAATTATTATGTTCTCTAGCAACTGTGACGAATTTCATGAAAATTGCTTTAGGCACTTCCAATACACCACCATTATTTATCCACGTGCTAAAAAACAAATAAATACCTGACTGCTTATCTTTAATTAAAGCAATAACATATAAATTTGTTAGCGAAATACAAGTGAATGTTTTGAAAATAAAGCATGCATTTTTAATTTCCATTGGCCATGCCTCCACAATTTTATTGTTATCTTTTCCAGAGTAAGACAGCCCACCAGCTTTAGAACTTTCTATGCATTTATGTTCTCTCCATTTGAACAAAAAATTATGTTCTCTCCATTTGAAACCGAACCAAGGTCCAAGAACAACAATTAACTTTCTAAAATCTGAGCATTTCAAAGAAAACGATCAGCAAGGGCGGAATAAGGAAATAAGAAAAGGTAAGGCAAAAAAATTAGAATATGATATAATTGTATAATTATTATTAATACAAATATATTTTTGTATTTTTTTCTAAAATAAAGTCGTGACAAAAAAAACATATGTTGGGAAAAAAAAATTGGAGCGGGGTAGGCAAGTATCCCTCTGAATACTACCGGCTCCGCCCCTGACAATCAATACTTTGTAACCATGTTTTTAAAAAATATATTATTAAATTTAAAATTATCCGCTTGTAAAATAATAAATATGTTGAATCACATCAGGCCACATAGACTGAATGGCATCACTTTGTTGTTAAACCCATAGATGAAAAAAATGTTTGAAGTGTGAATTTTAGTCTTAAATTATTTTGTGATTTTGTTAAACATGATGGCTAAAAAATGAAGAGACGTCGCCAGTATCTGTTTGAAATGGAAATGAGAAAACCCTGCTTTGTAGTAGGTTGCTGATGTGGCACAGCAGATGACACGTTAATCTACAAAGATCATGAGATGAGGAGTTGATGGGGACACACCATCTTTTCAGATAGTTTAGACTTCAAATTTCAAAATAATGGGATTAAATAAAAGAAAAGGATACTCATAAACTGATATAAAGGCAGCTGTCCCATTTTCTCAATAAATAACTGGAACTTCTAGAACTTGACTATGAACCAAAAAAAACAAACTGTGGAATTAGTACGGTAAGGGTCGTAAACTTATTTTGGTTGTTGTAAGCAATTAATTATTAATTGTTCTATTTGATTAATTTATAAAATATATTAATTTGAATATTACATTTTTTTTGTTGAGATATTAAAAATTGCAATATAAATTGATGAATAAAAAGCAAACCGACCAAGACAATTCATTGCTAACTTAGAATTAGCAAAATATAATTAAAAGAATTGGTAAAGTAAATTTGAGGCTGAAAGTCAGTAACAACAACTGTGTAACTATTGACAACCGTGGTAATTGTTGACATTGATAATTTCAAAATTAAAAATGACTTCTCTCAGCATAAATTGCCAGTGACAACCGTTGTAACTGTTGACAACCATTGTGTAACTAATGACCAACCAGCAGCATAAATTTCTACAACCATTATAACGGTTGACAATAGTTTCAATGCCTGTCACCAAAAATCCAATTTTCTTTCCTTTGATATAAATAGAAGGTTTGGATTTGGTTATTCTATCAGTTGCTTGCAGCCGCCAAACACTTCAAAATTACGTTTTTTCTGCTAAGGCCAAGCCACCATTGTTGGATGTGCTTAAACCATTAAAATTTTTATTCAACCTCAAATCCACTTCACTAATCTCTACTTAATTAGGTTAGAGTGATTATTTGAGAGTTTCTCGTGTGAGAGTTGAACTAGAGCCTTTTGTGCTCGCTTTACAAGGCTGTGTGACTTCCCATTGATTGTTGTAAGGGGTCACCGGTCGCAAGTTGTAAACCTTCATATTGGGTATAGAAAGGCGCACCGAGAAAAACAGTTGCGAAATCCCGAAGACGTAGGTCTTTTTGTTGAATTTTGTTAACACACTGCGTGCCAATTCCTCTTACACCTTGTTTGGATGGAGAGTAGAGGGAGGGAGGGAATGAAATGTTTAACCTTGCATTATTATAATTAATGAAATCGACTTCTCTCCCAATTTGAAGTGTAACAGATAAAAAAAAAATTATTGTAAATATTTTCAGAAAAAATAATACAAATGCCCAAACCTATATCTTACTTATATAATTCTTATCAAAGTTTTTTTGTCACGAAAAAATGATACAAGCACCTACAAGCTTCCCCTAAAAAAAGTTTTTTTTGTCACAAACCTACAACAACCACCGTATTTCTCATTAACCTTCTAAATTTTAATCAACCAAACAAGAAATAAGACAGAAAGGAAAATTAAATTTATTTTCTCTCACTATCCAAAAACGAAGAGATTAAATATGTTAATCTTCCTTTCTATTCCATTCAATTCCTTTTTATTATTCGCCTCCCTTCCCTTCCTCTACTTTCCATCTAAACAAGGTGTTACTCTACTATTTTATTTTACTTGCAATTGAATTTTTCAGTTTTTAAATAGTAGATCAAAAATGGTTAAAAATTTAAAAGACTCTATATTCACCTCTCTCTCTCTCTCGGTGTTATTAGAGACAATAATTTTCAGTAAAAATATGAAGGTGAAATTATTTAACTATTTAATATTGATAAAAAAATATTTAAATTTTGAACATTCAATTTTTTTATATGTAGTTATTATATTTGCCTATAGAGCAAAGCTGGTTCTCAAAGGGATAAAATTATTACTCATGAAATTCAAAATTCATATCATTATCGTGTTGCTACTGGTGTTGATATATGATGTGGATAATTTACGCAAATAATTTCATAGTATGATAAAATAATGTGAATATAAATAAGAGTGAGGCTATGGTACTATGCTAAAATAGATAAGTTTGTACAATGAATTAATATTTCTATTTATAAAATTTAATAGTTAATTTGAACCATTTAACATGATCTTTATATAAAAATATACTTGTACACTAAATTTTTCATTTTTTTTATATTTTTTTTCCTATTATTTAGATAGATAGAAAACCACTACTTTTGAACGGTTCATAATTTTTTAGATCAAGTGATTTTTTATATATCTAAAAAATAGCAAAAAAATTCTAAAAAATATAACATTTGGTCTTCAAGTACATTTTTATAAGGAGATCATGTTAAATAGTTCAAATAAACTTTGTAAACGTTAAAAACGAATATATTAATTTATAGTACGAATCAATTTGCGCTATGCATAGTACCATAGTCTCACTCTATAAATATAATTAATTTATATATTTTAAAAGCTGATGCAAATATGAATATTTCCATTTCTAGCAGTCTATCTAAAGTTCTATTTTCTTTCTTTTCTTAATAATATCAAATAATATATTCAAACTTATTATTAATTTTTGTACTTGAAAAATCTTATATTATTGTTTATAATTTTAGCCTTTTTTATACTTACATGTTTTATACTAACTTATTAGCATCAACATTAAAAAATTATCCAATATTCGTATATATTGATTATGTGATTCGACATGTATCTATATTTATTATTTTAACAGATATAATCATATAATTTTAAATTTTAACATTCTTTTAATTTTCATATTCATTTAATAAGTTGCAAGACGAAAATGTTTACATATGTGCTTTGTGTATATATCTATTTCATTTTCGTCCCTAATTAAGCGGATGGCAACCTTGTCATGCGGATATCTCATATTAAGAGTAGAACTAGGGTGCTCTCGAGTTCACCAAGTCCTTAGTGAACTCAAGTCCAAAACTTATCGGATCGGCTTCAAATGACGAATCTGACCATTGAAACCCGTCTACCTTACGAGTGATGCGTCTACATGCAAAAATTTTAAATTTTGAAATTAATTTTGCATAGAGTCAAGTGGTCAAAATTAGAAGGTTAATAAATTAATTTTAATGCATTCATTTTTTGACGTTTTTTTACCACTTGACTCTATGCAAAATTAATTTCAAAATTTAAAATTTTTGCATGTAGACGCATCACTCGTAAGGTAGACGGGTTTCAACGGTCAGATTCGTCGTTTGAAGCCAATCTGATGAGTTTTGGACTTGAGTTCACCAAGGGCTTGGTGAACTCGAGAGCACCCTAGTTCTACTCCTCATATTAAACCCTATTGATTAAGTCTATTTGTAATTTAGATGAAAACTTATTAAGAGTACAAAAAACATAAGATTGCATTTCGTTCGTGTGATGCTGGATTGTTTGGCCTCTATGATGCTGTATTTTTTAGTCCGTATGGCATGAGATAACTTAAATTTTTGGTTTATCTCAAAATCGGGTCATATTAAATTCGGAACCTGTTTGTAAATTGCATGATATAATATTAATTAGAATTGGGATTCTTTGAGATTCGCACTTTAAGAATTTGAACATTTCAGATATTTCAAATAGAGCGAGTCTATGGCGCATAGCACGGATTGGTCCGTACTACGAATCAATATTATCGTTTTCAAAATTCTAACGGTCGATCTGAACTGTCAACATGATTTTCATATGAGAATATACTTGTGGGCTAAATTTTTATTTTT
This sequence comes from Carex myosuroides, assembly GCA_028015225.1. Lineage (NCBI taxonomy): Eukaryota > Viridiplantae > Streptophyta > Magnoliopsida > Poales > Cyperaceae > Carex > Carex myosuroides. The sequence goes on along the minus strand of CM051486.1, from coordinate 4,145,273 downwards.
TAGAATTTTTTTACTATTTTTTTAGATAGGTAGAAAATCACTGTTTTTGGATAGTCCAGAATTTTCAGATCAAGTGATTTTGTACCTATCTTAAAATATAGTAAAAAAGTTTGGAAAAATATATAATTTAGTTTGCAAGTACATATTCATGTGGAGATTACGTTGAACAGTTCAGATCGACCATTAAGATTTTTAAAATGAAAATATAACTCCGTAGTACGGACTAATCCATGCTATGCATAGTAACATAGACTCACTCTTTCAAATATTAACTCAAATTTTGAGATATGTTAAAAACGTGAATTCGTACTTTTTGGCATGCTATGGATGCTGTTTTAATAGTGTTTTTAGGATTATGATTTTTAATTTCGAGTGGTCAGTTTCGTTATTTCTTATTTTTTATTTATTTATTACTTTAAAAAATGGGAATGACAGCATACTGTGATTTCATTCAGGTATGATACATTGTGATGGTGTCATAATATTATATAAAAAAATTGTCCTAAAAACCAACAAGTTTAATATAAATTAAAGTAGATTACACATTTAAAATTAAATTATGGTACGTTTGGATGTGTTAAGAATAGAGGTTATTCTAGAGTAGAAGCTATTTGAAATAGTAATGTACATTCAAACAATATTTTTGCTATTCGGAATAGCTAGAATAGCTGTTATTATCTATCATTGTAAATATTGGAATAACTACTATTAGGAAGTGTGAAGAGAGAGAAAAAAAAGTTTACTTCTCGGATTTCCGACAATACAATTCTGAAATGACAAAGTTGACACCACTTTTGATATCCCTACGTCGTGATAATTCGTTTGAGACCCCACTTACTTATATTTCATCTTAATTAGTTTATTTTTAACACTATTATTTCTCGCTTATATTCACTATTCTAAATGTACAGTCCAAACAACATTTTTAGTAATCCGAATAGCACCATTTTCACACTAATATGAAAATCACTATCTTTTCTCTATTCTCATATATTATTCTCAAATTTGACTATTCTAGCTATTCTAACTCTCATACATACCGACACCACAAGTTCAACTATGTAATATATTTTGATTGTCATCACAATGGAGTGGTGGGTTGGGAAGGGGGGGAGTTGGAAGGTAATCTGTGTGAATTTTGATGCGGATCGAACGACTCGGATCGAACATAAGATCAAATTTGATGAATTTGATTTGATGCCCTTCGGACCGGCCCTGATTACCTTCACAGAAACGACGGTAGTTGCTTTAATTTATTTTTTCTGGTAATTGACACGTCGTTATTGTGTAACTTTTACTTGTAAATGCTTAGATTCTGATGTTGATTTTAAGATCCTCCTAATTTTCTGGTAATAGAGTTATAGTTGCAGTGGAACTTTTACTTGTAAATGCTTAGATTTTGATGTTGATTTAAGATCCTGGATTAGGAAGGTTTGGAGAACATTTTTCAGCCTAAAATTTAAAATTTTGTTGCCAAATGTTCACACGCAATCCAATTAAGAACCTTTTTTATTTTAATCTTTATAAAGAACATTTTTTTCTTTCTATAGGTGTGACATTCGGTTGCTTTTTACTTTTTACCTTTCTTGTTGTACTTCTTATATATTTGACTTCTGATACATTAGGTGTAAGCCGCCGAAGTAAATTTCTGAAAAAAAATTCGTGGTTCTTCTTTCTTTTCATAAACAACGAGAGGTACCTGATAGGATTAAAGTTATTGACCGTGTTATTTTGACTTCGTACAGATCACAAATAAAAGAGTTAAAATGGATAAACATGTGAATTCAACGTTGCATAAAGCTAAAATAATGTTGTTAATATGTTGAAAAATAGAGTTCAAGATATTGACAATGATATTTTGACTTCATGCAACGCACTAAAAATAGAGTTAAAATAGAAAAACATGTGAGTTCAACGTTTCATAAAAGTAAGAATGTTGTTAATATATGTACAGTTAATATGTTGAAAGATAGGGTTAAAGATATTAATTGCGTTGTTTTGACTTTATACAACGCACAAATAATAGAGTTAAAATAAAAAAAACAAGTGAGTTTAACGTTAGGATTCAAGCGGCAGCGGAAACTCTGATACTACTTGTTAAGATTTGTGTGGCAAAAAACAATGCGTATAGCAGGTACATGAATTGGTAAAATGGGGAATGCGTCCCTAGGAGATTTTTGACCCGAAATTTTCTGAAAGAAAATTCCAAAACTCTTGACGATCGCGAAGGAAAATCTCGACGGATTCGTTCATCTCCAGGCATTCTGATCTCAAAATTCACTCTATCCACCTGATTTGTAAAGATTCTTGCACATATCAACGCTCAAATCCCGGTCTCCAGGTTGGTTCAAGAGGCACGAAAGTAAGGAAGGGATTTTGTACCTCTGATTTGCAAATTTGAGGTTTAAGCTTGTCAAATCAGGTAGAATACACAGCCGAGGAGGACGATAGTTGCTAGATGTATAGATATAATATTATTAGAATAAAATCACTAGATAACGTCTACATATAAGTAATAGGGAGCCTAGCAATCATTCTAGTTAAATTCTTGACAAAATAACCTTTAGAATTAGCAAAATAGCATTAAGCGTTACAACGGTTAATCAATCGTTGTAACGGAATAATTAAAGGAAATTAATTAAGAGGATCACGCTGTTTAAATAATAAAATCCATCATTAAAACGTTGTAACAGTTAATCCACCGTTGTAATGAAATAATTCGACATTATCACGCTCAATCAGCATTGTGTAACGGATTAAATCGAGTTTGAGCAATTTCCAGTCAGAGAGTTCCGTTGTGGGAAGCGTTGCAATGATTATAAGCGTTGTCGTTGTTTTCATTGCATTAAATGCATTAAATACAGTGAATAGTACTGAATTTTCATCAACCGTTGCAAAGGTTGTCCCCAGGAGACGCGACGCTATTACTTCTTTCTTTTTCTCTTTCTTTTCTTTCCTTCACTACCCGACCTTTCTTCTTCTCTTCCTTCTTTTCTCTCCTCCACCGCTCCACACCTACCCTAGGCGTTCTAGGTACTCCGGCCACCAAATCTTACGAGGAAACTCCCATTTTCCTCTCCTCTCTCCTCTCTACTCATCTCTACCCTCCATTTTCACTATCTCCTCTCCATTTTCTCTCTCCGTCGAAACCATAAGTCTCACCTCCATTCCAAATCCAGCAATCTGACTATTGATTTGACGATCCAAGCACATATTCGGCATCTCCTCGACAATCTCGACCAAGATATCTACTTCTTTTGTCAATCGGTAAAGTTCTATTTTTAACCATCTAAAATGGCACCAAGGACCAAAGGAAAAAGACAACGGGAAAATGCCAATATAGAGGAAGACTGAAAAATTGACTGTGAGAACCAGTATCTCTTTAGGGATAGAGATGTTTATTCTAGGTACCTCGGGGGTATTGACTCCCGTGAACTGTCAAAATGTTTTTACTTCACCTAGCTTCTTTTCATTACCGAACCCGAGAACAATCTGAAGGATTTCAAAATGCGTCAAAGTGGTAAAATTAAAAAATTAATCCTTTTCAAGCATCCATGGATCTACTTTATTATGCTAATTTTACTCAAGCAATTCTTAAGCACAAATAATTGTGTACTCATTCATCCATCATAAATCTATCTACAAAAGTAGATTTGGATATACCTCTATCAAATGTCAATTTGATAAGTAGAGAGAAGTCGTATTCTCTTCTAGATCTCTTGGATACCTTCGTTTGTCAAAACGGCCTCTAAGAACGTCTTGCACCAAGTTGAGACTTCAAAGTAGAAGCCCTCAACGGTATCCACCAAAAAATTAATTAGAAACTGAAGTTTCCTCTTGCTAGAGAGTACTATTTCAGTCGCTTCTTCATCCATATCGTCTAATAGAACTAGATCTTGAGTTTAGGGTTTGTGGGTTCTTAACACATGAGAGATCAAAATAGAAGAGAGACAAGGTTTTGCTCTCTAAGGAAAATGAATAATGATTACATTGAAACCCTAGGTAGTAGGGACCTCTTTAAATAGCTTTCATGTTGTCTAGAAGAGTCCCCACCGACCTAGACACATTCTCTCACGTTCTCCCACGTTCTTCATGATTTCCTTAATTAATCTGGGCCAAATTAGCCGATTCTGGCCTAACAGTGCACTGTGCGATACTGCATGCGGCATAGGCATACCGCATGCGGCATAGACCTACAGCTTATTTTACATCAAACTGTAGAACACTGAAAACATAGCTACGGTTGATGAGATATGCCCGTTTTAAGTTCTGTTCACATAAATCATGGTGGAAATACAGAACTCTTTTCTACCCACAAAGAAACTCCTTTTTGTGGCTCACAAAACTTCTTTCATTTTGATCTTTCTCGATATTTGGATTTCATTAATTATTTAATTAAATTCAAAACATCTCATAATTATTTATCTCATGTTTAAGTAGAGAAACTCATTTATCAGCCATGTCACACATGTCAAATAAATCTAGGAGCTAGCATTTCTAATTAATTCCTTATTGGTGTGACCCTGTAGGGTCTATGTCATGTTGGCAATGGCATAATAAGATTTTATTACCATAAACTATAAGCGGTAGCTATACATTATAGTTACCCAAATGACATAGATGTAAGTATCATTTTACAATACACGATCCCTTAAAGTAATGTTATAAATACTATCACTTGTGTCTATTCGTTGCCATATGATATTATGAATATTATATAAAGTAGGATTGTGTCATCTTTGTATTATATTTGTTTCTTGGTCTCTCAAGTAAATTATTAATATATAACTGCACTTCAGTTATATTGCATGCATCATAATTCAACTTTACTAAGAGGCCCATAAAATATCATTACTCATTATAGATGAGGGCAATGATACTATTGATACATAACTTTCTCCCACACAAGTTATATATAAGGAACTAATATTTTTTATCACCACTATTAATGAGTATCTTTTAATATTAATTACGTCATACACTTCTCATGTGAAAAAGAAATGCATCTCATATCTTGAAATTCTGAGACACAATGAAAATATTAATGACACAAACATAATCCATATAATGTTTTCATCTGTTGGGTATGTTCAATATATGAAACATTTCATATACTCATGTTATTAAACGATAAACCTTTATCAGTATGTATAGAACTATAATGTATTTTAATCAACATGACAAACTTATCATGGTATATTAATGTTCCATGCTAATAGCCAAATTTGTGAACATTTTAGAGATTTATGTTTGTCATCATATAGAGTTCTATGGTTAAATACCAAGAGCATCTTCTTGAACACTTCTAAAGATAAACACAAAACTCATGGAACAAAAAAGTATATAACATCCAATTCATAAACATAACATGTAAAAGTAATCAACATAAAATAACTTTTAGAACACATAACTAACACAGTCGGGTCGATGAATACATCAATCACTAGAACTGGAGACCATTGATTGAGTCTGACCAACCCTTTACCGACTTTCTTACTCGGTTATTTTATGCCGATTTGGAACTTGACTTGGACCTATTTGTTGTCACCACTAGGGGTGATTAATGAGCGAGCATGAGCGAGTTGGGGTATGCTCATGCTCGGCTCATTAGCTTAATGAGCAAGTTGTTAATGAGCGAGTTAGAGCGAGTTGTTAATGAGCGAGTTGTTAATGAGCATGTTGTTAATGAGCGAGTTGTCGAGCGAGTTACCGAGTTGTTTAAAATACATCATTCAAAAATTAATTTTCATTTATAGAATTTAACAAATTTTCCATAAACAAGTTTAACAAAAAATTGTCCATAAGCAAATTAAACAATACATAATTTAACATAAAATTGTCCATAAGCAAATTAACAATACATAATCTGACTCTCTGTGACTTTAGTTTTGCAATTTTGTAGTTTTGCCTCTTAAGTTTTTAGTCGGTGAAAATTTTGCTGCCGCCTAAATAGTTTCAAAATTTTTAGCTACAGAACCAAATACTATTCTAGGAATTAGATGTGGCAGGATTTGTGTAACTAATTTCTTAATGAGCTAATGAGCGAGTATGAGCGAGTTGGGGTATGCTCATGCTCGGCTCATTAAGTTAATGAGCGAGTTGTTAATGAGCGAGTTATAGCGAGTTGCTAATGAGCGAGTTGTTAATGAGCATTTAGCGAGCGAGTTATGAGCGAGTTACGAGTTGTGAGCGATTTACTCACCCCTAGTCACCACTCACGTGTGTGGTAAATTGATCAACCTGTCCCTAGAAAATGTTGCAGCATGGTTAGGACTTGAAAATAATGGGGACGAGATTTATTTGATGAGAAAATGGCCAACTCAACCACTGGCGCTTGGTACTGATTTTGATTACAGGCACTGGTTCAACCGTAACAACCCAGCAACACCCTACTAAGTTAGTGGACAATTTAGTGTCCAACAATTTAATGTCTCTATTAAATTGTCCACTAACTTAGAGCAAATGTTTTAATGGTTTAAGCACACCCAACAATGGTAAATTTTCTTCAATTATATGTCTTTATTAAATTGCCTACTACTTTCCTAAAATACATATAGAAAGTTGTCCACTAACTTGTCTAAAATAACTATCCCAAAATAGCTATAGACCTTCTAAATTTAGTTACAAACATGTCATGGAGAAGATAAGCTAAAAACAACATCAAATAAATAAGGAAACTGCTAAAAGTAGCTGCAACGCATTCATGTCCGCATCTGTAGACCATGTCTGCGCTGCACTTTGTCGATGTTTTTACCATTACTCTTTTATTCGAACTCAGATTTAAGTGATTCAACATCTGTTGGAAAACTAAGAACAAGCTCTTCAACATGAACACATAATATCAATGGTTCCATGATATCCTCAATACAGTTTTTAGGTTCAACATATGTCTCCCTACCCAAAAGTATAAAGCTTTTTTTTTGTTTCATAAAAGGCCCGTAGGCAGCATTACAAACTATGATAGGACACATCTGAATATTTGAAATAAACAGTCCCAAGGCTCTTACTACAACCTAATCTATTTCAAACATAGGGAAAGTAAAACCAGTAACATCCCACCCTTGTATTCTACCATTTCTAACTAAACCGTCAGCCAGCAGATTCTGTTCTCTGTTGATATGGTAGCAGTAGAAGGAAGGGTGCTGCCGGAATAATTCCCAGACTTGAAATATGACCAAGTAAGCTCTCCAATCGACATCCTTAGGACGAGTTGTTGATGTGACAGCTTTTACCAAGACCTGGCAGTCAGAGAGAAAGGAGCACTCTCTAATGCCCATTTGGATCACCTGCCTGAGAGACTCCCTGAGAGCAATGTCCTCAATGGCAATTGGCGCACACCCAAGTGCTCGGACCAATCTGTAGAGGACAAGGTTGTCTCGGTGGAAGATGATGAAACCAATCCCTCCACTCCATCTGTCTACCCATGAGCCGTCAACGAAACAAGTATGATTCTGCATTGTAGCCGGTTGCCTGCTTTGGGTTGCCTCTTGTCTGGCTGGAGAACTTCTGGAACCGGCCATCATATCAGACTCCCAAGAGATTGCTCTGAAATACTGTCTGAATTGCCCAAGGTCCGGCCATTTACCCCCATAGGTGGCATCATTGCGGCACCGCCATATGGACCACAGTGAGTTAAGAAAGAAAGTCCACTGTTCATCGTCTACCCGAGACCCGACATGTTATAACCTGAAAATTTAAAGTTTAGTTAATTAACCTAGTAATCAAAATTTGCAACTAATTTAAAATTCTAAATTTATTTGTTAGGTTAATTAAAAACGATCAATGGTTTAAACAAAATTATTAATAGGATAAACAAGAATTTAAATAAATAGATGCACTATTGTATATATATAATATATTAGTAAATCAAAATATCGTGTTAGGGAATCTCTAAATTACAAACCAAATTTCAAATAGACGTGGTGACCTTCGAATAGTTCGTACATTTTTATAAATGTCATTTCTTTCACGTTCCAAAATTAATGGATAATTAAAGAACTAACGATTTAATTGTGAACTACAAATCGAAGATTTCGACAAATTAAGGTGAAATATTAAACGCGAAAACTTCGTCGAATTAAACCGGTTGCAAGCCTCTCGATTGTTATTTATTGATCTAGAAAATATTGCATCCAGATCGAGTTTCTTAAGTATGCAATTGTTTGGACCATTTAAATAAATTCTGCACGAATCTCAAAGTCAAACCATCCTCTTTTGTTTTGCCGCTGAGTCCAGACGAAAACCGAGCAGCGTTGTTTTTCGTTCTTTCTCCCTCAGCGACAGCTCGCCTCCCTCTCCTGCGGTGACAGAGGCCACCTCACTTCCTCATTTTTGTCTCTCTCTCCTTCTCCTGGCGACAGAATCGCCTCTTCTCTATTTTGAAATTGATTTTTTTCGCTAGTTTGTTCCATCGCTGCCGCTATCTCTTATACTCTCTCTCACTCTCCATTACTCCCCTCTCTCTCTCCACTGCTCTCTTCTCCTCTCTCTCACCCTCTCCAGTACACACTCTCTCTTTTGCTCTCTCTCTTTCTCTCCACTCCTACTGCCGCACCACCTTCCCTCTTTGCCTTCACTCCTAAACCGAGAACAATAACCTAACCCCGTTACTGTTGATTGCTTGTGGCCTGTTTTCGTGTGATTGCCGATTGTCTGTTGCCGTTGCCTGTTGCCTTTCTTTCTTTTCGTGTGCTTGCCGATTGCCTGATTGGACGGCCGTAGTAACTGCCGAGCTTCGATTTCTACTGTGATTGCTCTATCCGGGTAACCCTAAACTTATTTTCTGTTGGTTTTGCCTTGTGGCTGAATTGCGGCCTTCGTGCCATTTCAAGTGACCTACGGCCTATGTGCCTCTCTTGTTTTCTCTGTTTCTGGTACCAACCTGGTACCAGAGTGTGTGCCGTGTGCTTTGTTCCTGCTGGCCATGCTATTTTGGCTGCCTTTGTGTTGACCTTCCTGTTTGGGTTGCTTGTTCTGTTGGTTACTGGTGCCGATTTTTTTTTTTTTTGTGTGTGCTGGCTGGATTGTTATTGCATTGTGCTGACCTTGTTTACCTTATGACTGTGTTTATGCTATGTGAGGCTGGTACCAGTCGGTACCAGCCCAGTGATACCACTGGTACCCCATCTGAACTGACAGGGATCTTATCGTGATATTTGTAAATTGTTGAGGGTTTTTATATAAAAATTTGGCCTTTGTGCAAATAAAAAGGGATAAGGGACTAAATTGCAAATTGGTGAATTTTGAATAATTGGGCTTCGGCCTAATTGCATATTGGGCCATGACTTGGTAACTTAATTGGAAATTGGGTCTTGTTATTATTGGGCCGTGGCTGTGGTGATAAATAAATGGATTGGGCTTTTAATTTTCTGTTGGGCCCTATTATGAATTTATTAATAAATTCAAAGAGGCTTGGGCCTTTATCTATTAGGGCTTGGCAGATTTTTAAAAATAAGAAGGAATAAATGTTGCCTCGGATTGACGGAATAAAAGGACGGCTTTTAAAATTTAGGTTTTAATAAAGTAACCGAATAAAACCGGATGCTTATGTAAACTTAAATTAACTCGGGAAATGATTATACCGTCCGGGTCTTGATGCCTCAGTGAGAGTTCATAACATAATTTGAACAGATACTATACAACCCTATATGGACACCTGTATGATCCCGAAACACACCCAATAAAAATATTTCAACACATGTAGATTAATTAGGGTTTTAATTAATTAAAAGTTGAGTAGTTAGGATTTTTTTAAAATATTAAGCACATATTATATTAAATTAAATGTAGCTTTAATTAAAGTAAACGTTTTTTATAAATAAAATATGTTGTTAATTAATAAAGAATAATTAATTAACAACATATTAACGCTTTCGAATCATTATAAACACCAAGTTTTACTAAGTAGAATAATTAAAGAATCATGTATAAATTCATAATTTAATTTATGTGACTCGCACAAATTAGTAAAAATAATACGTATGATTTTAGAACGCTATACTAATTACGTACTTAACAATTATAAACTACGTACTTAGGATTTAAAATTTATTTGTAGCTTAATTAATTAGGAAAAACACGTTATCTTACAATTGACTAAATAGAAAATTAATAACAACAAATTAAATTACGTAGGTTATACTTTACCTATTTTATCGTAAAAATATGTAATATCCTTAAGTTAAAAGTTATAAATAATTAAATTACATTAGATTAAATTAAACCAACCTTGACCTAATTTTACACTCAATCGGAATTGAATAAAATCGATCGAACCGGTTGAGCAGGTTCGAACACTTAGTGAAATTTATCAAACTGGGTAATCAGGGTCACGAATGCTTAGTATAGACTCTAATTAAGTTACGACTAAATTACAGGTCAGCCGACCTACACCGAGTTCGATCCGTGGACCGATTCCGCTGACGCTTGTGCAGGAGCAGGCGAGGATTACGTGGATCCCGGAGATTATTAGCTCTTTCTACCCCTACAGTTATCAGGTGTGGGATATCTGTTTTATTCGTTCGTGGCGTACTCTCACCAGTCGACCACTTGACCTGACATCCGCACTTTAAATTTTGTAGTTGCATTAGAGCATGTTTAATCCTTTCTGAACTGTAATTTAGGATTTGCACAACCCCTTCTAAATTGAAAATTTAATGCTTTCTTAGGAGTAGTGTAACTTAATTAATAATAAATTAGGATATTAGTTGTCCTCTTCTCGTAGAGGACAACATATTATTGTAGTTAAGCATGTGCATTGGTGAGCGTGAGATAGAAGACCGAATGACTGCTTTCCGTTCTCGTAGTATGGGATGCGAGGCGGTTCGTGGGTCATTGGGCTGAGGGATCACTTGATCCCTTAGAGGTCTTATTAGGATTATTATTATTATATGCATGAGCTTGGTAGTATATCATTTTTGATCATTTTACATTTTGTGCGGACCGATCACGAGTCCGGAGACGATTCGGGAGCTATCCCCCCTACATTAGGAGCTACTTGCCTAGTACGGCTGCCGAGGATGCGGTGGCAGATTTTATTTTTGTTGTTATGATGTCCCATTGATCTGGCCGGATGGTGGAGTTTCGTCTCTGCTCATGAGGAGACGAATTGACTTATTCTTACGCATTGCTTGTAGTTTTCTCCTCTTTTATATGTTTGGTGATGAATCGTCTTAGAGAAGGAAAACACATGGAATTAAGTGTAACCATCGGCTAGTGTGCCCTTCTTGTGTGGGCAAAGCTCGATGTCCTTAGGCATCGGGTACCTTTGCTCCTCTGATCGCAGTCCTTGGATGTTACACGAATTTCGATATAACCATCGGCTAGCGTGCTCTTCTTGTGTGGGCAAAGTTCGATGTCAATAGGCATCGAATACCTTTGCCCCTCTGATCACAGTCCTTGTGTTATGTCACTTTTGAGATACAAATTCAATTTGATTGAACTTGGCACGGCACGGGGTGATAAAATTATCCGTACTATTATTATATCAATTTGTACACACAGTACCTATTGTACTGGACTTCGGTTGAGTATAATATTGATCCTCATATTTTATTTTGGGAAACTTTGGCATTTTGGCATAATAGGATAATCACATCATGTCATCTATTATATGCATATTTTTCTTTTGTAGTACTATGATAGGTTTAATTTTCGTAACATATGCATTAAAAGTGAATTACCGACTTCACGTAGATTTCAAATTAAAATGTGCTATGACTTAAGAGGATCCCTGAAGGGATAATACTGGGTCACATACTGGGCGATCATTCGCTCATCCCCTCCTTTTTATGGATGTGGGCAGGTACAGAGTCTGACGGCCCGCAGCAGGAGGCGTCAGGAGCTGTCCCCGACGGTCACATCACTTGAGATAGATTAGGGGTTTTTGTTTAGGATTTTGCGAGTCCAATGTTTTGTTATATATATTGGACTCGACAGACTATGTATCCCTTGACTAGTTATGTTTATTTTATCCCGATGTGGGTTGTATGGATGTGTATATATGTATGTTTATTTGATATTTATGATTGTTGCTTGTTTGTATTATATTGCTTCCGCTGTTGATTGATATTTATGTTGTTTAGCCTTGCGTGTTTGATGATCATTAGACACGAGGCGGGGATTGATCATATCCTAATCCAGAAATTCTGGTTTGGGGTGTGACACGACAAGTGTTAGAATTTCTCTTACCGTACCAGATAATTTGTCAGTCTTCATGGCTAAAGGTCCCGAGAAGTGACACAGTCTCGAAAATTGGCAGTGGAAAGCATGATGCTCAGGACCCTCGTCGTCAATTGCGCATAAGTGACAAATAGAGTTGGCTGTCCGTATTCTCCTGTGAAATAGCAGTCCAAGTGGGAGGGCCCCAGTGATAAACTTCCATATATGAAGTCTGACTCTTGGCACAATTGAACCTCTGGACCAAATCATATTCCAGAACTGCTTAAACTGGGGATCCGGCAAGCTCTGGCCCTCGTGCAATAGACTGTAGGCTTTCCTTACGGTGAAGGCACCATTTGTGGCTGGTTTGAAGATTAAGGCATCTTGACCTGCATGCGGGTTAGGTGGGGGAGTGTGCTGCAGTATCTGCATGGTGGTTGAGTAGCCAAACAACTCCAGTAGCAATTCCATGTTCCAAGTACCAGTGTCTTCATGCACCAGGTCATGCACTTTTAAACGACCTTGTCCGCCTCCAGCTGACCGGGCCATTGCCGTACCCTCTGCCCACGGCTGCACTAGGGCACTACAAGTCGCCCATCCCCTAAACGCCAGGTCAAACATGGCAGCAACGAGTCTCTTTGATTCATGACCGATTTCCAGAAGTTCGTACATCGATACCGCCTTGTGGAGTGCCACAATTCACTCCTGGGCAGATACTTAGCCCGAACAAGTCATACCCAAAGAGCTTCCGAACCAGAGGCCATTTTCCACAGAAATTTCATTAGCAAAGCGTCGTTTGTCTTAGCCAAATCTCGGACCCCTAGACCTCCCAATTTAGTAGGCAGCATGATTTTATCCCAGGAAAGATATGCCATATACCTGTGTCTATCCATTTTGCCCCAGAAGAACCTTCAAATTAGGGACGTAATTTCATCAAGAACTGTTTTAGGCACTTTGGAAGTAGCCATGTAATAGATTGGTATTGCCAGAAGTACTGATTTGATCAGAACCAAACAGCCCGCCGGTGAGAGCATTTTATATTTCCAGTTTTGATTCCACTTTCCCGATGAGGAAGTTGTATGCCTCCCGATTGGTTCGGACCGGAGCTCCTAGGTATGAGGTGCATGTATTTATGGCAGGGACCTGGAACATGAGCGATATCGCCTCTCTATCGCTAATGGGGGTTGATTTGCTGAACCAAATGGAACTCTTTTGGGGTCCAATTTTTTGTCAAGATATGGCTGAGAAGTCCTCTAATGTTTGGATGAGCAGTGCAGCCTGAGAGTGATCGGCCGCTCCGAATAACAAGAGGTCATCGACGTACATGCAATTAGTGATTGGCGGTGCGGACGGAGCAAGTCGGACTCCACTCAACAGTCCTGATGCCACCATACTGTCTAGCTTCCTTGAAAGTAAATCCATTCCTAGAATAAAAATATAGAGCGATAGGGAACAGCCCTGTCTCAAGCCACTATGAGGCCGCAAGTATCCATCTCCTTTGCCATTGACTATTATTGAGAAAGTATAAAGCTTAAACAACGTTATTAACATATGTATACAGTGAATATGTTGAAAGAAGGTATATTCCAAATTATTTGGAGGATTTATCACAGGGAAAATTACGTATAAATACTATATACTTCTTTCTAATAGTAAAATGTTGCATCCTGACTTATTCTAATAATATTATATACTTCTTTTAAAAAAATTACGTATAATTAAAATCTCAAGTTATTTAATAGTAGCTCACCTATGCTCCTGTGGAAATAAAACTTCAACAAAGATGGATAATAGATTCTGATTTAATATTTCGATCTAATGTTTTCTGTACGACCTCGCAAATTTACAAGTGAATATTTAAAATGGAGAATATTTTTTCATCTTTATTTTGTTATAAATAAAGTCATTATACACGAATTTAAAAAAATGCTCGACTTTTAAATTCTTCCCTACAAAAAAAAAACCTTCCTATAAAATAAGGACAAAAAGGATCATTGTTGAGATTTAATATATATATTTACAAGCGTCCTCCCAGTAGTCCACGCGTTTTGGTCAATGTTAAAAAAGAGGCAATAGAATAAAGTTTTATGGTCATTTGTCAACCATTGACTTAATTGAATACAAAAATGATTCAGACATGGAGATTTCTTTGTAATCATTACTAATATATTGCCCCCAATTGAGTTTACCAACGAAGGCAAAAGGAGAAAAAACAGAACAGCCAATTCATACCCGCCTTTCCATTGGTTGACTATTAAAAGAAAAAAAAAATTAATTAAGAATTATGTGAACTTGTTCACATGCAGTCTTGCTTGCCTGGTTTTGGTGCGGATGATAAATCAACCTTTATTCTTTTCTTGTGCAATGGATCACAACAAGATTTAGTTGAAAATTTTTGTAGCGGTTATTCACCTGAGTGAGTCTATGGTATATGCATATCATATGTTGGTCCGTAATACAGATTAATATTTTTGTTATAAATTCTAATGATCGATATGAACCATTCAACATGATCTCCATATAAATATGTACTTGCAGACTGAATTTTATAATTCTTTTACTATTTTTTAAGATAGGTAGAAAATCAATTGATATGAAAATTCTGCACCATCCAAAAACAATGATTTTCTATCTATCTTTAAAATAGAAAAATAAATCTAAAAAAATATAAAATTCGGTCTGCAAGTACATATTCATATGAAAATCATGTTGAACGGCTCGGATCGAGTGTTAGAACTTTGAAAACGAAAATATTGATATGTATTACAGACTAAATCGTGTTATGCATAGTACCATGGACTCACTCTATTCACCTGATAAAAAGTAAGATTTTCTTTTTTTATCTGATTTGTTTAGTCAACAACCGATGTATTATTTATATTACAAATTCCAATTATATCTGATTTGTCTATATGATTTTTTTGTATCTGATTTTTTTTATAGATTTGATCTTCCTCACATACTTCATCACTACTAAACAAATTCCAATAAATCATATTGTTATATATGAATTTTGTCACAAATAAAAGTTTAATAAAAAATTGAAATGTCAAGTATTCGAATTGTCAAAATCTGACCGGAGATAATTAATGAATATTTGAAGTTGGTCAACTTTATTTTCTATTTTTATCCAAAAAAATATCACTCTGGAGACGCTTCAGTTATCTTTTGTGTGAAAAATTACAAGTTTGAAAACCTCTATTTATTATAAAAAATAATTTAAGGACTCTTAACTCTCATCTTATGTAAAAAAAAAAAAACAGAGTGAGACTATGGCACTATGCATAGCGTGAATTGGTATGTACTACGGATTAATATTTTTGTTTTTATAATTCTAACGATCGATCAAAATCTTTTGACACGGTCTCCATATGAATATGTACTTGTAAACTAAATTTTACATATATTTTTTAAAATATTTACTATTTTTCTATATGGGTAGAAAATCATTGTTTTTTAATGGTCAAGAATTTTTAAATGAAGTGATTCTAAAAAATAGTAAAAAAATTCTAAAAAATTTTAAATTTAGTTTACAAATACATATTTATGTGGAGACCATGTTGAACGGTACAGATCGACTGTTAGGACTTTCAAACAAAAAATTTGAACTTATAATACAGACCAATATGCATGCATAGTACCATAGCCTCACTCATAAAAAAAATAAAAAAATAAAAAAACCAGACAAATAACTCTCAAGGCCGCATTCCAGTATATGGAAGATGTGCCTTGACAAACTTTGTGTTTTTGCTTATTCGGGACGTATTATAATCACTGATAAATATGCTTTCCAACACCCTCATTATTTAAGCATCTTAATAACCAGGTATTGTCTATTGTCGAATCTACACTAGCCAATTGCATTATATATATTTGCTTATTTCAGTATGAAGTCAGTACATCTACTTGAATATTTTATATATTATAATAATCAAATTAGCTTTTAATTGAAACGAACCGCAATAATTTTACAAGTGAATACTAGATGAAGAGCAAGCAAAAGGAAAAATTAATATTTGAATATTTTTCGATATAAAATGAGAGACTAAATCACAAATAGAAACAAAAACACATAGTTCGGTTTAGCAGACTATATAGTATCAGAATAGGAACAAAATAATAAAAATCCGTGTGAATCGTTAAAAAAAGACCCATGTAGCATAGCGGTAATAGCAATCAGCTATTACAGCTATAGCGATTGTAGCTGAATTAGTGTATTTTTATATCATAGCTTAACTTTTAGTCCAAAAATCTATAGCGCAAACTATAACTAGCTATTTAGAACACGGGCTACCAGATAGAAAATATCAACGCAAATTACAATAAAATGGTCAAAATTCTCAAAAGAAAAATGAGAGGCTCAAATGCAAAAGTAGTCTTACTTTTCATTTTAAGAGTGCGAGAGGCGTTGAGAAAATATGTTCATGTATCTTTTAGTGTCCCCTAAAAGAAAGAAATGAAAAGGATATTAGAAGAAAAAAGTACACGAGACACCTTTTGGAAAATTGAAACAGCGGCGGGTCTACCTTGTCGATTTCATATCCTCCCCGTACCGGATAAGGGAATCTTTTAGAATTAGTGGATTCGGACCGTCCTTTAACTTTGCACAAATCTCAAAGCACCAAATAACACTTGCTCCCTCTGCTATCTCCGAATTGGCACCAAATTGAGTTAATCTGAACGGTAACGTTGTGGACTCTATCATTCAATACTTGAGAGAGAGGATACTTGTCCCTACCTTGCTTGCGCATAGCATCTTTGGCTATCTCCGAATTGGCACCAGATTGAGTTAATCTGAACCGTAACATTGTGAACTCTATTATTCAATACTTGAGAGGATACTTGTCCCCACCTTGCTTGCTCGCATAGTATCTTTGTTCAAACATAATATATGATCGGCTGTACGGATATAGATTATCTGTGTACTGGTGTGTACTGGTGTTCAAACATAATTTTTTTTTGAATTTTTTTACTATTTATTAAGTATTTTACAAAAAAAAAGTCGTATTCAGACTATTGAATTTTGTACCCATCTTAATAAATAGTAAAAAAATTAAAAAAAATGTAAAATTTGATCTGCAAGCACATTTTATTTAGATAATCATGTTGAACGGTTTGGATCGACGATTTGGACTTTGAAAATAAAAAAAATGGTTGTTGTAACTCTGTTATAACTCAAATTTGTTGTAACTTGATCCCTCCTCTTACATGTATTGACTTATAATGAGTAATTAATGAAAAACCTACGTGAAAAAATATATCAGATGAGATAAAAAAATTTAAGAATTAAATATAATTGTATAATTATTTTAAATATAAGCAAGTTTTATATTTTATTTTTAAAAAATAGAATCGGAAGTAAACAAGTATCTCTTTTTTAATCTGTGGCTCCGTCACCGACATTAATTATGTACGAAGTGCATGAATTAATGGTTGCTTTCAATTTCGAAAACTTCCACAATTAGAAATTATTTAATTATACATAGAATGAACTATTGATTTATCGAGGTTGACAATGACAAAATAATAAATAAAAAACACACCACATGAATAAAAAATAATTACCGGAAGCTTGTGAGAGCATTTATGCGTTATCATCAAACATGGGTGTATTATCGCTCGTAATAACAAACTCGCGATATTTTTTTGACATTTCTTTAGAATGAAATGAGAATAGTTTATTGAAATAATCTCAAATAGACATTAGGTTGTAATCTAAAGAAGCGGAAATTAAATCCAAAATTAGACACTACGACAAAAATTGAAGTTTGACTGATGAAAACAAAATAAATTAACAAAAACATATGATAACATATATTTACCTTTTTTTTCTCAGTTTTATTTTTTCACCTTCATTCCTCTTTATTTATTGTGAAATGGAATAAAATATTAGTTTCATTTTTAATAACATAAATTTCAATGTTCTAAATAGCGCGTTATAGCGGCGCTATATGGCCATAGCGCCGTTTTTTCAGCCGTTCCGTTATGACGCGATAAACGCTATTTAAACCTTTGATAAATTTTGACAAAATACGAATTTCAATGCCAGCCAGTTGTTCCAGGTTGGAACTTAGCGTCGGAGAGAAAAACAAAAAGAACTAAAAATTCATTCAAATTTAAAGAGGTCTTTTTTGAAAGTGTAAAAAATTTCTAGCATTGAAAGATGAACCTACAGCTCAGCGCGTTTTCAACGATTTAAATTTCTACGTGTGGAATTGAAGCCGCTATTTTTATTAATATCCAAAGTAAAATATAAATTAATAAATATACTCACGTTACCTGAATTTTGTTAAAAATACTCAAACTTGCCATTTAATGATCAGTTCTATTGTTTTCTCAACCGGCCATTAAATAATCAGTCCGGGTATTTATAAATATATGAGAGGGGTTCCATTTTTTTTTCTACAAATCATTCTCACAAAATTCACACTATCTCTCATCGCCTTCTGTTATAACCCGTAAAATTTAGGTGTAATTAATTAGACTAATTATTTAGAATTAGATTAATTAAGATCTAAGAATAAATTAATTAGTTAATTTGAGGTCAAAATAAATAATTAGATTAATAAAGCATACTTAGTTAAATTAAATAGTAAAATGAAAACGAGTTTATTAAAGTTAGATAATTAAATTGCGATTTCAAAATATTTATGAACAACGAAATTAAATTAGGGATATGAACAAAAGGTGGATAGATAAAATGATGTAGATTATATCCAACGGTTTTATTTTGACTTTTAAGTTTTAAATGTTGAGTTATTAAAGTTTTTAAAAATAGAGGTATGATGGAGGCATGAAAAATGGAGGCATTTGAACCGAAATTTTTATTAATAGAAATAATAATAAATTAATGTTAGCATAGAACAAAGAATTCGTCAGATATTCAAATCTAACAAAGACGTTACTTTTCGTAACGTCCAGGGGACGTTATGAACGGTAACGGCCAGCTTAACTAAGATGGAATCGCTAATTGCAGCTGCTAAGGGCTGGCCGTTGAGAATGGTAACGTCCAGGGAGAAAAGAAAAAAAAAAAAAAAAGTGTGGCCGTCGCCAACGATGACGGCCTGCGCAAAAAAAAAAAAAAATAACTCGAGGCTGTTGCCAACGATAACGTCCAGACAAAGAAGAAAACAAAAAAAGTGTGGCTGTTCCGATGAATAACGGCTAGACTCAGAATTTTGTTCAGTCGGGGACGACAAGTACCAAGTACAGTGTGCTGCTACTTTGGTTCCAATTTTAAAAGCAACCCTTCTTTTGATCGGAAATGAAACAACAATAGGTTCAATTGGAATCAATGAGATTCTGGAAAATCTTCGCCAATAATAAATTTTTTAATCGTTTTTCGTTTTTTTTTGCTGCTTATTATTGTATTTGATCGGATATTTGATTGTGTTAATTTCTTAAAATTATTTGTTCAATCAAAATTTTCAATTATTGGACATAATAATTTTATCAAGTAATAATTGTTTTTTTGCTAATTTAATTTGTACTCTGACATTATTAATTAAGACTTGATTACGTAAAACCTTACATTATTTGTTACAATCATCAAATTTGATATTATGTAAATCAGTAGTTACTAATTGAAACACCAATTTGAATTAAGTCTGAATATTAAGGAAATAATCTTTAAGAATTAGTTAAGACCGAGATTAAATGAAACTTGATTAAATATAACAACTAGAAGTTCAAAATCACACTTTATTTTTATTTTATATTTTGATTTATGATGGATGGAATAAAGTTGACTTGTGGCAACTATTAGCAAGTCGGCCGTTGCCAACGATGACGGCCAGACCTCTTATTTTACTGTCTTTTTTATTTGTTAGTACTTTTTGTTAAGCATAACCCCGTCAAACAAAGAATTCACATCCTCACCGGTACCGTAATAGGGAATCTTTTACAATTATTGGATCTGGACTATTCTTTTTAACTTGGCACAAATCTCAAAGCCCAATAATACTGCCCCTGTGCTAGCCCGAATCTCAAAGCGGCTAAGAGTTAATCTCAATCCGTAAAGTGAAGGGAATCTTTTACAGTAATGGAGAGGATACTTGTTGTCAAATAAAGGTACTTATACTGGTAAATTGGAAATGAAAGTATGACCAACGGATTGAGGCATAATAAGATGAAGGCTTTTGAATGACCTCTTTAAATACTGATACCCAAACAAACTTTTATTTGACAGCGATTGAAAATAAGAGGTCTGGCCGTCATTGTTGGCAACGGCCTCAATTTTTTTTTTTTTTTATGAGTGAGTTATTTTTTTTTTTTTTGCGCAGGCCGTCATCGTTGGCGACGGCCACACTTTTTTTTTTTTTTCTTTTCTCCCTGGACGTTACCGTTCTCAACGGCCAGCCCTTAGCAGCTGCAATTAGCGATTCCATCTTAGTTAAGCTGGCCGTTACCGTTCATAACGTCCCCTGGACGTTACAAAAAGTAACGTCTTTGTTAGATTTGGATATCTGACGAATTCTTTGTTCTATGTTGACATTAATTTATTATTATTTCTATTAATAAAAATTTCGGGGCATTTGAACCCTCCTCATTTTAAATAAAAAAGAGATATCACATGAATGATGCATGATGTGGCATGGCCAAAACCTTGAAGACATAATTCTCTTTATGTTTTATCCGGATTGTTCCTAGAGAATCATCCCGAGAAAAAATATCTATTGAATAAGAGTACATATTTTAAATGAGAAAAATTTGTACAATATATTATATCAGCCTAAATTTGAGCACAAATTTTTTTATTTTAAAAAATATATAATGATAAACAATATGATTAGCTATACGTGATAATTAATGCAGGAGAACGCAAAAAAAAAGTTATATTAATTTCTGAGAGAAACATATTACATATATAATACATGAGTCATCCGATTGAGAAGATGAGGAGCTGGAAACACCGCCGGTTGAGATATAGATGATGTAACATAACTAAAAAATTTAAAAACCCATCCTTTTGATTATTGTAAATAGATTATACTTGTATTTTAAGTTTTTAATTAATTTCGTCAAGTTCCAAATTATATTTCCGTAAATATGAATTAACAGCATTTTAAACCGACTTATGATGTCTGTTCTAATAATTAGTAATTTTTGGCCATTTTCTAATTTGCAGCTTGCAAAAGATAAAAGAAGAATATGAATATGAATATGTTAAAAGGTTACATATACTGATATACACCGCGTAGCATTACTAATGATTAATGACATCACCACATGCCAACATCGTCAATTTTTAATATGCGTTGTGCATAGTACCATAGGCACATTTTTATTAATAATTTTATAGGATGCACCTCTTAGGTAATACGGATGAAGTTCTAATCTATGTCTAATATTTCATTAAGCGATTGTATAATAACCCAACAGTAAAATTGAAATCGTCCTTGCAACTACTATTTCACAAAAGTTTCATTAAGGGCATTTTCCTGTGCATTTTCATTTAAGACATTGTTATCTGTTTGTTTTCATTAATAATTACAATTTCTCAGGTTAATTTTACTATTTATATAATAGCGTTGATTTATCTTATTCGTTGTTAAATCTAATACTTTATCCACATTGTTTTTTTTAGTAAAAATTGGAGATCAAGCCACATAATTATTTAATACTTTGGTTATTACAACAAGAATTTTCTCCATCTGAATTTCGAACCCATAACCTCTCATATAGAGATCATGTGTCTTTACCACTAGACTAAAAACTAGTTCTTCACATTGTTTATACAATTGTCTAGTGATGTTTTCTACTATGGAGACATGGAGTAGTTGACCACTACAAAGAGAAATCAGTTTATTCTAAATTTTTCAAAAAGCTTCCATAAAAGATAGAACAAAGTCATCAATTTCTAGTGCTATATCCACATTTACGGTCTGAAAAGTGTAATACATGACCAGACCAGATTTATTAACCTAAAAGCTCACCTGAGGTTTGGCATTTTGAAAAGGCACAAAAGCAGGTGAGGATAAATTGACCATTCAACATTCAATTCTAATCCTAGGTTGCATCGATTTTGTGTATTGCTTTCAGGTGCCTTTAAAGCTTCGTAATCTATAAATTCAAAAAGGTATGCATTGAAAGATCTCAATGCCAATTCTAAACAAAGAATGTTTTTTTTTTTTTTTTTTAAATGATTGGTAGAAGCTAGACCAATGTTGAAGTTGTCAATTTTATGACTTTTCAGAAAGCTTCCGAGGAGGAAATATCGATTTTGAATTGGGATTGTAAATTCTCCTTCAACGGAATGCCGGAGCAGTCAGAATCGCAAAAAAAAAAAAAAAAAAAAAAAATGAAAGAGTCTCAAAACTTGAGTTGAAGTTTTTGATTAAGTTTTTCCTTTCTAATTCTTGATTTTGTACTTGTTTATCATAGTTTTTCTTAGACATTGATCATGGAAATGTATAAAGTCTTTGACTTAGGGTTTTTTTGTTGTATTTTTATTTTTTTAGTTATAATGTTATTTATGTAACTAATAATATGTGATGTAACTAACTAATTATGCCTAAAATAACTATGTCGAAAATAACAAATGCATTTTTTATCAAAGTTCTAAATAGTGATTATCACGCTTCTTACGGATAGGCTAAAAAAATAATTATAGCTATCTATAGTGCCAAAAATAACTAATAGCGCTATAGTTTTTTAGGTTTGAAAAAATTATAGCGCAGATATTACACAACTATTTAGAACTCTGGTTTTTATACGTTAAAAGTGCTTCTGATCCAATTCAATTCAGGTAAAGATCCTCTAAAAATAATTTTGAATGAACATATATAAACAAAGTATCCTTGATATACAGCCTGTACGTACGTGTCTTTCAGAAGAGGAAATAAAGGAAGATCAGAAGGGCCAAAATTTTTAATATATCAATTACAAAAAAAAAAAAACCAAATAACTCAAAATTCTATAAATTTCAAATTTACCACATCCGTCAACCATAGATGGCGGACAGTAAAAATTCTCAAAAATTCCCAATTCAACGTAGATTTTAATAGATTTGTTTTTTAATATTCCAAAATAGATAGAACAACTTATAATTTGAATATAC
Organism: Carex myosuroides; assembly: GCA_028015225.1. Taxonomy (NCBI): domain Eukaryota; kingdom Viridiplantae; phylum Streptophyta; class Magnoliopsida; order Poales; family Cyperaceae; genus Carex; species Carex myosuroides. The sequence goes on along the minus strand of CM051486.1, from coordinate 4,122,055 downwards.
TAAAAGGAACAACAAACAAAATAGATAAAACATCTTATAATTTAGATGTACAAGAAGTACTACGAATTACTTTTCAGGCAGGATTTTTTGTGGCTGTAAAAAAAATTAAACTATTTCTTGACGTGTTACTGGAAAAAGAACAAAAATGTTTTGGATATGAGTTATTAATCCCGGTTCAAAAATCACTTATGGGTATACAAAAGAATTATCGTGATGCTTTTAGTACATTCAAATTCAAAGGTACTCCATCTATTTAATATATTACCAAAATCACTTCTAGATAAATAGATATAGTACCTTATAATTTGAATGTACTAGAATGACCACGATAATTTTTTTATATACCCAAAAGTGATTTTTGAACCGGGATTAATAACTCAGACCTAAAACATTTTTTATTTTTTTTCAGGAACACATCAAGAAATAGTTTAATTTTTTTTATAGCAGCAAAAAGTTATGCCTGAAAAATGTCGTAGTACTTCTAGTACATCTAAATTATAAGATGTTTTATTTATTTTGTTTGATGTTTTTTCTAGTATATATTCTACGCAGCAATTGAATTTCAATTTCATTCTACGCAGCCGTTGAATTTCAAATTTTTTAGAAATTTGGTGTCTGCCATCTGTGGTTGTGATGGTGTCCGCAACCACAAGTCGTGGCTGTGTTAATTTGGAATTTCCAGGAAATCATGATTATTTGATTTTTTTTTTTTTTGTGAATGCTATATTTAAAAATTTCGGTTTAAAGAACAAAGGAATTCTTGTTTTTTTTAATCTCAGAAGAGCATAGGAATTCAATACGCCATATGGCCTCCTCGCAAGATTGTGTCGCCCTTTGGGTGTTTCTTGTACTCTTTTTTTTAAAAGAGGCTAATTGTCCATTTTATTGCTGAAACATAATAATTACATGCATCAGTTTGAATCAGAAGACTATTTGTGTTGCTTATTTGTGTTTTTTGGTGAGTGTTTGTTGCCGCTGCTAGTACTGACGTGTTGTTGTAGTTTTTTTAATTCTTATATAGTTATATTTGTTATTGGGTTCCAAGTTTGAGATTTTTTTAGTCAATGAGTTTATTCTGATACAATTGGTTCTTTGTTATTTTACTGCTGGTCCATATATAAAAACGTTTGATATTAACATGACCCAGTGGATTTATTAGCCAGTCTGGTCTGGATCCAATATTAACTTCCCACAATTTCTCTTCTAAAATTAACCTCCGCTAACAATTTCCTACAATAAATATTTCCTCGAGGGTAAAAGTGCTTGCGTCGATATCCTCACGGTTTCCATCGGTAATAGTAATAATCTCGGAAAAAGTAATTTCTATCAACTTACTTTTAAAGTCTCAGCAATAATCATTTTTAACCCTCACAGATACTCACATATTCTTGTAGCACTAGTCTTAGAACTAACATATTTTCTATCTCAATTACTTCACTGATTTAAGTGCTTAATGTTCATTCTTTATTTAAATTCAAGCTTAGCTTGAATCCTTGATAGATCAAACTCAAGCCAGCTATAAGTTAGAAACTACATTTTGATTCGAGCTAGCTCTAATTAATAAAATTACAAATCAAATTCAAACTGAGGATAGCTCGCTCGAGCATGTACTACCTAGTTTGTTTAACCTTTTACCAACAACAAGAACAACAATTGTAAAGAAGAAGAATTGGAGGCAACACTAATATTCTATGAACTTCATCTCCTTACACATGGAGAAACAAAATTTCATTGCTCCTGCACTATCCTCTGATCTTAAAGGATAACTCACACAACTTATTATACAACCACCCGCAAAGCAAAGTAACTCCACCAAAAAAAAAAATTTAGAGAAAAAGAGATGGATATTAATTATCAGAGATACAACTCAACACCATTTTTCCAAATCCCAAAATTTTACACGAACACACACTTAGGTTACAAAGGCTGCATGTATTTCTAACAAAAAATTGCCGCCATGTACATCTGCAGAAAAGTCATAGCAGTGAGAAATGAAGTTGAATGAACAAACAAATATCATTTAACCATTCACAGGAAGGATATATTAACACCCAACATAGTTTACAACCATGATACCCATTTGCCACTATTCTTAAAAATAGGAAAATTAAAATTGCAGATGTGCACCCAACATTTAACATAGGTAGCATATCAAACTTGCAAGATTTTAAATCATTTGGCCATCCACAAAAGCAATTAATATCTTTTCTTTTGAAATAAGGGCCCCCATAAAGCACGGCATCTATTTTTCTTAGATGCCGCTTGCAATAATTGAACTTGCATCTCTCCGTAGAGAGATGGCCCATCACCATCTTTGTAATTAATATTAAAACACTAAACATTCCAATCCTTGCACAAATAACCAAATGATGTTCAAATCTTGCCAAATCCGATACACAACCTATCTATCTAGTAAATGAGAGCACTGAAGAAATCTTCAATTTTAACTTCAAATTTATCAAGATTTGATGTAGAATGTCATGGTTGTCAAAGAAGTTTGGTGTTAATATGTCAATCATTTCAAACATAGCATATGACGATTGATATAGTGTATTATGTATGGAGTAATAATTATTGAGGGGCAAAAAAAATTATAAGCTCAATACCTTAATCATCTCATCGAACATACTCTATTTACAAAATATAATTTGAATCTGCATGTAAACCAATTAAACAAGCGGTTAGACAATTAAAAAGTACTGCATTTCTTTTTTTGATCAAAGCTACTACATTTATGTTAGAGGGCACATGAAGAGTTTGTAAGAATGCTCATGTACCTGAATTGTATTTGAAATCCCAACTGTGGAGAGAAAAAGAAGTGATTTGGCCTGATGAAAAATGCTAAATAAATTTAACATTCATCCTTTAGTACAACATTACTAAAAGAGCTACCAAAACAGCTAGCTGCTCCATGCTGCTATCTGAATACAAGGCTCCCATTTTGTTTGTGTCTCAAATTCTCAATTAAAGACTGGTAAAAGGATCTCAGCGCCTTCAAATCATTGTCCTGATAAAACAAAAGAATAATGAAATTATATGATAATTAGAATACAAAAAGACAAATAAGAGTAATCCCACATAATTACTCGTTATATTGGAAAATGCAATTTGAACTAAGGATTGCATATATTTTGTTTTCAATTCTCAATTAATCCTTTAAAGAAAAAGGAAAGGAGCAGAAGAGTCCGTACTTGCAACTTCTGATAGTACTGTTCGGCCATATCTTGAGGGCAGTGAACTGTTGAAAGATTCTTGGATACAAAGTTCATAACAAATTCGTCTCTGAATTTCTCATACATGACCTTTTGAGCCGTCATAATTTCACTAAACAGAAGAAGCTGCACGGAGAAAGCAGAGCAGAGCAGAGCACATTAGTGTGCTTTATTGATATATCAAGATAGAGAGAAAACAAGGCAAATATGGATAAGAAGATATCATCTAAAAAAAAAAATCTAATGAAAATCATCATAAAAATTCAACAAGTTTTCGCAACAAACCAACAATTGACTATAATTGCAGCAAGCACAAAAAATCAATACCCTATGGTCTTAGTCTTTGCACCAAACACTCGAAATTCTAAGATATTTCCAAAACTGGAAGAAATGTTGCGCATGTACAACTGCTGTATTTTCTGCAATTTACAAAATATTTAAACTAAAATAGTAGAAAAGCTAATTACCGTGTTTGCATCACGGAAATCAAATGACTTGTCGAGAACACTGTACAAGCAGCAATTCGATGCAAACTTTTCGATCACAAAACTCCGGAAACCAGGCAGCTGAGGCAGCATTGTAGTATTAGTTAGAACACAAAATCTAAACAAAAGATGGAAGGTAGAAGACATAAAATAAAAAGGATAATTTCAGGATATGGTCCTTAAACTTCACCAAAAGAACCAAATTGATTACTGAAGACTGAACTTCCATGTGAGCCAAATTAGTCCTCAAACATCTAACAGAAGTCTATGTTGGCCTTCAGTTATAGTTCCAAAGCAGCACCAATGTGCTTTAATTCTCACCATTTTCGGTACTATGACCATTACTACCACACAAATCTGCCAATCAAAACTATCTTTTCCTCCTTTTGCAACTGATCATCCATCTCAACTTACCATTGAACTGTCCACATCTCCAGCCCGAAATTCAACCCTCGAGTTACAGTCCCAATTCCCAAGAAACATACTGATTTTGATAAAATTGGCAATCATAGGAGAAAGAGATTTATTTGGAACAATCATACTAAAGCAACAATCATCAAAGTTGACAGCCTACATTCAGAAGCAATTAATGTGCCAAATTATCCAGTTCTATTACCAGGCATCGGCTAGAGGTTATGATATAGCAGCCCATGTGAGATGCTAGTAAATTCCACTAGCGACCAACTCAAAGAACATCTCAGGAAGGTGGGATGCAATAGATCAGTTGAACAAGACATGGGCACAGACAGGCGGACAGAGAAAGAAAAAGAGAGTTTGAACTGCCAACTAAAGACACTTTTTCCCCTTCGGTTTTTTTTTTGGCTTGTTTCAATTGAAGTTTTGATGGAGCGGATCAAACCATGTTTTATACTATTCAGGACTAAAACCAACAGAGGAACTGGCATTGAATTTTTGTGGTAGTTCCGGAACCATAATCGAAACTTTACAATTAAAAATGATTTACTAGGTACCTTGTCTTCACTGCTGGGGTTACCACACCAGTCTTTTATAAGTTTGATAAATATCTGCACACATGCCTGCAAAAAGATTATCCATAAGGATATACATATGATCTTCAATAAGAGGAGAATTACACACACACATTGTATATATACCTTTCTAAGTTGCATATCCTTGTGACTACAAGAGGTGTAAAGTAAAAGCTGCATTACAGCATCCAAGTGCTGTCTACAATTCGGAGCAATGAAAACATATGACAGGTCATTAGAAGCCATAACATGTAGAAATGTGTATAACAACTTCTGTAGCTCTTGCAACTCACGCAACTCCTGCAAGAAAATCAATGCAAAACAATCAACAAGCATTTCAATAAACAACAAAATATTTAGGATCTACCAACTAAGACTAGCCGGAAAACCCTGGTACAAGTTTGTTGTCGATATAATTGTCATTTTTATCAATGCATTATAACAAAAACAATCAAGATTTGATTTACAAAAAAAAAAAATCCAGCGGAAATGTGAGAAGCTTTACCTCAGTAGTTCCCCCAGGACATGCCTGAAAAGCATCTTGCGAGAGAATTAAGAACGCTCTGCTTGCTATGTCCGGGTATACCTCCTCTAATATGCTGCCTACTGAAGTTTTGAACTTGCTTATCATTTGGTTTACTAATAGAAGAAAACCCACCATGTCTTTCACCTAAAAAAAAGTCATGTTCCTCAGAAAGTCAAGAAAACGTTAAATTGTGAAAGAATAAATCAGAACAATTTCAGGCCCCTACAAAACAAAGAAAATACCACATTTTCCCCTGAAAACAATATTCCATATACCCTCCAAAACATGGAAAAAATCATGCATATCCTCCTAATCCATGAAAATAGTCCAACCTCCATCGCACATGTACAATTAGAATTAAAATAAGGGAGGCTCAATTTAAATATCTTTTGAAGTTGTTGGTTACAGAAAATATCGTTCCCGTAATTTGTAATGATAAACTGTGAAATTTTCTGTTTTGCTGGAACTATTCAATATTTCGTAAGATTGTGCATAATATTCTGGTTTAGAAAATTGCAAATATTTATATGATTGTTTAGATTTTGCATAATAATGTGGAAGTCAATAAGAACGGAGAGTATACCTCATTATCTACAAGCAGTTGCTTCAAAGCCATAGCCAGGCAGGGAAAAATAGAAAGCCCTAATATGTCGATCATTCTATGTAGAAACGAGGTTATCTGCAATTTGGAGTTGAATTATTAGCACATAGAGATCATAACATGTCAAATAGAAAAGGGAGATATGCAAGAATTAATAACCATTTTACCTTAGATCTAAGAGGCTTGACATTAGGAAAGATGGAAAGGACTCGCAAAACTAGATCCAAAGTCTTAAAAAACCAAAAACAATGAAAAATGACAATGTTAACATAATTATCTTGCATTCATTGGGAAAATAAAACCCACTCTCAGAACAATTGGAAGTTTGGTCAACAATACAACACAAGAAACCATGGACACAAAACAATTATGCCACTGGAAACTAGCAAACATCCCAAATTTCAATCATGCATCTCCCACACCAAGAGAAATGCCCACTATCAACTATTCTAGGCGTGGTTCTCTACAGAGACAAGTATATAAACAAGCATGGAAAAGAAAGAACTTACTTGCTTAAACATAACCCCAATAGCTGGCCTACTTGACATGACCAGACGCTCATTAAACCCCTGTTTCATAAACTAATTAGTGAACTTCTCGAATTTAAAATCACAACCAAACAGAGACAAGAAAGTCACCACAGACCTTGCTGAGAGCATTGAGAGCCACAATTATTTGTTGAAGGTTCAGCGCCTTTGTTGATGTCTCGTCAATTCGTTCTACTTTGGCATCTGAAAGAACCAGCTCCATCTGTTACAAATCATAATAAAAAACTCAGAAGGTATAATAAAAAGAAACAAACAAATAAAGATGGTAAGTGATGACTAGTCATTGCAGAACTACAGTTCACCTGTTGACAAAGAGGGTTTAACAAGGCTGCCAGGTAGTTGGATTGCTTCTCCGCAGGCACGTCTTCCATACCGATCAACAACCCAATGGCCTAAGAATCAACAAAGAGTTAAATTTTATGTGATTTGGATTAATCATTTTTTTCCTTCTATATTTACATTAGCCTTCAACCAAGTAAAATAAAAACTACCTCAAAAATTTGGCTTCCATCTTCTGTGCCAGACAACTTGACATCTTTATTCGCCCAATCCAAACAAGTAAACATTGCCACTGTATCTTGTAAACTCTACCCAAATAAAAAAATACACACACATATATATATATTAGCTTCTCCCAACAACAGAAAAAAATTCAAAGTAAAATGCGGAGAAAAGATTATTACTTGCAAAAGTGAGTCCAAGTAAGGAACAAGCTTGGTCTTGAGCAGCTTCACGGCTTTCATAAAAAGATAACTAGCTCTCCTACTAACGTATATATTTGAGTGATGGATTCCCCTTTCATCCAAAAATGCCCCTAATAAATGTGGTATATATTGGGTATTCTCTTGCACAAATTTCATGTACTTCGTAACCGTCTCCAAATAAACCAATGCCACCAATCTGTGCTTATGGCACGAAAACCTAGCCATAAGGAGCATTGGCACCAGCTCGCGCAAATGCCCGAACCCATTTTTTATCCCTTCTTCGCTCAATGTCTCACCATAGCGGTATAACATTGTCAATGCCACCTCAGCATCTTCCACACCAGATTCCCCAGGAGAAGAGAGGGACGATATAAGCATATTCCTTATAAACATTTGGGTTGCATCAGGGGCAACGCGACAGATACCGCGAAAGATCGAGAACAGGTCCTTCCTGTGCTCTGCCATCTGGTCCTCCTCCTCTTTTCCAATCTTATCGAGCACATCAAGGCTAGAACGATACGTCTGGTCATATGACATCTGAGATCTTATGACCTGAAGGATCTGGCCAAGGTATAGCAACTGTTTCTCCGAAGGGTTTTTCATAGTAGATACATAATTAGACAAAAAATCAAACACAAATGTGGGGTCAACCTCATCCTCCTGACAGTTCTCCGTTACATAAAAAACCGAAGGCAGTGAAGCTTCTAGTAACTCCAGAGATGAAGCACCATCTGGGTCAGATGAACCAAGCTTTCTGTAGCATTCTAGTGTTTCTGAGGCATAGGTGGTTACCAGAGATGCAAGTTTTATGAGCAACCCTGGCTCAAGAGAGAATACCCGGTTTAGATTAAGGCTCCTTAGGAGAGAGATTTTTGGTCTCCAGTCCATTCGTTTCAAGATGATGGACTGGAGACATCCAGCGGCTGCCAATCGGAGCCCGCTGACCGTGACCGGGGAAATAGCAAGATCAAATAGGAGTGGCAGGAATGCGTCATTTGCCACCAAACCAATATCTATCCATGTAATGTGCCTGTTGATGATAAAAATATAATTTAAAAGCTGACATTATAAATTTACTTACAACATTAAGCATGATCAGAAGAAAAAAAAACTGTGCAGTGTCCTTATAATTATTATTGCACCAAAATATTTCGGTAGTGTTTCTTGCACTTCCCTACAACCAGGTCTGTATAAGTAATAGGAAGGGCAAGTAGTTTCTGAACACAAGTAACCTAGGGCTTTAGGGTTTAGTTGTTAAACCCTAGACAAATACAAAGAACGCTTAGGGGTAAAAAATGAAATACAAAATCTCTTATTGGCACAAGCTGGCCCTCTATGATAGCAATTTTTCATTCAATGAAATTCTCAATGACCCGATTACCAACAACATTGATGATATCATTTAAAATTATAGGATGCAACAATTTCAAGGGCATAATCAATTTATTCTCACCTCCTGGCTGCATCAAGAACAGCAGCAGCTACAGATGGATCTGAAATGCGATACAAGGTAGTCGCATCGAACCAGTGACGCACAACCTGAGATATGCACTGGGTACGCATAGCATCCTTGACCCGCATCGCATCAGAAAGTTCAGCAGGTGATCTTGGATAGTCCTGGCTAAGCAAGTCATCATCCAACACCACAAGCACTCTAGCAAACATGTCGCTGAGAGCGGGTCCCGCAGGAGGTTGCAAATTCAAATTCGGGATCAGATCAATCAGAGCAGTCGGCCAAATGGCCGGGTACTCGATCCGAATCAAGGCTGTTATGCATTGTGCGAGTTTGTTTTTCAAAAAGGGAGGAGTAGAAGGGGATGATAGGGGGCCAGAGAAGAGGGAGAGGAGAGAGGAGCGAAGGGAAGGGAGAGTAGAGGGGAGAAAGGAGGAGTAACTGGCGACGATGCTGCCATGGAGGGACTGGAGCGACCAGAAGAGAACTGGAGCGTGTGGAGAGCGGAGGAGGAGATCGAGACAGCGCCGCACCACGTCGAACGGGTTGCCGGAAGTACGGACTCCGGTGCAGAAGGCTAGCGCTTGGGATCGAAGCGCAGGGTCGGAAGAGGGGTCGTGAGCTAGTAGTATCGCCTGTTCAAGTTCATCCATGGCAGTGGATGAGTAGAGACGAGAGAGAGGAAAAGAAGGAAGGGGTGGGGCCGTGGGGGAGGAAGGGTTTAAATAACCGTAAGGGAGGAGAGGAATCTGGTTGGACAGTGATGCGGCGAAGGTGGACCGAGCCGGTGGAAGCGGGATCAAGAGTCAAGTCTATTTTTCCTGCGAGTGAACCGGGTTTTTTTGTTCGTTTGTTTTCTTTTAATTATGGTTATATATCGTGGGAGGGGGGAGAATCAAAGGCGGCGCCGGATTGGAGGTGGAGAGAGATCAAAAATAAAAGGAATTTTAGCCATTTTTAAGTGAACGGGTCCTAAAAATAAAGAGGGTATCATGTGGTTTGATTAATAATAACAAATTGATATATATATATATATCAGATTGATACTGTCGACACAGATTTGTAGCAGACTACAAGTTGGGCTAAAATACGCAAACTCTTTATTAGCCTATAGCCTTACGTGCTATTGTTTCGTACAAATTTAATTAGATTGTAATTTTAGCAAGTATTCGTTTTTTCGGTACATCAGATATGGTATTTTTGACACCGCTCTCTAAATTAGAAAGAAAATAAATTATATCTGTGTCCATCACTAGAATAGGCCGTGTGATGTGCCTATTTTATATAAAAAGGCTGCAAGATTCGTTTCATTTCGAAATTAATAAAGTTACAAAAGAAAAAGAAAAATTAAAGCAACAATCACATATATGAGGTGAACAGACCCTGCCAACAAAACATAGTAAAGTTTTAGTAACATAGTCTAGATAAAGTCTAATGCACAAATGAAAAGGAGAATCCTAGCATCAAGTGCTGAGATAGCTGGTCTTCTTTTCGCTTCAAGATGTGGAGCTAGCATCATCAAAGGAGGAGGACAGTTGAGCATCATTGCTTGGTGGAAGAGCTTGCATGGGGATAAGGTTGGTGTCCGTAGGCATCCATTGGCTAAGTTCTGCATCATCTTTACCAAGTCCTATCCAATAAACCATAGTAGACATTATAGAAAGAATAATAGTTTTACCAGAGAAACATGGTTTATTCTCAAAGCATATATATCAGGTTTCTTTGTTTCCAAATACACCAAGCAAAAACTCCAAAAGTTATCAGGAAAATGTGTTGTTTTCTTTTTGGTAAGGAGTAAGCAAAAGACATGATATCATCTATTGAGGACCATGAACTAAATAGGTCTTGATAGTTTCCTAACCAAAACTAAATCTGTCTAACAAAGGAACATTGTATAAAAAGGTGGTCAACTATTTTAGGTTGGTCACAGAAATGGCATATAAGTGGGCGATCACAGCTCCACCCCAGTTCCACCTCGATGGTCTTTCAATGTCCTTCAACAGAGAAAGGAACATAATTGGGAATGTGTCACCGCTGGAATCCACGAACATGACGCTACCACATAAGTCCAACACAAACGCCCTAATATACCTGCAATGTAAAGTAGTCAACATAAATAATTGTTATTAATGTTAAGTTCATAACATATTTTAATTTCCAAATGTTTATGGTTACCTCTTCACCGCCTCTTCGTCAGTGGTATCGGTGGCTATCGAACACTGGGAGAAGTAAATGCAGAGAGACGCTAGACTAATACAGTACCCAGAATACCGGAACTCATACTCCTCCCATTTCTTCTTCTTCTTCTTCTGCAGCACCTTTGGATTGGCTCCCAACAGCTTCGATATCATCTTCGTCAGGTCTGGATGGTCCGAGACACCACCTATGGGGTCACCGTCGATCCGTAAACCCCATAAGGCGCTCATATCAGGTTGACTGTCATCTCCTCAACCGGAAGATGAAATGAATGAGTCTCCGGTCGCCATCTCTCTACTAGACTGCAAATGAGAGCCTGATCGATTCTACTCTTAGGCATAGTGGCTAGCTGATACAAGCCGAGGTTCATGATGCACCGCTCCATCAATGGATGAGGGACATACGGGATCTCAGCAGTGCGATGTCTCATCGTCTCGTCCTACATTTAACAATGATTTCAATGTAAGCGACTGACTATATGTCATATTAAATAATGCTATTTAAATTACATACAAAAAACCAACCTACCTCTATAGATGCGTATGTGACACGGTGCTTAATATGTGGGATCCACATAAGAGGACTAAATGTGTCAGCATCATGAGTGGGAGCCTCTGCACCAAAGGCCTCCGTACCGGGAGCCTCTCTTGCGGGAGCATGTGAACTCTCTCCGGTCTCCAGAGTATCTCGTGATCGTTCCCGTCTATATCTGGCCATACTACATTTGAAAATATCAGGTTACTAAATTTCTAACATATTTTTACAATTTACATTAATTAATAAAAAATATTATTGCAAACTATCATAAAAAAATAATAATAAAATTTTGAACACTTTATAAACAATTAATAAACAATTTGTAAACAATTTCTAACAATTTGTAAACAATTTTAGATAATTTCTATATATGCTAAACAATTTCTAACAATTTCTAAATAATTTTGGACAATTTTTAGAACCCTAAACCCTAAAAAAAATGTGTCATGCATGTAAATGTTGGACCAAACATATTTAGAAAAGGTTTAAATAGCGTTTATCGCGTCATAGCGGAACGACTGAAAAAACGGCGCTATATGGCCATAGCGTCATAGCTTTTTTGGTCCGAAAACGCTATAACGGCGCTATAGCGCGCTATTTAGAACATTGATATTTAGACATCACTACGAACTGCTTTATTTTGAGAAACTTGAATATTTATTAAAATAAAATATTAATTTGGAATTAAACATTATAGGCATAATTTATATTTATTCAAATAACATATTTATAAAAAAATTAGTGAGATTTAAAAAAATAAATTATCGTACATTAAATGATTTAAAATTTTAATGATATGAAATTAATGGCCTTTGAAAATTTTTTAAAAATTCAAATAATTGTCAAGTGATTTTTTCTCAATTCAAATAACATATTTTTACAATTTACAATAATTAATAAGAATTATTATTGCAAACTAAATTAAAAAATAATTTCGGTATATGCTAAACAATTCCTAACAATTTCTAAAAATATATGCTTATAAATCAATCGCGTCGGAAAATCAACAACCCGCATACGATATTTAACAATTCAATTTCTACGACTCGGTACGACGTAACCAAACCAAGAACCCTAAACCCTAACCCTAACCCTAAATCGCTCCAATCGCACAACAAAGCAACATTTCAACATGGAGGAGCTCAACTCCAATGCCATCACAAGGCACAAAACATAAATAAAAGGAGTTGTGTCGGGTTACCCGGAAATAAACGATTCGTGATTCATATAGGGAGGAGTTCGGCTCCAATGCCTCGCCTCGCCTCTCCAATGCCTCGCCTTCCTATTAATTGGCCGGTATCGGGTTGGTAGCGAGAAAGGGTTTGGGCGAAAGGGGAAGGGGAGGGGTTTGGCAGCAAAAAGGGAAGGAGAGGGGGACGGGGGAAGGGGTTGGCAGCGAGAAATTGAGGGAGACGGGGACGGGGGACGGGGGACGGGGGAGGTCTCGGATGGCAGCACGGGTTTGGGGTTTGGGAGAGGGGGCGGTTTTGTTTGGGAGAAAGGGGGGCGGCCTGGTTATTAAAAAAATAAAAAAATAAACACCAAACTGTCCAAACGTGGAGCGATCTGGTATGAAGAGGTGACCGCCCAAATGTGGGACAGTTTGGTAGTGAGAGCTGACCGCCCATTGGGCGGTCAGGGCGTTTTTGAAATTCATTTCATACAGAGGGCATATTTGTTATTTTTTTTAAGGGTATTAATAAAAATTTCGGCAATTATACAAAGTACTTTAAACGACTTTCAGCATAATTATAAGCATACTATATGTTATACATTTGCCATTACACTAATTTACGATAACGTATATGATAATTTGGAGAATATATGTTGAAAATACAACTAGAAATGTGACACCAAGTGATAAACAATAATGAATCGACTCACGGAAATAATATAAATATATTCTCGGAGATTCATAAGCATCAAGAGCATGATAATATTTTACGTAATTTTGTATTAACTGCAAAAAATTATGATCATATATGCATGATAATATTTGGAGGATACATATACTTTAAATGCGGCTCCAAATGAATAAAATCATAAATAGAATCGCACAAAGTGCTGTAAAATTATTGAAATAGATAAATAGATTTATAAACACAATATTTGAGGTATCTTTTTAATTAATGCAAAATAAATAATGAGAATGCACATCATAATATTTAGGACACATATGTAGATTTTGGTGACTACGCAATTTGAAATGCAAAAACAATTGCTAAAAATCATAAATTGACAGATGTTTTAAATGCATTATAGGATATATATATATATATATATATATATATATATATATATAAGGGTAATATATTTGATGTATCTTGTTGATTAAGCACGAAATAATTTATGAACATTTATCGATAATATTTAGACGATACAAGTTCGTTTCGGTGAATATACGAATTTAGATGCGGTCCTCGATTGATTAAAATTAATAGACATATACAAACTGTTGTAAATGTATTTATGAAGATGAAAAAGCATAATATATTGACTAATAGTTATTAAATGCAATTATTTCATTTTTCTCCACTTGTCATTTTCATTGCAGAAGTGATTTCTTAGGATAAATTTCCTTTTTAGGAACTTTCTTCGTATATTCAACAATCAGCGCAATTTATTTGTTTTTGTAAGTTTCAAGAGAGTACAAATCTGCTTTAATTTCTCTTTATCTCTCTCTTCCTTCTATTTCTCTCCTTTTTTTTTTTAAACCTTAGAAGCGGCTGTTAAGTACTTTCTCTCTCCTTCTTTCTAAAATAGCAATCCTGCTATTCTAGTTTAGGATAGCATCATATTTGTATCCAGTTTCACGAACCTTATCAGTTACGAAAGTGTTCTGACAAAAATACCAATCACAATATTTATTCGTTTTAGGTCTTTCATAAAAGTATTACTCAAAATAATCATAAAATTTTAACAAGTCCGATATCCCGTGTTTCTACTTTCCAGAGGAAAAATAATTAAAGTTTGGAAAATCTGATTGTTTTTTATCTTACAATAAGAAATTGGATATGATAAAATGGCCTTGTTTGTAATTTTGATTAAACGACCCGTTTATTTTATTTCTGATTAAATTGATTGTTTTATCTCCGTTAGCAATAATCTCATAATATAAGTTGTCGTTGTTTAATATAAATTGATCTAAAATATTGTTCCCACATACTATTATGTCATCGACACTTCCAATAAAATAGTGTTGCATATCATTTTTTTTAAATCAGTATGGCGATAATCGTGCTCTACAAACATTTGTGCAATGGTAATAGACTAGACGAAAAAAAAGAAGATCCCCGGTGAGTTTATCTTCTCTACATTCTAAATTGAAAAAAAAAAAAAAAACCATTACATTTCCACATAAGTTTACATTCTCACCCTTCTATTTTCCTTTTTGCTCTCCTTAAAATTTTCAGTTCTGAAACAAATAATCACCCTCGGTCAGGACTTCTCACGCTCCCGTTTTCCTCCCTTTCTCTTCTTTAATTTCCTATTTTCATTTAATACCAGCTTTCTAGAGCACACCGATTTTTTTTAAATAGCACAAAATTTAAATATTTTAACGAAACAAGCACGTTGGATTTGATTTTTACGAAAAACAGCTCCATTGATCATGTGAATTTGTGGCGGCAGAAGCACATTTGCTCCACCATACTTACTACCTCCATAGTAAATTGTGAGCTGTTTTTCCCGACATTTTTATTAATATCCAAAGTTTACTACAAATTATTATTTATACCCAGAATCGGACCCAATATCGAAAAATGCCCAAACCGGCCAGAAAATGGCCGGTTTACTCCTTCCCTAAGCCGGCCATTTTCTGGCCGGCTTAGTCGTTTTTTTAAGAGACATTATGAAGAGAAAAAATAATGAAATCTAACACTGAAAATTTGAATTTTTTTGTTTAAATTATTTGTTAGATTACTTCTTTTGATATATAATTAGTATATTTATACTAAAATACGCTAAATTATTTGAAATTATGTTGAATTACACTATATTAAGTTAAATTACACTAAATTACATTATATTACGCTAAAATACGCTAAATTACATATGAATAGAGACAATATCTTCACTGAAAAAGTGAAAAACGACGACGAAACTTCAAACGGTCATAAAACGGCGCTCGAGTGTCCGATTTCAGTAAATGACCACTTTTCGGAAAGCTTGCGAAAATACGCATGCATTCGTACCTACGATGCCGGATTCCAAAATTCAGAATCATCAAAAAACAAAGGGAAGAGCCTCAAAACTTGAGTTGAAGTTTCCGATTAAGATTTTCATTTCTATTATTCAATCCAAGTAGCTCAGTAAATTAGTTACATATTGAACTTGTAGAATACCAGTTTTTACTATTTTCGGAATTTTTTTACTATTTTTTATGATTCATGAAAGATGGCACATAATCAGTCTATTTTAGCGTAATTTACCGTATTTCAGTATAATTAGCGAAGTTATTGTAATTTAGCGTAATTTAACGTAATTTAGTGTAATTCAACATAATTTATTGTAATATAGTGTAATTCAACATAATTTCAAGTAATCTAGTGTATTTTAGTATAAATATGCTAATTATAAATCAAAAGAAGTAATCTAACAAATAATTTAAACACAAAATTCAAATTTTCAGTGTTAGATTTCATTATTTTTTCTCTTCATAATGTCTCTTTAAAAAAAAAAAAAAAACCGACTAAGCCGGCCAGAAAATGGCCGGCTTAGGGAAGGAGTAAACCGGCCATTTTTTGGCCGGTTTGGGCATTTTTCGATATTGGGTCCGATTCTGGGTATAAATAATAATTTGTATTAAACTTTGGATATTAATAAAAATGTCGGCTGTTTTTCATAAAGACCAAATTTAACGTGCTTGTTTCGTTGAAATATTTAAATTTGATTCTATTAAAAAAAAATTGCTCTGTGGAAAATTAAATGGAGACAATCCAATGGCCATATTATTTCAGATAACACTGGACGTCTCCCGTATAGCATGTAATGGAGAATTGGAGATGTAAAAATACTGTATACAGACTGCGCTGCAAAGTAAAGCTATATATATAATGAGCTATGAAATTATAAATAATCTGTTACGTGTAAAATCTCAATCATATCTTTACCATCAACAAATACTTATTGTTGACACACCAGACACCACTAACTGCATTAGAAAATGCAGCTCCGCTCGCTCGCTTTTTCAATAAATATGTTCTTAATAATTAATAAATATGTTCTCAATAATTATTCCTGCGGTTTAATTATAACTTTCTGTTTGTCTATCGATGTTTTTTTTTTGTCGTCATCAAAATATAATCCAATATCACCATGATCGTCGTTATCGGTATCATCATAGTATCCTCATCATTATTTTTATTTTGTAGTGTTATAATATATACTTTAATAAAGAATCACATAGATTGTATTGGAGATATTAGCGAGTGTAAATTGTAGGAGTTCATTAACAATGTAATACTGTAATTGTGATGGTGACAGATAAGAGATAATTAGTGGAGTTATTTAGAATTATATTTAATCAAATTTATAAATAAATGTCATGTTATTGTAATCAAATACATAAATACATAAGATCAATACAAGAAATTATCTCCTTCTCTAAACCTTTATATACTCACAACAACAAATACAACGAGACTGCCAATTTGCAGATCCACTTTATTTTTTTGAATAATTATTCTGTGAACAAATCGAAGAAATTTTTCATTAATGATGACTTAAGGCAGAACTAAATGCAACATAAATATACTTATTATAATATGCACAAATCATTTATTAGAGAGTCGATTTTGATGCTTGCCGGGCAAGAAGAAACTAAATCCAAGGGATTTATACATTGTTTTTGTCGGTTTCAAATGAACAGTAAATGGGTTACTTGTTTACTTAATTAGTTCAAAATATCAAGATAATTAACTTAGGAGTATTAACTTTATCAATATAAAAAATGCAATATAATAAATATATATGTAAATTTAGTATTTGAATGAGGACAAATCTTTTTTCTCTGGGTATGTATTAAATGAGGAGAGTTCTAATACCTCATGTTTTTCATACCTCATCATACCTCATATTTTATATCTTTATTTTCAAAGTCTAATATGTCGATCCGAACCATTCAATATGATATCTGTATTAAAATATGCTTGAGAATGAAATTTTATAATTTTTGAAAATTTTTTACTATTTTTTTAAATAGGCAGAAAATCACTGTTTTTGAACGGTCCAGATATAGTGATTTTGTACCTATCTTAAAAAATAGTAAAAAATTTGCAAAAATTATAAAATTTCATTCTCAAGCATATTTTAGTATGGATATCATGTTGAGTGGTTCGGATCGACAGTTTGGACTTTAAAAACAAAAATATACAATATGAGGTATGATGATGTACGAAAGACATGGGGTATTGGAACCCTCCTCGTATTAAATTTTGTTTTGAAATATATATTTCATAAAAATATTATTATGAAGATGCAGAGGCGGACTCATACACAGCCAGAGGGGGCAGCTGATTCTCTCTGGAATTTTGAAATTTAGTGGAAAAATACGAGTCCGGTATCACTTTGCCCCTCCCTAGAAATTATTTTGCCACTCTCTGGAACTGGAAAGCTGGCTAGACCAGTCCAAAAGCATTGTTAATGAGAAACTTTGTTGTTTTTATAAAAAATTTATAGAAATTTACGGATCCGGACCAACTTCGTTGTTTTCTAATATGTAAAATGATATGGGTAGAACTAGGGTGCTCTTAAGTTCACCAAGCCCCTTGGTGAACTCAAGTCTAAAACCCATCGGATCGGCTTCAAACGACGAATCCGAACCGTTGAAACCCGCCTACCTTACGATTGATGCGTCTAACATGTAAAAATTTTATACTTTCGAATTAATTTAGGATATAGTCAAGCGGTCAAAATTAGAAGGTTAATAAATTAATTTTAATGCATTTATTTTTTGACGTTTTTTGACTACTTGACTCTATGCAAAATTAATTTCAAAATTTAAAATTTTTGCATGTAGACGCATCACTCGTAAGGTAGATGGATTTCAACGGTTCGGATTCGTCGTTTGAAGCCGATCCGATGAGTTTTAGACTTGAGTTCACCAAGAACTTGGTGAACTCAAGAGCACCCTAGTTCTACCCAAATGATATTATTTATTGTTTTTTATTATGTAAGACTATACTATTTTTATTGTTTCTTATTATGTTGATTTTCTTTTATCTAGTACCCAAATAGTTAATGGGTTTGAATCCGATAAGCTATTTTAATCTGATTCTTACCCCCCTGACTGAAATTCTGCATCTGCCCAAGACGTGTCTGATTTGATATGTTTTAAGCTCGAAATAATTACTGTTCGGATGGAACAGCTGACATTGTAAAAAAAAAAAAATGTTTCACAAAATCCATCTAAAAATTACAGCTGTAACTAGAAGGAAGCCGGTTTCTCCATTTTTTAATACTACGTTTGGACGCTTAAAATTTAAAAACTCTCCATCAAGTCACCTTGCTTCAATTTTCTATAGACTTTGCATAATTTATTTATTATTCATGTTGGTTTTACTAATTCCAACCCTATCTTAACCAACTTCGAAAATAGATAAAGTAACTTATCTCGATCGTGTTACAATCTCGTCATTTTTCATAATTTCTGGTATAAACAAATGCAACCATTCATGTTTTATAACAGGTCGAAAGGAAAACCACAAATTATTCATTTAACTAGAAAGAATACTTCGAGAGCGCTGAAAAAGCCAGCGATATTAAATTATTAATTGGGTTCTCGTCTCCTGTCTTCTAGAAAATTGACCACCCTTGCTTCAATTTCTCCACACAAATAACACAGATTTATCATCTTCAGTTTTCTAAAACTGGAGACCGAAAAGCCCGCAAACGAGTATATCGCAAACTAGGCCGAGCAAGCAACCAATTCCTCAAACGGCAACTAATCACCCGATATGGACACCAACGCGGGTCGGATCCCCTAAAGTAATCCAAATTTTGAGTTTGGAAAGGACCGTACGATCAGAATCCATGCCAATCCGGCCCAAGATAGAATGCACGGGGATACTTTAATATGAGTGCTTTGTCAGATCGGACGGTTTGGATCCAAAAACAAAATTTGGGTTACTTCAGGTGATCAGAATTTCACCAACGCTCTCATTCTGTCAATATCGAGTCCGAAAACCTTTGGAGTTTATCCACATGGTACAACCATACAAATATACGGTGATTTGGAGGGATTCCTCTTATTTAACCTGTGGGCTCCATCAATCAACGACCCGCTTCATTTTGAATACTGTATATTTCACAGAATATCTGTGAAAGTCACGATCACTTGTCCTGCACGCGTCTAATTCAAGCTCCTCTCTTCTCATTAATAAAATCTACACATATCCTTTCCTCTCTCGCTACTCTCTCTCTCTCTCTCTCTATCTCTCTCCCTGTCTCTCCGAACAATCCATCAACTCAAATCAATGGCGGTAACTGCTATAGTGCTCAAGCCCAGCAATGCTACCGAATTCGACATAACACACAGAAACTTGTATCAACTGCGATGTAGAGAAGCCAAAGAAGTCTGCTCGGTTTCCTGCGGGAAGCCCGACTCGTCATGGCCGGGTCATGATCGGGTTCTCTCCAGTCTTCGTGTGAAGGATCTGACAGTTGGTTGCCGTGGTACGCTCCGATCAGGGCCCAGACGTAAGCCGGCTTATTCCAGGGAGCTGTTGTCAAGAGCCGGGTTTGCAGGGAGGCTGTTCTCTGAGGCCGAGCGGTCTCGTCAGGTTAGTTTTAGCAATATTTTGATTTTTTATTTACAAGAAAGGAATTTTGTATGGTTATTTATTAGACATCGATTTGTCCATAAAATTTTGGTACACTAAAAGAATGACAACAGGGTTATGCTTCCCTGCCATTACTTCTGAGGTTTATTCAAACTCAATCGGATAATTTACTTGATTTCGGAGGCCATCCGACCTCTGTCCGATATTATAGCTGATGTAAAGATGTTAAGTTGGGTTTGTATAATTTGATTGAAAGGGACTTCTTTTATTAAGTAAATAAAAAAAAAGAATTGCCTATGTAGACACTGCATCCCAAGATTTACAAAATCCATGACATCTAAGCCTTCAAACTTATAATATTCCAATGAGAGTGAATCGGATTAAAAAAAAATCCTACTTTTGGCTATTTATTGTTTCCAAACAGTTAGTAGAAAAGTTAGTCAACTTAAAAAGGATCATCGAATGTTCGCCGGACCTGTAATTGAGAAACTAGCAAGACATCTATAAAATGTAAGAACTTCAATTTCTGCAGATCTATTGAGAGAAATATAAGTAAATTACAAAGTAATAGCTTCTTACAATCAATTACTTTTTATCTGAGAATTTCCTTACAGTTTTGAGGAACTTATTTTTTATTTTTTTTCTGATGATGTCCCCACTTGATTGGAAGTCCTGTTTGATTTTGCCGCATATTTGATGCCTTGCAAACTTTTAATGTTCATTTTTGAACTTGGTTTCATGTGTAGCTAGGTCTCGCATCTTGAGCCGCATCAGGGATCTGAAAAGGCTTCTTTTGAAATATTTGAGGAGCAATTAGGAAACTTCTGCTTTAAATTTATATATCCAGAGGAATATGAGAGGTTATCTCTGAGGTTACTGGAGTTGTATGATAAAGGCGTGATAATAGATGCAATGAAGAAACTCGAAAGAGCTCTTCAGGAGAAGATGGTAGCTTATCACTTCATTTATGGACGTCAGAAATGCTTGTCTAGCATCTACAGAAAAATGTTGAGGTACTATTCTGCTTATTATACAACGGAATTGAAAGATGAAGAAAATGAACATACCATGGCAAATGATAAAATACTAATTTACTAGGAATTAAATACTACCATGTCGTATTGTGAGGTTTTCAGACAATGCAGATGAAATTATAAGCAATAAAAATATTTCATGCAATTTTATCTTAACATCAATGGGTTTATTTTTGTAGGAAAAATCTTTCATTGGATCAGATACATGACCTACATGGTGTCCGCCTAATTTTAGAGACAAAGGGAGATTGTTACTTGGCACTTGAGATAATTAACGAACTATGGCCAAGAGTTGTCAAGTTTAAAGACTACATCACCAATCCAAAACCTAATGGGTATGAAGCATCTGACCTTTTAATTTTGCAGATTTATGAATTAAATGTTCTATTTTTTGGGAAGTAACACTTAACCGAGTATTACTGTCACTGAAAATGCATAATCTATCAATTCTGAATTTTTTTGAATAGTACATATCAGATTAGGGCTTTTAGTTGCTTAAGGGAGATAGCCAGTTATATGGCAACAATTATGTTCGTAAGCCAATTCATGTGCACTATAAAACTTTATATAAAAACACAACCATAAAATACTATTTAGTTCAATTATTGTGTTAAGAGAAATCATAATATGGCTGAAGAGTTTCAAGCTTAAAAATCAGTTTATACTGAATGAAACTATTGCCATTTGCAAACAAAAGCTCCAGCAGAATTATGATTTGCCCTAATGATCCGTTATCTGATATTTAAATCATTAAAACATTGACAGCTTTGCCTTCTTTTTAAGAGAGTTAGTATGAGACCCCATTGAACTACAAGTCATACTCAAAGTGGGTTGGGTGTGGTCGCTTTGCTCAAAATTTTAGGGGCAATTTAATCGTGTTACGCTCAAGTTAAGCTCAATTGCAATTTGCAAGAACTGGTGTGTGTTACCAAAAAACGAAAGTTGTATTTATCTTATAATTACAATGAATGCAGACCAATATAATTAAATTTCATGTTTTGTACACAATTGAAAAACCTGATTTTTTGTCTGAATCAACCTTTTGTCTTAACTGATTTTGCACTAATTTTCTACAGGTACCAGTCCCTGCACTGTGTTGTTATGACAGACGAGAACATTCCATTGGAGATACAGGTACGAACAAGAGAAATGCATTCTCAAGCTGAGTTTGGTTTATCTGCACATTGGAGATACAAACAAGAACAAAGCTCTATGAAGAATTGAAGATAGTATAAATTTAATTCTCTTAATTAAAATTAACACGAAAACTGAAATTAAATGCTTGCTTGCTAAGCAATATTGCTTCGTTCGTTGTACATATTGGTAGGTCTCGTTGTAAATTGGGTCATGTGGTGTATATTTCAGGTTGGTTTTCTCTTGTTTATCATATTGTATATGAATTTCACCCTGTGTAAATATCCACGTTGTAAATATGTTGGTAGTATGCAAATAAAGTAGAAATTTGGGTCCTTTGAACTCTTGATTGAACATGTGATCGTGGCTATGCTTGGGAGAATTGTTCAAATTTGTATTGTACTTAAATCTCCTATTTGATTTGGTTGGAATTAATTAGAAATATGGAAGATTCCGGGGCAGTATAAATGTCTCAAGAAAGGATTAATACAGTGAAGCTAGTAGAGTTTTACCAGTACACCTAAAATCCAAATGTATAAAAGTCGAGGAAAATATAAAATACGACCGAAAAATTGCATAATGTATTTAGTAGAGACCAGGCCAACTAAAATAGCTGCCTGCACATAATGGTATGTTGATCTTAAAAACTTGCGTTGAGAAAAATATATAATACAACCACAAATATAGCAAAATTTATTTAGTAGACACCATTCCAACTACAATATCTGCCTGCCTGCAGATAATATTAAGTTGCCACGTTCAACGCTAGGTCCTTGATTCTAATAAAATGCAAAAGTTCCCTCCATAGACTCGTTAAATGACAATTAGATAACGATTTCAATTACCTCATCTCAAAGTGTGGCTTGTCAATACATTTTCACATAAATTAGATCAAGAAAAACACCTTCCATCAAGCTTAAAAATAAAGGCAAAAGAAAAATGAAAGAACAATTGCACAACTAATACCTTAGTCAAGAGTCTTGAGAACAAAAATACATGAAAATACATGAAAATATAAATATACCACCTACATCATCCATCTATTTTCCCAACTATTACATTCAAATCCACAACCAGATGCTATCATACCATTTAGCGGCGCTGGCCTGGGCCTAGCTGGAAAGAGACTCTTTGCAAAACTTGCTGAGACTGCTGTTCAGTAACACCAATCTGCTCTGACAATACACTAGGGTTAGGGTTAGCATTTGGGTTTGCATTGCCGGTTTCGTTTACTTCATCGGCTTCTTCATTACGAGCCAGTTGCCTTGTCGGTATCAAAAGCTGGTAATTTGGGCTGATTAAGGTGTCTTCCTCTGGCGGAAGAGGTATAGAACCAGGTGGTGCAATTGATTTTGGTAAAGGGATTTTATTTCTATTTCGTGCCAGCTCTAATAGAATCTAAAAGGATGAGTGTAAAAAGAAAAGAGAAATAAATTATTAGCAGGTCCCTGCACTAGGTAAACAATTTCCAGCCTAAATAAAGTTCAAAGAACCACTTCCCTTATATGTACCAGTTTATAAGAGGTGGTTGGTACCAAGATCAATGGCCATGGAGAACCCCAAAGACCAAACAAATCCTAGCACAGTACGTAACCAATTTTACTTATGTTCTTTTGTTGATGCTGATAAAAGATAGTTAGGATTAAAAATCCTATAACCAAATGATGGTATGTTCTTTTGTTGAGGCTGATAAAAGATAGGATTAAAAATCCTATAACCAAATGAAGAAAATGCTGGTGGCATATTGCACAGTACCAGTGAGGTCAAAATGTACCTCTCGAGGAGGAGGCTGAGAGAAAGAAGAGTTGATTTTTGACTGGGCCGCAAGTCTAACATCTTCAGTGTCTATGGCATTGGCTGATTTGCCAGCATGCTCTGCATAGACTTGGGCATCTGATAGAATCTCCACTACGTACCTGCTTAATGATCAAACCAATAATTTTTTAATCCTTACAAGTTAAAATTCACATAAACTAATATGAATATACAATGCTGGTAGAGACCACAACTCTGGTTTAAGGAACTAATTTACTGGAAAACAACAGTTTTTTTTTTCCAACTTTTAAGGTGAAAGCAAATAATGCCAACTAAAATCCATATCAGATACCTGAGTAGAGATCTACCAAGACTCCCCACAAATAAATTAATGGTTTTTTCCCCACAGTACCATAAACATATTCTCCTACATCCTTATCTGAAAACAATATAGTCTGCTAAATTCACAAGCATCAACCTAGCACCATCATCAAGAAGACAGTATTGGATGCGAGATATCATAAACAAAGAAAGGCAAATTGAGCATACTTAGCCGTGCCCCCCTCCATCCCTCACCACCAAAAGAGGCAGTCAGGTTGAATAGAAAAATCTAGAACGTGAGAATTGTATGAAACAAGTGAAAGCACTTTCTTTACCCTCCAAAAAAATGTCAAATTGAACATAACAAAAAGATAAAAAAATGCTAAGTGCACAAACCTAATGGGAAAGCCATAAGCCATAAAACTTCAACCCCTCCCCCCCCCCCCCCCCCCCCAAACCCAAAAAAAAAAAAAGTACAATCGGACCTATACGACAATTCAATTCCAACAACCAAGTGAAATACAAGTTAATTTTACCCCAGAATGGTCTTTAACAGGACAAGTGAATTCAATTTCCGATAGAAAGGCATGATTAAGCAAAACCTAAGAGATGATAAGTATGGTAACCTGTAAGCGAGCTCCAGTAACTGGTGTAGAACGCGGGGTTCGTACTCGCCTTCGCTTAGGCCCATAGAGCGGAGGAGTTCCCGAAGCACGCGCGCGTCTCTCGGTTCGTCCGACGCTGACCCCAACATTCCCGCGTTTCCTGCCCCTTCGCCATCCATCTCGTCTCTCTCTCTTGCCCCCACAAACTTCGAAATTAGGAATTCCTTGATCTAAATCGGAACGGTAATTAAAATTTTAATTTTGTTTTTAACAAAGCAATCAAAACGTCGCTTTGGCCGAGTGGTTAAGGCGTGTGCCTGCTAAGTACATGGGGTTTCCCCGCGAGAGTTCGAATCTCTCAGGCGACGTATATTTTTCCTTTTAGCTTTTTTATTATTAAGTTCCAAGTTGCATTGAATCTTAGGTTTGGGTTAGATGGCCCATAGGCCCAAACTCTGTTAAGATTGGGTAGTCTATAGGCCCGAACAAATACGACGCCGTACTAATTAGATAATTTGTACTAATACAAACAAGCACTGTGTTGCCACTTCACATCATAATGCTAGTTGCTAAATGATAATTTGATGCTAAATACCAATACAAACTATTAAAATTCCTATAAATTAATTAGTAACATTGATAACATATCATATATTTGGATGAAACAGTTGGATGTAATTTAATCTTGTACATCTCAGTAGCCTCTACTGAGTTTTCAGAAAAAAAAAAAAGATAACATATCATATATGGAGTAGAATTAAGGTGTTCGTAAGCTTACTAATTCTTTTATGAGTTTAACTTCAAGATATATCAGCATGTCTTTAAATAATATATGTAAACCGTTAAAACTGATTTACATTACAAGTAATGCATTTGCATGTTAAATTTATAAAATTTTGAATTAATTTAGTATAAAGTCAATGGTCAAAACCAAAATGTTTATAAGTTAATTTTATTGCATTTATTGTTCATTATTTTTTTACCGTTTAATTTTATACTGATTAATTCGAAAATATATAAATTATGATTAATTCGAAAATATATAAATTATGTATGTAAATGTATTACTTGTGATGTAGATCGATCTAACAATTTGACTTCGTCATTTGAAATCAATATGATAAATTCTATATTTAAACTTATGAAAAATATGCATGGTTAGCTTAAAAAAAAAACACTTGGTTCCTACTTGATAATCCCACAACTTCTTAGTTGGCATTTGACATCTCCAGAACTCACGAGTCGCGTCATTCTTTTGGTCGTTTAAAACTGGAAGGTCGTTTGCCTCCATTTTCATTCTCATTTTCATAAATCATCTTCACTTGACATCTCCAGAGAACTCAAGAGTCGCGTCATTCTTTTGGTCGTTTGCCTCCATTTCATTCTCATTTTCATAAATCAGCTTCACTCTCTCTCTCTCTCAAAAGAAACCTCCATTGCTATTCACATTGTCACCTCCCCACACACACTCATTCGAAGACGCACATAAACCCACAGAGAACAAATAATGAAATTCAGTCTTCTCTCATTGGTTGGAATTCATTTACGGCTATGTTTCAGCCGCGTGGGCCTCCGTTCGTACACAGTCGACATAGACTCCCTTCCCACCATTAATTGCTGGATCTCCTCCTCTCTCCTTTATCGCTCTTCATTCCCAAACCAATTTCTAGCATATTGAAGTCATGTGTCACGTCGTGGTTCAGGTCTATAATTTTTGTTCTAAAGCAAGTTAAGCAACCCAGTCCAGTTTGTTTCCCACCATGCTTATTATTAAATTTCTACTTTCATTTATAAGCCAAAAAAAATATGTCGCTCTCCATAGTAAATATAAATTAGTATATAATCATTACCGTCGTTATCTTTGTTAATTACCATGTCGTTTAAGACAAGAAGTACCACTAACTATAGTATATGTTATGCGTGTCCCATCTTTCTGCAATTAATCTAGCACAATTTGATACCCTCAAATCACAGGACGCTATTCGCATGCTATGGTTTGTGAGGCTATGGACAAAGTATCATATTTCTTTAAACAAAGTATCACTGATCATAATTCCACTCCTGTCAAAATTCATAGTCAACAACTGTGAACTGTGCATCGTAAGTGAATAAATTGTTCTGGCATACTAGTCAGACGTCTCTTTCTGATTGTACTTCAATACCTGATACCAAACCTTAACTTTATTTTATGTAAATTCAACAAAGATGTATAGTGTTTAGTGACAGTAGCCTTCTATAAATAGAAAAATGACAGAATATGCTTCTAAAGAGTAAGAGTATCCATCAATTAATTACTGTTGACTTATAAAACTGACTTATACATACTTTTGTTCTGGAGCAATATATATAACTATTAATTGCTACGCATATAACTTCCTCAGTGACAGGAGCATGCATCATTTGAAGTGTTCTTTAAATGAACAGCATGCAATCTTCAAGCCATCATCCCCTAATTGGTTTCCAAAGAGAACAGAATGAAACCAGCTGCCCCTTCCACCTCAGCCTGACAGCTGCTACTTCTTGCTCCGCCTTCATTTCCCAGTTCCCATCGTACTTCCTCAGCAACGCCTTGGCCGTCTCTATTGACTCATCACCAAAACCCTCTTCTCTAAACCCTAATCCAAACATCATCTCCCTCCACCTCTCGCTTCCCTCGATTCCCGGGCCATCCAAAATCTGTGCTGCCTCTCCCTCCATAGTTTTTCTCTCAGCACAATCCCTGCCTTTAAATGCTGCACCTGTTGAATCCAAGAATCTCCAAAGCATCTCTAGATTCACTGCAAATCTCCCAGGGAATCCCCCTGAACTAGCACAGTTCTCGGATCCATCGAGCTCACTTACTATAACCAAATCTGGATTAAGCTCTCTCACAGAACAAAGTGTATCCTTATAATTACCGATGCGGAACTGTGCACATATGACTAATTTCTCACCAGGTGTGAGGGTTAGGTCCTGTGGCATTAGGCTTTCAACTTGGCTGATTTTAAGATTTAGGTTAATTGACTTGGAATAACGTATTAGATGAGAAGGGAAATTGTAACCTGGTGGTGGTACAGAAAAAGGTACCGGAGGCAACACGTTGTTAGCAATGGTGAGTCGTATAAGTGGTGGCGCTCCCTTTGGGAGGTGAGTGAGTGCTTCTAGAAGTGTTGGCCATTGGACACCATGAGAGACACCGAGGTCGACTATGTGTAATACTCTAGATGAAGAATTTTCACGGCTAAGATTCTTTATAATTGTGGAGTTAGTAAGAGAGTTCGGGATAGCAAACCATGGGCTTATCTCATGAAACTTGATGACAGTGGAGCGAAATAGTTTTGCCTCTGCGGTAACATAAGATTGGATAGGGGATTCACACGGTGGTAATTTTACCATGGTTGCAACACTATTTGAGTATAGGTGACGAGTCAGGATTCTTAAGCCGTGATATGAAAGCCGGTGATTAATGTCACCCGATATGGATGCGAGTTCTTGTAGAACGTAAATTAGGTGTTGTGCCCGCGACACATTACCCGTTTCAATTGCCATGACACATGGATTCAAAAGCTGCTCAGCCCATCTAGCATCCTTTACAGGATTTCCTGCAGCTGACTTGCTGGTAGTCTTTTTACCAGAACTTGCTTTACGGGAAGTATCCGAAGAGTTTGTATTTTCTTTTCTTTTCTTGGAAAGTTCGGGATGCGGTGACGGAGAAGAGGGAGAAAGTGTAGGTGTTTTGATGGAAGTTGGTGATGGTGCGGCCGGTATTGTGGCAGGTGGATGGTCAAAGGTTTCATCATGGTCCCACCAATCATAGTTTGTTATTTCATCTACAGAGGAGGGGAGAATGGAGATGGAGTCTTGTTCAATGGAGATTGAGTCTTGTTCTATCCATTCCGAGAAATGATTTTGTGGGCTATTTATGGCGGTAGTATAATTATATTCTAGTTCCTCAAAGTTCATGTTTATGTTTTTATGAGGAAATTAGAATGGAGAGGAAATTAATGGAACTAAGACGGACACAGCTGCGGCTGAGATACTGAGACAGAGAAAGAGAGGGGGGTGAGTAAAGGGAGTTTCTGGGAAGGCTGCTAGGCTTATTTGTATCAAATGGTCAGAGATGTGATTGGTGGATTGGCAGGTAGTGGATGGTTGAA
This sequence comes from Carex myosuroides, assembly GCA_028015225.1. Taxonomy (NCBI): domain Eukaryota; kingdom Viridiplantae; phylum Streptophyta; class Magnoliopsida; order Poales; family Cyperaceae; genus Carex; species Carex myosuroides. The sequence continues at coordinate 4,093,039 of CM051486.1, read as the reverse complement.
AGGAGGGTTCTCTTAATTTAGATACAGTACTCCCATCCTTGTCCCCATATTTGTCTGATGTGTTGAAAAACCGAAATTTTTGAAAAAATAATTGTCTCAAAAAAAATAAACCACAAAATTTAGGTATTTTCAGATATACCACGGCCGCAGAACACTAGTGCAGCCCCAAATATTGGGGACCGCACATGCATTCTGCGGCCCCATATATATATATATTTTTGTTGTCAAATCAAACTTTGAGATATCTCATACGGGACACGGATTCCAAGAAAAAAAACTATTAAAGAGATATCCCCACGTGGCCTGTTTTAGTTAGATAAAAAAACCAAAAGAAAAAAAAAGGGCGCAGAATGGTTCTGCGGACCCCTGGCTGGGCCGCAGAATGCCTGTGCGGTCTCCAGCATTTGGGGCCGCAGAACCATTCTACGACCATTGTAGATCTGGAAATACCCAGATTTCGTGGTTTTTTTGTTTATTTTTTTTATTATAATGGTAACTTTAAAAATTTCGGGTTGAAAAGCGGCTACACATGCTGGTGCGTTTGGATGGCTCCAGAATAGCAAAAGGTTTGGAAATTTCGGAATAGCAAAAAGTAGATATCTATTTCATATTTGGGTTAAAGAGTAGTTGCTCCGAAATATTGGGGTAGCTCGCTATTTCGCTATTTTTACGTTTTGGATCGTGCAAGAATTAGAGCAAGGAATAGAACAATTGTGATTATTATATGATAATAGAGATAAAATAGTGATTTTCAGGTGAGTGTGAAAATTGTGTTGATGTGGTGCTATTCAGATTAGTAAAAATATTGTTTGGATTAACATTTGAATATTAAGGATAGTGTTGTTCTCAAGAGCTCCTCTTTTTGCTATTCCAACCATCTCTGAGAATAGTAAAATAGTACGTGTTTTGTTCTCGAGCTGTTCGGAGTGTGCATTTGGATTGAATGATATTCCGAACAACAACACTATTCCGGATTAGTTACTATTCTTGATGATCCGAACATTGGGTAACCTTCAAATTAGTTGCTAATCTCGCTATTCCATTGATTTGTACTATGCATACCAAACATCGGTTTGTACTATGTACTATGGAGTTATATTATCATTTTTAAAGTTCAAACGGTCGATTCGAACTGTTCAATATAATCTTCATATGAAAATGTAACTTGATGTCAAATTTGATATTTTTTTTTAACTATTTTTAGATAGGTAGAAAATTTGTGCTTTTCTATTTAGATGGTAAAAACATTCTAAAAAATGTAATAAAAAACATTCAAATACATTTCCGTATGAAGATCATATTGAGCCGTTCAAATCGACTATTTGAACTTCAAAAATAAAAATATCAATTTATAGCACGGAAAATGAATCGAATAAAAAACTAATTTTTTTTTTTTTACATAAACGAATAGAAATTAGAGTATATTTTGATCAGAGCATCTAATAATTCTCTAGTTTGCATTTTTTAAACCGTTGTTTTTTTCTTCATGGAGCTGTGGTCGGAGCTGCATATCGATACCAACAATTGTCATGTTGTAGGCCGACATTTTTATTTATATCCAAAGTTAATTACAAATTAATAAATATACCCACGTTAGTTAGTTGGATTATTTTTAAATGTTCAAACTGGCCATTTAGTCCCCATTTTTTTCTCGACAGGTCATTAAATAGTTGGTCGTCAAATTTTTTTATTATTTTTATTATTTTTATATTTAGAGACTATGAAGGGCAAGATGCTGAAATCTAACACTAAAAATTCAAAAATAGTAAACAAATTTCAAAAATAGTAAAAATTGATATTCTACAAGTTGATTATATAACTAATTTATTGAGCTACTTAGATTGAATAATAGAAATGAAAATCTTAATCGGAAACTTCAACTCAAGTTTTGAGGCTCTTCCCTTTGTTTTTTGGCAATTTTGAATTTTGAAAATCAACAAAGCCATCACTAATGCATGCGTATTTTCGCAAATTTTTCGAAAAGTTGTCATTTGTTGAAATCAGACACTCAAGAGCCGGTTTATGGCCGTTTGAAGTTTCGTCATCGTTTTTTGTCTCTCAGTGAAGATATTATCCCTATTCATATGTCATTGAGCGTAATTTACCGTATTTTAGTGTAATTTAACATAATTTAAAGTAATTTAACGTAATTTAATGTAATTTAGCGTAATTTAACATAATTTCAAGTAATTTAGCGTATTTTAGTATAAATATGTTAATTATACATCAAAAGAAGTAATCGAACAAATATTTTAAAAAAATTCGAATTTTTAGTATTAGATTTCAGCATCTTGCTCTTGCTCTTCGCAGTGTCTCTAAAAAAAATTGAGGACCGGCCATTAAATGACCGGTTTGGACATTTTTACAAAACCCAGCTAACGTGGGTATATTTATTAATTTGTAATTAACTTTGGATATTAATAAAAATGTCGGCTTTTTTCAAAGTATTGAATTCTTTATTTTGAAAGTATTGAAATTTTAAAAAAGATGCTGACAGAAAATCAAAATGTTGCAATAAGCCACTGTTTGTGCTATTTGCAAAGGCACCCTACTTTGTTAAAGGAATTAAGTGAGTAAAAAATAGTACCCACTTAGTAAATTTAAGAATGCAAGTCGTGACAATAAATTACAAAAATAACCAAGCAGTGAACTAAGCTCTTCGTATATCCAGAAATAAAAATTCAAAAGCAAAGTTAATGATAGGCCAAAGTAATATTCACGACAACTTTCAGTTTCTTCCTTAACCCTTCTTTGCAAATTTGGAAAAGATAGCGGACCATTTGATAATCTAGGCACCATTTGCAAAACTGCAATTTACAAATCTTTTATCTTACACAAGTCTTTGCATCAGTGCAGCAAATGTAAGCAAATAAACTTATAACAGATATACAAACCGGGAAATTCTCGTAAGGAGTGAAATTTGGGGGCCGTTCAAAGCCACCGCCCCGGCCTCTGCCCCTTCCTCTGCCTCTGAACGCCATCAAATCAACTGGAAAGGAATCATAGATTGGATAAAGGGACGGTTACGATTGGGTAGATAGGTAGAGAGAAAGAAAAGCGGAGATGGAGGAGAGGTTGTGAACTTGTGATGGGGCCCCTGCACCAGAGAAGGGGAGGATGGAGAAAGTGCGACCAAGGGTTTAGGGTTTGCAGAGCAAGAAGGCCCCGTGAATAGTTTGGGGTGCACGGACCCAACATGGCAGGATGTTGACTGCTGACCGGCGTCCGGCAGAGAAGTATAATTGGGAAAACCAGAATTTAGGAACGTCAAATACGTACCGGGGGTGATTTAATCACTTGTCGTGAACTTGAGAGCGTACATTTGTGTCATTCATGATCCCGTATTGTGTGCGATCAAACTAGATACGCATCGTGATTAATAACGCAAAAAATTGTTGCGGTATATTTTTTCATAATGTTAGTCCACGTTTGATTATTTCTTTTATTTTTTATAAGATAATCATGATGCGTGACGAGTAACAAACAATATGTGACCGATACATATATTATATTATTTTGTGGTGAATTCATATGAAAATTTTATGATTACAATTGATATCACGTAAATTATTTTAACAATTTTAACAATGATTTTAAATTCGATTTAGAAGAAAAATCTAAAATAAATACTTAAATGTGTTGTTAGACATATCAATAGTCTACATAAATTTAACTATATACTTCAATTTTCCTTCAAATATAGAGCCCTTCTAGAGGTTCAACTTACAAAAATTAAGTGCTTCATATTACTACTTAGCTCTCTCACCGAAACATCTATCTAATGTTGACGAAGTGCTCACTCACGCACTCATGAGTGTTGTAAGTAAGGTGGCGGGGGAGCATGCAGTTCAATACGGGTTAGAACAACTGTCCTATTTTAAAAATCTAAAACAAGTTTACTTAGATTAGATTTTGAACCTTTATTATACTCTGAAAAATAATATTGCCCTATACTAATGGATTGATACGTGTGATGTGAGTCCAATAATCCAATATATTTTAGATAGATTTTAAAGGCAGAGTCCAATTTAATCTAAAGCATGGCGCAACAAATTAAATAGATACAAAACATAGCCCAACAATCCAAATCCAATTCCAATTCCAATTCATTGATCTAGAAACGAAAAAGAAATTGCTATGTGTGCTCTATCTTTAATAGGTTTGAACCTGACTGACGCATGCGTATTTTCGCAAGCTTTTCGAAAAGTGATCATTTGCTGAAATCGGACACCCGATTGCCGTTTTATGGCCGTTTGAAGTTTCATCGTTGTTTTTCGTCTTCTCAGTGAAGATATCATCCCTATTCATATGTAATTTAGCGTAATTTACCGTATTTTAGCGTAATTTAACATAATTTAGCGTAATTTAACGTAATTTAGTGTAATTCAGCGTAATTTAACATAATTTTAAGTAATTTAGCGTATTTTAGTATAAATATGCTAATTATACATCAAAAGAAGTAATCTAACAAATATTTAAAAAAAAATTCAAATTTTTAGTGTTAGATTTCAGCATCTTGCTCTTCATAGTGTGTTTAAAAAAAAAAATTTGAGGACCGGCCATTAAATTGCCGGTTGAGAAAAAAATGGAAACCAGCTATTAAATGGCCGATTTGGGCATTTTAAAAAAAATCCAGCTAACATGGGCATATTTATTAATTTGTAATTAACTTTGGATATTAAACAAAATGTCGGCTTTTTTCAAAGTATTGAATTGCGCTCCAATGATAAGATTGCAATATACAAATAATAATGTTGATTTCATTGCAGGGATCCAGCGCTTCATATCTACCTGCCAACCTTCCAATAATTTTGTCTTTCCGAGATGCTGGGTAGCCCAGCATGGCCCCAAAAACAGTTCTGGATATCCATGGCTGATGGCTGCACAATTTTTTAGGTAAATGCCATTGGAGTTGACTAATCTATCGCCAAGTGACAAGATGTGTTGCTCATCTCTGTTTTGTCAGTCAAATTTTTCTTCACTTTGTACAAAAAAAATGCATATTAACAGTTGTCACAGCACAATTTTTTTTTTTCTATTTCAAAGTTTTGATCAGCAATGTAAGTCCAATGAATTTTAATAATTCCACCGTCCAGTAATTACATCAGTAGAAAATAGAAACAATATCACATTTTGTGTAAAATAGGAAATGCTGAATTCATAATTGCTATTCTTAGAACTACAAAATAGAAAATAACTGCTATGCTTGATTTTATCAAAAAAAGAAATACTATGCTTGAAAAGTCCTTTGGACCTATAATCCACAAGATGAGTAATGACGAAATGGAAGATATAAGAATCATATATATGTGAAGTCATTGGAAGGTAATGGAAATAGAGAGAAATGAAAAAAAGAACTTCCATTCAATTTGTTTGACACAGAGGCAGAGTGATTTGCAGACATAGCTGTTCCAAAAAAATCTTCACATATACTATAGGTCAAAAAAAAGTTAATTAATTTGTGATATTAATTGGGTATATTTTGATGATATTAAGTTGTATGATATAATAACAATGAGGATTTAGTGATACTGGTACCTGATCCCTCTTTCTGAAAACCAATCTTTTATATCAAACATGAAGAGTCTGAATGATCATTCAATGTTACCATCTGAACAAATTATAATATCATGATTAGAATTAAAAAGTTAAAATTCCCATTAGTGCAGGTTACAACGCCCAAAATCGAATTTCCTGGGTAACAAATCTAACCTACTTGGGCACTCTAGAAACAATAAGAGGCCCATCAGATCAAATATTAAAGGCTCTATACCAAGGATCTCTCCCCCGATTGAGTAATATTCTAACAGAGAAATGCTGATACCAGTACCTCTTTCACATAGCAGTTCCTAGCTAGAACCACAATAAAAAATATTTTAATACAATAGATAAAACTATTGCAACCTATCAAACCTTGACAAGCCTCATGAGAAAATCTTGTGGTCTCTACAGGAGAACCACCACATTGTTTAGTTGTAGCTTCAACATGGACTGGAGGCAACTGTATACCACTTGGATACATAAAATATTATTTTTCATATATATTATACATGTATGATGACATTCTTGCAGGAATCTTGACCAAGGGAGCTACGGCCCACATGATACATCTGAATCTTATATTTTTGTTAGCCTAATAAAACGAGAATGTATCATGTGGGCCCTAGCTCCCCTTGTCAAGATTCCTGCAAGAATGTCATCATACATGTATAATATATACGAAAAATAATATTTTATGTATCCAAGTGGTATACAGTTGCCTCCAGTCCATGTTGAAGCTACAATTAAACAATGTAGTGGTTCTCCTGTAGAGACCACAAGATTTCTCATGAGACTTGTCAAGGTTTGATAGGTTGCAATAGTTTTATATATGGTATTAAAATATTTTTTATTGTGGTTCTAGGAACTGCTATGTGAAAGAGGTATATTTTTTAATTCATAATATACACATAACCAATAATAACACATGAGCATATAATTAACTTATTAACTATGGGTAAATACTAAATTGTATATTAATCATTAGGAGAAACTAGCTAGTTGAAGGTACATTGGCAGAATATGCCTGTCTTGTTCTTCACAATTTACATAACCTCTCCAACAATTTTGCTAATTCATAATTCACCCTCTAGAAAGTGTTGTTTTCGTTTTTCCACTGATAAACACATTACATTTAAAATGTACTTGTTTTGAAAAGGTGATTCATATTTTCCACTCATCACAAAAAGAAAACAAAAATTCCAGTTATTGCCCATTTTCATATCAAACTAAAAATATTATTGCTAAAATAATAGCATCTTGCATTTCCCACCAAGAATAAATAAAATAATATTCTTTATTAACTCAAGAATTTTAGTTGTCTAAGCAAAAGACCTGTTCAAACTTTGAGGCCCAAAGAAAGACTCAATTGTGTCAACAAATTAAAACCTAATGACTCATCAATAGTCATTATACAAAAAAAGGTCCATCATGTTGTTAATTTCTTAAATAAGGTATGACTGTGCAAAGCTAAAATGTCCTTTTCAAAAAGCATCTTTTCACAGAAAATTACAAGAGGTTTATTCTAGTCTATTCTGAGTTACTTATATACTTAAATTTAACATAACCTTCAATTTCTAATGTCATTTTAGTCCAACATGAACTGCAAGAGTACCTGCTAGCAAATCACGTATGTGTGTGTGTATGAACACGCGTGCATGTGTCCATGTTGCAATATGCACCAGATTGTCTTGTGCAATAGTGGGGCAAAAACAGGGGGTATTTGGTACCTTCAGTTTGTAAATTAATTTTTTGGCATAAGTTTTGCTTTTCTTTTAAGTTTGGTCATTTCATTTTATTTGTTTTTTTCCATTCCTCAGTGGGTATAGTAGAGACCTAAAGACTAGAAGCAGTCTTACCAGAGCCTCTCTCTCTCTCTTTTACACACACACACACACACACACACACAAACTAGGACACATTACAGTAAAAAAGGATTTACCTGCATATTCAGTAAAAAGAGATGTACCAACATCTTCCTTGGCATCCACATCATCAAAATTATTGTCTGCATTATAATAAAATAAATTTTGAGGTTCATTAATTAACAGCACAATTTCTTCTTTTTCACGTGCAACAGGGGGAGGGGGGAAGGTTTAAAGTTAATCTTACCAGGTTATTATCAGCCTCGTCTCTTGCAGTCCCTCCTCTCCACCCTTGTTTCCTGTTTCATCTGCACAGTGCACCTTGTATCAGTCATGACAGTTATCAGCAACTGCTCCTAAATTCTATCTAAGAGTCAGGTTTTTCTAATTGACACCTTAAGTTCTTTTTATTCCCCAAAAATATAATTATTCAAGCAAATCAAAATATTATTGTGGAACAATAGAATGTTGATATTGTAATGGGGAGTTGGGCTATTGTGCTTCATGAAATAAGGGTCATATTCACGCCCATATCTATGTTTTCAAAGTGCAAAAAGTCATTCAAACCGTTCAACATAATCTTCATATTAAAATATGCTAGGAGACCAAATTTTACAGTTTTTAGAAATTTTTGTACTCTTTTTTTAGATAGGTAGAACACCACTTTTTATTATGATCCAAAATCTTCTAAATCAATGGATTTTCTACCTCATGAACAAAATAGTAATAATAGTAGAAAATAAGAGAGAGTGATTAACATTTTAATTTTTAGGCTCTCTTTATTATTATTTTTTCAAGTAGAGAAGTCACGTGTGCAAAGAGAGCCAAACAAGAGAGAGAGATTAACACAACCATGATAGTCTAAATACATACTTGAAGTAAATCTCCACAAAAGGTGCGTTTGACACCTGAAGGGCAAATGCCAGTATGCCACAGACCACAGTACATGTAATGTGGGTTCTAGCCTGTCGGAAGTTTTACAAAAAAAAAAGGGAAATAGAAAAATAATGTCAATGACGAATTAAACCCAACATTGGACGGAGAAATTCGCAAGGATGGAAATCAGGAGCTCCGGGCTCGCCCTAATCCGACAGTGTGCCCCGCATCCTTTTGCTACAACATATCAACAGTCAACTGGAAAGAAGCCATAGATTAATAATGTACGTTATAATTTCAAAAGGCCCGAGGCTTACCGTCGGTGGGTTATGTGGAGAGACGAGAGAGAGGAAAAGGACGGAGGCTTCAGGTGGGCCAGGGAAGCAGAGAAGAGACGAGGAGAAAGCGCGCATAGAGAAAATTGATTTTCTGTGTCCGCGAAGCTGTAATGAATCTAATGCTTCCCAGATTTGAAACCCAATGACGCGAAAAAAAAAATAATACTAATTTGTAAATGTAAATTAAGAATGATTAAAGTATTAGAGCAAACAAGTTATATTTGACAGTGATTACTAATTAAGTAGACTTGGTAAATAGGATGAAGCCAGAAAAAAAAAATTGAGTTGAATTTTAGATTTACAAATTACAAATATGTTTATATTTATTTTCTCTAAAAAAACATAGCAAAAGTCTACTAATTAGTTCGAATATAAATCACTCAGCTTCAGGTTATTTTTGGTTCGGTGCACTTATTTAATTACAATAACTATATAACTCGGATCATTTGAGTTCAAGCTTTTATCGAGCTTAGTAGTAATCTGGATATGGATTTACTTCATTACTTGGGTTAAGGGTTTTAAGGTTTTTTATGTGCCAATTTCGAATGCGAATCAGACGAAATTAAATTTTGATTTCTTGACAAGTTAGTATAGGATTTGGCATCAAATCGATTAGTACTGGATTCCAAAATCCTGTCTCCAGGTATGGCATAATCTTGAGCGGTTTTGAGAAAAAAAAAATAGCACAGTTGGCTAGAAAAAAATTTAGAATTGTTAGTTATTCAAAGATCGAGAGTTTGATTCTCTCTTAAGCAACCTATGTTTTTTTATTCTCTCTCAACCTATGTTTTAGAATTGTTAGTCACAACTTCGCAACCTATGTTTTAAAAAAAAAAATCTTAAGCAGCTTTTTCAAATAATTTCATATCAATTTATATTTCCAACACAAACTGCTCTCCTCTCCATCTCAATATTTGGAAATTAAAAATTATTATTCTATAAATTTAAAAATATTAAATTATTGAAATAAGATGGATTGCTCGATAAATAATAAAATTAACTAATAGTTGGCTCACACTGTTTTTCGCAATTACCACATCAAGAGTCACACAATGTGAAAAAATAATGGGACGATTCGGTCTCATTGGCCTCTCCATAATGGAGCCTAGATAGAGTGAGAAAATGAAGGAGAGGTTGTATCTCGTATTATTCTAGTTGTATTTCATCTTTTTTTAATTTTCTTTCACCTTCTACTCGTTGTCTCTCATCTTCTTCTCAACTAATAACATATCACACCCTCTAAAACTGAAAATTACAACTTAATCCCCTGAGTTCAATCTATAAGCTACAATTCAGTTCCAACACCGTACCAGTAGCTCAATCCGTACCAGTATCAACAGAGAACTCCCTTCACCCCTCATGTGCATCCTTTGGAACATCAGAACTGTCGTACTGCCTCTTTCACTGGCTTGTACTAGTATCGAACCAATAGTACCACAGTCCCTCATCACTGCTAACTCAGATCTCTCTCTCTCTTCTCTCCTCAGCTCGAGATACACATTACATCACCCCGCTACTTCCCCTTCTCCTCATCCTCCTCCTCTCCGCTCAAATCCAGTGTTGAATCATCGATGAGGGAGGAAGCGAGGAGGAGAGGTGCGACGTCAGGGTTGAGGTCGAGAGGGGCAGAGGTTACAGTATCAGGGTTGAGGGGCGGTAGATGGCGGTGTGGTGAGAGGGAGAAAACTAGATCTAGGGTTTCACCAAAGAGTGATTAGTAGTTGTCTTTCATTTTTTTCTAGTTGTCATTCTTCTTCTACTAGTTGTCTACTGGCTGTCTTTCACCTTGTACTAGTTGTCTTTCATTTTCTTCTAGTTTTCTTTTATATTCTACTGGTTATTTTTCATGTTCTACTAATTATCTTTCGTCTACTATAGATTATATTTCATCTTTTTCTAGTTATATTTCATATTCTTCTAGTTGTATTTTCTTCTTTTTTCTTGTTGTCTTTCACCTTACACTGGTTGTCTTTCATGTTCTACTGGTTGTCTTTCATCTTCTTTTAGTTGTTTTTCACCATCTACTAGTTGTTTTTCATTTTCTTGTAGTTGTCTTTCATGTTTTACTGGTGGTTTATCATGTTCTACTGGTTGTTTTCCGTCTACTACATGTTGTATTACATCTTCTTCTAGTTGTATTTCATATTCTTCTAGTTGTATTTTATCTTCTTCTAGTTGTCTTTCACGTTGTATTGGTTGTTATTCATGTTTTACTAGTTGTCTTTCACCTTGTACTTCTTGGAATTCATGTTCTACTAGTAGTTTTTCATCTTCTTGATGTTACGAAAAAATTGTAGGAAAGATGTTACGAGTTATGTTCAGGAGACCAAGATGGGAAAGTCTAGTGGGCGCTCTAGAAACAATGCATGACTCTCAAACCACATTTACACCTAATGATATCTATGCTCACTTTCGAAACTTTGAAGAAAAGATTCGACAAGAACCGAAGCTCGCATTAATGGCGAATGTGGATGAGAGTCTGACTATGGCAAATAAGTCACATGAAACATCAATCAACTATGAGATATACATGATCACAACTCACAAGGAGAATGCATGGATCATTGATAGTGGGTGTTCATATCATATGACAGGTAACAAATCGAATTTTAAAACCATAGATCCATATGATGGGGGAACCGTCACGTTTGGAAGCAATCAAAGAAAAAGTTGGGTATAGGTAGGAGAGGGCCCCAGATTTCAGTCCCAATGTTTTCTGAATTTTTGGTGACAAAAATATGCTGCTAACTTACAAAAATTAATGGAATGGATAATGGTTAATTTTCCAATATTTTGATTTTAGAATTTCTAAAAATAAAAAATTTGCTGTAGGAAATTTTCCATTGCTACTGCTTCATCAAAATTCACCATATCCTCGTTGTATTTCGTTTATACAGACAAATTCAGAACAGTGTTATTGTTATACATTCTCTCTCTTATAATATGCCTAAATTCTATTTTCTACTGTCCAATACTCGTAGCACATAATTTCCAATCCACCATCAAACAAGACCGCGACGATGCTTGTGGGTTAATGGACCCCACCCCATCTCCTATGGTGACCTACACCAACCGCTGGTAACAATAGACCATGCACTATGAAAATATTATTATAGTACTAATTCTAGGACATACCCTTCGCATTTGCTTAAGATGACGAATTCAGCAAATCAGCGTATCGGCAGGTAATCAAGCTCAAAAAATCTGACTTGAAAGAAATATTCGAGTTAACAACCAAAGTTACAACCTATGAATACACAAAGGATGAACATATTGCTTGTTCTATAAACAGGTATATCAGCATATAACTGTATAAAGCTGAAATGTCCTTTCCAAAAAAGCATCTTTCTATAAAAAAAAATTTACATGAGGTTTTTCCACTCTATTCATATTCCAACAATCTGTAATTTAATACAATCTTTAATTTCAGATGTCACTACTAAGCTAATTGATTTCTCACCGTTGAACAACATCAAATTGTAAGCTCATTATACCTGCCGCCAGAAAACAAAAGAGGTCTTGCAAATAGCTTTCCAGATATATGGCCTACTTGTGCATGAGATGCTTCAGGTTCAGTGCTGAAAATTTAAAATTATATAGATTATATTTTAATCATTATTAGCTAATTTCTTGTTTTTCTCTCTCTCTCTCTCTCTCTATAGGAGAGATAGTCACACCTAATGACATATCTATTTCTTATTCCTAATTTCCTATAGGTAAATTCTACCAATGCAATATGTAAAATCAGGTAGCAATATTTTCTGGACTTGCGATATTTAAATGTTATTAAAGCCTGATGGGTCTGATCAAATATGAATGAAATAATAATACAAATAAAAATAACAAGCAGCAGCAATGCAAAGATGAACAAATTGATCTAGTTAGCAGAAATTCGGGTTCCGTAATGTGAACTTTTATGGATTTACCCTTTTAAAGCTGGTGGGGATGTGAACTTTTATGGATTTACCCTTTTTCTGTTGCTAATTGCATTTAACTAGGTCCCGAGCTCACCAAGAGAGTTCAGAAACATAAATTGAACCTCAAATCAGCTTCAACAACAAATCCGAACCATTAATTCAGGAGTAGAAGTGTGATTTATTAATGACAAAATACTCAACCTTCATTTTTCAATAATTTGATCATTTACAAGAAACTTAAAATGCTTGCACATTTGAAAATTTCATGTATCACGTCACCAAGTATATCAAGATTTGAGATTTGAGTTGTAGATCCATCTTTTGAAGTCCATCTGATGGTTTAGAGGTTAGCTTGTGAACCTCAGCATAGCTTAAGAAGCAGAAATACCCTTGGACTAGTAATTTTTGCAAAGTTTTTTAATGTCTCATTTTCTTTTTAAGTATCCCCTTTTCTCCAGGATAATTTATAGTGATCCAGTCTCTGTCTCTTCCTTCTCACCATTTTGTTCACAGTTGTTGTTGTTTTTTCTATGCTTCTAATATTTGATTGTACTAGTAAAAAGTGTGTGTATTTATATATATATATATATATATATATATATAGATAGAGAGAGAGAGAGAGGTTGGCTATCATGCTTTGGGAAGTAAAGAGGATGTTTTACTTTCCGCTCATATCTCCATTTTCAAAGTTCAAATAGTAGATCCGAACTTCTCAACATGATCTTCATATTGTAATGTGCTTGGAGACCAAATTTTACATTTTTTGGAAATTTTTTACTATTTTTTTAGAATTTTTGAAAATCACAGCTTTTCATTAAATAAACAAATAATAAAAAATTCAGAAAAACACTGATTTTATAAAATTCTAAAAAAATAGTAAAAAAATTTCAAAAAATGTAAAATTTGGTCTCCAAGCACATTACAATATGAAGATCAAGTTGAGAAGTTCGGATCGACTGTTTAAACTTTGGAAATGAAGATATGAGTGGGAAGTAAAACACCATATTTACTTCCCAAAGCATCGTAGCATCACTCTATATATATAGAGAGAGAGAGTCCCGCTAATGTCATACCGTTATAATTTCATCCTAAGTTATAACGAGTCAGTTTTTGCCATTTTAAAGTCTAAATAGTCGATCCGAACCGCTCAACATGATCTTCATATTAACATGTGCTTGGATACCAAATTTTATATTTTTTGAAATTTTTTTACTATTTTTTTAGATAGGTACAAAATCACTGTTTTGGATGGTCCACAATTATCTGAAAAAAAAAAAGTTCCAAAAAATATAAAATTTGGTCTCCAAGCACATGTTAATATGGAGATCATGTTGAGCGGTTTGGATCGACTGTTCGGACTTTGAAATGGCAAAAACTGACTCGTTATAACTTAGGCTGAAATTATAACGTTATGACATTAGCCGGACTCTATATCTATATATATATATATATATATATATATATATATATATGAGGTTGGCTAATATCAAAACGTTTGTTCCTAGGCCGTGGAACAAACGCTTCGGTTTTTACATTTTCAAAGTCCAAACAGTCGATCCAAACCGTTCAACACTCAATCTATATTAAAATGTGCTTGGAGACCAAAGTTTACATTTTTTTGAAATTTTTTTACTATTTATTAAGCCAATTTTAAAATCGCTATTTTCAATGATCCAGAAATTTTTCACTGTTTATTAAAATCAGTAATTTTAGAACTGGCTTAATAAATAGTAAATAAATTCCAAAAAATGTAAAATTTGGTCTCCAAGCATATTTCAATATAAAGATCACATCTAACGGTTTGGATCGACCGTTTCGACTTTGAAAATCGAAAAACCAATTGGTGGCACCACGGCTCCGGAACAAACGTTTTGATATTAACCATCCTCTCTCTCTCTCTCTCTATATATATATAGAGAGAGAGAGAGAGAGAGAGAGAGAGACAGACAGAGAGAGGCTACAATACAGTTCGTCAAAATGATCTGACACCCAAGAGTGAAATACTACGAAAAATTAAAATTACCTGAAGAAAGTTACCCCTTCTTGCTAGGCTTTTTCACTACTATTTGTGTTTAATCATAGACATCTTCCTCTGAAATAGAATGTATAACTCAGCATGATACAAAATTACAATAACATTTCATTTTGTTATGTTCATTTCATTGTCTTTTTTGGTTAAATTTTGAATATTGGCTTTTTAGCTTTTTCTTGAAAAAAGCTATCAGCAATTTCAGCACAAAAGTTCTGAATATTTTCTTTCGTGTGCCTTTATTTCCTATGAAAGGAATCTTACCAGCATCTTCCTCCATATTCATGTCATCTTCATCATCATCAAAATCAATGTTCTGCATATCAAATAACATAACTTTTAGGAACTGAACAACATTTTTCTGGAATGAGGTGGAAATTATAAAATAAAATTACCTGGTTGTAATCGTCATCAGAGGATTCTTCTTCACCCTCCTCTTGTGGCTCCTCGTCTTCATCCTCATCTTGTTTCTTTTCTACTTTTTCATCTTTATCCTGAAATTGACATGAAACTAGGGATGTAAATACGTGCCGTGCCATGACCAAGTCAGATTTTTACGTGTCGTGGATGGACGATCACAGCACGTTAGTCATGCCCTGACCACACATGACTAGTCACGTTTATTTTTTGTAATTTAAGTTAAGTTATTCAAAATTCAACATTAGATCAAGATCTAACGATCCTGATCACCGGTGACTCACATGACCACGTGCCGTGCCGTGCCCATTTTATGAAGGATGGTCACGTCACGCGAATGGTCACGGCACGGGACACACGAGTCGCGGCATCTGATTGGCACACGTGCCGTGACGTATCCCTGTTGCATCTTAGAACGAGTTTGTTTAGTGCATAGTGACTTGTAAATTACCAATGAGACAGTACTGGTACTAGCCCCTTAGTTTTCTCTCCTTTTATAGCTTTATTTGTGCAAATGGCAAGTTTGAAATTCTGTTCTATACCAAAATTTTCTTCCTTGTCAAAAGTAAAATATATAATAAAATAAACTTGCCTTGTGTTTCTCTTCAAGTTTCTCAAATGAATCAAATGACAGCTGATCTGTCAAATGGACAGATGCATCAAATATATGCCACAAGATGATATAAAAAAATAGCCGACGATTAAAATATAAAAAGTTAATTTCCCGTATATAAGTGAAGTTCAAGAAATTATAAACCTGCATGCCGATCCCATTTGAGCTTCTTACTGATTTGTTGAACCCGTCTTGAACCTGAAATGAGAAATACCCAAGAAACTACTGAGCCAGATTCTGGAAACATGCCAAGCATAACAGAACATACTTTTTGGGTTACTAAGACCGTAAGACCAAATTGATCACAAACCAGGCAATATTATTTTGTTCTAACTTTTTTCCCTTTTTCTTTTCCTCACTTGCTTGTTCAGTGTCTAGTTAATATTTACACATTCATGAAGCTGATCTCTCCATTTTCCTCTCTATTTTTCTAATGAAATGAATTATGAGAGCTCCATTAAGGCTAGATAAATAATGGACTAAAAAAAACAAATTAGGTTTCATACAAGGGGATTTCACTCTAATCAGGTTCCCAAATGATACCTTGAATGAGTTCTACAGGAAAATTCGAAGGGTTCAGCTTCAGATAATTTCCAAGGGCCTCGCGCCTCTCTTGTGTCTTTGGTTTTTTACCTAAGATCTTCCGGGTGCCTGATTCTTTTTCTAAAATCCAGAAAAAAAAATGACAATTATGAATAAAATGGTAGTGAAAATTAGTGTGGATTAAAAGAGACAATAATCTACAGGTATCCAACTGCAATTTTATCCTCCCAGTGTCAGTTGCTTAGGTATCAGCAAAGCTACCAGGTAGCCCCAGTTTAAGCAATTAATCAAGGATAATTTGTGATAAAGTAAAAAAAAAAAGTGAAAATGACCAACTTGTCCTTGAGGCATCCTCTTGCAGGTAGTAACAAGAGCCTCGCCAAAACTCCTCTAGCTGAGACTTCCTAACAGCATTCAATTTGGTTTCTTGTGATGAATGTATAATATCTACTAAGTTCGGTAATCTCTCCATATCCTATATAAATTCAATTCAAAGCATTACAGGCAGTTTCTTTTGCAATCCTTGTAACATATAAGCAACAATGCAAGAACATCAGCTATTTATTTTGAAAGTTTTGAAATTTTAGAAAAGATGCTAACAGAAAATCAAAATGTTGCAATAAGCCACTGTTTGTGCTATTTGCAAAAGCACCCTACTTTGTTAAAGGAATTAAGTAAAAAATAGTACCCACTTAGTAAATTTAAGAATGCAAGTCGTGACAATAAATTACAAAAATAACCAAGCAGTGAACTAAGCTCTTCGTATATCCAGAAATAAAAAATTCAAAAGCAAAGTTAATGATAGGCCAAAGTAATATTCACGACAACTTTCAGTTTCTTCCTTAACCCTTCTTTGCAAATATTGAAAAGATGGCGGACCATTTGATAATCTAGGCACCATTTGCAAAACTGCAATTTACAAATCTTTTATCTTACACAAGTCTTTGCATCAGTGCAGCAAATGTAAGCAAATAAACTTATAACAGATATACAAACCGGGAAATTCTCGTAAGGAGTGAAATTTGGGGGCCGTTCAAAGCCACCGCCCCGGCCTCTGCCCCTTCCTCTGCCTCTGAACGCCATCAAATCAACTGGAAAGGAATCATAGATTAAAATTAATTCAATTTGATAGTCACTAGTTAACGAACGAAGAAGTAAGGAGAAAGGGACGGTTACGATCAGTGGCGAAGCTAGGAATTTCGTTAGGGGTAGGCAAACATATATAGTGCAAAAAAAAAAAATTAACATAATATAAAATTACATCATCAATTAAAATAAACAAGAAGTCAAAATAATATAAATGAACATCAAAGATTTAAAGGAAAAATTAGAGTTTAAAAATTTAAACAATTCAAGCTATTCAAGGAATTTAAACAATTCAAACAATTCAAACAATTCAGAACCTATCAAAATTCTCTTAAAGCCATAATTAATTGAGTTCAAAAATTCAAGCTGCCAAGTATGGACTTGTGATTTTCACGTAGAGAACAGAAAAGCCATAACTAATTGTCTGTAACTTTTTGAGAACAGAAAAGCTGATTTACTAATTCATGTGCAAAGCAAACCATTACATTAACTTCAATTAATACATCCCTGTTTCACCAGATCAGAAAGCACATCCCTTTTTTCGTTAGTCTTAAATTACAGTTCAAAGTTCAAACCTATTCAATCTAGTACTTGTAATTTACTAATTTACCACACAAAGACAATAGTAGAAGGGGATTTACCGAACAACAGTAGAGACGGCTAGGGCTAGCGTAGCGGCCTAGCGGGCACAGGCGGGCTGGCACAGGCGGAGGCGGGAACAGGCGGGAACAGGCGGCGCACAGACGGCGAGGCGATAATTCTTCTTCGCGCAGGCGGCAGGCGGCAGGCGGAGGCGACGGTCTTTCTTTTATTTTTTTTCCTTTCTCTTGCGCTGCTAGCGGACGGTCATTTTTTTTTTCCTTTCTCTTGATCTGGGCCCTGTTATGGGCTTTAGGTTCTGGGCTCAGGGGTAGCCAAGCCCAACAATCTGGGGTAGGCAAATTGGTCCAAAGGCCCGGTCCAAAAAAAAAAATTTCAGGGGTAGGTGTACATCAGCTTCGCCCCTGGTTACGATTGGGTAGATAGGTAGAGAGAAAGAAAAGCGGAGATGGAGAGGTTGTGAACTTGTGATGGAACCCCTGCACCAGAGAAGGGGAGGATGGAGAAAGTGCGGCCAAGGGTTTAGGGTTTGCAGAGCAAGAAGGCCCCGTGAATTTAGTTTGGGGTGTACGGACACAACATGGCAGGATGTTGACTGCTGACCGGCGTCCGGCAGAGAAGTATAATTAGGAAAATCAGAATTTAGGAACGTCAAATACATACGGGGGGTGATTTCATCACTTGTCGTGAACTTGAGTGCGTACATTTGTGTCATTCATGATCCCGTACTGTGTGCGATCAAACTAGATACGCATCGTGATCAGTGGCGAAGCTAGAAAGTTTGTTAGGAGTAGACAAACATAAATGGTTGCAAAAAAAAAATTCAACATAACAAAGTTACTGTAGTAAATAAGTAAAAATTAAAGGTTAATATGTACTTTTTGGGACTTTTCTCCTTCAGAATATCTGACACGATATTTGACAGATTTTTTTTTATTTGAAGCCCGTTGGCAGATTTCATTGAAATTAAAAGTCTCATACAAAGGTTACAGTGTACCAGTAAAATAAAAAGCTAATAAAACTTGAATTAAACACTGGTACCAATCTGTACCAGTAATCCGGAAACTACTGATCTTAAAGAAGTGGGAAAAGCTGAAGCTCAAATAAATTAAAATCCTCTAAGAATTTGACACATGTTGCTCCCAATCAAGGGGTGGAATCACTTGATTTTCTGCGCTTGGATACCTACAACAAAGATAAGTATCATGCTTAATCAATCCATATTATTGACCCGATAAACTCTTTAAACCTCAATTATGAAATTAGGTCTGAATAATTACCCCTTGATGTGAAATTAAACTCCACTCCAAGAAAATAATCAAGGCCAATTAGTACAGCCCTAGAACGTTGTCAAACTAGCAATTTCTACTTGAATCCACTGTGTCAGACAATGGACATTTTTAGGGAAAACATTTGTGCATGGAAAATTTATCAGACCATGACTAGTTTTTGACATGAGGCAAAGTCAAATGACATTCTAGAAATTTATTTTTTAGCGTACCCGCCTCTGGTACAAACATTAATCGAAGTTGTGTTTTTTTTCCACTCACAGAATCGCGCTAGAAAGTCAAATGAAAGCCCCTTTTGTTATTTTTTAGCATGGGATTAGAGATGATTATCAAATTATCTTGTGTTAGATTGATATTTTGTTTGTATTTTTTTTTAATGCTTGGTATTAATTTGAATATTTCTAAATGATATGTTATTTTTTTTAATTTTAGTGAATTTTTGAATTTTAGTATATTTTACAAAGCACGTGAATGTTTAGTTTTAGTGTTATAATTTGAACTTGAAACGTGATATAACGGAGATTTTAATATTTAGTTTTAGATAGTATAACGGAGCTCATGAATGTTTAGTTTTAGTGTTATAATTACAAAGCACATAAATGTTTAGTTTTAGATTTTAATGTTTGTTTTTCTAATACTTGGTATGAGTTGAGCTCGCGAGTTATGAGCCGAGTTTGAGCCGAACTGAAGGTTCAAACTCATTGAATTGAGCCGGGCTTTTTTCTTCAATACCGAGCCGAGCCCGAGTTGGACCTGTTTAGTTATATGACGAGCTGAGCTGAGTTTTGAGCCGAGCTTGGCTCATTATCAGCCCTAGCGTCTTCTCTGTGCTGAGGGGGAGTTTATTTTTTTTTTGAGCTCCCCTCTGAACTGGATCAGGAATAGGCAAACTCATTTTTTAGAAGTAGGCAAACCCAAAAATGAACTTGGTTTTAAAAAAAAAAAAATTGAGAGGTAGGCAAATGCCTATTCCTGTTACATGCTATCTTCATCCCTGATCGTGATTAATAACGCAGAAAATTGTCCCCGTATATTTTTTCTTACTGTTAGTCCACGTTTGATTATATTTTTTTATAAGATAATCATAATGCGTGACGCGCACGAGTAACAATATGTGACCAATACACATATTATATTATTTTGTGGCGAATTCATACTATTATGTGATAATTTTATAATTACAATTGATATAATGTAAATTATTTTAATAATTTTAACAATGATTTTAAATTCGATTTAGAAGAAAAATCTAAAATAAATACTTAAATGTGTTGTTAGACATATCAATAGTCTACCTAAATTTAACTATATACTTCAATTTTGCTCCAAATATAGAGTCCTTCCAGAGGTTCAACTTACAAAAATTAAGTGTTTGGTATTACTAAGCTCTCTCACCGAAACATCTATCTAATGTTGACGAAGTGCTCACCCATGCACTCATGAGTGTTGTAAGTAGGGTGGTGTGGGGGAGGAGGGGGGATGCAGTTCAATACGAGTTAGGACAACTATCCTATTTTAAAAATCTAAAACAAGTTTACTTAGATTAGATTTTTGAATCTTGGTTCTAGTCTGAAAAATAATATTGTTCTATACTGATAGCTTGATATGTGATGTGAATCTAATAATCTAATATATTTTAGATAGATTACAAAGGCAGAGTCCAATTTAATCTAAAGCATAGCATAACAAATTAAATAGATATAAAACATGGCTCAACAATCCAAATCCAATTCCAATTCGTTGATCTAGAAACGAAAAAAAAAATTACTATGTGCTCTCTATCTTTAATGGGTTTGAACCCGATTGACTATTTAAATTCAATTCGATAATTTCTTATTCTGCCATGATAAAAATCCTACATCCACTCATGAGTAGAGTACATATCAGATTGGGGGTGTCAACGGGTACTGTAAGGGTCGGGTGGAAGCATTTCATACCCGTACCCGTTACAAATTGTCCTTACCCGTACCCTACCTTACCCGCTACAAATTATTTTATCCGTATCCTACTCTTACCCGTTATGGTTGTCGGATAACGAAACGGTGGCGGGTAAATAACACGTAATACTAATATAATAATTATTTTTATTATTTATTTAATTATACATTAAAACATATATATTCATTTCACACATGTATAATACTTTATTGAAAAAAATATTATGATCATGCTAAGTGCAAGTAAATCAATTAAAGTACTCTTTCAATGCTTATTAATATATATAATATATATAATTTTTTTTTATAATTACCCGATCGGGTAATGGGTACAAAATAGGCTTTACCCGTACTCTTACCCGTTTAGATAACGAAAAAAATCTTTACCCGTATCCGTACCCGATAAGTTTACAAAAAAAAAATCTTACCCATACTCGTCTTATCGGATACGGTACGGGTCGAGTAAACGGATAAAAGAGTGCCATTGACACCCCTATATCAGATCCTATATCAGATATAGAGGTTTTATATTCATGTCAATAAAAAAAAAATTAATGAATGAGATATTATTATGAGTTATGAGTCTTATGACTTATGACCAATAAGATAATCAGACTCCGGTACTCTTACCATATTATTGATAGTTATGATTAATATTATAATTTTATTTTTCTTTCGTCATCCAACTATTAATATTGATAGAAATTTTCTCATTCAGTTTTAAAACTACAATCTCTTACATAATTTTTTTTTTTTTTTTTTGAAAACCTTCACAGCTGTGAAGTCGAGTTTTTTTTTTTCTTTTACTAGACTAAAAATTAATTTTATAAAAATTGCTAAATTGATTGTAGAATTGGGTTCTCTCTTATTTTAGGGGCTGGTGGGCCTTCTATTGGGCTTCCTACATGTCTAGCCGTATTGAGGGAAGCAATCTAATGAAATCAAGTTTTAAGATAAGATTTAATCGTTATATCTTTCCTTTACAAAACGAACGACTCAGATCTCATTCTACCCGATGAGGTATTGTACTGGATCTGAATTGCTCAAGTCATCCGTTAATAAAACCGCAGTGATTCTACTCTAATACCAATCCAACCTCCCCATCTGAGATTCAGAAGGAGCCCCTCTGAGTTGTGCATTAACACTCCCAAAATTCTTCTTAGCAGCACGAGTTGTGCAGTGAGGTTATAAACGCTTCTTCTAATTTCTGCTCAAATAACACGAGTTAGTCCCTGTTATGAGCCAACCTCCTATCGGGACCAAATCTCTCTCTACTAAAACCAAATACCTCTCTCTTTTCTATTCTGAAGTTTTAAACCCAGATCTCATCTCCTCCCTTCGCTCTCTCAAACGCATCCACGCGCGCATCATCACTCATGGGCTCTCAACCCACCGCCCTCTGGCCACCAAGTTACTCTCTCTTTATGTTGCTTTATCCCCCTCGATGCACTATGCCCACAAGCTGTTTGATAGAATGCCTGACAGAGACTCTTTTACATCGAACACTCTTATTCGCGGCTATGCTGACATGGGGCCCTGCCACATGGTTCCAATTCTCTACAAAGAGATGCATCGTTCCAGCATTCCTCCAGACCACTATACATTTCCCTTTGTTGTTCGTTCTTGTGCAGTTATATCTGCTCTTAGAGAAGGAAAGATGACTCATTGCAACATCATCAAATATGGTTTTAATATAGACCGTTTTGTTCAGACTTCTCTGGTCACCATGTATTCACAAATTGGAAAGGTTGAGGATTCTGAGTTTGTCTTTTCAGAGATGAGTGTGAAAAATGTGGTTTCCTGGACAGCCATGATTTCTGCATATTCCCAGAATTTCTTTCATGAAAAGGCTTTAGCTAATTTTTGTGAAATGGTCAATTCTGGTGTTTTACCAAATGAAGTTTCACTTGTCAGTGTTTTCCCTTGTTTGCATGGGACTGAGCATTTACATTTAGGTGAAGGTCTCCATGCATTTGCAATTAAGTCTGGTATGATGGCTTACCAGACAATGGCAAATGCTCTTATGGCAATGTATGCCAAGTGCGGCAAGTTAAAGGTTGCAAAATATCTGTTTGATAAAATGCCAGCTAGAAGCTTAGTTACGTGGAATACCATGATAGCAATGTATGAACAGAGTGGTAAGGCAAATAAAGCTGTGACATTATTTAGACAAATGTTGACAGAGAAGGTATCTTTTGATTGTGCAACATTGGTTAGTGTTTTATCAGCATGTTCTAGTTTAGGGTTACTGGAAATTGGGAAATGGGTTCATGGTCTGGCAAGAAATAATGGGCTTGACTCTGACACGAGAATCGGGAATGTATTAATTGACATGTATTCTAAATGTGGGAAAATTGAGCTTGCACGAAAGATATTTGATGAAAAGCCAAAAAGAGATGTTATCTCTTGGACTGCCATGATCAATGCATATGCTAACCACGGGCAACCAAAAGAGACACTTAATCTATTCTGTTTAATGACAAATGAAGGAATTAGGCCCAATTCCTTCACTTTTATTGCTGTACTAGTAGCTTGCGGCCATTCTGGTTTAATAGATGAGGGTTTGAGCCATTTCAACAGCATGAGAAAAGATTATAATATTGCTCCAACCTTGGAGCATTACGCATGTGTGGTAGATATGCTAGGCCGTGCTGGTAAGGTTTTAGAGGCATATGATTTTATAAAAAGGATGCATTTGAATCCTGATAGAGGCATATGGGGTGCATTACTGGGTGCGTGCAGAATGCATGGTAGGCTAGACTTGGCCGAGTTTGTGGCAAGAGATCTTTTTGAATCAGGATATCATGATGTAACATATTACATGCTTTTGACAAATATGTATGGAGATGTCGGTCGGTGGCAAGATGCAGAGGCACTAAGGAAAATAATGAGAGAGATGGAGTTGAAGAAAGTGGCTGCATGTAGTTTTGTTGGGGTTGAAAGGAAATTACAAACTGCCAAATTATGAAATATTTGGATTCCTTTTCTTTTATATATATAACTCATGTTCCTAATGTTTTTCTTGGTTTAAATCAGTCAATATTTATGGTACTTAAACTGAAACAACTTTCATTTATTTTATTTTTAATTTTCCATTTAATATACTGATCTACAGACTACAGTAATTCTACTTCTGCATGTGTTTGTACTTGCGTAATAGTTGACAGTTCAATAGTTCATACATCTTTTGCACTCCGTGTATATTTTGTTCTCTCTCTGTCAAAATTAGGGTCCAAGAAATCATTGAGAAAAAAAAAATCAGTATGCTATGTTATAGACAAACTTCTGAAACTTTATGATACAAACTCATGCTACTACCTCCTCCATTGCAAGATGATATAGTTGAATAAGATGAAATTAGTCATGGGAAAAAATACACAAAAAGCTCTGGTGTTAATAACACTGAAAATCTCTCTCAAAACGAAACAACTCTACAACACCTAGAGTGAAACCAATGGCAGAATGAAAGAGAGAAACGAAGGCTCTGTGTAATCCCCAAAAGCATTTCTTTTATTTCAAGCTTTTGTTGTTTCTAATCAGTATGCAAGGATTATAGACTCCACAAGTTCATTAAGCGGTGCCAGCTCAGCCTTATCTATCAATCGGAATTCCTAAAAATGAAAGAAAACAGTAACAATGCGCTGTCAACTTTCGATTGCATAATTCATACATTCAAGCTAAAAACACAACTGTTGAAGCCTTGGTATCAGCATAATTCAACAGATAGGTCTGTGTACCACCAAGTACCAACACTGGCAAACCATACCCACATAGATCATTAGATATTCCAGATATCACATCATTTGTTTTTGTTTTCTGAAGGTACTTATATGCATATGAATTATGGCATGGAAATGGAGAAAAGTAAAAGAAAATGATAAAAGAAATTACCCAAGTAAAAAGAGTGAAATGCTTGAAGCAGGTGTTGAGATGAGCTTCTTCCTTGAGATTTACAATCTTTTGGAAATGAGAATGATAAATATGCGCATATACCCTGAATAATCTTTTGAATATTGTCTTCACCACATCTTTAAAATTTGGAGGAAAGGGGGCTCCTACCGTTGATCAGAATAAGATACATAAATAAGTGGATTTGTGGCTTTTGAAATTTTAATTTGCATTGACAAATAAATTACTGAAAGATACAACAACTATGGCAATAAATGTATGAATATTGTATAAAGATCTTTCAAATAATTTTCCCAAATTAAATTTTTTCCGAACTACCTTTTTTCAAATATGCCGAATGAGGAATTGCCAAAGTTCATTCCAACCAAATGGGGAATAAAATGATTGGAACAAGAAAAAGAGCTTGTCTTTACATTCATAAAAAGGGTTTTTAAGCAAAACTGAAACTTATTCTTTATTGAATAATGATTGTTATCCTTGTTTATTATATAGCCAACCAAACAGGTCCATAAATTATATATAACAGATATACAAAAGCATCCCTTAAAAAAATTGAAACAGTATTGACTTTAACAAACCCCAACAAATCTTGGTACCCTTAATTAATGGTGCACAATAATTAAAGTATAAAGTTGAGCCTATAACAACCTTTGAGCTGTATACATTATCCTAGTTGCCAAACTGATTTAGCTTATCCAAAAGTGGTATGAAAAAAATACAAAACAGTATTTATTTATAGTGCCAATGGTATAACATTAGGTAAAAATCTAAATTGTCATTACCTAATCTTTGAGGGAAAATCGATTCGTCATCAAGTTGGGCCTCGATCCAGTCCATCAAATACTCAACATATTTCGGAGCAGATACTTCTATCGGTTTCTTTATCTGAACCCCGTCAGCCCATCTATATTCAAACCTGTTTTCCAATTTAAATCCATGTGAATGAAAATTTTGCCTCAACGATTTTCAAAAAAAATAGTAAAAAGGTAATTCAAGTTGTTCTTATTTATAATCTATCTATTTTGAGAAAAAAGATGTACAAATGTCAAAAACAAAATTTTCAGCAATGGAGGCAATCTTTATGTTCCTCTCAATTGAGAAGGAAAATATATTTTGTTGCTAAAATAGGCACTGCCAAAATATGACTTTAGCTGTGCACAACTTTTATTTTTTAGTCAACCGATGTTTTCTGGTCAGGTGCAGTTCTTTGAAAAAAAAAAATATTACCAACTGTTATTTTAATTAATCATCATTTTAGTTATTGTTTATGTCACTAACGATTTTTAACAATACTAAATAGAATAACTAAACTATTATTATTACTTATAGTTCATTATAATTTTGGAATCAATAAAAATCTAGACACTAGCAGTCATTTATTAGGGCTATAGGGGACCTTTCCTTTTTTTTTTTTCTAATATTGCATAGGTGCACTGGATGTTGTACCTCACATATAATTGAATTTTTTTTGCAATGAAGAGCGACAAAGCAACTTAGTCCGTATCTAACAAATCTATTACTTTATAAGATAATTGGAACATTGATAATAAAAGGGAAAAAAAATTGTACTTGGGACCAGCAGACATAGTCGGGCAAGTAGTTGGTGTGCAAAACTCCATCAATGTCCCAAACAATATATTCACTTGATTAAAGAAGTCAACCGCTGAAATCAAAGAATTAAAACTCAGTATTAAGTATTAACAAAAGTGTAGTTAAATTCTTCTCTAGAATCAAACTTATTAATTAATTCCAACTCTTTTGGAATGAGACATGGTAACCATCACTGGATCCAATTCTTGTATATTCTTTTTATAAAATCTAATTAAAGATGGAACAATAAATATAACAAAATTAAATGAAAAAAAAAAAAAAACAGAGATGAGGAACAGTTATAATAAAGGAGGTCAGGGGATTACTGTTGACAGCCAGCCATTCGTTGAGATCCTCTCCAACTGGTAGACGTACTGCCTCTCTCAAGTTCCCACTGCCCAAGGTTGCATCTATGTGCCTCTTTAGTTGTGCTCCCTTTATATGCAAATCAAAATTTGTTAAAACTTTCTATATGGGATAAATTTCGGTAATGCTAAACTTTATATATGA
This sequence comes from Carex myosuroides, assembly GCA_028015225.1. Taxonomy (NCBI): domain Eukaryota; kingdom Viridiplantae; phylum Streptophyta; class Magnoliopsida; order Poales; family Cyperaceae; genus Carex; species Carex myosuroides. Next base: position 4,065,982 of record CM051486.1, on the reverse strand, counting down.
AGCAGATAAAATAATTTATATGCAAATCAGTACAGAACATGCCATGCAAAGTGAGAGAAAATAAAAGATGTTGTGATCGAAAGCATGCAGGGATTCATTTTTCCAAGTTCTTCGGAGGAATTCAAATGTCCTGATAGAAAGCATGTGTAAAATTATTTTTCGCTTCAACTAAATCCATATGATGTCATGATAAGAGTTTGATTAAGAATTGCCTACAATGTCCCTGATAACAGACCTAATTGCAACCATCAGTATTGCGAAATGATCCAACTAAATTGGTATTAACACATATGTAACCAACTAAACCCGAACAAAGTAATTTTTTTCACAGAAACCAAAATTTGAATGGTTCCTGAAACAAATTATTTTTCTTTTTTGAAATACTTCACGAGAAGCGCATTGCATATGAGGTGTAAACAATGCTTTCTCAAATGAGTTCTAAATACTAGTGAAAGAAAAATTGAAAACAACTTTAGGAAAGCAACCTTGTTTCCTGATGGTGCATTTTTCTTGGGCCGGAAAGTCTTCTGATTTCTGGTCAATAAAAAAAAGAATCATGAAAAAAAAAGGTTAGAAATTAAAATTCCTATTTCCTTAACTCAATTGACGAAACTTTGCATCGCAATTGACAAAGCATGAAAGAAAACATAACGAATAATAATTTTAAAAGCACAAATTAACTACGAACCGGTTTCCAAGACCAAAGAGGCTCATTATTTCTCAATTAGAGAAGCAACGAGAGAGAAAAAAAAAAAAGAACAAGCTCCCGCAACCGCGAGAGAAGAGAAGATAAAGCAGTGGAATAAAGAGGTAGAATAAATATAGCACTTTGTTGTTAATTCATTCTCTCGCTTTGTTCCCCTTTCTCTCTCTCTTTCTCGCCCCCTATTTTCCCTCTCTTCTCTTCATCTTATACGTGGACCGTGGAAAGGATCCACAGAGCCAGCCTGGCTGTATAGAGAGAGAAAGAGGCGAAAGAATAATGAACGGTAGTTTGTTTCACTGAAATTGGACCCCACTCGCACGTAGGACCCACATATCGGCGTTGAGGCGGTTTAGAGAACTCTTCCAGTTTTAAATAATTAAATTTCTACGAACAGGTCGCTTTCAGAAATCTTATAATCCAACATTATTTATCTGATACAAATGTAGCGAGTCATGAATGCATATTCCTTAAAAATCGCTACACGGATAGATACACTAATATGTTCGTGAAAATTCAACAATAGAAAACCGGCGCCAACTTCTCATGCCGTGCAGATTGACAACATTGGCTGTTATCCACTAAATAACAGCTAATTTCATGTATGACGACAACTTAAGTTGTACTACTATTAGTTGGATATAATTCCAAGCTAAGGTATATCTTTGACAAAAATAGGGAAAACCAATCATTTGTTGCGCTTTGCGCTATAAATAAGAACAAAGGCCGAGGTTGTACCGTTGGGAACTTGGAGGCATATTGTCGATTTGTCGCGCCTCCATATGCTGATATGCATCATAAATCATATCAATCATAAATTAGGTGCATCATAAAATCATAATAATCATTGGTTAGGGTGGATTTTGTGTCAAGCTCTGAATTTTTTTTTAATATAAATTTTTTGGTTCATTTCTTTCAGTTATTTTCATCATGACTTAAAATTGAAATTCTGAATTAAGTCCAATTTGATTATGTTCGGTCCTAAATTATTTATAATTTTTAAGTAAACAAAAATATTATTTAAATATTATAATATTTCCAATATTTTTATATTTTTAATTGCATTTTGTAATTTAATTTGATTATATTAGCGATGCATAAGCTGTATGTAATTATTTAAAATAAATGTAGTAATTTATTGAAAATAATTAGTTAACGAACACATAAATATAATCTTCAATTTGTGTTTAATACTATCTTAAAATATATACACAATAAATTTGCAAAAAAAAAATATACCAAACATTTCGAGAAACACCTCCAATGGGTGGATCGATCGTCGGGCTACGCATGGACGTCTATTGCTTTGTTACTAGATTTTCCATATGAAATATATCATTTTTTTTTTTTTGGAGAAAACTGATAGAAGCTATCAGTTATAAAGAGAAACATATCATCTTTGTTATATATAATTTCTTTTTCACTATTATTCTTGGTTAATATTTGTAGGGAGTTTTGATCACTCGATTATTGAACAATCATTCAGATCACAATTTCAAATTTATAAACAACGATCCAAATTAATATCTCCTACAGATCTACAAAATACACAATTCGTACATTCAATTAGGTCAATTATCCACTTTAAACTTGCGGGTTGGATCTAGACAATGGAGTGGCGACTATTTAAGTCAAGAAATTTCTTGCATATCCTTCAAAAATCTCAAAATTACATTTTAAAGTTTATAATATTATACTTGTATCTTGCCCGTGTGTTGCAACGGGACATATTATAAGATAACAAGAAAACACTCATACAAAATGACATATTTTCATAAAAAAAAATAGACCGATGAAAAAAATAATAATTAAAAAATAAATAAAATAAACCAACTTATTCTCAAACAAAAGTAAAACTCATTTTTTAATGACATACCTATGAGTTTTCTTTTTACTAGTACATACCAGCTTTTTGTTTGTTATGTTACTTAACAGGGAAAAAAGAGAAAAAAATCATTAAAATAAATTGTATCATTTGTTGTTATCATATTATGACACCTTTGTTGTCATATTACGACTCTTGTTATTGTTACAAGGGTTAGCCTTCTCTCTCTGGTATTTTATATGTATTTGTGTATCTAAAATAGTTTTAGAGAATATAATCATGTTTACTTAAATGAGATCATTAAAGGTGCGTTTGGATGAGGCAAAGAATAGTGCTAACCTGGGTTAGCAACTATTCCGAACTACTATTCTACGTTGGATGTGTTTGGGTTAGCAAAAAGGGACTATTCTTTATTTGTCTCTATGGATTAGCATGCTATTCAACTAACCTAACTAAAAGTTGGGTTAGCTCACTATTCTCACTAACCCAAGCCTTCATCCAAACACACTAATTAAATAATAAATAACATTCCTTATATGATATAAGAAAAATAGAAAGAAGTGAAGATATGACCAATTATTTATCAATTAATCCAAAAATTCCTTAAATAACATTTAAAAACGAAAAGAAATCAGACCAAAAGAAGGCACACTACATAAACTTAGACTTGTGGCGAGTACGTGTCTAAATAATTTAGACTTATACACGTAAAAAAAATAAAAAAGATGCATAAATTAAAAGAATGACAAACTATGTGATCGAAGGACTGATATTCAATATAAAATTATGTCTTTTAATCACAATTGTAGGCGGATTAGGACATCTATGTGCTTAATATAAGAGAAGGGATTTACCTTTTTAAATTTCAAAAACTCACAAATTTACTAAATTTGTTATATTTTCTATTAAAACTCATTTTAAATTTATAAAGTTTTCATTTTGCTCTTCATGAAAAAAAAAATATGCAGCCCCGTGTAAGATATATTTTGTCTTCTAATTAGTCTATTAGTGAGGAGTACTGTTCATTTCCATATATGTGACGCATACACAAGTGTATGCTTAAATATTATTGTGTATGTATCAGAAGTAGAAAAAATAATCATTTATCCTCACTAACTGGACAATTAGGTTTTTCACATACTACATATGTTTTTAATAGAGGATGAAATTAGTATTTTATAAATTTAAAATGAGTTTCAATAAAAAAATGTAATAATTAGCTAAATCTGTGAGTTTTTAAAATTTAGAAGGGTGAATATGATACTTTGAATTTTAGAGGAGAAAATACACAATTTCAAACTTTTGGGGAATATACACAAAATTCCAAGGTTTAAAATGCGGCGCATGCCGAAATTTTTATTAATACCCTAAAAAAATAGCAAATTTGCCCTCCACCTAGAAATAATTTCAAAAACGCCCTAACTGTCTCATGTTTGAGCGGTCAGCTGAAGACTAAACCGCCCCCCAGTGGAGCGGTTTGGTATATAATAATTTTTTTTAATAATGATGTATTACTATATTTATGTTAAAATTTTGTTATAATTTTTTAATTTATGGTTATAATTTTTATAATAATTTACGATTATAATTTTACAATTGACGATTTTAGTTTTATTTGTTGTAATGTTTTATAATTTGTGATAATTTTATTGTAGTTTTATTTGTTATAATTTAGTTTAATGTTATAAATTGATTTTGTTCGACTACATAAACAACAAAACTAAATAATCTAAATGGTAAGTCTACATCATAAAATTTAACAATTCAAACATGAAATATAACAATCCAAATATAAAATACTATAAATCTATCTAACTAAAAAAAACATAAAAACCTAACAACGACGGCGTCAACCAGAGAGATCCAACCTAGCAGGTGGACGGCGGTTCCTCGGCGGCAGCTTATACCCCAACTGAACCTCCTCCTCATCATCATCCACATGCATCAGTTCTTGGATCTCCGACGCTGCACCAGCCGCCCATGGATCCTCCTCCTCCTGGATTTAAATATTTTTGGACAATTTATATTAATTGGAAACAATTTCTAACAATTTATATTAATTTCTAACAATTTCTAACAATTTATATTAATTTCTAACAATTTCTAAATAATTTTGGACAATTTATAGTAATTCTAAATAATTTTGGACAATTTATAGTAATTCTAAACAATTTTGGACAATATCTAAATAATTTCTAACAATTTTGGACTAAAAAATAAAATATAAAAAAGTTAATGAACTTACATGCAAAATGGGAGGTGAAAATCTGAAGAAAGAGAGAAAAAGAGGGGAGAGAGAGTGAAAATTTGAAATGAATGGGGTAAAAAACAGGAGCGGTACCCTCCAATATTTAGGCAATACCAAACCGCTCAATTGGGGGACGGTTTGGTCTTCAGTTGAGCACCACACTGAGGGGCGGTTTGGTATTGGGAGCTGACCGCCCAAACATGAGGCAATTAGGTCATTTTTAAAATTATTTCAATGCGGAGGGTAGATTTGTTATTTTTTTTAGAGGGTATTAATAAAAATTTCGGCGGCGCACATATTTGATAATGAATAAAAGGTAGATAATCATTAATGGGCTAGCGGATGAGAATAAGTAGTAGAATCCGATCCGTCATCTTGAAAAAGAACCGGTCCCTGGCCGAAGATTATTTAACAGGAGGTCAGGACTCAGGAGGAACATAAAACATGCCTTCACGGGGAAGTCTCTGCCAATCTGCCGCAAATTGAGACAGTTGTTTTTGACGAATTTGGCGAAATTAGAAGTTATTTATATTAGCAAATGATAGGTTTAAGTTGTTCGTAATGTGTAAAATGAAAACTGGATGGGTTATATTAATAATAAATTTATTTGACTATAATAACAACTAGTTAAAAATAGTTATCATGCTAAAATATAAAAAAAAAATAGATGTTTTATATAACGTTATATATTGTATCAAATTTGATGCAATACGAAATTGATTGATCATTCGTCAAATGAACAAACGATTTTTAGAATACACCAAGTTCACTACCCAGTCTATCTAAAGGAGGAGGGATCAAGTTACAACAATTTTGAGTTACAATAAAATTACAACAACGATTTTCTACATTTTCAAATTTCAAATCGTCGATCCAAACCGTTCAACATAATCTCCACAATAAAATATGTTTCTAGATCAAATTTTACATTTTTTTTTTTGAATTCTTTTACTATTTATTAAGTATTTTACAAAAATTAGTCAAATTCAGACCATTGAATTTTGTACCCATCTTAATAAATATTAAAAAAATTCAAAAAAATGTAAAATTTGATCTGAAAACACATTCTATTGTGGAGATCATGTTGAACGGTTTGGATCGACGATTTGGAATTTCAAAATATAAAAAATCATTGTTGTAACTTTGTTGTAACTCAAAATTGTTGTAACATGATCCTCCTCATCTTAAAGATAATTTATATAATTTTTATTTTTCAATTTTAAATATTGATTTATCAGCTGTCGCAGTTGCCAAAGCAGGTAGGCTCATGTGTTTAGAAAATTCAAATTAGTCGGTGCTTGAGCTTAAATTTGTCCATCGAGTCATTCAGTATAAATAATTTATATATCAAATTACAGGTATATAAATTTTATATTTTATTTTTAATTTTTGCTATTTTTTATAAGGAAATGAATATGCTATTTCGTGTGGATCAATTTCACGCAAATTTTAATGCTAATCGAACAACTCCAAACAGATAGCAGACCAATCCATAAGACGCCCCCTGATTCCATTTAGGCTCATCATAGGGCGCTACTATTACTTACTCGGCTAGCACTACACAAATTCAGTGGAAGGATTTAGGTAGAGTATAGGGTACATTTCAATTGAAATTTAATTAATTAATCACTATTCAAACCAAAATCTATATGTAAAATTAAATCCAACATAGAGTTTACCACTCGGAACGCAGCGGAGATTTCAAGTACTAATCATTATATTTTGAATCTGTCAATTGATCCTCATACTCAATAAAAAAAAATTATATTATCAATTTCTATAGCTTAAAAATCTGATTCCATCCTCAAAAGAAAAGAAGTATCTTCTCTCTAAAACTAATACTTGATTCTTTTATTGTGATATTCAATTCTGGCTTGTAAATTTCCGTGCCTTTTTATAAAACAAGAACCTCTAATCGTCTTAAACTTGGAGTGAATAAAATATGAGGAAACCTATCCTACCAAAACCAAATTCATGACTACTTGTCGAACCTTTTTATGTCACTGAAAAACAAATATAGCTAAAAATAGAGAAAGACCTAATTATGAGACAAATTCAAGTACCTATTTTCAATTTTTCATGCTATTTTTTTTTTTTTATACTTGCCTATTTTCTTGAACTCAATTTAATCTCAAACTGTAAAGTGAGACCCATCCTCTACGGTATTGGAGAGGAGTTGAATCCCTCGATCTTTGGTATCTGAATGTTTTTTGAGAATTTCTTGGACCAATTGAAAGTTGTGGGATCTCCTTGCTGGTCTCAGTAACGCAGATTCGGCAGAATCTTTTGTTATGGGGATCCACCTCTGCTCCTTTTCTTAGAGAAAAGGAGGACCCTGCTTTTCCGATCCGAACCATTCAAATTCGTTCATTCACGTATCTCGATAAAACAACTTTTTCATACACAAATCTCAACAAATTTGAATGGTTCAGATCGGAAAAGCAGAGCTCTCCTTTTCTCTAAGAAAAGGAGCAGAGGCGGATCCTTGTTATGGAAGTATCTGGAAAACAAATTCCCCTTTTTTGGGCTTTCTTTTTTATGGGCTTTTAATAAAATTAATCTCTGAAAGATAACGACATGGCCATTAATTTTTCCTAAAATAAGTAAGAATAATACTAAGGCTGAAGTGAAAGACTGCAACTAACATGCCACTTAAATGGTCTAGAAAGGAACTGGACTTGAGAGGACGCACCCCCTTAAAAGTAACGAATTCAGATCCAGTGCAATACCTGACTGAGTACAATGGGACTGTTCAGCAACACAATTAGAATTAAATCTTAATTCGCGCTAAGAAACTAATGTTCGGTTGTCTTAATTCATAGGTGAAAGCTAAGAAAGCTAAACGAAGGAGTAGAGGTGCCTTAAGATCCGGACAGGGAATTAAGATTCAGACAAAATGAGACTATTAATATGTGCTAAAAGAAACTTAATTCCTCTTTACTGAACAACACCAATGAGATCTGAGTAGATGTGGCAACGAGCTGGCTCGTCACGAGTTGGGCCAAGCTCAAACTCGTCACGAGCGAGCTGAATTTAGAGGTCCGAGCTGAAATCTCAGCTTGAAATTGTCACGAGCTAGCTTGCGAGCTGTTGAGCTGGTTGGACCTTGTTTTAAGAAGAAAATAAATTCTTCAAACCTTTTGGACTGAGCTGGACCGAGCTAGAAAGTATAAAATACACACAAATTCATACAGATTCACAAATTGATACTTTCTAGCTCGGTTGTAAAATGCGAACTGGCGAGCGAATTGGGCCCCAGCTTGAACTCGTTAATTCTGGACCGAGCTAGTGGTGAGCGAGCTAGGTCCCAACTCGGTCTAGTAACGAGTGAGCTGTTAGCGAGCGAGTTAGCTGCGAGTCACGATTAAACGACGAGCCACAACCTTTTTGCCTGGCCTAGATCTGAGTCGTCGGTTTTAATTTGGCATGATTATCAAAACGAACCTCCCCTATATCTAGATATAGATAGGTACTGTATTACTTTTGACTCGGTTGAAAACTGAGACACAATGAGCGACGCTCTGGCGAGTAGAGTGGCGATACGGCTAGCGGCAAAGAAGAGGACCGAGGCGGCACTAACCCGACGTAATGACCAGATAACAACCTTCCGGCGGGTCTCGTATGCTGAAGCGCTTACAAATGCCATAGCACGGGAACGAACACGGGCAGATGCACACCCACAGATACCACTTACTGGCGAAGGAAGACACCACTACGCTACCCAAGCTGCGATAGATCAGACATCCCAACAGCAGGATGGAGCAGAACCAACCATTAATAGGACCATTAATGACCAAGACAAGAGGAGACAAGGAACTGACGGGCCCATAGCTATCGAGCAACCCACAGGGGAAGAACAGGGCTGGATTGAAGTAAAAAGGCGACGTCCTCACAAACCTACTACAAAACCTACTACACAACCACTAGCATCCCTGTTTAAATGCAAAGAGGAGTTATTGTCACAAGGTAGGTGTTTTAGATGTTTGCAGAAGGGGCACAGACGTTTTGAGTGTGTAGGCAAGCTCAGATGCCTCAGGTGTAGGCAGGTAGGCCATACAGCAGGGAAATGCACACAGCTGGATCAAACTCACCAGGAGAATAAACAACACACCATTAATGCACAACCAATAGTTCACCACACTATATTAAGACGTCAAAATGAACCTGGAAAGCACACACCTCCAAACCCAGAGAAAGAGAAAAGAGATACACTAGTGCTCCCACTACCAGAAACAAGATTTATCCTTGTGCCACCAAACCCAGAGCAAGAGACAAGCGAAGCATTAGTGTTCCCACCAACAGAAACAAGATTTATCCTTGTGCATCACCCACCAACTCCATCAAAAGAAAGGAGAAAGCTCACTGCAAGGATGGACCCCTTGGCAAATTGGGAGACAATGCACATGACTGACCCGGCATACCTTCAAGGTAACCGGGTTGAAGAACTCAGAGTATTCCTGCCCCTGAGAAGAAACCTCCACCCATCCAACGAGTTCCTTGAACGATCGGCCATAGTGATGACCGGTCCCAATGAAAATGATATTCAACTCAGGCACAAGTTACAGCACAAGCTAGCATACCATTTCCACTGCCATCCCCGCCAAATCAGAATCGGCAAGATACCCAGCTCCACCGGAGACCTGCTGGCCACATTCCCCAACACAGAAATGAAGAGACAGGCAGTAGATACATGCCTATTCAGATTGGGACCGGGCATCGAGGTGCAACTGACGGCATGGACCGCAGAAACCGGCATGGTCTACGACCCTACCATGCACAAGGTCCGACTTAGGCTACACGACGTACCACTACATCTTTGGAACTGGGAACATCTCGCTGAAATGGTCGCGGGCTTTGGAACGCTCGAAAAAGTTGCACCACTGTTCGAAAATGACAATTTCGACGAGCTTCGGATCCTAGTAGGATGCCATCATCCCATTCAGGTACCCCCTTACATAACCATCTCGCAACACAATCACTCGATAACCATTCAGGTGGAGATTGAGGGCTGGATCCACAATGAAGTTTTGACTGTCGACCCGCCTTACAACGGAGGAGAAAGGTCGGACGACAACCGATATAATGAAGCTAGAGATGAAGCACACTACTGGGAAAACCAGTGGAGAAGTAATGCAAGGAGAGGCAGACTAGACTCTTATGATTCCCGGCAAAGCTCCGGGCCGGTCACCCGTTTCAATCGCAGAGGCAGGCAAATCATGGGAGGAGAACCAGTTCACACTGTACTGGAGGCATCCGGTCATAGAGGAAATGGAGAGGGGCAAAACAGAATGATTAATCTCCTATTCCAAACTGACAACCATTCGTTACTTTGTGTGCAAAAAGGTAATGAAATTCAAATCTGCGTCAGGAGCATTAATGGGGAGATCAGTACGATAAAACTTGCTAAGTTTGCAAGAGACGTGCCTGAGCAACTAGGTATGTACCAAGCTGTATTTTCCGAATTAACTAACTGGATAGTGACAGGAGTACAAAGGGCACAGAGGGCGCAGAGGGAACAGTACTTACAAGCTTTACAGATGGGAAAAAGCAACCACACTCATGTGCAGGCCACGGCCCAAAACCAGCAGCCCATTTACACTCCTCTCCAAGAGCAAAGCCACAGCTCACAGATCCTACTTACAACCCAGTTAGTCACACAGACCAACGAAGTCTTGAGAGAGGCATGCAGCCCAACACATCAACAGGCAGCAACCCAGCAGAGCCTTATAACCACGGCCCAGCACATAATCATTCCACAACCTACACAAACTGAGACATATGCAGCCAACTCGGCCCAGGCACAAGACCAGAACACCAACAGGCCGACTCCTATTAATTTCACAACACAAGCCCAACACCACCTCCAAACACCAACAGAAATGTTCGGCCCTGAGATAGATACAACCGACAGCCCTCCTTCAGGTTTTCCAGGTCCACCGAAGTTCAAAACCAGAAGGAGCACACGACTTGGAGAGAAATACAGTGGAGCTTACACCACACCAGAAGAAAGAGCAAGGAGAGTCACCAAACCCGACTCAGCGCCTATGCCAACCCCGAGATCCAAGAAGAAACATGCCATCTGTCAGGCGCAACTTGAGTATTTCAAATCTTATGGTCCATTGTCACAAGAGCAAGCAGACCTGGTAATTATGGCCGCCGGAATCCAGCCAAGAGGGGGCGCAATTGATCAGTCCGAAAGGATCATGGCGACGTAGCCAAAAGAGTTAAGACTCAAACCAAGAAGATGAACTATCTCCAATGTATCAATTACTTTCAGCAAATTTCGGTTCATTAGTTAATTTAGGGGTAGATAAGTATCAATGCAACACTAAGGGGATAAGACAGCTAAGTAGGGATGTTAGGCAGAAAGTTACCTCTCTTAATTTTGGGAAGAAAAAGGAAAGGGAGGCCACAGACCGGCAAGATGACCGGCCGCCACCATGTACTAATTCTGTTTTTTCAAATGAGATAGTTCACTATACTGGATTGCTTGTGTCTCTCAAAAGAAATAGAGTGGAGCAAGACAACAAAGAAGAAGAAGAAAATGGTTTCTCATGAATTATAAAACTAAACTCAAAATCATTACTTGGAATGTGAGGGGTTTAAATGCACAACCAAAGCGGTTAGCCATCAGACAAACTGTCTTTCTGGAAAAACCAGACATGATCTGTTTTCAAGAGACGAAGCTCGCAAGAATAGATGATTCAATACAGAAAGAAATCTGCGGGAGAAGGCTAGACAGTTACACATACCTACCGGCAAGAGGTACTAGGGGGGGAATGTTGATTGCTTGGAGAGGGAGGAGGTTTCAAAAATTAACAGAAACACAAGGAGAGTATTGTCTAACGGTGCAACTTCATGACAGCACTATGGCCCACACAGTGCAGTTCACCTCGGTATACGGACCCACAAGCGCAACCTACAGGAGAGAATTTTTTCATGAATTAGAAGCTTTAAAACCCCCAACAGCAATACCATGGTTAATAGGAGGAGATTTCAACACCACTTTGGAGGCTCGAGATAGAAACAATAACACACAAGATTGGAGATGGCCGTTGGCCTTTGCAGATCTCATTGCAAACCTTGGTTTGCAAAACATTAGAATGGAAGGGCGAAAATACACTTGGGCAAACACGAGAAATCAGCCATCAATGGCAAAGCTGGATAGGTTTCTACTATCGACAGATTGGAGTCAATCATTCCCAAACACAACACAACGGACCTTGGCAAACACCAACTCAGATCATTGCCCAATACTGCTGGAGGCACTCACAAATTTCAAGAAAACGAAAACTTTTCAATTCGAAAATTTTTGGCTGAAAATTTCGGGTTTTAAAGAAATGGTGACTGAATTCTGGCAAAGTGAGCAAAGGGCAGCAACACCCCAACATCTACATAACAAGCTGATGAAATTGCAACGGACCATCACCGATTGGGTTAGCAATAAAACCGGCAACATCAAAAGTCAAATAAAGGCGTGCAGACAATACATCGAATGGGTTGAGCAAGTACAAGAGACAAGGCAGACAACAAGTCTTGAAAAGCACATCAAGGCGGTCATCAAAAATAGATATACGCAATTGTCGGTATGGGAAGAAGAAATGTGGAAACAAAGGGCAAAACTGGAATGGGAAGTAGAGGGAGATCAAAATACAAGATTCTTTCATGCCTATGCCTCATCTTCAAAATCAAAAAATGGAATAGGCGCAATACAACAGGATGGGCAAACACACACCGACCAAAGAGCGAAAGCGGATGTTTTTAGGAACTTCTACATAAATTTAATGGGAACAAGGCAGCAGGTGGAAACCGACATAGATTGGACACAACTTTACCCGAACACAGCAGCAAACCTAGCCATTCTGGCAGCCAATATAACAGAAGAGGAGGTCAAAAAAGCTATCATGGCTTGGCCCAACAACAAGGCACCGGGACCGGATGGGTTTTGCGGAGAATTTTATAAAACTTTCATTGCGGATGTGTTACCGGATATCACTGAAGTGTTGTCAAAAGCAATGGAAGAAGGACAGAGCCTCTATCCCCTCAACAATTTCATTACAGTGCTACTACCTAAAAAAGAGAATGCAACTAGACCGGAGGACTTCCGGCCGATTAGTTTGATAAATGGGATACAAAAGATAGCATCGAAGATACTGGCACTGCGACTCCAACCGAAAATTGATGGCATACTACATCAGGCGCAAACAGGCTTCATCAAGGGCCGGCAGATCACTGAGGGGTTCATGTACGCGCAAGAAATACTGCATTTTGCAAACACCCAAAAAATCCCTTTAGCAATCTTCAAGGCAGACATTCATAAAGCGTTTGATACCATCAGTTGGGACTTCATTGAGCAAATCATGCGACACATGGGATTCCCTCAACGATGGATAACCTGGATCGTGGGTATGGTCCTACAAGGCTCATCGCAAATCAGGATAAATGGCCTCATAGGAAAGAAAATTCAATTAAGAAGAGGGGTCCGACAAGGCGACCCCTTGTCGCCGCTCATATTCATACTCGCGATGGACTTCTTACCAAGATGGTTGCAAAAACTCGTCTCTATAGGCGCCATCCGAATGCCGGTACAAGACATGCAACCGACACTTCTATATGCGGACGACGTCCTTTTTTTCGTAAAGCCGGATGAACAACAAATACAGGTAATCAAAACAGTCATCAATACCTTTGCCCAAATCTCAGGTTTAAGAGTCAACTTGGACAAATCAGAGATTATTACCACTGGCATAGGAGGTTCGGCCAATACACAAATGGCAGCAATTTTAGGGTGCAAACAGAGTGCATTCCCAATGCGGTATCTCGGCCTACCATTATCGGATACAAGGCTAAACAAAGCCCAATTTGCAAATGTCATACAGAAGATCGCCAAGAGGCTGCCGGGTTGGGCGTCCAAACTGCTATCCATTGCGGGCAGACTCACACTCGTGAATGCAGTATTGACGTCCATCCCCATTTACCACATGTCGGTATTCAAACTTCCAATATGGGCAATAGAGGAAATAGATCGAATAAGAAGGAATTTTTTCTGGAAAGGGGGAGCTCAGAATGACAGAAAAATGCACTTGGCCAACTGGCCGAAACTTTGCCAACCTAAGAAATTGGGTGGATTGGGAATTATAGATTTAAAGATCTTTAACCAAGCGATCTTGGCAAAATGGTATTGGCAATGGCAGACAAAAGAAAAACGAATGTGGAAAGAATTGCTCAAAACACTCTATTGCAGCCAAGGGGCACAAGGGGTAAAAAGGTCCTTTTTCTTCCAATTAAATTTACAGCAAATTCAAAACTTTTGCAACTGTTTTACACAAAGAATAGAAGGAAGAGGGGATACAATTAGCCTATGGGATCATGACTGGGGCAAAGGAATATTCAAAGAAAAATTCAGCATATTATACACATATGCCACGGATACGGAAATCGCATTACAGGAGATATACCGGACAAGGGAAATGTCACGGTGGTTCAGACCAGTTCTGTCAGACCAAGCAACAGAACAATTCCAAATATTTCAAGCTGAAATCGAACAACACAAAACCACAATACAGAGGCAACACCCACTACAGCAAGATGATGCCAGATGGAAACAAAAAACACACGGTCAATTCCTGGTAAGTTCGGCATACTACACGCTCAAAGATGTACCAAGTATAAAAACAATGGCATACAAAATATGGAAGCTGTGGGCACCTAACCGATTCAAAATCTTTGCATGGCTACTAATACACAACAAAATCCTAACGACGGACAATTTAAAGAAGAGAGGATACAATATGGCCGGTATCTGCTACATGTGTAGACGGGCTGATGAAACGGCTCACCATCTGTTCAACAGTTGTCAGCAGGGGATACTGATACATTCCACTGTCAGACAAAACGGAGGAGGATACCGGCGGGATCAGGATAACATAGCATTGATGCAACAGGGAGCGACAAAAGCAACCAGAGCTTTAATTCTCATAACAAACTTCATCATCTGGAGAGAAAGATGTTGCCGGATCTTTAGAGGGGAGTTCAAGACAACTGATGAACTGGTACACGAAGCAAGGCAGCAGTGGACAATCTCAACTCAATGCCGCCAATCAGAAGGACACTCACACACGCGAGATAATCACTAATTTACAATTACTGTAACAATTAAACTTTCCTTTTCTTTAAATTTTCTCTCAACTCCTCTTATGTAATTTTCATTCTCTTTCACTTTCAGAGTTTCTTCTCAGAAACTCCAAAACTTGTAACCGAACACGGTTAATGAAATACGGGCTTGACCCGATTGTTTCTCAAAAAAAACTTTTGACTCGGTTGAAAGTATTGTACTCAGTCTGGTACTTGAGGGAATATAAAATAGTAACAAATCCAATCAAGTGTGAAAAATCCATCGAGTACATATACTTTTTGGTAGATACGAAGCTAATAGAATCAAAATTTTCAGAATAAAACATAATTGTATAATTATTTTAAATACAAGTATGTTTTTGTATAATAGACCAGGCAATAAATAGACCACTGGAACTTTCTAGCAGAAATTTGTTTCGCTCACTTGAGCACACTAGCGGTTCGTCTGAGGCCATTATGTATGGAAATTTTTATGTTTGAATATTTTAATTTACGGTTTTGACCTCTTCTGAAGCTCAAATTACATAATTAGAAATACAGAGGCAAATTCAAATTTCTACCATCATTTTAAATATTAGAACCAAATACAGCTGCAGATGTCAAGGACCGTAATTCAAAAGTCCGGTTTAATTTTAATTTTCAAACTCAGTTTCTTTGATTTTACTAAATTTTCTAGGTGGAATTTGCATCCATGAATTTTCTCGAATGTTTAATTTCAAATGCAGAATTTTTTCTTTTGTAGGCAGGTATTAGAATGTCTTGTTGACCAACACAATCCATGCTACGGTGCCAGCAAGCTTAGCATTTATATTGTAATGCTGTCAAATAAATTCTGGCCCCAAAATAAGGCTGATTCATTTCAACTTTCTACTACAGATATAATCACCAACCTAATTAACTGTACTGGTACAGAAAGGTGCCAGTAAGTACCAGATTAAACCAGCCAGTCATCAACCATTAAAGATTCAATGCGGGATCAGGGCATAATTGAGATTTAAACACAATATTCCAACAAAAGAAACAGAACATGTTCAAATATATCAGTAAGAAACTGATTCGGTATAATACCATTTGGATACAGAACTAGTTTGGCAATCTATATCTTACATTCTTCCACCAATGCTGCAGCAATTAATTTGTCAGTCTCAGGGCTTTAAAATGGTATCAATAAAATATTATATTAAACTCCACTTGTGTTGAGGTGAGATTCACTTACAATTGTTTTGGTGTCACATTCAACACTATTTCTTAAGTTTAATACAATATTGCAAAACTAAGCGGTTTATGATCTCATTCCATATTGTAAAAAATACATACACACAAAAAAATTATTATACAAGACCAACATGTCGAGAAATCAGCAGCAAATTGTAGTTAATTATACATATTGATCATTTCACCTCTTTGATTTTGTAATTTATATCAAATGAACTCCAAAATTTTATAATTTTTAATGAACAAATATTCCACTTGACATTACAAAAGATCAACAGTTCAAACTTGTTTTTGAAATTTTAAATTTTAAATTATATAAACAGCAACAAAAATTTGTCATGAAACATCATAAAAAAGAACAATAATTTGTTTTCGTCTCATTTTTATTTACATTTTGTCCTTACAATAATCACCTGGTCATTGGACACCAATTCCATTCTCAAATCTCAAAGTTATGACTGCTAAAAAGAAAACACTGGTTTATTATTATTATTTTTATTATTTGCTTGAAGCTTTCTAAGAAGATCATTATGCCACTATAAGCAGCGAACTCAATCCATTACAATGGCACACAATACAACAAACTTCTTTCACAAACTGGAACCTGGGCTGAAAGAGTCTCCAATTTTACAGTAATTATTCTTTAAAAATAAAAACTGAACTAATTAAAAATCCAACCTGCATTGACCCATGAAAAATCACAGGTTGGCTGCAGATGGCGGTGGCTCTGAGGCCACAAAATCAAGAACAATCACACTCTCCAGTATAGGCCGGACCTTTTCTTTAATTGTCTCCAACTGCCCCCCCTCTAATTTCTCCAAATCATCTACTGCAGGAAAAGCAGCAAGCATGCCGAAAGAGTAACCCTTTGCTCTGGCAGGAGAGAAGTTCTCACCGTAACTTACTAGTGTCGCACCTGCTGCAGCATCCTTCGCTGATGCCAGTGCCGATTTCAACTGTGATGCATCTGAACCTGTTTAAGAGTACAGACATTAATTGTTTAAACCTAAGTTATGCCTTCTCTGCATGAATCACATAATGAGTCCAGTGTAAATTTATTCTAATTTCATAATTACTTTTTGTTATATTCCATGCAAAATCAGGATAAGAATCAAATAAGATGAATGAAACAGAAATAACGACAATCTAAAAATTGGGAAACTGTTGAGATTTTATCTGTAGTCCGTGCTACAACATCAGTGGTAAGAGAAGTCCATGAATCAAATATTATGATGCTTCAAAATTGTTAACATTGATCTCTCATTACATAATCAGCTTATCTGAAAATCAAAGGGTATTAACATATTATAATAACAACTTAAAGCAAATAACCTTCTTTGAGTTTCGCAAGGGTAAGCCGGATTGCAGACCCTGGTGCAACGGGCCCAGGGACCAATCCCTCAGCGACCCAATCGACGGCCATGATATCATCAGCAATTGGCAGAACGCACTCCTTTACAACATTCACATGTGCTGGGTCGTCCGCGTATTCCAAGAGCTTCTCCTTCGATTCATACCTATCAAGAGTAAATGATAAATAATATAATCTTAGCTCTCAAGTAACCAATCGTTGAAATGAAAAAATGGTTCAAAAAAATAGAGGGAGAGGGAGAGAGAGAGTACCGGCTGTGGAGGAGGTGAGTGAAGGCAAGCTCGGAGGCGGCGGTGGAGCGGAGGCGGAGGACGGGACCGACGGAGAGGTGGGAGACAGCAGGGAGGGAAGAGAGCGCGCGGAGAGACGAGAGCATGTTGTCGACCTTCGAGGGGTCAGTGGAGGAGCGCAGCTTGAAGAGAACGAAGTGCTCGATGGTAGATGAGGTTGACATGGCGGTGGAGGAGGAGGTGGAGAAGCGGAGACAGGCGGGTCCGGTGCGTACGGATTGGGGTTTGACGAGGAAGAGCTGGGGCCTGAATCTGACTGAGTGGAGGGGCTTGACAGAGAGCATGTTTTGATTCGATAGGGAAATAAACCGGGGGCCGGGGAGGAAGCCGGGTGGGTTGACTGATGGTGACTGGCTACACGCCGGATAGTAGAAAAGTGGATTCACCTTCTTTGGAATCCGTATCCTCCCAGGTACCTGATTCAAGCAAATTACAAACAGACGGATCAGATTAATTCCAGTCGGATCAAAGTTAATTCGATACTAGAGGTCCATTTTGCAATTCGTGACAAGTTAAAAAAATTAATTTGGGCCGTCCGTTTGTAATTTTCTTGAATCAGGTACCTGGGCTGGGTGATCCGGATTTCCTTTTTTGGGGGTTCGGTACTTTGAGCGCAGTGAATTTATGGTCAAATCTTAGTCATTAATTCGTATAATTAGGGTGTTATCAATCCCGTGATTCCGTCATAAGGTTATTGGATCGAACCAATTCAAAATGTTGAAATTGATCTGCTTTATTAACGATATATTTACATACAAACTGAATTCTCAAATTACATTTAATATAAAATCAGATGTTAAAAAGAAGTTTAATATATTTATTTATCGAATATTTTTTTTACTGCTTGATTATACTAAATTAATTCAAATATTAAAATTTTGTATGCAAGTATATTATTTATGAGCTAATTAGTTTTAACAGTTTAAATTTATTATTTGAAATTAATTTGATTGATTTTAGAATTAAGAAAAACATGAAATGAACTTAGAATATTCTAGTTCTGTGTAAGGAATCTGTTAAATGCATTTGGAAAGTATATTTAGTAATTATACTATGTAATGTTTGGCAGTTTGGCTTGTAGTCTTGACTTATATTCTCAGGTCAATAGGGATCGAGAAAGTAGATTTTCTGAGGCCTTTAGCAATGTGGTTTTGTCTGAGGAACGGCTAAACTAAGTAATTATTAAATGCTCGAGGAACTTTTGTGCAACTCTTAGAAGTTCCTTGTTGTTATCTACAAAGAAAGCTTTGATTTTTTTTTTTTTTTTTTTTTTGTGATCTACTCCGGTTTGCATAGTGTGTTAGACGCGTCGAATGTTCTTCATGGCATGTTTTTGTTCATTTTCGTATCTCATGATTCATGAAGTATTGGTTTATTTGCTTGTTGAAATCTTTGTCTTTTCTAAATTTTATATAGGTCATTTATTCAAATAAAATGTTTGTTCATTCATTTTACATTAATGAAATGAAATAAATTTATCGCCACTTCGTTTTGTTTTGTTTTTTATTTTGTTTCATTTTTCACTTATTTGTATATTGAAAGCATTTCTTAACATATTTTATTCTTCTATTCTAGCTTTTTTTCTTTGATACAAAATTTACAGGGCAGCTCATATAGTCTTATGCAGTGGCGGAACCAGGAATGATTGGTAGGGGGATCAGGTTCTTGCGGCCAACAGGCGGTTGATAAATTCAAGAGTCAAGAGTGCCCGACAAAGGGGGTGCCAACTTTTTTTATTAAAGAAGGGGTGCCATAGGGGGTGCGGAGAGAAAGACAGAGGGGTGCCAGTTTTTTTTTTTTTATTAACACTATATATAATTATTACTATATTTTCTGGGCCAAGGGGGGGGCCAAGGCCCAGGCTGGCCCAGGCCGGCCCAGGCCTTGGTTCCGCCCCTGGTCTTATGTGTGCGCATCATACTACTGTGTATGTTTTTGGAGCAAGTGAATGCACTGAAATTATCTCCTCGTTTGTTTTTCTGTCCTCTTCCCTCTCTTTCTCTCTCCTCTCCTCCATCTCAAGAATTCGTATCATTTGCATTAACTCAAAAGAGAATCTTTTGAGTTAATAAATCTCAACCGTCTAATATGTTTCAAGATTCGTGCGGACTAGATCCGCACTAATATTGAAAAGCCCCTATGTTATAGGTAGGAGCCAGATTAACTTTATTTAGAATCAGACGGTTGATATTCATTAACTCAAAAGATTCTCTTTTGAGTTAATGCAGAGGATACGCGTTCCCATCTCAATACAAAGTTATGGAGCACAACTTAAGGTTCTTGTTTGTTTTCATTATTGACTAATACATAATTATGTAATCAATCTTTAAATTAATTACATTTAAAGAAAATGATCAAAACATACTTTTAATCTCACAACAATGTGTGGGCACTTAACTAGTATATATATAAAAAAAAAGAAAGAAATTTGATCTTGTGTGAAACAAACTAAAAAATTATAAGGTTTTACATAAACATATAGTTCACAAAGAAAAACAAGATTAAACTTTAACACGCTATTTAGATAATCTTAAATATAATATTTTTATTGAAATCCTGAACATTTTATTAAGAAAGAAGATAGGTACAGATCATAATATAAATTGCAAGGCGTCGAAAATTTTAACCTAGTCACATTATAAAAAAATTAAAAATTTACAATTTAGAAATAAGTTTCAAATATTAATATAAAAAATAATCTACAACATATAAAATCTATAGGAAACAACGGGTACCCGAAATGATTGCTCTTTGATATTAGACTTTATAAAAATCTATTCGCGATTGATGGAAATCATCTTTTTCCTTTCTATCACCTCAGATTAGTAATAATTAATAAAGCTATTCATAGATTCTAGACACTAGAAGACAGGTCAATCCCTTTATATATTTTCATCACCGCTATATAACCATTGATTTTTCATATTTATCTAATGCTGAGTGAGGCCACGGTACTATGCCGACATTTTTATTAATACCCTAAGTTTAATACAAATTATTAATTATACCCACGTTCCCAAACTTTTGCTAAAAATACCCAAGCCGGCCAGAAAATGGCCGGCTTAGGTACCAAAGTAAACCGGCTATTTTCTGGCCGGCTTACTTCATTTTTTTTTTTAAGAGACACCATGAAGATCAAAATATTGAAATCTAACTCTGCAAATTTGAAATTTTTGTTTAAATTATTTGTTATATTACTTCTTTTGATGTATAATTAGCATATTTATACTAAAATACGTTAGATTACTTGAAATTATGTTGAATTACACTATATTACAATAAATTATGTTCAATTATACTAAATTACGTTAAATTACAATAACTTCCCTAATTATGCTGAAATACGGTAAAAAAAAACACTAAACTACACAAAATTACGCTATAGTAGACTGATTTTGCTCATCTTTCATAAATCATAAAAAATAGTAAAAAAATTCCAAAAATAGTAAAGTTGGTAATCTGCAAGTTCATTATGTAACTAATTTACTGAGCTACTTGAATTGAATGATAGAAATGAAAATCTTAATCGGAAACTTCAACTCAAGTTTTGAAGCTCTTCTCTTAGTTTTTTGGCAATTCTCAATTTTGAAATTTGGCATAGCGGACACGGATGCATGCGCATTTTCGCAAGCTTTCCGAAAAGTGGTCATTTGCTGAAATCGGACACTCGAGCGCCGTTTTATGACCGTTTGAAGTTTCATCGTCGTTTTTCGTCTTTTCAGTGAAGATATCGTCCCTATTCATTTGTAATTTAGCGTAATTTAACGTATTTTAGCGTAATTTAACATAATTTAGTGTTATTCAACATAATTTCAACTAATCTATCGTATTTTAGTATAAATATGCTAATTATACATCAAAAGAAGTAATATAACAAATAATTTAAACAAAAATTTCAAATTTTCAGAGTTAGATTTCAATATTTTGATCTTCATAGTGTCTCTCTCTAAAAAAAAAAATTGTCTGAAATACTTAATAAATAGTAAACAAATTCAAAAAATATAAAATTTGACCTGGAAGCACAGTTTATTGTGGAGATCATGTTGAACGGTTTGGATCGACGATTTGGACTTTGAAAATGAAAAAAATGATTGTTGTAACTTGACCCCTCCTCAAAGAAGTAATATAACAAATAATTTAAACAAAAATTTCAAATTTGCAGAGTTAGATTTCAATATTTTGATCTTCATAGTGTCTCTAAAAAAAAATGGAGTAAGCCGGCCAGAAAATGGCCGGTTTACTCTGGTACCTAAGCCGGCCATTTTCTGGCCGGCTTGGGTATTTTTAGCAAAAGTTTGAGAACGTGGGTATAATTAATAATTTGTATTAAACTTAGGGTATTAATAAAAATGTCGGGGTACTATGTATAGCACAGGTATGTACTACGGATTGATAAATCTGTTTTTTTAAATGCAAACAATCGATTTGAAACGTTTAACATGATATTGTAAAATTTAATCAACAAATGCATTTCATATCGAAATTATGTGAACGATTTAAATTAGTTATTTAAACTTTGAAAATGAAAATATTAATTTGTAGTACAGACCAACATGCAACCAAAATTTTTATTAATACCATTCCAAAAAAAATCACAAATTCAGGGGAATTTGAAAAATACCGGGACAAATAGCGGTCCCTATTTTACTATATATTCGTTTTCAAAGGCAAAATTTCATTTCTCACCTTCATCCATTCTCTCTCCTCGAACAACCCTCCCTTCTTGATAGGTCTAAATTATATACACATTCGATCTAGTTTTTATTACATAATAACACCAAATATCTTGTATTTTAGTAGAGAATATAATGAAATATATCCAAGAATCAAGTTACTGCCGAAGTCTATTTAAACTACAGGAAATGGAGCAAATTGTAGATCTTCTCGCAAGCTTTCCGAAAAGTGGTAGAACACTGAAAACGGAGTTACGGATCATAAGTTATACCCGTTTCAATTTCAGAGCAAAACAGGAGAAACCGAGCCCAGTGCGGACGCACTGACCCAGAGTGCGGACGCACTGACACAGAAAACAGAAAATCCGAGCGCAGTGCGGACGCACTCGGGCCGCACCACCCGCACTCAGCCGACACACAGTTCGTATTTTGGCCATATCTTGGTCATACGAACTCCGATTTGAGTGATTCAAAGCTTGACGGAACCAGGACAAAGAGATCTACAACTTTCATGAAGGAAAAATATCCAAATTCGGAATGTATAATTCTGTACATCCGTATCAATGGCCGCATCAGCCTGAAAAACTGCTAAATATGGAAAGTTAGTGGGCTTAGTGGGTGCCAAAATTAGAATAACTTGGTCTCCAAGTTCAGAATCACAGAATTAGAAATATAGAAGTTAGTAGACTTAGTGGGCGCCGAAAATAAAACGACTTGATCTCCAAGTTCAGAAAACGTTATATAAGGCTAAGGAGACCACATGAGAAATTATCCATTATTGTACATATCCATTATTATATCCATCTTTCCACAAATTGAGAGAGAGAGATCCTGCAGAAATTTTAGAAGGTTTTCCAAGGAAGGAGAAGAAGAAGATTCAAGCAAGGAGTCGGCAAGATCGAGGTTTTAGATCTAAGAAAGGGTGTAATCATTTCTTTATCTCATTTCTTATTGTTTTTGCCAATCTTTGTAATGGATCTCTCCAAGAGAGAGTAGTTCTCTTTCTAGGGGTTTAGGTCAATGCATGAACTTGTTTAATTCTAGATTATTCGGATATTTGTTTTTATTATGATTGTGTTATCGGATTTGATTGCTAATTTCTGTGATTTATTCTTTATGAATTTCATTAGTACTCGTTCCTTTGAGTTCACCTGGTTAGGGTTTATTGAATTGAAGTAGTTTTGAAATCCCGTTGATCGGGTCTTTCCGCTTTAAATTTATTAAATTCCGGCATTGGTCATGAGGAGACTACTAATTGAAACCATAAAGACACACCTTAGGGTTGGGTTAGAAGCGACCGTACTTTGATATCCAATCCGGAACTATAGAAATTAAGGTTAGGATTTTGGTGAAGGACCGAAAGGCGAAGGCAAATCCTAATTAGGACACCTTAGAACAAATATCGATATATGCTTTGAAGCATGAGATTAAATATCCCTCTAGGTTAGTGACAGCCCTAGAATTCGAGGCACATTAATCCATAAAGCGCAAAGTATTTGTATTAATATTTGTTCCAAAGGCTAACATAGGTTAGAAACCTCATCAAATCAAACATGAATTTAAACAAACCGAATAAATAGAATTAGCAAGGAATTGTAGACCAAATACCCCTAGATCTCCTTAAACTTGAAAACAAACCAATCTTTCTTTCCTTTATTTTATTTACATTTATTGTTTGAAACTCCTCTCTTTCGGGTATTGAACCCAACCTTAGGATTTTAGAACAAACCCCCCCACTTTACTTTTATTGTTTTGTTTTAGAAGTAGTTTTCTTTATTAAAAATTAGTGTTTCCCTCTCTCCCTGCGGATCGACACCTAAATACTACAATCGATAGGTTGTGCGCTTGCAACTAACCTATTTATTGAGTACGAAGGTTTTATAAATATTAAAGGCAAAAGAGTACAAAATCATTATATCTAAAATACTCAACAAGCTTTTTGGCGCCGTTGCCGGGGAGAATAGGATAGATACTAGTTTTTATTTTAGGAAAGTACTTTTAATTCTTAGTTTCCTTATTTACTTTTCAGAAAATTTAAAAATCCAAAAATAGTTTATTTCCTTTTTTACAATTTCTGAAATTTACTTTCCTTATCTTAGAAAAAATCCAAAAATATTTACTTTCCTTATTTAAATTTCTGCACTTTACTTTTCTCTATTCTCTCTCTTTCACATCTCATCTCTTCTCTTTTTCTCTCTTGCAAATTTGAGCATTGGCCCCCATCACGAGGAGACAAGCATCAAAACTCAAGGCCGGCGAATCCTCTTCTCAACAAATGGCGGGCCTAAACAATAATCCACCACCTCCTCCACACAACAACAACAACAACGGAAATGGCCGTAACCATCAACAAGGCCACCGCTTCGGTTTCATTCCTCAAGGCCAAGATCCACGCGAAATCAAGCCATCTCTCATCCACTTGCTTGGTCAAAGTCAGTTCGGAGGAGCCCTAAACGAAGATCCACACGCCCACTTGGCGGTTTTCGAAGAATCCTGCGGCACCTTCGCTCGAGAAGGAGAAGAGCTAGACAACCTCAAGCTCAAATGCTTCCACTTATCCCTCCGAGATAATGCAAGATCGTGGCTAAGGACTGTGAATCGTGACCACATAAGAAGATGGGACGACATGGAGAAATTATTCTTAGGAAAATACTTTCCTCCATCCAAAACCCAACACTTCCGAACGAAGATCACGACGTTCAAACAAGCTGAGGGAGAGTCTTTGACCGAGGCATGGGATAGATGGGCGGAGCTCCAACGCTTGTGCCCTAACCATGGCCTTGACATGTGGTTGCTTTTTCAATTTTTCTTTGCAGGTTGCACAATAGCCACTAAGACTCACTTGAATTCAGCCGCAGGGGGAAACATGTCAAAGATGGATCCCGAGCAAGCCATGCTAATGATTGAAGATATGGCGATCAACCAAAGGGAGTGGACGGCCGAGAGAGGTGGACGAGCCCAAACCATACCGGGAATCTTGAAAACCGATGAAGTTACCGCCTTGAGAGCCCAAATGGAAGCCTTGCAACATCAAATGGCACAAATGCAAAACGCCAAATCCGTGACAAAGAAGGCTTCATGCGGCATTTGTGGAGAGACGACTCATATCACCGCCAATTGCCAAGTTCTCTTGGAAGGAGAGGAAGTCGAGCAAGTCAACTCCATGTTTTACAATCAAGGTGATAAGAGGAACGACCCGATCTACAATAAGGTTAGGCCAAATGATAATTTCAATTCAAATACATACAACCCTAACACAAGGTGGAACCATCCCAATTTCAAATGGAGGACTGAAAATGACAACTCCAATCAATACCAAAACAGGTTAAACCAAAACTCGTACCAAGGACCTTCTCAAAACGATAAACTAGAAAAAATGATAGAGGGCCTTGTGATATCTCAAAACGAGTTCATGAACCAACAAAGAAACACCAATACTGATATTTTGAATTCCTTGAGGAATTTGAACAATAGGTTTGAGTTTTTAGAAACTAAAACGAAGATGTTAGAGACACAAATAGCACAGCAAGCATCCGCATCCTCTCACCAACAAGGCACACTTCCGGGCAAATCCGACATCAATCCACGAGAGTATGCAAATGCTGTGACCTTGAGGAGTGGCAAGGAATATGATGAACCAATCCAACCACAAAGACTCCCTCAATCCACACAATCTGAACCGATTTCAGCCGCACCAATTGATCCACCAATTACAACAACTCCGGAAGAGCCTCACAAAACGGATAGGATGATGGAAGGAGAACAACCGAATGAAATTATGGAAGAAATCGATAAAGAAACAACTCAAAATGACGAAAACAACCACCCGCACGAAACTTTGCAGAGCCCAGCTTTTGCCATTTCAACATGCACAACGCCACCGAAGGTCAAACTCAAACCATTGCCAACAACCCTCAAATACAAATCTCTTGGCTCATATGAGACACATCCCGTTATAATCAATGCCACCTTGAACCAAGAAGAGAAGACAAGGAATTGGCACGACAAACACATCGGAAGAAGTTTTCAAGAAGGACCATATCGAGTATCACGAGTTTTCGACCATGGTGCCTTCGAAATCTGGAGCGAAAAAATAGGTTCATTCAAAATCAATGGACAGCGGCTCAAACATTTCATTCAAGATGAACCGATCATCGAAAAGGAGGCAATTGCCCTCGATGATCCACCACCTTTAAACTGAACCTCAACAAGTCGAGCTCCCGACGTTAAACCGAGCAACATCTTGTGAGTTTCTATTTCTCTTTTTAATTTCCTCTTCTAGTATGAATTGACACATTGAGGACAATATTTTGTTTAAGCTGGGGGGAGGTTAAATGAAAAACTGAAATTCACAATTGTATCTTGCATTTAGTTTAGGCATGTTTAAATTTTTTGTTTAAAACTAGGGTTTTACCTAACCTTGAATAGGGTCCAGTCCGACTTGTTAGGATGTTTACCTAGTTTTGTGTCATGCATTTTGTTGATAAATTTGGGTGATTGACAATAATTAGGAGTATTCATGCACAATTTTTTCGAATTTTTTGTAAAATCCTTGGAATAATTTGAAATGACCACATGATTTGGCGAAAAACTTTGTGGAAATAAAGGTGTATGAAATTAGGGCATTAGAAATTTAAATTTATTAGAGAAGCTATTTAGATTTGGAAATTTTAAATTTAGAAATAGTGGGATATCCATAAGTATGAAGGAATACTTAGGGATGTGTGTATTCATAATATATGCATATATGTTGAGAAATTGGATAAAATTGAAAATTTTGAAAATAAAAAGTGACTCCAATGACCTATGTTACGGCTTCATGACGTACTTATGGTTATGAGTCCTTAGCACTCTTGCTCCACTACTCTCCCGATAAAATTGACATTCGTGTTAGTGGAAGGGTTAGACTAAGAGCATGCAAAGCACCCTTGAATTAGAACGGTTGGGTACAGTTAACTACTTGTAACTAACCGGTGCTTAAATAAGGATGGGGAAAAATAGTGCTAAAATCATGAAAGAAAAATCAAAATGAGAAAATCAAAAGCAACAACAAAAATGAGAATATGCATGTATCAACACACGTAGTCCGCAACATTTCTAAACCTAAGTTTGATTCAACCTTGGGGGAATTTGAAAATTCCACGTTTAAGATGGCATTTCTTTTAATAAATTTGGGTAGACGAAGTTTGTAATTTCTAGACCTTTAAGGAAATAAGAGTTAGAGTAATCAAATTGTGGGTTGAGTCATAATTATCCGAGGGTTAAACTTGAAATTTGGGAAGTTTGCATGAATGTTTTAATTTTTGGCAAGATCATACAAATTTTTCACTTGAGAAAACATACTTGATATAAGGTATATCAAAGAGATCGAATTGTAGTCCAAGTTTAGATGTTGCTTGGGGACAAGCAAGGTTCAAGCTTGGGGGTATTTGATAGGTCTAAATTATATACACATTCGATCTAGTTTTTATTACATAATAACACCAAATATCTTGTATTTTAGTAGAGAATATAATGAAATATATCCAAGAATCAAGTTACTGCCGAAGTCTATTTAAACTACAGGAAATGGAGCAAATTGTAGATCTTCTCGCAAGCTTTCCGAAAAGTGGTAGAACACTGAAAACGGAGTTACGGATCATAAGTTATGCCCGTTTGAATTTCAGAGCAAAACAGGAGAAACCGAGCCCAGTGCGGACGCACTGACCCAGAGTGCGGACGCACTGACACAGAAAACAGAAAATCCGAGCGCAGTGCGGACGCACTCGGGCCGCACCACCCGCACTCAGCCGACAAACAGTTCGTATTTTGGCCATATCTTGGTCATACGAACTCCGATTTGAGTGATTCAAAGCTTGACGGAACCAGGACAAAGAGATCTACAACTTTCATGAAGGAAAAATATCCAAATTCGGAATGTATAATTCTGTACATCCGTATCAATGGCCGCATCAGCCTGAAAAACTGCTAAATATGGAAAGTTAGTGGGCTTAGTGGGTGCCAAAATTAGAATAACTTGGTCTCCAAGTTCAGAATCACAGAATTAGAAATATAGAAGTTAGTAGACTTAGTGGGCGCCGAAAATAAAACGACTTGATCTCCAAGTTCAGAAAACGTTATATAAGGCTAAGGAGACCACATGAGAAATTATCCATTATTGTACATATCCATTATTATATCCATCTTTCCACAAATTGAGAGAGAGAGATCCTGCAGAAATTTTAGAAGGTTTTCCAAGGAAGGAGAAGAAGAAGATTCAAGCAAGGAGTCGGCAAGATCGAGGTTTTAGATCTAAGAAAGGGTGTAATCATTTCTTTATCTCATTTCTTATTGTTTTTGCCAATCTTTGTAATGGATCTCTCCAAGAGAGAGTAGTTCTCTTTCTAGGGGTTTAGGTCAATGCATGAACTTGTTTAATTCTAGATTATTCGGATATTTGTTTTTATTATGATTGTGTTATCGGATTTGATTGCTAATTTCTGTGATTTATTCTTTATGAATTTCATTAGTACTCGTTCCTTTGAGTTCACCTGGTTAGGGTTTATTGAATTGAAGTAGTTTTGAAATCCCGTTGATCGGGTCTTTCCGCTTTAAATTTATTAAATTCCGGCATTGGTCATGAGGAGACTACTAATTGAAACCATAAAGACACACCTTAGGGTTGGGTTAGAAGCGACCGTACTTTGATATCCAATCCGGAACTATAGAAATTAAGGTTAGGATTTTGGTGAAGGACCGAAAGGCGAAGGCAAATCCTAATTAGGACACCTTAGAACAAATATCGATATATGCTTTGAAGCATGAGATTAAATATCCCTCTAGGTTAGTGACAGCCCTAGAATTCGAGGCACATTAATCCATAAAGCGCAAAGTATTTGTATTAATATTTGTTCCAAAGGCTAACATAGGTTAGAAACCTCATCAAATCAAACATGAATTTAAACAAACCGAATAAATAGAATTAGCAAGGAATTGTAGACCAAATACCCCTAGATCTCCTTAAACTTGAAAACAAACCAATCTTTCTTTCCTTTATTTTATTTACATTTATTGTTTGAAACTCCTCTCTTTCGGGTATTGAACCCAACCTTAGGATTTTAGAACAAACCCCCCCACTTTACTTTTATTGTTTTGTTTTAGAAGTAGTTTTCTTTATTAAAAATTAGTGTTTCCCTCTCTCCCTGCGGATCGACACCTAAATACTACAATCGATAGGTTGTGCGCTTGCAACTAACCTATTTATTGAGTACGAAGGTTTTATAAATATTAAAGGCAAAAGAGTACAAAATCATTATATCTAAAATACTCAACACTTCTCTTCTGATCTGTAAGTTTTTTTCTTTTCAATTTTATTTATTTTCAGTAGGTTAATATTTAATTTAGTTAATTTTTAATGTTAGGTTTGTGTGTAATTGGTTCAAAATGAGTCTTATGGTATCCATTTACATCGGTGGTGAGGTTTTACAAGGCCCTAATGGGGTTTATTATAGTCTCAGACCTATTATTGTGATCCCGGTAATGCCTGGTACTGATTTTGAGTCGCTAAATAATATTTTCAGGTCATCTCATAAGTTACCGGTGGCCGCAATAATTGAGGACACATTTGACAAATGTGTCTCATGGTTTGCACAAAGGAGGGCCAAAGTGAAAAATGAAGTAAGACAAGGTAAACTATTCTCGTGTTGTGTTCGTAAGGTATTTTTAGTTGTAGTTTTTTCTTTGTTTATTTTTAATAACTTTATTTAAATAAATTAATTTCTTCATTTATTTTTAATTGTTCGTAGCTTATTAACAAATCAAGAGGTCAAACACTTTGAAGACGCTTGGGGGGGGTTTGGCAACTTTA
This sequence comes from Carex myosuroides, assembly GCA_028015225.1. Classification (NCBI taxonomy): domain Eukaryota; kingdom Viridiplantae; phylum Streptophyta; class Magnoliopsida; order Poales; family Cyperaceae; genus Carex; species Carex myosuroides. The sequence continues at coordinate 4,035,676 of CM051486.1, read as the reverse complement.
ACGAGTTTGAGGTAACCTTCACATAAGAGAAAGTTCACGCTTACATGCTTGACGGTTCTCGCCGGTTTACCAAGGCCAATTTCAAATACAAGGTCGTCATCAAGAAGGATAACACGGTGGAATGCACATGCCAGAAGCCTCAATTAGATAGAATATCGTGTTCTCATGTTCTGTCTATGTCCGTCTCTGAGGCATCGACTCTGGTAGTTTTGTAAGTCACTGCTACCAAATCCAGACACTAATCAACACATGGAGAGGTGAATGACATGTGCATGAAAATCAGTTAGAATGCCTTAAACACGATGGTCATGTCCTTGTTCCAGAACATAGGCTAGTTACTTTGGATAGAAGACGCCACAATATGATTCCGATGTGGTTGGACTTACTAAATAGGAGGAGAAGAGGACACCAAGTCAACCGAGATACACAGGAAAGACGCAACAGAGCTGCTCGAGATGCTCGAGGTTGATACAATGTTTATTTTATTATTCAATTTCAACTTTAAAAAAATTATTGAAACAATTTGATTTAATAGTTATTTTTGTTTATAAATTTGCAGGTTGAAAAATAATCAATGAAATGTTTACCTAGGAGTTAAATTTATGTTTTTATTAGATGTTTTTATTGTATTGGCAAGAACATTGTTTATTTTAGATTTATTGGCCTTGTTTTTATTGTATTCGTGAGAACATATGCAGTTTCTATTTTTCTATTGATGGTTTATTTTATATTTATTGTTATTATTATATGATGAAACAAAAATACACCTTATTTGTCTATATTTTATGAAAATGAAATAAACAAATAAATTCACATCTATTATTTTTGCAAAATATACTACAACAAAATAAACACATAAACTAAAACAAAATTAAATATATTTTGTTTTCTTAAAAAATAAAAATAAAGGGGCCGCAATGACAATTGACGGCTCCATTTTTGGGGCTGCAACGACAAATGTCGGTCCCCATGAATAGGGCGGCCAATTGTCGTTGCGACCCTAATATTTTTTGAATTCTGACAATTGACGACCCTGAAATTTTTTGAATTCCCTAGAATTTGTGTTTTTTTTTTTTGGGAAATGGTATTAATAAAAATTTCGGGACATGCAATATGCATAGTACCCTAACATCACTCTTTGATGATCGTTAATTTATACATGACTAGGGCTGCACAAAAAATTCGTAGTTCGTAATTCGATTCGAGTTTGATTCGAAAAAGTTCGTAAAAAATTCGATTCGAAATTAATTCAAATCAAACTTAGTTCGAAATTAATTCAAACCAAACTCAAACTGGACCTAGTTCGTTCGAAATAGGTTCGCAAACCAAACTTAGTTCGAAATTAACTCAAGCGTGAACCTTTAATTTCCGCTGGTAATGAACTTTAATGTTTTATTTAGGATAATATTTGGATTTGTAATAATTCTAAGACTTTGGTGATTGTTATGTACTTCTGTTGATATTTAAATTGTACTTTGAATACTTTGGATGTTTGAAAACTTTGGTGATGTTGCTCCTATTAGCTATTTGGAAAACTTTAGATTATGTGATTGTACTGAACTTTGATTAATTGTATTAAACTTTGGTGTACTGTGTAATTAGAATTCAGAATGCCTGAGTTTTTATTGAAGTGCTGTAATTTCGAACTATGGCCCAGCCATAAGTCATAACTCGTAAGTCGTAACAAAGTTCGTAAAAGTTCGAAATTGAGTTCGTAAAAAAATCGATTTGAAATTGAGTTAGTTCGAAATTAATTCAAACCAAACTCAAACTGGAGGTAAGTTCGATTCGGTTCGGTTCGTTTGCAGCCCTATAACATGACTGATGAGAAGAACACGAGAAAACCTAAAAAATATCTCCGTCGGACCCACATAAAAGAAACAGCCGAATGAAAACTATATAATAAAGTATAAAATTAATTTCATCTAGACCCACATTTAAGTATTCAATGAAACCCAATTTTTTTTTTTTTTGCAATTTGAAGCCCGTGGGCACATTTATTTATAAAACATCAGCCATTACATAGTAAAATTCCTATTACAGAGTAATGTATGGTAGCATTTGGCTCAGCTAAAACAGAAACAATAAGTCTAAGAAAACTTGAAAGAAAAACATATTGCCAATAAATAACTAGGAATCAAAAAGCAGTAAAGGGTAGGTATAGCAGGTGAGATTCCATCTTTTTCTTGTGCCGATTCTCGCCAGTTTATCTGCCAACTCAGTGTGGCATCTTCTAACATGGCAACAGGAGAAACCAGTATTGAGCTTTAAATATTTCCAGATCCAAAGGACCTCAGTGAACGCCCTCCAATCTACATGCAATGGTGGTTGTAGTGCCATGCAACCTTCTGCCAAAGTTTTACTATCCATGTAGAAAACACAGTGTGTGATGCCTCGATCAATCGCGAATTTGATTGCATTATGCAGAGCCACTGCTTCTGCCTGAATTGGGCAGCAGGCAGAAATCCCTTCTGATTTTGCTGCTAGCAACCGAGTGTCGAACTGGAGAACAAAACCAGAACCTCCACACCATTGGTTGTTCCAGGAACCATCTACCACACAATTGAAACCTTGTTCAATTACCTGAGGCTCTTGTTGGGGGATGCTCTGGCCTTCGGACAATTGTTTTCTTGCCTGAGCCACTACGGTTTCAGAATTTATGATGTGGAGATATTTGCCGAACTGTGCAAAGGATGGTTGTACTCTACCATATGCCATATCATTTCTAACCCGCCAGATTGACCAAATGGTATTGAGGGCCATCGACCACTGCTCTTCTGTCAAGTTTTCAGCCAAGTTTGTAAGGACCAGCTTGATGTCAGGTTGGGTCTGAAAGTAGTCGGTCTGTAAGCTGAGGGGGCTGGCGTACCAGCACGCTCTGGCAAAGGGGCAAAAGAAAACCATGTGAATTGTATCTTCGTCACCCTGCAGGCAACTTGCACAGACTGGTTCTCCCCTCGAAGTTCGAGATGCAATAGTTTTAGCCATTGGAAGACCATTTTGAGCCAATCTCCAGATAAATAGTCTTACTCTTGGCACCACCTTACCCTTTTTCCAGATCGCTCTCCAGAGTGTTTTGTAAGCACTTGGCCCCAAGTGGCTTCCACTGAGGTGGTTGTAGGCATGCTTAACGGAGTAAATTCCATTTTTTGCCGGTTTGAAGATGATTACATCGTTGCCGCTGCTGTCACTTGGGGGTTTAACAGCGGCAATGATGTTCAAACAGGTTTGGTGTCCGAATAGGCTTACTAGAGTATCACTGTCCCAAGTTCCTTCCATCGGCCCCTTCAGCTCTTTTACCATTAAATTTTTGTGGGATCCGCTAAGCGGCAGATGGCTGGTTGCTTGATCGAACCAGGGTTCTCCAAAGACGGCACATTTATTCCCATCCCCTATTTTCCATTGGATCATAGGCAGCAACTTTTCTCTGAGACCCATTAGATTTCGCCAGAAAACAGTACAGTTGTAAGTGCGTTTGGAGTGCCAGAGTACACTTCTAGGTATGTATTTCGCAATCACCAACTGAACCCACAGTGTATCTACTTTGTTTGCCAATTTCCAGAGTGATTTTAGGACCATTGCCTCATTAAAAAGGCTCAAATCCCTTACAGCCAACCCCCCGTAATCTTTTGGTTTAGTGATGGTTTCCCAAGAGATATAGGCCATGTACCTGGATTTGTCTCCTGCCCCCCAGAAGAATCTTCGAATTAGGCTATTCAACCTTTTGGTAACTGATGCCAGTATAAGTATGGTGGACATGTAATACACGGGTAGAGATTGGAGCACCGATTTAATTAGGACCAGCCTACCAGCCTGAGTTAAGACCTTGCTCTTCCAGATTTGTAACTTGGAGGAGAATTTGTCAATGAGGAACTCGAAAGAATTCCGATTTGTAGCAATTGGGGCACCAAGGTAAGTTTGAGATGTTGCCTCCAAGGGTACCGACATGATACGAGCCAGGACATGTTGTGTCTCGGCACTAGTAGCCCGGCTAAACCATACCGAGCTTTTTTCGGGCCCCACTTTTGATAGGTCTAAATTATATACACATTCGATCTAGTTTTTATTACATAATAACACCAAATATCTTGTATTTTAGTAGAGAATATAATGAAATATATCCAAGAATTAAGTTACTGCCGAAGTCTATTTAAACTACAGGAAATGGAGCAAATTGTAGATCTTCTCGCAAGCTTTCCGAAAAGTGGTAGAACACTGAAAACGGAGTTACGGATCATAAGTTATGCCCGTTTGAATTTCAGAGCAAAACAGGAGAAACCGAGCCCAGTGCGGACGCACTGACCCAGAGTGCGGACGCACTGACACAGAAAACAGAAAATCCGAGCGCAGTGCGGACGCACTCGGGCCGCACCACCCGCACTCAGCCGACACACAGTTCGTATTTTGGCCATATCTTGGTCATACGAACTCCGATTTGAGTGATTCAAAGCTTGACGGAACCAGGACAAAGAGATCTACAACTTTCATGAAGGAAAAATATCCAAATTCGGAATGTATAATTCTGTACAGCTGCATCAATGGCCGCATCAGCCTGAAAAGTCTCCCAGTGCGGACGCACTAAGATCCAGTGCGGACGCACTCAGGAAAATTTGCAGAAAATCCAGAAAAGGAAACTTGGAACCAAAGGAGATTTGGAGTCGGTGCGACCCAGTGCGGACGCACTCACCACCAGTGCGGACGCACTGGACTCGCAGACAGCCAGAAATTCGCATTTTCAAGAGGTTTTCTATTCTTGGCTTCCAAGGAACCCGTTTTAGAAGGCCAATAATAGGCATGGCAGTCTGAGAAGTGCCCCCACTAACTCCACTTCTATCCTCTAAATTGGGCAAGGCCTTTGGCTATAAAAGGAGACGAATTTCGTCTCTCTCAGGATCCATTATTGTACATATCCATTATTAAATCCATTTTCCACAAATTGAGAGAGAGAGATCCTGCAGAAATTCTCGAGGCTTTTCAAGGAAGGAGAAGAAGAAGATTCAAGCAAGGAGTCGGCAAGATCGAGGTTTTAGATCTAAGAAAGGGTGTAATCATTTCTTTATCTTATTTCTTATTGTTTTTGCCAATCTTTGTTATGGATCTCTCCAAGAGAGAGTAGTTCTCTTTCTAGGGGTTTAGGTCAATGCATGAACTTGTTTAATTCTAGATTATTCGGATATTTGTTTTTATTATGATTGTGTTATCGGATTTGATTGTTAATTTCTGTGATTTATTCTTTATGAATTTCATTAGTACTCGTTCCTTTGAGTTCACCTGGTTAGGGTTTATTGAATTGAAGTAGTTTTGAAATCCCGTTGATCGGGTCTTTCCGCTTTAAGTTTATTAAATTCCGGCATTGGTCATGAGGAGACTACTAATTGAAACCATAAAGACACACCTTAGGGTTGGGTTAGAAGCGACCGTACTTTGATATCCAATCCGGAACTATAGAAATTAAGGTTAGGATTTTGGTGAAGGACCGAAAGGAGAAGGCAAATCCTAATTAGGACACCTTAGAACAAATATCGATATATGCTTTGAAGCATGAGATTAAATATCCCTCTAGGTTAGTGACAGCCCTAGAATTCGAGGCACATTAATCCATAAAGCGCAAAGTATTTGTATTAATATTTGTTCCAAAGGCTAACATAGGTTAGAAACCTCATCAAATCAAACATGAATTTAAACAAACCGAATAAATAGAATTAGCAAGGGATTGTAGACCGAATACCCCTAGATCTCCTTAAACTTGAAAACAAACCAATCTTTCTTTCCTTTATTTTATTTACATTTATTGTTTGAAACTCCTCTTTTTCGGGTATTGAACCCAACTTAGGATTTTAAGAACAAACCCCCCCACTTTACTTTTATTGTTTTGTTTTAGAAGTAGTTTTCTTTATTAAAAATTAGTGTTTCCCTCTCTCCCTGCGGATCGACACCTAAATACTACAATCGATAGGTTGTGCGCTTGCAACTAACATATTTATTGAGTACGAAGGTTTTATAAATATTAAAGGCAAAAGAGTACAAAATCATTATATCTAAAATACTCAACAAGCTTTTTGGCGCCGTTGCCGGGGAGAATAGGATAGATACTAGTTTTTATTTTAGGAAAGTACTTTTAATTCTTAGTTTCCTTATTTACTTTTCAGAAAATTTAAAAATCCAAAAATAGTTTATTTCCTTTTTTTTTACAATTTCTGAAATTTACTTTCCTTATTTAGAAAAATCCAAAAATATTTACTTTGCTTATTTAATTTTCTGCACTTTATTATTCTCTATTTCTATTCTCTCTCTTTCACATCTCATCTCTTTTATTCTCTCATAAATTTGAGCACTGACCACCATCACGAGGAGACAAGCCGCAAAGATCAAGGCCAGCGAATCCTCTCTTTCTCAACAAATGGCGGGCCTAAACAACAATCCTCTCTTTGGTTGCAATTCAAACGACCGCCGACCCATAAGAGATGAACCGGTCATCGAAAAGGAGGCAATTGCCCTCGATGATCCACCACCTTTAAACTGAGCCTCAACAAGTCGAGCTCCCGACGTTAAACCGAGCAACATCTTGTGAGTTTCTATTTCTCTTTTTTAATTTCCTCTTCTAGTATGAATTGACACATTGAGGACAATGTTTTGTTTAAGCTGGGGGGAGGTTAATAAATGAAAAACTGAAATTCACAATTGTATCTTGCATTTAGTTTAGGCATGTTTAAATTTTTTGTTTAAAACTAGGGTTTTACCTAACCATGAATAGGGTCCAGTCCGACTTGTTAGGATGTTTACCTAGTTTTGTGTCATGCATTTTGTTGATAAATTTGAGTGATTGGCAAAATTAGAAGTATTGATGCAAAATTTTGAATAATTTTCGTTAAATCCTTGGAATAATTTGAAATGACCACATAATTTGGCGAAAAACTTTGTGGAAATAAAGGTGTATGAAATTGTGGCATTAGGAATTCAAATTTATTAGAGAAGCTATTTAGATTTGGAAATTTTAAATTTAGAAAGATTGGGATATCCGTGAGTATGATGGAATACTTAGGGATGTGTGTATTCATGATATATGCATATATGTTGTGAAATTGGGTAAAAATTGAAAATTTTGGAAAATAAAAGGTGACTCCAATGACCTATGTTACGGCTTCATGACGTACTTATGGTTATGAGTCCTTAGCACTCTTGCTCCGCTAGTCTCCCGATAAAATTGACATTCGTGTTAGTGGAAGGGTTAGACTAAGAGCATGCAAAGCACCCTTGAATTAGAACGGTTGGGTATAGTTAACTACTTGTAACTAACCGGTGCTTAAATGAGGATTGGGAAAATAGTGCTAAATCATGAAAGAAAATCAAAACAAGAAAAATCAAAAGCAACAACAACAAAAATGAGAATATGCATGTATCAACACACGTAGTCCGCAACATTTCTAAACCTAAGTTTGATTCAAGCTTGGGGGAATTTGAAAATTCCACGTTTAAGATGGCATTTCTTTTAATAAATTTGGGTAGACGAAGTTTGTAATTTCTAGACCTTTAAGGAAATAAAAGTTAGAGTAATCAATTATGGGTTGAGTCATAATTATCCGAGGGTTAAACTTGAAATTTGGGAAGTTTGCATGAAGGTTTTAATTTTTGACAAGATCATACAAATTTTTCACTTGAGAAAACAAACTTGATATAAGGTATATCAAAGAGATCGAATTGTAGTCCAAGTTTAGATGTTGCTTGGGGACAAGCAAGGTTCAAGCTTGGGGGTATTTGATAGGTCTAAATTATATACACATTCGATCTAGTTTTTATTACATAATAACACCAAATATCTTGTATTTTAGTAGAGAATATAATGAAATATATCCAAGAATTAAGTTACTGCCGAAGTCTATTTAAACTACAGGAAATGGAGCAAATTGTAGATCTTCTCGCAAGCTTTCCGAAAAGTGGTAGAACACTGAAAACGGAGTTACGGATCATAAGTTATGCCCGTTTGAATTTCAGAGCAAAACAGGAGAAACCGAGCCCAGTGCGGACGCACTGACCCAGAGTGCGGACGCACTGACACAGAAAACAGAAAATCCGAGCGCAGTGCGGACGCACTCGGGCCGCACCACCCGCACTCAGCCGACACACAGTTCGTATTTTGGCCATATCTTGGTCATACGAACTCCGATTTGAGTGATTCAAAGCTTGACGGAACCAGGACAAAGAGATCTACAACTTTCATGAAGGAAAAATATCCAAATTCGGAATGTATAATTCTGTACAGCTGCATCAATGGCCGCATCAGCCTGAAAAGTCTCCCAGTGCGGACGCACTAAGATCCAGTGCGGACGCACTCAGGAAAATTTGCAGAAAATCCAGAAAAGGAAACTTGGAACCAAAGGAGATTTGGAGTCGGTGCGACCCAGTGCGGACGCACTCACCACCAGTGCGGACGCACTGGACTCGCAGACAGCCAGAAATTCGCATTTTCAAGAGGTTTTCTATTCTTGGCTTCCAAGGAACCCGTTTTAGAAGGCCAATAATAGGCATGGCAGTCTGAGAAGTGCCCCCACTAACTCCACTTCTATCCTCTAAATTGGGCAAGGCCTTTGGCTATAAAAGGAGACGAATTTCGTCTCTCTCAGGATCCATTATTGTACATATCCATTATTAAATCCATTTTCCACAAATTGAGAGAGAGAGATCCTGCAGAAATTCTCGAGGCTTTTCAAGGAAGGAGAAGAAGAAGATTCAAGCAAGGAGTCGGCAAGATCGAGGTTTTAGATCTAAGAAAGGGTGTAATCATTTCTTTATCTTATTTCTTATTGTTTTTGCCAATCTTTGTTATGGATCTCTCCAAGAGAGAGTAGTTCTCTTTCTAGGGGTTTAGGTCAATGCATGAACTTGTTTAATTCTAGATTATTCGGATATTTGTTTTTATTATGATTGTGTTATCGGATTTGATTGTTAATTTCTGTGATTTATTCTTTATGAATTTCATTAGTACTCGTTCCTTTGAGTTCACCTGGTTAGGGTTTATTGAATTGAAGTAGTTTTGAAATCCCGTTGATCGGGTCTTTCCGCTTTAAGTTTATTAAATTCCGGCATTGGTCATGAGGAGACTACTAATTGAAACCATAAAGACACACCTTAGGGTTGGGTTAGAAGCGACCGTACTTTGATATCCAATCCGGAACTATAGAAATTAAGGTTAGGATTTTGGTGAAGGACCGAAAGGAGAAGGCAAATCCTAATTAGGACACCTTAGAACAAATATCGATATATGCTTTGAAGCATGAGATTAAATATCCCTCTAGGTTAGTGACAGCCCTAGAATTCGAGGCACATTAATCCATAAAGCGCAAAGTATTTGTATTAATATTTGTTCCAAAGGCTAACATAGGTTAGAAACCTCATCAAATCAAACATGAATTTAAACAAACCGAATAAATAGAATTAGCAAGGGATTGTAGACCGAATACCCCTAGATCTCCTTAAACTTGAAAACAAACCAATCATTCTTTCCTTTATTTTATTTACATTTATTGTTTGAAACTCCTCTTTTTCGGGTATTGAACCCAACTTAGGATTTTAAGAACAAACCCCCCCACTTTACTTTTATTGTTTTGTTTTAGAAGTAGTTTTCTTTATTAAAAATTAGTGTTTCCCTCTCTCCCTGCGGATCGACACCTAAATACTACAATCGATAGGTTGTGCGCTTGCAACTAACATATTTATTGAGTACGAAGGTTTTATAAATATTAAAGGCAAAAGAGTACAAAATCATTATATCTAAAATACTCAACAACTTTCTGGCCCGAGACAGCAGCAAAGTCATAGAGTGTTTTCATGACGTGGTCTGCTTCTGCTGCATTTGCATTTCCAAAAAGCAGAAGGTCGTCAGCATAAATGCAACTAGTGAGAGGTGGGGCAGTTCTTGCAAGCTTAACTCCTCTAATGACCCCGATATCGGCTTGGTGCTGCAGGGCCCTGGCAAGTATATCCATCCCCAAATTGAAAATGTATGGGGATAGGCTACATCCCTGCCTTAGTCCACATTCTGGTGCAAAGAAACCATCTCCTGCCCCATTAAGGATCACAGTGAAAGTCGCGGATGTCACACATGCCATGATCCAATTCACCATTACTTGCGGAATTCCATACATCGGAAGCATACTTTGAACGTAACTCCAATCCATTCTGTCGAAAGCCTTGGACAGATCGACCTTCAAGCAGAATTCCTGGTTTTTATAGGTCGGAGTTTTGAAAGAATGTAGTACCTCCCTTAAGAGAACTACATTTTCGGATATGTCTCTTCCAGGAACAAACGCTGACTGAGCAGGCGAGATGAGTGTACCTACAAAAGGCTTTAATCGCAAGGTTAGCAATTTTGAGATAGTTTTGTAAATAACATTGCACACGGATATTGGTCTGTAGTGTTCAACTTTCAGCGCCGTATCTTTTTTTGGGATTAGAATTAGGTTGGTTTTAGAAATCTAAGGTTTCATGTGACAAGTGGAGAAGAAATAATGGATTTCAGAGAGGATGGATGGCCCGAAAAGGGACCAGTTATCTTGGAGGATTTTTGCTGTAAAGCCGTCAGGGCCCGGAGCCTTGTTCGGGCCCAAAGACATTAAAGCATTGGTTATCTCAAGGTCTGATGGGTGGGCTGCAAGGGCTTGGTGCAAATAATCTGGGATTTTTGGGATTTGGGCTAGGATTTCAGGCCTGAAAATTTCGGTTATTGGGGCTGTATGCTGCTTGCGGTATATTCCTCGGAAATGATTGACAAAAAGGGACTGAATTTCTCTTTGATCTGTGACCCATTCTTCAGAACTCGAGATAATGGCATGAATAGTGTTACGCCTCTTTCTTGCAACTGCTGTACTGTGGAAAAAACACGTATTGTTGTCACCCGAGGTTATCCAATTGAGTCTTGATCTTTGCAACCAATATTGCTCATTCATGAAAAGTAACTTCTGGTGTTGGCGCTGGAGCTCATTCTCGCGGTCAACGTTTTCAGTTCCCGGTGGTTCATTGTGGAGCTGTTCCATTTGAAGCTCCAGTTGTTTGAGAAGGACAGGGGGTGTTTGTCTATTCTTCAACCACTTGTTGACCTTGAAGGTGAACGATCGCTGCAGGTGCGGCCAATTCCGCGAGCCACCTGAAGTTGTGGCCAAGTCTTCACAAATGGTTTTGAAACCCTCTTCTTCGGCCCACCAATTTTCGCATCTAAAAGCTGGGGCTCTTCTTATGACAGTTGCATCGGTTCTAATTAATATGGGCATGTGATCGCTAGAAAATCGCGGTATATGAAAAACAGCGGCATTTGGGAACATTTGGTGCCACTGCAAGTTTACCAGTAGCCTATCAAGCCTCTCTGTGACAAGCGCTCTCCCTTTCTTTTTGTTTGACCACGTATAAGCGGGACCTTGATAACCCATGTCAATAAGACCGGCCCCATGAAACCAATTCCGAAAGGCTCTGTTATTTGCCGATAGCTGTGAATTTCCACCAAACTTTTCCGATGTTGCTGCAATTGCATTGAAATCCCCCATAAGGCAGATCGCCCCTTGGTGGTCTTCCATGATCGCCTCTAATCTGTCCCAAATAGCTTGGTTTTCTACCCTATTGGGATCTCCATAAACTCCAATACTCATTGTTTGGAAAGGACCTGATCTCTGTTTCACCATGCACACAATATAATTTTTTGTTTTTTCTATTAAGGAGACATCAACCTCTTCTCCCCAAATAAACCACAGCCCCCCTGATTTGCCTTGGGAGGGCACTATTATTGACTTTTTCAAAGACAGCTTGTTAATTCTGTCCTGAGCAGTAGAAAGCTTGCAACGGGTTTCAGAAATGAAAGCAAAATGCGACTTTGTACAATGGAGGTAGCGATTTAACGTGCTCCCTGTCATGCCTCCGGACCCACGACAGTTCCACGAAAGGAAGTTAGTCATATTTCCTTCGCCGGCGTGGTTTGACCCGCCGGCCTATGCCTCTTAATCGGCACTTTGGGTGCACTGTGTGCAATGAGTAGGGGTTCTTCCTGCAGCTGAGTGTGAATGTCACCTTGGTGGTGTTCGGGATGGCTGTTGTGACCTGTTTGGGAGAAAGATCTTTTGTTTTTTGGTTGGGTTTTGGTATGTAGTGGTTCCCCCTTTGGGAGAAACATGGGGTCCACCATCCATGATCCTTTTTTTGGAGCGAGCAGTGAGGGAATGTCAAGGAGGGGGTCTGTTTCAGAGTTTCGGACTATCAGGGAAAGCCGATTTCGATCCGGGCAACCTTGGAGCTCGTGGCCCACCAAACCACAGAAGGTGCAGATCCTTTTGATCTTTTCATACGAGCAGTAGACTGGGAGGTCTTCAAGGCCCGGCAAGGCTAGGCGGAGTCGGTCCGTGCAGGGTTCTGTAAGGTCCAGCATGATTTTGAACTTGATGAACCTTTTGCCCATAACAAAACCCTCCACAGGGCCGGTTAGTATGGTACCAAGACGAGCCGCCATTATGGTTAGACCCTCGTCAGTTAAGCTACTCAAAGGCACATTAAAGAATTGTACCCAGCAGTCAGCATGGGATACAGTTTCTAGATTGAGCTCATCTTGTGAGTGGATCTGTTTTGTGGCGATTATGTCGCCCCGGTAAGTCCATGGTCCCCCAGTCAGTGCCATATTCAGGTCCCTGTCATTGTCGAAATCCACCAGGTAGCTGTTTCGCGAGACTTGACGGAAGGTGGTGTTGCAGTCTGCTTGCCAAACAGAAGTCATGGTAGCAGAGAATTGCTTGTCTAAGACCATCCGGTCGGAGAAAACCCGAGCCACTATAGATCTGGCCCAAGCTGTGTTGGAGGTGGCATGATCCGGTACCGTTACCAGCGGCCCCAGGTGCTCAGTCGTGTGCAGCCCAGAAAATTTGGCTATCAGATCCTCATCCTCTTTTGTTAGTGTGGTTTTCCCTGGGGTTTTTGGAAGGTTTTTTGATGTGGAGGGGCTAGACATGATTGGTGTTTTTAGGTGAGGTGGTGGGGCTCCCAAGATGGATTCTGCTTTTGGTTTATACGGGGGGAGTGATGCTATGGGGTATTTGAAGAGATGGTGGAAGTTCTTGAGGTTATAGATGGCTAGGATTGATTTGGGAGGTATGTTGATAGAGGTTGTGTTAGGATGAGATGTTTTTTTGGCAGATTGTGGGGACATATTGCAGGATGGCCTGGAGAGAATGTGCGTCAGGAGGCCAGATGACAGGTTCCTGTTTTTGTTTTTTCCATGGCTGGGGTGTGGTAGGCACGCGTTTGCAACCATATTTCTTTGGTAGTGTTGGCTTTTTCTGGGTTGGGGGAGGCAGTGGAGAGGGTTTGATTTTTTATTTTGGATGTTAGTGAATGTAGTGGGTAGAGTACGTGTCTGGTTTTTGTGGAGGTTTGGAGTATACATCCTGTGCTGGAGAGGATCTTGGAGAATAGTGGGGGTGAGTGCAGAGGGTAATTTGAATTTTACCTGGGGTAAAACTTGCTGTTGCAGTGTACTCATACGGTCCAAAAACATTCCTGCACTCGGTCTATGCGGTGGTGTTGTAGACCAGGCCGCACTGGCGGGCACCGGCGCTGCAGGCGCCATGTTGCTTACCGGCTGAGGTATCAGGCCAGCAACTAGTAAAACTTGCCTTCTCCAAGGTGGCAGATACGGAGGGTTTGGGGGTTCGTCAGTTTGCTCATGGGCCAAAAGGGCCGCATCCCGGTGTTCGTCTTGGGGGGGTTGAGGGGACGGGGGCTGGGCTTCAGGCAGCATCATCGATTCAACAGTAATGAAGCAGGTAGATTGATGGCCATCATGGTAAATCTGAATGCTTGGGGGGATGAAACTATGGTCAAAACACTCGATTAGTAAGGTGATTCTGGCCATGTTTATTTCTGCCTGGTTAATGGAGGCGAATCCAAGCAATATCCCCATGGAGACAGTAGCTTGCCTATAGTATTGGGGGTGGCAGAAGGATAAGGGAAAGTCATGAATGGTGATAATAGCTCGTGTCAATGGTGGTGTTGGGGAGGAGCCATCCACTGTTTGCCATGGCAGAATGTCCAGATTAAAGGTGGCCCAGAAATCCGTGTCAAGGTAAACATCATTGGGGGGCATCCAATCCGGCAGCCGGACCAGGATAGCATCAGCCACCCGGCGTAACCTCCATTCAAGGGGTGAGCCCCCATATCTGGTTGTCAAGAGCTGAGATAGTTCAGATGAGGGGAGTGATTGGTTTTGGGTTGGCTGGAACACTATGGATGCATTTAGGTCGATTAGTATGCGGTGGTGTTCTTGAAGTGGCGAGAGGAAGCATCTGTGAGGGGGCGGCTGAACAGGATCCAATAGATGGTGCGCCATAAATTGGGGATTGGGGTGATTGACCAAATTTTGCGATAGAAGTGGAAGGGGGGAGGATGTGAGGTGGTAGTAAGAGAGAGACGAGGTGGGGGAGGGCTGATTTGGAGGGTGGGAGAGGAGAGGGTAGCTGCAGATTAGGAGGGTGGGAGAGGAGAGGATTGGGTCGGGTTAAAGGAGATCGCTGAGGTGTAGAGTAGAGAAAAGAGAGGTGGGGGAGGGCTGATTGGGAGAGTGGGAGAGGAGGCGGCAGATTTGGAGAGTGGAAGGGTGGGAGAGGAGAGGATTGGGGCAGATTAGAGGAAGGGAGGAGAGCTGGGAGGTTAACGGTAGAGAAGAGAGCAAGTTCCAGGTTCAAATAGCGACTAAAAACAGCCGGGAGGCAGGTTCCGGGAGGCGGAGCTACATGGTTCCGGAGCTATGGTAATCAACACAAAAAGTAGAATAATGAGGAAAAGAAGAGAAGAGTCAATACTCAATAGTAGGATTTGATTGGATTCAAACCCAATTTCAAAAGCGTGTTGCATAGTAGCGTATGTTTGTTCATTATCCAATCTTAACCACATAACCCCCTTACGAAATCTCTTCAATGATTACTTAAAAACATATTGGAATGTCGCATAGACTTGGAAGTCTTGGACTAACGACGACCACAAAAACAAATATTAACAGAATAGTTTTCGATTTATGCAGCGCATGAATCATATGTTGCTCTGTTTTGATTCTATAGTAAGTGCGCTACATGAAGTTAATACTACTTTGTTAATATCATTACCGCAAAAAATACTGTGTTAAGAATTTGTGTTAAATAATGGAAATATATCGTGCGAGAAAACATATCCTAACCCGAAAGGAGAAAGCCCCTCTCTCTCTCGCTTTCTCTCTAATTCAGGCGAGGCCTTTTGTACTTTTCTACCGGCTTTGCCTGAGGATCTTACCTGTATCCCTTTTGCCCCCTTCTCTTTCTCTCTCTACCTCTCTTCGATCCGATCGCCTTCTGAGAAATGCTGGAGATTTTCAAGGTACGCCTAGAGAAGCAAAAAAGAACTAAGAAAAATTGTGTAAAAGTTCTTAAACTAGGCTTTCTATTTTAATCTTTTTGGGTAATTGAGAATTTTGGTCAGTTTAGTGTGAAAGCTGCATTTAGTATAGTTAATTTTTCCATTCTTTTTTTCAATGAATCATGGCCAGAACTTTGATCTTTGTCCTGACAATTCGCAATTAATTTTTGTCTGCGCAGATTTACTTTGGTTTAGTTTGCTCCTTTTCTCGAGTTTCTATTTATTCCCCATCAAAAGGTCAGATTTGACACTTGGATAGTTGGATTCCATGAAAAATAATATAATAACAAAAAAAGAAATAACAATAATAAAAGCTAACTGTTGTAGAAACTTGATTACTGTTAATTTGACTTGTATCCAGCTCTGCAAAATTGTCAAATTCTTTTGTCGGTTTCTACTCTCCATCCTCAATTTTTTGCTTTTCCTTTCTCTTCATTTAAAAAAACAAACCTGAAATTTCTAAAGCTGAAGATCCCAATTGTTCATTCTTTTCTCAGGTCTGAAACAGCGGTTCGAGCTTAAAGACACCAATTTTCTGGAAATAAATGGATGGAGATACCTACTCAGGCCTGGGAAGTGGGGCCCAGATGGACGGCAAAGTCGCACAAGCCTTTCAAAAGAGCTTTGTTCAGGTGCAGAGCATATTGGATCGGAACCGTCTTTTAATCAATGAGATCAATAAAAATCATGAATTGAAGTTGCCCGATAATCTGAACCGCAATGTGGGGCTGATTCGGGAGCTGAATAGCAATATCAGACATGTTGTTGAGTTGTATGCTGATCTGTCAGCAGCATTCGCGAGGTCAGTTCAGGCATCTTCTTCTTCCCCTTCGGCGGAGGCCGACTCGATTGGTAGTAGGAAGCGAGTCAGAGATTAGGTGCTGGAATATAGGTGAGAGAGGAAGAAAGAGGTAGATATGCGGTGTTTTCTATTATGTTATGGCAAAAATGTGTTTATCTGTCTTTGGTTTTTGTAGTTTTGAATTGACATATGAGGTTTTAACATTGGAGACGAAAAAAGAAACATAAACAGTGGAAGAAGAAGTTAATACAAAACTAGACTCAATTAAGCCTTGTAAAAGAAGCTTCTCTTTAAACAAGTTATAAAATGCGAAAATCCTAAAATGAAGCACCTACAAATGGAAATTCAAGACCAAAATAGAATAGATTTTGTACATATTACAGACCAAAATACCACACCCAATATGGTAAATACTGGCTAAGATATAGCCTTTTAGGTATATGTTTGATCTTTTAGTTTGAATAAGCTGACTTTAAATAGATGCTTACAGATATCTAATTTTGCGTGTTTCCAGTTCTCATTTATGCATAACACGAGGTAAACTCCCATGAATTTTTCATTTAGTTCATACGAATTTTAAAGAACAAAAGGTTTGAGAGTTTCCAAAAGCTTGAGGCGAGTTCAAAATTTTCGGTGTGTTCGGTCTTTTGGAAGCTTTATGTGAATATTTCCTTAATTTATGGAATCTAAGGGTGGAAACTATGCTGATGGAGAGTAGATCAGTACTGCTGGAGCCTGGATGGGTTCTTTGCCGTCGGATTTACAGGAGGGTTTTGATGGGAGATAACACCAATCTCAAAACAAACTGGAAAACACCATCCTCGCTGCTCTGTGTAGCAGTGAATTCTAATCTAGCATTAAAATGTTGCTTGAAATTTTATCCACAGGGCTATTGTTGAATAGATAATTACATACACAAATAATTTTCTAAATCATATATGAGCGGATGTAATATGCATAGAAATTGAATAACCGTAGTGTGCTAACTTGTCTTGTCAATTACTTAACTTGATAATGAAGTAATCCCACTAAAAAACATGAAATGAAGTCGTTGTAGCAAATCAAGCGTTTTCTTAGAAAGTGACTTAGTATTTGTTGCTTCAGTTTTCATATTTCTTTGCTTTTCTAGCTGTTTACTTGGTTTAGGATTTAATTATCTAGCTCCTCGAAAACTTGTTTAACAGGAATTAGCATTCATGAACTTATAATACTTCTTTACGAACTGGGAGTAGGTCCGATGGGCATCGGACCTACCTCGGTTCGACGGGTTTAATCACCATCGATTTTCTTTTAGATTCGTGCGAAATGCTTTAAAACCCGTGCATTTATGTTTCAATTTTCGTGCGCACAAATCATTACATTATCCTACGGTAGGTCTGCCCATCGGAACCAAACAAGGTCCGATGGGCATCGGACCTACACCCAGTTCCTTCTTTACTAATTAAATTAAACAGTAAGCAAGCATACTAGAGGTGTAAACGGATCGGATATTATCCGATTTCATCCAGATCCGAATCTGGAAATTACTTAAATTATGCGATCCGTATATGTATCCGAGACTATCCGTATTCGTATATGTATCTGAAAAGTTATAATACGATAAGGATACAGTTTGATCACCAACTATCCGTATCCGATCCAGTTTACACCTAGGGGTGAAAACGGAGCGGTAGTGGTAAATTAAACCATATCAATATCCGTTTTATATTTTTCGGATATGGATACGGATCTGACGGATACAATACAAATCGGATCGGATATTTATTAAAAAATATATAAATATTATTAAAAATATTACTAAAGTTCATATTATTTTATCTAATTATAATGATGAATAAGATATTTTTTTCAAAATATTTATTAAACTATATGTATATATCTACTATTCGGATACAAATAATTAAAACTTAAAATCATATATGTATCTGTATCTACACGGATTTTTGAATACATATATTTGTATCTAATTTTTCCAATACGTATCAAATATAGATCGAATATTATTCGCTTTGTTTTCACCCCCTATTTACACCCCTAAGTCACAACAAAAGTACTCTTTTATTATTAAACTGATTTATAAAACTGCATATACGTATCAATGATTTATTTATTTGTATTTTTTTTTGTTATGCCAATGATCTATTACTTGTAATTTTTTGTTATACCAATGATTTATTACTTATATTTTTTAGTAGCATAATATTGATATTTAATCTTGTTGAGAAAGTAGAAACATAAGATGCAGCTGGTTCAGAAGAAGTTGAAGTTGCATGATTATTGGTGCAGCTAGTTCAATGCTCTTTTAGGTTTTTTTATCCTATATGCTTAGAATGAATATTACTAAGTTTGGATTGGTATATTCTGATGAACAATATAATCTATGACATAATTAGTAACTATTGTTTGTAGTAAACATGATATATGTCTTGTAATCAACAAATCTCTTATGAAAATTTTTAGATCTAACTTATAAATAAAATAATATATTTAGATGTTATTTCTTTCTCAGAATGTACATCAGTAATTTATATTTTTAATTATTCGAATTCGTATTCATATCCGATCTGTGAGGCTTTGTAAATAACCTGAATTTGTAGAAATCATCTTTACACACCACAACCAAACGAATAGATTCGCTGTATTGAACCTAACACTCAAAATTGTTCATGAGATGAAACTTATTGATTGCCACCCTTAGAGACACTCGGGTTATCAAATGCTCTCTGTGTCGAAGAAACCATGACTATGACTGTGACTGTCTGGTCGATCGAACATCATTGTCAGAACCCACTGACTCATCCGAGAGCATCTCATCCCCGCTCTCCAAACTGTCCTCATCAATTGCATCCACCGGTACATGTGAATAATCAGGTACCAGTATCGGTTTACAGACCCGAACAGAATTGGGTCAAGTTTGAGATTCAGGGATCCGACTAGAACTGGGTATATGGACGTGGATGTTCAAATCCAATTGGGAATTAAAACCATAATGGTTGGGTTCCAACTCTACATACAACTCCAAAACCGGTAACCGTTGTTGGAAGGACGCCACAATATCAAAATCATTTTCCACGACTCTTATTTCGTTACCGGGACCAATTGGTAGTCCCGTTAGCCATTTTGCCACATATTGAACTAGATATGAATTTCAAGATTGGCTTGACTCAGTGTATTAAATTCAGTTTATGCGGCCGAATATTTTTGGTTGTAATCTGCATAGAAAATTTGTATTCGGTCAAATATTCGGTTCCGCATATTCGGCCACATAATCGGCTACATATTTTTTTCCGCATATAATCTATTCGGCCGAATAAGGATATCATTTAAAATTTGGGAGAGTCTAGTTATCTTCCGCAATCCATCTCCCGTTTCATTCCCCAGTCAATAACTACTTTAATAACTACTAACTACTTGGGGGGACCACTTACTATTTGGGGACCGCCTAATATCTGAAATATTTTACAACTGGCGCGCAAGTATTCACATATAATAAATCAAGTATTCATCTATAATACATCAAGTATTAACACCTAAAATATCAAGTATTTAAAAAAAAACTGGACACATCATTCACCCATATTTTACACGTTTTTAGAGGTGGTTTTTTTTCTCCATTCAACCTAACAAATATTTCTGACGATCTGTGAGGAATTTTGCAAATCTAAAACCACCAACGTCTTCTACACAATTTTCTCTTTCAAATGAGATCCATGATGACATACTTTCGAGTTGTCCGTTGCACAAGTATTCACACCTCGTCATGCAAGTATTCATCCCTCATCGAGCAAATATTCATCCTCGTCGTGTAAGTGTAAATAGTTTATGTATCAAGAATATTACAAGCATATGTGCATACCTCGATTAATTTTACAAGAGCGCGCAAGTATTCATCTATAATACATCAAGTATTCACACCTAAGATATCAAGTATTTAAAAAAAAATTGGACACATCACTCACCTATCTTTTACACGTTTTTAGAGGTGGTTTTTTTTCTCCGTTCAATCTAACCAATATTTCTGACAATCTGTGAGGAATTTTGCAAATCTAAAACCACCAACGTCTTCTACACAATTTTCTCTTTCAAATGAGATCCATGATGACATACTTTTGAGTTATCCGTTGCACAAATATTCATACCTCGTTATGCAAGTATTCATCCCTCATCGAGCAAGTATTCATCCTCGTCGTGTAAGTGTAAATAGTTAATGTATCAAGAGTATTACAAGCATATGTGCATACCTCGATTAATTTTACAAGAGCGCGTAAGTATTCACATATAATAGATCAAGTATTCATCTATAATCATCAAGTATTCACACCTAAAATATCAAGTATTTAAAAAAAAAACTGGACACATCACTCACCCATCTTTTACACGTTTTTAGAGGTGGTTTTTTTTTTCTCCGTTCAATCTAACCAATATTTCTGACAATCTGTGAGGAATTTTGTAAATCTAAAACCACCAACGTCTTCTACACAATTTTCTCTTTCAAATGAGATCCATGATGACATACTTTTGAGTTGTCCGTTGCACAAGTATTTATACCTCGTCATGTAATTATTCATCACTCATCGAGCAAGTATTCATCATTGTCGTGTAAGTGTAAATAGTTCATGGAGGTGGGAAACAGAGGCAGATGTGAGAGAGGCGGAGGTGGGAGAGGGAGAGGGAGGCAGAGGCGGAGATGGAGAGATGAGAGAGGGAGGCGGAGGCGGAGAGGGAGAGGTGAGAGAGGGAGGCGGAGATGGAGATGTGGGAGAGGCGGGCGGAGGCGGAGGTGGAGAGGGAGAGGTGGGAGAGACGGGTGGAGGCGGAGGTGAGAGAGAGAGGGAGAAATGAAAGAAATAAAGGGAGAAAATTTGCTAATTAATTTGTAGGGATCTAATTAGTTAGAATTTGTAATTATAGTTAGAATATGAAGTTAGTTAGTTGAGGGATGAAATGGGGGATAGATAGATGGAGAAAAATATAATTAGCCTTAAAATTATTCGGATCCGTATAAGTTGAATTCACATCCCCTCAGGGCAGAACCAATTAGATTGCTCATTGCCTCACATCGCTCTTTTTTTTTCTGAAATTAACTGGAGAGCTCTTGACAATTTTCACACAATAGAACTGAATCGTCTTCTCCATTCGAATTACCACTAGAGAGGATTCGACCTTTCTTCTCTCTGTTCATTCTCAAAACTAGCTGTATTTATCATCTCTGTTTGTATTTGGATTATTAATACTTATCTTTTCTCATTTTCTTCTTTCACTGTCTCATTCTATTTAGTGGATTCAGATTATTTAAATTATAGATATTAAGTTCAGTTTTATTAATAATGATGAATTGATGAGTATAGTGTTGAATTATATTAGATACTTCCTTTGCATACAAATTAATATGAATTCTTATTTTAAAATTTGCATATATAAATCCGAATAAAAATCCGTATATACGGCCGCATACTGCATATATATACCTCATATATGCGGTATGCGGTGGCCTTTCGCATACAACATGAGAACCGAATATTAAAACACTGGCTTGACTAATGGTATACCCAACTTGTTTATAAATCTCATTCTGGAAATAGTCAAAAATATGATTCACAGTTATCGGGAATAAGTATTTTGAACAGGTACTCTAAAAAACAATGTTAGATTCATACTGGATTTTTCCCGCCAATAAACAATTTCACACATATCATTTTTTGTTTTGATTGGTCTTCATAACAAACTACAATCAAAATAATAACCCTATAAATATTTATAACATAAATTTAAAATATTAAATAATTTAAAATTAAAGAAATTAAAATAACTTACTTGAGATTCTCTGTTTTTCTCTTAAGCTGTAGAATGAGTTATGAGAAAAAAGAAGAGAAAATCCAATATTTTTAGGCGGAAGGGCTGAAATCCTATTTCCCTATTTCCGTTGGATTATCCTAGATTATTTAGCGGTCTTAAGCTGTAGAATGAATTATGAGAAAAAAAGAGAGAAAATCCAATATTTTTAGGCGGAAGGACTGAAATCCTATTTCCCTATTTCCGTTGGATTATCCTAGATTATGTAGCGGAAAGATACTCCGTTCTTATCACATCTTCT
This sequence comes from Carex myosuroides, assembly GCA_028015225.1. Lineage (NCBI taxonomy): Eukaryota > Viridiplantae > Streptophyta > Magnoliopsida > Poales > Cyperaceae > Carex > Carex myosuroides. The sequence continues at coordinate 4,013,366 of CM051486.1, read as the reverse complement.
AAAAAAATTAGAGAGAAAAAGGGAAGTTATCGGAGCCATGGGAAGCGAGTCGTCGAGACACCGGGGAGGCGGCGGCGAAGGTTCCGGCGAGGCAGGCTTGAGCTCGCTGCCGCAGAGACGATTTCCGGCGGCGGCTCAGCCGGAGATGATGAGAGCGGCGGAGAAGGACGAGAGCTACGCCGCTCACGTGCAGGAGGCGTGCCGCGACGCATTTCGCCATCTCTTTGGTCAAGCTCTAATTTATTCGTTTCTTTTATAGGAGTTAGACATCTGCATACCTGTCCTACAGTTCTTAAAATTCACTGATAAGTGCAGATGCAAAAGGATTTTCCATGAGAAAATGCCAATTCATTTTGTTAGTGTTATAGTCAAAACATGGAATTAGAATGAGCTTGAAGCTTATGACTCAGCTTGTGAGCTTACAGTTTAGAGTTTCCTTTTAGATATTGCATCATGATCTTTCAAATCTTATAAATGCCCTTTTGGTAGAGTTTTGTCGAACTTGTGAAGTGTGGAGTTTTGTACAACCTACGCGAATACCATTCTTATGTTATTTTTATTTTTTATCTTTTGACTTTTTGAGCAATTATGCTAACAGTACTAAATTGCTTTTGCTTTTTCGGTTCTAGGTACCAGGATTACAGTTACATACCAAAATGAGGTTAGTTTTCCCTCTCTCTATCTCTCTCTTTATTTCCTCTTTAATGGTTTCATTTATGTAGAAAAGAATTGTAAATGGTTAGATATGAACATGTTGTCTTAAGGTTAGTTCATGAGTATTAGTACTCGATTGGTAGTTAAGGTTATTAATTGAAGTAATGTTTTTTGGTGATAATCTGTACAGATAAAGCTGCTTGGTCAGACCTTTTACTATCTACTGACAACCGGTTCAGGTCAGCAAACATTAGGAGAGGAATATTGCGACATAATCCAGGTTTCTTTTTCTCTTTCTTGTTGTAATAATACTACCACTGAATTTTCTGTTTCATATTGCCCGCGTACCAGTCTTTCACATTGCAATATTCTGTTTCTTTTGACAGATATATAAATGGAATTTTACTGTGATTTTATATATTAGGTAGCAAGTACAAACGGCCTACCCCCTACTCCTGCCAGGCATATACTTTTCATCATGTACCAGACTGCCATCCCATACCTGGCCGAAAGAATTAGGTATTCTATTTATGAAGCTAATGTTACTATTTTTTGCACATCCAACGATAATGACCAATATGTCTTTAACACAAGACAATGAACAGCTCTAGAATGGTTGCTCGAGGTATTGCACTGAATGATGGTCAGTACGAGGAACTAGAATTTTCTGGCAACAGTATGACGCAGGGAAGCCACACTGGATCTGCCTTAGCTGATCAATCTCCTTTGCCAGAGTCAAATCGATCAACAGCTTTGTCAAGGCTGCAAGGGAGAGTTCATGCCTTGTGGCTGTCGTTTCTTAGAAAATGTCCCTTGGTAACCTTCAAGTTTGCAATTATTCTTGCTTTATTTTTATTTTTTTTTGGTTTCTCTTTATCCTTTTATTAGTAGTTGACAATAGGAACTACTGGATTTAAAACATATACATCAGGAATTTACCGAGAATTTTGAAGTGCTCTTATATTGCTTTTGCTATACAGTTTTGCAATCACAGTTGAAATAACCCATTTTTGGTATGTGGAGTTTCAAATATATTATTAGTAAGACCTTAATTTTTTTCTTGATCTATCTTGACGGAATTCATCTTTGGTTAGTTGCAACCACAGTTTGAAATAACCCATCTTGACAGAACATCGTTGAAAATCTGTATATATACTTCTTGTCAGGATTTATATGATGTAACATAAGCAAGCTAAGTAATTTTTTTTAGAAAGAGCTCTTTTATACGATTGAGCTTTGTTGACGATTATATCTGTGCTCAAAATGATATATTTAACAGTTAGGAATAAGGTCAGGGATTGCATAAAACTTGAAGGATGAGTCATGTATTTATTGACTTTTTTTTTGATGAAAGCCCGTAGGCAATGTATTTATTTACTTTATACTAATCCAAGTTGACACAATTCTTCTGCAGTTGATGCCATTTGCAAGGGAGGTTTTACAGCTTGCAATTCGCACCAACCTCATGTTTTTTTATTTTGAAGGTGATTGATAATTCTCTTATTCCCAAAGTTACATTTATGTGAGTATTACTCTCAGGTCTCAGCTGAATGAAATTGTAAATTTCATATGTTTGAGGTTTATACTACCATTTATCAAAACGGGCATCTGGCATTCGTTATGTGTTCATTGGGAAGCCGCTGAACCAAAGGCCTAGGTAAGGTAGTAATTTTTCCATTATTGCATTTGGACAATCGTAATATATATTTAAATGCAAATTAGAATCAATATCCCCTCAACCCCCATTATATGTTTTGTAGGTACCAATTATTGGGTATTTTTCTGTTAATTCAGTTGTGTATTCTTGGAGCTGAAGGACTTCGTAGAACCAATCTATCATCCATTGCTAGTTTGATTAATCAATCTTCACATACAAACCAGCCTACATCAAGAGGTCTAAATCTAACCTAACCCCCCCCCCCCCCCCCCCCCCCCCCCGCCTCTTTCTACTCTGCTTGTAATTTGACTCACTGTTATTTTTGGCAAGCATTTAAGTATTGCATATTAGTGCTGTACCTGACAGGTCTGGCTGTGCAATTACTAATCCAAGTTAATTAAACTTGTGTTAATTTTTTATTCTTTTATTAGTGCTTAATTAACATTTGTATAGGTTGGTGTTTATTAATGAAAAACCCCAGATCCGTATTGATGATAGTCTTGACCCATTTAGAACTGAAAAAATCACTATTCAGAGTCTGTTGTGGAGACCTGACCAGATGCGTATAATACTGATAACTAAATATTTCTGGCTTATTGGAGGATTTTGATTTGAATGGTAGTTCGCCTTGTCAAATCATACTCGATTAATACAAGGCTGTTTAACTGTCTGAGTCCCTTTTCTTAATTGAAATCAGTACGGGGTGTGCCGGTTCTAAATGAAGATGGAAATCTTGCAAGTGATTACAACTTTGATAAAGGCTCTGTCATGGAGGTATTTTCTTGCCACTAATTCTCTATGTTCAGATTTTATATTTAATGTTGCAAAATTATGCACAAAATAACAGTTTATTTATTTTTAAATTTCCAGGGTCAAGGTAATAGCGTCGTCAGTAAATGCACACTATGCCTCAGTGCTCGGCAACATCCTACTGCCACTCCCTGTGGACATGTCTTTTGTTGGTACACATCTGTTCTTTCACTTATTTATTAAATAATTTTTTTTTAACTAGCCAAAAAAACACAATGGCCACCTGTAAACTAATGTAAACATGAAATTAAAAAGACACAATATTATGGTGCCTTCTGTTTGCAACAGTAGCTACTCAGTAGCTACTCCCTGTGGACATGTCTTTTATAGCAGTACTTCACTACCACTGAGATGGTAATGATACTGATTTGTGGTCCTTTAGAGGGAATACTTTGGCGATATCTTTGTAACCGAAACATTAATTGAGATCACTCTTAGTGTCAATTATGACTAACTTGTGCAATCAAACAACAAGGAGCAACACAGCACCATTAAATGTTGGGATAAGCTGGCATGAAACCGCAAATGTCTAAAATTCCAACCAAATTCGGAATTGCTGAGTTATGTCTGTTTTGTATGTTGATTTGGTACTATTTTACAGGAATTGCATAATGGAGTGGTGCAACGAGAAGCCAGAGTGCCCTCTTTGCCGTACATCTATCACACATTCAGGCTTAAGTTGTATATACCATTCTGATTTCTAATAGCTGAAGCATTTTTGTTTTGTTTTTCTTATGACGTTCTTATTTTGGCTTGAAGACAAATTCTGATCAACGTTTTTCATGCCATCTCACGCTAGACATGGAGAAATAAGCATACCTCACGAATAAAACACCTTAACAAACAGTTGTTTTTCACAAAGTACTCCAAGATTTCGTATCCATTACTGTACTAGTTTGTGGGAAAGGTGTGAAAGTGTAATTCTTGTACGAATGTTTTTTTTGTCATAACAGAATTGAGCAAATATAACTTTATTTTATGTTTTGACCTTTCTATGTGATTTTTGCCTGTCTAATAGATGAAAGATGGACATTAATTCCTTGTAGGCAAGACAGTTTGATCTTCATAGGGGCAAAACTACTCATAGGGGTAAAACTTTAAATGGAAACAATATGAATACCAAAAGTAAAATAATACTTTAAATTATACTACTCATAGGTAGAAAAAGTTTAGAACGATATAAATACCAAATATAAAATAATACTTGAAATTATTGGACTTCCGTTTCATCACTTTCATGTCACTAAACAGTATAGAAGAATCTGTATGCTGGAACCTCTTTGAAAGATTGCACAAATTGGAATATTTACAAGGGTTTTAGTTTATCGTTGCTGTTCTGCTATCTTGAGCTGTTCTTCAAACCAAGCTTTCCAGTCTGAAATTTGTTCTTCGCCATTGGCCACCTAAATGAAATTCATTTATTTCAAAATAGACTACTTATGATTTAAGTTCCTTTTTTTGTTTTTTTTTTAAATTATTTTTTGAAGTAAAAAGGGAAAGCAAGTTTTTTGAATGACCTCAAAAATAAGTCCTTTATGCGGCACAGTGCCTAGTGCCTCCACACAGATCGTGGCTGCATCCTCTTTGCTTATCCTTCCTTTTTCTGCCACCCCCTAATAACACACAATAATTGCATATATATTTTTTATTTAAGTTTTTTATATGACACTACATGTTCATATAGCATTCTCTTACAACTATGTGAGCATGTAACAATTTATTATTATTTAACTGGGCGAGGTAACTGTTGTAATTAAAAATTAACTTTAATACGAAATCTCCCAGTTTGAATTGCCTAACATTTTGCTATAAATGACTTGCAATTGTCATGCTCTTGCAAAGTTTATACCGAGATCACTTTACATTGTTACTTTTCTAAACAACAATGAAATTGAAAATAAAAAAAGAATCCAGTACCTCTTCAAAGCTAAAACCTTGTTGACCACCAGGCGTACTCTGCAAAGAACCTGTGCGTATGATTGTATACGAAATTCCAGATGAGATAACAAGTTCCTCATCTCTCTCTGCAATTTTTTTCAAGTTCCCATTTATTATAGCTTGAAGCCCAGTGCTACCTCTATACACCGCCAGCTGCACCCTTGATAACATAAATAAACACTCATGCAACTATGCAATATTGACCTTTAAGCTTAAAAAAGAATGCAAGTAATATCTAAATATTTGCTGCCTTTCTTTTAAAAGGGAAAATAACACGAGAAAAGAAAAACCTGTGATAGCATAACAATGTGCTCTATACCCCTAAAATCCTTTACTTTAGAGAGGAAGCCATCCTATTAATAATAAACTTTATCAGTAATTAAAAAAAATTGAAAGCAAGTAACATGTATAAACCTATATGAGAAGGACCAACTGTAAAAACCACAAGGATTGGATCACTAGTGCGGAATAACGGGACTAGTTTGTTGCAACCCCAACAGTTTCAAGAATTCACATCCCTGAGATATCTCAAACTTTGAGTTGACATGTGGAAAGTCGGGACCGTTCAAATCCTGTCTGCACTAATCTCAAAGCACAATAATACTGCCCCCCCTGCATTTGGAATAAGCACCCAAAAAAATTGGTCCGGCTTTAGATAAACTGAAAATTTGAGATATCTCAGAGGATACGGAATCACATTTCAATAGTCCATACCCAAGTACTGGAATTTTCTGAATGATACAGTCTTTCTTTTGCATGGACATGATGGTTTATAAAGTCAGAACTAAAACTAGTTACGCAAATTCACAGCTTCCATACCCAAGAGTATCTAGAATGATAATTTACACGAAATTTTGGTGATTTTGACTTAAACTTTGGTTTCACTGCAACCACAAGGGTGGATGCTTTTGGAGAATTTTGTTTTTGTTAGCATTTGATTCTTCTAGTTTATACAAAATTTGGCCATCCCAATTGTTAGTACATTGACAAAATAAACCAAATTTCTGATGCATTTTAGTCGAGTACAGAAATAAAATGGAAATGCGGTATTGAAATTCCTTGATGACAATGATGAAGTATGTCATAAAACACTATATGAGCAGGTAATGTCACCTACATGTTCAGTGCAAATTATGGAGCGTACACCTCTTAAAGCTTTCTTGAGAAAGGAACTTTCATTTGTATCTCCAGCCACAGGCTACAAGAACAAAAGATGATAACTAAAAGGAAAGATTAATGCATATGTTAGGCTTTCAGTTTGCTACTTTTGAGGTGAAACTAATTATCTTGGACTAATAAAATAGAATAAATCAAAATTCTTGTGTCCTTACCTCAACATAAGTACCAAAAGCTTCGACAGCTGCTCTTTTGTCCTTAACCAGTGCTTTTATTCTGGAGCGTTTAACTATCAGTGAAAGTATTACCATCTGGAAAAAATACATGTACCAGTTATTCCCAGATCATACAGTTTTAGTCTAGAGTACTGCAATCATATCACTTTAGTGCTTTTTTTTTTGCCTTTTTCCTTTCTGCAGGGATTAACTCTGTTTTAAATTTTTTTTCTCAATACCACAAAGCAAGCTTTGTCACGAAATCAGTTAAATTTTGAAATTCATAAATGAAAAGGGGTCATGAATTACTCACCTGCCCCATTTCACTTTCCCCATCAGTCAACAGGACAGCATCCCGTATATCTTCAACATCTTTGTTCAATCCAAATTATTTCAAACAAAAGGACCAATCTTAATAATCATGCAAAATTTGGTAATGAACTTAATTTTATCTAGCATGCAAGTAGTACCTGAAGAATCAACCTCTTGAGTTTCTTTAGCACCTCCATCTTTTGGCAACAGATCTGGTGCTCCATACCACTTTCTCAATTTTGGTCCACCTTACGGAATAAGTTTGTGCATTAGTCTATATTTGCAGTTCTACTTTCGAAATTGATTATCAATTCAGAATTTTGATCAGCTAAACTTTCGTAATTACAAGAATTTTCTATTTTGTTCAGTAAGTTAGCCATGACTTGGTAAAAAGATCCAAAACTACAGGAAGCATCTCGGTCACAAAATATGCATGTTAAGTTAATGATTGGGAGGAGTGTTTTAAATATAAATGTCCAAAAGGTTGAATTTGTTAAGGTCTCCAGTTTTATGCGACTTATCTCCGCTACTTTCTTAATGATCAAACTTTGTTTCTCTATCCCACAATAAAGCATATGAAAACTAATATCTGGTAAATTTATATGGGTTGTCATGCCATTCTCTGTTCATCTAAGTGTTCTAAAAATTCTATAACTAGTAGCAAAAAGTTCATAACTTAATTCACTTAGAAGATAACCTTGACAAATAGGAAGCATCTCGGTCACAAAATATGCATGTTAAGTTGATGATTGGGAGGAGTGTTTTAAATATAAATGTCCAAAAGGTTGAATTTGTTAAGGTTTCCAGTTTTATGCGACTTATCTCCACTACTTTCTTAATGATCACACTTTGTTTCTCTATCTCACACTAAAGCATGTGAAAACTAATATCTGGTAAATTTATATGGGTTGTCAGGCCATTCTCTGTTCATCTATGTGTTCTAAAAATTCTATAACTAGTAGCAAAAATGACATAACTTAATTTACTTAGAAGATTACCTTGAAAAATATAATAATTACACAAAAATATTAAGTTTGCTCTGAACTGAAATTACACAAGATGGAATCATGTTTCTGCATACTATTGGCCCATACTTGACAATTTATCTGGTGCGATCACTGCTTCTCCATGATTTACACATAAATTGTTCATTTTAACCCTCTTTTATATACCAGAAACTGTGATCTAAAGCTATTAAAGAATGCCGTCATGTATGGTTACCCAGTTTCAACCATTTTTCATTGTTTAAATAGTACAGTAATCCAATTGTTTTCCATCCAAATGAATTGCTTTCTCAGCATTCTATTTAAGCATATTCGTTGTTGGGTATCTATTCAAAGTAGTACACTAGTATCGCAGATTAAACTATTACCTTCTATATAGTCGAGAATACGGTCAGTGAAACTCGTGTTATCTTCATTGTTAGCTTGACAGCGCGTGAATGGCCTCCTTGTGGGGATAAAGGAAAGAGAGGCATGAGGCGCTTCGATGCCAGATAACAATTTCAGACATTGAAGCTCTCTGCGCGAAGGAAGAGAAGGAGATGGTGACGATGAGGTTAGCTGAATCAACATTTCATAAAAGAAAATCAAGAGAAAATCGTGGCCTTGGTTGCTGTCTCAAGCAATGGAGGGAGTTGAAAGGAATGGAAAAAATGAAATTGCGAGAGCCGAGAGATTTTCCAAAGGAATAGATAAGGGGTGCTTTCAGCAATGGATAGGATGTATACCTTGGCCCAATTAAATTATATGGGCCTACTTTAATTAGACCTAAATGGCCCAGCGAGGCCCATTATAAACCCCTTAACCAGACCTTGGTATTATAAATATGTAAAATCGCATGTGATCTAGACATGAAAGTCTCTCTTCTTGTTGGCGGCGCTTAGGGTTTTAACAAAGTGAGGGATCAGATTTCCCAAGGTATCTATCTCTTTTTACGCTCCCCCCCCTTCTGTCTATCGGGATCGCATTAGGTTTCGTGCGGTTTAGTTGGGATTTTGTTTTCCTCGCCATTCTTCTCTTTAAAAGTTACAAGTTTCTATCACATTTTTGTCTTTTTGAAGCAGTTGTGTGCCCTAAGTGAGGAATCTAATTGAAGGCTATGGAAATCCGTTTCCAAGTGAAGCTTTTCAATATTTTGTCATAGTTACTCTGATAGGGCTAACGTTGTTAATTAAATCTTCGTTTTTTTTACCTTTTTTCTTGTGGTATGTCTGGTTTGTAAAACTTAGCCTTAAATTTGAATTTTTACAGGATGCTTGCATCATTTTAAAAACCAAATTGTTAGTTTTTCATTATTTAATTGCTTAATGCCACTTCATAGAAAGCCTCACACCTTTTGTTACGATACCTAATTTGTTTAAATAATTTAGGGTTTAAGGGATCAAATATAGTTCCCGTCATCTACACAGCAGCTTGGTGTTTGTATCAATCTGTGTCTGATGATGACTAAATTGCCCATATCCCGTCATGAAACGAGCTGTGGAACTTTAATTTATGTGTCCCCTGCTTGTTTTATTGAAGGGACATTAAACAAAGTACAAGTGAATAAATATATGCATGGCAAAATCGTTTTTACATCACCTTCACAATCAGTACTTTAGCTAGTCTGTCTTATTAGGTAAAGTTACTTTCTAAGAAATTAGTTGTTTACTATTATTCAATTAAGTGTGTTGTTTTATTCGGTCATCATTAAAGCAAATAGGTCAAATAAATACTGACTTTGTGTCGGAAGATGACTAAATTGTAAATCTTTGACAAGCAAGCAGGTGGTACATATTGTTGTTACCAGTGTTGCTGTGTTAAAGGGACATTTGAATATAAGAGCGAGCAGAGCATTATATGCTTGAAAGAATGTTGGTTGAATTGCTTGCGCTAACAGTACTTTGATGCTCTATTGTCTTATTAGGTTAAAATATTTCTTATAAATTAAGTGATTTTTCAATAAGATTATATTTTATTATATCATGTGTAAAGCAATTAATTTAAATTAATACCTACTTCCATGAAAGGTGACTATCGATTTCATGCCGTTTAAACTGGCATGAAATCGAAAATGGTATTTCCATGTTTCGAACTGCATATTAACAGTGGTTGTTGAATCCTTCCTGTAAACTTTTTTTGGGCTAATTGATTTATTGTATTTAAGCTATATTCGTGGTCCTTGGTGGTTAATTAGCCAGTCACATGATGCAGCTATGTCGCTGTGGGTACCCTGTGAATGGTCAGTAAACTCACCTAAATTTTATGAATCGATGCATCTTTTTAAGGAAATTATATTATTTATTTTTCTTGACTAATGCATCGACTTAAAATTTTCAAATAGAAGTTGTGTGTTATCTATAGTGTAATGCTTTCAATGTTCCTGATGCTTCTTGCCCTGTAATTCCATGATAAAACTTGTATGATATTTATAGTGCTGCTTTTAATCTTTTGTATGTTTTAGTGAGAATGACGATAAAATGATTATGATCATATTGAAAGATCTGTTTGATACAGATGGTGCTTGTTTTTAGGGATTTATCTGACTCCTTGATTTTTAATTTTTTATCTTTTCATTTGATTATATTTGTGGGTTGGAGAAATGATGATGTATAATCCATAGAATGCTACTGATGTGTGATGAGCAAACATATACATGCACTACCATCTGATCTCCATAAATTTTTGTTTAATCTGCTACATATTTCTATGCTTTTGCTAAATGTTCTTTAATTTACTGTCAAAATCAGCAGGAATTGTGTGTATCGGTGTTATGCTAATTATGCATTTCGAGCCGAAAGATTTTCCTGCCAAACAAAAGTTTGTAGAGAATGGGCAGTTGGATAATGCAATTTCTAATGCTTATTTCAACAATCATTTTCCTCACATTTGGAAGGTCATTACCTATGGATTCAAATCTGCTTCTTTTCTTTGAGAAAAATAGAACCCTCCTTTTAAAGAGAAAAAGAGAAGGAGAGAGAGAGAGATGGACAGAGAGGGGGTCCTCTTTTTCTTCTGGAAAAGGAGCAAAATTGAATCCATTCCCTTACCCTCCCTTTGTATAGTTGTATGACTTTGTTTTATTGGTAGGCCTTGTGTCAGCATTTGGTGTAGTGAAGGTTTTCAATTTTATTTGTGTCCATTACTATTTCCAGCAATTCAAAATCCTGTGATAGGGGTTTCCTGTGATCATATCTTTAGAACTGCACTTTTGGATAGAAATGACAACTTTTAGCCCTTCTTGTGCCTCACCCTTCTTGATTTTGTTGGCATCTCTTGTTTTTGTTCATTCCTGCTTTTTTTTTTCTGAGTGGAGAAATGATGAAAGTATAATCCATAGAATTATACTGATGAGTGATGAGTAAATATGTTCATTCCTGCTTTTTTTTTGCCTTTGCTAGTCATAAATGGGGGTAGTTTTATGTTTTTAACTAGTTCTAAACAGAAGCAGGAATTGTGTGTATCGGTGTTATGCTGTTTGTGCATTTCATGCTGAAAGATTTTCCTGCCAAAAAGGAAGTGGCAAATGGGCAGTTGGTTTATGCGTTTTGAGTGCTTTTTCCAACAATCATTTTCCTCACATTTGTTTTCTAATCAAAAGTACATTGTTTCTGTATTCTTTATGCTCTATTAGCAGTTCTAATTTGATCAGAATCTTATTAAGTAAACACTGTTAGTGATGAAAGTATTTATTCTGACCATTTTTGCAGTGTACTCTGTTTTGTTTGTGAATCCTATTTTGTGTTTTTATTTTTCGGTTGCCCTAGTGTTTGGGCATTGAAAAAATCTGTTTGTTTTTGGTTTTCATGTGTTTTAAATTTTTATGGAACTTTTTGGATAGTTGTCATAATTCTTATTTTTTAATTTCTTTTTAGATTATTTATAGTTTTTATTATTTCTCATAAAAAGATCAAGGGTTCGTAGTTTTGGAAGGTTGTAATGTCATTTGTTCGGACGAGCTATTTCAATTGACTACTGCTTGGTAGATGGGTCTGTATTTCTAGCTTTGCGGACTGTGATATTTGTGTTAGTCCTGTACGCCTGTGTAACATTAATATATGAATGGAAGTGTTGGGAAATGGGGATTATACTGTGTTCATCTCATTAGATTGCTTTGTTATTTTGTGTTTTAATAAAATCTGGTAAGTTGATGGAATAAGTTCACATTACTATCATGAGAATGGAGTAGGTCCGACGCCCATCGGACCTACTTTTAGGTTCAACGAGCATGATGACAGTCCGATCTAATTTAAGATTTGTTCGCATGAAAATTGAAACAGACGTGTGAAGTTTAAAGCGTTCTGCAGGAATTGTAAAGAAAATAAACGGTGATTAAATCCATCGAACCAGAGTAGGTCCGATAGAGTAGGTCCGATGGGTAATCCCTTCACGCGTAAGCAGTCAAAGAACACATAAAGCACTTCACCTCTCTAGGTGTATAATATTTACTCTATACTTCACCTTTCTTAACTTGAACTCTTTCAGACGGAACATAATCAGTATTTTATGCTCTACATACAGAAATTATTAGAGCTTTTTATCTAGTGAGAAAAGATAAGGTTGTGTGAATGGTTGTGGCTTTCAAACAAGGATGAGGTCATTTATAAACAGTAAAGTTGACAAGTTGAGTTAGACTTCTACCTTTTTATATAAAAAAAATACAAAAAATATTAAAAATTTGATACAAACTATGTCTCTTTCAGAACCGAGAATTTTATTAATATCCAAAGTTTAATAGAAATTAATATTTATGTTCAGAATTTTGAGTTTTTGTCAAAAATGTCTAAGATAATGAAGAGCAAGATAATGAAATCTAACACTGAAAATTCAAATTTTTTGTTAGATTACTTCTTTTGATTTATAATTAGTATATTTATACTAAAATATACTAAATTATTTGAAATTATGTTTAATTACACTATATTACAATAAATTATGTTGAATTACACTAAATTAAATTACAATAACTTCGCTAATTATGCTGAAATACGGTAAATTACGCTAAAGTATACTGATTTTGTGCCATCTTTCATTAATCATAAAAAATAGTAAAAAATTTGAAAAATAGTAAAAATTAGTATTCTACAAGTTCATTATGTAACTAATTTACTGAGCTACTTAGATTGAATAATAGAAATGAAAATCTTAATCGAAAACTTCAACTCAAGTTTTGAGGCTCTTCCTTTTGTTTGGCAATTCTGAATTTCGAAAAACGACGTAGTGGTCATGGACGCATGAGTATTTTCGCAAGCTTTCCGAAAAGTGGTCATTTACTGAAATCGGACACTCGAGCGCCGTTTTATGACCGTTTGAAGTTTCATCGTTGTTTTTAGCCTTTTCAGTGAAGATATAGTCCCTATTCATACGTAATTTAGCGTAATTTACCGTATTTTAGCGTAATTTAACTTAATATAATGTAATTTAACTTAATATAGTGTAATTCAACATAATTTCAAGTAATTTAGCAAATTTTAGTATAAATATGCTAATTATAAATCAAAAGAAGTAATCTAACAAATAATTTAAACAAAAAATTCAAATTTTCGGTATTAGATTTCATTATATTGCTCTTCATAGTGTCTAAAAAAAAAATGACCGGCTTATGGGGAGAGTAAACCGGCCATAAAATGACCGGCTTGGGCATTTTTGGCGAAAACCCAGAATTCTAGACATAAATATTAATTTCTATTAAACTTTGGATATTTAAAAATGTCGGCTTTCAGAGTTAAGATATTGTTATGAAGAAAAAAATGAACTTTTTATTGGCGTAAAGAAATTTTCCTGTTGTAATCAGATGAAATGATCTCCGCAATCTTGGAATTCACATCCTCTAAGATACATGAAAATTTAAGTTGATTTTTTATAAATCTAAACCATTTAAATTCTTAAAGCACGAATCTTAAAACAATCCATTTTCAATAATTACCGCCCTGTACATTACGAAAAATACATGTTTCAAATTGAATATGGACCAGTTTTGACTCGAGAGGATACGGACTCCCAATCTTGGTGAATTCTATGGTTCATGCTGCAGGTATGCAGAGCAACAATGGCAGGTTATAATGAAGAATAAAAGTAAATAACAAGAAATTACATCAGATATTTAAATAAAGCTTTCAAATCATCAATCAAACATTTTTTATTAACTGCGATAAACTCTACAATTACTACCTTTTCAAATAACATTTGAAATCAAGTCAGCTGAAATTTACTTATAAACATGCCAAGTACTCTTCGGAATTTTAAGTTAATTAGCTTGATAATTACAAAAGAATCAACCTCTGCAACCATTTCAATGGAATCTTCTTTTTGCTTTTTCATACCTGTGCAATTTTAATACAATAATTTATTAGAGTTATTAACATCGATCAGATCCCTGGATTTACATCTATAATAAACAGAAATATCTTACTTGACAGCCAGCTCCTCAGGATGAATAGCAACATCAACTTTGACATCCTGTTATCATTATAATTTCAGTTTAAAGTCACGTTTAGATAACAAAAAAAAAAAATCTGATCTGATGATAACAACAAAATAGTGTACCAGTAATCAGTGAAAGATCATTAATTTCACATCATTGATAATTTAGCAAACTTGGAGTAGTCCCGCAAGAAAGATACCCATTTCCAATTTCATTCAGGCCGAATGTTTGGCAGCAGCCAAGACATCTCGTGGTAACAAAATTATATTGTCGTGATGTAAATCAAGATTTGGCCTCCAGTTCATAATTTGTCAAGCAATCTTTCATAATTTGCTCTTTTTTATATATAAATCACTTGATGAAGTGCAAAAAATGCACCAAACCACATATAGACATGACATAATACATGTATCATATGGATCATACCTATAGGTATCATTGAATTTGAATTTTATTCTTGATGATTGTCAAAATAAATGTTTATCAAATCTCAATCCACTGTCGGTACGAGAGAAGCTGGCCTCGGAACTGAAGCAGGTTACCATGGGTGACTGAGCTTGAAGCTGGAACACTGATGAGTGTACTGATTGCTGGGTGAGAATCTGCTGCGATCCGGGTACTGTGAACAGTACCCTGCAATTTCTGCTTTTTCAAATCCAGCTGTCGAATTGTTTCGAGATGCGTGCACAGACAAATCAGCTGTTTTGAGATACGTGCACTAAAAAGTTGGACGGTTGGATTTGAAAAGTAGGGATTGTTACTGTGCTCAATATTCGGATCGCAGCAGATCTCAATCCCCGATTGCTAACTCACATGGAAAGCTGTGAGCCCGTGGCCATTGCGTATAATCAGTGAGCACAGTATTTAAAAGTAAGGACAAAACCGTCCTTTTCATATTCTATATTATAAATTTTTATTTTTAATTGATTCATTTAAAAATTGAGATATTTATAATATAAGTGAGTTTAGATAGAGAAATAGCTAATTTTGAAATTTTGAAAAGGAAATATCTTAATCAAGAAGTTATGATGGGTATGTATATGCATTTCTCTTTTTTAAAACTATGACAGCATAACTTTATACAATAGACAACATGATTAATTTATTTAACCCGCAGACAGACAGGTCCATGGGTTCCAATACAACAACAATTCAGATAATTTTAACATAACACAATTCCACCTCCACTTGCAACCTGTGTAGTACAGGACTACCACGGCATGCAACTCACTTTGTCAAATCCACAGGGGACAAACTCCCTTAATTATCGACATAACACAATCCTAATCAAATTGAAAGAGCTCAGGCATGTGCGCATTGGTGAGCTTGGAGCGGCGATTGAACTTCTCGCTGCGCTTCTTGGGCTTGGCCTTGGGGATTGGCCCGTGCATCAGTGCTGCAGCCCGCCTCTCAGCCGTCTTGGTGGCAGGTTTCATGCCCATCTTCAGCAGCTCCTTCTCCAGGTCGACAAAATCACGCGGCAGGTCGGTGCTTTTATAGACCTGCTTGAGATCGTCATCAGTCTTGAGCAATGCCTTTGGATCGTTGGGGTACACGATGTCCTCTTGTGAATCCATGTTGGACAGAAGCCAGACAAGGTTTTCGGCCTTCAGAGCCTACATGTGGGGAGTTTCATAAAATGAATTGACTTAAAGCGATGTTGATAGATCCATCATATTCATGGTGGTGTTGGTAACATAACAGAAGATATGATATGTTGTAAGGTTGCTAGCATTTTTGTTAGTGTCTGAAATGCAGGCCTATGCATATTGCAGTCTGAGTTTGGTTTATTCAACCTTCAGTGATATTAGCGGATCATGCAGGCCATTAAGATGATATTAAAAATTTGCGCGAGTGAAAAGAAGCATTTCCAATACTGGCATAGGATGCCCAACCATTCTTTCAAGTTATTGTCAACCAGCCAAGATCCCCCAAAAAAAAATAAACTGTTCAAAAGTATCAAAATTTTGACCGTCACTTGCTAAAGTATCGGGTGTATTAAAAAATGACTATCTAATTTGACATCCATGTTTCGTTGCAAGGATCAAAAGTAAACAGAATCAACAATAATAATAGTAGAAGTCCAAAAAAAAAAAATAAACAAGTTGATTTGAAGAAGAAACATAAACCAAATTAAAGGGAAACAGGACAAAACTAAAAATCCTTTCCAACAGGATTCTTATATACACTCATTTCTAGTTATACCAACATGGTAAGAAAACATAAAAGAGAAAAAGAAAAGAAAAGAAAAAACAAAAGAAAACCAAAAACATATTGAATTATTTGCCTATAACAGAACAGCTGGAAGAGTGACATGGAAAAAGTTTTATCTTTCTTAAAATGAGAATAATTTGGTCTATAAAGTTTTAACTTTTTCTAAGCCTAAACCCAACAGAACTAAGCTGTTTCAGTTGTTGTGATTATTTATAAATAAACAAATAAAAACTTGGAGAAAAGATAACAAATACCAGATGAACAAGATGCCATCAGCAAAGGTGATGAAGAAGTTCGTAATCAGAAAAGGCCAAAATAATGTACCCAACCAGTTGCTACGAGTTACAACATATAGACCAGGTACAACAAATCTTCATATAACATACCAATAAATCGTCCATCACAGATGTGTACGAATCCTTGACATCAACAACTGCAAGGCCTTCCACATTGCGCCTTATTAGACGAAGCAAGTCATCTTTTCCCTTCAGATCATGTTTGGACTACAAAACATATTCAATAACAAAAACAAATAAGTTAGATATAATTTAACTAAAAATTTCATGTCTAAACGAATCAGTTTTTAATACACTGCATGAAAGTTAGATACTTCTATTCAGTTTGTCTTCTTTTCCTTTATGGACTGTGTATCATTAAGGTTACCTTCGGCTTTTTATAGGGCCTGAAAACACATTGATGTGGAAATATGTAGTGCCTTGCAGCATTGTAAACCGTAATAACTGATAAAAATTCAAATCCTTTATAATCAGGACTTAGAGCTTGGTACTAGAAAGTTCCAAGAAATTATGTTGAACGAAACATAAACTTTTCCATAGAAAAGGAAGGTAAGAAATTACCTTATAAGAGAAGCGCTTTCCATCAAAAGATACCTTAAGATTATTTCTTAGGCTATCATAGATTTCATTGTTGTTGTCATGTATATCGACATAACATCCATTATAGATCTCCTCAGCAGTTAAAGCATCCCTCGTCTAAAAAAAAAGAAAAAGACTATTGTAAAATCCCTTGGCTAGATAAAGATTTTTGACACATATATTCTAGAACTCAATATATCATGTGACAAAATCTCAAAAATAAGAACTTCTGAGATCTTTATGTTTAAACTGGTCATATTCTCATAGAATGCATAGTTGATAATAAACCGCGCACAATATCGAGATCCCTGTTCTGTGTTACAATAATCTCTTTAGGGAATCAATCCCCAAATGTAGAAGTGCAAAGAAGAATGAAATGTCAATTTTTATCTCTCTTTATATCTTTTTCCTTAAAATTGGACAAAACCTATATAACACAACACAAAATTACTAATAGTTAACACATGTTACCTCGAAAAGTAGATCAATCACAAGCTTCATTCTCCTCCCATGAGAAGACTTTCGAATTGTGTTGATGTGCTGCAATCTTTCAGTGTCATTGGAGAATTTAATGGGAGTGACTGGTTTCGCTGTAACAGAAGATGAGGCTGCTGTGTGTGGCTTTTTCTGTGGTTGTTGTTGTTGTGGTGCTTTTGTATTGGATGATGAAGCAGTAGCACGAGAGATGCTTTTCAGGGTCGATTGGCATTTCTCTTGCTGTTGCTTGAATCTGCTCAGACTTTCTTGTAAAGATGCCATCTGCCAAAGAATGACATGCATGCAATTTATGAAAAACGATGGCTGTCATTTTCTTAATTTATATTAGTTTTGCTTTCTTTAAAAATCTGACAGTAACCTTCTCAACCATTAGATTCATTAGGAACACTATTAGTAATTGACTAAAGTCCTGACACCGTTAAGTGCTTATGTTAGTTGTTCTTGCTTAAAAAGCAGTATCATTTCAGATTAATAAAAAATAGCATTTCAAATCTGAAGCCACTGAGAGGAATTGATAACTACATTTAACTGAATTTTTCATTTCTATATGCTTTGTTCTTTCTCTGTTTAAGAGAACCAATCTCTTACTGTTTTTCTAATTGATGTGTTAACCATTGGATTAAAAACGTCGTATTTATGCCTAATTACTCATTTTTTCAGATAAGCAAAGAAGGGAAGCAGCCTAGCACCCAAAACTCTTGATATGAAACTTGACACAAATGGGTATTAAGGCCATGCATCTGAGATTGGTGTTTGCGTATTCATAACAACAACAAAGATAAAAAAATACAACCAACGCTTTTATGTAATAAAGCACAGCAGCTTTTAACATCACTATTATGAGACTGGTACTAATGTGTCATAATCACACATCTCAAAATTTAAAGATGCAATCCAACAATTAATGGTGATCTAAGTACCAATTGTTAATGTTGGATACAATCTACTAAAAATTGAACATAATTATCCTGTATTATAGCATATTCCAGACAGGTTTCTGTAATCATTTATCTTTAAAACTCTTGTACTAATTCAACATACTAGATAACTATTTTCAAAGTTGCATCTCACACTAGATATGACACTTCTTCACAATGAATAATTAGCATTGCCTAGTTGAATTTCGAGATCTGCAATTATGGAGTGTCAGTAATGGTAGATACCAACATCTCAATATTAAAATTAGAGTCTTAGGCATGCTCATTTGTTTAAGCAAACAGAAGCATATGCTAATTTGGGGAAAGGACATTTATGAAGAATGTTCACTATCACTTAATGAGGAACAGCTGGTCAATGAAATAAGAACAAAATGAATTACCTCCAAAAGTCTCTTTATAGATATTCTTTGGGAAAAAATATTTTGATAGAAATTCAGTCAATTTCTCATTAATGAAAGAAAAATCCGTTATCTGACCCTATTCCCCTCCCCTCATCCACAGCAAATCCCCAAACACTACCTATCGACCTCTTTCTTTCTTTACTATTCCCGCTAATCGCCTCCCAAATCCCAATTGTGCAAACTCCATAGTAAAATTAACAGTAGCAAATCTAACAGTAAAAGTTTTTCCACACGATTACTAAAACCTGAAATGGATCCACCAAAATACCTTAGGCATTTATTAAGCTAACCCTGACTTCAATTTTTTTCTAGCACATAAATCCTTAATTTCTAGTTCTTGGGAAAAGCACAATTTTCCGGAGTAGATAAGTGCAGAAAGTGGCGATCTACTATAAAAAAATTCTACTATTATCTTACCTTAGCTCAACAAACAAAAAGACACTGATGGAGAGAAGAGTGCGATTTGGCTGTCAAAAAGGAGACAAATAAATAACCCAGATCCTTTTGAATAAATCCCTGAAGAGATGAGAGCTCGCCGCAAGTGGAGTCGATTTGGTTGATTTCAGCGATGGCGTGCTCAGTCTCTCCCGAGAGGAGAAAAACAAAATGTATTTATTTTGCGGGTGTTCTCAATCAAAGTGGGATCGGGCTGGTGCGAGTGTTTTTTTTTTTTGTGTCATTCGGCTGGTGCGAGTCCCGAAATTTTTTTAGTTACCATTCCATTTTGAGAATTAAATCATCGACTAACAGTCCCCCCATTCAGTCCTCTAAACGTTCCCTAACGGTCAAAGTACAACTTTCAGTCCCCCATTCAACATACATTAATTCACATACAAAATAGAAAGGATTCATACCTAAGATATCAAGTATCATATATAATTCATTAAGTATTCATATCTAAGATATCAAGTATTTAAAAAAAAACTGGACACAATACCTACTCATCTTTTACACGTTTTTCAAGGTGATTTTTTTTTCTCCGTTCAATCTAACCAATTTTTGAGACGATCTATGAGGAATTTTGCAAATCTAAAACCACGAACGTGTTCTACACAATTTTATCTTTCAAATGAGATCTATGATGACATACTTTTACACGTTTTTCAAGGTATCAAATATTTAAATATGGAAAGTATTCATACAAAATGAAAAGTATTCATACCTAAGATATCAAATATTTATATATAATTCATCAAGTATTCATACTTAAGATATCAAGTATTTAAAGAAAAAAACTGGACTCAAATATGGAAAGTATTCATACCTAAGTTATCAAATATTCATATATAATTCATCAAGTATTCATACTTAAGATATCAAGTATTTGAAGAAAAAAACTGGACTCATCTTTTACACGTTTTTCAAGGTGGTTTAATGATTGACAAAGTTAGTTAGAATGGGGGGATGTTT
This sequence comes from Carex myosuroides, assembly GCA_028015225.1. NCBI lineage: Eukaryota > Viridiplantae > Streptophyta > Magnoliopsida > Poales > Cyperaceae > Carex > Carex myosuroides. The sequence continues at coordinate 3,992,924 of CM051486.1, read as the reverse complement.
AGGGGACTGGAGTGCGGGGGACAACATCTTTACTCTTAAATCAATACCACCCCTTTTCAATTTTTTTCATTCCAACTACCCACACGCGCTCTGAGCACACGCAGATACGCGGACTGGGGAGGCGCACCCCTTGGTGCGCGGACCAGAGAAGCGCACCCTTCGGTGCGCGAACAGGGGAGACGCACCCCTTGGTTTGCTGTATTATTTGTATATCAATGAAGTTTTGAACATTTTTTCATTCAGCAAGAAGGCAGACAAGGTATTTTAACAGTAAAGAGCAACTTGTGAGGTTTTTTAAAATTATTTAATAGTATTTTTAATTTACTGAAAATTTATTAATTATTAGATTTCTCCCTTAATTCAACCAAATATGATTGAAATTGCTTGTTATTTTGGTGGTGACATATTACAAGGGTCAAATTGTGCTTATTACAGTACCCAACTCTAGAAAATATTCAATATCGGTCCAGGTTTAGATTTCAGAGGTATAACTAGAGAAGTGTACCAGCAACTTGGTATTAACTCGAATTATTATGAACTGGTAATGTCCGCAATGATCAATATTGGCCAAAGCAACCAAACATGGTTCCAACAGCTCCCGGTACAAGACGATAATAGTTGGGGGTTGTATACCCAAATGACCATGAATATGACCTCTAGTTTCAAGTTCCTAGAGTTATATGTGGTTGCCAACCCCAGACAGAACACCAAACCTTTGTTGCAGTTGACCCAGGGTCGGGTCCTTGAGCATTCTGTGACGGGTCCTACTCGGGCCCTAACTTTAGCGGGTTCTAGTCTGTCCCCATCTGTAGGGGTGGTCCTAGTTGGACCCAATCTGACCGGGGCCGATCTCAGGTTCCATCCTCCAGCTCTAGCCATGCCCAATCTGATCGGGACCGATCTGAAACCCCGGAACCACTCAAAAGAGAGCAATATTTCTTTTAATATTTATAAACTCGGAAATGCTATCGGTTCGGACTGCAAGCGCACAATCCTAACGAGTAGTATATTCGAGGTCGATCCACAGGGAATATTGGTTCAATGCTTTGATCCATCGAATCACAATCTTTCAAAAGGATAGACGAAATCTGAAAATTGAGAGATATTATTTTGATCAATGTAAATTAGGAAGCAATTAAAAGTCATTAAAATAAAGATAGAGAAGAGAATTCCTAGGGTTTCGGCACACCATTGCCACTCAATCCGTCTTGACAATACATTCCTGTTGCGTCTGATTTTCTGTTGTTGTTTAATGAAAGATACCACATAGGTCACTGCGATTTATGTTACGCAAGAATGACAGATCTTTCACCGAGATTCTACATAGGACACTGCGATTTTCCTTACGCAAATGACTGATCTCTTAAATACCCCAAATTACTACACAGATCACTGCGATTTTCCTTACGCAAGTGATGGAATTTGGTACGCGTTTTGTTGGTCTGGTTTATGGTTTCCCCGCTAAGGTTTTCTTCACATAAACCTAATAGATATCAACGAGGCTAATTCATACAAATAATTTCTCTTACCATTAAAGTACTGTCACTACCCTAACGGACTCAAACTAGATCATTGAAGTTAGATGAAGAGATAGTAAATCACAAAAGCATTTTGTTTCAACAACAAGAAATCATAATCAACAGAAATATATATATCAAAACATCAAGAGTAACAAGGTTTACTGCCTAGCCCTAAGAAAATGAACTTAGCCGCGGAACGACATTGTTACAAGTACTCATCTCTTCTCACTTTAATCAAATCTAACCCTAATTACAAAGATAAGTTATTCTTCTACCCAGGGGCCTTATATAGGAGTGGAGGGACGTCTGGAGGTTGAGTAGGGGCTAAGAAATTGATCTGGAAACAGCTGTCGGCAGTTATTCCCTAAGAGGCGCCTTCGGTTACGGACCGTATTGGGCAATATGGTCTGTATTAGGACCTTGACAGTTAGGGTTTAATGCTTCCAGCGCTATCTTCTGGTCTGTGCTAGGCCTGGTCCGTATTAGGCAATACAAACCGTAACAGAGACTTAGTCGATAAGCGTCGCTGATCCGATTGACTCGATTCTAGCTCCAATTGGTGTAAAATAGTCCCAAAACTTGTTTTCTGTAATAAAACACAAAGAAGGGTGACAGTAGCCTTTTGCTCTAATTAATTAAACATAAGTGTGAGAAAATATGCAAAACCTAAGCCAAAACCCTACGTAAATCATCATTATTTTGACTCTGATCAAAGAGGATCCTGAAGAACGTGAGGCAGAGGAAAATTAGGATGCTAGTGACGACAGTGAGGGGGCACTTGATCCTAGTGATGGGGATTCTGGTCGTCCTGTGCTTAGTAGGCGGAAGTGGCCGATATTGGGTCATGGAGAAAGACACCCGTTCGAGGAATTTCATGACACATCGGGGTTTAAAGAGGCTGACAGCTCCTTTTTTGCAGGTTATGAGGTTCGTTTGTTAATTTATATTTCTATTTTAATTTACTTTTAAAATTTATAAATTTAATTTTTTTTTATTTTGAATTAGGTTGGAGAAGGACATGAATTGTCTGAGGGGATGACGTATGACAACAAGGATCAAATGAAAGATACAATTCACCACTGGCACATAAAGGAAAATATCGAGATCAAACAGACATACAGTGACACAGGAAGGATGATGTATAAGTGCAAGAGCAACCGGTGTAAGTGGGGGTTGGTTGTGAGGGCTATAGGCTTTGGAAATTCCATGGGCTATCACGAAGACTAATTCAAAGCACACATGTCACGTTGAGGCATCCGGGTTAGATCATGCGCAGTTGACGTCTGCTATAGTCACCAACTGCATAAAAATGTCTTTGGAAAAAAAAATTCAGAGCTATTAGAGACCTGGTTGCTGAAAGGTACGAGGGCATTGTTCCAAAGTACAACAAATTGTGGCGTGGTAGAGAGTTAGCGATTGCCCAGGCATTTGGTAGTTGGGAGGGGTCTTACACGCTGATTGTTCCTTTATTGGAGGCAATCAAAAGGGAAAATCTGGGAATCCAATATAAAATTGTTTCAAAGCCAACCGATAAGCCAGGGTGTTCATACAAGATGATCTGGGTTGGTCCGAGTAGAACGAGGAGTGTGCTCACCGGTACTGCTCTCAACATGTGTTTGAGAATTTTGGAAAGCACAATCAGGATAAAGTTCAAAAAATTTCAAGATCATGGTTAAAAGGAAGAAAACAATAAGATTACAAAAAGGCCTTGATGTAATCGGAAGGCGAAATCCTGATTGGTTGACATACTTGGATACATGTGGCAAGTATAATGAAAATGATGAAAGAGAACCGGCTAAGCCATGGAACGTGTATCAAGCTATGGACAACGGGGCTTGTTGGACCATAATGACTAGCAATGGTTCTGAATCGCTCAACAATATCTTCAAAACTTCTCGCAGGTTTGTAATTTATAATTCTCATAGGTTATATTTATTGAAATATTTAGGTTTCCTTTATTTAATTGTAAATTTTAATTCTCGTAGGTTACCAATTGCTATAATTATTAAGGAGACGTTCTACAAGTGTGTCACATGATTCGTTGAAAGAAGCGAGAAGGTCGTGCAATGCCAATTAGAGGGTCAGCTTTTATCCACTCGAGTGCACGCAAAGCTGACGAAGCACATCGAGAAGACTAAGAAAATAAGCGCGATTGCATTCAACAAAGCTGGAGAATTTATGGTGACCTCACATGGTGAGAAAATCTCATTTGACATAGAGAGAGGCAAATGGGTGTACATGTCTCAAGACTGCAGGTACAAGGTCATTGTGAAGAACGACCATGATGTGGAATGCGCGTGCCAAAAACCTCAGCTAACCGGAATACCATATGTTCATGTGATGGGGGTGTGTTGTCTAAGGTACAAGTATCTACTCATAATTTCTTAATCATTACTATAATTGATGATGACGTTACTTACAAATGTGTGAAAAATATAGGAACTTCGATCCAAATGCCTTCGTAAATTACTACTACAATATTCAAACACTCATCGACACATGGAGTAGTGAATTTCACGTGTATGACAATCAAAGTGAATGGCCGGCACACGAAGGAGCGATCTTAGTTCTAGAGGATCGGTTAATGAAGTTGGGTAGAAGACGACACAACCGGATCCAAATGTGGATGGACATACTGGAAGGAAGAAAAAAGGGTCACAAGACCAACAAAGCAACCCTCGAAAAGAATGCGAGAAAGAGAAGGGATGCTAGGAACCGTACTCAATAAGGTAAATTGTTTTTGGTAACATAGGTGGTAGACTTTATGTTTCATCATTCAAGAGGTGGTAGAATTTATTAATTATGTTGTAATAGACTTTATGTTGTATTGTAGTAGGATTTATTAATTATGTTGTAGTAGACTTTATATTGTGTTGTAGTAGAATTTATTTGTTGTGAATTTATTTGTGCTATTTATGTTTTGGTGAGCAAATGTATTTGTGCTATTTATTTTGCTAGCGTATTTTATTGGAATGATACGATAGATAATAAAAGGAGAAGATACGCTAAAAGTAGAATAAAAACAAAATATCAAAATATAAGTTCCTAATATCCAAATAATATCATAAAAGTTGAACATACGTAATAAAAGTCTGTCACAACATTAGAACTAAATAACAGTCCGGAAGACCTAACAACTAACAAAATAACAAGTAAAAAATGGTGCTCTATTTGCACGGTGGTGTGTACAATACCCTATATTTCCTAATTCTCTTACCCCGCCCCTCCATCTGCTCCAATTGCGCCAGCGGTGTATACTCTCATGATGACTGTGGTGGGGCGTCCTCTGGGATCTCCCCAAAAAGTGTCTCCTCAGATAGGCCCTGATGTGCTCCAAGGCTGAAAACAGCCTCATGTGTATCATCTAAAGTGTACACAGGTCAATATGGGCCATCCTGCTGGATAACTGGTGCGTTGTACTGTGGGAGTGGCTCCTCCTGTGTGTAAAATGTAGGAGAGGAGTAATCCTGAGTGTAGGCACCGTACTGAGAACCGCCCAAGTCAAACTCAAAGGGTGGATGTGGCGTGGGCTCCTCATCATGTTCCTGCGGTATAACTCCCTAAAATAAATGGATAATTATGTTTCACAAATCGAATTCATTGTACGACAGACCGATTTCTTTGGTACCACTTGTTGACGCCATACTAAAAGAAATTTTTTAAATGTTGTCAATTTTTTGCCAATATCAGTAATAAACGGGTAAATTCAAACAATACAAGCCAATTTGGTGCATTTCTAAAAAAATATGGTCTAAAATAAAACAAATAAGATAAATTTATAATTTACTAATTTTTTGACACCATCGGTAAAAAAATAATTTTAGATAAATTCAAACAATACAAGGTCAATATGGTGCATTTCTATTCAATTTTCTTGTAAAATACCACAAATATAGTACATTTATAATTGAGTAATGTTTGGACACCATCAGTAAAAAAATGTACAATTTTGGATAAATTCAAACAATACAAAGTCAATTTGGTGCATTTATATTCAATTTTGGTCTAAAATACCACAAATATGGTACATTTCTAATTGAGTAATTTTTAGACACTATCGGTAAAAAATGATACAATTTTGGATAATTTCAAAAATACAAGGCTAATTTGATACATTTCTAAAAAAAATTGATTTAAAATACTACAAAATATAGTTAATTTAAAATATTACCAATTTTGGACAATTTTCGAACTATTTAATACAATTCTGATTTATTTTGGACTATTTTGGACACCTATATACCAAACTAACTAATTTAAAAACAATAAAATAAAAAAAATAAGAAAAAGAGAATTTTTACCTTTTTACCGCTGTTGGTCCACTTCACCCCGTTTGAGCACCAAATTTGGTGCGCTAACCTATTTATAGCACCAAATTCTTGTTGCGCCTCTCTAGTCCGCGCACCAATTCAATTTGGTGTGCGGATTGAGGACGCGTGAGTGGTAGGAATGGAAAAAATTGAGGAGGAGTGGTATTGATTTAATTTTAATTTTATTAAGTGGTAACTAATAAAATTTCAGGTGCGAGTCGGATACTCGGATGGGAAGGAGATGGTACACGTGGCGGCATCTGATATGTTCTCCGATGGGGAAAAAAAGAAAAGACGGTCAGGATGCGCTCTAGAAGCTTCTTAGAAAGGCCGATAGGGCGATAGGTGCTTTGAGCCTCTGATTCGCTTCCCTCGAACTCACAGGTCGACGCCCTTCTTAAATCTAAATCCCTTCATTTTTAAATCGAACGGATATAATTGTAATAGCAGCGTTCTGCTTTGGAGTGGGAAAAGCAGCCGATAGTAATGTAGATTTGTTAATATATTTGCTCAAAAAAATTAGATAATGCTGTAAAGTATAAATGGTGAGTTGCGTAATAAAATTCTTTCTAAAAGAGCTTCATCAATATTGAACAGTCGGTAATAATTTTTTAAATTAAATTTAGATTCTCCAATTAAGACGAAAAATAATAAACGAGGGAATTCCCTATGATATATGATTGGCATCGAGATGCGAGCAATATATATATTAAAAAATCTTAAAACCTAGAACACATTTTATGTTTATAAGAAAGCATTTTGTTTTTCATACCAGACCCTGTACGCACATTTTATTATTTTTAGTCAACCAAATCGATGTCTTGTTATAAAATTTTGATGTAAAACTTCTTCTAAAAATTAAATTAAAATTGATCCTAACAAGATCACCCAAATCAGATCTTTTTCGATAGTGTTGGCACATACAACAACGTTGAAAAACAAGAGGAAAATGACATCAAATATGAACTGTTCGATGTTCGAATCGAATGGCTGATATAGCATTCTTTTCTCGCGCGATTAAAGCGACGCTGATTCTACGTGTTTTGAGACATGATTTGCTTTGGCAATCGAAAATTTGGGAAATGATGCAACTCACATATCGAACTCGTAAGAATGCTTTTTATACCCACCACACAATGGTAACAAGGATTCTGCAATGGAAACTAACAGTCGATAGTTTATTTTTCGAAAAAAGATAACAGTCAATAGTTTAACTGATCTGAGGTGTAAACAGAACTTAAAACATGAATGACAATGCCAATTGACGGCTCAGATCAGCTCACAACGGTTCACATTCCCGTCCTGAATGCTCTCCAGCTTGAAGGAGATATAATTTGTTTTGGAACTATGTATGGATAGCTTTAATACAAACTACGTAATTCATCAAAAGAACACTTCTAGCGAGTCCGTCTCCAATGTAGACGAACAAATTGAGTAAAGCACTAAAGCCCCAGCATTTCTCTTCAAACTGATGATGTACAACTAAAATTCCAAGGTTATTTTAAAATCTTCTGAGTGTAAATCCATAAACATACTAAAGATAAAATTGTGCTGCATGTCTCAACAGACTCAAAATTTTACATAGACAAAAATTTATAGATAAAATCTCAACCCTGACTAGAATGTCTAAAGTCTAAACATAAACAACGAGGTAAAATAAAATAGCTTAGAACACACTGAACTATAACTCTAAAAAACTAGGCCGCTATTATTGCTACAACTGAGACACCAGCCCACATGCAGATTCTTAAATTTACAGAAGCTGACCTTACCAGAAAGCAGAGATGGAGCACTGGATGTCCAGTCTCAAGCTATATCATGATGGGCGGGTCCGCTTGTTGGTGCTACAAGTGGGGCACTTGTACTGCTTGATGTGCTCAGCACGTGCCGGTGTGACCTTGACACACTTCCCATGGAACCACTTCTCACAAATGTCGCAACAGATCCAGAACTCATCAGAAGCATAGTGCTCACCACATGCGCCACAAAGAGTGTCGCCATGCTCTTCTTCTTCTTCTTCTTCTTCTTCTTCTTCTCCTTCTTCATCATCTTCTTCTTCTTCAACGCCTCGTTCTTCATCTAAGCCGCCTTGGTCTTCTTCTTCCTCCTCTTCCTTTTTTGTTTCCTTCTTTGGTGCCTTTGCAGGCCTTGGGTGAGAATTGTGCACCTTCTGTATCAGAACAATAAAAATTTGGAGCAAGCATGAATTAGACTGAGTGGCCTGATGAACACTGCCAAATCCTCGCACAAATTAAAAGAAGGTGCTATGTCCATAAAATGGTGCAACATGTTCAATACAAAAAAAATGGTAAACTCTATCATAAGAGATTTGTGTCGGGTTTAATTTGGTTGGGTGGGGGGCTATGTTAAGCAAAAAAAAATATATATGAAGAGAACTTAAAAATTCTACTTTCACATATTCTATGATCAACTTGGCAATTAGTATTAATTATTGATTACCAAATTACCCTTACTCTCATTTGGTCAATTAGAATACCATTCATGGCCTTTTATGGCCTTGACAAGGTCGAAACTATAAGTTTACAACTTAAATTAACGGTAACAATATCAACTTTTAGCATACTACAAGATTAAAAAATCACTAAAATACATTAATACAATTTCTAATACAATTAACGGTAACAATATCATTCCCTTATTGTGCTGGATTTTGGAGGCACCATCAGCTTATCTACGACAGCTGCTCCTGAAGGGAAGTATGACCATTTGGTATCTTGGAATGATTTTCAGTGTATCTTGCAAGTGAGGTCAATATATCAGTTTTCTTAACGGATGAATTTGCTATTTCATTGAAAATACTTCCTAGTTATTATTAAATATTTTACCCATTTTATTTCATTGAGTTGATTGATTTATTTTATATTTTATTCTAAATAAAAAAAATGTTGTTACCAAATTCATGTTTTAACTGAATCGGCATAACTTTATTTGAAAAACATAACTGGACTGGGTTTAACCCAACCTGCCAACTGGTCAAGAACAAATCCATCCAAAACAACAATTGGGACACACGTCAGATAGAGTCAAGAACAACAGGTCTGCATTTCACAGTAAAGGGCCTTGGTTATGCAGTAGATAATTGATCTTGTTCTCTGTAATGTCCAGTGAACAATTTGGGCCACTATGGACAGTAGTTTTTCCATTGAAACAAAAAATTATGGCACAGTGATCCGGCTGGAACCAACCGTTGACTGAACATGCCATATCCAAGATGGGCTGAACAGTCAAAATCAGCTCAGTAATTGCCGGTACTAGGTTTATCAAATCTAAAGCAATTGACCTCTTTGTTATGCTAACTATGGATTGCATGGTAAATAAGCTTAAAAGAAGATGAACAACAATCAAGGAGATTTGGAGCATATCCATGCAAAGCACACAACATCCGTTAATTATTTACCACAAAATATTCTCATCATGTGCTGTAAAAGTTAAAAATTCAAATTTTCCTTGTCAACATGCACTTCAGATGCTATAGAAGCTTTTCCAGAGTCATAAGAAACTACGTCGATTAAAAAATAGCACATCACTATACTTCTCAATAACATACCGGTTTTGAATTTGATCTTGATTTGCTGTTGCTATGGTTGGTAGGTTGCGACTTAACACCGGCCTTTCCACTGACAATTTCAAAAATTGAAGGAAGTTCATTTATCATGTTGAAAAGGCGCTTCCTGAAAATTCAAACAATTTATTTCATCAAAATCTAACAAATCCTAATTTGCAAAAAAATAAATAAATAACCAACTGGTAGGCCATGTGTTACACAATGTTCTGCCAGTCAGTACCATTCTCTCTACAACAAAAGTGCATGCCAATTAAAACTAAAACAAAAATCTAAGTTTCATTCGTCTAACAAATTTTCAAAAGAACCTCTATAAGCTGTATCATTGCTGAAACCAACTAATGCTACTAACATTTAAAACATGTGAGTTAAGTAGTCCTTGGTCACAACTGACAGGGAAAGAACCAGACTTTCTTTTAAAAACTGATTGTTAATAATTACCTATCAGTTCTGTCAAACCCAAACCTGGCACCAAAAAAATATGCAACAGAGAGCAACCACACGTCGCTATGTACCGCAACCATTCCCAGCCAATCCTTCTCTTGCATGCCATCTCTGGCAAAATTGATGCCTAGAGCCGGCTCTGGTAACTCAGGCGGTACCTCTTCAGCTGGCAAGTTCACTTCCCACTGCTCCGTTGGGAATCCATAAAGGCTTAGATTGTCTTTTTCTGCAATAAACACGTTAATTTAAATAAAATGCTAATCGGCCTAGAAAATCAAAAACCAACCTTTACTAACCTTCATTATAAACTGTATTCCAAAAATTGATTATGGTATTAGAGTATTGGTCGTACGAGACAATGGTACTTGACTAGTGCTCCTCAATATATTCTGTGCTCGTTATCAACTCTAATTGAGGTGTGACGCAACTATATATGTACAATATCATTATGAAGGCCAAAGTTTTTGCTTGTATTTTTCGACTGCATTCTCAGTTGCTGGTTGTGCTTTATTGTGGGTATATCAGGCAATCTTCTGAATAACTAATACGCGCAGGCTGGTACGTGCTTAGGAGATCGAATGTTCTTTTCATTTTCATGCTGTCCTTATGGAAAATTCAGTTCTAAAACGACACATTGCATGGATTAACTTCAGAATTAAATATGATGCATATACAAATACAATTTTTCAGGAAAAGAAGCATCGCTCAAAGAAAAATCTTTCCCCAAAAGACATGCTGGACCAATAGAACAAAACTGAAAACGACGTATAGAAATTTATTAATCAAGCAAAGGAGAAAGTTTACCAGGGTCACATGCCCGGTAGAATTCCTCTACATCTGCACAAACAAAACAAAACAAAAATTACTAATTCAAGGGAAGGAGACGTCATTCTTCCAAATAAAGGAAAACACAGCAGAATTGGCGCTTTATCAAGACAGAATCCAGCTAAAGAAGAAGAGGTAGATTATACCAGTGGTAAGTGCTCGAATAATTCCAGCTCGTCGTCCTTTAAAATCTCGAAATACCTCCTCGACTGTGCGTGGATTGTACGCTCCCCCGTCCATTCCAAGCGAGACAAGGAAACCAAACGGATAGGCCACAGAAGATCTGAAAGGTGGTTTTCAAAATACTGAAAGGAGAGCGAGATAGGCGAGTGAGAGTATTGAAAGGAGGGGGAGGGAAGGACGCGACAACAATTATTTGTGCAGTATTGAGAAATGTTGCTTACGAGTGCTTAGAAATGTAGTATTTTGTTTCGCTGTAGATAGTCCAGAGACTTCAATAATTATTTAATTTATATTGTGGTCGAATGTACAATGTACAGATGAGGATGACAAGTTGACACCGCACTGGAGAGGCGGATTTGAAAGGGACTGGGTTAAATGAATTAGAGGGAATTGCCACGAGTCCGGGTTAGGGTTCAAATTCTCTCCGATCTGTAATGTATTATGTATTAGGGTAAAGTAGATAAGAATAATATGTTTTTAATAATTTGTAGAGTAAGAATTTATCTGTATTTGATAATGAACACGAATTCTTATTTGGCAGCTTTATTTCGAGGATGGGTGTGTTTAGAGGGTGAGAATCTGCTGCGGTCCGGGTACTGTGAACAGTACCCTGCAATTCCTGCTTTTCAAAATCCAGCTGTCGAATTGTTTCGAGATGCGTGCACAGAAAAACCAGTTGTTTTGAGATGCGTGCACTAAAAAGTTGGACGGTTGGATTTGGAAAAGCAGGAATTGCAGGGTTACTGTGCTCAATATTCGGATCGCAGCATATCTCAATCCGTGTTTAGATGAAGTGATAATAGGTTATTTTTGAAGTTAGATTATTGAAATAGCTAATTTTATATTTGATTGAATTTGAATAGCTAGAATAGTGAATTCAAACTTTTTTTCTTATTAGAATTGACTATTCCTACAAATAGAGAATCCAAACTTTTTATTTAATCAAATAGTTTCTTTTCTTTTTTTACTAAAAAAAAATCACATAGTTTTTATTAGGATGGTGATAGATCATTTATGTAATATTTGATGCATATTCTAATTCTAGTAATTTATAGTTTTTAAATTATAAGAAAGAGAAATATATAAACTTATGATATATTATGCATGTGTCGTTGTGGTTCAAGGTGGTATAATTACTTGTTTAATTTGGATTAGGTTATGTAAACTATCATTTTAATATTAGTCATCTGTTAACATTAGCAGGTAGGAATACATTATAAATAAATCTCATATTGAACAAAAATAAGGTATGTTTGGACTAATTCTTAAAAGATATATGTATGAAAGTGTTTCTATTCGTTCCATATTGTATTTGTCGGCGTCTCTAAAAAATTATTGTATGGATATTGTATTTAATTAGTGGAAGTTTGTTTATGGATATATTATTCACGCATATCACGACATATGAAAACATATCATTGTAATGAGCACCATAAAGTCCTATAATACATATCATAATTAAGTTATTTTTTATAAAAATCCATTGCAAATTTACAATTTACATATATTTAGGAAAAATGAAATAAAATATATCCAAGCATCCAACATTTAGATTTGTTATTTTTATCAGAAAAAACAAATTAGCATCATTTAGAAAATGTTCGACGTTGGAATCACCAGAGGTAATTTCATTTGTTAGCAATATACAATAAGAAACAAATATTACACGAATATTATAAACTCACTAGAATTGTTTCATTTTGACCCTGTAATTGTAATTATATATTTATTCGTTATCATTGCACCGATGTCAAGATTTAATACAGTATGCGACCTCTAAAAAGAATTTTCCGACTATCACCTCCTCTTTAGAAGCATCAGTATATTTATATTGTACAATGATTGACTCTTTTTCAAAAATGAATTCTAAGTTATTCAACCTTTTCCACTTTGAGAAATGACCTGACAATTAAGATATCAAATACCAATGGGGAACAATTTGGACAACTTACGATTTGTGGTCCATCCTGTCAATGTTTTGAGTGGTTTGACCCAACTCATATTTCAAGAAAAAAACTTATTATAATCTTGACTTTGTAGAAAAAATGACATAAATATTTTTCTACTCGAAGAAATAAAATGATGAGATGTATTTTTATTGTTAGATATGATAAGTATTCCTCTTTTTGTACGATTTGAACTTTGTTGAAATCATCGTTAGAATGTTCAATCAGTTCATGATAATTGAAAATAAATAATTTTCAAATTGTATTCAGGCACATTCAAACAACGAAGAGTACGTTTTTTAGTTTCACATTTTTGTTAAACAAATTTTAAAGTAAACTATCAAAAAAAGTAATAAATCTATACAGGGAAATTGACAATTTTTTTTAGTCTCTGAGTGCTGAGCCCATTACTATTTTGAAGGCTGGGATAGACTTTGCTACCTGCTTAATAATTATCATGGGCTTTAATATTTTTCTTCTCAGGTCCATTTATCTCCAGTGGCCACCTAGGGTTTAATTTTCTTTTTTTGAAAGAGCTTGACAGGGGCTGTCAAGGTCACCTAGGGTTTAATTTTCACTCTGACCTACAGGAATTCATATCACTAGCAGTATATTTATGTTTAGATCCGAACCTTCCGATCAGAATCGGCAAGAATATTAAAGGAGCCCGTGCATTCCACTTCGAAATGTTAAAGGAGCCCGTCCGATCAGAATCGGCCTGGATTCTGATCGGACGGTCCGCATCTGAACAGAAATATTCTGCTACCTCAGAGGATATGGAGTCGATCTACAAACAAATTATAGTTTGATTGGCTTAATTTTTACCTTCGCTATGGTTGAACTGTTAAAGCGTGATCACAGACTTTATAAGTTTCTGAAGATAGCTATTAGAACCGTACTAGTTGAGAACCAGCTAATGCAATGTTTTTTTTTTCTTTCTCATTTTGTCAAGCAATTAGATTTCATTGTTTATATTTTTGTCAAGGTGTCTTGTTTCGCCTAAGATCCGGAAATTTGCCATCTTATTAGATATTTATAATTCCTTTGGCTGGATTGCACGGTTTCTGTACCAGGAAATTTGTATCAATTTGATCATGTGTTGATTGGTATGTTAGTAGCTCTTGCTTCATTAACTCACTACAGTGCTGTCAACGTTGCTGAGGACTGCGGAAAAATTGGTGCAGTACGAAATTATGAAGTTATTGCCAAATTCTGATATGGAAATGCACAGTATTAATAACAATTATCCTTCCGTGTAGATGAGCGCATTGGCTGTCAAGTCCGGTACTGGTAACCACAAGCAATTAATTAGGGGAGTGGGTGTTTGTGCACGTGCATGCAATCAACTCTTCAACGTAACATTTTTGGTTGACATTGCACTACAAAGATCCCGTGCTGTTGGGTCGAGAACCTAGCACTATTTAAAACAGGTGGTATGACACCCCTTGGCTAAGAGAAGAATCTTAAGTGACAATATTTCAACATGATCCTGTTGTACAACTGTACAAGTACGTAGACATGGAAAAGGAAAGCATCATTATATACAGGATCTAAATAGTTCATGATCAATACTAAATTGGGGTTATGATTAGGGGCTGGGAACTTGTCCGAAGCCATTTGGACAGGACTGCTCCCCAAAGTCTTTCCAAACCGCTGAATCAAATTTGATCAAGATCGGTGAAGTTAATACTAACAGACGTGGACTTATTTCCGTTAAGCAAAATAGTAAGAAAAACAAGGAAACAATTCTCCCTTCATTGGATAAAAAAGAGTCTATACATTCTAGTGAACTGAATAATTACATAAATACAATTCCTCGTTACATTAACCCTAGGCAGGGGTAACTGCCCATGCTGCCCCCAATTTATTTCCAACTCCTCTAAAGGTTGTGGTACCAGTTATGAATTTCGATACTGGTATGGTCAATCAGCATCGCCATTGTTATGCTCTCTTGTTGGAAGATCCTCCTATTGCGCTCGTGCCACAAGGCCCAACATCTCGTTGTCCAGACTGTGTCCCACAGCTGTTTTGCCGATGGTAGCATGTTTTATCTTTGGTCCCACCAGAATTCCAGAATTGTCCATCTGGTAACAGTACCAAATCGGTACCTCAAATGCTTCACCTCAAAGTTGAAAGAACAAGAAGATAGTAAAATTAACTTTGTGGATGCCTCAAATGCTTCACCTCCTGTTAAAATTAACTTGTTTAATGGACCTTCTTCAAGCAGTACAAATATACTCTCTGAGCATTAGTATTCATTATCCTCAGTAAACTTCATATTGCATCCAAAATTTTGAAAATGAACAAAGAAAGAAATTTTGATCCTTGCATTGCACCTTTATGTCGACATAACGTAGCATACAGAATGTATTACTTAAAAAAAAGGATAAATAATTCTGACACCAGTATACCAGACCCGAAATGGACAAATAATATAACCTGGAGAAAAATCTAAAAAAATGATCATAAAAATTATAAAGACTATTCGCCAGAACTGTTCAATGAATTTTATTATGACTATCAGACTAATACTATTATCAAACAAAAATGGAAATGAAAATCCTAAGGTTTGACAAAAAAGAAATTTCAAATATTCTATTACCAGTTCCTATAGAAAGAACATACGCTCATCAAGTACCATAATCTATATTAAACCTCTCAATCACCAAGTACAAAATCAATTTTAGAAAAGTCAAAATTATTGGATATTCATAATTTATTATCAAAACTTAATTGGTCCAATGAACACTACATAAAAACTGATAGTAATGCTATGCAAACTGGTTTAGGCATTACTGCAAACACCTTAGCTACGTGATGAATTTTTTTTCATAATGAATAGAAGTTGAAGAATTCACCTCGTGGATGAAGAATGGTGATTTCATTTCCAATGTTAGAGTCGGAGGGAAGTGTCAAGTGTAATTGCTGAACAGTCGTGGCAAGCGTTAAGTTTGATAGTTGGTTCGGAGCATGAATTGTTGTTAGAGCTTAAGTAGATACTTCTTCGTCAGGATCAACATCAATAGGATCAACGTCAATAGCATCTGTTGAGTTTGACTTTTCTCTGTTACAAGAGAAGAAAGAAGTTCATGGTCGAGACTTGAGATGGCACGCCGAATTGTGTTTTGAGATTCGAGGAAGGTCAGGTTGAAAGCATGAGACTGTAAATTATGAGATGATATTTTGGTTTTTAGTGAGAATGATTAAACAACACAAGGTATACCTTATTAAAGAGAGAAAAATGAAATTGGCATCACAAATTAGAGAGGAGAAATTTTCTACGTTGTTGCTCTGGATTTGATTTTAAATCATAATAGAGATAAGACTGAAGAGTGAGGATCGTTTCCTTTTTTTTTCTTAACGGAGATTTTTTTTTGTTTAACGGAAATAAGTGTAGGCCTGTTAGCATTAAATTCATCAGTTGATACAATCTGATCCGACGGTCTGGAATAGCGTTGGAGAGCAGTCCTGTCCAAATGACTTCGGACAAGTTCCCAAGCCTATGATTAGGGTCTGAGTTGGGTTCCTGGTCATGGTATAAATTTTGATCAAGATCAGAAACTAAGGTGATAGAAAGGATTTATTGTTCTTTTAAAGAGTTCTTTATGCTGTTGCACATCAATGACCTTTAATTTTTGGTGTGCTTACTAATTTTTTTTATTTATTTCTTTTGCAGATTTATTACTTCTGTATAATACGCAGATTTACAACTGCGGGTAGATCTGTCCAGCCAGTTTCAAGAAGAATTTCTCCTTCAACATGTCTACATCAGATATTAATTATACCATACCTTCTCACCAGGAATACATGTGTTCTTCGAGTGTTAAATCAACCCAGAAGTTGAAAAGAATTTTGTGCACCGTGTCTATGATGCAATCGCGCCCCATTTCAGCTCAACACGCTTTGCAAAGTGGCCCAAAGTAGCCGCCTTTTTTAACTCTCTTGGACCTGGATCTGTTGTCCTCGATGCAGGTTATGGTAACAGAAAGTACCTTGGATTTAACCCGAATTGTTTCTTCATAGGCTGTGATATAAGCCCTTGATTGAAATTTGCGAGAAAAGAGGGCATGAGGTGCTGGTAGCTGATGCAGTTAATTTACCGTATAGAGAAAATGTTGGAGATGCTGCTATTTCAATTGCTGTTTTACACCACTTAAGCACTGAAATGAGGCGAAGGAAGGCAATAGAGGATCTAGTCCGGGTAGTTAAGAAAGGAGGCCTTGTTTTTATCACAGTTTGGGCCGTGGAACAAGAGGTCCAATTGCTTCTTGACAAGTGGACGCCTCTCTTACCAAATATGATGATGAATGGGTTGACCTGAGCATGAGTCCGGCTCGCAATCAATCTAGTAGAATTTTAGGGAGAATACCAGAGACTGAAACTGTGATACAACAGTTAGAGGATGAGAATAAGTTATTGAATGGCGAGGCTTCCTCTGGAACCGGTGACAATAACAATAAGACACAGCAAGAGTATTTTGTGCCATGGCACTTGCCATACCATCATGCTGAGGTCAACAGTGCCTCAGCAATTGCAGTGGAAAATGGTTTTGCAAAAAAGGATGATAAAAAGAGGGCTGTGGTGTATAACCGGTATTATCATGTTTTTGCTGAGGGTGAACTCCAAAGGTAAAGTCCTACTTCTCTTTGCTAAACTAACATGTGATTTATTTATTTCATTTGGTACATGTCAAGATTGGTTTGTTTATTCTTCTTTTATGATCTCTTACTTGTTCTCTGTATCCCATTTTTTTCAGATTGGTTTCTGGTATAAATAATGCAGATAGAGTGGACGAGTACTATGACAAATCCAATTGGTGAATTGTTCTCAAGAAAATGTGAACGATGAGACGTAACGTCATGTGTTTGGGTAGAGCTGCAGTTATAGTCCTTGCACTCTTGTACCAATGGTACTAAAAGTTAGTAACATACTCATAGGTGGACTCTTGAAACTTCCCAACGAAATGTTGAAAGCTAAGCACCAATTTCAGAGGCTGATAATGATGATTTATATTTTATTTTTCAGCTGTTCTATGGTACCAGAGGGTTGGTACCAGCTTAAAAACATTGTAATGGTTTCTTAATAGATATCGGTGGGATGGAAACGAATCTACTGAAATTCTCACTCGTGAACAGTCTTTCTGAAATTCCTGTTTTTCTGAATCCAGCCGTCAAGCTGTTTTTAGATGCGTGCACGGAAAAATCAACTGTTTTGAGATACGTGCATAGAAAAAGTTGGACGGTTGGATTCAGAATTTTAAGAAATTTAAGAACACTGTTCACGAATGATGGATTTCAGCAGATTTCAATTCCGGTGGGATACCCCATTTTCCCAAAAAAAAAAAATTCAAGCTGGGTTGTTTTTGTTTTGTACTAAATCTTAGTCAAGACCGGTGTTGTAAATAACAGTATGCGCTCGTTGGACGAACATAGTATGCGCTCATTGGACGGACATAATACCGTCAAGCGATTATTCAAAAATAATAAAAAATAATCGGGTATAATTGGAAATATTCGACCAATTATTCAAAAAAAATCTGTAACGGTTCGATCATCGCCAACGACTAATCGGCCAATTAATCAGCCTAAACAGACGTTTTTTACAACACTGGTCAAGACTATATTTTATGGTATATGTAATATGTTTCAAAAAAGGGATCGACTAACATTCCCCCCATTCAGTCCCCTAAACGTCCCCCTAACGGTCAAAGTACAACTGTCAGACATCTATTCAACATACATTAATTCACATACAAAATGGAAAGTATTCATACCTAAAATATCAAATATTCATATATAATTCATCAAGTATTCATACCTAAGATATCAAGTATTAATTCACATACAAACTGGGGACCATTACTTTTCGGGAGTAGTAACTGTCAGACTGCATTGGGGACCACAACCAAAAAGTCACGTGGATCACACCACTAGTGCTACATTCATTGATTAAATTAATTCACATACAAAATGGAAAGTATGAATACCTAAGACATCAAGTATTCATATATAATTCATCAAGTATTCATACCTAAGATATTAAGTAGTTAAAAAAAACTGGACACAATACCTACTCATCTTTTACACGTTTTTCAAGGTAATTTTTTTTCTCTGTTCAATCTAACCAATTTTTGAGACGATCTATGAGGAATTTTGCAAATCTAAAACCACGAACGTGTTCTACACAATTTTCTCTTTCAAATGAGATCCATGGTGACATACTTTTACACGTTTTTCAAGGTATCAAATATTCATATATGGAAAGTATTCTCCCAAAATGAAAAGTATTCATACCTAAGATATCAAATATTCATATATAATTTATCAAGTATTCATACCTAAGATATCAAGTATTTAAAAAAAAAACTGGACTCATCAAATATTTATATATGAAAAGTATTCATACCTAAGATATCAAGTATTTAAAGAAAAAACTGGACTCATATTTTACACGTTTTCAAGGTGTTTAATGATTGACAAAGTTAGTTAGAATGGAGGGACGTTTAGGGGACTGGAGTGCGGGGGACAACATCTTTACTCTTCAAAAAAATACTGTTTGGTTAACATACAACACATATGGTACCCAAGCTCCTCTATGAATCCATATCCTCGACGGTACTGTAAAAGATTCCCTTTTACAATTAGCTATTTACGGTTTGCGATTAACTCTCAACCGGTTTGGGATTCGGGCTGACTGAGGGGGCAATATTATTGGGCTTTAAGATTCGTGCCAAGTTAAAAAGAACGGTCCAGATCAAGTAATTGTAAAAGATTCCCTTTTACGGTACCGTCGGTGATATGAATTCGCTCCTCTATACCATAGGTCCATTGGTTATTGCATCTGTGCTAAACGTCAAGATTAATTTCCAAGATTTATCCTAATATTCGTCTCCCTGCACAAGATTTTTTTTTTCTTTCTGGTTCCACTTATAATACAATTAAATTGAACCGCAATGTATCTAAATAATAAACTAGTAAATAAAGTAATTTGTGGCATTCAAACCACTAGGTAATTAAATGAATAAACAATAAACTAGTAAATAAAATAATGAGTCTTAAAACAAATGACTACCAAAGAAACCTATTTAAGAACTTGTAAGACAAACAAGTACATGAAAAAAATCAAAATCACACAATTTCTTGGTTGAACAAATTTACAACATATGCTGAATTCCAACCCCGTCAAAAAGAAGTCAGAATCCTGACATGACATGATTAAAGTCAACGTGCAGAATCAATATTCATTTTGAACAAAATCACTTTGGAGCCGAGATTGCCCCCCTTATGTAAATAGAGCTAAAAAGGACGCACTGGTATCAACTATTGGCAGTTTCTCAGAAAACTAAACTGGAATGATCTTTAGCCCCTACACTTCCACGGCAGATAAAAAATAAAGAAAGATTTCATACACGTTTTTAGCAACCACTTTGAAGTTACTGCCATTCTGCTAGTTATCTACGAAGAAAAAAAGTTACAAAATTACAAATAACACCACACATAAAATTAGTCATTTCAGTCAGTTGTTACAAGCCATAATATACAGTTCAGTAAGAACTTGCTTCTAGTTGGGTAACAGCCAGATTTCATTTTTCATCAAGTTTGATTGCTTACTAATTTGGCCTATTCTGTTTTCGTTTTGATTTCTAATTAGTTTTACTACAAGAACAGTACTTGAAAATGTCATACTGCTATCAAGGAAAAAATACAAACAAAGGAAAAGATAGACAGGCAAATACCCCATATATAATTTTTGCGTGGTACAGTTCGTACCATCATCAAAATCCTAGCATGGATTTTTCTGGGTGGAAATCTTATGATCCTCAATAGGTCCTTGCAAGTAACAACTCTGATTTTATAAAAGATATTTTTCTGTGGCTAAATTATGCTAAAACATCACCTGAACTAATACAACATATCATTTTGAGTTTGATTCATCTTTGTTCTCTAATATTCTTTTATTAAGTCCTTTTTATGCCTAAGCATCACCTAAACAAGCACAACATATTGGCTTGAGCTTAATTCATCTTTTTGTTCTCTAGAAGTTTAATTAGTTTTTTTTTAAACTTTGTTTGTGATATACGTTGTATATAATTAAAGTTCTTCTATGCATAGAGGTTTGGCAGTCCGTTGCAAACCAACACTAGCAGGTGTCTTTTTATAACTTTGGTTTCCTTATCACAAACACCCCTATTGTCTGTTGGCTCTCTTTTTTTCTTTTCTGTGTGTGTGGGTGTGGGGGCGGGGGGGGGGGGGGGGGGGGGGGGGGGGGGGGGCGCTAAGGGGGAGGGAGATAGAGTACCATCAGGAGCGAAGCGTTGAAGAAAGAGGTTGATGGTTCTCCAGTAGCGATCCCCACCAGAGTACCATGTGTCCATGTGCATTCCATTAGGGAAATCCACAAACAAACAGTCGCTGTTGTGTTCTATTGCTTTTTCGTACAATAACCGCATGTGCACGGGAGGCACCAGCTCGTCCTGTAATCCCGAGAGGAATAAGATGGGTTGCTTTACCTGCAACAGAAGAATTGTTGGTTCATGAAAATGTTCTGCAAATTTCAGAACAAATAAATATTGAACTTTAGAGAATCCAAGGCAATGATATTTGTACTAAATACACTTGTATCAATAGACCTGGCCAGTATTACAAGTAAATCCTCAAGTCCAAGTTATTTAATAAAACAGACCTGGCCAATATTACAAGTAAATCCTTAAATCCAAGTTATTTAATAAAACAGACCTGGCCAATTATATCAATTGTATTCCAAGGGGACCGCACAACAAAATTAAGAATTTTGAGGCCTGTAGTTGAACTGCCACCTATGAACCACCTCAGAAAAGGCAACATTATACCAGCCATGTCTAGAATTGACGTGAATGTGTTTTCTAGTATCAAAGCAGCCACCTGAAAATTAAAGAAAATTATAAATTCAATATGCATCTGCAGTACTCTTTTACTGTGATATTCCTATCATATAATGCTCTCCAGATTGCATTGCCTTTATATTTGCAAATGATTTTATATTTAACACATTTACAATTAACATAAAATGTTAAGCTTGTGTGATATAGTGAGGTACAAGAAACTGTTGACAATTTCACCCATTGTGCTAAAGAGACACCCTTGTTTCATGTTGGAACAAGCCCAATATCTGAACTAAAATTGAAGCTTTTTGTGGGTATGTATTCTCCAATGCTAAGTTTCAAATCCAGATAAACAAGCTTTTAAGCCAGTTTTCCAACTTTTAATGGAAATTGGGTGATTTTATTTTGGCTAAACCATTGTTTTAATTTTCGAGTGATTTGAAGGTTACCGAAACATCAACTATTTTATCAGTTGTTGATGACAAACATTAAGTGCAATGTGTAAACAAGAAGATCATCGTCAAACCCTAGGATATAGGTTGGTACCTCAATACCATATCAGTATCTTTGTACAAATACATTTCCGAGAGAATACAACAAAAAGGGATACCTTGTCTGGATTATTTTTAGCGAGAATGGTACCAACAGCGCCTCCTAATGATCTCCCAAAAATTACTATCCTCGATGTGTCTATATCCTCTCTGTTGACTAAATGATCCAAGGCTGCCTGGTAAAAGAAGAAAAAAATGGTAATAATAATCAAGTCAATATGTTGACATATCCATTTACTCAAATGCTTCAACAAATAATAGTTGATAAAACCACAAAATGAAGGATATAACCTGAGCATCATTTGTGATGCCGTGCTGAGATGGATGGCCATCACTCTCACCGTACCTGGATTGAACTAATGGTGTTAATAAGAGAGAGAAATATATAGGTAAAGGAGGAAAAGGTTCATCCTGAGAGAGGAGGAAAAAAAATAAAAGCATGTAAACTTGGTCAGTCCCCTAGATATGTATATAAAGGTTGGTGGGTCAGGTGGTGCAACTGAGATTCGGAAAATTAAGTATTCTAGTATAAATGCCTGCATCATTAACAAAAAGGAGACAGGTTTGTTCAAACCCTAGTTAAATTAGAAATAACTAAAGACAACAAACGAACATACCCTCGGTAAGAAAGCATAAATACATTGCATTCAAGTCTCTGCATCATTATGCGGACAAATTCAAGACGGTGAGCAATGTCTATAGAAGAAAGCCAAGTCAAGGATTTGAAGGGAAAAAAAATTGGACCTTGCTGCCATGCATTGCTACAGGTCGTTCAAATATTTCACAAAGTTTAAGCTTTTACCAAATAACAAATATTCTCTTGTTACAGATGTATAGTAGTGTTTTGTAGCTTCCTACTTTAAAAATTGCACCTGGAGCTGTACTAGTTAAAAATTAAAAACCATTTCCGTATTAAATAAACTAATGCAGATATAGTGAAAATTAAACAAGGATACTGCCAGCATTCTCTTGGAAGAACAGGATTGTTGGCCCTGCATTAAGCAAAACAAGTCAGATTCACAGATTGCACGACAAAATTAACTCCAATTTCAAAATTAACTACCAAATTCACGGAGCACAGTTAAAAATAAAGAACAATCAAACCCCAGTTACAGACCCACCGCCACCTAAATCGCATGTTGTGAACCAGATCACTGCTGCATAACTCACCCTCATCTCTCTACCGTTAGCATTCACCTAAAACCCCAGCCAATAGCTCAGATCCCCAAAAAGCAACATCCAAAACCCACACAATTACACAATAAAAACCTAGTAGTTGGACCAAATACTGCCACATTATGTTACCGCGGTGGTTGGGAGAGTGCTTGATGAACCAAGAGTGAAGCCTGACGCCATCCGTCGAGCGGAGCCAGACATCCTCGTAGGTGAGTCGGAGCCGCTCCGGAGTAATGGAGTAGGAGCGCGCCAAGCCGGGCAGCACGGGCACGTAAACGAGCTTCTCCTGGAGCGCCACCAGCGCCGCCATCCCCACCACGGCGATGCCTCCGGCGCCGTAAGCCAGCGCCTTCAGCCAAGCCGCCATCCCACCCGGATCCGAACCCGACTCCGTTTTGGCTTTTTGGTTCTTCTACGTTGTTTCTTTCAGTACCTTGGACCTTTGCGATTGTCGCTGATTTACTATTTTTCTTTTCGACCCCAGCCTCGAGCAATAGCTTGGCTGAGGAACGGAAACAAAGACATTCTTCGTGGGATGGAAATTTCAGCGTACATGGGCTTGGGCTCATTTCAGATAGGTTTCCCTCATTTTTGGGCTCGACCCGACCCATTGTGGGATTTCAGAAAAGGATGATTACTCGAGTCTGTAGTACTGTGTGCATAGCTCATATCGGTCCGTATTCCGTACTATGAATTAATATTTTTAAAAATAAATTTTTAAAGTTCAATTGTGAAGTTCTGAACTGTTCGACATAATTTTCATATAAAAATATACATGTAGACTAAATTGTTATATATTTTAGAATTATTTTATTATATTCTTAGAAATACAAAAAATAACTACTTTAAAATAGTCTAGAAGATTTTCTATTTATTTTAAAAATATATGTATAAAAATAACTTGAAAAAAATATAAAAAAAATCTTTAAAAACATAAAAAAAATATAAAATTTGATATGCACATACATTTTCGTATGGAGATCGTGTTGAACTATTCAAATTCATTGTTTGAACTTTGAAAATAAAAATATTATGTTACAAATAGTACTTATAGCCTCACTAATTGTTACTTCATTAAAATCTAAACGAACCAAATTTCGGCAAAACAAACAAATGTTAATTTCATTGGGCCTCAGGGGTTGTCGAGATGGATTGATGGTTGATGGATATCCAGTGGCGTAGCCTGGAATTTCATTAGGGGTAGGTCAAAAATAAACTATTATTAAATTATTATTAATTTTATTATTTAATTTATTATTATTATTATTTAATTAAATTAAAATTGTCAACGCAGTATTTCGTAAAAATAATGATATTTTTTTATTTCTAAACAATTCAGTAAAAAGATCATGTTAATAACTTCACATAACTAGCATGAAAGTTAATTTGTATTAAAAATAGAAAAAAATTGTAAGAAGTTAAATTGTATAAAAAATAATGTTAGCACAGACATATATTATTAAAGTGTACTACATTTACAAGTTAACCATACATAATATATATGATATATTTTTAACTTTAAATGTACATGTATGAAAATATTAAATCATAATTGAAAAAAATAATAATTAAAAATTTCACTATAATTTGTGATTTAGACAAAAAGAAATTATAACTTAAAAAGTAAATTGATTACTTGTTAAAAACGTTCAAATAACAAGGCAT
This sequence comes from Carex myosuroides, assembly GCA_028015225.1. Taxonomy (NCBI): domain Eukaryota; kingdom Viridiplantae; phylum Streptophyta; class Magnoliopsida; order Poales; family Cyperaceae; genus Carex; species Carex myosuroides. The sequence continues at coordinate 3,967,861 of CM051486.1, read as the reverse complement.
AATTGTTTTGATTGATGTGAGGGCTCAAATAACTTCTCATGGCCCTGGTTCACTATGAACCAATTATTATTTTTAATTTTATTACTCTATGGATCATTACACCAAGTGTATTTAGGAAACTGATTCACTGTGAACCAATTATTATTTTTAATTTTAATACTCAATAGATCATTACACTAAGTGTATTTAGGAAGAGGTATTCAATTAACTTTTTTCTCCACACAACTTTTCTTCTCCACATATCTCCGTTCTCTTTATTTTTTTCCCAAATCAACAAAATTAATGAATTCAAATTCACGCACAAAAAAGGCTGAATCAAGCCACGTATAGAGAGAATCATGACATAAGTAGGCAGTGGACCGAAACAGGAATAGACAATAATCTAATTTTATACAAATTTACAAATATTTTTACTCCTGACCCATACTGGCTCCGCCTCTGATCCACCAATAACCTATGACAGAATCTAGAGTTCTTTATCAACACTTTACAGCAAATGGTTAAATACATAATTAATCGGCTTGTTGGATGCACACATTTGAGGATAAGTGGACCTTAATATGTGTTGTAGTCTGGAAAATTGTAACTAATTAATTAACTAACAAATTACAATTTATAGCTAATTAATTTTTTTAGTTAATTCAATAAATAAATTAAAATTATATAAAATGCTATTAAAAACAATATAAAACTACATTTTATTAAATTAAATATTTACCACTTAGAATTGTCATAAAATGAAATACAAAATTTGTGACATATTTTATAAGAACAAAAATGTTAATAAAAAGTTTGTTAATAAAAATGTAATAAAGTTACAAACAAATTATAAATTAAACAATGAACATTCAGAAAATTCGTATTAATTTCTAAACGTAAGTTTCGTTGATTTGGTTTGATTAAATGTAGTGGATTCATTAGATATCGTCAAATTAAATCTCTTTAATTGCTGAAGAAATCTCAAACCGATCAAATACATTTAGCACGAATCTTAAAGCCTCCCCCTCTCTATTTCTTGCCTTGACAGCTGGCCCCACTCCCTCTTTCCCTTTCCTCCTTTTATCGGACCGGGCCTAAACTCTCTCTCGTCCCTTCTCTGTCCCGCTGTCCTCACTGATCTCTTCCGCTCTCTCTCGTTCCTTCCCGGGGAAGAAACGGAGACGACTTTTTGGTTTTGTTTCTCTCTCCCACGCGCCTCTTGCTCTGATTTTCGCCGTTGTCCTTCCCTTGTTAGGGAGCCCGTACGGGCGATGACCCTAGCCAACCCACTCTCGCGACTTATGTCAGGACCTGGATTGGAATTGGGGGTAATTGAAGGTAATTTTGACTTAGTCAATTATCTCAGTGAAGAAGGAGGAGAACTGGGCAGTAGGGTCAGCAAAGCGGTCAAGGAAATTAAAAGGAATGAAGCAATGCTCCTGGGCCCCGATAGTCAAATCCAGTCCATGATTGTTGGAGTTGAGAGTCACTGCTGGGTGGGACCACGAAAGTCATAAATTGAGGGGGTTACACGCAAGATGACTGGAGAAGAAGAGAACGCGTGTAGCAGCGAGGCCGTTACAACTGCGCAAAATAAAGACTGATGAGCTATGATTTATCAGAGGGAGGTGCGATAGAGCTGACGGGTTGAGGAATTGACCCGTTTCTTTCACGAATCGCATCGTCTATATAAATAGACTCACCTGTATCTTTGTTTTTTATGAAATTTTGATTAGAACCTTGTCTTTCTCTTTCGTTTTGGTTTCACCATTACTTGTATCTTCCTTTGAAATTGAATAGAAACTTTTGTTGTTGCTTGATCTATCTTATTCGATTTACCAAGTTATCCTTAATTAGAGTTGAGAACGTCACAAGTGGTATCAGAGCGATAAGATCACATCTGGGAAATGGCAGGTAAACATCGAAACACTGACGAACCAACTCTAGATCTGGTGACTCTGAGTGAGCGATTCAATCAATCAGAGTCATCTCACCGTGAAATGGGAGGGCGATTAGGACAGTTGGAGAATCAGATGACATCAGCAGCTCATCAGCTGGCAGCTAACACTCAGCAGCTGGCGGCAACCTCTCAACAGCTTGACGAGATCACCTGGCTCCTGAAATTGCAGATGCCTAACCAGCTTGATGGGGCTGAAGCCAGTAATACTGGTATGCGGTTTGGGGGTAGAGACAGGCGCCGAGTGCAGAGGAAGGATGAGAACCAGGGTGATTTCAATGATGAGCAAGATGATTCGAGGAGAGGTAGGGATAATCGCCAAGGTGACTACAACAACCAGCGTATCAATCTACCTAGGCTAGATTTCCCCAGCTTTGATGGTACTGAACCCAATGATTGGGTAGAAGAGTGTGAATTCTATTTTGATATGTTTCAAACCCCAGACCAGTATAGATCTCGTATGGCAACTATGCACTTTGAAGGCAAAGCAAAGGATTGGTATCGTTGTTTTAAGATAGCTAACCCTTTCCCTTCATGGCCGGTTTTAGTAGAGGAGGTGTCCGGTGGATGAATTCAAACGAGTTCACCAATCCGGTAAGGTAGAGGAATATGCGCAGAAGTACTTACAAGCAAAATCCAGGCTGATTTATCAAAAGAGAATACATAGTGAGGATTTTTATTTGGAGGGGTTCATATCTGGATTGAAGGATGAGATAAGGCACACTATTGAGTTGTTCAAACCAGAAACTGTTAATGAGGCAATTAAGTGTGCTAAATAGATAGAGTTGTTTTTGGAGAATACAGTAAAGAAGACCACGTATGCACAAAGGACCTATAATTCCCAAAATTCTAGAAACTTATTAACTTATCCAAACAAAGAGGATAAATGGAAGGAGAAGGGGCTGAGTGTGTATAAACCAGTTACTAATCCAAATGTAGCACTTACACTGGACCAAAAGAGGGCAATGGGACTATGTTTCAGATGTAACGAGAAGTGGGGCCAATGGCACAAATGCAACACTAAAGTTCTCCACACCATGAGTGCTGAAGAGGAAGAGTGGCAACAAGAGCAATTGAGGCAAATTTTGAGGTGTGATGAGATTGAAGAAGAAGAACCAGTAAGAGAAGTTGAGGAGGAACAAGCTATTATTACTGTTTGTGGTTCTGGTAGCAGCATATCAAGCACAAGAACTATGAAATTCAAAGGTGAAATTGGCAGTATCTCTGTGTGTGCACTCATTGATAGTGGGAGTACCCACTCCTTTGTCAATCCAACTATCATGGACCAACTGGGCCTGGAAATTTGCAGAACCAACCCCCTAAGTGTCAGAATCGCAGATGGCACCCTCATGAGCACTGACCAACTGTGTAAGGATGTTAATTTCTCTTTGCAGCAAAATGAGTTTGACGCTGACTTAAGGGTGCTAGATGTGCAGGGGTATGATCTGATTCTGGGCATGGACTGGTTATCTAGTCTAGGACCCATGTTTATAGATTGGAGTAAAGGAACAATGAAAATGAAAAGCAAGGGCAAATTAGTCAGCTTAAAGGTTGAGCAAGTGAAGGCAAATGTCAGGATTTGTGAGAACATTCAAGAGATTGAAGAGGAAAGAAAGAAAGGGGGACAAGTACTAGTAGCACACATTTTCAAAATTGAAGGGGAAGAACCAAAGCACTCACGCATCAATTCTCATTTACAACCCTTAGTTTCTGAATTCCAAGAATTATTTTGTGAACCAGCAACCTTGCCCCCTCATAGAGCTGTTGACCACCAAATACTCCTCAAACCAGGTTCAAAACCTTTTACTCAAAGACCCTACAGATTCTCCTATTTTCAGAAACTAGAAATAGAAAAGATAATTGAGGAATTACTCCGAAACTCACTGATATAACCTTCCACTAGCCCTTACTCCTCCCCAATTCTGTTAGTTAAGAAGAAAGACAATACATGGAGGATGTGTGTTGACTATAGGAAGCTGAATGAGGATACCATCAAAAACAAATACCCTATTCCTTTGATCGATGACTTATTAGATGAACTTAAGGGTGTCCACTATTTTACTAAACTTGATCTTAGATCGGGATACCATCAGATAAGGATGTGTGAGAGAGATATACCTAAAACCGCTTTTCAAACTCATGAGGGGCTCTATGAATTTAGGGTTATGCCATTTGGTCTCACAAACGCACCAGCCACTTTCCAATCCCTTATGAACACCATTTTCAAACCCTATCTTAGAAAATTTATATTGGTTTTCTTTGATGACATATTGGTGTATAGTCAGACCTTAGAAGTACACCTTGAACATGTGAGGAAGGCATTTGAGCTTGTGAGACAACATCAGCTGTACTTGAAAGAAAGTAAGTGTGACTTTGCGGTTCCTTAAATTGAGTATTTGGGGCATGTCATATCATCTGAAGGAGTTGCAACAGACCCCAAGAAGATTGAGGCTATGAAAGAGTGGCCAATACCCAAGAGTGTGAAGGCTTTGAGAGGATTTTTAGGGCTCACCGGGTACTACAGAAAATTCGTCAAAAACTATGGTGTCATAGCCAAGCCACTGACTGAGTTGTTGAAGAAAGGGGCATTTAAGTGGCAAGAGGAGGCACAGAGAGCATTTGAAGAGTTGAAAACTGCCATGACCCAAGCACCGGTGTTGGCTCTACCTGACTTCTCACAACCTTTCACCATAGAGACCGATGCAAGCAAAGAAGGTATGGGTGCTGCCCTTATGCAAAACAAAAGACCTATAGCTTTCATGAGCAAGAAATTAGGGATTAAAAATCAGCTTTTGTCCACTTACGAAAAAGAATTCCTTGCTCTATTGACTGCTATAACTAAGTGGAGGCATTATCTCATGGGGGGTAAATTTGTAATTAAGACTGATAACATCAGCCTTAAGTACTTATTGGAACAAAGGATTAATACTGCTAGCCAACACAAAGGGCTTAGTACTATTAGGTTTAGATTATGTCATTGAATACAAAAAGGGAATTGAAAACAAGGTTGCTGATGCCTTGTCAAGGAGGGAAGAAAAGGAGAATAATCTCACTGTGTTGTCAGACCTTTGTACTGTCAGTGAGATTATTCCTCAATGGGTTCTAAACATTCAATCTAGTTATGAAGGTGATGCTTAGGTGGAGGAGTTGAAAAGAAGAATGAGCCAGCAACCTAAAGAAGGAGATGAAAACAACCTCACTCAACACCACAACTTGCTTAGATACAAAGGAAGAGTCTGTGTTGGAGACACAGGAGAGTGGAGGCAAATGATTATTAGAGAAATGCATGCCACAACCTTAGGTGGTAATTCAGGTGTCACTGCAACTTACCACAGAATTAAGAAGTTCTTTTATTGGCCCAAGCTCAAGCAAGAGGTGCATCAGTTTATTAGAGAATGTGAGGTGTGTCAACTCAACAAACCTGAACATGTGCTCTCTCCAGGTTTCCTTCAACCCTTGCCTGTACCTGAGGAAGCTTGGTCCAGTGTTGGCATTGATTTTGTCACAGGATTACCCAAGTGTTCGCACAAAAGTGTATCACAAAGTTTCACTACAGCAAGCTGTAGCTTTTAACCTTGATTTAACTTCCGACTAAGATTGCAAGTGCACAATCCTGTCGTATAGTCTAGTCAGGTATCGATCCACAGGACGGTTCAAAATCAAGTCTGGAACTCTACTTAAACCAATTAGGTACTAGAAGTTGGAAAAGGTTGGTTTGTTTGTTTAATTTCCTAAATTCAATCAATGACAAAAATAATTAAAATAACAGAAAGTAAAAGTTTGGTTTTTATCAAATAGAGAAAAGCGTTCCAGGGTTTTCGATTTCATTATCAACCTTGCCTCTCGGTACCCACACGACCCGCGTACTGTCATACGCGACCCGCATGGAACACGCGACCCGCATATTCTTATACGCGGCCCGCGTGGACCTCGAGTGAATGTAGCAGTTGTCTGTTTTTGCGTTGTTCTTTAGTGTAAGGATTCATTGACCGAACCTAATGTTCCTAAACCTCAACTCTCGTTTGTTGGCTTAATAAACTTGGTATCGGAAATGCAATTTCACCTTCTTAGGTTTTTAATCTAAGTTAATTGTCTGGTTTACTAAAGGTAATCACTATCTCTCGATAAGTGGAAAAGTTCACCTCTCAGTTACTTTTTGGTCTCGTCTTACGGCTCGTAAACCTACCTCAGATACTAAGTTTGGTTGAAAGAAACATCAAGGCCAAATTACAAGAAAGATGCTATAGACATCTAACAGTAGACAATCAAGAATCATTCAATCAACTTCAACAAAGCAATTAAAATACTACTCAAACAATTAAACACTAACATTCAACACAGATTCAAACCACATGCATACAAAACAAAGTATCAAACTACATCGTAACCCTAGAAACTAAGAAAACTACTCACACATAGTCAAAGAACAAATAACACAAATGATAGATGAAATAGTCATGACAAAACCCGAAATACAAAGAAGATCCGTGAAGAACTTTCGTCTTTCGCTTCTCAACTTCGTCTCCAAGCTAGCCGTCAAGCCCAAACCCTAGAATCTGTCTCTCGCTCTCTGGAATGTAGAATAATGAATAGCATAGCCTTCTGTGGCAAGGGATCCTGTAATATAGCCAATCTGGCCGACCTTTCCTTCATTGAGCCTCTGTTTTCTTTCCGGAATAGACTCACGCGACCCGCGTGTATTGGGCGCGGTCCGCGTGTCTGTGTTCCTCGCGTGCAAATCTGGAGATCGCGTCTGTGGTCGCGTCAGGGTTTGATGCGGCCCGTTTCGGATGTGATGCGGCCCGCGTGAATGGTTCCAGAACTTCATATTCTTCCCTGATTTCGCTGTTTTCTGCAAAGTAGAAATAAAAACACAGCAGTACCACATTCTATAGATATTCAATGTATTTTCAATGTAAAAGACACGATCTGATGGTTTGAAACACAGATTTTGGTACAGAAATTGGTCGGATTTATAGGTCTAATATTGAGACATCACCAAGTCAGAAGGAAAAGAGGTGGTGATGGTGGTAGTAGACCGGTTAACCAAGTATGCTCATTTTATAGCCATGTCACATCCTTACAAGGCAGTGGATGTAGCACAAGTCTTCTTTGATCAAGTATATAAATACCATGGTCTTCCACACAACATAGTCTCTGATCGTGATCCAATCTTTACAAGTCAGTTTTGGAAAGAATTGATGGGCAAATTAGGAATTAAGTTAAACATGAGTACATCCTACCATCCACAAACAGACGGTCAGACTGAGAGGGTCAACTAGTGCTTGGATAATTACCTCAGGTGTATGGTATTTGAGAAGCAGAAGGCATGGGCAAGGTATCTGACATTGGCAGAGTGGTGGTACAACACTACGTATCACAGTGCTATTAAAACATCACTCTTTGAAGCGCTGTATGGATATGCCCCTCCTCAATTGGTGCTTGGATAATTACCTCAGGTGTATGGTATTTGAGAAGCAGAAGGCATGGGCAAGGTATCTGACATTGGCAGAGTGGTGGTACAACACTACGTATCACAGTGCTATTAAAACATCACTCTTTGAAGCGCTGTATGGATATGCCCCTCCTCAATTGGGCATTAGGAGCACTCCAAAGAGTCAGGTAGAAGCAGTAGACAAGGTGTTGAAGGACAAACAAGTTGCATTGAAACAATTGAAGGAGAATTTGGTGAAGGCGCAAAACTGCATGAAACAGTATGCTGACTCAAGAAGGAGAGAGAGGAAGTTCAAAGTTGGTGATTGGGTATACCTCAAATTGCAACCGTATAGACAAATTACAGTGGCTGGGTTGAGGAATCAGAAGCTAAGCTCTAAGTACTATGGACCTTACGATGTGGTACGGCGAGTGGGGAATGTCGCCTACGAGCTCAATCTGCCAACGGGATCAACCATTCACCCTGTATTCCATGTTTCACAGCTTAAATTGAAAGTGGGAAGTGCTCACACAACCTCCCAAAACCTACCAGTGATTGGTCCTGCTGGTCATCTGCAACCAGTACCTGTGGCGCTTCTAGGTAGAATGATGGTTAAGAAAAAGAATGTGGCAGAGTCGCAAGTATTAATTAGGTGGTCTGATCAAACCGACGAAGATGCCATGTGGGAGGAATACCACTCAATTGCAAGCAGGTTCCCAGATTTTTTCTCGAGGTCGAGAATTCTTTGAAGGGAGGAGGAATGTCAGGACCTGGATTGGAATTGGGGGTAATTGAAGGTAATTTTGACTTAGTCAATTATCTCAGTAAAGAAGGAGGAGCACTGGGTAGTAGGGTCAGCAAAGCGGTCAAGGAAATTAAAAGGAATGAAGCACTGCTCCTGGGCCCCGATAGTCAAATCCAGTCCATGATTGTTGGAGTTGAGAGTCACTGTTGGGTGGGACCACGAAAGTCAGAAATTGAGGGGGTTACACGCAAGATGACTGGAGAAGAAGAGAACGCGTGTAGCAGTGAGGCCGTTACAACCGCGCAAAATAAAGGCTGACGGGCTATTATTTATCAGATGAAGGTGCGATAGAGCTAATGGGTTGAGGAATTGACCCGTTACTTTCACGAATCGCATCGTCTATATAAATAGACTCACCTGTATCTTTGTTTTTTATGAAATTTTGATTAGAACCTTGTCTTTCTCTTTCGTTTTGGTTTCACCATTACTTGTATCTTCCTTTGAAATTGAATAGAAACTTTTGCTGTTGCTTGATCTATCTTATTCGATTTACCAAGTTATCCTTAATTAGAGTTGAGAACGTCGCAACTTAGTCGCTACGTCCCATCGCGGTCCCTGTTGAGCAACGACTGTGAGTCCCGCTTTTGCTCTCCTTGGGTTACAAATGCCCCGCTCTCTCTCTCTCTTTCGCTTTGTTTCTTTTTTGCTGATTTTGCTCTCATGTGTTGAGAACTTTGACTCTCTCTATCTCTCTATCCCTCTGTCGCTTTTTGTGCTCGTTCTGTCACGACTGCGATTAAGGATTTTTGCCTGGTTCTCCTTGTGGTTGCGATATTGTGCAAGCTGTGAGCTTTTTCTGTTGCTGATTCTTGTGGCTGGCCTATGCTCGTAGACCTCGAAGCAGTCGTGAGGTGAGGTACGAGAGGACAACCTTGATACCGACGAGCACCATAACTCGGGTAAGGCCCAGTATATCCCTGTTTCTGTGATTTTTCTTGATGTGTGGCATGTGGTCGAGCAACCTCCTTGACCTGTTTCTTGATATTCTTGATGTGCGACATGTGGCCGAGCCACCTCTTTGACCTGTTTTCTGTGATTTACTTGATGTGTGACATGTGGCCGAGCCACCTCTTTGACCTTTTTTCTGTGATTTGCTTGATGTGTGACATGTGGCCGAGCCACCTCTTTGACCTATTTTCTGTGAATGTCTTGATGTGTGACAAGGAGCCGAGCTCCTCCATGTTGGATTGTGCCTTGTTGCTTTTTAGGTTACGTTGTAACGAGTCGTAGAAATTGAATTGTTAAATATCGTGTGCGGTTTGGTAATTTTCCCAATGCGATTGAATTGCTTGATTTTTTTTAGAGTTCGTAATTGTTGCGATGAATTTTTACGATGCCTGATGGCACCCTTGTGGGTAGCCTTCTGGCCTGGTGATTTTCTGTTGTTGTTGTTTATCTCTGGTGTTGGTGCGTTTTGGCTTCCTTGGAGTCCAAATCTGGTGTTGGTGCGTTACAAGCATTCACACATGCATTCATTACATCACACAGGGCATTGAAATCATGAGCCACACAAACCCACTGTTTGCTGCAAAACAGAGTTAGCTTTTGTGCAACTATTGCACACATGCACAAACAATTCATGCATTCTTATTAATCAATTAATTCCCAACATGATAACTAAAATTTCATATTTTGGGATTTAATTGACTAATCTTATTTGGAAATTTGGCCAAAATCAATCACACATAAAACCTTGCTCTGATACCACTGTTGGGTTTTATGGTACTTAAGGCAGCGGAATTTCAAAATTTTTGACAAGAAAAGTACCAAAGGAGATCATCATGTGCGATTGAAATCAAACCAAAATCAATTTCCAAATCATTAAACATCATACCTTTAGTTTCTTGTCTCCAAACAAGAAAGAAAGGTCCTTGAGATGTAGGGTTGTAGCCTCCACCTCCTTGTTGATGCTAATGGTGGTTGATGCCTTGCAGCGCCTTGGTGGTTGATGTGTGCGTGACCTAGAATGTCTTGCACCAAGATAAGACTCCAAAGTAGAAGTCCTCCACGGTATCCACCAAGAAATTAATCAGAAACCAAATATTCCTCTTGCTAGCGAGTACTAACTTGGTTGCTCCTTAATCCCTATCCTTCAAAAGAACTAGATCTTGATCTTTTAGGGTTTATGGTTTCTCAACACATGAGATATGAAACAAGAGAGAAAGAGAGAGTTCTTGGCAGAACTTCAACTCTAAAAACGAAATCACTCTCAAAAGGAATGAGAGGGAAAGTATATATAGCAAATGAGGAATGTGAATTCAGTTTCCAAAACTAACCCCACGTTCTTCCACGTTTTCATCATGATCTAATTCTAATTTGGCTTCCCTCCAGAAGACAAAGTTCTAGATCTTTCTCTTACCTTTCCAGAAAGATAAATTCCCAAAACCAATTTCATGAAGGAGATATGATCAAAATAAGAAACGTGTGCGGCAGTTTTCAGAACATGGCGGTCCAGAATAACCGCTACGTTCTACCACGTTTTTTACCACAATTTAATTCGATTTTGGCTTTTCTCCATAGAGGCAAAGTTCTAGATCTTTCTCTTACCTTTCCAGAAAGATATAGAACACTCAAAACCGACTTTGTATGAGAGAGATATGGTCAAAATAAGAAACACTGCGCAGCAGTTTTCAGAAAACGTGGTAGTTATTAAGAAAACAATTCACAAACATGGGCCACAATTAACAACAGCCATTGGACTTTGTTTATTGGGCCAAGTTCTATTTTTCCTTATTTGAATTAATACAATTAATCTAATTAATTGTAGTATCATATAATTATTCCAAATAATTATATTTCTCATGTTCTGGTCGAGAAACCAATTTATTTATCATGTCATACATGTCAAATAAATTAAGGAGCATTTATAATTAACTTCTTATTGGTGTGACCCTGTGGGATCTATGTCAAATGGCAATGGAATCTGAAACCCCTTTCGATTCCATAAACTACAAGTGGCACCTAGCAATATGCATTGTAGTTACCCAAATAACACAGATGATAAGTACCTTACTGTATCACGATCCCTAAGCAACAATTGCCTCGTGTCAATTCCATGTCTCATGATATCATGAATAGATCCAAGGTAGGAATGTGTCATCCTTGCAAATCTACTCGTTTCTTGATTCCGATCTTGATTCCGAAATAATTAAGTAATTATGATTAACTCCTTAATCATATGTGCACATACTTGTATTATTTCATCAAGGGGCCCAGTGATATCATCACTCATTTACATGAGGGACATTGGTATTCTTGATAATTACTATCCATTCACATGAGAGATACATACTAAGATAGAATCTGTATAACTGCCAGTTACTGACAGCGTTGGATAATACCCACGAATATGTATTCTCATGTGAGAGAAACAATCATCTCATACCTTAGAATTCAAGACACAAATAAAACATTAATGACACAAACACAATCCATATTAAATGTTTTATTTTGGTCACGTCCAATCCCCTGATCTCCATCAGGTATCCATTTGATTAGATTGACAACCCCTTGTCACATGATCTGCAGAACATGATCATCATCTAATCCAAATGCTAATCTTATGCTGGTAATTAATGTTTCTTGTTAATTACCAAGACTAGGGACATTTTAGAGTATTTATTAACTCCTGTATAGAGTTCCACAATTCCAGGTCCTCAACCCGAATGATCTATAAGTAATAAAATACTCAAGGAACAAAATGATAAATATATCATCCAATTACATGAACGAAACTTAGAAAACAATCATCCTATGATTGGCTTCTAGATCACAACACTAACAGATTATTATATGTTTAAATTGGAAACTATATATTCTTCTCGTTCATTTTACCATTTCACGTGCGCAAATCTGATCTCGAGTTATGTGACATGAAACGATTCGGGATTTTCCCCCACCTATATTAGGAGCTACATGCCTAGAACGGTTTACCCCACCACTAATTCGATCTCGAGTTCCGTGGTGGCATGTTTTATTATGAGGCTACACATTTCTGATCTTGAGTACTGTGGTAGTATGATTTACGCGACCACACAGATTCGATCTCGAGTTCTGTGGCAGATTTGTTTTACGCTACCGTATGGTTTCGATCTCGAGTCTATGGCAGATTTAGTGCACAGTTCCGATCTCGAGTCTGTGGCACTGATTACTATTTTTCATTAGTCTGGCCGGACAGTGGAGTCCCTTGTCTGCTCATGAGGAAAGGGTTAACACATTCTTACGTCATGCTTGTATGATTTCTCCTATTTTATATGTTTGGTTGAAGAATCGTTTAGAAGAAAGATGCACGAGATTTAGATATGTCCATATGCTAGCGTGCTAGTATCTTGTGGGAGCAATGCTCGATGTCACTGGGCAATGTGTATCATTGGACTCTCTGATCGCAGTACTTGGACAATATCTTATTGGGTCTATCGATTCGATTGGCACGGCACAGGGTGAAATTCTCCCCGTACTATTATATTAACTTCTACACACGGTACTTAGGTACTGGACTCCAATTTGGCTATCTATATAATATTCTCCTTGTATTTTTATTTTTATTTTTGGGTATCTTTGCATGTTGACATATTAGGTTAATCGCATCATTGGATAGTCGCATCTATTATATGTATTTTCTTTTAATAGTTAATAAGTTAGGTTATTTATATATATATATATATATAGAGAGAGAGAGAGAGAGAGAATGGCTAATATACAAACATTTGTTCCTGGACTCAAGAACAAACGGTTCCGTTCTCTGATTTTCAAAGTCCAAACAGTCGATCTAAACCGTTAGATATTCAATCTATATTAAAATGTGCTTGGAGACCAAATTTTACATTTTTTAGAATTTTTTTACTATTTATTAAGCTGGTTTGAAAATCGCTGATTTTATTAAACTTATGCACCATTGAAAAACAACGGTTTTCAAACCAGCTTAATAAATAGTAAAAAAATTCTAAAAAATATAAAATTTGGTCTCCAAGCACATTTTAATATAGATTAAAGAATGAGGCTATGGTGCTATGCATAGCACGGATGGCTAGTGTACTACGGCTCAATATGGTACTTTTTAAAATCCTAACGGTCGATCCGAACCGTTCAATGTGATATCCATATGAATATGTACTTGCAAACTAAATTTTATATTCTTTTGAATTTTTTTACTATTTTTTTATAGGTAGAAAAATCAGTGTTTTCTGAAAATTCTGGACCATCAAAATTCTACCTATCTAAAAAAATAGTAAAAAAATTCGAAAAATATAAAATTTAGTTTGCAAGTACATATTCATATGGTTATCACATTGAACGGTTCGGATTGACCGTTAGGATTTTAAAAAGTACCATATTGAGCCGTAGTACACTAGCCATCCGTGCTATGCATAACACCATAGCCTCACTCTAGATTGAATATCTAATGGTTTGGATCGACTGTTTGAACTTTGAAAATCGGAGAACCTAACCGTTTGTTCCTATGTCCAGGAACAAACGTTTGTATATTAGCCATTATCTATTTATATATATATATATATATATATATAACTACATTGCATGCATATAAATTACCGTTACAAAATTATACGTAGTTTATGATTAAAAGTGCTTTGACCGTAGAGGATCTCGGAAGGGGTAATTTTGGGTCACATACTGAGTGATTAGTTGCTCACCCATAAGTTGTTTCGTGGGTTTTAGGTACAAAGACTGGTGATCAGCAGCAGGATTTGCTAGGAGCTATCCCGATGACCACGTAGTTTGATTTATTATCTATAGGGCTTTTGGTTAGAATTTACGAGTTCCGATGTTTTTGATTTGTACATCGGATTCGTTAGACCATGTATCCCCTTCCTTAGTTGGTGTTATGATATTGTGACGTGGGTTGTATGAATTTTATATATGTATGTTTATTTATGGATAGTATGACTAATGCTATTATTGTTATCATTTACGCTTTCACATTTATTTATATTTGTATTTGTTTAGCCTTACGTGTTTATTGAGTTAATAAACACGCGGTGAGGATTGATCACACCTTAATCCAGAATTTTCAGTTTGAAATGTGACAATATGGATTCAACTGCTTGTGGTATTTCGACACTGATTTGACTAAACTTTGAATCGGTACTTATGAATCAACATAAAATACGCGTAGATGAATTTAGCATAGTATATATTGCGCGTATTTTGTCCGCCACCTCGTGTAATTTATGAAAACTGAAAGTATGGATAGAATTTTAACAAGAAGTCTATCCTCCCTTTGTTTTTCCAGATGTAGAAAATAAACTTCAACCACTTCTCTTTAATAAAATTCAATTTAAGTCGTCTGTTCACATCTACTGTTCAGTTGATTCAATATATTCCATATAATTAATTCGTGGCCTAACAGAAAGAAACAAAATCCAATCGTCCTCATTCCTCGAGTAATCATAGATTTCAATGCCTACCTTGTGCGTACTCTTTTCTCTTCAGTTGTTATCTAGGTTGCACGGATACGCCGGTTTAGGCCGCGTATCGGTATCAGATACCGATACGCGTCCAATACGGCACCGATACGTATCCGATACGTCAGCTGGCGTATCCTACGTGGCGTATCCTTACTTGACCGATACGGTCGCCGATACTCCGTTGAAACTCACGGATACGGCGGGATACGTGTGGATACGGTGAACCGCGCCCGCGAGCCGCGCTCGTGAACCGCTCCCGGGCCCGTGAACCAACGAAAATTCACTTTTTTTCTGCTGCTCGCGTGACTCAAACTCAAACTTCTGTGGAAGGGGTCAAAAGCTTTAACCACTCCACCAAAATTTCTTTGTGTTACATTCCAGTTACTATAGTATATATTATGTTATGCCTTTAATTTTTTATACAAATTTAATTTAAGTTATGATTATCTAAATATAATATATAATAATAAAAAATAATATATATAATAGACGTATCGTATTCTATATTTTTTAAAATTATCGTATCGCCGTATCCGTATCGTATCCGATACGATACCCGTATCCGTATCCATGCAACATAGGTTGTTATAAATCATAGATCAATGACAATAGAGTAACTTAAAAAAAAAATCGATGTCCTTCTAGAAATTTCGAAAATCAATACTTATTCGAAAAAAAAAAATCTTCGTTGAACTCTATCGAACTCATCTCCACTAAAATCTATTCAAATTCTTGAAAACCCTTGTTCCAATTAGAAGTATGGTTTTTAGTGGATATCAGACTTTGAAGAATTATAATTGGAATAAATACAATCAAATCGATGATTTGGGTGGAAGAGAGAAAATAAAAGAGAGGATAGAGCATCTGCAGATTTTATAATCCTTTGTCAATGGTTCTCTCTCAATATTTTTTTTTAATTTTCTACAGTGAATAGGGGCGGACCCACATGAGACCGGGGGTAGTTGCTCTACTCCCATGAATTTTGAATTCATGAATTTTGAATTTTTATGGAGATTTATTAGTCCCGACTGACTTTGTCCTTTCTCGCCTAAATTTTTTTTTGCCCCTCTGAAGTTTTGATTTGTAATTCGAATTAAATTTAGTGTTAATTTTTTTAATTATAATTGGTTAGAATTATAAATTAAAGAATCAGAAATTATAACTCAGTTCATTGAAAATTGTAACTTAAAGTATTGTTTTTATTTAGTACCCGATTAATTAATGAATTTGAACTTGATTAGCTATTTAAACCCAATTCGCTATTTTTTTTGCTCCTCCTGACGAAAATCCTAAATCTACTCCAACAATAAAGGCACGTTGCAACTTATGAAAACTATTGAGACTCAATTATTAATTCGGTCAGTAAATACTCCAATGAAACCGGATAAACATTGGTTCAGATTCTTCCATGCGATAAAAAAATAACGATTCATTTTATTTCCGATAATTTTTTTTTATTTCTAAATTTTTTTTGCAAATCTGGAACTAAAACTGTGCGGATTTATACGAGCGTCCGACCAGGGTCGGGGGGAATTCAGATCCTCTCGGTACCGTAATAGGGAATCTTTTACAATTACTGGATCTGGACCGTTCTTTTTAACTTGGCACGAATCTCAAAGCTCAATAATACTGCCCCTAACCCGAATCTCAAAGTGGTTGGGAGTTAATCTCAAACCGTAAAGTGAAGAGAGAGAGGATACTTATCCGGTCGGGGGAACCTTCAATGTGGGCCCATCTACCTGCGTACCAGAAAAGAAGTACAAATAAATTAAGGAAAAATTAATTTTGTAAATAGAACCGGAATTCTGGAATGAGGCGTCAGCTCCCACTATATAGGCTGACGTGGCTGCACAAATTAAATGCACATATTCACGTCAATTTAGGTTCAACAAATCTGATTTGCTTCGCATCTCCAGCATCTTACTCCACAATCCATCTTAAAATATGGTTCTAGTCGGAGCTTAATGAAACTAAATATTGTGTATTTTTAGGTCATTTATATTTACTTTAGGCATGGGTATGATTTATTAAAAAGATATAGATGCAGAAAAATTGCAAGTGAAATAATGTAGGTTTCATAGTTGCAATAAATGATCAATGTAGCTTGAAATGAAATTTAATTACGAAAAAAATGTATTTCTTAAAATATGAAAAAGATTGTTGTTAGAAACTTTTAAGAGGAAAGTTCATTTGTTGAAGGTCATGGATTTAAAACCGGATGAGAAAAATATTTTGTTGTAATAATAAGAATTTGTAAAGGTTTTTGAGTAGCTCGATTCGCAACTCTCTCATTCAAGAAAAAAAAAAGGAAGGTTCATTTTCTAATCATCCACTATTTTCAAATCCGAGCGTAGATCAGAAGATGAGATGAATGAACCAGGTCAAATTTTTCTTGAGATATGCTTCCTTCTCTCCTCTATTCACCTCCTAACTTCGACAAAATTTTCATCAAAGAAATTGACAGAGCTTGTTTGACTTCATACAACACACTAGTTATGTATATATTTTTTTTTCATTTTATCTCTCTTGATCGTTGTGAGATTAAAATAGCTTTATCAATAATTTTTTCTTTCGTTGTAGCTCTCTCCAGTCTCACCTCACCTCCATCATCCTCCTCGTTCCTCTCTCGAGCTTTTCTCTAAATTATTTTGCCTCTAATTTAGTTTTCCATTTATTTTTACTTCAGATACATATGTTTGTTGCATGTCTTTTATTTTCATTTGCCTTTAACCCTCGATAGTGTAGTTTTAATGCGCTCATGGTAACATAAAACTTCCTAACCACTTCAAGCTAAAGACACTAAATTGAACGAAGACGAAGAAAATCATTCAAATTATGCCATTTTTCAAAAGTAATATATCATGTAATTTCAGTTTTCAATGTTAAATTTCGTAGAACTTTTACTGATTTGCTTGTCCATTAGTGGGGCAAAAACTTGATTCAATTTCCTTTACACATGTAATTTCAGTTCAGTTGATTAAATTTGCGGCTAATTGAGTCAAATTCAGTCCATGTGGAAAACCAGACTTTATTCTACTGACAAAAGCAATGCTCTCTGCGTGAGAGGTCACAGATCTGAAATTCAAAAGAAACAATCATATGTGAATATTAAATAGTTGGCTGACTTAACCTCAAAACTTTACTAAAAAAACATTCAATCCATATGATGCAATCGATGTAAATTCAGCACGATACTTGATCTGGCTTGTTTGATATGCAATGAGATTAATACGATAAAATTATAAAATCATAAATCGTACTTTGATCCAAGCGGGTGTGAGAAACTCAATGCAGATTTAACGGTCCAAATTGGACATCGGATAAAATTCGCTCCAATGTTCATTGGACCCTCTACACTCCTCCCGGCTAGTGTGCTGCAGACATGTTGTGTTGAAGGGTGCATTGTCCAATTCGCACCTGGCATTTGCGCCGACAAGGTTTAAAAATTATAAGTGTTGTGCCGTACAGTACAATATCAATATTAAGACTGAGCACAACTAGAGTACAAACACGACACGGATTGACACGACGTGTTTAGTCGTGTCTAAAATGTAACAACACGTTTTTTTCGAATCTCTTAAATGTTTCCCAAATTATTTAAAAATAGTAAAAATGTTAAAAGAATAAAAGAATGTCCAAAAACATGAGAACAAAAACCCAGTACCTATTATAGTTATTTTATTTTTTTTTCAAACATTAGCCTGCACCGTGCTTTTTTTGTTATATTTTATAAGTTAATCATTTAAAAAATTCATTACATGTACTAATTAAAAATAAAATATGTTAAATTTAGAAAAGTCAGCCGAAATAAATATGTTGCTGATTTTCAGTTTTCAATTTTAACTTAAGTAGAGTTAAAATGACCATTTTCTATTTTTTTTCCAGAAAATAAAAACATATTTAGGTGTACATAGCATTTTTTTAGTGCAATTTGGATGCAAACTGGGTGACAAGACGATTTTGCTCATCACCGGACACAAAATTCCTGAAAAATACAACATTTAAATATAAAAATAGCAGATTCAAACCGAACAAAAGAAACAGTGCGGGAGGGGAAATAAGGTTAATTCCACAGCATTTATCCCGTTATTAATGTACAATTTAGATTCCGAGACATAAATCGAGACATTTAAAATTTTAAATACAAGTAATTATATACTTTACAGCTTTACTCATTCAAAATATGAATATTCCCAATTTGACTATTGTAGAACTATGCATATATTTTACTTATTTAAAATACGAATCTTCTCAATCTGACTTATGGAAAACCCGGTATATTCTATATGCTACAATATAGTTGATGAAGTGTTCTGTAACATTATTAAAATATTGATGTCATCCAAAGACAGGGAAAATGCGAGAGTACGGGACTAATTAATTAGAAATTATTAAGGGGTAATTGGTTACATGCCACTCCAAAATGTCGAATTTAGAAAAATGCCACCTCAAAATTTTGCTTTTGTTAAATACCACCCCAAATCTCATTTATTATGAAAAATGCCACAAATACCATATTATTATACATTTGTAATAAAAAATAAACAGAATATATTGTATTTTGAGTAGTATTTTTGTATATTCCAAAAATACCCTCACCCTTTCATCTCTTTCGTCGAGCCTCTCCTCCCAGTCGCAGCCGACCATCATCAACAAAAAGGCATCAAGCCACATGTCATGCAAGAAGGCACAGAGGCCACAGATCAACAAAAGGCTCACAGGCCGCAAGTCAAAGCAACAGCCACAAGCAAGCAAAAGCACAAGGCTACAGCCCTCTGTACAAAAACCACAGGTCAAGGAAGTAAGGCACGAAGGCCTTCACACAGCACACAACTTCAAGCCGCAAGGCTCACAGGAGAGGAAGGGCGGAGAGGAGAGGAAGTGTTTTCAAATTTGGATCAAGGTTATTTCGGTAATTTCATTTATTATGTAAATTGTTAATTTAAAATGATATATTAATATGGTATTTGTGGCATTTTTCTTAATAAATGAGATTTGGGGTGGCATTTAACAAAAGCAAAATTTTGGAGTGGCATTTTTCTAAATTCGGTATTTTGAGGTGGCATGGAACCAATTTCCCCAATTATTAATGGTACTAGTCACGACAGAGATTGGATAACACAACAATAGTCAAGAGAGCGATGCATGTAGTTTTTGTTCTCTCCCCCGAAAAATAACAAGAGTAGGATTAAAATGTAATATTATTTTCGTGTTTTATTCATGCTTTACATTTTTATTTTTATTTTCAAAATTTAAATAGATAATTTAAACTGCTCAATATGATATTCATATTAAAATGAATTTGAAAATCAAATTTTATATTTTTAAAATTTATTTACTATTTTTTTACATAGGTACAAAATTAATATTTTTTGGATAGTTCAAAAACAGTAATATTGTACCTATCTAACAATAGTAAAATATTTCTAAAAAATATAAAATTTGGTTTCCAAGCACATTTTATTATAGAGATTATGTTGAGCAGTTCAGATCGCCTATTTGAATTTTAAAAATAAAAATAAAGATGTAAAACATGGATGAAACACAAAATCAATATGGTATCTTAACTCTACTAAATAATAAATACTATAAAGACGGTATAGTGCACATCTAATTTACGGTATTCCCTGAATAATAAAAATATTACTTCGCAAATCCAAAAAAAAAAAGAGAGCTTTATTTTCACATTACTAAAAGACTACATCTTTTATTTTTGTTTTTTTATTCTATTTTAAAATATACATTTATTTTTCTCAAAACCATCATATTTTCTACGCTTTACTAATTTTTAATATGAGATAAGTATTAAATGCTGAATTTGAAATTTGTAACCTCCACAAGAAATTAATGTTACATTTTTTTCTATAACTTTCTTAATTTTGATTTCCTCGTGAAAGTGCGAGATGATTCCCCGACATTTTTATTAATATCCAAAGTTTAATAGAAATTAATTAATATACTCAGATCCCCTGAGTATTTATAAAAGGGTTGGGAGTTGGTTCAATGCCCTTTGGACCGATCTCGTGTCCAAATGTTGTTTTAAATCGTTCGATTCAGCGACTTAACAGATGTGGAAAGAAATGCAATTTTATACTCTTTGTATAGAAGAGGCAACTGATATATGTTTGTTAATTGTACTCCGGTACTTAAAATATTGGACATGTCCAGTGCATCTATTCAAAGAAAATTTAACTCTGTTGAAAACATTTAATTTTTTGAGTCAACTAAGACTTTAGAAAAAAACTTTGAAACCCGAATTATGTAGATTATAGAAGAAACTTTTGCTCATAATTTTTCTAATTAATTTTTCTGAGAATTTATAATTTCATTTAAAACCTTAACTTTTAATTCCTTCTTTATTCACTAAAAAAACATTATCTAATTTTTCTTCCATTCATTTGAAAAAATAGAGAGAGAAAATAAAACAACATCAATTCATGATTGTGATTCACGTCAATTACTACCCTTGAATATAGATATATTTTTTGACAAAACATATATGTAAAATAGAACAAATAACTAGGAAACGATAATATGTAATCAATAAGCTTGTTCAATAATTCAAATTAAGAATAAAAAGTCAATTGTTACTCTACAACCAATCAAGAGGCAGCTTTAGCTATCAATAAAAAAATCTTAACTAATTAATATATGCTTTCGTGTTGGTTAATTTAGAATTAAAATAGCATATAATGTTGAACAAATTTTAATTACTGAAAGAATAAGAAACAATTAAAAGCACAAGTTAGATATTTTTGTTAAGGTTCACAAGTTAAATTTGTATTTCTTATCTTCATCTTTATATTTTTCTTTATTTTTTTTAAAAAAAAATTGTCACAATTAGCATATGAATTTTGTAATAAAAAAAATGAGAATTTGAGAGGTAATGGATGCCTCCATTTGTTTAGTGTGCAGCTTAGTGTTCAAATAATAAATAAATAGTTGTCTTGTATGATTTAAACGGACGTGAAAAGACAATTTTCTAGTATCACTTGTTCCCTCAATCGGACAATTAACGAGCTCTTTGGACGAGATATGGTCCAAAGGGCATCGGACCAACTCCTCACTCTTTATAAAAATACCCATACCGGCTATTTTCTGGTCGGTACTCTATTTATCTAATTACCGGCCATTAAATGGCCGGTACCCTTAATATTTTTTTTTGCTGTTTTCACCCTATAAAATATCTATCTTTCTCTTTCTCCCCCCTCACAACTCACTCAACTCACAAAAGAGAAAAGGAGGAAGGGACAAAGAGAAGGCAATTTTTGAGGCAAAAATGTCGATATTTGAAGGGGCCAAAATGATGAACAATAGAAACCGAGATAAGTCGTCCTATCGGGGTATAGCGAGAGGAGGGCCAATTAGTGATCGAGGTAAAAATGAGAAAAAAGTAAAAGCGTCCAGTATGCCCTGATAAAAAGACATGTCAATCATTCATACAGCTATAATTTCTTAGTTATGAAATTTCAGACGATAACTTTGTGGAAAACCCCTACGGCTATGGTTTGAAAAAAAACATTGATCCAAAGCCTCCAACATCGGACGATGAGTTTGTTCCGTGTACTTATACTGGTAAGGCTACCACTTCGTCTGTTGTGACTGATCCAGATCCGGCAAAATCGGCTCGTTCTAAGAAGTAGTATTAGTAGAGTTTAAAATTTGGATGCATTTGAGTTGGGTTCTAAGAAATAGTATTATTGTAGTTGGATGAATTATGTTGTAAAATTTTTGAGTTTCTTTAGTGTCTATTTTGTAGACTTTATTTCATCAATTCAGAGTTTGTTTAAACTTAATGTGTTTGTGCTTTATTAATTAAATTAGAATTACTTTTTATTTAGTAGTCACGTATTGTTTCCTTTAAAGTTGAAGGCGTGAGAAAGAATTCAGAGTCACAATTAAATCCGCAGCCAAGTCAAACTTGCATCACAAATTGCAAATAAAAAAGAGTCTCGTAGCTAATTCAGAGTCACAATTAAATTCGTAGCCAATTCAGAGTCTCGTACAAAACAGTAAAGTACACACAAATTACAAATAAAAATGACCACACAATTTGCAAACAAAGTCCACACAAATTATAAATAAAAAAGTTTTGAAAGCAGCATCTAAATAAACAAGTTCACAACATGCATATAAATCACCTATTACTACCACGCCTAAAACTAAATCCGTGAAACAAACCAGTTCCAGAAGATGGCCTACCAGATGGCTCTGCTTGGGTTCCAGATGGCCTTGCTTGGCTTCCAGATGCCCTTGTTGCACGCCTACTAGTTGACCTCCTCGGTTGGCTTCCAGATGGCTCTCCTTGCACTCCAACTGCCTCTCTTCCTATGTCAACTGCCTCTCCCATTGCTTCTACAAACATAGCAGATGCATCTAAACGGCTTGTAGCTGTGCTATGCCGTGATCCTTCGGACCCACTTGCCTTTGCCATAACTCGCTCATTCTGCCGCATTTGCTGTGTTTTTTGCCTCTGCATTTGCATTTGTTACTTAGTAAGTTGGTATAATTGGAAAGAAATTTAATTTTTGATGAATGTTACATACCTCTTCGTTGCTTATCGGTAGTGGAACGACGAGGCTGATGCCCCCTTCGTCTACCTTTCACTTCATCCATCGTCATTATATGACGGATGTGTTTTTGCCTCCCAACCCTAATCCAACCCTTGCTCGGAAGAATTATTGCTTCAGTATTAGCAGGCCATTCTGGCATATTGCCAATGAGAACAAACACCCTACTCCAAGTACTTTCAAGATAGTTCACAGTATACCAGTCTGCAACAAATTGGTCCTCGCACTAGTTTCAGTCACGACAAACAGGTAAGACATGAGCGCACATAATATAAGTTAATTGGATCCCTCTACAAGTACATTCCATTTGGTTGTCGGGACCGCGTGTCACAATGTACACGAACTCCCTGTGAGTAAGTTCCATATTGCCTATGT
This sequence comes from Carex myosuroides, assembly GCA_028015225.1. Classification (NCBI taxonomy): domain Eukaryota; kingdom Viridiplantae; phylum Streptophyta; class Magnoliopsida; order Poales; family Cyperaceae; genus Carex; species Carex myosuroides. Next base: position 3,944,316 of record CM051486.1, on the reverse strand, counting down.
CGCTGCTGCTGCAAGGAACGTACTCATTTGGGGATGAAACTTGATACTGACCTTGGCCGTGCGTATAACGCACTAAATGCATTCTTGTAGCTTTCTCCCAATGTTTTCTGATCTTTTGCAAACCCGGTCGGAAAGAACCGGCTTCTTGTCTTTTAATTACATTACTCGCTGTCACCGCTGAACAAATCATTTGTTGTACTTGTAGAACGTATCCTCCACTATGGCAGCCACTGGCATTCTACGGCTCGTTCAGAAGACATTGTTGAGCGATTCAGAGTCATTTGTTGTTATGATACCACTGGCATTCTATGACTCGGAAGACATTATTGAGCCACTGGCATTCTACGACTTGTTCGGAAGCCATTGGTGGCGGTAATAGTAAAGACGCCACATGCACGGGTCTAGGTGGGGATGAAACTTGGAGTATTGGTTGAGGTCGTGATTGGGGTGCTGGTGGAGTGTAGGGACTGTCTATTTCTGGATCAGTGTATGATTCTCGTTGTGTTGGAGAAACAGCGGGAGTGTATGGTTCTCGTTGTGTTATATAAGTTGGCGCAATTGAATTTTGGCCAGAACTTTCAACCCCTGGCTCTATCGGAACTCTTCTGGCGTAGATTTCTATTATAAAATTTCCAATGGCCTTTAAATGGCTGTACACCCCTCTCCAAGTGCTTTCATTTAGTAGTTTCGCAAGGGTATATTTCCCGGAGTTTCCATTGCAAACTCGGGTTGTCAATTTCAAGTTCCACTTTTCTGGATTATAACCAGTACATGTGTAAATCATGGATTTCAAGTCACAAAGTGAGATATCATCGGAAATCATAAATGAATTAATTGGGTATTTGTTGTAATAAGCCCCGTATGCATTACTAAGAACCTTCCCACCAGAGTGTAATGAAATCAAGGTCATGACAAACAAACTATATTTTGAAAAATAGTAAATAATTGTCAGGTTACTAATCTACATGTATAGGTTACTGAAAAATAGTTAAAAATAAATAAAAAATTAAATACATTAATTATTTTATTAATTTACAAATTAAATGAGTGTAAATTAAATGGATATGTTTGTATACATGTAATGGTTAGTCCACTAAACCCTAAAAAATTAAATGAGTGTAAATTAATTATATTTAATAATTTAAATTAATTACTTTTAATAATTTAAATTAATTACTTTTAATAATTTAAATTATTTACTTTTAATAATTTAAATTTATTACTTTTAATTATTTAATTAATTACTTTTAATAATTAAATTAATTATTAAAAAAATAATAATTTAAAGAGTTGGGTTACGGTGCTTCGCGAAGTAAAGCGAGTGTTTTACTTCACACTAATATTTTGTGATTTCAAAATTTAAAATGTCAATCCGAACAGTTCAAATTTTCCATATTAAATTGTGCTTGGAGACCAAATTTTACATTTTTTGGAAATTTTTTACTATTTCTTTAGAATTTTTGAAAATTGTTGTTTTTGATGGTCCATGATTTTTTGTAAAACAGCGATTTTTAAAAATTATAAACAAATAGTAAACAATTTCCAAAAAATGTAAAATTTGGTCTCCAAGCACAATTTAATATGGAGATCAACTTGAACGGTTCGAATCGACGTTTTGAAGTTTCAAATTGAAGATATAGACGTGAAGTAAAACACTCGTTTTACTTCGTGAAGTACCGTAGCCCAACTCATAAATTTAAATAAAATAAAATAATAAATTTAAATAAAATAAAGCAAAAATATATCTGAAGGAAGAGGAGAATTCGGGGTTGAGTTGAGTGAGTTGTGGGGGGGGGGGGGGGGGAGAATGATGGGTATATTATAGGGTGTAAAACAAAAAAATAAAATTAAGGGTAAATAGCCGGTAATTAGATAAATAGGGTATCTGCCAGAAAATGACCGATATTTAAATAAATAGGGTACCGGTCAAAAAATAACCGGTATGGATATTTTTATAATACCCAGGGAATCTGGGTATATTAATTAATTTCTATTAAACTTTGGATATTAATAAAAATGTCGGGATGATTCCAATTTCCAAGCACTAGAAAATTAAGTATAATTCGAATACAACCAATATTTGTCCTCTTCATTAAATTACTGTATACTGTACCATATAACCTTTCTAAGACACTGCGCTTGTCCCCAAGCAGGAGTCCGTGTCCCCCCCGGTACCTGAGGTACAATCTAAAAAAACGGACAGCCCAGATTAATTTTAGCCGAACCAAATTCAATCTGGTACCTATGAAAACTGTTGGGGTCTGTTTTGAGATTCGTACCAAGTAAAAGAACGGTCCGGATTTAACACTTGCACCTCATGTAGCCGAGGTGATACGGAATCACGGATTCCCCAAGCAGTGGCTTTCTTATAATGTCCTGACATTGGAAGGGCTGTTTTGTAAATATCTTGTCTACACGAGTCACTTTTACAAAGATGAAACCTTTACTTGTAGGGCTGTAAACGCAAAAGTTCATTTCTTTTTCTTCCAAGAAATAAATTCTCCCTTTTTTCCTATCCGAAAAGAAAAGAGGGAAGAGAGCCTAAAGAGCCTGGAGGGGAAAGAAGAGGCGAGCGCTGAGAAGCTGAGAATATAAGAAAAAGATTTGCCGCTGCAGAAGGTAAAAATTTATTATCTTTGTTAAAGTATATGGTTCAGATTTGTTACGATTCGCCTTCTGATCTCGTGTCCTCACTCTCTCGAGCTGCGTCTAAATGGGTATTGTGAGATTAAGCTTCGGCTGTTTGATTTTTGCTAAATTTTGAAACTAGGTTTTTTTTTTATAGACTCAGACGGAGAGAGATGATGGTGGGTTAGGATTCTAATTTGGATTTTTTTACTTTGTTCTCATCAAGGGATGAAAATTTATTTTTCTTGTTTAGTTCTGCTCAGTTTGATCTGGCGGGCAGCAAGTGCTATTTAGCTTGTTGAGAAATTTTTTGGAGCTACTTTTGTGGAAGGCTAATTTATGTGTTAATTATTCTACTGTGCTTAAGGAACTATTTCTGATTTGTTTACTGTAATAAGAATTTACATCTTTCCAATCTGCTCACGAAAATAGGTGCTATGTTTAACATAAATTTAAGTTCCAATTAAAATTCATGCTTCTTTGCCTTATCTGTTATTGTTATTATCATTTTATTTGACTATTGGTTCTGCTTAAATTTTTTCAGCATGAAGTGAAATATTAGTTAGATAAAAGACGCCAGGGCCATTATTAAAGCATTAACAGAGAAAAAATGGATCACAATTCAGTTCACGTAATACCAAATCTGGTGAGATAAACTCCATTTCTTTTTACACACAGTTGTACTTGCATGTGGAAGAATCAAAGAACTTACAGGATGACTTGCCAGATAAACAAGCTACTTTTCAGAACATCCGATAGGAACTCCTGTTCAACACATTCAAGTTCTCGTTCCGTGCAAGAGGTTTCCGAAACCAGCGAAGGAAGCCTGAATGAGACTCATTCTGGTATTTCATTTCTGTATATGTTATATTCTTATGTGTAAATTTTATAATCACTACTTGTACCACGCCAGCTTGAACATTCTTCTGCAGGACCCACTGTGCAGCTGTCGGTTTCAGTTTATGCATGGATGAATTGTGATTCAATCTGCATGATAATCTATTTAATTAAACTTTATTATTCAAGCTACGGTTTTAAATTGTGACAACGTTCTTCATAGGTGATGAAAGCAATTATGTGAATGGTGTGGGCCAATCAGGACTGTCTGTAGAAAGTAGAGATGCCATTTTTGTGCCACAGAAGTTTGATTTTGCACCTGCATTTGTGAGTTCTTGTCGAATATTGAACTTTAACCTTTGTATATTGCATTATATGAAATGAGAAAAAGCAATTAATCTTTGGTGCTTGGTTCAGGCTTGCATGAATCCTCCGTACAATGATGCAACTTATGCTGGTTTCTTGGCCTCATGTGGATCGAGTTCCTTGGTGAGTTTACATGTTTGCTTAATCTAACTTCACTGGCTATCTTAGCTAAGTGTTTTGATGATTATTTCCATACAAAACATCAGTACTTCCTACATAGGACGCAAAATATCAGTACTTCTCACATAAGAAATTACTTTAGTACCGTGTTGATACTGGGCCTGGCTGGTAGCGTGATACTGAAATTGTCTAGTAGGAATAGGCACAGAACCTGAAATATAGAGCAAATTTCATTTCATATTTCTTTTAGTATATTTATTGCTAGTTACTAGTTAGTAAAACCAAGGTCTCAGGTTGGTAGCATTATGCTTCTAGTAGAGGTCTGATCAGACAGTTCATGAGATATAACTATGAAGAATCTGAAATAGTTGGGTGGCTTGACCTCCAACCTTTACTCAAAAAAAGAAAAAACTATTAAGAATCTGATTGACTGATACCGTCCTGTTCCATCAAGGAAAGAAAGATATCCTCACCAATTAATTTCTCTTTGTAGAATCATCCGCAAATGGTGAGTGTTGGGTTGCCGTCGCCTCGTCTCCCGCTTTTGCTCAACCCAATGGAGGAGCCTGTGTTTGTAAACCCAAAACAATACAATGCAATTCTTCGAAGAAGGCAGGCGCGTGCCAAGTTGGAGGCTCAAAACAAGCTCATCAAAGCTCGCAAGGTAGAAATATATGCATTTTGAAGTTCTCATGCAATGAAGCCTTGGTAATAAGAGTCTCGTCCAAGCTGGGTTGGTCAGGTGTATTATGGGAATGATCTAAGTTGGCAAAGAAAGATTAATCTCTTTTGTTTATTCTGATTTTACTTATTGTGTATATGGTGATTCTTGGTGCAAAAATATGTTATCTAAGTAGTTGGTTGCTTGGTCCTTATTTCTTTCCTTTTACACCATTTCTTCACTAAATCATGATCTAAAGTCTCTCTCATTTGTCGTAAATTCTGTCTTCTGTCATTTTCTGGTAATTGTCATCCCTTCCTTCTGAGATGTCCATGATTAGATATTACGTGATAATTTCATGGTTAATGGACAGTCTGGTTCACTACATTAATACAATACTTTTTATTTAAAATTTTCACCAAACTTTCCATGTTGAAAAAAATATACTCTCTTCTGTAGTTAATAATTTATTCTCTCTTTCTCAGCCATACCTCCACGAGTCACGCCATCGTCATGCAATGAAACGAGCAAGGGGATCAGGTGGTCGGTTCCTGAACACAAAACAGCAAAACAGCCAGTCTCCCGCAAAACAAAGCAGCGATATTACGAAAACTAATCAGTTCTATGAAGTTACTTCATCTGGTACCCCAACTGGCTCAGACATTACTGTCTCAACCAATGCTAGCACGCCAAATAAGCAAGAAAATATGGGCTTCTCACCAAAGGAAATTGGGACTAATTGGGGAAACGGGTCGCATTACCGGGCCCACGTCATGGCTCATGAGAGTGGGATCATGGGAATGGGGCATGGTAACATGCTCTTTGGCAATTCATCCTTGGCTTTATGATGTAGTATGCATCTATGTTGTTCTTATCATGTTAGTAGTGGAAGTGACAACTTTAATTGTTGTGTAGCTCTGACTTGCAGTGATGTTTATTTGGGTTTTAGTAATTAAATGGCTTGTTAACTGATATCTCTATATACTGATTGATGGATATCGACAAACATGCCAGTTAGTTTGTCTTTATTTATTGTATTTGGTTTCGTATCAGATATTCTATATACTGACTGGAGTTTCCTTACGGTGAAGATACTGACTGGTTAATTATTACTAATTAAAAACAATGAATTTTCCATTATTGTCTGTTGACTTTCTTGAGAAAAAGAATAGTATATGATTTGAATTAGAAATTTGCAATCTTGAGATTTTTAATCTTACTGCTGTCCTTATTTTTCTCACCAGTAGTTTTAGTGATTATAAAATTATTTGCAACGATATGGTATAAAAAACATGTGATATACCGTAATTTGCTTTTCATTTCCATTAGAATCTTTTTTCTCAAGTACAATAATAACGAACATTGGTTTTGTTTAAATCATCCATATATTCATGTAATCTGAGGGTTTACCATCGTGAAAAGTAAATAAGTATAACACAAATATAAAACTCTTTAAGTCCAAATTGAAAGGAAGGTGTGATAAATTACATGCGGTATTCATACACTTGTTTCGTCTACTCTATTTGCTTCCTAGATCAAGAAATCTTTACTCCAGAAAATCTCAGTCTTACATTCAATTAATCTCAGCAACAGATCACTGTCTGATTTTGTCTCTTTTTCTATACAATCTTATATGTAGAAGTAGAAAATTAGTTAAAAACCTACCCGTTTCAATATAAAACATACTCTCAACTATCGGTACTGAGCACAACTTTTTCCATCTATTCTCTCTGTTTCTGTGAACTTTCCTTCTTCCCGATGCAAATACGCGTCTTTTTTTTCTTCTCCTTCCCGCGCACGCGTGTTCTCCTCACCGACTCTTCTCTCTTCGCAACATCTATTCGATCTCTCCTCCAAAATACCGAAATGAGAATTTGAGTCGGCGTCTTCTATTTCCCTCTTTCCCCCTTTCGCCCTCTTCTCTTTCCCTCTTCCCTGTCACCATTTTTATCCATTTTTCACTCGATTTCGAGGGTTATCAATCCCCACGGTCTGTGTTCTCTGTGGCAACACCCTGCTGGAAAGAGCCTCACGCTCAGCTTCCATAGCTTTTGTCTCCGCCTCTGTCACCCCAACCCGGAGGCGTCCTAACCCTAGCTCGCGCGACGATGCAACAACAACAACAATACGCTGCCCTGATGCAATATGCGGTGTTTTGCGCATCTGTCAATGGCAAAGGTACGATTTTGAAATTTACTAGGTTTTGTTAGCAAGGCTGTAGTGTTGTTTTATGTATTGCCTTATTGAGTATTACAACCATGTTTTGTTCATGTGCTATGATTGAATTGCTTCTCTTTTGTTCTATTAATGATTTAACTCAAAAGACATGCGGATTAAAGAGGAATTGAAAAGTATAATTATTTGTTATATTACAGAATAAAGAGGAATTGAAAAGTATAATTATTAAGTTTATGCTCCAATTAAGGTCTTTGTATTATTCCTCTTTTGATTGCTACATAAACTTGTTCTCCTTCTTATTTCTGTGAGATTACAATTGAAACTGAAATTTATACTCAAATTGTTGAAATAAAAAGGAAAACAAGTTGATATAGAGTAATTTTACATAGATTATGATTATTCCTCTTTTTCTCTATTGTTTCTATATCGGGTTTGAACCCGATTACTGTTGACAGTCAACACATAATTGTTAGGCTTGATTATTTGGTTTGGGTTGCCTTTGAGTTGATTTCAATTTGATTTCTTGCCAAGTTCCTTGTTGTCTTAACTATATCATGTTCCCAGATTCTAATCTTAAAATTAATTTTGATAGTAAATAATTTGTTCTTCTTTCTTAATTATGGTTGACATTGAAAATGATGAGATTGATTCAAACATTGATACAATGCTGAAATGAATTAGAAAGGAGTTTGGTAATGATTGATATTAAAGAAACTTTTTCTATTTTCATATTTCCTCTTATTGGATTTGAACTCAAAATTTCTACTCTCAACCACATCACTTTTCTGTTGGGTGGTACTGGTTTACAAGACCTTGTACCAGTGTTATATATGTTGTTGTTATAAAGCATTTTGGATTTTTGGTATTTGCTGATACAAACTCCATGAACTGAATTGTGAATTATTTTCAAATTTTAGAAGGTCTTATCTTTATCAATTTCAAATATTGTAAATACTTCTTGTCAGAGGGGCTTAAGCACAAGTTTGTATAATTGGCTGGTATGGATTCTGCTGAAATAAAATTTGTAAATTGGGAATATAAATGGTTGGGTCTATGCGAGTAGTTAGAAAATAAATTAAAACTGAAATGAGTCTTGAGTGCTTTGATTTGAGACTTTAATTTAATTTAGTGGATTTTTGATAATATTTGTTTTGGAGAGCTTCTAAGCCGAGAATAAGAAAAAAATACTGGGCTTAGACTCTGTTTTGGTTTGGTTAAGAAAATGAAAAGAGATTTAATTAAGAACTTGTTCCTTGAGTTGACCGTTTTGAAAGTTTAGCTAAAACATAATTTATACTTTATTAAAGTCTTTAGGTTGTTAATTAAATATGAGCAGATTATGTACCTTTAATAAATACGAACTTAATTGTTGGGATACAATAATTGTTGCGTTACAAGAAACTTATAAATAATAAACGACACCTGTTGTTCAGATGATTTAGGGGCGAGCACTGAGGTTGCAGTTTAGGGTTTAGGCTAAGATTTTTTGAGAATATTTTGGGGTTTAGGGTTTAGGGTCAATCGGGCGAGCCGTAATGGTGTGTTGTTGGTGAGTTCATTTATATGTTTTCCAATTATTTGTGCTGAGTTATATTGTGATATTTATCTGACTAAAGGGAACAAACATGCAGGAAATACATTTCCTTGATGAGTTTATTGTTCACCATCAGGTATTGTACATAACCTTAACATAATTAACATATGTACTGTGTACAGATACTATTAGTAGCTTTTGGTCTATCTTTTACCTACCTCAATTTTACATAATTGAGACAATTTGATGTATATGTATAAAAATAAGAGTAATGATGGTACTTGTGAATGGAATTTTTATATAAATAAGAAAATGAGGGACTTTTCTGTTATCTTTCACTTTCTAAAATGCAAAGAAGGTATTTCTTGGTTTACTATGCAAAAGAAATGAGGGACGTTTTTGTTATCTTTCACTTTCTAAAATGCAAAGAAGGTATGATCTTTCACTTTCTAAAATGCAAAGAAGGTATGATCTTTCACTTTCTAAAATTGAGACAATTTCATCAAAGCAGCTATTATTTTCCTGATGGAGTTGAGGCTTTGACTGTTTCAAGGTATGATCTAATGATTGAACACAAGGATGAGCTATCACAGCTAATCACACTTGAACAAGGGAAATCTCTAAAGGAGGCTCTTTGTGAGGTACAAATTTAATTCTATTAACTCTATGTATATCTGTAATCTTGGACGGCTTACTATACTGTAGAATGAACAAATGTTTATTGATCATGTTAGAGATTGTGCATCATTGATAGATGGCTCACTTAATCAATGAGAGAAAGAGTTAATACTCATAAGTAGATTGATTAGGTCAATAAAATTTAGATTTGTGATTTAATTAGATTGGGACCTAATTGTAAGAGGTTCCATTTTGCCCCACAAGTTGTCCATTTGATGCCTTGGGCATTCTTGAACAGCTTAGGGATGACAAAATTCTCTTGAACAACTTGATTTACTATCATTTTTCGCCACAGAAGTAATCACAAAGATCCCAATAATTTCTATTAGAAATCTTTATGTTTTCACTCCAAAAGTGAGAAGATTTGATTAGAGACAAAGTAGTGCATACAACAGAATAATTCCTACAGTTGACATAAAAATTAGATTTATTAATTGATTCGGAATAAATGGGGGAGATCATGTTTCAATTTGCTTTAAAATCAGAGTTCTTAAGGTAGACACCTTATGCTCGGCTCACTATAATCTTTTCGTCACCATCTGTCTTTAATTCGGTTGAATGCAGCTTATACTGCTGATTCAAAAGGTGACATAGTAATATGGGCAAAGATTCTTGGTCTAGATGGCGACAAATTCCTTGCATGCCTTTTAGTTTTGCTGTTTGATTAGGTTGTTGCATATGGATTATGAGAGGTGGTATCATGTTATTTGCAGTTTGGTTCTAATATATTGAAATCCCTGTAGTGTTGTATTTCCTGTAAATTTTGGTTTTCTTCTTGAAGTTGCATTGTAACAAGTCTGGACTAGGTGTAGATCGAGCATATGATTTTTTTAATACCCATTTTTTATTAGGGATTTTCTAGGGTTTAATTAATTATTTTTTTGGTTTGTTTACACTTTAATTTTGCAGATAGAGCCAATACTAAGTGGAAAGTTGCAAAGATCTTTGTTAGAACATTTCAACGACCCTTCTACCCTTTTCGATTCGGAGTCCTTAGCCCTCTTCATCGTTTCAATTATACCTATTTGATTGATTGAGTTAATTATTTCCATTTTCTTATACGCGGTCATTGGAGGCATGCATTTATTGGTATTGGTTTTAGCAAAAGACCTCAAGCTTGTGACTTCGAAGCTACTCTTCATGACCACATGAGTATGGAAAGGCATGAAGTTACTTGACTATATTGTAGTAAGACAAGTTGATTTTCAAAATAAAAGAATATGAAAATTTAATTTAAGACTTTTTCAAGTGTATGAGTCTAATCAAATACTTTAACGAGGAAGAGTGTATTTTCAGGCTGATTTCAGTAACCTCAAGTATAGTTGAAAAAGCTTAATCTGATTTTGAACCACCTAAATCTAGGTTATCTTCATAGCATCAATTACTTACAAAGTAAAGAATCAGTGAACCTCCTCTTTTTTTTTCATTTTTAATGCCTTGTTGTTGGATGTGGTTGTAGAAAGTTTGTCTAGCCCGAGGATCCCAGCTAGGGAACTTGTGAGGGCTCTGATCTACAACTGGAACTATTTAGTTCGAGATTGGTATTGTCTGAAAAAAAAAAGCAAAAAGATAACTCAATAAAAAGAAAGCCACTGAAGAGATGGAGCAACAATTTCAGAAAATGATATATGGTTTCTTAATGTTTCGGTGTGGTCCATACAACATGCACTGAAAATCCAACATGATACTGGTACAAAATTTAGTGGTATGGTACTAATTTGGTCGTGTTCTTGTCTTGTTGCCTCTTTCTTTGTGGTTTGGTGTTTATTTGCACAACTGAGGGTGAGCTGTGCTGACTTGAGTTCAATCCGTTCTTGTTTCTTATAACACCTGCAGTTCTTGTTTCTTATTGTTTACTCTCTTGATCCATCTTAATTTTAGTAAGATAAATGAACTAGCTTGGCACAACAGTTTTAGTAAGATAACAAATTCAGAATTCAGATTTTAACATAAACCAAACTGGTAAAATCTTACTAAAATTTTATAGCACTTGCAGTTCTTGTTTCTTATAGTTTTCTCACCAGAAGCCAAACTAGTACAACAATTTCTCAGGTACCAGATTCTGACTGTACCAGAATTTGACAACCCTAGTAGAGCAATTTCTATTTTCAATTTATCTTATGCTCATAATTGAAAAGAGTATTAGATGACCGGGTTCAGAAAAAAAAAAAACATTCTTATAGATGAGTCTAATTTTGACTATGCTTATAAACAATTCTAATTGTAAGTAATCAAGGAAGGAAAAAAGGAACACATGCTTTGATACCAGTTGGTCAACTAGAAATTATAAAGAATTTTGAAATCATGGTATTCAAACAAAAAACAAGCACATTTGTAACAGAAATAAAAGTATCTTTTTATCTCCATTAGATAGACACAAATAAATTAGTTAGATGTTTTATCTCTGTTAAATTTAATTAACCACAAGAAGAGAAGTGAGAAAAAACATTAAACAATTGAGATATTTAACAAAATAGCTATAACAGTACAAATTTCATAGTAAGAAAATTAAATTTAACAAAGTATCCATTACAGTACAAATATCACACCAAAAAAAAGTGATCAAAATAAATTTTCAATCTCCACAGCAACGCGTAGCCAGCACTTCACTAGTTTCATTCAAATGCAGCTTAGCTGAGGCATAGTTCGCGCAGTTTCTGTTGTTTTAGGCAAAATCCAGGCGTAACGCAGTCATAAAGTAGCTTAGTTGAGGTATATAAACATATTTTGTAATACTGACGAATTCTACACGGTTTAACTGCGAGATCTTGAAATTTCGTAATTGAACTCTCAAAAAACCACAAAATTTCACAAAGTTTAATCTAAAGCAACTTATCACCAGATTTTTTTTTATCTTGACCTAAAGCAACTTCACACAATTTCCAAAAATTTAAAATTGTAAAATTTCACCTCGTGATTTAAATTTTTTAGTCATGTATATTGAAATTTAATAGAAATTTCTTTTTTTGAATTTTTTTATATAGTTCAGTCCTCACTGTAAAATGCTAAATATGTGTTTGCAGCAGTGTTGTAAATTACGGTATGTACTCGTCGGACGAACATGATACCACTAAACTATTAATCGGCTGATTAGTTAGGAAAATCCTTGACGGTTTGGTCACCGCCAACGACTAATCAACTAATTAATTAGCTTAAACAGGCATTTTTTACGATACTGGTTTGTAGTATAATGGTTAGAAGTCCTTGTAGGCTTAAATCTTTGGTCTATGGTTCTCGTAACCTGTTTTCAGAATGAAATAAGTTTTTAAGGGCAACCAAAATTTTCATGCATAATTTGTGCTCTCTTACACTCGTCTTTTTTCTCTTCTGATGCAGAACTTATATACATCCCGTATACAGGAGTTGTGAAACGACCTTTTAGAAAAACTAAGATTCAGGCCGAGACAAATTAATTACCATAAAAACTAAGATGAGGTCTTTTTTTTTTTCAATCAAAATTGATGAAACTCTCAGCAACATATACCCAGAAAGATTTATCACTTGTATTGATTGGTTCACCAGAACTACCAGTTATACTTTGTGTTGACAATGATTAATTTTTTTTTAAGAAAATAACCTTGTACTATATAGAAAATAACCAGAATAGAAAATTTTAGCCTTCCAAGACCAAGCAGGTGCTACATGTAATTCACTCATAAAATTACTTGTTACTTAAAAGACCCATGAGCTTGATACAAGAGACCCGCCAGTGTCCAAAAACAGAGAGAGAGAGAGAGAGAGCGAGTGAGAGAAGAAACAGAAGAAGAAACAGACAAATCAGATTTACAAAGTTTTCTCTAATCACACCTAGAAACTTCAGCATTTTGAAATAGAAGAGGACCCTGACCTAAAGAGAGAGAGAAAGGAAAGAAGAAGAAGAAGAAGAAGAAGAAGAAGAAGAAGAAGAAGAAGAAGAAGAAGAAGAAGAAGAAGAAGAAGAAGAGACAATTCGACAGATTTGCAAAGTTTTCTCTAATTACACCTAGAAACTTCAGCATTTTTAGATAGAAGAGGACCATGACCTAAGCACTCTCTCCAACTTCTCAGCCTTGATGTAATCCTTTTCTGTAAGTGGACCTGCAGGAAAAGTAGTTATCTCCACCAACAGATGAGGCGTTGGCAACTCATCAAACAAAGCTCTCACATTGTTGCAACAGACACTTTCCCCATGCGCACTCTCCCTCCTTATCCTACATCCCTGTAAAGCATAAAAGCCCCATGGTGAAAAACCAAGTATACGACATCCTGTATGAAATACACACCAAAGAACAATTTTACCCTAATGCAAATAATAACTTCTGTACTCTTCCAATAAAGGACTACCACACGAGCAAAATGTTTATACCAATTACTTGTTTGCACCAATACTAAATGAGCCCAGAAGTAAGGAACAGGAAAAATGAGAATCAAAACAGTATCTAACCAATAAAGAGCAGTATTACTTGGTGCATAACAGCACGTTGTAATAACTGGACCTGATCCAAACAGCATGTAAATCACATATGTAATTCATGAATTAAAATATTAAACATGTACTTGAAAGTTAAAATACCACACTTTTTGTCGAAAATGTTTGATTTATGTAAAGATAAGAAATACCTTGTGCGAACTGGCATCGACAAAGTGGTCATCTTCAGAGAGCAAATCAGCAATGGCCTTGAGAAGCTTTTGACCTTGAGCCTTTGAAGGAACCCTGTAATTTCTCTTAAGAGTGCCTTTTGTGGTAGGATGCCATTTGCTCACCAGCTTTCGTCTCTCCCTTGCTTCTTTGTCACTATCATCTAGAAAGAGAGAGGGAGAGGGAGATCGTTAAGTCAGTTTTAGATTCAAAAGATGAAAAAAGAGAAGCCAAGGGGCATAATTGAAGTTTCAGCACCAAGTCTGTAATTTGTACTGATGCCTGCCTCGCGGAACTACAAAGGTAGAATAATACAATATTTGAAGTGTATAGGTCTTAGCGATTAGGCATTTAATCTCATTTATGGTTTTAGTCTACACAGTAGCAGAACCAATTTTTCCTACTGGTACAGTGGTACCTATACCACACAAAGTCAGTTCATTTGCACTGACCAAACCACTTGTTTATACTGCTCAATTGATAGACCCAATTGATGAGTGCTAATATAAGACTGTTCGACACTACACCCTACAAGTTTGCGGTATAGATAATGAAAACTAACAGAAATAGTAATGTAATTAAACCAAAAGTGCAAAAGAAATTCTTAGTAGGAAGGAAAAATTACTATTCATATTTCATAGTACCATCTATCATATTAAATTCGGTTCACTAACAAAAGAAACTAGGCAAAGCTTTATGGCCTAGAGCTAATACATCCCATCCAAAAAAGTGGTATGCTATGTCCTACCAAACTATCAGAGATTGCGAGTTTTTCTCTTCTAGTATATCAATTTAACCAAAGAGGAAAAAGGGGGTTTAGTAGTTTAGATAACCCATAGTACCTGATATTCCAGCGAGCTCCGAAGAAATCAAGGGATTAGACTCAGATCCAGCGAGACCAAACTTGATCAGCGCGTATTGCACGCACAGATTACCAGCCCAAAACACCGGGCTTTCGATCAGCGAAGCTGTCACCTTCGTAACTGTCCTGTAATTGGGATGTTTGGTGGGGACGGGTTTAGTTTGTGCTGTGAGAGAGAGATCGAGAGAGGAGGGGAGGTAAAGGCTTTTGGAGTGGAGAAATGGTGATGTGTGTAGGAGCTGGAGCGCCATGACTGGGTTTTAGACTAACACGGAAAAGAGTACAAGAAGAAAAAGGAGGCGATCTTCTAGTAAGATGGTGATCTGGTTCTGAGGTAACCCAGGTTCTTTCTTTCTCCAGTAACATAGAGTTGCGAATTCAGTTTCATATCACCCAAGGTAACTCAAATTTTAGTTTGGATCGGGACCGTCCGATCTACTTTGGGACGAATATTAAAGGGATCGGATTGGTTCGGATTCTGATCGGACGGTCCGGATCAAACTAAAAATCTGAGTTTCCTCGAGAGTTTTTCAGGTATCCTTTCAGTTCTAGAACGGAGACGATGCTGGATTTTGGAAGATAAACCTGGATTCTTTTTCCGGTTAAAAACTTAAAAAAGGCTTCGTTGTGATCGCTAACGAAGCTGACAGGAGTGCTGGGAATCCTGGGATTTTGGGAAATAAATCTGCTGTGATTTTTGTGATCGTTATCCAGAATGGAGAGGATGCCGGTCCGCGTCATCGGCCGTGTAATTAAAAATCGGATAGGGATCACAAGTTCGGATAATATGACAGCAACGCGGCATATCTGGGAACGGAGTAGTTACGATGCCTATCCGACATACTTTCGGTTTATCGAGCATGATGACCGTCCGATTTAATTTAAGATTTGTGCGCACAATTGAAACATATGCGCACGAGTTTAAAGCGTTCCGCACGAATTTTAAAACAAATCGACGGTGATTAAACCATCGAACCAAAGTAGGTCTGATGTCCATCGGACCTACTCTTAAGTGATCTAGAATTCGCATTCTAAAGTAAAATTTTAAGTTTTGATTCGGACCATCCGAGCTGTTTTAACATGAATATAGAAGGACCCGTGTTTCATCACACGCTAGATTGACTCGAATTTCTGATCGGACGATCCGGATCAAAACTTAAAAATTGAATTACTTTAGCTGATACGGACTCCATATCTGAGGGGGAGCAGGTATATAGTCAAATTCAGTCAATAATATTATGTTAGATTTGTCTGATCAATATTAAAATTTGTACGCCTTTAATTCATATGAATTTTAAAGTGTTTTGAATGAATTACAAAATTGCATGCACAAATTTTAATACGGATCAGACGGTTCTTATCAGATATCAGACATAATTTGATCTGATGAACTGATTGGCATTAAAATTCGTAACACTTAATTCATACGAATTTTAAAATTTTCCGTACGAATTATAAAATTATATGCACGTCAACACAAGTCTTAATACAAATCAGACTGACTTTTACCATATATCGGCCATAATTCTCCGAGTAACAATGCTCAAGCTAACTTCTCTGGACTGGTTGTATATTAAAAATAAAGTTATTTGATAATTATAACAAATGATAGAATATTTATTAAAACTAAAGAAAAATAATTTATAAATGTGTTCTTCATCTCTTAAATTGTGTTTTAAAATTGTTAATTTAAAAATCGATCAGTAATCGAGCAGTTTAATTTTAGAAAGCGGACGGTGTAAATTTATCAGCTTTTATCAATGTTCTAAATAGCGCGCTATAGCGCCGCTATAGCGTTTTCGGACCAAAAAAGCTATGACGCTATGGCCATATAGCGCCGCTATTTCGTGCTATAGCGGCGCTATATGACCATAGCACTGTTTTTTCAGCCGTCCCGCTATAACGCGATAAACGTTATTTAAACCTTTGCTTTTATCGACAACTAACAAATTGTATCAAATGTCGTACAATTTTACTTTTAAAACTTGAAGTTAAACTAAGGTGGTTCCCAACACATTTCTCTTTCTTTGTGTGTGTATATAAATGTAGTGAGAAAATTCTATTATTGTTGGATTAATTAGTAGACACAAGTTGTGGCTCAAGGAGTGAAGCCTACTAAAATATGACAAAGGCAGACAATAAAATGAGAAACCTACTATTCTCTCTTTATTACAGAATATCTAATAAAGTCAGAACAAGAGCATAACAAATCATATTTAATTATTCTAATTTAGAAAAGTAATATTATGAAATGTATTTCTTAACACATCTAAAGATGCGTTACGCATGAATGGACCTATTGAAACTCCAGTACCATGTAAATTAATACAGAGAATATAGAAAGAAAATTTGTACGTTAAATTGAATAACTAATAGTTCAAATAAAATATGGCTCAAGGCCTACTAATACATGACAAAAGCAAACAATAAAATGGAGAACTCACCACTCCTCTTTTTAATAGAGGGTATCTAATAAAATATAAAATAAATGATAACATCGAATTAAAAAGAAAAATTAAGAAATGTATTTCTTGAACTCTAATAAATAATAAGCACATAATTCTACACCTAATAAAAGACCATAGAAAAAAAAAACCACAGAGAGCACCACCACAAAATATTTTGATTTGAAAAATAGTACTGTTGGTTCTTCAAAAGTTCAAGCAGAATTTACATTCAAAATATTACAATAGAAAATGGACTTGCCGTAAATGAGGTGTACGTGTTAAATTTTTTTCTTCATTGTACTAGTCCTTTATTTCTTTATGGACTGGTCTGTAAATTTTTTTTTTGTACAGATCGGAGGTTTAGCCACCCAACTGTTTTTTTAGTAAAAGTTGGTCTGCCAATTTTGATTAGGTTTATTAGATTTTCCTTTTATGCATACATCTCACGAGATTGCATCGAAAATGTTAGTATCAATGTATCATAGTCGTTCATATCCTGTAGTCTATGTTGCTAGCAACAACCTACACAAGGATCCTTTAAATATTGACAAGATATCATAAGCATTATTCTGAATCATATTGATAAAAAAGTTACAGATAAAGAAGAGTCAATGGACAAGATACAAACAAAATCTGTTGTAAATCAAGATGTTTCCATCACAGTATCAAATTTTCACCTCCCTGACATCATTTTGTCCAAATGGTGTCCCACAACCAGGGCACTTGCGGTGACGAATCTCGAGATTTCTTTGGATACATGGTGAACAAAATAGGTGGAAGCACTTTGTTATCACAACCTGGAAAACAAAATGTTTATTTTTCAAAGGATCAACAAACGAAGTGCACAAAAGCTGGCCAAATTTGTGAATTACCAAATTAAATATTATAAGATCTCCCTACATTGCACCCCCCCTCTCACACAGCAAATCTATTATAAAATACTCAAAATTTGTGCAAAAATGTGCCACTCATTTGCTAGTAGTTAAAATTTGGCATCTGATGTACAGACTTTTGCCATCCAATGCCCGAACTTTTCCCACCTAGTACAATACTTGCTACTCCAACAAGTGCTTGAAGGAGCATTCTACATTTATACCACTGACACAAACTTACCACACTAGCAAACAAAGGGGCCTCGTACACTTATACCACTGTGACACAAATTTTCACACTAGCAAACAAAGGGCCTTGTACAAAGCAAATTTGCACCCCCACCCTCCCCTCTTCCTCATTGATAAAAGAGAGAAATTCATAACTCTGTCCAAACCTTACATTGCTTTGATTTCATTCGATTTGATGAAGAGAAGGGGTCATTACGAAGTGAGGACAATTTTTCAACAATAAATGAAAAATATACCTCATCACATGTATAAAGATCTGGTTTTTGGTACTCTACAATTCTCCAAAACATCCTAGGTGCAACTTCTACATACTATGACATGGGGTGCAATGTACAAGAGACTTGTATTACCTCCTTTGGGCGATCAAAGCATACACCGCATTTGAGAATAGCCTTGCACTCCTTTATCTCTTCCTCTAGCTTTTGAATAGTTACCTCTTCATTTTCTGAACTCAACTCTGCCAATTCATTCCTCACTTCTTCAAGCTCATCGTTTAACTTATTTCTATCATTTCTGAATTTGACAAAAATAACAAATAAATTAAGATTACTATTTTGGTAGTTCTTGTGACTTCAACATCCCAAAAACACAGTAAAAGATTTTGAATCAGTATAACACCAACAACATTAGCACCTATAGTCTGCAGATAATGTTCCATAACAGTAACAGTAGCTACCTCTGAGCTAAGCTAGAATCTGTCATTTCTTTTTTTTTTTTGAAACTCATGGTACCGGTAGTAACAGTAACTCGTGGTACTTTAACTGCAGAACATGGTACGATAATCCTTCCAAAAAGAATAAGATGCAAGATTCTAGTTCAGTGAATTTACCTTTCTTGTTCTAGCTCCAATCTTAACTCAGAAACCCTTTTCTGATTTTCTTCAAAATCCTTCTGATTGGATGCTAGGAAGGACCTGAGCGACTTCACCTCTTTCTCTGCATCCGATAGCTCCAACATGGTTTTCTCTAAGCTCAGAGTTAAATGCCGGTTCTCTGACAAGGTTTTAATGGCTTGTACTGTGCATGTTTTCATCTGTTTCATTTATAATCTTTAATAATTCTTGGACACTTATAGTTTGCCCAAATGCAAATGAAAATACACACACACACACACACACACACACACACACGATTGATAGAAATGCAAACTCACCTGCTCTTCGCCACGTGTGATTTTAGATTTGTATGGCTCAATTGAGGTATTGACTTGTTGGAGTTGTTTAACCAACAATTGTTTGTCTGACAAAAGAGACCCCTGAGTCTGCTTCATCTTCACACTATCTGATACTAACTGTCATTAGATGAGAAAGAAACGAACGATCAAACAACAATTCATATTTATTTCAAGTCACACAACAAACCCAAGGGAGACAATAAACTAACCTTAATATTATAATCGTCTCTGCTGGCAACTAGTTGAAGCAAATCCTGATTTTGTGTTTGCATGTCTTCGTATGCTTGACCAATTGTCTGTTTTCCGAAAGAATTACACTAATCCAAGTCAACATATCATGACATACGAAGAAAAAGTAGGTTTATTTGATGAGCATACAAGGAATACTAGCACTTCCAAGCAAATTTATACATGCAAAGTCCAATGCAAGAGGCGACCTAACCTCAATTTCTGATATGTGAGCCTCTCCCTCAGCATCCTTAATTTTTATAGCCTCTCTGAGCTCCATAGCATCCCTATAAAATAAATAGTAGGGAGTACAAAAAAATTATACATACCTTAACAGGTTTTAAGGCTTATGCTTTTAGACTTTATGTACTAGTCAGTCTGTACTGATATGACCCCATTCAGTATCCCATAGAGAGATGAATGGCCTTTAGTTGCCATATTTCAAAGATAGGACACAAAACAAGAGAGTGAAATCCAGGGCGAACTAGAAAATTTTCAGTGGGGGAGGGGTGGGGGGTGGGGAGCTCAAATCTAAAATGCACAATATGTGGTATGTGGGATTTGAACCCGTTTCCACAACCACAAAGTGGGATTCTAACCATTAGGCTACAAGTAAACATCTGACATTTTATGAGGGGCTACACCATACAAGATCTTTTCAAAAAAAAAAAATTCTATTAAATTTTCAATATATATAACTAAAATTTCAAATAAATTTTAAAATCATAGGGGTGGCTTAGCACCCCTATGAATGAATGTAGATTCGCCCCTGGTGAAATCCATGGTTTTTATCAGGTGTACCTCTCTGAAGCATCTAACTGTGCCCGTAAATCAGCTATCTCAGCTTCAGCAGTAGACAGCCTCAACTTGCATGCAGCCTCAGCTTCCTTCGCAGCTTTAACTCTGAGCTCAAGGTTGTGTTCTGCCAGACTACTTCTCAAAAGCTCTGCTTGCTGAATTGCTCTGCTTTCAGATTCTTTCATCTCCTCCATCGTCCTGAGCACAAGAAGCAAATTTGAAAACAGTCAGCGACAACTGGCACCTGCATTTTCTTTCTTTATGTTTATTCTTTGATTGCTGTTAATGACTGCATAAAAAACAAATCATCGGCAAAGCTACATCTAATTTCGTAAATAGGCACACCGGTGAAGATAAGGTATAACTGTAAATTGGACATGGATATTATACTATCAAAAGAGGACAAACTAGGTCAAAAAAGGGTATATAGAGAGTCAAAACAGCATGCTCCTGCTAGTAACTCAGCAATGTTGCAGTGATGAATTATTTTCCATTGTTGAACTCTTAGGGAAATTACTTCTGTACCAAGAAGACTTGCCAAATTGTTCCTATGTGTATGAAGCAGTCTTTAAGATACACTCTTTCTATCTGATATTACCTAGTTGTTCACTAATCTATTTTGATATATCATATAATCTAACTCTCTAATCCAGTGTGCAGATATAACTTTTCTGACACAATATATATTTTCCCTTGACTTGTAGTGGGTTTGGCAGTAATGATTATGGGAAAAATTATCAGGTTTTCTTTATTTTGTTGATTCATTGGTCCAAGTGAAAAGGCTAGCAAGAACAGCCCTAAAAAAAATTTGTGTTCCCCTTTTTTGTTTCAATAGCAAAGACTGCATACCTAGATTCAGAACTTTCCTGGCTGTACATATCCAACATGATTTGCGCAACCTGACTTTCTTTCTCCAAATCCTCAATCTGCAGATATAATGAATAATTCCAATTTACCCTCTTTACAATACCATTAAATATTCATACGCCGAATCTGATTAATAAAACAAATCCAAAAAATTCCAGCAAAACTTGATTAAGCAACCCAAGAATGGCTGTTAGAAGGGGCCTTTTTTGGACTGGCATTCCTTTAGTATCACCAATAAAAAGCCCAAGTAATTGAAAACATCATACCAGTGATTTAAGTGACTTGATCTCAATTTCTTGTTCGGTGCATCTATGGGAAAGAGACTTGTGCTCACCAACCTAAAATGACAAGAAATCCTTAAAACACTGAATGAGTAACCAATATTTGGATGAAGCAAAATACATGGAGCTCTACCTTCTGTGCCAATTTAGTTTTCAATGAATCAGCTTCATCCCTTAGGGAAGACGTCTCAGCAGCAGCAGTTTTGGATTTATTCAACTGGTTCTCCAACATCTCCATTTCCTTTGTAAGAGCTGATGCCATAACACCAATTTCATCCTTAAAGTCCTGTTTTCCTTCAAAATTATATGACAAAAAAAGTAATTAGCATTTTTCCTGTAACAGTACGTATCCTTCATAGAGCGTATTAAGGATTCTTCAATATTGCATAAGACATTAGCAACTTCTCATATAATAGGAAATGTGGTTGTGCATTCGTTATGGTATGCTGTTTACATGTCAGCCAAACAAAAAAAAATATATAAATCAACATGGTACTGGTAAGTGCTAGTAGAGTGAGGTATGCCAATCCTTTGACATCAACCTAAGAACCACAAAACCATACCTCAGACAGTACCTATACTAATCAATCAGCCTTGTGACTCCTCAAATTAGCATACCCACAAGTACCCATTTTGGATGGATACAGACAAGCATATGCCCATATAAGACAGTACCTAAAGCAGATATATGCATGATATGTCTGAAAATCATGCATCAGATAAGCCATCCACATATCAGATAATTAAATTCCTTTTCTGGACTGATACAATTAAAGATCTAGCCATACAAAGGCACAAATGCAGAGCAAGCAGACAAAGAGGATCCTATTGTTATGACTTATGACCTTTGATGATAGAATAAGAACCCATGTTGCATGGATACAACTATGAGAATAGATACGGCAAAAGTTTTAAAATTTTCAGAATACCTTCCTTTCTATATATAAATTTCATATCACTTCATTGGATAGAATTAAAATATATTTTAATTGTTTGTTATTATTTCTAAAAAGTATAATTCTGTTTTTTTTCAATTTAAAAGAAAGATCAATACAAAAAAAAAGTCTATTTATGAAGTTTAATGGTTCTCAAGAAGTATCAATATTCAGTGTTGGTGAACAGGAGGATGTGAAGAAAAATCAATGTACAAGGGAGAAAACATATTTTCCTAAGTTAACTGGGTAAATATAAAAATTTTAAATTCTATACGTAAAAAAGAGCTGTTGATCCGGACTCCGGTTCTGAATTAGAGAACGAGCAAGCAGTGCGACCCTTGTTATATAAAGTGATGGGCTTTACCTCATTATGTGGATTGTGGGGATAAGGGCTGTTGATCTTTTGGGGCCTAGCTATTCATATCCATGACCACACAGGCAGCATCTTGAGTTCTTGACTGTATCAGTCAAGTCAAAAATATTATTTAATTAGCTACCCAGCTGGCATATCTGATATGCACCGCACCGTATCACACGACACATGCCCTCTCTGCATCGTATTCATGTATTTTGAAGAATCTGGGCAAGATAAGAACCCTGCCTAGACCTTCCAGTTATATAAAGGTAATAATGGCCCAATCTCTTTGATGAAATAATTATGGTAAAAATGTTGCTTTAAGTCCTGAACTTGGAATTAATTAATTAATGTGGTAATAGTCTCTTTCAATTTTTTCCCAGTAACTTCATGTAATTCTTTCTTTCTTTCTTCTCAATTACACATCAAATCTCCCTCAACCACCAACATTTGTGTACATTAACTTGTTGAAAAATGAATCAACTCCGTAGATATTTTTTAGTTTTTATTTTATTTTTAAAAGATGGAAAAAAAATTATTGATAAATTATTTAGAGATGAGATTCTTTACCGATGCCCACTTGAAAATCTTAATGTAAAGATCTGGAATATGACAGTATGAATGTGATCTATGTAATATACATGCCATGCATATAAAATTGATGAGATTTGATGCAGGTCTTACTATTTATCGTATGAGTTAAAAGGCAACTGTCTGTATTTAACCACTTTTCATAGATTATCAGACCATACTTAAAAAGCATGTCTATTAAATTTCTTTTTCAGCTGTGCAATCTTTTTAACCTCAATTTCCAATTTTGTTAAGATTGTCGATTTAAACCGCCGCCAAGTGATCATACCCATATTATTTAGAACATCTTTTTCGTGCTATGCATTAAAACTAATATAAAATATTTTCGTCATCCTTAGATTTTGACAAAATTGCCATATTGATGTACCTGTAACAATCAGATCAGATACAGTACTCCTGCATCCACGAAAAACTAACAATTGGTTTGGGGGGAGTCCGTACCTGAATCTTGCAGAGTTTCTTCCAGTTTTATCTCCAGTTCATTTCTCTCAATAACAAAATCTTTGATTTGATGCTCCAGTTCCTCAATCCTAGATTCATACTTGCTGATGGATGCTTTAAGGTTGTCAAACAACTCTGCTTTTGCATTCAAATCCTTTTCTCGTTGTAGTAACAAGCCTTTCTCACTCTGTAGAGTCCACAACACATCATTGGGGAAGAAAAAGGAACAAAAAGCACAATATGAAACAGTAGAATATTTCATGGGTAGTTGTAAATTTTTTATGAACCAACACCACATATTAATTCTTTAGTTATATAGGCAAAGATCGCGAGCATGTATGCATGATACCTGCAAGGAGTTGACTACTCCCTTGTACCGCTCAAGTTCTGTATTAATATGCCTCAGCCGATCTTCTAGAAGGATGTACAGTTTTGATGATGTCACATACTTGTCATCCTTTAGTTGCTCCTGTGTGCATAAAAGATTGTAATGCATTACACATGATTCATTCTTTGGAATCAATATAACAAGCTATTTATGTAGATAACTATCATATTCACCAGAACTGGTGCTGTATTAAAGTATACACAGTGCCAGTGCTTCCAGATTTTTGGCAAAGGACGCCCAATATATCCTTTGTTGTAAATAATACCACGACACTTTCGAAGTCAGCAGTTTGTTGATCCTGGGATTGCATGAATCACTTTTAAAGATATCTGGTTGTGTTGAACTTAAGAAGTTAGGTCCATTGAGTGACATATGCCCATGACCCGAAAATTGCAGATGCAAACATGAGAAATCTTTTGGGGTAATTAAAATTAGGAAAAATCTTATAAGATGTCACTCAACTTCAAACTTCATCCATTACTGATCGCTCAACTTCAATATATCCAATGTTAGTCACTGAAGTTTAGCTTTTATCCAAATTGGAACAATATAACCATTCTTAAATTGAAAATGCAAATAAATTATGAACTAATCCATCAACGGTTATATCTATTCAATTATAATAGGGCAATTTTTTAGAAAAATATGTCGAGTTATTTGGGTTTTGAAAATTTGAGAAACTTTTCAGAAATCAGTACAACAAAAGGAAAATATTGAGATAATCTGCTTCACATTGTGAAGTTTACGACGAAATAAGTTTCTTGAAACCAACTATTTGAAAAAGTAGTTTACAATTTGTAAATAATTTGAACTCAAATGAAGGTGGTTATAATCAGATAAATCAATATTGAGTGACCCAAAACAGATAGAGGGTATAGTCAAGTTGCCTTCCATAAAGGTACTCCTGTAGTTATGGTAACCAGCACTGTCTCATTTTTAGCTGGTGATTACTGAAACTGAACAATATATCAACCATCTTACACAGTGCATTCTAAGTACAAGCTACTGCAAGAACTGTAACTCAACCAGAACAGTGACGATTTGAGGTCTATTATAGGTGAGGAGCACTTAAAGAAATAAAACAAAACATCAGAAAACTTAATTAAAGGGTACTAACTTGAAGATCTTCCAACTGCTTGGATAGGATCAGATTGTCTTCTTGTGCCTCATGAAGCTCAAACAGGCGGTTTGTCGCCAATGTCTAGACAGATTTAGAAAATAATATATTTAGAAAATAATATAATATATGTCACAACAAAAATAATAACATTCTTTAATAATGAGGGATTTTCCTATTTTTCCAAAATGTGCCTAATAATCTGCCTATGTACGACAAACCACAAAATCTGTGGAGGGGGCTAGTGTTGTTAATATATATTCTTACAAATTAGAAGTGCCTTCAACTTACGGATGATACTTATATTGTAAATATATAGAATCAACTTAGAAGGATGATAAAACAATACTGTCATAACAATTGGAAATTAAATATATTAACTATATAAATTGATTCCAACAGATGCATAAAAATTCGTATTTTCTTCATTTAGAGATAAAAAATGCAAATTCTAGCAGTTGTTGGTTATTATGTGTCCTGCCAAACGGCGGAATATGTGCTATCTTAATGAAAATCCAATCATTATTTCTTAAAAATCTTTCGAGATGGAAACAATCAAATAAATAAAATAGGCGTAATGAATATAGAGATGTATCAGAATTCTAGAATGAACCTTAGCCTCGTCAACAGCTTCCTCAAGCTCCTTCCAATCCATAGATTTATTATTGTTATCATTGCCTGACACCTTATCTGGCAAGGCATTTCCATTAACCATACTTGTGACAGAGGGAACGTTAAATACAGAGGTGCCATGTTTTTTCATTTGCAGAACTGCTAATTTTCTCCTGCTCTCTTCCAGGTCAGCCATGCTTTCCTCCAAACAACCTTCATCAACATATATTGAGTTACCACCATAATTATCTTCCTTCAAACTGATCTGCTACTAATTTATTACTATGTTTGAAATCGGGAAAATAAAATATTTTTTTGCTTTCTTTTTGTTTTGGTAGCTATTCAACAATTAAAACAAAAGAAGAAAAAATGCTGAATAATTTCGGATAATTAGTAAAGGTTCATAGCGCAGTGCACAAAAGCTTAAAATTTAAGACCTTCCGGTTAAGTGTAAATTTCACATATCGGTACCTCTAAGCTGTTTAATTTCAGATACTTCTGTCGAACTGATTCCAGAATTAGCTTCAATTTCGTCAGTGTAACTTTTGTTTCTCTGATGAAGAAGGTCTATCGCAACATTCATATTTCTTACCACCTCTCTCATATATTCATTATGGTTTTCGAGCTGTACAAGAGCATCTAGCAAAATAAATAATAAACAAATAAATATATACAACAAGAAGGTGCGAAGAGGAGCTAACATATTTTCCAAAGCACTATTCTCAAGGACAGTAGAAAGGTATAATTGCTAGTCAGATCTGATGGTTCCCATCTTTGTCCAGAGTGGCACCAAAATGAAGTCTGTGCTGGCATATTAAAGACAGATATTGGAATCTAAGATACCACTTTTTAATTCTCAACCTTGGTAACATGATCATCAGGTTTGGTACCAGAACCATGCAATCTGATATCATTTAGAAACAATTTGCTTTGATTTGTATCTAATTCGAGATGATGGTAAATTACGACTTAATTCAAGATGTCATTCTTCCTTACTATAAATGATTGGTAAAGAGACAAATTGATTTGTATATAATTCAAGTTCATAGTAAATTACGACTTAATTCAAGATTTCATTCTTCCTTACTACAAATGACTGGTAAAGAGATGTACCTTCTGGGGATAGCTTTGAACTTAACGCTAACTTTAAGCATTCATTTCTAGACCACAGTGCATTGATATTCTCTTGTAGATTTTTCACCAAATCCATTATCACTGATTGGCGTAAAGACAGTGCCTCCTTAGCATATTTGACCGGTTCACTAGCTACTGTTCTCTCTACCGGGTCTGATTTTAGAAGCCTCAAAAGAAATATTTCCTCAGATGGGCATAACTCGAGTTCATCTACAAGATAGAAAGAGAACAATAATCTAATAACAAAAACATACAATGAGATTTTCACAAATAACAATAAGTTCTTTATTGTGCATACAAATAAAACCCGCAATTGTTATAATCACAACATCCAATATTTCTACAGATATTGAAATAAAACTAACTGGTACATGACCGTAGTGGAAAGTTATGATTTCCCTTATATTGATTATTTCGCATATTTCGCATATTTGAAATTTTTCCCCAACAGTTATATTTTCTTGTTTGACCATAGCTATCAGATCTCGGTACCTCCCATCCCTTCCCAGTTCCCACGAACCATGTTCTAGATCATACAAACTGGGTCTCGATTTGCCAACATATCAGATCTCTAAAAAGGTGACCCAGAGTTTTTCCAAGAGCTGCTTGCAGAGAATAGAAAAACAAGCTGGGAAGAAGGTGAACAGGTAGCAACTTAAAAACAGCCATTTTGACCTCGCAAAAGAAACTAGTAACTGACTTGCCAAAAGGCAGCTGGCGGCTATTGCTAAGGTTTCTTCTTCTGGTCAGAAGGAGAAAGAAAATTTATGAAAGCGAGGAAACGGCTAATGAGCAAAATAGGGTTTCTTGCCCTCTATGCCAACTCTGAGACTGGTTCCCGTTATAACTTATAACCTTCTTTTCCAGTTATTCGAGTCTATGGGCTGTGAAATTGACCCTAGGCTATAGAAATATAGGGCTAAAAAGAAGCATATTAAAACCTTTGATTGCTACACATGTACAAAGATTGGCAATTTGTTTATTTTTCCATAAATGGACAAAGTGTCTTTGCCAGCCGTTACAAAGTAAGTTATCAAGGTAACAAACCCCAAAGCATGAAGAATGAGAAGAGGAAAAAAGCTACAAGCATGCAACCAACCCTACCATTGCCTTTTCCCTTAGTTTTCTTCTCTTGCACACAGACAAGCTCCGAGAAAGTTGACCTTCATTTGAGCTTCCCATAAAATAACATACTGATTTTGTGGTGGCGGGGGTACGAGCCCAATTTGCATACCCATACCACACAACCCTGGTGAACTGCATTTCTTGTGACTATGATTTTTATCCTTACTTGTGAAGCATAGTGTACAAAGCAAGTGAAATATGTTCAGAATTACTGTTAATTGAAAATGGAAGTAAGCGATGCTATTATGTAGAAGTTCGCTAAGATACTGTTCTGCTACGAAAAAAAAAGTAAACACATCTATAAAAGGCTACAGAGGCTCAGCACAGTATATAGGCACGGGTGCAAATAGCCAGTTTCAGAGACGTGAACAAAAGTAGTAAATAAGGACACTCAAATTACCTGCAGATAAGTCTTCATGGTTTAAGGCTTCCAAAGAATCAAGTCGCTGATCAGCCCGTATCCCGACAAGCACCAAATCATCAACCAACTGAAACATTAAATAATATTCAAAATGCAAAAAAAACAATTCAGGTACTATATACATGGAGGGATCAGTTCTGCTAACTTTTGGTACTGGCTGCCATCAACTCAAATCATGTTAATCAAAATTCAAAATTTTAAAAAATAATGAAACCAAACTTTCGATATGTTATATGTTACACATGCAAGTCAAAGTTTGGTAGATCAAGATTACAGACAAAATATGTCCCGGTGGACTCTCAACTTCTTGATCCCTACCAAGATGGAGTACAAATGCAACAGTCTTTTATATGCAAAGATATTGTACATAACAATTGCATTGGTTAGCATTTGCTCTTTTAAAACTGATTCTGAGATACTAATTAGTGGCATCAGGCACTGCAAAAACACGCAGTGAACCCCTCGTTAATACCTGGTTCCACATTTTATTGAGAGAAATCATGGCCAAGTCATAGGAACTCTGCACGTCCCTCAGCTCCTTGAATTTCTTCTCTAGCGCAAGCATCTCACCCTTTTGGGCTTCCAGTTGTTGTACGAGCTTTTGATTCTGGTACTGGAGGGCAACAGTATCAACCTGAAATCCATAGGTGCAAGTCAGAATGATTGATAAATAGAACCAGGAGGTAAAAGACTTGCACCAAAATGTAAAGAACTGACAAGGACGGGTTACAACACAAGGACTACAGTCCAAATACAGCCCCTCAGTTAAGCAATTAAACAATAAAATGGGGATCGTTGGGCGAATTTTTCTGGTATATACTTTAGTTTGCTTAATTAAATATATGATTGCCAATTTCCGACAATAAACAAAAAGGCAAAAGAAGAACAACCTACAATTATCATCCAGACTAAATATATTAAAAATATATATATTATTGACAAATGATATTCTCTCTTTGAGGAGCTTTTAACTAAATAAATGCATAATTGGTGTAAATTCACCAAAAGAAAGAACTCTGACCTGCTCTTTTTGATCAGGGAGGCCATTACTAGCAGCGCTGTTCTCCCTCTTTCCCGATGCCATGGATAAGTTAAGCAACGACCAATAATGGGAAATAAATTGAAGAATTTGGCGAGAGGGTGAAGGAGCTTTAGGGTTTATGGAGAAGGGACCGCGGTTAGGGATTTGGAGAGGAAAGATAATCTTAATACTTACTCTAATTAGCGTAATTAAGAGAACCAACAGAGAAGTTAGAAGAGAACTCGGGGTCCTAGTTTCCTTTCTGCCAGAGAAACACCTCTTAACGGAGTTTGCAGAACTCTTCCCCTCCAAAATATAATATAGGTAAATTTTGCTAGAGGTAACTGTAATTTGTCCTTTATTGTAAATTGGTCACTTAGGATTAATTTGCTACAATTAAATTATTGAATTTTTTATTTGCTCCAATTAAGTTATTTTATAATTTTTTATCCAAAATACTAACTGAATATGTCTATTTTGTCCAAAATGCTAACAAAATATGCTCATTCCGTCCAAAATACTAATAAAATGAGCATATTCCGTTAGCATTTTGAATGAAAAAGTTCCGTCCAAAATACTAATAAAATGAGCATATAGGTGACTTGATTGGGACAAATGAAAAGTTAAGTGATTTGATTAGAATCAAAACTTAGTGACCAATTTATAATAAAAGACAAAGTTTAGTGACCTCCAGCGAAATTTACTCCAAAATATAAGTTACTTTAGGAGAGAAAAATTGTCGAATCGATTCTTGTTTGGAAATGAGCTATTCCGCATTTCCGCTATTGTTTTAATTCGCATCCATATTTTGCAATTTTAGCATCCAAACATAACCCCTCAACGTTATCTCTGTATTAAAATTAATATGCTTGAATAATTGAATAATGTTGTAAAATTTAAATGAAGTTGAAACAAAAATAAAATAAATAACAAGAGAGAGCAATAACATAATTTTATTCTCTTATAATTTTGTGTTTCTTTTCTCATCTACAAAGTCTCTATTTATAGGTTAGAATTTGTACAGAAAAATTGTTACAATAATAAATGAGAAAATGAATGCCAATAGTATCCGAGATTTTTATTAATATTCAAAGTTTAATATAAATTAATATTTATGCCCAGAACTCTGGATTTTCGCCAAAAATGCCCAAGCCACCCACAAAATGGCCGGCTTAGGGGGGAGGAGTAATGGCCGGCTTACTCGTTTTTTTTAGACACTATAAAGAGCAAAATAATGAAATCTAATACTGAAATTTGAATTTTTTGTTTAAATTATTTGTTAGATTACTTCTTTTGATTTATAATTTATACTAAAATATACTAGATTACTTGAAATTATGTTGAATTACACTATATTACAATAAATTATGTTGAATTACACTAAATTATGTTAAATTACCCTAAATTACAATAACTTCGCTAATTACGCTAAACTACACAAAATTACGCTAAAGTAGACCGATTATGTGCCATCTTTCATGAATCATAAAAAATAGTAAAAAAATTCCAAAAATAGTAAAAATTGGTATTCTACAAGTTCATTATGTAACTAATTTACTGAGCTACTTAGATTGAATATAGAAATGAAAATCTTAATCGGTAACTTCATCAAGTTTTGAGGCTCTTCCCTTTGTTTTTTAGCAATTCTAAATTTCAAAATTTGGCATAGTAGGCACGGACGCATGCGTATTTTTTCAAGCTTTCCGAAAAGTGATCATTTGCTGAAATCGGACACTCGAGCGCCGTTTTATGACTGCTTGAAGTTTCGCCGTCGTTTTTCGCCTTTTCAGTGAAGATATCGTCCCTATTCATATGTAATTTAGCGTAATTTACTGTATTTTAGCGTAATGTAATGTAATTTATTGTAATTTAACTTAATATAGTGTAATTTAACATAATTTCAAGTAATGTAGCGTATTTTAGTATAAATATGCTAATTATATATCAAAAGAAGTAATCTATCAAATAATTTAAACAAAAAATTCAAATTTTTAGTGTTAGATTTCATTATCTTGCTTCATAGTGCCTCCAAAAAAAAAATGAGTAAGCCGGCCACAAAATGGCCGTCTTAAAATGAGTAAGCCGGCCACAAAATGGCCGTCTTACTCCTCCCCCCTAAGCCGGCCATTTTGTGGCCGGCTTGGGCATTTTTGGCGAAAACCCAGAGTTCTGGGCATAAATATTAATTTTTATTAAACTTTGGATATTAATAAAAATGTCGGCAATAGTAGTGGGGTAGTGGGGCAATGAATTGAGAATTAATATTGGGAGTTACATAATGAACATCCACATAAATCTTATTTAATTTGATTTATAACACTTCCCCTTTGATGTTCATATTCCATTATACGATATTAATATGATACTTCAGGATCAATATTAACATGATACTTCAGGATTAATATTAACATGATACTTCATAACCATGTACTGCCTCATTAAAAACCTTACCAAGAAAAACCGATTGGGATAAAAACTTGGTTAAGAGAAAAATAGTACATTACGTATAACGCTTCCCCTCATTTTGTTATTATTGAATATCCTTCAATCGATGTAGACCTATCTTCTTTGTGAGTTGTTCAAAAAGATTTATTGGCAAAGATTTTGTGAATAGGTCTGCCAAATTGTCGATTGATCGTACTTGGCAAACATTTATTACGCCCTTCTTTTGTAAATCATGTGTCGAAAAGAACTTTGGCGCAATATGTTTAGTTCGGTCTCCTTTGATATATCATTCTTTGATTTGTGCAATGCATGCTGCATTATTTCATGTAGCGGAGTATGATTTTTCTTGATGTTTTCAAGTCTGCATTCTTCTTGAATATTTTGAATCATTGACCGTAACAAACGCATTCTTGACCCACATCATATAAGGCGATCAGTTCGGCATGATTTGATGATGTTGCCGTTAGAGTTTGCTTTGTCGATCACCATGAAATTGCAACTCCACAATAAATGAATACGTATCCCATTTGGGACCATGTTTTATGTGGATCCGACAAATATCACGTATCTGCATATTCAATTAAATTGAATTTTGTTATTCTTTTGATATATAATCCCATATCTCTAGTTGCTCAGAGATAACGAAATACTTGTTTAATTCTATTCCAATGTCTTCGGATTAGTTTGGAACTATATCTTGCTAACACATTTACAGAAAATGCGATATTTGATCTTGTATTATTTGCAAGATATAATAATGCTCCAATTGCACTTAAGTACGGTACTTCAGGATCAACACTTTTTTATTATTTTCTTGCGGGGGAAAATGATCATTTTTTGCATAGCAATAGTACGACCATTGGTGTGCTCAAAGGATGAGCTTTATCCATATTGAATCTCTTTAGTACTTTTTCAACATAATTTGATTGATGGAATATTCCATTATCTAGATGCTCGATCCGTAGGCCGAGACAATTTAGTTACACTTAGGTCTTTCATTTCAAACTTATTTCTCAATAAGTTTGCATTATTTTCAATCTCTTCAGGAGATCTAATAATATTTAAATCATCAATATATACTGCAATGATTGTAAAACCTAGATTTGATCTTTTAATGAAAATACACGGACTAATTATATTATTTTTATATCATTCTTTTAGAAGATACTCACTCAGTCAATTATATGGCCTTCAACCTGATTGTTTTAGTCCGTATAAAGATACTTTTAATTTTATAGAGTACATTTATCTAGGTTTTGACTTATATGCTTTAGGCATTTGCAATCCTTCTGGGATTTTCATGTATATGTCACTGTCAAGTGAACCATATAGATATGTTGTTACAACATTCATAAATCTCATTTTTAGATTTTTTGTGACTGTGAGATTTATTAGAAACCTGAGAGTTACCGCATCCACTACAGGTGAATATGTTTCTTCATAATCGACTCCAGGTATTTGTGTAAAACTTTGCGCCACTAGCCTTGCTTTATATCTCACAATCTTATTTTTCTCATTTATTTTATAACAAATACCCATTTGTAACCTACAGGATTAACATCTTTGGGCGTTTGGAATACATGTTCAAATACTTGTCGTTTGTTTAGTGAACTCAATTTGCTTGTACGATATCTTTCCATTTAGGCCAATCTTTTCTATATCTACACTCTTCTAGAGTTTTTGGCACATTATCTTCTTCGTTTATAACATTGCTTGCTCTACATGAACAATCAATGACATAACACAAAATCCAGATGATGTTCATGTATGGTCAAATCCGACGACATATAACTCTTATATGCGTCTGTGATATTAAACCGGTACGCTACCACTTTGATCTGTGATAGCTAGATCAAATGTTTAATCATCACACTAGTCTCAGGTGTAATTAGTGTTCCTTGCTAATTATCTCGACCAGGGATACTTTAAAGTTCATTACTTTTATTCCTTGATTGCTACACAATCTAACAATTAGATAAAGCACAAGTAATGCAACTTAAGGCAACAAATTGACTATCGTCAACCAATCATATGAACAAGAATTACAAACAAAATGTTTGCTCTAGGACACTCGACTCTATCATGATAACCATTCTTTCGAATATCCTTAAAGATTAGTAGATTTCTTCTAGATCTACTTGAATATAATGTATCATTTATTATTAATTTTGTTCCTTCAGGTAACATTATACAAGCTCTTCCGGAGCCTTCTATTAAACTGCTTGTGCCAGATATAGTGTGGATATTGTTGGGGAATCGTTGTACCCTTTGATTAGGGCTTAAGCTGCGGAAAGACCGTAAAACAAAAATATTTACGTCTAACTTAAGCCGAGGATTAAAAGAGGTACGTCGGAAAGCCAAACGAAATTTGTCCATTTCCAGTCTTTCCCTTGACGTAACAATTTAATCCTACGCGGATCTACTCCCCGATTGATTTCTAAAATAATATTTATTTAACATTTAAATAAATATAAATAACATTTAGACCTTTTTCCAAATTCGAATTGGAATGATGTATGGCTCAGTAGCTTAGCACCAGAAATCTGATGCCTCTATCAGATGTCCACCAGGAACAATCAGAGAGTCGGTATTTTTTTGCCAGAAATACTGTACTGACTTTTTACGCCAAAGCACTATTCATGAAAATCGTAAAAATTGTTTTTCGCAACTTTTGTAAAAACAGATTCACGAAACTTCGCAAGAACACTATTCACCATAAACACTATTCACCGTAAACACTATTCACAGGAACACTATTCACAACTCGCAAGATATACGTAATCAAATTACGTATTCTTTCTTTTCTTTCGCAAATACTATTTGGGAGAGAAAATATTATAACCGAATCGAATCGAGTCGAATCTGATTTCTATATTTTTCTCAACCCCTACCCCTCTATTTATAGGAAAATTTGAGGTCCTTGTAAGCAGCGTGCTTGTTGCGATAAATTTATACGTGTCGTACACGCTTATAAATTTAATGTGTTTAAGCTTGTCATCTAAATGATATTTATTATTTAATTATATCACATATAATTAATTATAACCTTCTTATTATTAATATAATTATTCCAAACAATTCTGAACAATTATATTTTCTTGCGATTCGTTGTTGCGATAAATTTATACAACGTGTCGTACACGCTTATAAATTTAATATGTTTAAGCTTGTCATCTCTATGACATTTATTTATTAATTATAACATTTATAATTAATAAAATAAATTAATTCTCTGATTACTTTCCTATTGGTGTGACCCGATAGGATCTGTGTTATGTTGGCAATATAATTAAAACTCCTTTTAATTCTATAAATCATAAGCGGCACCTGGCAGAATGCATTATGACTACCCAATTGACACAGATGATCTTGTACAATATAATATCACGATCTAGTAAACAATTTACTCGTGTTAATTCTTATGTCTCATAGTATCAGATCAGTTTCAAGGTAGGTTTGTGTCATCCTTGCAAACTTAATCTTTTTTTTATCTTAAGTCAGATTATCAAATATGATTAACTCTTTCATCATACCGTGCACATATAACCTTAATTTATCAAGGGGCCCAGTGATACTATTACTCGTATTACATACGAGGGACAATAGTATTCTTGGTGAACATCTCTCCTCTGCAAAAGTCATGTATACTGAAATGTCATCGTTATAGCTACTTTTTACGGATAGCGTTAAACAATACTCACGAATATACATTAACTACTACAGAATTGCAAATCAGCACCGGTTTTTTTTTACATTCAAAACCGGTTTTCCTACCGGTGTTGATCGGGCTGGTGTTGATTCCATGTTAGATTAGCACCGGTTTTAAACCGGTACTAAATTTAATATATAACACCGGTTTTTTCATAAAAACCGGTGCTAAAAGTAGTATACAACACCGGTTGTTGCATAAAAACCGGTGCTAAAAGTTACATTCAACACCGGTTTGTTCATAGAAACCGGTGCTAAAAGTTACATTCAACACCGGTTTTTGTTACTCAAACGGTGCTGATTTGTTACATTTAGCACCGGTTTGGTTAAATAACCAGTGCTGATTTTTTTTTATTGTTTGGAATTTGGTTTATATTAGGCTAGCCTCCAAATTTGCTAGCCATAAATTAAATATTCACATGCACAAAATATAGAATGGACAAAACATTATACAAATGAAACAACACATAATTTAAAAGTATCATCTTTACTAACTTTGATAGTTTCAACAAAAACAAGCTAACTTTACAATATCTCTCACATTGCCTTAAATTTCATAGTATGCCAAACATTTTTCCAAAAAGAATTTAGCCCACATTGACTGAAATTGTTTAAGATCTTCCATCGAATACGGTGATGAACTTAAGCACTGCATGAAATTATATTGAACTGTTAATATAAACAAGAAATAGAGCAATACAGTATGACTCCATATTTGGAAAGTTTGAGAAAGAGCTTGACTGGCTTTGCATATTACTGGAGAAATGCTATTGGAACCAAGCACAGATATTAAAAGTGACAACCAAAGATATTAAAAGTGCAGTAACTATGTCATGAAATAGATTTATACCTGTATTGGAAAACCATCGAAAAATGTAGTAACTAGGGACAACATTAACTTCATCACATAGAATCCACATTTCTTATCGTCATTTTGCTGAGGGCACTGTATTGCACATTTCAAAAAAAAATATTAGTATTGTGAAAATTGCAAGTAGCAAATATAGAATAAGGATTATAGTTTGAAGCATATTTTATCTGTTTAATTGAATATTTTATTTCCTTGGCTTTTTTATTGTGTTGTCCTCCTAAGAATTTATATGATGCAAAAATCCTGTAATTAACAAAAAATAATTAACAAAACTAATTTTTTTACTACATTCCAGCAGAGTAATTGACAGTACAAAAATGCTGGAGAAAAGCAACAGTTTTGTATTTCTAAGATGTGAACTTCAAAAATGCTTAGTAAATGCTCAGAAAATCGTAAAAATGAAAAGTTTTGGTCTAGATTGTGTGTTTTTGAGTTCTTTATTTACCAGTGTGGTTTGTTGCTTACTCTTTGAAATGCCTCGTGATATAATAGAATGGTATATCCTTGTCCTTTTTATTCAACGAGTCAAGGATATACACCATACCTTCGCGAGGAACAATTACGAGCAATATCTAATGTTCGCTGCCATGTATTTAATAAAAATCAATGATAAATGTATTTATTAAAATGTGTTAAATTGTATTAATGGAAGTAGCACGAATTAGGTAACTTAGATTGAAAATGCGGTGCAAGAATAAATTTCTTATCCTGATGCTTGAACATTGTTTCGGCCATGTAAGTACATGCGACTTTAGTATCGATCTTGAACTGAGTTAGACAGATTCTACCTGCGTCCATGAATCCAACTGAGATATTGCTTTCCCCTAACAAAAACCAAACAAGACTTTACTGGTACCATATATGCTTCACATGACCCTTTGTAACAGATCAGTCAGTGCAGACTGATCCAAAGCCCAAATCAAAAGTTTAGTTACACAGTTAGATAAAGGACAGAAAAACAAACAGTTTAGAGCCAAACTTTGCATCATTCGGATTTTTTTTACTATTTTCTAGCTATTTTCAAAGTTGGGCCTTAAAAATACAAAAACTGCATATTTTAATGCACACATGACTTCTTTGCCTCTAACTTTGCATGGTCATTAGGCATAAGAAGAAAATTCTTAAAATCATGAAAATTCACAGAGTTATAGATTGTATTACCCTATGTAAAACCATAAAAAGAACACAAAATTTGGTTTAGCCAATTGTCAGGAATTAATTTTCAAAGTTCAGAAAAAGAAACCAGAAAACTGCTGTTTTTTACATCTTTTATCAATCTGTCCCTATGTTCAAGCATCTGTTAAAATAGTTAAAAAATTAAAAAAATCTGAAATTCGGCAAGCAGGCAGATTTGAATTTCTTCTACATTTTCCATAAAAAGGACAAGAAATTAAGGACAAGCATGTAGATTTTGAATTTCTTCTACATATCCCTTCTGATTGGGTTCAAATAAAACGAAATTAAGGACAAGAAATTAAGGCTAATGTTGAAACTTATGATAGCCACCAAATATCCTTTACTCCGTGGCGGCTCCTTCACGGTGGTGTGGCGGCTCCTCCAAATCAAGGCTAAGAATCGGCGGGGGGTGCGGCTCCTCCACCGCGGTTGTGCGGCTCCTCCACGACGGTGGTGCAGCGAAGAAGCGGTCGTGCGGCCTCCACGGCGCTGGCTCGGATCGGGCCCCTCTACGGCCGGTGCAGCGGCTCCAGAGGGAAAATTTGAAGGGATGGGGGGAGTCGCAAGTTCTTACCCGAATTTACACTAGATGGAGTGGAGAGAGGGTGGAGAGACAAATGAAACAATCAAATTTCGCACAGCTTTCTGGAACCGATCAGTTGAGAGAGAAAGAAAGAAGCTTCTAGGGTTTAAAACATTACACCAGATACATTCAGCACCGGTTATTTTAAAAAACCGGTGCTAAATGTGTGACACTACAACACCGGTTATTAGTAATAAACCGGTGCAGAATGTTTAGCACCGGTTTTAGTAATAAACCGGTGCTAAATGTATGACATACAACACCGGTTATTAGTAATAAACCGGTGCTGAATGTTTAGCACCGGTTTTAGCAAATAAACCGGTGTTGTATGTCAAACATTTAGCACCGGTGGTACTTTTAACCGGTGCTAAAATACATACAACACCGGTTTCATCAAATCCGGTGTTGTTTGACCGGTGCTGATTTGCAATTATGTAGTAGTGTTTCTTATGTAGAAAACGACGAACCACCTCATACTTTAGAACTTAACACTAAATGAAAACATTAATGACACGAACACAATTCCGTATAATGTTTCATTGAGGGTCTGTCAAATACCATGTTCTCTAACATGTATCTATGTGATTAAATTGACAATTCCTTGTCTATGGTCAATAAAACTTAACCATCATTTAATCCACATACTAACCCTTAATTGGTTAATTAGTGTTCTTTGCTAATTACCTCGGTCAGTGACTATTAAGAGTATTTATCATCTATATTATGAAGTTCTACTCATTTCGAATCCGAATGCCGAAATGTTCCATAATTCGATAAAACTCAAAGAACAAAATGATAATTTTATTAATCATTCATTACATAAACAAAATATATAGAATAAAATTATCCTTTGATTGACTTCTAGATTATTACACTAACAGATATTAGTTTCACCAAGATGCAATTGTGAAAAGTATTTCTTACTTTTCAATATGGTATTAGTTGTTCCACTGCCTACTAGACATGGATCTTCTTTACTTATCATTGGGTCAATCATTTTTCTTTAAAATAAAAGAATGCAAGAATAAAGTAAACTACTTTTATTCATTAAATTTGTTTGCATATAAAAATTTAAAAGTAAACTAAACTTTTATTAAACATAAACATAAACTTATATACTATATTTTCTCCCTTGGTAACAAAATCTATTTCTTTATCCACATTCTGGAAGAAATATAATACATCAAGATGTGTATCCATATGACATTCATTTTCGAGGTCATTTTCAGTAAAATTAGTTTCCATATTTTTCCTCTTTTTCTTAAATGAGGCTTGATAAAGCTCCACAATATCTATTTCTTCCCCTTTTTCCCTTTTTCTTATTTTGTTCTATAACGAGAAGACATGATATTGATTCGGAGTACTTCTTGAAACTCCACTCTCGATATTGCTGCTACAGGAGCAAATTCGAGGCATGAAATATGGAGAATGTTTTCTCCAACATGTATTCTTCTTTTATTGTTTCATCACATAGTTTAAGTTCGGAAGTAACCCAAAATATTGCGGAAATTATACTCACCAACAGATTTAAAATCTTGTAATCTTAAATGAATCCATTGGTAACGAGCATTTGGTAAGAGAACAAGTTTATGATGGTTATACCTCTTGATGTCTCGTTATTTGACCTATAATTCCGACCAATTTCTGCACCAAACCTGTGTTTAAATCTATTAAATCAGTTGTATTTCATTGAATATCTTTAGAATGTGGTACTGCTGCAAGTTTATTCTTATTTTGCAGGATTCGGGCGAAATCGAGGAGAAATCTGGAATTCTGAAGTCTCTACACGGCCTGTGTCACATTCTACACGGCCCGTGTCAACCTCGACTCGACCACAGACACGACCAGGACACGAACTTAAAACAGTCATAACTTTTGACTCGTAACTCCGTTTTGAGTGTATGACCACTTTTCGGAAAGCTTGCGAGAAGATCTACAATTTGAGCTAAGTACACAGGTTACACGGGCCGGACAGATTTGACACGGCCCGTGTCAAGCAATTCCGGAAACAGATCTAGAAATCTGGAAAGAAGGCTATTGAAGGAAGGTCGACCAATTAAGCATATAATCGGGATTTCTCTCCAGAGAAGGTCATTCTGGAACAGGAGAGCAAGTTCTAGGGTTCATCTTTGGCGGCTAAGCTTGGAGGCGAAGTTGAGAAGCGAAAGACGCGAGTTTTCGATTGATCTTCTTTGCTTTTTGGGTTTTGTCATGATCAACTCTATCTCTATTTGTATTTGCTGTTTTAGAACTATGAGTGAGTAATTTACTTTGTTTCTAGGGTTTTGATGTAATCGAATGTTTTGTCTTGCATGCTAGTTATTGAATCTTTGTATTGAAATTTGTGTTTGATTGATTGTGTAGTATTTTAATTGCTTAGATTGTAGTGTTTGACTTATATTGGTTTGTTACTAGATGAATGGCCACATCTAGAAAGCATTAGAACCCTTTAACGTCTTTCAACCAACCTAAGTACATGAGGTAGGATTTGTGATCCGGGAGGTGAAACCAAGTAGTAACCGGAAGGTGAAAGTTACTCTCTATCGGCGGATAGGAGTTACCTTTAGTATACCAATCAAGCAACTAGGTAGTAGGGACCAATACACGAAAGTTGAGGTCTAGAACCCGACGAGGGCATATATTGCAGTTTCCGTACCAAGTTAATGAACCAACAAACGGGAGTTGAGGTCCAGAGACATTAGGTCCGGTCAGTAGAACCCTACACAAAGGAACGATACAAAGAAACAATAGCTGCTGCATTAACCCGAGGCTGACACGGACCGTGTAGCAAAATGACACGGCCCGTGTAAACTGATACGGCCCGTGTAGGAAATGACACGGCCCGGACAGGATAGTCAGAGGGCAAAACTGAGATGAAGTCTTAACCCTGGGAACGCTTTCTATTATTGATTAAAACCAGTTTAATCTTCTTTCTTGCACTTTATTATTATCTTGAATCTGTAGGAAACATAAACAACCAAAATCAACCCTTCCAACTTCTAGTTTTTAATTAACCTAGGTAGAGTCCGGATAACACTTGAACCGTCCCTGTGATCGATACCCGACGATATACTACGCGGTAGGATTGTATACTTGCAGTCTGAACCAGAAGTGTATTTTAAGGTTAAAAAGTACAGCTTGCTGTACTGAAACTTTGTACTATACCTTTTTGGTGGTAACAAGTTTTTGGCGCCGTTGCCGGGGACGGCATCATTTATTTTTCTGGATTTTTGCTTATTTTAATTAATCTAGATTTTAACTTGTATCTTTTTCTTTTCTTTTTTTCTTTTTCTTTTTATTTTTTTTTCTCTTATCCCAGGAGCAAGCTGGAACCACACTACAATCTGAGGAGCTCAAGACACCATGGATCTGATGTATGACATGGCGACAGACCGACATTGGTTTGGCCGCGACAGTTCTCGAGCTGGAGGAGGCGACCGATCCGAAGCTGATCAGATCGCAGCTCTATATGCTAGAGCTGCTGAGCTAGAAGAGGCCATCCAGAGGGCGGTGGACAAGCTGAGTGTGAAGGCAGTCGAACAACAACCACAGCCATGTGTCATGTGTGGGGACATGAGACACTCTTACGAGTATTGCCCACTGGCGGATTGGGATGAGGAACCGGAGCAGGATGACTATTGCTACGACACTGCACCGTTCGATAACTCGAGCAATTACGTATTTCAATCTGATCCACCCGAGCCGTACATTGATCCCGTTGAGATCGACTTCATACACGAGCAAGGGAAGATGAACCAGATGATGTGGGAACAGATGCAGAGCATGTCCACTCAGATGGCTGCTCAACAAACTCAGATGGCTGCTCAAAACAAGCTGTTGGAGCAGTTGAGCCACATCGTCGCCTCACGCCAACCTCTGCCAGCTCAGCCAGAATGCGAAGGACCAGCCCAGCCAA
The DNA here is from genome assembly GCA_028015225.1 of Carex myosuroides. Classification (NCBI taxonomy): domain Eukaryota; kingdom Viridiplantae; phylum Streptophyta; class Magnoliopsida; order Poales; family Cyperaceae; genus Carex; species Carex myosuroides. Next base: position 3,902,080 of record CM051486.1, on the reverse strand, counting down.
CAAACCAGACCGCACTGCACACGGGCCGCATCAAGGACACGCGCCCCGCATCACCACCTGAAGAACATGTGAACGCGGGCTGCGTAACTGACACGCGGGCTGCATTGAAGGAGGCTGACAACCTGGAGGAACTGACACACGGCCTGGATGGATCCAACACGGCCAGTACAGGAGAGTCCAAGGAGCTGGAGACTAGGCTACACGGGCCGGACAAAACCGACACGGACCGTGTCAAGGCCCCAACAGAGCAACCAACACTTGAGCTCAAGCCTCTACCAGCTAATCTCAGGTATGAGTTCCTGGACCCAGATAAATCTTGTCTTGTGATCATAAGTGCAGATCTTAAACCCGATCGGACTGCTACGCTCTTGGAGAAATTGAATGCTCACAAAAACGCGATCGGGTGCTCGATCAAGAACTTGACAGAAATCTTGCGGATTCTTCTGATGCAAGAGTTTGATCGCACGGTCCGTGTACCTCAGAAGTGGGTGCTCCCACCAGTGCCACCTGATCAACCTCCCACCAACCAGTGAGGCGCCCCCGCCTCATCCCTCGCTCACCATCTAGTAAGTTTCCATATTTTCTTCTATTTACTTTTTCCTTGTGTAAATTCAAGCATTGAGGACAATGCTTCATTCAAGCTTGGGGGGGTGGAATAGAAGAAAACTGTATCTGCATTTAGACATGTTTATTCTTCAATTTTTTTTTGCATTTTTAGGTGATAAATTTGTGTGATTGCTAGGATTATGGACTTGTTTGAAAACTTTTGTTTGTGAGTTGGATTACCTTGAGAATTGGAAATAACCCCATAATTGATCAAAGAACTGCTTAAGATGGGATGTTTTGAGAAATTGAAAAGATGAAAGCTTGAATTGTATTGAAAAACCATTTTGAAACTGAACTGTGCCTTTTAAATAGGGAAATGGAGATTTAAAATAAAGAAAGATTGGGATATCCATTGGTATGAATGAATACCATTGGATGTGTGTATTCATGATGTATGCGAAAAAAATAAAAAAGTGATGAAATAAATGAAAAGATGGAGAACATAAGAGTACTGGCAATAAGTCCTGTTGGGCGCCTTTGAGCTCGTCTCCCAAATTTAGAAAAAAAGAGTACTGGCACAATCCGGTGGGATGCCTTTGAGCTCTAAAACTTTCAAAAACTCTTGCATATATCAACACATGAAATCCGCGACTTTCTAACCTAAGCTTGTCCCAAGGTTGGGGGGGTTAAAAAGGGAAAAATCACCACAAATGAGGGCATAGATTCAGTGAAAGAATGAAATATTGATCAATTCGGGTAATTAGCTTTGCAAGTATTAAAAACATTTCAGAATTTGAAGTTTGATTAGTCAATTTGTGTGGTGAATCAAAATTGATCAAGAAAAATCCAAATTATACCAAAAGGATTCTCGAGGTTTTTGATTAAAGCAACTCATGTAAATTTTCACATTTAGGAACTTAACTTGCATTTAGGTAAGATTAGAGTCCAACCCGGTACCTAAGTATGAATCTTTGCTTGAGGACAAGCAAGATTTAAGCTTGGGGGAATTTGATGTCTCGTTATTTGACCTATAATTCCGACCAATTTCTGCACCAAACCTGTGTTTAAATCTATTAAATCAGTTGTATTTCATTGAATATCTTTAGAATGTGGTACTGCTGCAAGTTTATTCTTATTTTGCAGGATTCGGGCAAAATCGAGGAGAAATCTGGAATTCTGAAGTCTCTACACGGCCTGTGTCACATTCTACACGGCCCGTGTCAACCTCGACTCGACCACAGACACGACCAGGACACGAACTTAAAACAGTCATAACTTTTGACTCGTAACTCCGTTTTGAGTGTATGACCACTTTTCGGAAAGCTTGCGAGAAGATCTACAATTTGAGCTAAGTACACAGGTTACACGGGCCGGACAGATTTGACACGGCCCGTGTCAAGCAATTCCGGAAACAGATCTAGAAATCTGGAAAGAAGGCTATTGAAGGAAGGTCGACCAATTAAGCATATAATCGGGATTTCTCTCCAGAGAAGGTCATTCTGGAACAGGAGAGCAAGTTCTAGGGTTCATCTTTGGCGGCTAAGCTTGGAGGCGAAGTTGAGAAGCGAAAGACGCGAGTTTTCGATTGATCTTCTTTGCTTTTTGGGTTTTGTCATGATCAACTCTATCTCTATTTGTATTTGCTGTTTTAGAACTATGAGTGAGTAATTTACTTTGTTTCTAGGGTTTTGATGTAATCGAATGTTTTGTCTTGCATGCTAGTTATTGAATCTTTGTATTGAAATTTGTGTTTGATTGATTGTGTAGTATTTTAATTGCTTAGATTGTAGTGTTTGACTTATATTGGTTTGTTACTAGATGAATGGCCACATCTAGAAAGCATTAGAACCCTTTAACGTCTTTCAACCAACCTAAGTACATGAGGTAGGATTTGTGATCCGGGAGGTGAAACCAAGTAGTAACCGGAAGGTGAAAGTTACTCTCTATCGGCGGATAGGAGTTACCTTTAGTATACCAATCAAGCAACTAGGTAGTAGGGACCAATACACGAAAGTTGAGGTCTAGAACCCGACGAGGGCATATATTGCAGTTTCCGTACCAAGTTAATGAACCAACAAACGGGAGTTGAGGTCCAGAGACATTAGGTCCGGTCAGTAGAACCCTACACAAAGGAACGATACAAAGAAACAATAGCTGCTGCATTAACCCGAGGCTGACACGGACCGTGTAGCAAAATGACACGGCCCGTGTAAACTGATACGGCCCGTGTAGGAAATGACACGGCCCGGACATGATAGTCAGAGGGCAAAACTGAGATGAAGTCTTAACCCTGGGAACGCTTTCTATTATTGATTAAAATCAGTTTAATCTTCTTTCTTGCACTTTATTATTATCTTGAATCTGTAGGAAACATAAACAACCAAAATCAACCCTTCCAACTTCTAGTTTTTAATTAACCTAGGTAGAGTCCGGATAACACTTGAACCGTCCCTGTGATCGATACCCGACGATATACTACGCGGTAGGATTGTATACTTGCAGTCTGAACCAGAAGTGTATTTTAAGGTTAAAAAGTACAGCTTGCTGTACTGAAACTTTGTGCTATACCTTTTTGGTGGTAACACCTCTCCTTCAAACTCTTCTAGAGTTCTAATGTGTCTTTCATCGTTAAATATTCAGTTTTTAAATTTTCATGGAGATGGCGACGAAGGAAGACCATAGCTTTAGCGCGCTCCTGCTGGGAGGTTGTATTTGCTTCCACAATAGTTTTTCCTAAGTCTTTTGCAGTGAGGTGGATCTCTGCATTGAGAGTCCATGGGAGATAATTCTTACCCGAAATTTCAAGGGCAGCAAATTCAAGCTTTGTGAGATTTGCCATATGTACTACAATTAAATAGATACGTATTAACCTCAGGTTATTAATACCATAACTTCAGGTTATTAGTTTCATAACTTCAGGTTATTAGTTTCATAACTTCAGGTAATTAGTGCAATAACTTCAGGTTATTAATCCCATCATAACTTCAGGTTATTAACCCCATCATAACTTCAGGTTATGATAAGTGTATTTATAAAAAAGGAGAAATAAATATGAATAAAATAATATGTAAATTGAATAAATAAATAAATAAATTTAAATGTATTAATAACTTTAGGTTAATATTATATAACTTAAGGTATAATAAAAATATTTAATAACTTCTTGCTTGACTACGTAACTGTAAAATTTAATTTGAAATAACTTCGGGTTATATTTTCATCCAATGATCTATAGTAACTTTTGATTATTATATTATTTTTATATGAAAATTTCTAATGAAAACTTCAGGTTTTTAATTGGAAATAACTTTAGGTTATTAATCATCCAGTAGTTTACAATAATTGCTGGTTATTATATTAATTTTTTATACTAAAATTTCTAATAAAACTTCAGGTTCTAAACAATTCTAATAATAACTTCAGGTTATAATTCTATTTAGGTAATACGAACTTCAGATTCTTGATAAACTTTTATTTCGATAATAACTTGAGGTTATTATTCTATCATTCACTTTAAGGAATGATTCTTATAAACGAAAACAAATATAATTCAAAATTTAAATGAAATTTAAATTCATGAAAGATATAATAATTAATCATACAAATTACTTACAGAATAACTTTGCAACTTCTTCCGAGTAAGTCGTGTTGATAACGTGTTGTAAAATTTAAATGAAGTTGCAACAAAAGTAAATTAAATAACAAGAGAGATAGAGAGAGCAATAACAATAACAAAATTTTATTCTCTTATATTTGTGTTTCTATTCTCTGTCTACAAAGCCTCTAATTATAAGCTATAATTTGTACATGAAGAGCTGTTACAATAATAAATGAGAGAATGAATGCCAATAGTAGTGGAGTAGTGGGGCAATGAATTGAGAATCAATATTAAAAGTTATAGAATGAACAACCACATAAATCTTATTTAATTTGATTTATAACAAATAACAAATTTTACGTTTTTTTAACCTTTTTACTATTTTATTAGATAATATAAAATCGTTGTTTTGTATGGTCTAGAATTAAAAAAAAAACGATTTCATACCATTCTAAAAGAATTCTAAAAAAATTCCAAAAATATGAAATTTGATCTTCAAGCACTTTTTAATATGGAGATCATGTTAACCGGTTAGGATCGGCTACGGGTGCAATTGGATCGGATAGTGATAAAATCATATTCGTATCCGCTTTTATTTTTCGGATATGGATACAGATCAGATAATTAAAAATTAAAAATCATATCCATATCCAAATCCACATAGATATTCGAATATCGGATATCTATTTCTAATTTTCGGATACGAATTTGGATTTGGATTTGGATTCGGACGAATAATCTCCGATCCGTTTGCACCCCTAGAATCGGTTATTTGGAATTTCAAATCGTAAATGTTAACGTGAATTAAAACATGAACTTTAATTCGCGATGTACATTAGCCCATCTCTTTGTTTGGTTGAATAGAGTAAGGTTAGTATGGTTATTTTCTTATAATATTTAAATTTTAAATTATTATTATTTTTAAATTAATGTGTAACAGAAAAAATAAAATTAATTAGGCTAAAAATAAAAAGTTTAACGTTTCTTTTTCTTTAATTCCCATTTCTTCATCTCTTTATTTTCTTTCCTCTTTACTCGAACTGTTTATAAATCAAACATGTTATAAGCAGTAGCGGAGATTTTCAATCTCCTTCCTTTTTATTCTCTTGATTTTCTCTCTGAATAACGAAAGAGGAAAATAAAATGGGCCCACTCAAATTTCAATGGGCTGGATATAGAAACCCAAAGACGGGCAAATTTCCTTTTTCGATTTGCTCGATAGGCCTAAGGCCTATGATCGACCCAATACAGAAAACTACTAAAGTATTCATTTTTTTTTTTCTTTCTCAATATTACATTACATGTACTAAAAAGTTTGCGAAAACTGATGATTTTGGTTGTATGTTATATATATAACATAACATTGAGTTCTGCAACTTGCTTTCTTAGTAATTTCCCTTATAAAGAGAGTGAAATTTATTTATTATCAGCCCGGGTAAAATGTGAAGAATCAAGAAGGTCAGGTGCACTAGTCATTTAGCAGATTATTGTAATGACAAGTAACGAAGAAGTCAAATAACCTTATCACAATGGCTTGCTACTATTTTATCTCAACTTTTGTTTAAAAACCAGGGCTAGTTTAGTAGTTTATCGAATTTCATGCCTAGCATTCACATTCTGGAGAGAGAGGAACCTGGATTTTAAAGCAAATTTCTCCGTGCATCGTTTATTTATTTATTCTTAACTGTATATTTCTATGACAATTTTCTGCCATTATTCACTCTAAACCATCCAATCAAAGGCCACTGATCCACATCGGTGTTAATTGACTAACTTAGATTCGTGTGCTTTGGACTGCAGATAATTAACAATTAACAGTTTAACCAAACTTTTTTCAACTTAATTTTACAAATACTAAACTTTCTCTCGAGTTAAAATTTACAAGCAGAGCTGCACTGAAATCTTTATTTTTGCATAACACAGCCGTACTATACACGCTTAACTAGTTCGTAATTAACCTTTCACATCTCCTTCCCACTGCCAGTGGGCCCCGCAATCTTCTCGGCCTCGAGATCAACTGCTTTCTGCAACAAACTGTTCTCATCATCCATCACCATTTGCACCGGTGATGACCCCAAACCGTCGGCAATTGCCAGCATGATCCTCTTCATCTCCTCCCTGAATTCATTCCTGTCAATAAAAAATACAGAACAGTCGTTCTCGTTCCTCCTTGACAAACAACAACTAGATAACAAGCAACAATAAAAAAAATTCCCAGGTGGTTAGATGTGTTGATTCTCCTGGATAGATTCAAATCCATCAGATTAAGCCTTGTTAATTTCATGGATTAAAAAATTACATTTCAAAAGTATAGAAGGGAAATTTTTTTTTTTGAAACAAACGCACATTGCCCATTTCATTCATAAAATGTTAACTACAGAGTATTATAGCCCTAAAAATAGTTTAATCCTAAGTAACCGTAAACAACATTCTTGCCCCAGCAAAAAGTAACCAAATTAACTGGTATTTTTTCAGCCACACCCCCCTTACGGCTTTCCCAAAACCTCACTTAAGAGTTCTACCCCCAACTTACGTGACTAACATTGAACAATATTTTATTACGAGTCGGACTAGTATGACATGAGTGTCATTTCAGCCTATATAACACCAGCTCCAAAACTTATCGAATTGACTTCAAACGGTGAATCCAAACCGTTCAAACCGATCTATTCCAGTAATTGTGCGTTTACATGAAAAATTTATAATTTTTCGAATTTATTTAGTATCAAGTCAAGCGGTCAAATATATAAGTTTTTAAGTTAAATTTAATGCATTAATTTTTCAACATTTTTGACCGTTTGATTTGATACTAAAATAACTAAAAAATATAATTTTTTTGCATGTAAACACATCACTCATAAAGTAAATCGGTTTGAACAGTTTATAGTAGTCGTTTGAAGTCTATCCAATCAATTTTGTAATTGGTGTCATATGACACTAATGTCATACTACTCTTTTATTACATTACAAAAGATAAAAAAATAATGTTGACCAGACTACGAATACTGCAAACAGTGTACAAATTCTTATGCGTTACTCGGTATTCATATCTAACAACCTATTGTGTTTGAGACTTCTATCCAAAATAAGGCAAAAATATAAAACCAATTTCTCTAGTTAATATATAGAACGAGTCTATTCACAGGTCGCACCTGTCAATCGACCCGCTACGATCCGTGTCGAACTGCTCAAAGATGGAATCGTAGAGCGCTGCCACCTCAGAAGACGGGGTGATGACCTCAGCTCCGAAGTGCGACTCAAAGAGGCGAAAGGTCTCCAGCGCGCGGCGGAGCTCCGCGCGGGAGAGCACACCGTCGCCGTTCAGATCCAGCGCCTCAAAGCGTTCGTCCACCCCACGTGCAAACGCCGCCTCGTCCGCCACGAAGGACCGCACAGTGGAGCCATCCAGGATTACCACTCCCATACTTGGTCGGTGGTTTGGTGCTTATGTCCTGTTTCTCTCTCTTTCTCTGCCTGAGCGAGCGTTGATTGATTGTGATTGAGTAGAGGACTGAGAATATTGTGGGGTTCTATGTTCAGCTGGCCTCAGCCGTTGGATTTGTTGGATTTTAGGTGTGCTCTGCAAGACTGCAACTTAATCATTAAAGAAGAGGAAAGTGAAATAAGTTCTCCCGGCATTTTTATTAATACCCCTGAAAAAGAAAAATTATCAAATCTGCCCTCACTTCAGAATTTTTATTAAAAATGCCCTAACCGCCCCCGTGGAGCGGTTCGCTAACTTTTTTTTTTACTGTTCATACCGAACTGTCCCACGGTGGACGGTTTGCTATGAACATTTTTTTTTAAGAGACAATATAAATATCAAGATGCTAAATTCTAGCGCTAAAAGTTCGGATTTTTTTTAAATACTTGTTAGATTACTTCTTTTGATGTATAATTAGCATATTTATACTAAAATACGCTAAATTACTTGAAATTATGTTAAATTACGTTGAATTATACTAAATTACGTCAAATTACACTAAACACTTATTTTGGACAATTTATAAAACCCTAAACCCTAAAAATTACCGTACAAGTTAGGGTTTAGAGTAATTTTTAGGGTTTAGGACAATTTATAAATATGTTATGTGAAAATTGTAAATCATTTAATGTACGGTAATTTTTAGGGTTTAGAATTTTAGAAATTGTTCAAACTAAGAGTTTAAGGTTTAGAGTTTAGCGTAATTTAACGTAATTTAGTGTAATTCAACGTAATTTAATATAATTTCAAGTAATTTAGCGTATTTTAGTATAAATATGCTCATTATACATCAAAATAAGTAATCTAACAAAAAATCTGCTAACGTGGGTATATTTATTAATAAAAAAAGTCGAAAACTAGGGTTTAGAAATTAGGGTTTAGGGTTTAGGTTTCTTTTAAATATCACTAATTTTTATAAATATGTTATGTGAAAATTGTAAATCATTTAATGTATGGTAATTTTTAGGGTTTTAGAAATTATCCAAAATAAGAGTTTAGCGTAATTTAACGTAATTTAGTATAATTCAACGTAATTTAACATAATTTCAATTAATTTAGCGTATTTTAGTATAAATATGCTAATTATACATCAAAAGAAGTAATCTAACAAATATTTTAAAAAAAAATCGAATTTTTAGCGTTACAATTTAGCATCTTGATATTCATATTGTCTCTAAATATATATATATATATATATATATATATATATATATATATATATATAGTGAGTGGCTACTCTACTTACATAAGCATATGAGGGCATATGCTTATAAGTCATTTTTGTGTTTTTAAAGTCTAAATAGTTGATTTGAAGCGCTCAATATGTTCTCCATATTATAATGTGCTTGGAGACCAAATTTTACATTTTTTGAAATTTTTTTACTATTTTTTAGAATTTTTCAAAGCAGTGTTTTAATATGACAAAAAAAATCTAAAAAAAAAATAAAAAAAAAATCTGAAAAACACTATTTTGAAAAATTCTAAAAAAATAGTAAAACAATTCTAAAAAATGTAAAATTTTGTTTCCAAACACATATTAATATGGAGAACATGTTAAGCGTTTCAGATCAACCATTTAGACATTGAAAATGCAAAAATAACTTGTAAGCATATGCTCTCATATGTTTATGTAAGTAGAGTAGCCAACCTCTATATCTCCATTCCATTATTAAGCACGTTGATGTCCTGATCCGCCAACGGCTACGATTGAAAGATGAAATTTCGGATTTAATATCAGCCCTCCAATCACATAATCTGTCATCTTTTGATTAAATGCATATCTTTTATGTGTAGAAGTTTATATTTAGTTAAAAGAAGACTCGCCACACATACAGCCACACTATATGTCACAATTAAATTTAAAACAATTCAATTTTTAATGATATTTTTCTACAAGAAATATATTTCCTTATTTCCCCTACACTCAATTATTTAAACAATAGAAATGTGATTCCTTATTCTCCTTGTTCAATTAAGCATAATGGAAATCAATATTTTTTCCCATAAATGGACCAATGAAATCAGACAAAAATATAAAATTGGCAAAATTGGATAGAATATTTTGTGTGAACTTATTGATCGAATATACAGTAGTTTTCAGTACAGCAGAATCAATACAAATTACTTATTTTGTCGCGCTAGAATTACTATTTTTCCAAATAAGGAGTAAAATAAATCAAAAAGGAAAATTTTCTGACCCAAGATTTCAGAAGCACGTACATCTGTTGCTTTTGCTACTAAAGGAATTACTTTTGGACTTTATTTTCCATGTGACATGATTTGAAAAATCTCTTATTTTAGGTAAAAAAGAATTGTGGCGCTTGGGATTTAGAACATTTGCTATTTTAATTTGGCGCCATGTGGACTTACTGAATTTGTGAATTTCATTTTGTGAATGTTAAAAGAAATTGGCGGTAAAACAAAAAGTAAAAAATTGTTATTTCCATTTTTACTACTTTCTTGCATTGGAACACAAAATAATTTTGTTTTATCTTAGATTAATTTTGATTGTTGCTTATGCCTTAGACGATAATCACCTATTTTTAAATTAGCTTAGCTTTGTTCCATGTTGAGACATCATACAGGAAAGAAAGTTCAAAAAAGTATAACTGATGGAAATGAGGATTCTTATGCAACCACTCTAAGAACATCAGGTTTTTTTAAAATATATATGTTTGTTTGCCAATCACTAATCGATGTATATTTCTCAAGGAAGCAAACTTATATTATTATTTTATATAACATAACAGAAATAAGCCTGGATGGAAATAAGCCTGGATGGAAAGAGAAGGTACAACAAGAGGGCATATCCAGAAATGAGTCGGGAAAATAAGCAAACTCTTCTAATGAAAAATCGTGCAAATAAGCAACTCAAAACAGGAGAAAGTAGCAATAATCCAATAGCAAATGTTCTTGCTAGGTCAAATGTTTTATTAGTTTCAGAGACTCCATTGCAAATAGATTTAGCTTCATCAACTCCTCATGATGCTACTGAGTCATTGCCGGTAATATAAATTTTAAGACAACTTTTTATCAAAAAATAATTTTGTATGTACATTTTAGAATTTAGAATAGTAGTTGCAGCAAATTAGCTTTTATGTTGGATTTTCTTTTAGGTGTACGAACAAGTCGTAAGAGGATTTATAACAATGCTAACGCTCAGCCACCTGTGACCACACAAAATGATATTGACAGAGAATTTGAGACTTTTACAGAAGGTAATATTTCCCTAGAAAATATATATGTTATGATAGAAATAATTTCAAATATTCAAATACATGCTTACTAAGGAAGAACTCATCTTAAAAAATAGATGAAATCAACATCTTGGATGGGCGTCAAGCAACTATTGCACCCATCTTCACTACTCGATTTGAAGGTACAATTTTAGTATCTCATCGATTGCAATCGTTTATGCTTAACAACACTTTTTTATTTGTCTTCATCATTTTTTAAATTCTAGGTTTAAAATTCCCTTGAAAATTGAGAACAACTCTGTTTGCAATATCAAGAAGCAGAGTGGAATTTGATCATATGGGATGAAGCATCAATGGCAAAGCGACAAGCAATTGAAGCACTTGATAGAACAATGCAAGATATAATTGAAGAAAATTTACCCTTCGGCGGGAAGATCATGCTTTTCGGAGGTGACTTCAGACAGGTAATTAATTAGTTGTTTTACATATTTCATTTATTGTTCAAATTCATAGCTTTTTGAAAAAAAATATATATCTCATGCACATAATTTTATAATTATTAGGTGCTCCCAGTTGTTAGGCGTGGTACTAGAGCCCAAATTGTTGATTTCAGTCTACAGATGTCTCTTCTTTGACCATCAATAAAAAAAATACAATTAACCCGAAACATGAGAGCTTTGTTAGATCCATATTTTTCTGAATATTTACTCAGAGTTGGTGATGGAACAGAAGAATTATTGGAGGAGGACTTGATCTGTATTCCTGAAGAATTGGTTATTCCATACACTACAGAAGGGGATTCTAAATAGCGGTTAATAGAATCTATTTTTCCCTCTCTTCATCTCAACGGTGGTTCGTCAGAGTATATTATTTCTAGGGTCATACTATCAACAAGAAATGAATATGTTGATGAATTGAATCAACAAATGATTGAGATGTTTTCAGGTGATGAGATGATCTACTACAGTTTCAACAAAATAGAAGATGATCTACTTTTCATTTTTTTTTTTCATTTTCAGAAATGTTGGACTACATCGAAGAGGATCACACTGGCAATGATACTTCAAGACTTTTTTTAATGTTATATTTGATTCATTTTTTTCATTTATTGTTGTTTATTTTACTATTATTTATTATTTATTTCTCCGTTTTTTTTTCATGTGTGTGTTTTTATTTTCATTTATATATATTTTTCTTAATTATGGGTGAGATGTCAATAAAAAAATCTCTTCATATTTTCTTATAATGTCCCCGTTGCAACGCACGGGCACGATACTAGTATATATATATATATATATATATATATATATATATATAGAGAGAGAGAGAGAGAGAGAGAGAATCTGGGTAATATGCTACGCATATATAAGGGCCCCTCCGTGCTAAGGCTCACTTTTTGAGTTTTCAAAATCCTAACGGTCGATCCGAACCGTTCAACATGATCTCCATATGAATATGTACTTGCAAACCAAATTTTACATTTTTTAGAATTTTTTTTACTATTTATTAAGCCACTTTGAAAATCGCTGATCCAATGGTCCAGCAGATTTTACCGTTGTGTACAAATTAGTGTTTTTTCAAAGTGGCTTAATAAATAGTAAAAAAATTCTAAAAAATGTAAAATTTGGTTTGCAAGTACATATTCATATGGAGATCATGTTGAACGGTTCGGATCGACCGTTAGGATTTTGAAAACTCAAAAAGTGAGCCGTAGCACGGAGGGCCCTTATATATGCGTAGCACCGTAGCACTGTCCTATATATATATATATATATATATATATATACTGTTCATAGTAAACTGTCCCACCGTGAGGTGGTTCGGTATGAACAGTATAAAAAAAAAAGTTAGCGAACCGCCCCACTGGGGGGCGGTCTGCTATGAACAGTGGACCTCCCCACGGGGGACGGTTAGGGTATTTTTAATAAAAATTCTGAGGTGAAGGCAGATTTGATAATTTTTTTTTTTTGGGTATTAATAAAAATGCCGGCGCTGATCAGAGAATTTACTTGTTTCATATTTGAAAATTTTAGGAGAGAGAGAGGAGAGAAGCAGAGATGAACTCTTGTGTAAAAACTCAACAAAAATTTTCAATGTACGTAATAATTAAATCTGGATTGTTCTTTTTAACCTAACGCGAATTTCAAAAAATATTCCTTATGATTTTTATAGGCACCATTTATTAATTGCACCCTTGGATACTTTTTAGGGAAGACACACTCGTTAACTTGGTCCAAAGTTATTATTTTCTGCACATACTGACATACATACAACTAATAAATCTGTATTCTCCAAGATACCTGATTAGTACAATTAGCTCAGATTAACTCCTATTTGAACGAGTAGAATTCGATGCCTATTTAACTATGGAAAGTTCGTTTTGAGATTCGTGTCAAGTTAAAATTAACTATTCAAATCTAATTTTACTCGGTCAAGTATTGCACTGGATCTGAATTCGCAACTAAAAATGAGTGACGACATCTGCGCCTATTTAGATATGGAGAGTTCGGGTTCGTGCCAAGTTAAAATTGACTATTCAGATCTAATTGAAAATGTTTTTTTATATGTTTATCTTACGAATACGATATGAATAAAATAAATAAATAAAATGGAATTTCGTTGACAATTCGTCGGTTCATTAACTGAATCTTCTGGTGACGCGCTTCACCATATGCTGTGGATCCTAGAGGCCAGAGCAAGGTTCCGGCCCCAGCGGCAGCGAGTCAGACTGTCCATCCAATTAGTCGTAACAGTCGGTCTTTCTCGTTTACTCGCGACCTCACGACCATTTGGTTTTCTTCAAAATAACTGCTCAAAAGGCTCAAATTATAAACCGAACTCTTGCAATGTTTTTTCTTGGGCCTATTCCTGGCTCGTACTTACAGTGCTCATTCCTATACAGCCCGTTTAGACCCGTTGACCAGATCCGGTCCAAGTAGGGTCTAATCCAAACCGGAGTTCTCTGCTCTCCACTTCCGCTTGTACTCTTGGTCTCTTCCCTCAGCCATTTTTAATTTATCCTATGGCGTCGATTGCCACCTCAGCGCCGCTCCACTCCTTTCCAGCCTCCGGTCGAACCAGACCGCTTTCTCTCTCCTCTATTAGGTTTGTGTGTGCTTGTTTACTGGTTTGTAAGTTTTGATGTATTTTGCGTGGGAAGAAACAGCTCGCCAGTGCTTGTTCTTAAACTTGATTATGGAACCAAATGTATGGTGTTCTGGGTTTTGGTATTTAGTTGTGGTTATTGATTGAATAAAATGAAATTGTGTCTTTCAATGAAGCTTTGGCCAATACATCACAAGAAAACTATTCAGGAACAGTAATTTACTAGTACAATACCAGTAGTTCTATTCATCAAAAAGTTCCTTTCTTGTTACCATGACCTAATTTTGTAAAATGTCACTCATATTTATTTGTAGTGTCGGATTCAGTTCCAAGCTTGCCAACTCGAGGTTTACTACATTTGGAGGTATGCCCTCGATTCAAATTTCTAAGCAATATATGAGATTGTTTCCGCTGTAACAAAGGAATAAAGGATGATGTGGGTATTTTGATTTTATTATTAATTGAACGGAGGAGGGTAAGCGGCACATTTATTTATCAGCGGGCTCCGACAATTACCATACTAGCGTAGTAGCAATATTGCACCAATCTGCTCCTGTGCCGATATTGACTGGCCGGTGCAGTATGATTTTTTTAATGGCTTATTCATGTCGAGTAAGATCACTAAGGAGTAATTCAAGACTAAATTGTACAGAAATAATTAATTTCGACAGCAAAAAGATAAATCAATATAGAAATGTGCATTTATTCAGGTCCACTTGGGTTTTGCCTCCCAATAGTCTCCCTTTACCATATGGTACCAGCTAATACATGATTTGAATCCTCCAATGCAATATCATAACTGAAGTTATTGACAACCCAGGATTTTGTGGTCAAACTTGGAATGTCTCTGCCTCTCCAAAGGTCGAGAAGAGTTTATGCTGTCAGAGTTCTATGTAAATTCTTATTTCGGGCGTTTTGTCTCTTTGTCTTCTTGTTCTATTTAATAACAGTTGGCAATATATTGAGCTCAAAAGATTGTTCAAATAGACAAATTCTTTTCATTATAGGAAAGAGTAGTTGCTGCTGCATGCCATATGGGTACTGTGTGGCCTGACTGGTATTTTTGTGAAATATTGTAGTTCAACTTTTGGGCATGGACATTACCAAAATTTGGTGCAGGGACATTACTAGCTTAGGTCTAACATAAGCCATAGATTGCTGTAACAAGTTTAACCTGTAAACCCTAAGATCCTAAACCCCTAAATTCTAATACCTTAGACCCATGCTATGTACCTTAAGCTGGAGATATAGGTCTAAGCTAAAGGTGAAGTTGAGACATTTCTTCCACAGGTCTGAGGTATAAGTTATGTGACAGGTACGGGACAGGTGCCAATACTGGTACGGTAGTAGCAGTAAGGGGAGACAACCCTCCCATAATGCCATCTGTCACTACCCCAGGTGGCCAAATGGATCTCTCTACTGTACTGTTCAGAAACCGCATAATCTTCATTGGACAGTTTATCAGTCCTCAAGTTGCTCAGCGGGTTATCTCTCAGCTCATTACGCTTGCTACCATTGACGAGGACTCAGACATCTTAGTTACGCATTTTTTATCTCTCTCTAAACAAAGTTTGTGTTTCGAACTTACAATCTTAAATATTAGAATATGAATCAAGATTCCAGATTCAATTTCTTGTTTTGCGCCAGCTGTTAATAAAATTAACACGCAATAACAGCTGTTGGTAGCAGTAGTGGAGCTTGAACCAAAATTCAGGGGTGCATTGTATACAGGATTGAGATTCAAATCACATACAGAGGGGGACCATCTAATGCCTAAACAGTAGATGGCCAAGAAAATTTGTATAACCCTTAGCAATTTTGTGAATTGGAAAGGGTTGGGGGTTGGTGTCATATATTGCTCTGCCCCCGATTGCAAATACAGTAATACTAGCTGCTAGCCAGCTGTGGATCAATTTTCAATTTAAACTTTTTTGTAACTACTCCCATTCTCTTCTGTTCTTTTTGATTGACTGGTGCGTTTGGATGAATCAATGGAATAGCGAGGTTAGCCGCTAACCCAAGATTCGAAACAGTCGCTAACCCAACAAATCGATGGAATAGCGGAATAGCGAGCTAACCCAAGCTAATCCAAGAGTTCGGAACAGCTACATTTTCCCCAAACAAGGAATAGTGATCCACTTTTGCTATTCCGGAGCTAATCCAAACTTTTTGCTATTCCGGAGCCATCCAAAAGCACCAAATCACGGAATAGTGACTATTAACATTTGGTTATTGCCAAAATAACAATAAAGGCCGTTGAACCCTAATGCAATTTACTAGTTTTTTCAGTTATTCCTTGTTCTGTCTGTTTAACCAAAAGTTTTTTCTTCTCTTTAGCTCTACCTAAACTGCGTTGGCGGAAGTATCTATGCGACTTTTGCAATTTATGACTGTATGAAATGGGTATGTATTAGATTTGAAAATCAAAAGTAAAAAATAAGTATCTGTGTACTGTTGCATTTTTTTGGGTCTCAATCTAAATTTCAATAACCACAATTATACCCAAATAAGAGCAAAATGTCGTACTTATTCTCCTCTTTTTTTAAATAACACAGATAAAACCGAGAGTAGGTACAGTAGGTTTTGGGGCAGTAGCTAGTCAATCAGCACTTTTATTGGCAGGAGGTGAGAAGGGGATGCGGTACGCGATGCCCAATACTAGAGTTATGATCCATCAACCTCAAACTGGATGTGCTGTATGATCTTTACTTTATCTATGCTACAATAGTTTCATTTTTTTCAAACAACTTTTTGATAAGTATGGTTTATGTTATAGTTTTGCTCATACAGTGTTGATGGGAACTTAAAAAGCAAATCTACTTAGTGTAATTTTAATCTTTTGTAAAATTTACTCCTCTTCTTTTTAATTCTATTGGCACGATGATTTCTTAGGGTGATTCAATGGCTGTACACCACCAAATGAATGCTGGAATTCAAAACCGTCATGTAAGCATCTCTACAAAAATGTATTTGGCATACTTCTTTTTCAAAAAAAAAATTCCCAAGATAATTGCTGAAACACGTAGCATAATTTCTTTTCTTTTTTTTGTTGTAGAGAATCGACATGATGTATTCTGCTTTCACTGGTAGATCTTTGGAGGAGGTGCAGATTTACACTGAAAGGGATCGTTTTTTCACTGCTGGCGAGGTGACTTATTATTGTTGTTTTTGAGATAAGTCTGTTTTTAGCCCCTAATCTGTTTCTTTTGGCAAACAGCCCCTTAAACTATCTGATTTTGTTTGAATTTGCCCTTCCATCTATTAGCCGTTATTCTTGCCGTTTAATACCCTGATGTGTATCTTTTCTTCTCTTCATCACTGTCAAAATGACATTCCGTAGAGAAAGAAAAAGGGCTGATGTAAAAACAATCCACTGTATTTCCAGATTGCTTCTCTTCCTCTCTTCATCTCCCTCAAAAAATAGATCTCTCTCCTTTCTGGTGTTGTGACTAAACTCAGCTTGCTTACCTTCTGCACCCTTTTCTCAAAGAATCGAACCATGGCTGATGGATTGTGAAATGCATAATTTCTTCTGATTTTTTACTTTTGACTCCATCTCTATCCTCCTCTCTGCAGTCTATTCACAGGCAATCACTCATAACAAAGAATGGTGGGGTTCAGAAACCCATTTTGTGGGTTAATTTTGTGCTCAAAAGTATGCTTTCCATCCAGGAGCGATTTTAGTAACCCCATAACTACTAACTTCAGTTGAGTAGAACTAGGGTGTTCTTAAGCTCACCAAGCCCCTTGGTGAACTTAACTTCAAAACCTATCGGATTGGCTTCAAACTTCGAATCCAAACCGTTAAAACCGATCTACTTCACGAGTGATGCATTTATATCAAATTTATAAATTTTGGAATTAATTTAGTATAAAGTCAAGCGGTCAAAACAAGAAGGTTTCTAAGTTAATTTTAACGCGTTCATTTTTCATCATTTTTTGACTGCTTGACTTTAAACTATATTAATTTGAAAATTTAAATTTTTTGCATGTAAACGCATTACTCGTGAAGTAGATGGGTTTCAACGGTTTGGATTCGTTGTTTGAAGCCAATAATCCGATAGGTTTTGGAGTTTAAGTTCACCAAGAACTTGGTGAGCTTAAGAACACCCTAGTTTTACTCGCTTTAGCTTAAGAACACCCAAGAACTTGGTGAGCTTAAGAACACCCTAGTTTTACTCGCTTTAGCTTACCTCAAATTCTTTTAAGCGTATGCAATCGCTGCTTTTCAATTTGGTTAGGATTATGCATTATGCAATTTACTTGAAATTTGATGTAATAGAAATGTATTTCAAAGCTTTCTGCCTTTCTCACATAACTTTTGATTTAGTACCTAGCTGATATGTGCATATTGGAGCTTATTCACACTACCTGTTTGACCAAAGGATTAGGTCTCAAGCATATCTTTAAAATACTTATACGTAAACTGGATAGAGGCCGGAGATGGCGAAAGTCAAAAAGATGAAACTAAGGTTCAGCCAAGCAAGCAAAGAGTGAATAATATTTTAGGATGAATGAAGACAGGAATCAAGGATAAAGCCAATACAACGGCCTCTTTTATTTTTATTTTTTTTGTACACTATTTCCTTTTGGAAGTGGTGAAAAGTGAAAAGGATATATGTCAACATACCAAACGGAAAAGTTAACAGTTAATGGTTGGAAGGGCTAATTTGAGTCAAATTGAACAGTTTGAGGGGCTGTTTGAACAAAAAATAAGTTAAAGGGCTCGTACAAACCTAAAGCACTAGTTTAGGGGCCAAAATAGACTTTTTTTTTTTTGTTAATGTTTTTACATTCACTTTTTGAGTTTTCCTTTGTTTTGATGATATTCCTCCGGAATCATCTTTATCATGACATATTGCTTTAGCAAATATGGTTAATTTATGTCATTACTTTGTAGGCCATGGATTTTGGGCTAGTTGATGCATTGCTGGATACATTATACTAGGTTTTTGCAGGCAGTTTTCTTTTGAAGTAGACAGGTTTCAATAGTGAGTAGAATAATTGGTAACTCTCCTTAAAACTTTTACTGATTGATACTGTTTTTTTAACCTATTTGTAACATCAGCATTTCTGAATTCTTAGGGATGTCGACTGCTTTGGTGGGTCAGATCAGGAAAGACTTAAAACCGATCTGACTTGGGATATTAGATGTTAGGTATGCTGCCAGTTGGAAGCTATTCAGTTATTTAGTTATTTCTTTGTGTTTGATTGTTACCAGAATCAGTAAAATTTATTATTATTTATATTCTCTTTCCTTTTGTATCCGAAATAGCTAATGTACAATTGAGCATCTAATTAAATTATAAAGACGGGTCCTCTTATTTTGAAATTCTCAAAAAGTTTGTATACATATCAACTAATGTGGATGAATTTTGATTGTTGATTTTTCTTACTCTACATGCCCATCAAATGAAGTTGACGTGTCACAGAATTTAGAAGCAAATAAATAAAGCAATTTAGATCAAATATAACGGTATTATTTTGTTATTCAATTTTGTTATTTCTCTGGTACTAAAATTTTAAAACTGGATAAATTACAGAATTACGAAAAATTGAGATATTTAAACCCTCCGGAATTATTTAGCTCACTTTAATTCATAATTAGCATACATGAATAGACACCAATGAGTACTTGTGTATCATATTCTGCATGTACATAATACCGAACAATTATTTAAGATCTACCACCCGTGAAGTTTCAATACAATATTTCATAATCTATTGTACCACTTGATCTAATCAGGTCACACGTTAACATGGAAGGTGTCCGAGCTGGAGCCGTGGAGCGAACCAGATTGGGTCAAATTAACATGTGATTAACAATTATTACATCCTTTTTGTAGCCCGTTCAGACTGAGGTCCCTATTTCGAGAAGTACTCGCTCTGATGGGTGGGTCTAGAGTGGGAAAAATGGCACGGTGGAGCCGGCTCCTTCACGGAACGGTACGACACGCGTGTCAGTTATGTGCCGTGACTCGCGTGTTCCGTACCATGATCATTCGCGTACCGTGCTTATCTTTTGAATCTTTGGCACGGCACAGTACGTGAAAGATTTAGTTACAGCACGGCACGACACGTAGTCACGCGAGTCACATGTAATTAGGACCATTAGATATTGATTTAATGGTGAATTTCGAAAAGTCTTTCGACACGGTGGACTGGTGCTTCCTAATAAATCTGCTTATAGAAAAAAGCTTTCTCCCAAGGTGGACTTCGGCGGTTTTAAATACCTTGAGATCATCTGCCTCTGCGGTCAGAGCCAATGGTTCCCAGTCAAGGTTTTTTCAGCACGACCGAGGCTTGCGTCAGGGCGACCCATTATCTCCAATGCTGTTCATTCTGGTCGCCGATTGCCTAAACATATTTCTCCAAAATATGTCCGGTATCATGCCCACACCGGCGACTTTGCAACCACAAATAATACAGTATGCTGATGACACCCTAATTATCTGCGAGGCAAATCCGACTACAATGAAAATTGTGACTCATGTCCTGGAAGTCTACTCCGAATTATCTGGATTACGGATTAATAGAAGTAAGAGCAATTTCGTCCCGATTGCTATACTAATGAACTTGGTACTTGTATTACAATCTATCCTGGCATCGCTGCAGACGAAACTACCGATTAAATACCTGGGCCTTCCGTTGTCAATCAAAAAACTGAGGAAACCGATGCTTCAGGCAGTCCAGCATAGGTTGCAAGGTTGGACCTCCAAATTCTTGTCGTATGGGGGCATAGTAACCCTGGTCAAAGCGGTTCTCTCAGCAATGCCTTTACACTACATGCAGGCTTTCAAATTGCCGGTGGCAGTCATCAAACACGTCGACAAAATGAGGAGGAGTTTTTTGTGGAAATGTAACGGTTCCTGCAAGGGAATAAATTGCCTGGTAAATTGGGATAGGGTATGTACAATGAAGATCAACGGGGGCCTTGGAATAATTAACTTGACCTGCCAGAATGATGCATTATTAGCAAAATGGATTTGGGCAATAGGGAGTGGGCAGCCGGGGCTGTGGCAAGAAACGGTGCAGTATTTGTACGGAGTGACGACGACGGGGCAGCTGGCCCAAGGAGTGCACAACGCATCATTTTTCCTCAAGGATCTGGAAAAAGTTATACCCTTCTGCTCCATCTCGATGGAGCTTGAGGGGGGTGTCAACAAATGGAAGTGGACCCCCTCTGGGATCTTTACATGCAGTTCGGCATACAAGTTGATGCATAACACGGGTATCATAGCACTCAACCAACAGCGACTATGGAAAATCAGGGTCCCAATGAAGGTGCGTATTTTCACGTGGTTAATGTTGGACAACAGAATTTTGACACAACAAGTTCTACTTTCCAGAAGGTGCTCGGTGCAAATAGGGTGTCATCTGTGCTCTGCTACACAATTGGAAACAAGAGATCACTTGCTGTGGGGGTGCAACTTCGCGTCTAGATTTTGGACTGGACTGCGAGCGCAGCACAACATTCCACCACTGGATGGAATTAGCGTTCGTCACATTTGGACAAAAACGGGCCGAACAATGCTACCAAATCAACAACCCCGTTGGGATGTAATATGGGCGGCAGGTGCGTGGGCTCTGTGGAGGGAGAGAAATAGAAGACTTTATTCTAACAAGCGGCGCTTGGTGGGTCATCTCATCAATGACACAACACTGGAGATAGAGCGATGGTTGGATAATGGCTAGATTTTCCAATTTTATTTTTACTTTTAATTTTCATTTCACTTAGGCAGTCCATGCTTGCGTATGTACATATAGTGAGAGTAAAGCAGAATATGCCGAATTCTGGTGTAATTATTTTTCTTAATCAATATACTTGTTAACGGCAATTGCCGCTAACCATAAAAAAAATGGTGAATCTTGAATAAACTAACCTAAATTATGATTAAATAGTCACGCGAGTCATGCGAGTCACGTATGGTCACAGTACGTTTAGGCACGGCGTGACTCACGTAGCGTGACCATTCGCGTGCTGTGATCACCCTTTCACATTTTAGTCACGGCACGACATGACATGTAAAAAATTAACTTAATCACGGTACGACACGGCACAAGACCAAAGTCACGACACGGCACGGTATGATATGTTTTTTCCACTCTAGATGGGTCCCTCGATTATTAGTTAGTAGTCAGTACTGATCTCATGCCTGCAGACAATGACGACATGGAAGGTATATGTCCTTGTCTATACAGATATAATATATCAATCGTACAATGAACCTACACGGGTTTTCAATCGTACAATGAACCTACATGGGTTTTAATTCGAAAATAAGAATAAAAATCACACAATAATATGATAAAATTCCGAGAGTGCTAGTGGGGGTGGGGCCTTGTTCCACGCTTTTGGAATGATTGAGTCGGTTCATCTTTATTAGCATGTACGAGTAATTATTTTGTTCTTTATTGCAGCATTAAGATAGAATTCTTTATTAATTAAATACAGCACCGTTAATTTACACGGTAAATTCGCAGGATCTTGTAATGGGGCACCGTCAGGGACGGAGGTAATAAGAAGTAACGGGGTCAATTAACCTAAATTTTTTTCAAAATTTTTGTTCCTGCATACGATTTTCTATATAATTTAGAGTAAAATATTACCGATACTATAAATTAATCCTCATTCGTAGCACAAAAATTTTATATGACTGACTCTCATTCACGACTGACCTCCATAGTCAGAAAGTCTAGCTCCGCCCTTGGACATTATAGTAATGGTAGAATTCATATCAGCTGAGTTAACTTAAATTTTGAGTTCAGATCTGAACCGTCCAATCTGCTTTGGCACAAACAAACTCATGCATTCCATCCCAGACCGAATTGGTTTCAGATTTTAATTGAACGGTCCGGATCTCAAAATTTGAGTTACTTCAGAGGATGCGGACTCAACACTCAGTAATGGAAGGGTGGTTCCATTTAGTCCTGCAGCTGTGAGATAGAGCACGTGTGCGCTCATCATATTTCTCGTTTTTCAGGGATAACTGATAATTTAAAGTTTATCGCACAATGTTTAATATTTTTTTTCCAGAGAGAGCAAACTTCTATTTTTCTCTTTTTTTTAGCATAATTGTGTTTGTTGTTTTGGATGAAATCAGACTTTTAAATTATGGAAGTTAAATTGTAAACGCACATCAGAAGTCAATAATATAATTCTTTTATTAAATATGAAATTAAATTTTACATATCAATAATATTTTACTTTAAACTACATAGAAAATAACATATGAATATAGAAATTTTGAAAATAAATGAGGATTAAGGATCCGGAGTTGTACAGTTGTAATGCTTGTAGAGGCATTGCTCGTCATATTTCCCCATATTCAGGGTTAATTGATAATTCTGGATTTTTTTTCGAGGCTATATAAACTAGCCCGATATTTTTATTAATACCCAAAAAAAAACAAATTATTAAATCTGCCCCCACCTCAAATTTATTTTTAAATCTACCCCAACCGCCCGTCCACTGGGCGGTCCACTTTTCCTACCAGACCGCCCAGCGGTTGGGCGGTCCACTATGCATAGCTGACCGCCCAGCTGCTGAGCGGTCCAGTTTCCATAGCTGACCGCCCACTGTCTGGGCGGTCCACTATGCATATCTGACCGCCCAGTCACTGGGCGGTCCAATTTCCATAGCTGACCGCCCAGCAGCTGGGCGGTCCGCTAGTGAATTTTTTTTTTTTTAGAGACAATATGAATATCAAGATGCTGAATTCTTAATGCTAAACATTCGGATTTTTTTTTAAATATTAGTTAGATTACTTCTTTTAAGCATATTTATACTAAAATACGCTAAATTACTTGGAATTATGTTAAATTACGCTGAGTTACACTATATTAAGTTAAATTACACTAAATTACATTACATTACGCTAAAATACGGTAAATTACAATAAATTACATATGAATAAGGACGATATCTTCACTAAAAAGGCGAAAAACGACGACGAAACTTTAAACGGTCATAAAACGGCGCTCGAGTGTCCGATTTCAGCAAATGACCACTTTTCGGAAAGCTTGCAAAAATGCGCATGCATCCGTGCCTGCGATGCCGGATTTCAAAATTCAGAATCGTTAAAAAACAAAGAGAAGAGTCTCAAAACTTGAGTTGAAGTTTCCGATTAAGATTTTCATTTCTATTATTCAATCCAAGTAGCTCAGTAAATTAGTTACATAATGAACTTGTAGAATACCAGTTTTAACTATTTTCGGAATTTTTTTACTATTTTTTATGATTCATGAAAGATGGCACAGAATCGGTCTACTTTAGCATAATTTTGCGTAGTTTAGCGTAATTTACCGTATTTTAGCATAATTAGCGAAGTTATTGTTATTTAGCGTAATTTAGTGTAATTCAACGTAATTTAACATAATTCCAAGTAATTTAGCGTATTTTAGTATAAATATGCTTAAAAGAAGTAATCTAACTAATATAAAAAAAATCCGAATTTTTAGCATTAAGAATTTAGCATTTTGATATTCATATTGTCTCCTAAAAAAAAAAAACACTAGTGGACCGCTGGGCGGTCTGGTGGGGAAAGTGGACCGCCCAATGGATGGGCGGTTAGGGTAGATTTAAAAATAAGTTTGGGGTGGGGGCAGATTTGATAATTTGTTTTTTTTTGGGGTATTAATAAAAATATCGGTAAACTAGCCCACAATAACAGCAAACCTGGGTTAATTTTTTGTTAATTTATTTAGAAAGATCGGAACAGCAAACCCAAGTTTAGGGCTGTCAATGGTTACGATACTACGATACGGGTAGGGTGGAAACATTTTCATATCCATATCCATATCCATTAAGAATTGATTTTACTCATATCTTACCCATACTCATTATAAATTGACCTTACCTTACCTTATCCTTACCTGTTAAAATTATTGGATAACAAAACGATAGTGAGTGAATAACGAATAATATTAATATAATAATTAGTTTTATTATATTTTACAAATAGAACATAAAAAATCATTAATTTCACACATATACAATCACATTACTAATAAAAAAAGAAAAATTTCTCATGTGCCCATGCAAACTTTTAAAATAGCCAATTTACCCATGAAAACACCATAATATCTAATATCCCATTAAAACTTAATTTTCTTTCCTTTATCTCCATTTATCTATTTTATATTTTATTTAGTTATTTTAAAAATCAAATAGACAAATATACCATTTTATCATATATATACTATTTTTTTAGACTGGCCACCGGGCTCCAAGAACCGACGACATCTTTTTTCAATCGGGATAGAAAGCAGATCACTCGTCAGTTGGGAAAATTGAGCGCTCTTCATCAATAACCAGAACGGGATTGACATTGCTATGGCGCATGCTATTGCAGCAGATTGGAAGTCGCTTCTTTGATACTCCGCCATTGCTTAATGAATTTCAGCTATTCAATTGTAGTGAGGTGTTGTGCTTGAATGGAAATTGAAACAAATGAATAGATTGTGATTTAGTT
This sequence comes from Carex myosuroides, assembly GCA_028015225.1. NCBI lineage: Eukaryota > Viridiplantae > Streptophyta > Magnoliopsida > Poales > Cyperaceae > Carex > Carex myosuroides. Next base: position 3,876,676 of record CM051486.1, on the reverse strand, counting down.
GGCTGGGAATGTGAAACTTATGGAAATTAAATCAATGATGAACAGTGAACGATTCTGTTATTGTTACTCTGCCATTTACTAATTTTTTTTTTCAACCAAGAAATTAAATCAAAGTTATGCACTTTGATAATTCGCCATTTACTAATTTTATATTTTAAACCAAAATGATTTTGCTTGACTGGTTAAACAAACGAATTAATTTGGGGCAGCCAAGTACACTCATGGGTGATGCTTTGCTTAGGTATTCTGGCACAGATTATTTGGTACTCATATATGTCAATCGCATTCTTGATTCTGACATTAAAGCTTAAGAGTAGCTAACGAATTTGAGTAATCAAAATCTTCCTTTATTGGAAGAACTTTCTGACACTATCAACGGAAGAAAGCTGATATTTGGCGAGTGGAGAAAAATAACTAGTGTTTAGACTTCTGGAGTTAGTGAGTCGTGGAGAAAAAAAGAGAACAAGGAGGACGGAAGAGAGAGAGAGGTGGAGAGAATAAAAGGCCATGAATTATTTGCACGACCGGAAAGAAGATGAAGCATCTCCAAAAAGCTCTTATTCAATCATGTTAAAAATTTAATGGATACCTCCATTTAATAAAAGTTCTTTCAATAAATTGTATTATTTGGTGTAAGGTTTCATTGACCGTACCTAATGTTCTTAAATCTTAACTCTCGTTTATTGGCTTAATAAACTTGGTATCGGAATTGTAATTTCGCCTTCTTAGGTTTCCAACCCTAAACTCTCGTTTATTGGTATTCTACCTAAGTTATTTGTCCGGTTTACTAAAGGTATCCACCACCTCTCGATAAATGAAAAAGTTCACCCCTCGGTTACTATTTGGTCTCGCCTCACGGCTTGCAAACCTACCTCAAATACTTAGTCTGGTTGAAAGAAACATCAAGGCCAAAATACTAGAAAAGATGCTATAGACATCTAACAGTAAACAACAAGAATCATTCAATCAACTTCAACAAAGCAATTAAAATATTACTCAAACAAATAAACACGAATATTCAACACAGATTCAAAGAACATGCATACAACACAAAGTATCAAACTACATCGTAACCCTAGAAACTAGATAATCTACTCAAACATAGTCAAAAAGCAGATAAAAGGGGTTCGCATAATGCCTGTACGGACTAAGGGTCCGCAATATGCTGGTGCGGACCTTTGGGAAGGTATATAAGGGGTCTGCTGGTTTTATTTTTTGTATCAATTCAAAGAAGTTTCAATCCCTTCGACCTCGGGTAAATTTTCTTCTTCTTTTCTAGTTTTAATTTTTAGTTTATAGTAGTAATTAGATTTAAGATTTAGGTTTAGGGTTTAGGGTTTAGGGTTTAGGTTTAGAATTTAGATTTAGGGTTTAGAATTAGATATTAATTAGGGTTTATAATTAGAATTGTACCAAAATTTAAATAGAATTGTACCAAATATTAATTGTTTGAGCAAATAGAATTGTACCAAAATTAATGGATTTTGTTCAAAAATTAAATAGGTTTATTATACCAAAATTTATTGTTTGAGTTAAATTAGACTTGTACCAAAATTTAACTAGATTTATTATACCAACCTTAATAGATTGAGTTAAATTAGACTTGTACCAAAATTTGACTAGATTTATTTTACCAAAATTAATTGTTTGAGCACCAACATTAAACTGGACTTGTACCAAAACTCTCATATTTGACAAAAAATTATCAAATACAACATGACATCCAGTAGAGATATACCGTCTTCCAGTAGGGGTGTACCTTCTTACATTTGAGGTACACATCATGGCCCTACAGCTACGCCGTACGAGATGTCCCAGTACATCGAGAGTGCGTTGGCAGATGTTCCGGGTATCCGGAGTCGCACTGACAGGGTCAGCGACTTCTTGTGGTACCCGAATGCGGAGCATCGGATTTTAGAGGCTGCTACTGGGGTAAGTTATAAATTTGTCATATTTATAAAAATATGAATAACCTTAATTGTATTTATAAATGAACTTGATCTGATTTTTTAATTAAATGCAGGGTTTGGATGCGGTTACGGTTCGTCACAATCGCATGTGGCTACGGTACCAGCCAGCGTACGGGGGGACTTTACGTGCGATGGAATTGTTTCAGCTATCCCAGATGGCCGAGGAGAACCATGACGAGGGTTTATCTTTCGGCCTCGTTGAGCGATAGCATCCCGAGACGCACACCTTTCATCTCCACCATGCTGAGATGACAGTCACCCTACAGGACGTCAGTTGTCTGCGGGGTGTGACTATTATCGGGGAGCCGGTAACGGGCGTCGAGTATGGGGACTTCTGTGCATTGTGCTTAGAGCTATTGGGTATCTCGCACGAGGAGCTCCAGAAAGAGAAGAAGAGAGGTGAGAAGACCGTGATCTCGCCCAGCAACATCAGATTGTCAAAGTTGCGAGCGAAATTCAAGGATTATCCGGATCGTCCAAATCAGGTATTTAATTGTACAATATTTAATTTAAATAATATTAGATTTATTTACTTATAAACAATGTTCTAATTTAAATAAATAACAGGTGGTTGTTGACCGATACTTACGCGCGTATATTTTGGAGATGATCACCTGTCGGTTGTTTCCGGATTCGCATGGAGATCAGGTGCGACTGTGCTACCTTAAGCTTCTGCGCGACTTGTCCATTGCGGGTATGTTCAACTGGGGGGTGCCACGCTGACATGCTTATATAAGTAACAAACATATTCTTATAATTTTTTAATTTTTTCAAATATTATACATCGTAGTATAGTAACACTGACTTTGTACATTGTAAAGGGGTAAACAATGCCTGCTTGAAGAAAAACAAGACCTTCATTGGACCATGCATGTTACTACAACATTGGTCCTACACACATCTGATTGTTGGGCGTCAAGTTCTAGTTAACAAGACATATGTGCCTGAGTGGGGCAAGCCCGAGCCAGACAACTGCCCTGCATACGGTGCCAAGTAATGCTATTCGAAGATTTGGGTTGGCAGGGGCATGGATCGTCACTCGGCATCACATTCTAGAGACAGGAGATCGAGCATCTCAGAGGTGATCTAGAGTTTGTGACCTGGGAGCCCTACAGAGATTATGTAAGTTTACTTTTATTTTAAATTTGATTTAAATTTTTTTCATATTTTTCAGTTCAAATTGATATATGATATTAAATCTATACATCCAGGTCTTGGGGGATGAGGGATATCGGTCTTTTCTTGAGATATTGCCTCAGCGATGTCGACAGCTGAAGCGTTTCTGGTGTGCAGATGTGCTGCTCATATGTTTTCAGGTACCGTAATTTAATTTCATTAATTATCTACACGAGCAACTTAATTTAATAAAAACAACCTAAGATATTTAAATATATAGATCATCGAGCACCACTACCCCGGACGGGTCATGAGACAGTTCGGGATGCGTCAGCTTGCTCCGCCCCCGGCACCGATCAGCGAGGCGGTCTGGCGAGGGCTTCATCGTGCCAGAGACCCCACTGTGGGGAAGAATTGGGGAGTCGTGTGTGCCGATTACGTGTTCGAGGCAGCATCTGCAAATCTCCTATTGGCCGAGCCGGACCGTCACATGGATGTCGCGCCAGCGTAAGAATTTTTTTTTATTAATTCAAAACCTTCACTATAGCTTTCTGATTGTAATATCTAACATCCGTTGTAATTCGTACAGACCTTACAGAGATTGGTACCAGGATCACAGTGCGTACACCATATTTCTGGAGGGGTGTCTCGCCGACAACCCCTATGAGCGGGTACCAAAGCCGAGGGATCGGAGAGGACGGATCCATAGTCTTATCCCCGCCGGCGCACCGTTCGCAGCCACTGTATTTTTAATTTGAAGTTTCAAATTAAAAACTAACAATATTTACATTTGTACAACTTTTTTATAATTTTTTCAATTTTCAGGCATTATATCTTGTCAAGAGTTGCGTCATAGGGGTTACGATGGCCGTGACTAAGGGATGAAAGAGGCTCGGGAAAGTCATCCTCAAGCACAACGTACCCGCGGTGTGCCAGTGTGAGTACAGGGCACATCTCGACTCTCTACTGAGATGCGCTGGCTTGGGCGGTGTTGATGCAGTTGACGACATATCCGACGAGCCTGATGTCTACGTCTCGTACACTGGTGATGAGGGCGTGTTTGCAGCCGTCCATGACGCTGAGACTGTCGGTCAGGCATCGACCGAGGTGCCGAGTTGATGCACTGAGCCGCACATGAGTCCATGGGATCCCAGGCTAGGATGGATGCCGAGGTATAATTGTAATTAAAATACATAACTGTGATTTTTTTCAAATTCAAAGCATTATCTAATTTGTAAGTTACTACATGATGAGGAGGAGGAGCCGTTTCAGTTCAATATCTTCACTGATTTTGACATAGAGGGAGATGAACTGTATTCTCAGGGTTACAGTCTGACTCAGACGGTACCTCCTGCCTATCAACCAGGGTATGTTCAGACAGAGCCCATCCCGGAGTTTCCTGGACAGTCCTCACAGCAGGCATCGTACCCTTCCCTCCATGATGACCCCATTACCAGACAGGCGTATTTATTCACGTAGGCTGAGTCTGGACAGACTACGGTTTTTGGTCATGGAGTCCAGCAGACATCCGAGATTGAGGAGGTTCATGACGAGCCGGTTCAGTTTTCGGATGTCCGGGCTGAGGACTCTACAGACTCAGCAGAGACTGACGAGATGCCACTCTCCAGGCAGGGTCGAGGGTTTAGGAAGAAGAATGCGAGGACGGTATTTAGTCCTGATCTGTAGGTTTTCATTTGTAGTACTGTTATATGTTTTGTCAGATACTTATTTGTAGTATTATTAGATGTTTTTTTAGTTTTGTTGTTATTTATTTATTTTGTTGATTTCATTATCTCATCGTACACAAAAAAATTCCAAACGAACGACATATCTAAAATATTCCAAACGAACGACATATCTAAAGTATTCCAAATGAATGACATTTCTAAAGTACGATACGACCAAAAATATATCAATATAAACAACATTTGAAACTAAAACAAATAACAGATTTAACAACAAAAAAATATTTCTATAACAAAAAAACAAATAACAGATTTCTATTTTTTTATTTAAAAAATATGGGTCCGCACGGGCATTGTGCAGACCCATTTAAGGGTCCGCATCGGTATTCTGCGGTCCCGCTGAAATGGGTCCGCAGAATGCCGGTGCGGCCGTGGTGAAATTCGAAATTTCCAGAAACAATAGTTATTTGGTTTATTTTTTTTGGAACTATGTTAGAAATAAAAATTTCAGCATAGGCCGTAGTTACTCCATCAAAACCAAAAGAGGTGCACGAACTGGGGTTGTTTAAAAATAACCAGTACGACATCAGAAAAGGTCAAAACCCAACAAACAAAACATCCTTTGTTCATTCCTTTTTCTCCTCGTTTCCTCAGTTGGGCCGTTTGCGCTGCATTATCGCACCGTTCGAGTTTATCGACGGACTGTCCGATCAAAATTGGGCCAATCCGGCCCACGTATGTAATGCACGCTCCCTTTCAAGATTCGTGCTTGTATGTAACGAACGGAAAGGATCTAAACTCAAATGGTGCGTTAATGCAGAGATATGAATTCCTATCGTCTTCTATCGACAGTTCAACACTATAATAACATTATCCACACTTGCTGTTTTACCCTCTTGCAAACACCGACACGGAGACGCACATAAAAAAGCCCAGATGCAATGAAGGATAACGACAAGGATTCGCTCCGATCGCCGTGTCCGCCGGTCACCGGAGCGGGAGGAGACGCGGCGGGACTGTTCGGGAAGGGGAAGTACAAGGCCTGGGCTCTGGCGGCGATCCTCCTCCTTGCATTTTGGTCTATGCTCACCGGTACAGTAACCCTAAAGTTCTCCTCCCACCGCCATGGCCTCCTTCTCTCACCCGACGACCTCGTTGAAACTCCTCTTCGTGAAGATCTAGATGTGCTGGTAGTGTATTCTGTTCTAACTCAGTCGCAGTATCACACTTCTTTGATTAGTTCAGTTTTCAGGTTCATTTAAGACTGACATTAGCTTGAGCTTTCATTTACTCTTGAAAGTTCCTTTAGACCTCTCTAATAGCTAATATACACTTGAGCAATATATTACTGATTTTTTTTCTTCTAATTATTTAAATTAAGAGTAGACCTCGAGCAACTGAAAGATTTTTTTGTTTTTATCGAATTCTATAGACCGGAGGAGTATAATTGCCCAATAGCAGATGCAAAAATCAACAAGTTTAGGTGGCCACTGTAATTTCATTATAGGATTCAATTTACTTGCAATTGAACCATAATTCTTCTTTAATGAATGGGCTGTAAAAGCCTATTTTTTTTCAAAAAAAAAAAGACTTGCAATTGAACCATAGAAGCTGTGATTTTAAGCAACTTCTGTTTGCAATACTATGTAAAGGGTTTCCCTTCAAATGTCCTATTACTGTGATGCTACATACTATTACAGTAATAGTTGGTACCCAATCTGTACCTGTTTAGGCACCATCTGGACTCAAAAGTGCTTAAAATTTTGCATCAAATTTAGGTCTATCTGTTATAAAAAAAGGGTATTGGTTCAATGTGCTTGGGAATGTTCACTCTTTATCCACCTTCCTATCCTTTTAAAATTATTGTTTAACATGGTTAAAGAATTGCAGGAAATTGAGAACAGAGTGAAGCTGGTAAAGCGCATGTGGGATGCATATATGCACAGTGAGAGGGGCCCATTGCCCAGCTTCTGGCAGGAGGCATTTGAGGCTGCTTATGAGGATATCTCTGGAGATGATGAGCAGGCCCGCCAGGCAGCAATCTCAGAAATCGCTCGCATGTCTCTTCGCATGCTCAACCTTGACCCCCCTCCCAGTAATAACTTCAAGGTATTACCTATTCTCCAATTCCTTATGTGCAAATGATAAGTCTCTTTACTGTACTTGCAAGTAACACACAATAGTCAGATACATTCACCAAACATCATTGCAGTTCATTTTGCAGTTCTCTGGTTGAAATAACACTGATAATTTGTGATATGTATATGAACACTCAACACTCTAGGGCTACAATGGCATGCTGCAATTTTTATATCCAGCCGTTGGTCCAGTATGATTAAAAGGGTTTGCTTGACAGAATTAGGAATTCAGTCTGTTGCCTGAATCAACTTTTGTCTCCACAGCTTGGTAATACCTGCAAGCATATATTCAAAAAGAAGAAGAAATGATAGTGCTACTTGATAGAGAGTTCTTTCTCAAGTACACTACAATACTGACCAAAAATCCCTTGATCAAATTCTCTATTTTGTTTTAAATTAATTAGATTTTTTTTTAGTTGCTCAGTACTAGGGATCACACTGAGATGTTTGTTAGAAACCGGGAACATATTATTTCTGATTCAAAGCTATTCAGGGTAGGAACTAGGAATACTTCAGATTTAATCAAATAATATGAACTTCATTTACACTCATCATCAATATATTTATGTATCTTAATTGCAGATTGGAGAGCAGGAAAAGAAAGGGAACAATAGAAATAAGGCCAGAAAGACCGTGGCCTTGTAACAAAATTTGAACTAATTTATAATTATAGTAATTTTATTGGTTCCTGCTTGGGGACCTTTTAGCATGCTGAACCAGAAAATTAAATAGTTTTTAATTTTCTTCAAAAAGTTCAATTTGAGTTCTTTAATTTCCATAATTGTTTTGTATATGTGCTACCTGATTATAAATATATGTTGCAGTGGAATGGCTGGGCCTGACCAAGGCTTGAGTTCTCATATAAAGCAAATTTTGCATGTGGTATTAGCTGCCAAGTTGAATTAAAAAGCGCCATAACTAGCCCAAAATTCAATCCTTGGTTAGGTAAGACCAAATTTTTGCCTTTCTCCTTTGACCAGTAGTCCAGAATCCGTTATCACTTCAAAAACCATCGGGCCGTTCGGCTTTAATCTCTTTAAGGCTTAATCTGTTTTCTTTAGCTTCTTTAGCCGCTTAATTCTACCGAACACTGGTTCCTTAGCGCGGATTAAGATCACTTCCTTTAGTCTTTTTTTGTCCGGATTTTAATCCTTTGCTCGGATCTTAAGGCATCTTTACTCCTTCCTTTAGCTTCCTTAGCTTTCATTCACGGATTAAGACAACTGAACATTGGTTTTTTAAGTTAGCGCTCCTTAAGCTCTTAATTCTTTACTCTTAATTTCTTGTTGCCGAACGCTCCATCAAGTTACTATAATTTCCTGATTGGGTCAGATTCCATATGTGACCTGATTTAACCCCCACCAAGTCATGTATTTCTTTGTTAATACTATAAACATGTAGTATTAGATGCTTCCATATCATAAACAGATAATTGAGCCTCATGCACAAGATGACACGATCGGACCAGAATATGGTGGTAAATTTGAGTTGGATGAAACCCATCCGACTTATCAACATTATCGCTCAAACCAAATTATGCTATCTAAGCTAACAATGCCAAGCTGTTTTACTGGATTGTCTGGACCTTCTAAAATCTTGGTTGTATACAACGCAAATTTTTTACTGCATCTTTGGTACTGATAGAAATCCAGCCAAAATAATTAAAGAGTTTTTTTTTTGCTAAACTTCAACCAAAACCCAAGTTTGTCTAGTTTATATATAGATCAAAGATTCCGACTAGAAGATGGACTAGTGGAGTTTGAATTGGAGGAAAAGTAGAAAATGCCCCTACCTAACCTAATATTAACATAGAAAGTCTTTATTAAATCCAACATTCAGCATATCTCTTTAAGTCCATGACAATTCTACTATTTCAATGGTCTGGGTTGTTGTCCAAGGTGGATTTGTTGTTATTTATTTTTAGAAAGCAAAATCGATAATCGTTTTTTTTTTCCCCTCAATAATGAAAACTTTTATCGGAGATATGAAGTGCATATAACTTAACTGGAACCAAATAATTATTTCAAAGAGTCAAATAAAGCCATGTTCAAGGGGAAATGGCCATTTTTTGAGTTAAAAAAAACAGTATTAGATTGAATTAGAAAAGTGTTTATATATATCCTATAATGGGCGTGCATGATTCTGCTAGACAAACAAAGGAATACTAAAATTAAAAGAAACATTAGCAGGAGTTATGGGTTATATTTGGGGGCTGATACTACTACAATTAACTTAAATTTCTAATTTGTAGCCAATTTTAACCCTTGTTAATAATTCCTTTAAAATTTTGCTTCTCCCCCATACTCTTTATTTCCTTAAAATTTGGTTTATAAATAAACAAACAACTTGTATGATTTTTATTTAGATCATCATCACTTTTTTTTTTTTTAATTTCATTTTTTATAGAGTTTTTGTGGGTTCCACAATCATCTCAGATACATATTTTTTAAATTTCACAAACATAAATTTATAAAAAGGATTTGCAGATCCATGAAACCGATTAATCAAGAACAATATTTTATTAAACTGAAAACATTGGTACCATAAAATAAGTGTATCTCTTTGGTACATTAATCAACACCGCCATCTTTTCAATATATTAAACAATGATATTTTCGATTTTTTTTTGGTTTATATTCTTTAGAAAATAAGAGGTTGAAGAAAAAATCGTAGGAAATTCGGATTGAAGTACCGATGTTTTTTTTACAGTGTCGTATGACACTAAAGTTTATTGTCCGCATGCGGCTGGTGAATTTAATTTGACAATAACCAGCATTCTAAAATTGAGTACCAATTCTTTTTGCACGGCCTAACGATGGCAGATGCGCATCGATGTTTCATTGCAAACATATCAGCAACGCACCGATGTTTTTATAGCACTACCCAGCTAATAGAACATCGATGTTTCAATTTGTAACACACAATTGTAGAAATTACAGTCATATATCGGTGCACCATTACAGTACAAATTACAAAGTCATATATTGGTGCATTTGTAACATGTAACACACGCAACCAACCAAATACATTTGTTTGATCTTAGCCAAACCGAGTGCAAACTTCAATTTGAATTTCCTATGACTTTTTCTTCTAGCCAACTATGCTATGCCCATCCTTAAAAAAAAAATTTAAGTACCGGCCAAAAAATAGCCGGTACTGTTGCAAAAAAAAAAAAATTTGGGTACCGGTCATTTTTCAGCCGGTACTGAATTAAATTGGGTATCGGTCAGAATATGGCCGGTACAGATATTTTTATAACTTTTCAGCGGATCTGGGTATATTAGTTAATTTCTATTATACTTTGGATATTAGTAAAAATGTTGGAAACTTTACAACATTTCTTAATTAATTACTATTTAATGTTGTATGATGAGGTATAAATATTTGTAAATGTTGATATGAATACTTGCAGGCGTCAACTAGCGTCAGCTGTAACAAGATTAAAATTTGATAGAATAACACTTGAAACTAGTACTATTTGATTTGTATGATGATGTATAAATACTTGTAACTGTCGATATAAATACTTGACACATGAATTATTCACACTTATAAAACAAAGTATAAATACTTACAATATTTGATATTAATACTTTCAGACGTCATCCAATGTTAAATGGAAAAAAATTAAAATTTAATATAATATGTTAGGTACAAATACTTGATTCATAAACTATTCACACTTACATAATGAAGTACTTGCAATATTCGATATTAATATTTTCAAACGTCATCCAATACTATAAGGAAAACAAAATTGATAGAATATGTTAGATACAAATACTGAATACATGAATTATTCACACTTGCATGACGAAGTATGAATACTTGCAATATTTGATATTAATACTTTCAAACATCATCCAATGCCACAAGGAAAAAAAAATTGATAGAATATGTTAGATACAAATACTTGATACATGAACTATTCACGCTTGCATGACGAGGTATGAATACTTGCAATACTTCATATTAATACTTTCAGAAATCATCCAGTGCCATATTGAAAGTATTAATATCAAACATGTGAGTATGTGACAACTATTTTTTATTTCCAAAAAATAAAATTGAAGTATAAAGCAATAAAACAATGTTCAACACTATTCGGCTGCTCTTGTAAAATTAATCGAGGTATGTACAGATTCTTGTAATATTTGACGAGGTATAAACACTTGCAATATTTGACGAGGTATAAATTAATTGAGGTATGATGAAATATAATTACTTAGAATATTTGATATTAATACTTTCAAAAGTCATCCGGTACCATAAGGGAATTTTTTTTGATAAAATCTATTAGATACAAACACTTGATACATGACATATTCACACTTGCATTACGAGGTATGAATACTTGAAATATTTGATATTAATACTTTCAAACGCCATCCAATGTCACAAGGAAAAAAAAGAAAGATAGAATATGTTAGGTACAAACATTTGATCATGAACTATTCACACTTGCATGACGAGATATGAATACTTGTACTTGATAGTAATACTTTCAGACATCATCCAATGCCATATGGAAAAAAAAATTGATAGAATTTGTTAGATACAAACACTTGATACATGAACTATTCACAGTTTCATGACGATGTATGAATACTTGCAATACTTGATATTAATACTTTTAGACATCATCTCGTGCCATATGAAAAAAAAGATGATAGAATTTGTTAGATACAAAATATTTGATACATGAACTATTCACACTTACACAACGAGGTATGAATACTTGCATGACGAGATATGAATACTTGCGTGACGGACAACCCGAAAGTATGTCATCATGGATCTCATTTGAAAGAAAAATTAAGTAAAAGATGTTCATGGTTTTAGATTAGCAAAATTTCTCACAGATCGTCAGAAATATTGGCTAGATTGAACAGAGAAAAAAAATCCACCTCTAAAACGTGTAAAAGATGAGTGAGTGATGTGTCCAATTTTTTTCGAAATACTTGGTATCTTAACTATGAATACTTGATATATTATATATTAATACTTGCGCACATAGGTATTCATATTTGCGCGCGTCAGTTGTAAAATCTTTCAAATATTAGGCGATCCCTAAGTAGTTAGTGGTCCTCCCAGGTAGTTAGTAGTTCCTCAGGTAGTTAATGTCTGGAGGGACATAATGAGGGATTGTTAAAGGGAGACAGCTAGGCGCTCTCTAGTACAAAATGTGTACCAGTTTAACAACAACAACAAAAAAAGTTTCTCAACTATGAACTTCCAAAATATACCTGTCTCAACTAAGAACCTTTAAAATAATTTTTTTCAACTAAGATTAGTAATTGTTACATATATGGGGTAAAAGTTTCTCAACTATGAACTTTCAAAAAGTACCTTTCTCTATTTCTCAACTAAGAACCTTTGGAAAAAAAACACTTTCTAAACTAAAATTAGTAATTGTTAAATAGGGGAAGGGAGAAATTATGATTATTGGAGGGAAAAAGAGGAGTAAACATTTTGACAGAGCAATTTTAATTCATGCAATGCTATTTTGATTCTATTATCCGTGCACTGCATAAATTAAAAACTGCTCCGTCAAAATCTTCACCCAAAAAGAGCTAAATATTGAGTCAACAAAGAGAGTGCCTAGTCAAAAATAGAAATAAAGCCAAAAAAAAAACCCATTGAATAATCACTTTAATTCTACGGGAAAAAGAAACCGAATTATGCCCTAATTGAGCATATAAATACGGAATATAATAAAAATAAAATAAACAATAAGAATAACTTTGAGTACATATACAATATTAAATTGACAAAATGGTCATAAGCTCAATATAACACATATAACGCAGTATATTAACCTAGGCTGGTTATATATTAACTTTTCACTTCTCCGTTCATTGTGTTATTCTCATATTTCATAAATCGTACGATGGCTATTTTTCAATTTTTAGTTGTGCTTCTCACAATCTTGGCAACCATACAAACCAGTTCATCTTTTGAAAACGAATCTAGAGAGTTCATTACATGGAACGACCTTACAATATCGAATTCGAATTATATGTCTAAAGCTGTAAATCAAGCTCAGCGTGGGAGCCGCGTGATAGTTGTGTCACAAGATGGCCACGGTGACTCAAACACAGTGCAAGGCGCAATAGACATGGTGTCAGATGGTAATTCAGAGAGGATCAAGATCTTAATCTACCCGGGGATTTATAGGCAAGTTCCTTTAGTATTGTTCTGTTTTGAATTGTAAAAGTTTTTTGGAAGTTACTGATTTTTTTTTCTGAGAAAAAATCTTTCTTATCAAGTTTTTTCTTTCTTTCTTGATAAACGAGGTTGTGTGCATCAAGTTTCTGATGTACTGTCTTTTATTTGATTTATGTATTTATTCATTCCTTTTTTTCATTGTTATAATTTATCTTCTCTTTTTATTATTGGAAAAAGACATGCATTCATGCTAGAATCAAATCAAAATAATTTCAACAAAATATTTTTTATTAATTTCAACACGGTATCTATTATTTTGTTACTCTTATTCTATTGTCTTCTTTTTGTTGATTCTTATTTAATTGCTTATTAATTCATGCAGAGAAAAGGTGATCATACCGATAACAAAGCCTTACATTTCCTTGATTGGAACTGGACAAGGAGATACTAAAATCACATGGAACTCAAAAGCTTCAGACTTTGACTCGACCGGAAATCCTATTGGCACAATTAACTCGGCCACTTTTGCGGTAGACGCAGATTATTTCTGTGCTAAAGAAGTAGTATTTGAGGTAATTCTATAATTTGTCTGATGATGATGATGTTTCACCAAAAAGGTTACTTTCTAAATTAAGGAACTAAAAAAATGGTATATAATATGACACTAAATAAGGCCAAGAGAATAATTCATTGTTTGTCAAACTTACATAGTTAACTTATTTATTGGTTAGAACTCTGCTCCAGCGGCAGTGCCGGGAGCAAAAGGGGAGCAAGCAGTGGCACTGAGGCTGTCCGGAGACAAAGCTATGCTGTACCGGAGCAAAATTTTGGGAACTCAAGATACACTGTTCGATAACCAAGGGAGGCACTATTTCTTCCGTTGTTTTATCCAGGGCTCTATTGATTTTATCTTTGGCAATGCTAAGTCTCTCTATCAGGTACTGCTTTGTTCTATGACATTTTTCTGATATGATGTACTGTTTGTAGCTTTTCTTTATCTTTAATTTAGTTTTAGCTCTATTATAATGTGGCTGTATCAGCAGTTACAAAATAAAATAATGTTGTTGTTAATTTACCTGTCCAAATGCATAGAGTAGGTTTGCATGCAGGTCATTCTGTTACCGTTACTGGTATGGACCTGCCATTACTGGACCCATATCACTTGGGTTCCAATATACAATTAATTTCGGTATATCATACTTTCTCGTACAACGTTGGTTTTTCCCTGTAACTGGTACTGATTGATAGGCTTTGAATCCTTTCTGATACATAATAAACCTCAACCTTAAAGCAATGTTATTTAACCTAAGATTTGAAATTTACGTAGGAATGCACATTGAGTGTGGTGGCAACGAGCTTTGGTGCAGTGGCAGCTTCACAGAGAGATTCTCCTACGGAAGACACGGGTTTCTCTTTCGTAAAGAGCCGGATTATAGGGTCGGGTTTGAATTATCTGGGTCGTGCCTGGGGGAGATATTCTAGAGTTGTCTATGCCTATTGTAGGATAGATGGCATTGTTAGACCCGATGGATGGTATGACTGGGATGATGTCTCTAGAAGAAGGTATGAATGCATCATCTTTTTGCCAAACAACATTAATATGCTCAGATTTGTAAAAACATGTCGAGTGTATGATTAGGCCAATATCACAAATTAAAATTTTCTTATGAAATGATTCATTCTTTTAAGCCCTTTATACCAAATTAATGTATATTTTTTAATTATTTGGCACAGTACTGCATACTTTGGTGAGTATAGCTGCAGTGGGGCAGGTGCTGAGTTAGGGAGCAAAGTTAGCTGGGCAAAATCCTTAACATATCAAGAGGCACAACCATTCATGAGTCAAGGTTACATCGATGGAAATGAGTGGCTCATGTTGTAGTGTTCTCCAACTTAGGCTGCCTTGTATATATGGTTCTCTCCAACTGCAATTGGCGCTAGGAGCAGAGTTCGTATCTGCTATTTTTGTGAAAAGAAAATAATGCCTTACTATTTTAATTCGTGCAGTCCGATTTAGAACAAACTGACCAAACTAACCCGATTCATAATTGAGGAGGGGTATTTATATGTGAATCTTGTATGTCCTTTTTTTTTTTTTTCCCCAATCGTTTTGTTCTAATTTAGAACAGTAGAATTTGTGGATGAACTTGAAAAGAGGATATTTGACCTCATAAATTGTTAAGAAAAGGAGAACAAGGCAATGGATGAGCCATCTGGTTACACGCAAGCCGCTGGACAGAGGGACCCAGAAAGAGATGGTGTTAATAGACCTGAACACTGGGGCCTGCTTGTTAGAGTCAAATATCTTCCTAACTCAAGTTGGAACCGTTCATCGGCTTTGAATACACAGACTTCAGTAACTCCCTGACTGGTGGGCCTGACAGAGCGATAACTGGAGAACATGAAGAAAGCAAAATCGAGAAAAAGGAAGGGCAACACTCAGCTTAGAGCCTTAGACAGTTACCACAATTTTTTACTGTTGATTTTCATTTTAGTGACAATTTTCTCTTCATTTTTTCAAAAATTAAGTTGTTACAGGAAAAGGGGTTTGCCTATACATAGAGGTGAAGAAGAATGTGAGAGACTGTTGACTGATGAATAAAAAATAACAACTCTCTATTCTTTTTTCCTCCTCATTTATATTCATTTTTTATTGGAAATTCTCATCTAAATCACAGAAATTTCATTTTTAACAAACGGACCCATCAGTAGCAATCTCTGAGACTGCATGCACATCTCTTTTTAATTGAATTTTTGCTGATAATACCAGAATATGTTTACCTTAAAAAAATACCAGAATATGCTGTATTTGTAGACAATTACATGAAGCATCTAATTTCGGTTACCAACAATCGCCCAACCAATTTTTTCTATTTTGAAAATAACACTGAATATTCCTTATACATGTATATGAACACCCTAAATTCTGCTTACTTGAAATGACATGCTTTAATTTTTTACTAGCGGAATGCCTCACTTCGCTTCGGCAACACCTTTATATGAGATCTTATTCTACATTATTAAATCATCATATAATTACTTTACCATTTTATTGCTTCAACTTCCGAGCATGGATGCAAAAGACCAGATTACAGTACTTTATTAGTAGCTCTGTGCTAATTTTCGTCACAATTCAGATTTTTTTTTTTTATTATCGAGACTCAGTAAAAAACACTGAAAAGTAGAAAGTATAAAAAAGGTAGCACTTCTATAGCTACATGTAACCAAAGACTGGTAATAATATGTTCCATATCAAGCCAGATCGAATTGGTTCAGCACAATCAGCACTCAGCAGGTAATGTCATGTTTCTAGAAACCACATAATATCTTGATTGCGACATACTCTATACCATGTGCCACTATGATACCAACTGGAGGTACATGCTTGTTAGAATCCAAAAACCATTCTTGTACCGCTGTCAATGAATGTTTCTTCACCTAAATTTGATACAAGTGCAGATGCGATGTGTACATACCTAAATTTGATACACCTAATCATAGAGTACAAAAAAAAGGTTAGGGTAGGGTAGTAGACCTCAGAAATCTGGGAATGAAGTCGAGGGACAAGCTCATCCGTAGCAGCTAAGTTTTGAATCTTCTGATCAGTTAATTGGTGAAAAGGTTTAGTTAGCATAAACCCTAGTAGAATTATACTTTAATTTGAACAACACTCTCCTGGTAAGAAGCAACATTTAATTGGACGATTAGGTGTATCAAATAAGAGAAAATACAAAATTTCTAACAAAAGAAAAATCAACTAACCTCCTTTGTCCTGCACCTCTAGAACAAAATGCACAATTACGTGTGCGGATTTTTTAGGCTTTTGGAGTTCCATTAATTACCTCGGGATCCAACAACGCATTTCATACTCTTTTTCCTAATAATGATATCTATGATAAAAAAACAATTCTATAACTGCACATTGTTTGTAGTTACTATATTCTTTGTATGTTCAATGTTAATCTAAAATATAACACATACAATATACACTGTATAATATATATAGATCACAAATTAATAAGAAACTGAAATTCCCTTACATTCATTTTTTCTGTTACAGTTTAGTTACACTTATTTTTATGTCTACAATATTGTTTTATAGTTGGGGCATATTTCTATTTTATCTCAATTTTAATATAACTTTATGTGTATTAATTATCATTTTATAATTTTCCAACTATTTTCATGCAACTGTTTTGTAAATTGCATATTTCCATGTAAGATTTGTGGAATGAGCTATAAATTCACTAGTGGAAAATGTACATTTAGTATCGGCACATCAGGGTCGGACATAACAAAAAGGCGATACTGATATATATTTGGATCGGGCAATTAAAAGGCCGACCTTGAAAATAAGTATCAGGATCGGTCGTTTATAAACAGCCGTTCCTGATAGTCCAGAACTTATCAGGAACGGCTTTTTATAAACGACCGATCCTGATGTGGCACTATCAGGATCGGCTGTTTAATCTTTACCGATCTTGATGGTCCATATTTTATCAGTATCGGCTCTTCACGTACATCCGATCTTGATTGTGCAAATCCAGAACTTAAAAAATTTCATATTGCTCTCTCTCTCTCGGTAAAACCTAGCCCCTCCTCCTTTCTCGTATTCCTCTCAAAATCTAACTGCTTCAGATTCGTGTCCTCTCCTGCGCCTCTCAAAACCTAACTGCTTCCTCTCCTTTCCTCCAAGATCAAACCCTAGCCGCCTCCTCTCCTTCAATCCCCACCTTCTCGTCTGATATGATTCCCCTTCTCCTCCAGATCGGACCACAGTGCACCGATTCTGCCTTGTCTCTGATTCTCCAATTTATGAGCGGTCCGTACCTTCAGAGTTATGCTGGTCAAGAGGCGAAGCTAAAGAAGGTGGAAGTGGATGAATTCCAATTAGAGCTTTGGTGTCGATCGGCGCTCACCAGGACTTATTGGAGTGATTTCAGGTATTTAAACAATCTCTCTTGCTTTTAGTTTTTGTAAAGTTAATTTCATATTTTGGGGGAATGCCTACTGACGGGCCTCCTCTTTTCTTGTTTTTTTCTTTTTCCTTTTATTCCCTTTTTCCTTGTTTTGAGATTTCAGCCACCCAGGGGGCTTTATTGAAAAATCCTGTTGGGGGAGCCTCACTGCCTCCTTTTTACGGTTGTTTGTAACGACTGGTACAGAGGTTACTGGTCTGATGTAATGACGTTATTCTATCTATAAATTCTCAATTGGCAGCTGCTGCCAATTTCTCAACAAAAAAATATTTGGATAAGGGTATGAGTTAATTTCATTTCTGCTTTTAATTTATGTAAAGTTCTTTCTCTGATCTGATACTAACAACTTGCTTAAAATCTGATCAGATGGCTTAAAATCTGATTCCAGCAGAAAACTTGCTTAAAATCTGCTGCATCTTTGTCTAAGCCGCCAGCTGGCTTCATGCTTGACCCAGAAGGGAAGGTTCTGTATACAACGTACAATTCATTTTCAGTAATTGATAATGTGTAAATTAATTTTCTAGAAATTGATGTTATAGTGACTAATATTAGATGCATTATGAGAATTAACAGAATAATAACAAAAACTATTTTTAATTGCAGATTGATCTAATGTATAATTGGCCGCTATAATGTGAAAACTTTTGAAGTAATCTCCATTCCATTATTAAGCATGTTTGTAATATTGAAGTTCCGAGTACTGACATGTCATTATATAATGAGGGAGTAAAAGGGAATGATCCGAAAATGTATGTATATATACCATTAGTCTGTAGTAGATCATCTTAAGCTTAATAGATACTTGTTGAGAGATATTATCTACAAGAGTAAATATGTAACTTCTGAATTAAGGAACATATATATGAATTCTGTAATGGGATGTAATAACGAAAAGATGCTTCGTTTTTTGTAGAAAATATACTTATTAAAGATGGCATAGTCAAAGTTGCGGATATGGGCCTAGCAAGGGAAGTTCACACGAAGCCTCCTTATACCGAATACGTTTGTACAAGATGGTAAGTTCATTATTTTGTTCAGTTAAATGCTTTGAAGTTTGAATCCTGATATTCTACTTTTTTTGCAGTTTGATCCTTACACTTATTTGAGGTTATATAAAATTATCCCAATCTTTATAATTTTTTTTTTCAGAAACTGTTCTTCTTGGAATATTAACTACATTCCATTTCTGAATCATAATCGTTTTCAAAATAGAAAATGTTGGATGATTGATGATTCTATTTAAAATTTTAAACAGAAACTAAAGTTATTTTCTTTTGAAGGTATCGAGCTCCAGAACTCTTACTAAAGTCCACTTCATATGCCCAAGCAGTTGGTAATTTCTTTATCAACCTCACAATTGTTTTGTATGTACACGAATAATTAAATATTTGAAATTAGCATGTGGATTAAATATGCTTATAAATATGTATAATTTTCTTTTGAGCAGATATGTGGCAGTTGGGGCAATACTAGCCGAGGTTTACAGATGTATTCCGCTTTTCCCTGGTGATAGGTAAACACTAGAGAAATACATTGACAAATACAATTTTTGTTGTTATAATTACTTATCTTTCTTCAGTTAGCATTTATTATAAATATTTAGAATATTCTTTCTGTTGATAGAAATTGTACACTGCAATAGCACCTTATGTTTATCAACTTGAATTGAGAAATTGTAAGATGAAAAATTAACTTCTCAAAACTTTGATTCGTATTCTTCTTATTTCTACAGTGAAATTGATCAAGTTAGCTAACTTTTGCTTTGCTCCTAAACTGTGATTTTATAAAGTCAATGGGTGCATACAAGTTTTGAACTATATGCTTTTATCTAAATTTATTCCCTTTTGTTTTTGCAAGTTGATACTTTGCCTTCAACTTGTGGTGCTTGTGGAGTTAAAACTTGTGGTGCTTGTTTTTGTGCTGGAGGCAGATTGAAAAATGAAGTCACATTGAAGTCTCAGAGTTCAGTTAGTAGTATAGACTGGGTTTTTAGTTGGTTTAAGAAATAGTATTTTACTTGGCTTGTGTCATTAGTAAGAATTAGTCATGTATTACTTTACTGGTAAATGAAATGGGTCATCCTGACCTCTTTCTTTTTATTCTGATATATAATATTAAATTTCTTGGATTTAAATAGACTATATAGATATCAATAGTGCATTATATCTGGATTCACAAAATGTTGGTTCTGCAAAAAAAAAAAGAAAAAAAAGAATCGGGGTCGGACATTTATAAAAATCCGATCTTGATAGGAATGAATCAGGGTCAGCTAAAATTATAAGGCTGATCTTGATAGTATAATTAGTAACGGCTATTGTAAACAGCCGATCCAGATTATTGTACATTAGGATTGGTTATTTGTAAACAGCCGATCCAGATGTTAGTATCTGTATCGGTTATTAAAAGAACCGATCCTGATTCAAACTTTTAGTATCGGTTGTTTAACCGATACAGTTTAGATTAACTACTTGTATCGGTTGGAACAGGATCGGCTGTAGGTCCGATCCTGATGTGCGAATATAACCGATCCTGATTTGTGTTTTTCCACTAGTGATTGGTGATAACATGCATATGCATCTGTTCAAATCAGACATATAGTTATGATCTTATCAAGAAGCTAAGGTAATCATTTTTCAGATTTTTCAGACAAAAATAAAGTGCATATATTTTAAACAATTCTTAGGCATTTTATAGTTCTGAAATGTGCATCAGGTCATGTAGAATAGTTTCTGGTACAAATTTCCTTTTATTTGATTTTCAGAAATTATTTTCAGCTTTTTCCCAAAACTGTAAATAGTGTGATTTTGTAATTGTAGGTTAATTGAATGAGGTTGAAACCAAATGGAAAATATGCTCCGCTAATTTTTCTATGAGCCACAAAATACCAGAGTGAAATTGAGAAGATATTGGACTTTCTACATGAGAAAATTCCTACAAGATGTAAACCTAATATTATAATCCAGATCAATGATAAGAGAACTGTCACCTATAGCATTTTACTTATTAATGCATATCTGGCTTCTTTGACCTTTTGCAAAATATTTTTCAGGAAAAAAATGTTTGGAGATTTGAATGAGGGAATAATTTATCTGTCAGATTTAAAAAGTAAATATTCTGTTGTATTACTACTGGAAGTGAACTTTGGATAACTTCAATATTATTCATTTTAGACAGGTATAATTGCACAATCAACCGCATCAAGAGAGTAATATTGACAAGAAACCATGGATAAGAAGTTAGGAGGGAACTTCTAAAAAAATACCATTTAATCAACAATCACTTACTGTTAAGAGACTTAAAATTATACAGGACAGTAAGTCTATGATCTTGTCAATATTAAAATTAAGCATGGGATCATCAATAGAACTTTTATAATTTAGGGGTCCTTTTAACACTAATCTTTCTTTTAACTCTGTTAGTAGTTTCTCAACTGAAAATTCAGTTTATATCAATGCAAAGTGGTCTCCAAACTCCATGTATGGGTCACAAAGCAAATCAATAGAGATGATAAAACAATTCAATTTGTGTCCAATTTTACCAAACACCGAGTATAAAAAAGAAAATATTTTTTTCATCATCATCATCATTATTATCATTATCATCATCATCATCATCATCATTATTATTATTATTATTATCATTATCATTATTATTACTACTGTTATTATTATTATTATTATTAGAGGAGGGATCCACTTACAACATCTTACAACAATTCGGTTTTGCGATTTAAAAGTCCAAACAGTCGATCCAAACAGTTCAACATGATATCTATATTAAAATATGCTTCGAGATAAAATTTTATATTTTTTTGAATTTTTTTACTATTTATTAAGTATTTTACAAAACTGTTATTTTTCAGTGGTCCAGAATTGTCTAAAAATAACAGTTTTGTAAAATACTTAATAAATAGTAAACAAATTCAAAAAAATATAAAATTTTATCTCCAAGCATATTTGAATATTAATATCATGTTGAACGGTTTGGATCGACTGTTTGGACTTTTAAAATTGCAAAACCAAATTGTTATAAGATATTGTAACTTGCAAATGTTGTAAGTGGATCCCTCCTCTTATTATTATTATTACTACTACTACTACTCCTACTATTACCATTACTACTATTTATTATTATTATTATTATTATTAATATTGTTATTATTATTATTACTACCACTACTGTTATTATACGGAGTACATTTTGTAAATGAACCCCTACATTATCATTTTCTTCAAAAAAAAAAAAGTTCTATGAAAAGTCATTAGACATACGCACTCTTCGAATACACATACTCAAGTAACTCCCTGACTGGTGGGCTTGGCAGAGCGATAACTGGAGAACATGAAGAAAGCAAAATAGAGAAAAAGGAAGGGCAACACTCAACTTAGACAGTTACAACAATTTTTTAGTGTTGATTTCATTTAATTTTAATGACAATTTTCTCTTTATTTTCTTAAAAATTAAGTTGTAATTCAGGGAAAGGGGTTTGCCTGTACACAGGGGTGAAGAAGAATGTAAGTGACTGTTGACTGATGAGTGATGAATAAAAAGACAACTTTCTATTCTTTTTTCCTCCTAATTTCTATTCATTTTTTATTCGCAAATTCTCATTTAAATCACAGAAATTCCATAAATTCGTAAACCTGTTGTGACCTCAAATTGAGGTTTTATCAAACGGACCCATCAGTAGCAATCTCTGAGACTGCATGCATGTCTCTTTTTTTATTTGAATTTTTTCTGATAACACCAGAATATGCTGTATTTATAAGTAACTAGATACTTACAGGAAGCATCTAATTTCGTTTACAAATAATCGTCCAGCCAATTTTTTCTAAATTGAAAATAACACTGAATATTCCTTATACATGTATATGAACACTCTAAATTCTGCTTACTTGAAATGACGTTCTGAAATATTTTATGTTTGCATCTGATATTGAGCAGAAAAGCTAGAATGATTGGAAGGATTTGTTTGCCAAAAAAAGCATAATTAGCCTTTCCATTTTGCACCTAATCCAACTTTTGTGTCTCAACAGCTTAGTAATAGCTGCAAGTACTGAAGCACACACCCAAAAAAAATGTTGCTTGCCAGTATATATGAAAATTGAAAGACTGTGACACACTAAAATACTATGTGATTTATTAAAGAACTCTGGTTTAGTTTCTCCACTGTGGTTTGAATTCGTTAAATACAGTCGGATGATGTTGAGATATTTGTCAGAAACTGCGTAAAAAGAAAAAGAATTGACTATTGGGCAGCTCCAAGTGAAATTAGTGATTATGGAGGAATACTGTCCTATGGAGCTCTCTTTTCTATTTCTGAAACAAAAACTATAATTTATTATGGGTATTATTTATTTATTTTACGTATGTGTATATTTTTTTAGAAGCAAGAGAAGGAGAGAGAAAGCTGTTAGAGATATTTGTATGTACAATTGTAGGAGATGATTAGTAATGGTATTGTATAGGATAGTAATTAGGTTAGGGGTGTCAATGGGTACGATACGGGTAGGGTGGAAGCATTTTCATACCCATATTCACTAAGAATTGAGCTTATTCATACCCTACCTTTATCCACTAAGATTTGACCTTACTCTACCCATTAAAATTATCGGGTAACGAAATGGTAGCGGGTGAATAACGAATAATACTAATATAATAATTAATTTTATTATTCTACGAATAGAACATCAAAACTCATTCATTTCACACATATGCAATCACATTACTAATAAAAAAAACAAATATGTAATCAATTTCAACTAAATTTGTTTTTTCATAAAACAAGAGTATTTAAATACACAAACATCTCTTCGAACAAATTCAATTAATTAACTAAATAACAAGTTTAAAACATGTAAATAAAAGTAATATGATTAACATGTTTCTTATAGCAAAAATCATGTACCAAATAACAAAAGTACATAACTAATTATTGCTCAAACATTATCATATGTAATATTACGCAAATAAATTTTAACATTACTAATTATTACTCAAACATAATAATATAATTTTATTTTATACAATTACCCTATAGGGTAACGGGTACGATATAGGCTTTACCCGTACCCTTATCCGTTTAGCTAACGAAAAAAATCCTTACCCATACCCGATTAGCTAACGAAAAAAAACCTTACCCATACCCGCCTTATCGAATACGATACGGGTAGGATAAACAGGTAAAAGGGTATCATTGACACCCCTAAATTAGGTGATGATTTATAGAGATATTGAGGATTATTAGACTAGTGGCTATTTGGATTTGCTACACATATCTTCTAGAAAGATTGATTAGTCTATAAATAGTCATTTTATCATATCGTCAAACATAAACAAATAATACACAATTCATTCTCTCTCTCTTGACTTCCTCTTCCTCTCTCTCTCTAAACTCAATATAAAGCAATAGAAATAAGGCCAGATAATCCTCTTGACCTTTTGATCGAACCGGAACTATTTGAATTAACTACAAAGTAATTTCAATTTTGTAGGTCTCTGCTTCAGAACCTTTTAGAATGCCAAATGGAAAACCTTTCAAATAGTTGTCCTTTCTCAGCAAATAAGGTTCTTCAGTTTAGGTAGCTCTTTTGTATATGTGTGAACTTATTATAAACATCTGTATAATGAGTTGATGACTTTTAGAACACTTCGTAGTGGATTTTTTTTTTTGGTTTCACAGACATCTGTTTTTTTTTTTTTTTCAAATGTCGCCTTTTTCCACACTTTTTGGTATTTAATTCAGAAACTTAACCAGTTCCATTCGAAAAGTGAAAGGAAACATATTGTTGTTATCATGCTGATGATTAGGGGCAGAGTCAGAAAACTTCATATTGGATGAGCAAAAATTCAGAGTATGAGACATATTTTTATAATTATTCCTAATTTAAACATACTTTTACAACATTTTTTTCAGAAAAATACATAATAAAAATGTGTATACTTTTTACAAAAAACTGTATTGCTCACATCTGTTCCCATCTGATTCTGACTCTGTTCCTGCTGATGGTGGTGTAATACCATATTCCATATATATAACATGAAACTAAAGCAAGGCCTACATATAGCATTTTGTTGCCAATTTGAAATTGAAAGCGCTAGTTAGGCTAGAAATCAAAGTTGGTCAGGTACCAACCTAATCTTTACCTTTCTAATTTTACCAGAATCTGTTATTACCTTAAAACCTTTCAGTTATTTGATTCATGTTCCTAACCCGACGCTCGACCTACCCGATCATTTCTGATATTCCAGTCCGAATCAGTCCCATATCTGACCTGATGCAACCCCACCAAGTTGTATACTTTTTTTTTTCCAAAGATAATACTGTTAACATAAATAAGTAGATGTTTATAATTACTAATATGCGCGCAAGACGACATAACCCGACCAGCAAGTTACAGTGGTCGTTTTGAGTTTCAATCGATGAAACCCAAATCAACCCTGCAAATAAGCTGATGCAAATAGTTGCCAAATTGCTAAAGGATGGTGCAAAATCACAGTACAGTACTAACACAAAATGCTTTTCTGCCTAACAGAACTTGCTTAATTAAACTTGGTTGCAAACAATACAAAGTTGCGTTTAAACACCGGTACTAAACTATAATAGTGTTATATATTGGTGAATACTGTGTTATAACCGATTTTGACTTCTTCTTAATTTGATTTCCTTTCACGCTAAACAGGGTCTGTTCCTCTCCATTTGATAAACACATATAAAACGTGGTGACTTGTGAACTCTAAGCTGGTTTTGTTATTACTAATAAATCATATTGAGCTGTTTAAGTTCTCCTAATTTTTTTTTTATACTAATCGAAGCAAAATAATTGCTCCAAAGCTAATACAAAGGTGAATTTTTAAACATCAGATACCGAATGCATGATAACTAAAAGTGTAAATTTTGGAGCTTTTCTTAATTTGTGCCATTATGCTTACAGCTAACTGGAGGTTGGGGCTGAACTAGAAAATTTAAATTGGAGGACTGAACTTAAAATACATAATTATTTGGAGTGACTAAGCATCTTTAACTTGACTATAGATCCGTCCCTCATTGGAGGAGCGTATCTCTCATTTTCCATAATTATTTGGACTTTAGAAAAAGTTTATCTAATTTGCTAAATATGTCTGATTTAAATATATTGGGTTTGGATAAGCGTTGTAAAAAGGAAAAATTGAGAATAAATTTATACAATAGTGTCCAAGTTTCCTGTATTGCACCTAATGGAGATGAGAAGGAATTGTTTACATAACATTTTCTTAATTGTTTTTGACTTTTTGTCAACCATGGAGTAGTTACAGGAGCCAGTAATGTCAAAAGAGCGAGTTGACATCGAATATGTAGTAATAAATTATTTTGCAACCGTAACGATTACCACAACGCTTATCAAAATTAAAGGTATCTCCATTCCATTATTAAGCACGTTGATGTCCTGATCCGCCAACGGCTACGATTGAAAGATGAAATTTCGGATTTAATATCAGCCCTCCAATCACATAATTTGTCATCTTTTGATTAAATGCATCTTTTTTATGTGTAGAAGTTTATATTTAGTTAAAAGAAAACTCACCACACATATAGTCACACTATATGTTACAATTAAATTTAGAACAATTCAATTTTTTATGATATTTATCTACAAGGAATATATTTAATTATTTCCCCTACACTCAATTATGCAAACAATAAAAATATGATTCCTTATTCTCCTTGTTCAATTAAGCACAATGGAAATCAATATTTTTTCCCATAAATTGACCAATGAAATAGTAAATAGAAAGTTAATAAATCACTAGAATTGTCCAAACAATACGATATTGATTTCCATATTGTTCTTTTTCCCTTAAATGGATCAATATTGTTTCTATATACACATTTCCAATTTTATTTCTAAACAAATCAATTGAATCATTCAAACAATAAGCAGAGGTGAGCCGCTTTTCTGAGGGAAGGGTTTGGAGCTGTAGCGAAAGGGGAGAAATTGTTTTCCTTTTTGTTTACTGGGGTTTTTGTTCCCTTTTCCTTTTTGTTCACTTTGGAGCTATAGCTTCTAATTTCGGATTCTTCTCCTCCTCCGCCGTGCTACCTGATAGCGTCGACCGGAGCTCCGACGTCTTCTCTCATAACTCAACTTCATTCTCAGTTTTTCAAGGTGATTTTTTAACAAAGTTTGCATCTTTTTCTGTGATTAATGGTGGTTTATAATGAAAAACCGCAAAGGGTTCATTATGGAACTGTGAATAAGTTTGCATCTTTTGCTTCGTTGGGACTTTCGGTGTTTGGTTTCTTTTTTGGTCAGATGGCTTCAGAATATCGACCTCTTTCAGTTAAATATAAAGGTTTCTGCTAATTTGCATTTATACGATTAGGTACATCTCAAGTTTCGTTGGATATACTGTTTTGTCACTGGTAAAATTACCTTTTATTTCCTCAGATTTTGTTCAAGGGCGTTGGACCCTAAACACAATATGAATTTATCTTTCTGTATTTTTCTTTTTTGACTAATTAAACACAATTTACAACAAAGTAATGGTAAAGAAAAAAAAATGTGGGTAATTAATGTACAGAAAAGAGGAGGGGTATAATGGTCACTTTTTAAGTACAATTAAAATTGTCCTTTTCCTTGTAATTGGCAATTATGAATATCAACTTCTGATTATAGGGTTTAAATTTAAAGTGATAGAGATCTATAAGCCCCTTTGCAAAATTCAAAAGAGATGCATTTATATAAGCAACTAAATTCAAAAGATCTGTTCAATACAAATAATTGATCATTCTAAATGTAACTGGTATTTACTGAGATCTGCTGTCACCTGTTATTAGTAAGAGAATTTTGTTGGAATATACAATTTGCATGCAAGAGGAATAGCTTAGTAATTTAGTTGTCTCACCAACTGCCTTGTTAGTTCTACCATATAATACACATAAATCCTACAATTGAACTAAGAATATTTAAAATCAAATAGTTATCATTTTTAAGCTCTACCATATAATTTTACCATAGACATGCATATAGTTTTTACAAAGAAACATATTTCACATGACAACCAAAGGTGTCTTGATTATTGATTTTTACAAACTAGGTACTTCTCATGACAACCGAAGGTGTCTTGATTGTTGATTTTGAATCTCATATGAATGAAGATGTCACTGGTAGCAACCTACAATCCAATATTGTTGAGCCATCTGTCACAATTACTATAGGAGAAGATAAACCGAGTGGGGAAAAGGAAATTACAACAGAAATTAAACTAGAGAAGGAAGAAAATGAGAAAGATAAACGGTATTTTTGCTTTATGAAAGTTCAACTTAAGAAGATTTTGTCATTTTTCTTGGTCTCTTTTTATTTAGAAATGATATTTATCATTTTGTCTAAATTTTTTTTTATGAAATGTCATTTTGTATGAGATTTTTTTTGTTCTCTTAAATTATAATCCCGTTGCAACGCACGGGCACGATACTAGTATGAAATTATAGATATCTTTACATCTAATATGATGCAATTTAAAAAAAAAAAATCACTTGTGGAGGAAATAAAAGTTTAAGGGCTTCACATTTGTCTTCCTTTTTTTTTTTGGTTTGAATGACTTTAAAATAATTTGATATACAATTTATTTAAATGATAAAAATATAATTATATATTTTTTTTTATTTTGATGGATTTAGCTTCATTTTTTTACAGTTATACAATATAAATTGTTGTCAATATGTTGATCCCTTTTCATATCCTGGATTTAACTAGCTAATTGTAACTAGTTAAATCCATTTTTGATGGATTTAATTCCATTTTTTTTTTGTCAATGCCTAGTTAGTCGCAACTAGCTAACTGTAGTAAAGGCACACTACAATAAAAAGAGGTTGCAATTAGCTAGTTATTGGTCTTAATTGGATTTGTACAATAGGGTAGTAGTCCACTAACTAAAGGTCAAAAGAATCTTTATTTTCAACTAAGATTGGCAGTAGTTTAATAGTAGAAGAAAGAACATTTTTATGGTTTCTATTTTATTTTTGAGTTGAAAGTGTTAAAGATGGAGTCAATAGAGTAGAGAGAGAGAGAGGGATTGAGTGGGTAGGTCAATTATAGATATACAACAAGAGGCATCCAAATACCCAATTTCTACTTTAATCCTAAAGGAGAAAATAATCAACTCATGTCAAAATTAAAAACACACACACACACACACACACAAATTTCTAGTTTTGAGTTCATACATATTCAACTACGGTTGGCCAATAAATAATATGGTATTTGACAAAAGAAAAATAAGCCTAGATGTTATTTTAAAATTTAACCCCAAATTTTGATAACATATTTCTGACAAATATTTCGTCATATTGGAAATAATCTAAGTCATGCAGAGGCGGAGCTACATGAGGTCAAGAGGAGACACTTGTCTACGAGGGTTTCAGAATATATACCTTTTGTCATGTTTTTTTTTTTTCTAAAAAAAAATACTAAAAATATGCTTGTGTTTTAACTTTTAAAAAAAAAAATACAATTATACTCTATTCTGAGATTTTGCACCACTTTATTATATTTCTGACACCGCCTTTGAAGGCTTGAAGCCATGTAAATTTTCACTTTGAATATATTATTGAGGAATCATTGACTCCTTAAATCCTTTCTTTTCACTTTGTTATTTTAAAATTCAGTTTATATTAATGCAATTTAAGTGGCAATTAAAGTTTATATTAATGCAATTAAAGTGGCATCAAATCCCCAAATATGACTCTTAATTTCAAATTAACAAATGAGATAATGGAAATCGTTTATTATTATTTTTCAGTTTGGCCAATAGCCGAATATAAAAAGGTAATTAGCTAGATTCAACCGTTTTTTCCCTAACTATACACTAACAATCATCTTACCTCTTTTCCATTAGCTTTCGAAAAGCATTTTGATTTTAATTAGCGAGGTGCATTAGACGTGACTATCTTTTTACTATTTTTATTTTAACCTTAAACTTTAGAAAAAAAAAATTATAACTGTCAACATTCTCCATTTCTCCTACTTTTAATTTGTCTCTGTAACTTCCGCAACCGGTCCACCCTTCAGATTCGGTACACAATGTAATATTATATGATTAATTGAAATCTTGCGTACATACCCCTACTTAGTTTCAAATTTTCAATGATACCTTGTGAAAATTTCAATGCAGATTTATATTGTATAATTTTCAAAATATGATACAAGCCTATACAACTCTACTAGTACGTAATATTTTTATTTATTATAAGAAAGGGGTCAAGCCCCTATCTTATTATATATAAATTATCGAGTTGATTATAGTAATATGCATATTATGAATCAACTCGTGTTATAGATCCATATCTTTATTTTTAAAGTTCAAACCGTCGATGTGAATCTTTAAACATGGTTTTCATATGAAAATATATTTACATGTTGAATTTTACATTTTTTAGATTATTTTTATTATCTTTTAGATAGACATAAAATCACTACTTTCGAATAGTCCAGGTTTCACTAAAGTACGGGAAATAAATATGTTGTTATTCCTAATTTCTTAGAAATAACAAGAGCCTGTTAATTGGATCTTAGCTGGTCAAACTTTTTCATGTGCGAATCTTAAAAAAGTAAGTTTTTTATGCACGAATCTCAACGAAGACAAATGGTTGGGATCGGAATAACAACAGATTTATTTCCAAAAATACGACTCCAAATTTTCTTCAAACAAAATCCTTTACAAATATCAAAATTCTGGAAGGAGATATCTGTAAAAATCCTAACTGAAACAACTAAAGCCCACGCTCCTCACAATAAATACCTCCCCACTCCGCCACTCCGCCACTCCTCCAACGTCTCGTATTCTCTGTTTTTCTAACTCCCCACGCTCTCTTTACTCTCTCTCTCTCTCTCTCTCTCTCTCTCTCTCTCTCTCTCTCTCTCTCTCATAGTGTGACATTCCATGGTACATAACATCACAAAACCCATGGCATCAGTTCTTCCAACTCTACTCATGCTTCTCTCTGTCTTTGCCATGACCATGCGTACCAGTTTATCACTTGGAAACCGGTACAGTAACTTCATCACCTGGGAAGACCTAAGTATAGAGAAGTACTCGCCTATAGGAGTTTCTAAAGACCAGGCCGGGGGCCGTATAATAGTTGTGTCAAAAGATGACCATGGTGACTCAAAAACGGTGCAAGGCGCAATAAATATGGTGCCAAACGGGAATTCGGAACGGGTCAAGATCTTAATTTACCCAGGAGTTTATAGGCAAGTTCTTGAAACTTGATTCTTTTTAAATATACTACCTCTCTTTTTTTGAAAATATTGACAGAGGCTGTCAATGTATACTACAAACATCCATAAACTAAATTACAGCAAGATTAAATGAAAAAAACACTACACTAGCAGTGTCTAATCCACAGCGACTCCTCCTGTACCGCTCTATCCGCAACAAGAACAGACGGTATAGTTTTCCTCTCAAACAAACGCGCATTGCGCTGCTTCCAAATCTGCCCAGCAGACCGCCACAAAATAAGTGCCCCAAACACTAAACTGCATCCTTGTTCTGACTCGGCTCCAAGATGACATCCAACACCGATCCACTTCGTCCTCCGACCACATGAAAAATATACTACCTCTCCTTTCTTTGTTTTCTTGATGGAACTTTTGATAAAACGAGGTTATCTAGTTGAGTTCCAGCTTTGGTTGTTCTACTTAATAACGGGTTAACTTATAGATGATCCTCTTCAATTCAGTAAATTAATGGAGATATATAATCTTTATCATCTTTTTTTGTTTGATTGTATGTCACTCGTAATTTTGCTTACCGAACTGTTTCTTCTTTTCTCACTGTCTTTATTTCTTGATCTCTTTATTTTTTTTAGGAAAAAATGTACTTTTTATGCTAGCATGAAACCAAACTATAATTTCACAGAATTAACATGTTCTGTTATTAGAACTTTTGTCTATATATAATGTCTTATTATTTTTATATACAGAGAAAAGGTGACCATACCGGTAACAAAGCCTTACATCTCCTTGATCGGAACTGGAAAAGGAGAGACTAAAATCACATGGCACTCGAAAGCTTCTGATCGCGACTCGGCTGGGCACACCGTTGGCACATTTTACTCTGCCTCGTTTGCAGTAGAGGCAGATTATTTTGGTGCTAAAGAAATTACATTTGAGGTATTCTTTTATTTATCCAGGTGACTATGCTTTCCAGAAGACTTAAGTTTCAAATTGAGGAAATATTAATGTTTTTTTTTTCTAAAAAGTTCAATATAACAAGTGCAGCGTTGCTTTGTTTAATGAATTAAATTTGCAATTTGACCTCCTAAGGAGTAAATTTACAAAATTGTTGCCTCCAAAGGGCATGACAGCAAACCTTTTAAAACATTTCTTTTTGCAGATTTTTTTTCTTGTCAAAAAAACAAGTTGTAAATGATTAGCGGTAAACTGAATATTAACATCCTTTATTGTAAATGGTCATACTTCTAGGGGCTGCAGAGAAATTAACTAAAATTAACAAATAACATACAATTCTCAACACTCATATAAGAGGTACTTAATTTTTCTATTGTAAAAACATAATTAACTCATTTATGGTTTAGAACTCTGCACCAGCTGCGATGCCTGGAGCTGTGGGGGAGCAAGCGGTGGCTCTGAGGCTGTCAGGAGACAAGGCCATGCTGTCCATGTGCAAAATTTTGGGCACGCAAGACACACTATTCGATCAACAAGGGAGGCACTATTTCTACCGCTGTTTTATCCAAGGCTCCATTGATTTCATCTTTGGGAACGCTAGGTCTCTCTATCAGGTACATAAATATAAGAAGTATTGGTTTGTGCAGTAATACATTTTCTCATATGATGCATGATTTATTCGGTTTTTGTTTACCACTTGTACTATTAGCTATATAGTCGCAGAATTGTTACAGGGGATACCATGTAAAAATGGTTGCTGTATGTTTAAGGTTAATTCCCACTGATAAAGGGATACAAACTTACAAAGTATCTTAGAGAAGGTTATTTATATGCTGATACTTATCTGCCATGTCTGGTACTTGTAATGGTACTTACGGGTACGTACCTATCATTACTGGACCTATATCAGCTGTGAAAACAAGAGTATATAAATTCTGGCATCTGAAATTTATGTAGGGATGTACGTTGCATGCAGTGGCAACGAGCTATGGTGCAGTGGCAGCATCACAGAGAAACTCCCCTGCAGAAGACTCGGGGTTCTCTTTCTTACACTGCCGGCTTACCGGATCGGGTATGCTTTATTTGGGTCGGGCATGGGGAAGGTATGCTAGAGTCGTCTATGCCTTTTGTAGGATCGATGGGATTGTTTTACCCGATAGATGGAGCGACTGGGGCGATTCTTCTAGAAGAAGGTATGTGTATCTACGTTGCATTCTTTCTTTCCCCAATAACAGCACTTATTTGCACAAGTAAACGTGTGTATTATTGACAAGTAATATATAAGTAAAGAGGAGGGCTCCAATGCCCCATTGCTTTCATGCTCCAATCATACCTCACATCTTTATCTTCCAATTTCAAAGTCCAAATAGACCATCTGATCAGCTCAACATGATATCCACATTAAAATGTGCTTGGAGATTAAATTTTATATTTTTTGGAATTTTTTTACTATTTTTTAAGATAGATACAACAGTGATTTTGTACCTATCTTAAAAAATAATAGTACAAAGTTCCAAAATAGATATATATTGATCCCACTCAATACTTGAGTTCGGCAATGTCTCTATGTTTTGATTACTGCCAAGTTTAATAAAAGAGATATATTGAGTGCCATTAAGTTACATACAACACAATAAACCAGTTTGAAACCTTTGTAGCATCACCGAAACCTGTGGTGTATTGCCTATGGACACTCTCAAATAACAAATAAATTTTATAGGTATGTTGATATATAAACAGAATTACTTGTAAAAACAAGTTGGTTGATTGATTTGTCATGAAAGGATTCATATTTTGAACCCATTAAACTGAAGAAATTTACATGTCCATTTTTTTTGTGACAGAACCGCATACTTTGGCGAGTACAAATGTCACGGAGCAGGTGCTAATTTGAGGAACAGAGCGAATTGGGCAAGATCACTATCTTACCAAGAGGCGAGACCTTTCCTTGGTCGGAATTACATTGATGGAAATCAATGGCTCAGATTGTAGTTAATTCTCCTTGTAAATAAACCACGCAACTTGTGGCATAGCACCTAACTCCATTAAATTGATTCATACCTTGATGTAACTATATTTTTTAATATATATAAATATTTTGATTTACTTGTATGATATTTCCGTGTGATCAATTTAAGAATGATTTTTACTATGCAAAATGCTTACTCCTAAGAAGAAGGGGGAAAAAAAAGTATGAAAGAAAGAACAAAGAAGATTGAATGCAGATTGTCTATTGAAAAAAAAAAAATGTACATTATTAGCTGCAATATTATATTTTCAAATTAAATCTCCAGTTGCATCAACATGACGTCTGTAATAGTCTCCGGTGCACATTTTTATAAACCTGTTCAAGGTCTGACCGAACTCGTGTCTGGTGGTGTTAATTAGTTAATGTATGACATGTTTCTTAATTATAACAAAAGTACAAGTATTTAAAATATAATAATGGAACTATACTCGTACGTGAATAATTAATACTTGCACTTGTGGTCTAAAAAAATATTTGTGCGGTCTTCAAAGCCCTGTGAAGGAAAAAAGAAAAAAGAAAGTAAAAGCCTATATATCTAATAATACATTGCTAGAGATAAGAGATACCTGTTTTGTAAAAGAAGCAATGATTAGTAAGAACTAGAACTAGGAAGTAAATGCCATATCATTGACTTTGAGCAAAAGTGTGCCTAATTTGGGAAAAAGAAAGGGACCTAATTAAAAATAGCACTCATGGCTACACAATGTAAGAAGCGCACACGCACTGCATAGGTGTGCAAATAGGATTCAATCTCATTTGTGGTTGCAAATGATGGAGATGCATGCAAGTCGAATTAAATGAACTGCTAAAAATGCACAAGTTTTGAGTGAATTGGATTTTTCCAATACAAGGAAAATATATATAAAGAGAGCGATAAATTGGTGGTTGATGGTAGATTGGTTGAACCATACTTTTCAACCGGTACCAGTAAAGGTACATGCCAATGGCCAAACAAATTGTGGATTCTACGAGATAATTAACATAAAAGAGGAAACTGTGAAAGGACATTTCAGTCTTGACAAATAACAAGTAAAGAGAAGCTGGTGCTTTATTTGGGTAATTTTTGAAGTAGTATAGGTTGCATGTTGAAATCCCTACGAAGCAAAAGTTCAGACAATTAAAGTAAAAATATCAAGTAGGCACTAGACGCTTCCAATAGAGAGAGCAATTAATTAACAAAAAGGGCAGAGAAAAACAATAAAAAAAATTGTATCGGGATAAATTGTGCTTGTCATGTAGAAATCAAAAGTTTCAGCAGCCAGTACCAGTAGGAACCACAACCAAATACCACGCAAATGCACTTTATTAAGGAAACAAAAAAAAGCTGGAAGATTACAAACCTATTTGGTGTTCTGATTTAAGCTTTCGTAATTTTCATGCTACTGAATAAAAAAAGTTACCCCAATGGTCAACTCAATACTATTATAATAAATCACAACCAGTAGCACAAAAGACCCGTATTGTGACCTGAAAAAGAGGCAATTCTGAAAGTTTCCAAGAAAACATATAAAAATTAATTAAAAGCGACAGCAACTAAACTAATCCGAAATAAACTTCAGTTAACAAAGCTCCCAACATTAGCTACACACTTTTAACACACTAGGTACTATAAGATTAAGCGACTCCAAGCAGATTACATCACACTGACTAGGCTAAAACTTCGAAAATAATCCTATAGTTTATACCACAATTATATTAATACCACTTTCTGTCAGCACTGAACCCGGTATACCCCCCTACCTATGTACATTCTCAAACCCTAATTCCAATCATCAGTCAAAGCATCGCTTCATCCCGAGACCGTTTCTTTTCATTGGTTTGTATCTGAGACCCTGTCATAACCAATGGTGGCTCACAAATTCCAGGCCCCACTTGCTTGTCATTACCATCCTTCACCTCACCAGACATGGCTGAGCTGCCTGACTCAGCTCGCTTGGTCGAGCCCACAGCTTTAGGGTTTGGAGGGATTTGGGCTAAGACTTCAGGCTTGGGATCAATGTTAACCCATTCATTATGGATCCAATCTCGCGAAACCCTAGCATCTTTTCTCTGGCACACTGAAAATATGTTTTCGGCTGCGACAGAAATAAAAAATTGTCAGCACAAGTCTACTTGTAGTTTACTCCACCAATTGAATTAGTTCCAGCTACACACAAAACAAAGTAGCTGAAATTTTTTTTATGGAAATCACCACCAGCAGAGCACTGACTACCTAGTCAGTGCTCTGACTACACAAAACATACCTTCCAGAATTTTGACCTATAAATAGATCACACTAATTGTTGACAAACAACAGTAAACCGCCAAATTCCTAAGGTATTGGTGATTCGCCAGGGAGAGACAATTGTTTAAGTCAGGCTGGGCCAGGCCAGGTTCAGATCAGATCATCTCAGTCTTATTAATTTTCTTTATATTGGCTGGACCTGTTGTCAAGGGACCCCAGCCTTTTTTTTAGCAAAGATGGTTCAGGGTTAAGTTGTTCAGCGAAGGTGCAGGTTCTCAAGTTCAAATCCTAGCCTCCACACCTCTGCTTTCAATTAATATTATGACCCAGCACATACAACTCAAAACCCATATTTAATCCTAAAATGAATTAAGAGAATCAGAAGTCACAGTACATATATCAACAATAAACAAGTCCTGAACAAATTAAGAGAATCAGAAGTTGGCTGTCAAATCATGATCTCTAACCTGGACCCAGCCCTTAACGGTTTCGAGAAGGTGGTATCGGAACATGACCCTAGTATTTACAGTTATTACACAAGGCACAAAGGAATGAACAAAAATATAACTCGAAAAAAATACAAAAAAATTGAAACCATGGATAGCAACGGATTGTACAGTAAAAGTACCAGCAGGTTATCCAACTCTAATGGTGCAGTCACAGTACATATATCAACAATAAACAAGTCCTGGACTGAATTTCATTACCAGGGTGATACACATTGAGTCTGTCTTCATCAGCTTTTCCAGGGCTCACCACAATGCCTTCCCACCAAGCATCATTGCGCCACACGTCAATAGCACTCCCGGTAAATAAAGTTACACCCTCAACTGAATCCTCAAATGGAGGAGATGGTCGGATCGTCAGGCGTCCCTGGCTCCGCATGCCCAGCTTGTCTGGGTCCGCAAATCGGTATGCCATTACCCACTCCTTGAACACACCAAAAAGTAATTAAAAAATACCAGATTAACCTCAGAAGTACTTGCTAGCTGTTGGTTCAGAATCAGAATTTTGCAGGTTATGGCTCCGACTGAGTATGCTGCTGAGCAGTTTACTAGTATTACTACTAGAAACCTTTTACATTTTTCCTTCCATTTTTTATATATTTTCGTTCATTTTTTTAAGGCTCAAATTCCTTGTCAATGAGCAGTTGCAATCAAGTGAAATGACAACAAGAGCCAAACTCAGGGGATATTAGTTAGTACAACCAGGGCTAAACACAGCCCGCACAATATCCTGAGATCAAACACTGAAATGCCTAATTGCTGGCAAACATATGGTTATTTTACATGGTACCAACTTACCAGTGCATTACCCCCATCCCCCACAAAACTACACATCTACATGCACTCTGAATGCATACCTCGAGTTGCTCGCCATCATCAGGGCTTGTCACATCATCATACTGAACCTTAATCTGCTTATGACACAACTCCAGCACAGTGCACCTAAACCAGCAACCCCTAATCCCACTGTCCTGACAAAGCACCTCAATCTTTTGACCCTCAGTATATGGCGGTTTAATCTGATTCCTGGGCCCCGCCTTGTCTCCGCTCAAACCCGACCTCACCTTCCTATGGCCTGCCTTATTGTCCCCAGTCCCGCTCCCGCTCCCGCTGCCACTGCCACTGCCATCGCCACATCCTGGCACAGTCTGCCTGCGGTGGAGATTGCGGGGCCCAGGCCCAGGCTCAGTTACTGACATAGAGTTAAGACGGAGGAGAGCCGGCTGGTTGTAGTAGCCACGCAGGGTGCGGAGATCAAAGTACTTAAATTTGTTCTTGCTGTACTGACGAAAGCAAAGGCGAATGCCAGAGAGAGAGGATGGGTAGGGATGGGGAGAATTTAAACACCTCTGGTAGTCCTCTGGTGTCAGAACTGTCGCCACATCATCCACACACTCAACACTTATCACCTGTGCAGTCAAGAATAAATTTTTTAGTCAAATTATTTCCAGCTATCCAGATAAACCTGCTACCAGTGTGAATCTCTTGGTACTGAAGGAACATGCGCTAGCATTTTTCCTAAAATATTATCATTTCAATTAAACAAAAATGAAGCCAAAACTGAAAGTCAAAAGAAAAGGATGTGAGAGAGCATAACAACAAAAACTAAAGCTATACATAAAGAGAGAGAAAATAAAGAAAAACAAGTTGCAATCGGTGGATCAAGGTTGATACGAGATTAACAAACAAAAAGTTCACTAAAGGAAGAAGTAAGATTACAACTGACTAAGAGGAAGGCCAACTCACATAAACTACTAATATCTTTCTATTTTCTCCTCTATGCACCAACTTCTGAGAGGTGAAAGAATTTAGGGTTTTAAAGGGAGAAGTTATTATTTTCCTCTCCTACACTACATGCAATCTACGAAATCAACAGAAAATTGATCTGAAGTTGATGCGCTCCTTTCTCCAGCCTACCTTTGATCTAATAAACACAACTAACAGAGTCTAAAAGTAGAAAGGTAGTAGCACGAGCAACAACTGAACGTGATTTCAAGAAAAGGGAAAGTAGCGAAGTGATGAAATAAGAAAGTAATTATCAAAATACAGAATTTAAGGATCCAGCTTGGTGCAGTAATGCACAACAAGTGAGTCAGGCCCAGAATAAAGCTTATTTCACAACTTTTTTTAAGCTCAGCCTGGTTGTTGTCTAAAAGAAACTAGGCCCAACTCAAAAGTTAGGATTACTATGCCGCTAAGTTACATTAACAGCCTGTTTTTTTCTTTTTTCATTTTGCAAGATCTATATACTGGCTGTAAGTAGGGGTGTTCATTGGTTCAGTTTGGTTCGGTTAAAACCGGAATAAAATAGGCAAACCAAACTTCTATTCGGATTTCAAAAATACAACCGAACTGACTGAAATATACTTATCAACCGAATTAAAAACAAACCGAACAAACCAAGCTAAATTTTAGTTTGTTCGGTTGAACCGAAATAAGAAGATTAATCATAAAAATAAACATTTTTGTGTTGATTTTTAAATTATTTTTA
The DNA here is from genome assembly GCA_028015225.1 of Carex myosuroides. Taxonomy (NCBI): domain Eukaryota; kingdom Viridiplantae; phylum Streptophyta; class Magnoliopsida; order Poales; family Cyperaceae; genus Carex; species Carex myosuroides. The sequence goes on along the minus strand of CM051486.1, from coordinate 3,837,199 downwards.
AGATGGATTTAAAAAATTTGTTTGGTTCGGTCTAACCGGTTTTAAACCGAACCAAGCAATATGAATTATGTCGTAATTATTGATTTTATTTTAATGTTTGGCTCAGATGGGGGACAAGTTAAAAAATTCCAGTCGGTTTAGTCTAACCGGTTTTCAAATCTCTAAACCAAACCGAACCGAACTATTAAACCAGTTTTAAAAAATGAACCAAACCGATCCATTTAACCAAAAAAACCGAACCATTTAAACCGAACTCTCTCGGTTCGGTTTAAACCCGATTAAACCGGACCCGATGAACACCCATATCTGTAAGCTCGGTCAATCTTGCCTATATCTCAGTTCAACAACAAAAGATCAAGATAAAAAAATTACCTGAGAGTAAGGGGTGATGAAGACCTCACTGGGATGTGGGGCCGGAGGAGGAATGGGGCATGCAAATTCTCGGTTCTGGTGGAACCAACGAACTTTAACCTTCTTTTGCCCCTTTTTGTCCTCATACATGTCTTCCAAATAGGCGAGATAGCGAGTTTCTTCTTCTGACATGATCAGCGCAAAAGAATGAGCCTGCAGGCAACATGGGATATTAATTTGGTGATAAATTAAAGAAAAAGGAACAAAGAACATAATATAAAGCAACAACATTTTAATAATAAAATTGTTTAAATTTGGAAATTAAAGGTTGGATTTAATTTACCAAAATTTTCATGGAAAAATTCCAATTTTTGCAAAACCTAGGCTAACAAATCCTCAAAAAATTTAAGCTCTTTCCCTTTTTTGTCTTCCTTATATTTTACAAATTACCTTCAACGGCCAAGGACGAGTTCTAGCCATGCTGCCTGCCTCAAAATCCTTCCAACCCAAAAGAGAAGTATTTTCAGTTGTTTCCCTTCTTACCTTTTACTCTTTGTGTGGCGGAAGGTGAGGGGTTGCGAGTGGGGGATGAGGATGAGTGTAGGAGAATAATCGCTTATCCCACAATAATAAAGACTAGATACAGTGACAATGTTCATGACACGTATTGGGCCAGCATGTACAGTGGTATTATGTAGTAGATTGAATGCCATTTAATCAAATGCGTGATTTTATTGTCAAGGAAAATGCTTACTGATATAGTTGAGCCGTTTCGACAGAATGCTTGATAGTGATATAGTTGCTTCCCGCATATCCAAAATGCCCCAGACCATACTATGTCAGACCCTCCATCTTTATCCTATTAAGAAATAAAAAAAGATGAAACCTCTAAAGTAATTTTCTATGACATTGAGTACACAATTGCTTAGTGGTGAGAATAAATTTATGAGTGCTGATAATTTATGAGTACACAATTGCATAGCCAAAACTTTTCTATGCATTTTAGAATAGGGATAGATTCAAAAGGAACAATAAATATTGCCAAATTGTAGGCCTCAATCTAGCATAATTAATTTCTTAAACATTCAAGCAATCGAACAAAAGAAGAATTTGTCGGAGTTATTTACCCTTAATTTGCTTTGTTGGCCATTTTGGCCTTCAATAAAACCCTTCAGCTCAGTCCCTGAAATAAAAATGTAAATAATATTAAATTGCAGCTTTAATGAGTAACCTATTTACCGTTTTAACCCTCCCATTACTTCCCGCGCTATTTAAATTGCTTCTATAAAGAAACTATCTTTGTATGTTTAAGCAACTCTGTAGCCTCAAGCCGAGTAAATATTTTACCGAAAATATAACTTATAAATGCCTGGATTAGGGTGAAAACTATGTATAGTTATGATAATTCCTCAAATCCTAATTTTGGAAATATGACTGGAATTAGCCAACACAATGCCTACGTTTCCTGTCTTTTCCTTTAGGAGCGCACTTAACAAGTGAAGACTACAAGAATATTTGGACCAACTGTAAGAAACTGGTACCTACTGGTACTCCGGAAGCATACCAGCTTACGCTGTTTAGAATACTCCGGAAGGTGCGCCTCACTGAACTTGGTTTCCTAACCAATATTTCAATTTTAAAACCATGGAGCTCTATTTTAATTTCATAAGCTGAAATGTTTTAACATTGACCAAATTACAAGAAATTACTTTTTGGCAAGCTTTTCGTGGGGATGAGAGAAGAAAGCCAATCCACAGCTTCTCGCCTCGACCTCCATTTAAGCGCCGAGGCCGCGGACTTGTCGGAAAACCCAAAACGAGACATGCAAAAGTCCTCTGAAGCAACATAGAGCATGTGGCGGAGGCTCCTCTCTGTACCAATCACTGCTAGGTGAGATTCCCCATTGGTATCTTCTAGAAAGAAATGAACTAATCTATTGCCTCTCTCCTGAGAGATAAACTCCTCCCTCCATTTAACGAAATCTGGGGGGTTCTCCACCATTTTTGCCGGAAATAAAAGTTATACGGTCACAGTAGGTGAGATATTTGATTATTTCAGGGTTTTGGGAGCTTAAATCGGAAAGGGTTTAAGTTCAGCAGGAAACTTTCCATGAACTTTTCGTGTGCCTTTGTAAGAAGGCCAGAAACCCAGGTTACACCGAGCTTTTGTACAGAAACAATAGAGAAAAGGGAGGCGGCTCGAAAGGGATGGAGAGAAACAGAGGTGTTGAGGGGAAATAGACCTGTTGTACACGGAGAACAAAAGGAGGGGAGGAAAGGAAGGCAGAGGTTTTAGAGAAATCAAAAAGGAGAAAAGGGAAAAGGAGGAGAGAAAACTGGGCAAGAGTTCTGGCAAGCTATCTGGAGCTCGCTCTCACTCTTTCTTTCAAAGTTTGATGAAGGTAGGATAAGGCTAGGAGAGGATGCGGGGGTGAACTGGTGAGACTTGAGAGAGGAGGGCTTGCGCCGCTGGGAGCAGTGATGCAAGAGAGAGATGAAAGGAAGGGAACTGAAGGTCAAGAGCCGACAGGGGTACAAAGGTCTTTTCTCTCTGCCCCCTTCCTCCCTCGGATCTGTTTTCTTTTTGTGTTCGGACTTCGGACTTCGGATCGTTAACTCTTATTCAGAACTGATGGATTGATATGATACTATTCAGTAAACTCTTTTGATCTGATCCGTTTATTATACATGGAACTTAACTTACTGATTGATATGATTCATGAGTGAGGTTATGATAATATATTAGAGAACGATCTGTACTGTAGATCTAATGATCTATATCTTCATTTTCGAATCGAACCGGTAAAAATGACTTTCAGATAATATACTTTGAAACTAATCATTTTCGAATCGAACCGGTAAATATGACTTTTTCATATGATAATATATTTTGAAACTAAATTTTATATTTTTTTGAGAAATTTTTACTATTTTGTAAATATGTAGAAAATTATCTAATTTAAAAATTCTACATATTATTTTCTATCTTTTAAAAAATAGTAAAAAAATTCTGTAAAAAATATAAAATTTGATATCTAAGTATGTTTTTATATAAATATTATATTTAACAGTTTAAATTGACTATTTAAACTTTAAAAAAATATATAAATTCAGAACAGATAAATCTGAATATGCATATCGTGCATAGCCACACTTAGTCACTCTATATATAATTCATGTATAAAATAAAGGCAACCATAATTAATAACATAATTGTCACACAAGTGAGGGAGTGTGTATCCTCTGAGATATCTCAAATTTTGCGTGATAATAATTAATAAATATACCCAGCTCAGCTAGGTTTTGATAAAAATATTCATATCGGCCATTACATGGCCAATAGCAATTTTAATTTATTACCGGCCATTTAATGGCTGTCACCTCTAATTTTTTTGTTGTTGTTTTAGACCCTATAAATATCCATCTTTCTTTCTCCCCCCTCACAACTCACTCAACTCACAAAAAGGAAAGGGAGAAAGGGAAAGAGAGAAAGAGAAGGCGATTTTTGAGGTGAAAAGGGCAATATTTGAAGGGGTCAAAAGGATGAACAATAACAACCGAGGTAGGTCGTCCTATCGTGGCTTAGCGAGAAGAGGGTCAATTAGTGATTGATCACTCAAAAGAGAGCAATGTTTCTTTTAATATTTATAAACTCGGAAATGCTATCGGTTCGGACTGCAAGCGCACATTCCTATTGAGTAGTATATTCGAGGTCGATCCACAGGGAATATTGGTTCCATGCTTTGAGCGATCGAATCACAATCTTTCGAAATGTTAGACGAAATCTGAAAATTGAGAGATGTTGTTTTGATCAATGTAAATTAGGAAGCAATTAAAAGTAATTAAAATAAAGATAGAGATGAGAATTTCTAGGGTTTCGGCACACCATTGCCACTCAATCCGCCTTGATAATATATTCATGTTGCGTCTGATTTCCTGTTGTTATTTAATGAAAGACACCACATAGGTCACTACGATTTATGTTACGCGAGAATGATAGATCTTTCACCGAGATTCTACATAGGACACTGCGATTTACCTTACGCAAATGTCTGATCTCTCAAATACCCCAAATTACTACACAGATCACTGCGATTTACTTTACGCAAGTGATGGAATTTGGTACGCATTTTGTTGGTCTGGTTTATGGTTTCCCCGCTAAGGTTTTCTTCACATAAACCTAATAGATCTCAACGAGGCTAATTCATACAAATAGTTTCTCTTGCTATTAAAGTACTGTCACTATCCTAACGGACTCAAACTAGATCATTGAAGTTAGATGAAAAGATAGTAAATTACAAAAGCATTTTGTCAACAACAAGAAATCATAATCAACAGAAATATATATATCAAAACATCAAGAGTAACAAGGTTTACTGCCTAGCCCTAAGAAAAGGAACTTAGCCGCGGAACAGCATTGTTACAAGCACTCCTCTCTTCTCACTTTAATCAAATCTAACCCTAATTACAAAGATAACTATTCCTTCTGCCCAGGGGATTTATATAGGAGTGGAGGGACGTCTGGAGGTTGAGTAGGGGTTAAGAAACTGATCTGGAAACAGCTGTCGGCAGTTATTCCCCAAGAGACGCCTTCGGATACGGACCGTATTGGGCAATACGGTCTGTATTAGGACCTTGACGGTTAGGGTTTAATGCTCCCAGTGCTATCTTCTGGTCTGTGCTAGGCCTGGTCCGTATTAGGCAATACGGACCGTAACAAAGACTTAGTCGATGAGCGTCGCTGATCCGATTGACCCGATTCTAGCTCCATTTGGTGTAAAATAGTCCCAAAACCTGTTTTCTGCAATAAAACATAAAGAAGGGTGACAGTAGCTTTTTTCTCTAATTAATTAAACATAAGTGTGAGAAAATATGCAAAACCTAAGCCAAAACCCTACGTAAATCATCATTATTTTGACTCTGATCAGTGATCGAGATAAAAATGAGGAAAAAATAACAACTGTCGTGATAAAAAGGAATGTTAATCATTCATACAGAAAGAATTTCTTAGGTATGAAATTTCAAACGATGACTTTGTGGCAAACCCCTACAGCTATGGTTTGAAAAAAAAGAAGGTTAATCCAGAGCCTCCAACATCAGACGATGAGTTTGTTCAGTGTACTTATACTAGTAAGGCTACCATTTCGTCTGTTGTGACTGATCCAGATTCGGCAAAATCAGCTCGTTCTAAGAAGTAATATTAGTAGGGTTTAAAATTTGGATGCATTTGAGCTGGGTTCTAAGAAGTAGTATTATTGTAGTTGGATGAATTAGGGTTGTAAAAGTAGGTTGTAAATTTTTTGAGTTTATTAATGTGTTGACATGCATGTAGAATTAGATCAAAGGCCAATGGGTTTGTGCTTTATTAATTAATTTAGAATTACTTTTTATTTAGTAGTCACTTGTTGTTTCTTTTATTTCTTATCTTGATGTGTGTGACTTCTCAAGATGAAGGCATGAGAAAGAATTCATAGTCACAATTAAATTCGCAACCAAGTCAGACTTGCATCATCTCCAACAATTTTGGCAAAAGAGGCAATCTGATTCACCTCAACAAACTATTCATGAATTAGACGTATCGTACAAAACAGTAAAGTCCACACAAATTGCAAATTAAAAAGTCCACACAAATTGTAAATAAAAAAGTTCTGAAAGCAGCATCTAAATAAACAAGTTCACAACATACATCTAAATTACCTACTACTACTACGCCTACAACTAAATCCGAGAAACCGACCAGTTCCAAAAGATGGCCTACTAGATGGCTCTGTTTAGCTTCCAGATGGTCCTGCTTGGCTTCCAGCTGCTCTTGTATGCCTACTAGTTGACATCATCGGTTGGCTTCCAGATGGCTCTCCTTGCACCCAAACCGCCTCTCCTCCTATGGCTATTGCTCCCATTGCTTCTGCAAACATAACAGATGCATCTAAATGGCTTGTAGCGGTACTACGCCGTGACCCTCCGGACCCACTTGCCTCTATCATAACTTGCTCATTTTATGCCGCATTTGCTGCGTTTTTTGCCTCTGCATTTGCATTTGTTACTTAGTAAGTTGGTATAAATTGAAAAGAAATATAATTTTTGATGAATGATATATACCTCTTCGATTCCTATCGGTAGTGGAACAGCGAGCCTGATGCCCCATTCGCCTATCTTGCATTTTATCCATGGTCATTACATGACAGATGTGTTTTCACCTCCCAACTCTAATCTAGTCCTTGCTCGAAAAAATTCTAGGTTCATCATTAGGAGGCCATTCTAGCATATTGCCAAAAGGAACAAACACTCCAGCAACCCAATGACAACTAATCTAAATCTATACTTTTTTCAATCATGCAAATAAGAAAAAAAAAAGAATCTACAAGGTAACATTCTTTAATAGTTCATACCTCGTATTACATATTAAAATAGACGAAGAGCAATTTATTTTACAAGTGAAACAAAGCAGTACCTATTTGATTATTTTACATATTTCAATAATTAAAATCAGCTTTCAATTGAAATGAAGGGCAATAATTTTACAAGTGAATACTAAATGAAGAGCAAGCAAAAAGAATAATTAATTTTTGAATATTTTTTGATATAAAAAGAGAGACTAAATAAAAAATAGAAACAAAAGCACAAAGTTCAGTTTAGCATACCTAGCATAGCGAACCATGTAGCATCACAAATAGGAACAAAAGCACATGCAAATTGCCAAAAAATAAATAAAAAAAAACCATGTAGCATAGCGGTCAGCAATAGCGCATAGCGCGTAGCGATAATAGCAATCTATTACAGTTATAGCGATCGTAGCTAAATTAACGAACTTTTATCCCATAGCGTAGCTTTTATAGTCTGAAAAAGCTATAAAGCAACTATACCTAACTATTTAAAATATTGGTTAAAACTGATCAATTTTACGAGTGATGTGTCTATATGTGAACAAATTTAATTTTAGAATTAACTTAGTATAAAGTCAAGTGGCTAAAATTAGAAGGTTTATAAATTAATTTTAATGCATTTATTTTTTGAACATATTTTGATCACTTGACTCTATACAAAATTTAAAATATTTGCATAGATGCATCGCTTGTAAGGTAGATCAATTCTGACGGTTTAAATTTTTCATCATTTGAAACAAATTCAATAAATTTTAAAATTAAATTCATAAAGAGACTTGATGAACTTAAGAACGCCCTAGTTCTGCTCTTTATTATTGATTAATTTTTACATTTTTACATTTTTTGAAGGATACATATGAAATTCTCTGTTATATTTAAGGTGTGACGTCACGGCCTAATGAACCAAAACCTGGTGCAAGCATTTAATGTTATCCTTTGGCCGACTCGAGTTTTTCTGCATCCAGGGAGCGCCAATCCTATCCATTCCGGCCTTCCCTGAGAACTCCCCAAAATTTTATCCTAATATCATCTCTGCTTCTTTCATCCATAGGCACTGGTTCCATACAATCACCACAAAAGACTGAAAAGAGCAAACCATGAAGCTCTTCACCAACACCAACCCTCCTCTTCACCTGCTCAAATCCTCTCACAGCACCCGAGCTCAGTTTACCTCTCCTAAATCCCTCTCTCAACCCCAATCAAGAACAAGAAATCTTAAATCTCAACAGTCCACCTTGCTAAAATCCTTCAAGAATGCACCAATTGAAGAACCGATCAATTTAACCAAACCCAAAACCCCAGAAACAGAGCAGACTCTAGAAAGCCTTCCTGATGTCATCCCAAGATGGTTTCTGATTGGTGGCGCCTCTCTCGGTGTAGCGTTTCTTGTATTAGGATTGGATGGGCACAGAGAGGCCATGGCATTGGGACCAGAGGGGCCTCTTGTAGAAGAATTTTGGGATAACATGCGAAGGTACGCGCTATATGCGCTGACAGTGAGCACCGGGATGGCATATACCATTATACTACCAATTGTTGAGCTGCTCAAGAACCCAATTACAGCAATTCTGATTATAATTGTGATTGCTGGAAGCGGGTTTGTTGTATCTCAGGTTTTGAATGCCATGGTTGGAAACTCAGATTTCAATTACTATTATGGGTAAGCTGTAAGTACGTGTCTGGCAGCTAGTGATAGGCTTGGTATCAGAATGCACTCACACATTTGAAGATTTCCCTCATGTATTTTTGTAATTTACCCTCCCTTGCATTCAGCTGCGTTATTGTGTTTTTTATGTCAGAATGTATTGTTATAATTTAGATGACCAAGTTATACTAAAGGTACCAACTCATAGTGAAGATTTATTTGCTTGGGCAGCTATGTTATCATTATAAGCAAATACAAAAGTATATCTTCCCTTCCGTGGCTACAATTTGGACCAATTTAGAAGTGCTTATATGTGTAAGTACACTGCAAACTCAGGATACTAATAGCTAATTAATAAGCATTATTGGAAGTTTGAAACTAGAAAAGAAGATTAATTTTATAGATCAACTATTAAACCAAAAGAAAAAAAATCCTATGGGATAGAAAACAATTTAAATATCCCATTTTTCACTCTAAGTATCCCAAATCATCACAACTGCAATTACACCGACCCCCAAAACCACAGCCAACCACCGATTTACTGGCACATCAAGCTTTAAAGCCGTTTGAGGCTTGTACCCCTTGGCCAGCAGATGGTTAATTGAGACATAGATAAAAATCCCGCATGCAAAGCCCATCGAGATGGCATAGATCCAGTCTGCTACGTGGCCCTGTGTGGTGGCATTGATTATGATCCCAATTGCTACTCCAATTGGGGTTGAGATGGCAAAAGCAAAGGAGTAGATGGCACAGGAGAGGAGAGGCCTGTTAGGGATCATGCGCAACAGTGCTATGCCCATAGCAATGGCTGCAAATATCTTGTGCAGGCTTATTGTCCACAGCGCCTTCCATGCATCTCCTTGTGTTTCTGAACACAATATTTCACAGTAAATATTAGTATGCAGTTGATCATGCCATGGAATATTCTGTGGGGCAATGAAGAATTTGGTAAAAGCTGTGACTTTTTTTTCTCTGTGAGAGGAAAACTTCAAATATAGAATATTGAAATAAGAGTAGCATATAACGAGAATTCTCTAGATCTGCCCTTTTGTAAGCATAAGTTCTTGTTTTTTACATTTAAGTGAGAAAATCAATCCTCTATCAAGTTATGCCAATTGAAGGAAACTAATTGCACAGAAGTGGTAATAAATTCAACGAGGCCTAAAACCACTGTTAAGCACTTCCTATAGCAACTGTAAAAAGAAAATTTACTTCTGCAAAGGCTATTTTCTACTGCGAAAAGATGAATACAACCACTATGATTGAAAGAAAGAGAAGCTGCGCAATTTTTAAATTACAAGAAACTTGGCACATTTGGAACAAGAATGACGCCACATGGATTTATATCCATCTAACAGCTAGACCCACCAAGAGTTTCTTATATTGAACAATTCCATCCTGGTCTTAAAAGCTAACAGTTTGAGGCCATTAAACAGCTGCTCCAAAAGTAGAATAGTATACACCATCTCCGTCTTTTTTAACCAACACTAATTTAGTGCTCCAAAAGTATGTGGTATATGATGTACCCTTGGCATATGTTGTACATGTTCAACTTTTGATTTAGGACTGTTATTTATCAGATTGGAACCAATTATTGATTGATTTTTTCAAATGAAAAAATGTGGAAAGTATACTTGGTCTAGCTTGCGAACAGAAGCAACATGTATGGCAACTTGAGAAGAGAACAATAATGTGAAAATAACTACCCAAATATCTTAGTGGAAAAAGCTGCAAGTGTTAGTGTCTTATCTTGACTTGTACCAAATAGGTAGCTTTCAATTCCAAATGAACCACGAAATTGAGTTGCAAACTGACATGCAAGTTTTGAAAGGTGCTTTCACAGAAACACAAATCAGCGAGTTTGACAACTAGCTAAAGAAATATTCTGGTATGATTGATTACCACTGTTTGATCAAATTTGACTCACCAGCAACTCCAATTGCGATCCCTTCAAAAACAGAGTGGAAGCACAAAGCCACAATTAAGAGAATGCTATCCCCCAGCGAACTTGCATTATTGAGCAAAGATGGCACTGCATGTTCATGGACAACCTATATAGAGAAATTAAATTTGAGGAGAACTTCAAATTGTCATTCAAGCATCATATTTCATTACAGATAGTACAAAAAAGTCATTACGGAATAAGTTGTGGGAGAATAAGAGCAAAAGAGTGATGGCTGTTTATACCAAAATTTTCAAATTTTGCATTTAATTTTCAAGTTCTGCAATAGAGTGCCGAAGCAAGGTATTAAACCATTACAAAAATTGGTTCTAAAAACAGTTGTTCAGTCTGATTGTATTTGTACCTGCATCTAAGAACTTGGCATTTGAATATTTGTTCTTACATACTACTAAGTTGACAATTTAATGACTCACCAACCAGATGTTTATAAAATTCTAATTAAACTGAAGACGGTTCATTGGAAAAATTAAAGCTTTTCTTAATTGGTGGCTCTGACGCATATTCCCATCTTCTTCTAATTTTCTTTCGTTTGGTAAAGTCTACTTAAGCAAAAAGACACTCAACAAAGCTGTAGTGGTAGTTGCACCAGCCTACTAGTGACTAGTGTGAACAATAATATATTTTGCACTTGGGCCATCACTCAACTAAAATTTTCTATTCAAACCCCATACTCTTTAGGCTCTAAATAAGACATAACACAGCATAGCATGTTCTCTAAATTTAATAACTTTTTGGAACATTTTGAATGCAGCTAAGAGAAGTAGACTTTCTATTGTTTTCTAACATAAAAGCAAGTTCTTCATCTACTAATTTTGTTTATTTTGAAGAAGCTGTACACTCACCTCAGATTGTTTTGGTATGCCTCCATGCAAATCTTCAAGCTTAGTTTCTTCTAAAGCTCCTGCAATAACAGACAATTATATCAAAATCGTTACTTGCAGAGAGCAAAAGGATGTGAGGAAGGAAATATAACCGATGATTTAATAGGGGAAATAAACGGAGCTAAATTTATACGGCAAATTAATCATTAGGAATCAACAAATCAGAGTCAATCTGTCAAAGTATCACAGAAAGCATAGACCATGTGGTCTTTGGCCAAGAACTCACAACCAGACAAAAGAAAAAAAAATTATTTGTGGCCTGACCTCCATTTCCATTGCCTCCGGGTCTCTCCACATCACGCAAGCTCCTTCCACGTGACACCACCATCAAAATCAAGCAATCCGCAAGCATAGTTACCAGGTAACCAACGCATGCCAGCATAAACGCAAAGGGGTACTCTTTCTCCGTCAAATCCTCAAATGTCTCGTTTGAATCGCTCAAGAAATGCATCATTGCTGTGCCAAGGAAAACCCCTCCCGCGAATTGCGTTCCAAAAACGAGAAACGCCTCATTCCACCTGAAAAAATAAGGGGATATGCCTCCGATGAAGGTAGCGAAGAAGACTATAATCAGGCAGTATACCTTGACAAGGATGAGAGATTTTGATCGGAGGTCCGGCGAGGAATCGACGGAGTCGGCGTCGTCGTCGGAATGACTGGAGTGAGCTGAAGCGGCGGAGAGGAGAAGCTGAGACAAGAGGAGACAGAGAAAGAGACGAGGCATGGTTGCGCCGAGATGGGATTGGGTGCATTGTGAGAGATGAAAAGAGGATTTAAAGAGTTGTGAAAGAGAAGGTTTGAATTTGGCTTTGGACGCATTTGAATGTGGAAAGTTGTACATATGTACTACACAAAAACTTGGTTGGATACTTGGATGGCCTGCGAGCGGAGTCCGGATCCCCTAAAGTAACCCAATTTTTGAGTTTAGACGTGTACGGTGCCTATTCGGTGGTAGCGCAGGGGGCCAGTATTATTTGTGGGGTCCAGGTTCTTTAAGATTCGTGTTAGAGACCTTGGACGGTTTGGATCAAAACTCAAAAATTGGGTTACTGCACTGGATCTGAATTCCTGCGAGCGGGAGGTGCGAGAAAAAATACTAGGTAGAATAAGTCCATTAGACCATGTTGCACGAGTTCCCTATTTCAATCGAAAATTCCTTTATCATCGAGCACAACTAGTGCAGCTCAAATATCTAACGAGGTTACGAAAACATGGAACGCAGAAAAAAAGAAATATGTAACAATTACTAAATGGACCAAGTCGTTCTAGGAGACCAATCCCCACCTGCGTCTGGGGCCAGGGGGCTGGAACGCATAATCTCTGCATTAACTCTAAAGAGAATCTTTTGAGTTTAATGCATGTCGGCCGTCTGATCAGGATTAGAGACAATCCGGCCCCCGCCTGTGACGCACAGGGACCTTTAATATTAGTGCGGATCTCAATCGGACGGTCCAGATCTATTAATGCACGATAAGTTAATGCAGAGGATACGAATTCCGGGGGGGGGGGGGGGGTGGCGGCGCTGGGGAGTCCTGTTTGCATTATAAGGTGAAATGGAGGCACGGAGCCCACAAGTCGGGAGATCTCTTGTACGGCACGTCGGAATGGACCCGGTGCAAACCAATAAATTTGGCGTGAAGTACAATGGGAGAAATAAGAGGCAAGTAGATCGTACAAACGCGTTGGGAGTTCGACTTTAACCTCGCAGTCACAGGTTGGGAAATTTTTTATCTATGGAAATTATTAAATACAGATGTACGGAAACAGAAAGAGTGTCTCGTTTCCAACAAATATAGAAAGATCTGACTCAATGAGTCAGATCCAAATTTATGGATCGGTCTCAATGATCCAGATCCATCAATATATATATATAGGTTGGCTAATATCAAAACGTTTGTTCCTAGGCCGCGGAACAAACGTTTCGGTTTTTACATTTTCAAAATCCAAATAGTCGATCCAAACCGTTCAACATTCAATCTGTATTTGGAGACCAAATTTTACATTTTTTAGAATTCTTTTACTATTTATTAGTTAATTTTAAAATCGCTAATTTCAATGATCCAGAAAATTTTCACTGTTTATTAAAATCAGTAATTTTAAAAAGGGCTTAATAAATAGTAAAAAAAATCAAAAAAATGTAAAATTTTGTCTCCAAGTACATTATAATATAGAGATCACATCTAACAGTTTGGATCGACCGTTTGGACTTTGAAAATTAAAAACCAATTGGTTGCACCACCTCTCCAAAACAAACATTTTGATATTAGCTAACCTCTATATATATATATATATATATATATATATATATATATATATATATATTGATGGATCTGGACCATTGAGACTGATCCATAAATTTGGATCTGACTCATTGAGTCAGATCTTTCTATATTTGTTGGAAACGAGACACTCTTTCTGTTTCCGTACATCTGTATTTAATAATTTCTATAGATAAAAAATTTCCCACAGGTTGAATCCGATGATATTTAGGTCAAAATTAGAATATGAGAATTGAGAGGTATGATGTTATAGATATGATTTAATATAATTCAAAGATATGTCACAGGTTGAATGCGTGATTAAAAATAAATAAAATTTATAAATTTATAATTTGATGTATCGTATAGATATGATTTAATATAATTATTTTCATACTAGATATTATATTGAAATATTAATATTTAAATTAGTTCAATGGTTATGACACTGCATGGGAAGGGGTAGTTTTTGTAATAAGGAAAGGGCTGAATACTTGTATGCAATGTAACCTTTTCTGCCGAAATTTTTATTAATATCCAAAAAAAATATTAAATTTTAAAATCTATATCCTATTTGACAAGATTTCAAAACTGTCCAAACCGGAGATTAAATTTCCTGTTTTAGGCTGTAAAATCGGAAATTTATTTCCCAGTTTCCGAATTTCAGAACCGGAAAATAAATTTCCGATTTTGGTTTTGAAATTCCAAAACCGGAAATTATATTCCCGGTTCTATGTTTAAAAAAAACAGAAAATGTTATAAGTTATTTATTTTTTGTATTGAAATATTAGAAATATTTTATATATTTCTTTGAAAATAGATGAAATACTATATAATTTGATTTATTAGAAAGACTGCGACAAATAACCTGGATCAATATTTTTCAGGCCGGATTTTTTGCGGCTGTAAGAAAAATTAAAATATTTCTTTGTGTGTTATTGGAAAAAAATAAAAATGTTTTGAATCTAAATTATTGATTCCGGTTCAAAAGTCACTTCTAGATAAATATAGAAAATATTTGAATACTTCTTTGAAAAATAGACATAATGCCCTTCCATTAAAGAAAATGTAACAGAATGTAACATACAGGGACTAAAGTAGAAAAAATAACAAAAATAGAAAAAACTACCCAAGAACCCCATAGCCTCTAAAGGTCTCAGATCACTCCTGACATCCTTAACCAGACACTGAACTCCAAGACGGCACCGTCAAGAAGCAGTGTCAAAGTTTCAGTCGCATTTTATTAATCTCGTCATTGACCCTAGGCAAAACACAAGTACATCCACACCTAAAAACCCAAAAACAGCATAAAAGTAGGGGGTAGTGGAAACTGTACCAGCATAGAAACCAAACTGAAAACAGTAAAAGGCACTAACAATGCACCAACAGTCATGGGAACACCCCAAGTAATATAGAGTAAGCATACAACTAAGAACCAGCCAACAATCAAAGACTGGTACCAATATAAAAGAGGTAACAGCAGGGGCTTTAGTTGGCAAGCAGGAATGGAGCCATGGGAAAATTGGGACCCGAGTGCATCTCAATGGCTGGCAAAAGAGAAAGAGAGTTGAGTGGTATCATATCTAGATCTGTCAGGATCCAAGATTGTGCAAATTGCCTCACGTGTCTTTTTGTATTGCCTGCCCAATAATCCAACAAAGAACAGATAAGTAAAATCATATGTCGCATAGTAGGCACAGTTTGATTATAAAAAATTATAGAATTTTGAGTTTTCCAAATGCACTAGCAAATGGCACTAACAACCATTAACATAGCTTCTCGTTTTTGATATTTGAATACTTCTCGTTTTTGAAAAAAAAACCACACCTTCTACTTGAAAATTCTTTCTTAGTTGCACCTTTTTCTGAAAATGAAATTAAACATGCTGTATTTTCCTTAGACCAATCAGATGCCCCTGGACCTGATGGTATCCCTTTTGGCTTTTATCAGCATTTTTGGGAGTTAGTTAAAAATGATATATGTTCCTTGGTTAATGCCTTTGTAGATAATAAGATTAACTTAGCACATCTTAATCAAGCTGTGGTTTGCCTTATCCCTAAAGAGAAGGAGGTGACAATATCGGCCGATAAGTTTAGTTAATTGTAGCATGAAAATCATCTCAAAACTACTCACTTTACGGTTTGATTCTATTATGAATAGACTTGTAGATAACACTCAAACTGCCTTTGTCCGAAGTCGTTATATTTTAGATAATGTTGTGTGAAGCCATGAATTGTTGCATTTCAGGTTCTCTCCTTCTTAATTATGCATAAGTATAAATTTCGACGTCTATCTACGTCGCATGCGGCACTGTCACTGTCGCATGCAGCCTAGATTGTCCCACAGCTACCCCGTATGCGGTACTATCACTACCCGCAGGGCTTGCTGCGTTTTTGCTTATGCAAAATTGAAAGGTTTTCCGATCTTGCGATCTGTTTTTGGGCTACCAAGACTAAAGTATTGATGGTGAAGGGATCGATGCCATACCATAAAAGGAAATATACACGGGTGATGATTGCAAAGGGGGTTGGGATTCTGATCGCTTGTCAGATGGTGATGCAGATGTCCCTCCCAGGGAAGACAATTTTTTTATTAGAGGTCAGACATATAAGCATCCGGTCGCCACATTCAATGATACCAGTTCTTTTGAAGAGGCATACATTGCTTACTTTGGGAAGCGCGTCATATACAATTTGGAGCTTGCCCCACAGCAGATTTATACTAACATAGATGAACTTGCGAAGAAAATCAATGAGGTTCATTTTCATGGCAACTGGGAGTGCAGAGTACAAAAAAAGGATCGAACAAGGTTAGTTGTGGTTGTAAAGACGCACTGCGTTGCGAGTTCTGTCTTTTTGCAACCCCTGTGGGTAAGGAGGAGGCATGGATGATTAAGAAGTGTGAACTACCTCATACATGCAAGTCTGCGCCATCAAGGACAGACCATGCACAACTTACGGCATCACTTATTGCCGATGTAATTGAGACAGGCACTAAGGAGGACCCATTGATGAACATTAAGGAGGTCGCTAGGAGTGTGAGACTCATTTACAATCATGCAACCCAAAAATACAACAGGTTATGGAGAGGGCGTGAACTTGCGATTTGCAGAATGTTCGGTAGTTGGCAGGGTTCATACAACTTGCTTGTAGGGGTGTTCATTGGTTCGGTTTGGTTGAAACCGAACCGAACTAGGCAAACCATAGTTTTATTTCGGTTTCAAAAATACAACCAAACCAAACCGTTTTAGCCGATCAACCAAACCGAACAGAACTAAAGTTTTATTTTGGTTTGTTCGGTTCAAACCGAAGTATATTAATTTTTTTATTTTAAGCAATTGACTTATTGTTTTTTAATAAATTGCCCTTAGTACAGACCATATAGTACATAACCAAAAACACAAAATATGAGTCATTCCGATCAAAGCATAGTATTCAGAAATCATACATAATCAAAGCAATTAGGAAAAGTATTCAGAAACCAAAAACACATTAAAAAAACGCGTAGTACATACCATATATTATCCAAACAGAGGATAAGTAAATCATACATAATCAAAGCAATATTTTCTAAAGCAATTGACTTATTACTAATGCCTTAAACCATGCCAATGAGTCATTCCTTAATTCTTTTTTTAGAATCTCTTACCAATGATAAATACTTCCATCTCAAATATTTTCAGACCTCTTACTTTGACTCTAAATTGGCTGCAATATTTGCATCTCTAGCATCCTGGAGGAAATTACAATAAATTACCAAATGAATCACAAGTATTAAGAACAAAAACAAAAGATTAAATTATTCCCAGTTAATCAATAAAGTTAGAACAAAATGAAAAGAAATCATGTTCAAAGTGGGTATGAGTTTAACTTTGTAAACTAAAATGCCCCTGACAGTCTCCTGGAAAGAGACTTCCGAATACATTTGTTGCATATTTCCTTTTTCTTTTTCAAGTAGAGAACCAGGTACCAGATGATGGATATTTGATTCATCGCTGTGTAAATTGGATTAGCTAGCAAATTTTGACCTAACCAAAACCACCTAAACCTAAACTTCAAAAGTGTTTTCAAATGCCAGCAACCGAACCAGACCTAAACCTGAATCAAAATCTAGGGCACTACCCAAATATTGCTTCAACAAAACTTCCTGTGACCCAAAACCAAATACAAGTAAACCTGAGCATAAAATAGAAACTTTTCAAACTTAGTGTCAAAAAGACCTCCCTGTATCAGAAAAGTAAAAAGGAAGAAAAGTAAGAAGAAAAGGGGACTGGTATTAGACCTCCCTGTATCAGAAAAGTAAAAAGGAAAAAAAAAGAAAGAAGAAAAGGGGAAGAAATCAATAGTAAAAAAGATCAAGAAGTAATTGAATATGAGAAGAAGTCACTATTTTCAAGTTTTTTAATTAAACCCTCCTCTTTTTTCGGACTTGAGACCGGCTATGTCTAATATGACATAGGCAGAGTTAAAACTTGGTTAGTATTCATCATAAAAAACAATTGCATAAATAATAAATTACAAAGGAAAGGAAAAAAGTATACCTTTGGTAAAGCATAATCAGATCACACATTCAACCATAGTCAGATCATATTCATACCTAGTCAGATCATTAACCAAAGCAATAAGTCTAACTTCATATCACACCTAGGTAATTTGAGTTTTAGCACAAAAATATAGACTAGTACAAACCAAAAGCAAGTCTAAATTCAGAAAATTCTAATTATTAGTTAGAGCTGCTGCTGCATTCTCCAATCCAATTTTGGAAAATTCTACAAACACAAATTAGCAAAAGAATTAGTAAGTGCTTGAGAGTATCTTTAAATTGAATTAGTAAAACAGCTATTTTAATTACCTTCCTCAAGCTGATCAAGCATCTCTAAATTTTCTTCAACACCAACTGGAAATTTCGAACGAAGCCAATCTTGACCACATATGAGAGCTTGTGCAATCCTAAATGCATCAAGTATGCGACCACTCGTACTAAAAGTCGACTCGGAAGCCATTGTTAAAACAGGAACAGCAAGAGCATCACGTGCCATGTGGGACAAAATAGGAAATCTTGGAGCATTAAGCTTTCACCATCCCAAAATGTCAAAATCTGATACATTAGTTTCTATATCATTTTTAAGATATTTCTCCAACTCACTCTTGCTCTCTCCTGCATTTGTTGCAGATTTATGCTTCTTAAACCTCAAATCCATCACTTGTGTTTGTGTGTCATCTTCACCAACATTCAGTTATGTTGTAGTGTTATTGTTGCTTCCATTGTTATTTAATGTTGAGCCATATAACCTCTTATACTCATCAAATAACAACACTAAGTCATCACTGGCCTTCTTTATCATTTTCTCACTCTTATCTTTGTCATATAACTCCCTGAGAGAAAACTCCTTGAATTCTAATTTGTGTCGAGGATCAAGAATATCCGCAACAAAGAATTAGCTTTCTCTATATTACCCCAATACTTGTTGTATTTTCCAGCCATTCTTCAGCCATTGCACTTAATTCCATATCATTACTCCCTCTCAAACTTTGTAACAAGCACTCAACATTGGTAATTTCACGAAAAAAAAACACATAATATTTGTAACAAAAACATGTACTTTAATAATAGGCGGCTTGTACTAGTACACTTGTCAGTGTAAAGAGAGGTTGAGAGAGTAAAGATATTGAGAAAACCTAATTTAAATTATTGCCATGTTTCTTCAAGAAAACTCAGAGATTGAGATTTGAGAGAGAGTAAAGAGAGATTGAGAGAGATTAAAACTTATCTAATAAGAAAGCTTGGCTTGAGCAGTTGAAATTTAAAGGCCCGACGTGACCGACAGTGGAGTGGTCATCGCAGTTGCCAGTCGCAGCGATTTGATAGGGGTGGGTGAAACTGTGAGAGAGAAGAGTTCGGCGATTGGACAGTGGAGTGGAGCCGTGGAGGCGTGCCACTGTCGCATGCGCGACTTAGCCAGAGAGGACAGCCAATTTCGCGTGGCGTACGGCGTGGGAGAAGAATAGATCATCGAGTATTCGTCGGCTAGATCTAGGGTTACGGTTTGTTGGTTTTAGCTCAATAGCTGGATGCGATGGGATGGGGGTTTGGTTTGGGGAGAGATAATGAGATAATGGCGCTGCTGGGCATGGGCTGGCCCCTTAAGGGCCTTAAGTCCTTAACGAACCGACCAGTTTCCAATCACTATTGAACCGAAAAAACCAACCGAACCGATTTTAGAATTGAAGTTCGGTCGGGTCAGTACATCCGGTTTTAGAATTTTTTAAACTGAACCAAACCAAAGTTATCATTCGATTTTGAAAAACCAACCGAACCGATCCATTGAACTGAAAAAAACTGAACCGTTTAACCCGAACTAGTTCGGTTCGGTCTAAAACCGATTAAACCGGACCCAATGAACACCCCTACTTGCTTGCACCATTGCTCCAGGCCATAGCAAGTACAAATCCCGACCCAAAGTATGAATGTTGGAATATCAGCATATCCGATGTCAATAACGCATTGTAATTCAAGGCCATAGCATGGGATTTTGGTCCATGTATTCAAGCTGTGCCATACATTAGATCGGTTATCAGTATAGATGCATGCTTCATGTCTGGCCGTTACGATGGGAGGTTGTTGATAGCATGTGCATATGATGCTGAAAACCAGTTGTTGCCTTTGACCTTTGCAATTGTTGAGAAAGATGATGGTGATAATTGGGAATTTTTCATGACCTTTTTACGAAGAGAAGTGGTTGGGAACAAGTTCTTTTGTGTCATATTAGACCAGCACAAAGGAATCAAATATGTTTTTTATCGTACCGATTTCAGATGGTCGACAGTGCACGGCAAGTGTATGCACATCTATGTATGCAACACGTTGCAAACAACCTAAACAAGAATACCGGATACGACAAATGGGTTGCAGACACATTCAAAATTGGTTGCAGGAGGAAGAAGCCGAGAAAGGTAGAAGACATGTTCAGAGACTTTGCCAAGGTATGTATATTTTATATTTGAAATTTTACTGAATTATTTAATTATATTTGTTCATCTCTTTCTTTAACATAAATGCTTCTCTTTATTGTTGTGTAGTATTGTCCAAAGGCAAATGTCTACTTACTTAAGGTAGGCAAAAATAATCCCAGAGATCTGCAAGAGTCACCCGCATATGAGAAAATATTTCAAGCCCGTGATGGACGTTACCGATGGAGAATTATGATCACAAATGGGTCCGAGTCGTTGAATAATGTTTTCAAGTAGAGCTGGATGTTGCCCGTGGCAGCAATTGTAGAGGACACCTTCTACAAGTTAAATGCATGGTTTGTTGAACGGCGTGCTAGAGCCACATAATTAATGAAAAAAAATCAAACGTTCTCAACAATGATGGAAGGGAAACTAAGAAAACATAGGGAGAAAGATGCAGCTATGAACGTTGTCCCGTACGATGATCAACACATGAAATTTGAAGTGCAATGTCCAGGTGAGTACGTTCCAACCAGATGGGACTATAGAGTTTGTGAAAAGGGATTTCAAGTATATTGTTATTTTCGGACCTAACAACTCTGTAACATGTACATACCAATGAATCCAATTAGCTCACCTACCTTGTTCTCATGTAATGGCGGTGTGCCGAGTGAGAAACTTCTACGAGGATGATTTTGTCGTCGACATGTACCGTACCGACTACCTTGTGAGTACTTGGGGTGCATCTTTCCATTATTATCCCAACCAGCATGCGCGATCGACCTTTGTTGGGGATAGAATCCTTCCTTCAAAAGGGTGGATCAGGTTAGGGAGAAGGAAACACAAGCGTGTTGTAATGACCCTGGACCAGATGAAAGGTAGGCGAATGAGACATCAGCCTCGCCGTTCCACTTCTGACAAGCAGCGAGCAGGTATATTTCACATTTTATAACTGATTTTATTTTGCTATGTTAATATCATACCATGATTGGTGAATTTGAATGCACTGCAGATGCAATAAACGAAGCCAATGAAAGAGAAAATGCTAGAGTTGTTTCTAAGGCAACCGGTAGTAGCCAGCCCACTCATGGGAGCCAAACATCTAGTAGCCAAGCTGAGACATCCGGTACGTCGACTTAGTTTGTTCGGACGTCGTCGGTGATTACCAAGTTACTTAAGATGCATGTTGTGAAATATTTTATTTAGATGCATGCTGTGA
Organism: Carex myosuroides; assembly: GCA_028015225.1. NCBI lineage: Eukaryota > Viridiplantae > Streptophyta > Magnoliopsida > Poales > Cyperaceae > Carex > Carex myosuroides. The sequence continues at coordinate 3,815,550 of CM051486.1, read as the reverse complement.
ACTATTTTATTTGGAGTTTGTGAACTTAATTTATATGATTGGGTTTCGTTTTTTTCATAACTTAATTAAATATACACAAATTGACAACATAAAATATAAATAAACACTAAATTGATGAAATAAAGTCTACAAAATAAACACTTAATAAGTAGTACTACTTACTACGAGCCTTGAAAGTACATGAAACAAACCCATCATCCGATGTTGGCAGATCTGGATCAGTCACAGCAGACGAAGTGCTAGCCTTACCAGTGTAAGTACAAGGAACAAACTCATCGTCCGTGGCTAGCGGCTCCGGATCAACCTTTTTTTTTTCAAACCATAACCATAGGAGTTTTCCACAAAATCATCGTCTAAAATTTCAAACTGAATAGGTAGCCTAAGAAATTGCTCCATAACACAGACTTGTTTGTTCTATTTTTTTCTTCATTCTTTCCTCGACCACTCATTGACAGGGCTCTGCGAGCATTGCGTGCGGTTTCACTTTCTCCTTTTTGAAGTTCGGCTTTGGATGTCATGGTAAGATCTAGGGTTTCATCAGACTATGATGGATTAAACAATTTATATTAATTCTTAACAATTTCTAACAATTTCTAACCAATTTTGGACATTTTCTAACAATTTATATTAATTCCTAACAATTTCTAATAAAATAAATAAAATAAAATAAATTACGTGAAATCACCAAAAAAACCGCCTCTCTTCTTCCTCTTTCGCTTTCAGCTAATCGTTCCAGTATGGGCAATAGCAATAGCAAACTGCCTCAATATATAGGCAATAGCAAATCGCCCCAGTATAGGGCGGTTTGGTACAGGCAGCTGATTGCCCCACTGTGGGACGGTCTGATATGAATAGTGGACTGCTTAGTCATGGAGCGGTCAGGGCTTTTTAAAAAAAATACGCATGGCAGATTTAATATTTTTTTTATTTTTTTGAGAGTATTAATAAAAATCTCGGCAAATCAACCATGTCGTTTGTGCGTTCGGATCCCCTAAAGTAACTCAAAATTTGAGTTTAGATCCAGAACATCGATCAGAATCTGGGCCAATCATCCGGTCCAGGTTAGAATTCATGGGGACCTTTAATATTCGTGCGGATTCTGATGACGGTCATGATCTAAAATCAAACTTTGGGTTACTTCAGGGCATTTGAATTCGTTGTTTGGTGCGTTTCAGGCCCGTCCCGGTTCAGATTCCTCCATTTCTATGTGGGACCCGAAAGATTGCGATGTTAACGAATTGGATTGCATTACGCTGGAAAGATCAGGGCCGTCAGAATAAAGAAGATTCCTCAGCCCAATGCAGTATTTTGCTTTGGGAGAAGTGGAGAACCGACATTTTTATTGAACTGGGTGTAGGTCCGATGCCCATCGGACCTTGTTTGGTTTAGGGTTTAGGGTTTAGGGTTTATGTTTCAATTTGAATTTTGTGTTTAAATTATTTGTTAGATTACTTCTTTTGATTTATAATTAGCATATTTATACTAAAATACACTATATTACTTGAAATTATGTTGAATTACACTATATTACAATAAATTATGTTGAATTACACTAAATTACGTTAAATTACGCTAAATTACAATAACTTCGCTAATTATGCTGAAATACGGTAAATTACGCTAAAATAGACCGATTATGTGCCATCTTTCATGAATCATAAAAAATAGTAAAAAAATTTCGAAAATAGTAAAAACTGGTATTCTACAAGTTCATTATGTAACTAATTTACTGAGCTACTTGGATTGAATAATAGAAATGAAAATCTTAATCGGAAACTTCAACTCAAGTTTTGAGGCTCTTCCCTTTATTTTTTGATGATTCTGAATTTTGAAATCCAACATCATGGCACGGATGCATGCGTATTTTCGCAAGCTTTCCGAAAAGTGGTCATTTGCTGAAATCAGACACTCAAGCGCCGTTTTATGACCGTTTGAAGTTTCGTCGTCGTTTTCCACCTTTTCAGTAAAGATATCGTCTCTATTCATATGTAATTTACCGTATTTTAGCGTAATGTAATGTAATGTAATTTAACTTAATATAGTATAATTCAACATAATTTCAAGTAATTTAGCGTATTTTAGTATAAATATATATATCAAAAGAAGTAATCTAACAAATAATTTAAACAAAAAAAATTCAAATTTTCAGTGTTAAATTTCATTATTTTTTCTCTTCATAATGTATCTTAAATAATTAAAAAAAAACGACTAAGTTGGCCAGAAAATAGCCAGTTTAGGGGGGAGTAAGCCGGTCAGAAAATGGCCGGTTTAGGGGGAGTAAGCTGGCCATTTTTAGATATTGGATCCGATTCTGGGTATAAATAATAATTTGTATTAAACTTTGGATATTAATAAAAATGTCGGAGTGGAGAACACCATTTCTATTTTCCACGGTTAAGAATTTCTCGTTTTATTTTGCTTGGCAAAATTTCCATCTTTCCGTTCCTCGTTAAATATTCCCGTTTTCGTTACTCACTCATCTCCCAATTCGAATTTCCTTCCTCCTCTCGAATTTAATTCAATCAGTTAAGAAGATTAAATTCCCAAAGGGGAGTGGAAATCGATGGTCGTTTCGCTTGCGCTCCATGGATCACGCTGCGACTGAGCCCGCTCCACCCGTCTCTGAAATCGACGATTGGGGTATTGACTTCTTTTTCGTTATTTTCTTACATTTCGATCACAAGCAATCCAAATTAGTCATTGAAGTAATTTTATTGTTCCCCTTTAAAAAAATTAATGTCTTAATAAGGTAATTTTGATTTTCACTGGGTTAGCTTGAAACGTGTTATATACTACTTCGTCTGTTATGTTTTATCAGTAGAACTTTTGTAGATTAAAAGAGAGGCTAAATTAACAATAATTGATCATACTTTGGGAAGCTAACTTTGTGGGTCCTGCAAGAATTTGTTAGTTATTAGGGGTACTATCGTAATAACTTGATGGTGATATAAAACATAATGTCCTGCTTCATTGAGTTATATTTGTATAAATAGTGTTGGCCTTTTAGGTGTGACTTATTGCATATTAGTAGTTAAAGTGGGATTACCAGAAGGAAATAGAAGACACCACTAGTCAGTACCAAATATGATTGTTCCACAAAAAAAAGGACAAACTGTGACGTACTGATGGGCGATGATTTTCTGATACATTATTATTTTCTTCCTAGGAGTTTCTTGAATTGAAGCTGGCTTATTTATCATTTCATTAATTATTATTGGGGTTAATTTTGCATTACAGATAATGATGATTTCGTGATTCCAAGCTTGATAGTTAGCGAATCTAAACACGACAGCTGGGATGAACCAGGAGTAACTGATCAGAAACCACCTCCAAAGGTTTTTCATATTCTTCACAAGCTTTCTTCTGGATTTATTTTTAATTGTAGCGGTATAAGGTACACTAATCAAGTACCTAAAGTGGAAAAAATGGCACGGCGGAGCCGGCTCCGTCACAGAACAGCACGGACGGTTACGGCACGGAACGGCACGACACGCGTGTCAATTACGTGCCGTGACTCGCGTGTCCCGTACTGTGACCATTCGTGTGCCGTGACTATCTTTTGAAACTTTGGTACGGCACGGCACGTCACGTGAAAGATTTAGTTACGATACGGCACGTGGTCACGCGAGTCACGTGTAATTAGGACCATTTAGATATTAATCAAACGGTGAATCTGGAATAAACTAACTTAAATTATGATTAAATGGTCACACGAGTCACGTTTGGGCACGGCGTGACTCGCGTACTGTGACCACCTCTTAACATTTTGGTCATGGCACGGCACGTTTTTTCCACTCTTAAGTAGCATGTAGCTAGGGTGAATATGTACCAGTAGAAGTATATTTTTACGTTGTGAAATTTCTAGTAAGCATAAAAAGCCGCATTTTTAAATTAACCCAATATCAGATGACCTCCTACTTAGTGCGGTAGTACCCATTTCAGCACGTGCCCCTTTTTTGGAATATGAGCCAGTTGCTTACATAATACAAAACTTCCATGTTTTTTGCTTTTTTTGAAAATTCATTTTCTTAATATTTTAGACATTTTTTCATTTTCTTTGAACAAAGCAAGAAGGAATGGAAATTCGATGTAATTAGTAAGGGTCCGTTGCTACTCAAAATTTCCAATATAAAAAGCATGAGTAAAGGACTTCATGTCCCTAAAATGGAACTTGGGAGGCAATTATTTTATAAAAGGAGAAAAAGAAAAAGAAATGGTACATTTATATGTTTTAGCTGTGCCAATGGAGTTGGAGGATTGGGAGAAAGTCGTACCAGTCCATTGGTATACCATAATATCATATATGACCACAACAAGTAACTCTCTGTTGATTTTTTTTCAGTCTAAAATAAAAGAAGCCGAGACTTTATACTTGGGCCCACACGGTGCGCCTCCTCAAGCTAAGCTGAAAGCACCTCCCACCAGTAGCACCTGGAATCACACAAATAATAACACAATCAAGCACAAATCCAAGGAAACAGCTGACCGAAAGCACAAATCCAGTGACCATAGAGACTTTCATCGCCACCACAGTAAGGATTTTGCAAAACGACATGCTTGAGTCTCTGTTGTAGTGCTTGGAAGAGCGTTTGATAAAATCACTTTTTATAAGTAATTGGTCACAATTTATTATTTGGTTTCTTAAAAAAAAAAAACAATTCATTATTGGTCGGGTGTCGTGATATAAAAGTAGACAGTATAAGTTTGTATGAATAATGGGAGCCTTCTGGTTCTGGCCATGTATTGGTTTTCTGTTTCGGTGTGGATCTGAGTCGTTGTTATTGGCTTTTTCTATTGAGTGTTGCTTTATGTGTGTCGGAGATTTGTGTTTTTATTATACTACTCGTGACGCAAAATTTCATAATTTTATGCTTGATTTGGTAAGATGGCATTTTCATTGCAGAATCATCGTAATACTATTTTCAAAATTTCTTCCGAGTAAAGGTTTACTTTCAATTATTAAGAGATGCTTAAGTTTCCAGGGATTAGATCAGGTCCTACTGGTAAAATGCCAGCTCTGGATTGTGATATTGTTCATTACTAAGGATTGCATCTTTTTTTTTTGTACTATTTTTTGGGTGAGATGACCGGGTCTCTTAGATTAAGGGAAACTGACATTTTAGAATTTAGATAACTGGAATCGATGTATTTCCAGTTACATGGGTTTGGATTGAGGGATATAATTTATGGCAACTCGGACGATCAGATCATTGGTTTTAATTTGAACCAAGAAGATTTGGATTTATGCTTCATGTAAACAATGCTGAGGAGGGATCGAACTACATCATTTTATGATAACACATTTTGACACTATATGTTTATAAGTCATTTTTGTGATTTCAAAATCCAAACAGCTGATCCAAACCGTTCAACATGATCTCCATATTATGATGTGCTTGGAGACCAAATTTTACATTTTTTGGAAATTGTTTACTATTTTTTATAATTTTCGAAAACAATTGTTTTTCAATGGTCAAGAATTGTCTGAAAACAACAATTTTGTACACATCTTAATAAATACTAAAAGTTTCAAAACAATGTAAAATCTGGTCTCCAAACACATTTTAATATGGAGATCATGTTGAACGGTTCGGATCGACTATTTGGACTTTGAAATTGCAAAAATAACTTATAAATATATGGTGTTAAGTTGTGTCACCATATAAAATGATGTAATTTGATCCCTCCTCTTTATATTTTAATGTTATGTTACTTAGTTGTAGACTGTATTGCATTAGTCTTGAAGTAACCTGGAATCTTGGATGAAATACTACAAATCCAAAAAAATAAACAAAAACATAAGAGAAATGATAATTCGCAAAAAAAAAAAAAAAATGAAAAATGGATTCATTTTGAGTACCAACATGTATAAGAGCCTGCAATACAACAAGCCGAAATTTTTATTTTTAACATTTTAATAAAATTCATTAATAAATTAACCATCGTTTTCGGTCAATTTCAAATCTAACACGGCCGCAGAATGCCGGAGCGGACCCATATGGGGGGTACCGCAGAATGCCGGAGCGGACCCCAATATGGGTCCGCACAATGCCGAAGCGGCCTCAGGGCCGCACAATGCCGGAGCGGTCCCCGACCTATATATAGGGCCGCAGAATTCCAATTTCATTACATCTCTTTTGAAGCTTGAATCCCTTCGACCTCGGGTAAGTTTTCTTCTTCTTCTCTTGTTTTAATTTTTAGTGTAGAGTAGTAATTAGGTGTAGGTTTAGGGTTTAGGATTAGGATTTAGGTTTAGAGTTTAGATTTAGGATTTAGAATTAGAATTGTACCAAAATTTAATTCGATTGTACCCAAATTTAAATAGAATTGTACTTAAATTTAATTCGATTGTACCCAAATTTAATTCGATTCCCCAGGTTACAGTCCCACTCAGACATTACCTCCTGCCTATGAGCCAGGGTATGTTCAGACAGATCCCATCCCGCCGTTCCCTGGCCAGTCCTCACCGCAGGTACCTCACCCTTCCCTCCACGATGACCCCATTGCCAGACAGGCGTTTTTATTCACGCAGGCTGAGTCTGGACAGACCACAGTTTTTGGTCCTGGGGTCCAGCAGACATCCGAGATTGAGGAGGTTCGTCAGGAGCCGGTTCAGTCTACGGATGTCCAGGCATCCAGCTCAGCATCCTCCGGAGATACAGACGAGACGCCACTATGCAGGCGGGGTCGGGGGTTTAGGAAGAAGAAGGCGAGGACGGTGTTTAGTCCAGAGCCGTAGATTGTTAGATGTTTTGTTAGATTGGTAGATTCTTATTTGGAGTATTGGTAGATGTTTTGTCAGATACTTATTTATTTCGTTGATTAGTTTCTTGTTTGTTTGATTTTGTTGTTATTTATTTATTTTGTTGATTTTATTTTCTCAGAGTACACAAAAGAATTTCAAAGAAACCACATATCTAAAATATCTAAAATATTTCAAACGAACGACCAAAAATACGATACGACCAAAAATCAATTTAAACTGCATTCGAAACTAAATAACACTTAACATATATACAATTTCGTATTTCTAAAATAAAAAATAAAGGGACCGCTCCGGCATTATGCGGCCCTGGGGCCGCTTCGGCATTGTGCGGACCCATATGGGGGTCCGCTCCGGCATTCTGCGGTACCCCCCATATGGGTCCGCTCCGGCATTCTGCGGCCGTGTTAGATTTGAAATTGACCGAAAACGATGGTTAATTTATTAATGAATTTTATTAAAATGTTAAAAATAAAAATTTCGGTACAACAAACAACTAAGCAAGTGTAAATTTCATAAATTCAGTTGCAGATAGAGCAGATAGACTTGTCTGTTCAAGTTGCAATTAATTATAAACATAACCTAAAGGTAAACTTATAAGCATCCGATTATTCGATCTAAATTTCAATTTTCAACTGAATCTCAAGCAGACCATGTGAATTAGAGAATCCGGGAAACATAGTTTGACTGAGAATAGTTGTCCAGCACTTTAATGAAAAGAGACGCAAAGAAACCAGTTTAATATTTTGACTGGATATTACAAATAAAGGTCTGAATTCCTTTTGTTTCGTCAAAAAAAAAAAAAAATTTCAGGACAAAGGATTTCAAGTTTGACTTCACCTGTACACATGGGTTGTTGCACTGCGCAGGAGGGGTGGTGGTGGAATTCAGATCTTCCCCGGTACCGTAATAGAGAATCTTTTACAATTACTTGATCTTGATCTGACCGTTCTTTTTAACTTGGCACAAATTTCAAAGCCCAATAATACTGCCCCTTCCGTCAGCCCGAATCCCAAAGCGGTTGGGAGTTAATCTCAAACCGTAAAGGGAAGATAATCTTTTGAAAGTAATGGAGATGATACTTGTCCGTGTCCGTGGTGGTGGGGGTCTCAATCCAGACCCACTAGTAGGTGTCATTAATAAAAAACTATATAAATATTAGTCTACATGCATAAATTGCTACACATGAACATATGTTTGTACATTTTTAAGTTCTACTAGATGCTTCATTCATGAATTGAAGAAAAAATTGAGACTTATTTAAAAATCCAAAAATGATTTTAATGAAAATGTTGGTGACAACTGTGATCCAACTTGATGTGATAAACATCAGTATGCATGGATACAAACATTACTATATTTTGGATGTCAATATGTCATCTTTTATTTTTTCCTATCATAGGAATATCATGATTGCACCATCCTGCTAAATTCCAAGTTTATCCCCACCAGACACTCCTTCCCCTAATGATTAGTGAACGACAAAGTTCAACAAAAACAGATGTAACATATCAAATATAAAACTAATTTAGGTACGGTATTGGTACAAAATCTATTAGACATCAACTATTTTACAAATTCAGTTTGTTGCGTGATTAACTGATAATACTATGCCACCCCCCCATTAAAAAGAAAATGATTATACTAACTAGAATACTGCTAGTTAAGTAGTGTCAGTAGTATGTGTTCTAATTATATTATCTTATGATAATTGTCGCAGTCTGAAATCATTAATTTGTACGCACCGTTGATATAATTCATACAAGGAGAATTTCGGCACTACAATGTTGTTTTTGTTGTCATAATTTTTAAATAACTTCTTGAAATTTAATATTTTTAAAAACGAATTTGAACCATTGATAATCTTGTTCTTTTTCAAGATGATGCTTTTGTCTAAGATTTTATTTAAAAGAAAAGAATTAAGTTCGTTCATATAAGATGAAGAGTTCTAACCGAAAATGAATTATAATTTATCCAGTGCATTTAACTTGATTAGTTATTTTATAAATTATTAATTTGATACACAAAAAGGATAATATTTTATGCAATTATGCGGTCTTATATCTCGTATGGTAAGAAAAAAGTATAATATTTTGTAAAGAAGAACAAATTAACCGTTCAAGTAAATCGCTTGTAATATGAATTAAAAATATTAATGAAAAAATTATGAAAATTTCTGACACCACGTATATTAATGTTTATTTTTTATATATGTCATTGCTATTCATTAAAACTTTGAAATCCCCATAAAATTATTGAAAGTTGGTTTGAACATTTCCTCTGAATATTCTTTGTTCCCATTTTCGGTAAATAATATCCAAAACCTTTTACATTTGTGTAACTAAGAATATGTACATTCGAAAACAACAATTGGAAAGACTACCCTTTTTAGGTTCTCCATTTGGCTCCCGTAAACCTAACTGAAGTTCAAATATCTTGAGAGAAAATATTTGGGTAAATTACTGAACAAGTTAGGTACAATTTAGTCATTTCTTGCGTGACCAAACACAAACTTCAGTGGTCTGGTGCTATTTGATTTGTACAGATTTAGACAAAAGAAGAGAGCTGTAAATATCGGAAATGCTAGGTGCCATATGACAACATGACAAACCGCTGGATGTCATTTGCCAAAAGGCCCTAAAATAAAATTAAAAGTTGGTAAGGTAGGACTTAGGAGTAAGAAGCATCTAGTAGGTCCCCTTCATTTTTAGGAATAAAAATGCTTCTAGAATATAGACATGTGGTTGTCACCATGCAGATTAGAGCCGACATTTTTATTAATATCCAAAGTTTAATACAAATTATTAATTATGTTCAGATTTTCAAACTTTCGCTAAAAATACCCAAGCCGGTCAGAAAATGGCCGGCTTACTCAATTTTTTTTTTTTTAGAGAGAGACTATGAAGATCAAAATATTGAAATCTAACTCTGAAAATTTGAAATTTTTGTTTAAATTATTTGTTATATTACTTCTTTTGATGTATAATTAGCATATTTATACTAAAATACGCTAGATTACTTGAAATTATGTTGAATTACACTATATTACAATAAATTATGTTCAATTATACTAAATTACGTTAAATTACAATAACTTCGCTAATTATGCTGAAATACAGTAAAAAAAACACTAAACTACACAAAATTACGCTATAGTAGACTGATTTTGCTCATCTTTCATTAATCATAAAAAATAGTAAAAAAATTCCAAAAATAGTAAAAATTGGTAATCTGCAACTTCATTATGTAACTAATTTACTGAGCTACTTGGATTGAATGATAGAAATGAAAATCTTAATCGGAAACTTTAACTCAAGTTTTGAGGCTCTTCCCTTTGTTTTTTGGCAATTCTGAATTTCGAAAGCTAGCATAGCTAACACGGACGCATGCGCATTTTCGCAAGCTTTCCGAAAAGTGGTAATTTGCTGAAATCGGACACTCAAGCGCCGTTTTATGACCGTTTGAAGTTTCATCGCCGTTTTTTCGCCTTTTCAGTGAAGATATCCTCCCTATTCATTTGTAATTTAGCGTAATTTACCGTATTTTAGCGTAATGTAATGTAATTTAGCGTAATTTAACATAATATAGTGTTATTCAATATAATTTCAATTAATCTAGCGTATTTTAGTATAAATATGCTAATTATATATCAAAAGAAGTAATAACAAATAATTTAAACAAAAAATTTCAAATTTTCAGTGTTAAATTTCAATATTTTGATCTTCATAGTGTCTCTCTAAAAAAAATAAAAAAAAAATGGAGTAAGCCGGCCAGAAAATGGCCGGTTTACTGGGGTACCTAAGCCGGCCATTTTCTGGCCGGCTTGGGTATTTTTAGCGAAAGTTTGAAAATCTGAGCATAATTAATAATTTGTATTAAACTTTGGATATTAATAAAAATATCGGAGATTAGAGCTCCTAAAAAACATTTAATATTTACACGAGAAAATCGAAAAAAAAGCATTTAAATTTATATGAGTGAGGCTATGACAATATATTACGAATCAATTTATACTTTAAATTTATATTTCTATTTTTAAAATTTAAACAATCAATTCGAACTGTTAAATATAATTTTTATATAAAAATATACTTAGAGATTAAATTATATATATTTTTGCAATTTGTTTACTATTTTAAAATAGAAAATTACTTTTTTTGAATGATCTATAATTTTTGGAATAAGTGATTTTCTACCTATCTCTAACAATAGTAAGATAATTTTAAAAAAATATAAAAGTTAGTGAGTGAGGCTACGGTGCTATGCACGGATTGGGTCCGTGTTACGGCTCAAAATTTGACTTTTCAAAATTCTAACGGTCGATCCGAACCGTTCAACATAATTATAAAATGAATATGTACTTGTAAACCAAATTTTACATTTTTTTCGAATTTTTTACTATTTTTTGGAAAATCACTTGATGTGGACATTCTGTACCATCCAAAAACAGCCTATCTAAAAAAATAGTAAAAATTTCGAAAAAATATAAAATTTGGTTTGCAAGTACATATTCATTTTATAATCATGTTGAACGGTTCAGATCGACCGTTAGGATTTTGAAAAGTCAAATTTTGAGCCGTAGCACGGACCCAATCCGTGCTATGCATAACACCGTAGCCTCACTCAAAGTTAGTCTCCAATTAAGTACATTTTTATATAGATATCATGTTTAATGATTTAAATTGACTATTTAAACTTTACAAATAGAAATATGAATCCATATTAGGGATCCATCAATAATACCATAGCCTCACTCTATCTAAATAGTAGAGTATGGCTAATATGCTACTGGCAGCATTTCGGCCAGCTGCTGCCGGGGCTATATTTAGCCATACGATGTTCAAACAACAAATCCAAACAGTTAGATGTGATCTCTATATTAAAATATACTTGGAGACCAAATTTTACATTTTTTGGAATTTTTTTCACTATTTATTAAGCCACTTTGAAAATTCCAGATCATATGGTCCAGACTGTTTTTACTGTTCACCCGGATCAGCAATTTTCAAAGTGGCTTAATAAATAGTAAAAAAATTCCAAAAAATATAAAATTTGGTCTCCAAGTAGATTTTAATATAGAGATCACATCTAACGGTTTGGATTTGTTGTTTAAACATCGTATGGCTAAATATAGCCCCGGCAGCAGCTGGCCGAAATGCTGCCAACAGCAACTTAGCCATACTCCTAAATAGTAACCGAAATTTTGTCACACTGTACACTAGAGCACCATTTGAAAATATGAAAGTTTGAAAATTGAGGAGTTCAATTTATTGTTGGTGATTCTAGTAATTTGTAACCATGAAACAAATAAAAGATAGTTGGTCATAATTTCATGAGAAAATATACTGTGCAATTGGATTCACTAAAAATCAGCAAATCAGGATTAACATTATAATAAAAACAAATTAAGCTAATTGAAAAAAAAAAATGAAAAACTTGTTGGTATATGCACGAGATTCTCTCATTTTGGATGGTTATGCTTTCTGTACATCATTGTTGCTTAGTTTTGCTACGATTGTATCATAAGTGATTTGATTAATAGAAAATTGCTGACGCAAGATTTTTTTTTTTTTTTTTCTAAAATGATACTTTTGCGTTTTCCGCTCTAATTTCCGGCGTTAATAGTATTTGCGGGGATGGATTTTGAAAACTTTAGAACAATTATATGTGCATTTCGAAAACTATAAAATTATTATATCCCAGCAGATAATAGCTAAATTATTGTAGAGCAAAATCTTCAGTAACTTATTTGAGTTAATCTCAAATCTCTTGAAATTGATGTAATATGTTTTTTTTCTTTAACTTGAATTGTAAATTTTGTTGATTTTTCAAATTGTATCTGTTTCTTTTTTCTTTTCATTTTTCCAACAAAGAAAAGATAAGAGCTGATACACTTATTTCTAACAGAACATCTATGTATGACCATGTGCGGTCACGTGTTCTAATTGAAGTGACCCTGTCAATACACTGATATAAAACATGTTCAAACAGAGCTTGTGCCCCACATATGATCATAATTTAGATGATGAAGTCGGTTACTATGTCATTGGTGACATTTTAGTCTAAATGTTATCCGCTACAAAACATTTTAGATAGGCATCAAACGATAAATTAACTAAAACCATTTAAATTGATCTAATTTAAGAGTGATATACTTATGGATAAAATTTATTATGAAGTTAAACGATAAAAAATAAATAAGATTTTTAAGTTAATTTTAATCCATTCATTTTAAATGTAAACACATCACTTGACCATAAATTCCAAATAAATATGCAAAAAATTTGAACCAGAAATATTTCAAAAGCAGGAAAGGACGGATAAAATAAAATCATATATATATTTTCTATATTACTCCTTCCTTCAATTTTTTTTGAGTGATAACGGAATTCCACAAAATTGTTATCATAATATTACTTTGATTTTTAATCCTTTTTATTTACTTTTTCACAATGTACTTGTCGCAGAGAATCATTGAATATTATGCATTACGTAACTAAATAACAACAAGAAGAAATCAGCCTAAAATGAGCCCCCCAAATTTCAGAACTCATCACCATGTTTGCTCTGCCGTGATCTTTTCAAACCCCACAAGACAGCTGGACTTCAGTGTAGTGTAGTTGGTAATAATTCCTCCTTTATCCTTTTGTTCTAATTGAATCTAGATTAGGGGTGTCAACGGGTATGGGATCGGATGAAAACATATCCATTAAGCTAACGAAGGAAAAAAAAAATATATTTTTTCATATTCATGTTCATACCCGATGAACTAATAAAAAAAACTTATATGAATCGGATAAATAAATAAAAGAGTGCCATATGACACTCACAATATTTTTTTCAAAGCAAGATGAAGAAAGAAAAAATGGATGAAAAAATAAATAAATTCAGAATTATATTAAATATATTTGAATTATGAATTATATTATATCATATCATACATTATTTACATATGAATATATATATATATATATATATATATATATATATAGGAGTTGGCTACGGTGCTACGCATAGCATAGAGGGCCTCCGTGCTACGGCCCAATATTTGAGTTTTCAAAATTCTAACGGTCGATCCGAACCGTTCAACATGATCTCCATATGAATATGTACTTGCAAACCAAATTTTACATTTTTTAGAATTTTTTTACTATTTTTTTAGATAGGTAGAAAAACACCTGATCTGAATGGTACAGAATTTTCAGATCAAGTGATTTTCTACCTATCTAAAAAAATAGTAAACAAATTCTAAAAAATGTAAAATTTGGTTTGCAAGTACATATTCATATGTAGATCATGTTGAACGGTTCGGATCGACCGTTAGAATTTTGAAAACTCAAATATTGAACCGTAGCACGGAGGCCCTCTATGCTATGCATAGCATATTAGCAATTTCCTATATATATATATATATATATATATATATATGAGGAGGGATCAAGTTACAACAAATTTGAGTTACAACAACCATTTTTTTCATTTTCAAAGTCCAAATCGTCGATCCAAACCGTTCAACATGATCTCCACAATAAAATGTGCTTGCAGATCAAATTTTACATTTTTTTAAATTTTTTTACTATTTATTAAGTATTTTACAAAAAATAGTCATATTCAGACCATTGAATTTTGTACCCATCTTAATAAATAGTAAAAAAATTCAAAAAAAATGTAAAATTTGATCTGCAAGCACATTTTATTTAGATAATCATGTTGAACGGTTTGGATCGACGATTTGGACTTTGAAAATAAAACAAATGGTTGTTTTAACTTTGTTGTAACTTGATCCCTCCTCTCTCTCTCTATATATATATATAATTAACATATATGATAATGTATACGAAATAGTTTGCACATGTATCCTTACTCGTTAAACTAATAAAAATATATTTTGTACTCATACTCATATCTAATAAACTAATGAAAATATCTTATTCATACATATCTTATTGAATATAAACAAATAAAAAATTTCATTGACATCCTAATTTAGATGTTCTAAATATATACTTCAACTTGCTTTCCACTCTACCCTCAAACTTTGCACCTAAATTAATTGTTTCAAAAGTTTCTTTAGTTCTTTGGTCAAGAATCTTTTGCTTTTACGAGCTAGCATACATGCATGTTACATTAATTGAGATATATAAAGTCGGCCAACTTTCATGTCCTATTGCATTTGTGAAATATTCAAGTTGAATGTCGTAGTTGGTAGAACGCGTTGTTTGCATGGTTTGGTTGGGTTTGCTCCACTGAAATTGAATTGCTAATAGATTTTGTGATCGTGGCATTTCTTTTTCTCTTTTAAAACTAAACGGCATCTATCTACTCATCTTACAGATATTAATTTCGATAAAAAATTCTGCTCCAGACAAAGGGAGCGAAAAAAAATAAGGGGATCGAGAGAGGTACAACATAAAAAAAATTACTTTCTTTATACTCCAATTAATATGAATGTTATAAAATTTAAATAGTTTATATACATATATAATTTACCTCATTTTTCTCTCAAATTTAATATTATGAAACAAATCAGGTTCTATCAAGCAGTGGATTAGGGCTACAATCATTGCAGCTTTTACTATGTAACTTTTTGTATTTTAACTTTGAAACTACAGATTGTTTGTATATATAATTGTATAGTTTTTACTTAATGATTTGGTTAATATAGTCATTATTAATATGTCTAATATGTTAGTGGCTTGTCATTATCCTTGCATCTCTCTAGTACCATGGGGTGGCCAGAGCTGATGCAAGCGTAAAGGCTAGACAACCGGAAAAAAATGTTATTATATATTACAATACAAGCATAGGTTTTCTATTATAATATTATACAATTCTCCAAGTCATTCTAAATCCTCCAACTATACTTCATTTTTTTTCCTATTCTGAATTATCAAATGCTTGACATTATTTATTATTTGCAAAATAATGTGTCTGATTATATAAAAAAAAGAAAATTTATGTCTGCTTTACTTTCACATGCATGCACTGTGATGAATTCTCAGTCAATTCCCATCCAATACTTAGAAAATTTCTTGGAGTATTTTATCACCTATCTGAATATTAAGCATATATAATCTTTTCATAGGATATGCATTTCAAAATGCGGAATAGAAAAAAAAAATATTTGTTGGTCAACTTCTATGGAATAATAATGAATATTCAAAGTGTGCTCTACAACAATCTAAGTGTGCATTCAGTAATAATTTTGTGTGCATTATATAATAGCTAATGATATTTTTTAGGATGATTTGAACAGTAAGTACAGAAATTCAAAACATAAAGTGTGCATTTTGTAATTATCAAGTGTGAGATGTTCATTTTGTAATTACAATGTGTGACAACAATTTTAAAACTAAAATAGACATATATATATATATATATATATATATATATATATTCTCTAATAATTAAAGAGGAGGGTTCAAATGCCTTTTTTTTTTTTTACCTCCATCATGTCTCTATTTTTAGAACTACAATAACTTAAAATTTAAAACTTTAATGTCAATATATAACGGTTAGATATGCTTATTTTTTTTATCATTTTCTCTATGCATACGTAAAAGATTATAACATTTTGATTTTGTTTTGATTAACATCAAAGCTAGCAAAAATATACTACTGTGGATAAATTATGGATGTTAATTTTTTAACTTATTGATTCATATAAAATAGAAAAATCGAAAGTGATAATTATTTATGTGCATGTAGAAAAATAATATAGATCACATCTAATGGTTTTATTTGTATATATAAACTTTTAGAATTTTTGTTATTAGAAAATTAAAAAGTTGCAGGATGAAAGTACAAAAAATAGAGCTATTTGTACCCTCCCCGAAATTAAATATGTTTGTTGTAACGATTTAATGTTCATTTCAAAACGGTAATGAAATTCATATGGAACATTTAAGATGTAAGTTTATGAAGTACATATCAGTGTTGTAAATAACGGTATGCGGTCGTCGGACGGACGGGGTATCGCCAAGCGATTAATCGGTATGCGGCCGATTAATCGGAATTATGCGGACAATTTAACATTTTATTAAATTTATGTATATATCATAATTTATTAAAAATAATTTATTTAACTCATTAAATTTATCAAATAAACTTAATTTAACATAGTCTTATTATTATAACATGATACTACACTTATTTTTTCTTAACACATAAGCATTTTACATGTGTAAGTAACACATTTATTTAATGAAAAACTAAATTTGAGAATTAAGCTTTTTCAAATACTAATAACATATTATTTAAAAGAAATGTAACATTCCAACATAAAATCACTAAATTTTGTTTATAATAACAACTTAATTTTATTAAAATGAACACGTCGTACTAATTGAAAAAATTACACCAGTAAGTAAGAAAAATATATGGTATATAAATAATAGAAAAATTAATCAATTTCAAAGTAAATAAGAAGAAAAAACATTTATAAAAAAATATTAGATGTATATCCAAGCACAAATAAAACTACAATACAGGATTTATAAGCCTTATTATCACACACTATCACAGAATAAAAAGTAATGTGAAAATAAATATTCACTGGAATAAACGGGAATAAACGGAAATAAACGGAAATAAACAGAAATAAACGGACGATTAAAAGGTAAAACGGTCGATTAATCGGAAAAAATGGCCGATTAATCGTTTTCATCCGCAAACAAGCATCCGTTAAGTGTATTCGTAACGGTTTGACCGCCGTTAACGATTAAACAGCCGTTTAATCGGCCGTTAAGACCGTTTTTTACAACACTAGTACATATCTGACTTGGTCCACTCCACACCTGAAAGTCACGTATAAAAAATAGAGTAGAATTATGATGTTTTCAGTTAAACAAGTTTTTTTAGTGAATTTAATTTCAAAATTTATCAAAAGAAATTCAAATAACAAATTTAAATTGTTATAACCGATATACTTCACGAGTTATGAGTTTACATGTTGTATTTATAAATTTTTGAAATAATTTAATGTAAAGTCAACGGAAAAAAAAAATTTATGACTTAATTTTAATATGTTCATTTTTTATCATTTTTTTACCATTTGACTTTATATTAAATCAATCTGATTATTTATAAATTTTCTGATCGGGTATTAACACTTCATACATTTCATTCGAACAAATCATATTGCAGGTATAAACACTTTTGCCAGAAACACAGGGCATGACTGATCGTAATGTTTGTCAACTTTAATGTCGTGTCCGTACGGAAGAATCTGCGCAAAAAATATTTGAGGTGCAAATAAACATGAGGTATAAAATAGGCACGTGATTATCAAGTATAAGGTGAATCATTAATAAAGTTTGTGGACTTATTAGTTTCTAAAAACACTATATAATATTATAATGTATGCTATAAACACTAATAAATTAATTTAGTATAAAAAGCTTTTTAGCAACTTCACACATTTATGTCCGTTCACGACGGGGACTGATAACTGATTAGTGCAGTTATAACCTTCTGTTTTACACTGCAGTAAATACAATTCTTTTGAGATGAGAAAGTATGGTAACCCGTTACTGTGGGGTGTGACTTTTAACAAAGAACTTTTTCTACCACTTTAAGGACCAAAAATAGAAAAAGAGACTTTGTGGCGTCACCAATAGATCATTGGCCCAAATTTGGCACGCAAAACTAATTTGTCAAGAAAACTAGAAAAGCACATTTATATTTAGACTGTAATCTTTCCAAAAAGAAGAAATTGGGAAGACATCGAGTATGGGACGGTGTCGTGTAGATGCACCTTCCCAAATAATGTAAAGCGTTAAATGGGTAAAGATATTGACAGAGAAGTTTTACTTCATGCAGCTCATGAATCAAATGCAGCTCCGTTTTGGCTCTATTTTCAGTGCGCTGCATGAAGCAAAAACTACTCTGTCAATATATTTACACCCTTAAGTTGGTAGGTAACTATGTAAACTTTAAAAATTTAATAGCATGTAAATTGTAAAATTGTCGATGGCCTATCTGTAATTATTCCATAAGTACGAATATGAACTGTGTACGTATTGCGGCACATGGAACCAGCTAATGAGCCGCATTAAGGGAATGGCAGGAAAAATTAAATGCTGCCAAGGGACGTGGCCCCTTGTGATTGGGTTGTTAGTGCCTGTTCGCTGTTTTTAAATAGGTAACTCCCCACTCTCTTCCCCTCTTTATACATCTCCTCTCTCTGTTTCTCTCTCTAACAACCGCCTCTAGTGAAAAGGAAAGAGAGTTCAAACAACACCTCCATGGCCGACAAGGTTAGTTCCTGTATCAAGTATTAATTACTCCTTTTATTTTTCTCAATTTTTGTAAACATTCACTAACAATCCGGTGGTCGCATTGGAAATCAAATTATTCACGCCGCCAAAATAGTTACTAAACCATTTTTACGAAATGATTAGTCTCTTGTAACTTTTGCATTTTAGTACATTAGACTGTTTAGAGTTGCATCGCTTCTGTATTGTGGTTTTTTTTAATCTAAGACTTAATTTGTCTCTTGCATGAATTATAAATGTAATTTTTCTGTATTCTTGTCTCATTTTACCAATTTTCGTGTTTAGTTTTCAATTCCTAATTTTTTGGCCCAGTATGTGCCAAATTTCCAGGTGTGAGTCTGTATGTTTCAAAGATTGTGTTTCTATCTCTGATGCCACTGAAGGACTAAAAGATCTTCGAATGTTATTGCGCATTTGAATTCTTTTTTCATTGTTTAGATTGTTTAATTCATCGTCGGTGTCGCTTTCTCTCATGTAATGACTTCCTTTTTTTTTCTGTTTGGTTTTTCTTGGTACTAAGAAACGCATTAATGCCCTTAAATTTTTTAATATCACCATATTGGCATTTTAATATAGAAAACTTTCAATTACTCTCCCTGTCAAAGCCTGGAATTGGTATCATTTTTCCAGCAACACAGAAGGATGCTTTGATTTACCTTGTTCAAGCAATTGCAACCAATTGACCATTTGTATTATTTTAATATTTAACATGTTTATATACCAATTTCAGTGTAGTTAATAAGTTCAATGCATCCTTCCTGGTAACTTGGTTTACACCTCAAGTATGCATCCCACATTGAATGCCTTTTTCTAATTTCAACTATTTTACAGAACTCAACTCTGATCCTAAAAGTTGACCTTGATTGCAACCTCTGCTATAAAAAGATCAAGAAGGTTCTCTGCAAGCTCCAAGGTATAAAACAAGCAACTTTTACACAAGATCCCCTGCATTTTTTCTTTTTCTATTATCTATCCTTCCTAAATCTGAACTTTACACTTATTATTTCACTACAACAGTTTTTAAGTACTTGCTACCATTTTACAGAGAAAGAGGATATCAAGGCAATCATCTATGATGAAAAGAGCAAAAGTATAATGCTCTCGGGCCCTTTCAATCCGGATAAAGTCTCGAAATGGCTCTGCTGCCGAGCATGCAAGGTCATAAAAGAAATTGAAATCAAGGACAACAAGCCGAAAGACAAGCCGAAAGACTTGAAGCCGGCAGATGATGCAAAGCCGAAAGGTGACAAGCCCAAAGATGACAAACCCAAAGATGGCAAGGCCCAAAATGGCAAATCCAAAGATGAAAAACCCAAAAGTGACAAGGCCCAAAATGGGAAACCCAAAGATGAAAAGCCTAAGGGAGACAAAGGTAAGAACAGCAAGCCTGATGAGGAAATCCCGAAGGGTGACATGCCGAAAGACAAAATGCCGAAAATGGTTAAATTTGACTCTAACCCTGTAATTATCCCTCAAAAGGCTCAGCTGGAGCCATTAAAGAATGAGTTTGGTGTTGTTGGCGGATACCCACAGATGTCCTACCAGCCAGGTTGGCCGGTGGGCCCGGTGAGCTCAATGGGCTCGATGGGACCTATGGGTCCAGCAGCTGGTGCTTGCTGCTATAGACCACTTTATGAAGGGTTTTATGGGGGATGCAGGTGCTGCTCATGTGGTACTGTTCAAGGTTATGGAGTGGCTGCACCGCCAGTGGGGTATTATGGTGGCCCCGCACCGGTTGATCCGTACAAGAGTAGCCAGTTCTTCTGTGAGGAGGAGCCGACGTGTAGTATAATGTGATGATGTGATGTGGTAGTATAAGAGAAGCATGAGTTCTTGTATGTCAGTTCACATTCCGTGGTGTATGTTTTCTTCGGAAGAGTTATTAGATGTGGATTTCGACTTGCAGACAGTTTGTTATTGAACTGAGATGTTGTTACAGTACTCAAAGTAAATAACTTCTCCTTTTTTCTGTTGTTTTGTACCTCATTTATTTTTTAGTTTTGCTTGTGCAAACAATGACAATGCAAAAAAATATCGATTGCTTTTGCACATGAGAAATAATGTTATATAAATTACTCAAGTTCAACAGCTTGCTGCTATCCTTGCAATTGTCATATAAGGTCTCTCTATAATGATGTTAAAATGATTGGATAAGGTTTGATCAATAATGAAACTTAGGTTATACCTTGCCCCTATTCTCAGGGAAACAAAAACAAAGAAAATTAATATTTGCATGATTGAACCTGATATTCAATATAAATCTCCACCACCAAATAATGCACTCATGTGGCAAGTAATAACAAATCAATACAATTATTCTACATCAGAGGTTTTTCAACAAACACCTCTGATTTCCGTAGCGACCCCAGTATTAGGTCTTGGTACCAACTACCCAACTAATATTTCCAAATTAGCTCCAGGACCATTTGATTGGTACAGGTATGTTAACAAAAGATAAAACCTATTAACTTCATTTAATATTTAGGTTGCATAATATTAACTTCTTTAACCAGTGCCGATTGCCATTATTAACTTACATGATTACATCTAATCCAAGAAAATAGAAACAGAGAACTGTGCTTGAAACAGAGCAGCGATTCTAAAGCTCAAAATGGCAAAGAGGACATGAAACAGAGCAGCGATTCTCTTCATCCATTGCTTCAAACACCATGCTTGAAAGACATAGCCACAAAGTCGTACCAATCTTCTCATCTGGTACAAAATCACTGAGACATACTATGCATCTCTGACCAAACGCCTCGCCGCCGCCTCCTCTGTATGTTCCATCTGTGCTGGTCTTTCATGAAAAATATTAAATCACCTCCATCAGTACTCCCCATTGACCTTGTAACCTTTTGGTCCCCCTCAGCTGAGCCGTACCAGAAAACATATTAACCCACATTCGAACTGTCATCCATACCGTGCCACTCAATTAGTAACTGACTGGTACACTGCTGCTCTCTTTACAAAGGACAAGATGAATTCCTTCAGGATTCGGCAGAAGGTCGGTCGATCGGTTCAAGTCGTGCAAGCAGGCATGGCATAGTCTGGCTCGAGTTGTACATAAACTTGATGACGGTAAGTGAAGCATGAGCTTTGTGTCTTTCAGAGAGATCCAGCTAGTGGGGCTCTGGAAGTTGATGCGGTGGATTCAGATCCGGATTTCTGACGGAGGGGCCACTCCCGGTTTGGGCTAACGGGAAAATGATACTATTAGTGTAAGGGTAAGGGGTAAAGATATTGACAATGCTGTTTTCGCTTCGTGCAGTACACGTATCATATATATATATAGAGAGAGAGAGAAACACACTCTATTATTCGTGCGCAAACAGTGAAACAGTGTCAATGTCTTTACGCTAGTGTAAGGCATGTTTTTGATTGGCTGTGAGATTCTTCCATGTTTTTAAATTTTTTGTTCTTTTTTTGTATTGGTAGTTTGATAGAAAAGAGAGAAGAGAAAGGCAGATGAAATCTGAGATAGGTGAAAGAATGAAGCGATTAGATTGAAGAGTAAGTCTGTTAACTCTTACTATTAAGTCAAAGAAGAATTACAAGTTTGAAACCTGAGATAGGTGCCTAAAATTCATATAGACTTAAAAATACGTCAGTTAACTCTGTCAGTATTTGTCTAAATAGATGTGTCATTAATTTTCAGGTCAACTATGATCAGATCAGAGCTTTGCAATTTCAATAGAATGAAAACTCAACCAAAGTAGTGGGTAGAGCTCTGAATTGATCATAATTGATTCAATAATTTATTAAATTTGCACATGGATCTCAAAAAAATCCTCTTTATTTATTGAATTCTCAGTTGAATCTTGCATGATTTAAATCCGAGGATTGGACAACGATGTTGTTGTAATATACTAAATATGATTTAAGTTGTTTCAAAACTATATGTATCATGTAAGTTTAAAAAAAAAAATCATTGTTAGTCATATAACTTGTAATAAAATAATTTTATTCTCTCTGCTTGTATCATGTATTTTATATACTTTTGAGACAGAAACGAGGGTCAAGCCCTCCTTTGATTAAAAGGAAAAGTTACAAGAGTTTTGTTACTTGATAAAACAGGAAAACAAGTCGGCTCAGACAGTTGAGCCTTAAAAGAAAAATAAGATACTGGTAAAGGAAACAGTCAAAGCTGAAAGAAAAGAAAGAAAGAAAAAATGAAAAACAGAATGGCCAGGACATCAGGCTCCTTCTTTTATTGTGTGCACACCTGATTGGGTAATCTTCTTGCTGCATTGCCGCCATTTGATATTCTTCCTGTATCTCCCTTGCCAGTTCGATTATGTGTTTGTGTGTTCCTCTAAAGATCCGGCAGCACCTCTCTTGCCACACCACGAACCGTGCTATGATCATTATCTCCTTTGTTTTCCTGCTGTGTGTGCTGCAGTATTGCCCTTGTTCGTACCGGTAAAGGTTGTACCAATTCCATTACTTGTGCCACTTGTTGGTATATTGAGAGAGTGACCTGGCATGAACTAAATAAATGCTTAACCGTTTCTGCTTCTTGTTTGCACATCTCACATCTTCCCACTAATTGCCAACCTCTCTTTTGTAAATTGTCTATTGTAAGCAATCTATTCAAGCACATCAGCCAGACAAATACCAGCATTCTTGGTGGTACTCCAAATTTCCAGATTCTGTGCAATCTTGATTTTACAAGCGGTCCATTCTTAATATTCTAGTAAGCCGATCTTACCGAGAATTGTCCACTTTTGTCCCTTTACCATGTAATATTATTCGGTTCGGATGTGATATTTACCGGGTATGCTTCCAATGCTCGCTGCAGCATGTCCAATTGTTCACTGGCTCGTTGTGATAGGGTTGGTTTGAACAATTGTTGCATTTCTGTCATCAAGTGTGCATCCCATGGCAGCAGCTAGTTGTTGACCGAGTTGTTGTTTGCCCCTTGACAGCAACAGCTCCGATTTTTGAAAGTTGACCTCAAGGCCCGATATGTTGTGGAATGTGGTGAAAGCAATCTTTAGCATCTGTATGTGTCTTAAGTCTGATTTGATAAAGAACAAGGCATCATCAGCGTATAATAAGTAAGGTTTCATATCTGAGAATGGTAATTGAATTGCTCCCGTGTCTCTTAATATTTGGAACCATCGGCTTAGGAAATCCATGGAGATAATGAAGAGTAAGGTAGTACAAACTAGTTTTGGCAAATGCCGACTCAACCCACCAAGTCTGATTTGACCTGGCCAATTAAGGCTAACTCAATGGGTTAATGAGTTGGGTCGGGTAACGATTATATGAACCGTTGGAAGGTCTACCAATTTTGGTGCTTATTTTTTTTGTTGGTTAAAATGTTCCTGTTAACCCAATATTTTTCATCAAGAGCTGATGAACAGAACAAAATTCAATATATCATTTTTTTTCATCAAGAAGTCTATGAGGAGATCAATATTCAATTTATCCTGTACAATAACTCTGAGGGTGCTGAGCCGTCAGGTCAATACCATCCTGTTCCATATGTATTTTATATACTTTTAACTAAAACATTCAATATGATCTGAATCCGATCCTAACCCCACTACAATAAGGGATATGGATTCAAATTGGAATCCTTAGATTCTTATTGAATATGAATCTGCATATGATTCTTATTAAATTTTAATAATTCGCATTTAGATTATACTATAAATCAATCCCAATCCGATCTTTGATAGCTCTATCGACGGCTGATCCTTATTACTGTTCCTCCTCAACCTTCCCCGCCTTAAATAGAAAATATAAAACAAATGATAGATCCAATTAGATAAATCTACTTATACAAATCAACATTTTGATTCCAAAATTTTCGTCTTCGGAGCCTTCCTTTTCCCCCAACCGTGCTCGGTGCTGCGTACAATATTTGAGAAAAAAAAAAATTGAAAGGAAAAAACAAAACAAGCGCAATTGAACTTCTACAATATGATGCACCAATCTTAGTTTGCTCTTAACAAGTACGGCACGGATCATCCGAGTACCACATTAATTGAGTTCCAAAAATAAATAATGTGGAAAAAAAGAGCATTTATACAACTACGACTTTATCTTTTAGTTCAAAATTCAAACCAAAATAGACTGTTTAATTTCCGATACAATCTGCCTCTTAATCTTCCCTATGAATTCCTCAATCTTTTTGTTCAGCTCCTCTACACTCTCTTTTTCGATTTCATCCTCTCCATTTTGCTCAATTACACCCATCCACTCTTTCTCCAGTTCCTCCTGTACTTCCCTTCTCTGTATTACCTCCCATACCTCCTCTCTGCTACTCTCCATTTTCTCCATTTGCTCCTCCACCAGTTCCTCCTCTTCACTGGTCTCAATAACCTCCTTTCTATTTTTAATTACAACAATATCCAAGGACCTGTCGATATAACTTTCTCTGATCTCCTCCTTCTTCTCCAATTGAACTTCTTTCACTTCAAACTCGCGCTCTTTCTCAAGTGGAGCTACTCTGTTTTCCTTATACACGCTCAATTCATTCCTTCCGGGTGAGAGCAAACCCGAGTCTTTAACTATGAATAGCAAGATGAAATGGCATAAGAGAATCATGTTTCTTCTATTAATCAACTGGTATATATCAGAAAGGAGTGAGATGATGGAAGAGAGATCAAATTTATTGAAAAAACAGAGAAATAATATGATGGAGAAGATGAACAGCACCGACACAGTCTGTTTGGGGGTATCCATCTCTCTTTCGCTCTCTATCAAAGCCACAACGTAATGTTCAAATTTTTTGTTTGTGATATGTGAACCACAACTGTGCTTGTGTATATATATATATGCTCTAGAGAGAGGGGAGTGTAGATGGGCAGATATTAGTCAAGGTCATTAGACTGACTCGAGTTGCTCGGATATTTCGCAGAAAATGGTTTACCAGGTAAATGGACTTTTGTATCGACACGTGTGCAGATATTATTGGCTTTGTAATATACTGTATGTAGATTGGTCAAGTCAATGGGTTTTTATTAATATGAACCAAGTCTACTCAAACAGACGAGACGGGACGAGCAACAGAAGCCGCTGTCTTGGTCACAACAGAATTGGATCAAGAATGACGAAGGAAATAATGCCACGTGTATAGGGGTCGTGGGGTCCAGGTTTGGATTGGTTTGTTCGTTTATTGTTTGATAGGGGATGAGTAGGAGATTAACCCAAGTGTGAGTGAGGAATGTTGACGACAATAGGGAGAGGCAAGCGCCGTGTAGACTGGGAGAGGTGACCTTAAGTCCTTAGGTCAGTCAATGCTTATCTTTTTTTGTTTGACTCGGTCAACATTATTGTTATGAGCTTTTCTTTGATATTAATCTGCTTCTAGATAAATAATTTGCATGCCGTATATTAATTAATTTATTTTCTTCTGAATCGAAGTCACTCGCAAGTTGCTTTTATAAGGAGAGGAACATGGGTTTAGAGATTTAATTTTTATTGTGCTAGTTATGTGCCCGAACTGAATGTTCTTAATTAACTTTGAAGAATATATCAAAGATTTCAATATTTTTTCTTTTTGGGTTTGTTTAAATAAACTAGCCAGATAATGTGGTTTTCTGATTTTTTTTTTGGTTCTTTGTTATGTATAATCAGGGTAGTGAGGGAAATAGAGGGCTTCTGACCCCTTATTATTAATTTGCAAATTTATAATTTGTCTATTAAATTTTATAATTATTATATGCATCAATACTTTTTAGTTTCTTTATACAATAAAATTACACTGTACTAGATTATTAAGTCCCCCTAATACCAAATTTCTGGTTATAATTCGTCAGAAAGTTTTTGCAAACTTCATATTTTTGACCTATTTTTATTTTAATCTCTGAAATTTGAATCTCCACATACTGGTTTTTGAATAAACAGCATTGAATAAAACAAATAATTATCATGGACACTTCATTTATTATTTTGGTAAACAGTAATCAGGTGTTATTTGTCAACAACTCTATTATCTGCACAACTTTGTTGATTTGCAAATAAATGTATTCTTCTTTCCCAATGCTAGCTTTTCAAATAAAAGCTAAAATTATTTTAGCATATGAAATTTAATATTCAACATGCACATAATCTCTACGTGAGAAGTCATGAGTTTAAAATTCATAAGAGAAATTTTTTTTATTGTAATAACAATGGTATAAAATTTGAAGACCAAACCTTCATCTTTTTTTAAAAAAGAATTTGATATTCAACTGCTCTTGTTAAGAAATAATTGCACTTGTGACATTCAATTTCTATTTTTTTTCCGGTTGACAGAGAGAAAACAAGTGCTGAGATTACTGTCATGAATTTTAAAGTAGAACAGAAGGATGGTGAGGGATCCTCCTCATAACTTTTATTTGAAAGCAATCTCAAATTAAGATAACCAGATAATATATAGCCATACAGAGTTACAGACTTACCATTCAAATATTACCTCTTATGCTGAGAAACAATTGTTAAGGAATCCAGTATAATAGCTACGATAAGAGAAAATTGATCATGCCATGAAGCTTTTCAAATTTTATAAAACCCCTTGTTCTGAAATTAACCTTTGGTCTAGTGGCAAAGATAATGCCTTCCGCATGAGAAGTCGCAAGTTCGAAACCAAATGGGGGAATTCCTGCAGATATTAAATAGTTAGGTGACTTGACCTCTAATCTTTACAAAAAAAAAACCCTTCTTCTAGCTTCGACGCTTCGGTATTGTCCCGTCATTAAAATAAGAGAGAGATTTATATATGTGTGTATAAAGATTTATATATTTGTATATATATATATATAGAGAGAGTGGCTAATATCAAAACGTTTGCACGAAGCCCTCTCGTGCAACCAAGTTGTTTTTGGATTTTCAAAGTCCAAACGGTCGATTCGAACCGTTAGATGTGATCTCTATATTAAAATCTGCTTGGAGACCAAATTTTATATTTTTTGAAATTATTTTGCTATTTATTAAGCCACTTTGAAAATTGCTGATCACATGGTCCAGAATTTAGTTGCACTGTTTTTACTGTTCACCCGGATCAGCAATTTTCAAAGTGGCTTAATAAATAGCAAAAAAATTCCAAAAAATGTAAAATTTGGTCTCCAAGCATATTTTAATATAGATTGAACATCTAATGGTTCGGGTCGACCGTTTGGACTTTGAAAACCCGAAAACAACTTGGTTGCACGAGAGGCTTGGTGCAAATGTTTTGATATTAGCCACTCTCTATATATATATACAAAATATATATATATATATATATATATATATATATATAGAGATAGAACGCCATATTTTCATTTTAAAAATCCAAATAACCGATCCGAACGCTCAACATGTTCTAAATATTGAAATGTGCTTGGAGACTAAATTTTATATTTTTTGGAATTTGTTTACTATTTATTAAGCCACTTTGAAAATCGCTGATCCTGTGGTCCAGAGATTTTTACTGTTTTTTACTGTTCACAGTGGATCAGTGATTTTCAAGGTGGCTTAATAAATAGTAAAAAAGTTCCAAAAAATGTAAAATTTAGTCTCCAAGTACATTTCAATATTTAGAACATATTGAGCGGTTCGGATCGGTTGTTCGAATTTTCAAAATGAAAATATAGCGTGAAGTAAAAATGACCTCTTACTTCACAACTCACCATAGCCCAGCTCTCTCTCTCTCTCTATATATATATATATATATATATATATATATATATATATAGAGAGAGAGAGAGAGAGAGAGAGGAGGGTTCCAATACCTCATATTTTTCATACCTCATCATACCTCATATTTTATATCTTCATTTTCAAAGTCCAATATGTCGATCCGAACCGCTCAATATGATATCCGTACTAAAATATGCTTGGGGATCAAATTTTATAATTTTTGGAAATTTTACTATATTTTTAAATAGGCAGAAAATCATTGCTTTTGAACGGTCCAGATACAGTGATTTCGTACCTATCTTAAAAAAGAGTAAAAAATTTGCAAAAATTATAAAATTTCTTCCCCAAGCATATTTTAGTAGGGATATCATGTTGAGCATTTGGATCAACAGTTTGGACTTTGAAAACAAAAATATACAATATGAGGTATGATGAGGTATTGGAACCCTCATCATATATATATATATATATATATATATATATATATATATATATATATATAAAGAGAGAGAGAGTGACTAATATATATATATATATATATATAGGATTTTGCTAATATGCTACGCGTATATAAGGGCCCTCCGTGCTACGGCTCATTTTTTGAGTTTTCAAAATCTTAACGGTCGATCCGAACCATTCAACATGATCTCCATATGAATATATACTTGCAAACCAAATTTTACATTTTTTAGAATTTTTTTACTATTTATTAAGCCACTTTGAAAAAACACTAATTTGTACACAACAATAAACTTTTCTGGACCATGGATCAGCGATTTTCAAAGTGGCTTAATAAATAGTAAAAAAATTCTAAAAAATGTAAAATTTGGTTTGCAAGTACATGTTCATATGGAGATCATGTTGAATGGTTCGGATCGACCGTTAGGATTTTGAAAACTCAAACAGTGAGCCGTAGCACGGAGGGGCCCTTATATATGCATAGCACCGTAGCACTGTCCTATATATATATATATATATATATATAGAGGAGGGTTCAAATGCCTCCATTTTTCATGCCTCCATCATGCCTCCACTTTTAAAAACTTTAATAACTCAAATTTAAAACTTAAAAGTCAAAATAAAACCGTTGGATATGATCTACATCATTTTATCAATGTGCTCATAAAAAATTATCACATTTTGATTTTGTTTTTTATGTGAATCAATAAGTTGAAAAATCAACGTCTAAAAATTATCCACATTAGTGCGTTTTTTACAAGCTCTTGATGACAACCAAAACAAAATTGAAATGTCATAATTTTTTACACGTGCATAGATAAAATGATTTAGATCATATCCAACGGTTTTATTTTGATTTTTAAGTTTTAAATTTTGAGTTATTAAAGTTTTCAAAAATGGAGGCATGATGGAGGCATGAAAAATGGAGGCATTTGAACCCTCCTCATATATATATATATATATATATATATATATATATATAAAGAGAGAGAGAGAGTGACTAATATCAAAACATTTGTTCCTAGCCCCCCGGTGTTATCAAGTGGTTTTTCGATTTTCATAAGTTCAAACAGTCGATCCAAACCGTTAGATGTTCAATCTATATTAAAATGTGTTTGGAGACCAAATTTTACATTTTTTGGAATTTGTTTACTATTTATTAAGATAGTTTGAAAATCACTGTTTTGAAGTTTTTTTCACCACCATTGGAAACAACGATTTTCAAACTATCTTAATAAATAGTAAAAAATTTCCAAAAAATGTAAAATTTGGTCTTCAAGCACATTTTAATATAGATTGAACATTTAACGGTTTAGATCGACTGTTTGAACTTTGGAAATCAGAAACCACTTGGTAGTACCGGGGACTAGAAACAAACTTTTTAATATTAGCTAACCTCTCTCTCTCTCTCTCTCTCTTCTATATATATATAGGTTGGCTAATATCAAAAGTTTGTTCCGGAGCCGTGGAACAAACACTTTGATTTTTACATTTTCAAAGTCCAAACAGTTGATCCAAACCGTTTAACATTCAATCTATATTACAATGTGCTTGGAGACCAAATTTTACATTTTTTGGAATTTTTTTACTATTTATTAAGTCAGTTTTAAAATCACTATTTTCAATGATCCAGAAATTTTTCACTGTTTATTAAAATCGGCTCCGAACAAACGTTTTGATATTAGTCAACCTCTATGTATATATATACTGCTCAAGTGCCATATAAACATTGTTTGTATGATTCAAAATCATACATCAGTTAAAAGTGTTACAAATGTCTCTATTAGCTCAAAATTTTGAATTGAAGCAGTTCAAATTTTCTGATCCCATTCGAAATTATCAGAGATGTCAATTTCAACCGAATTCAAGTACACATTCTACAACTGCATCCTAAAACCAATGACTCGTCTAAAACAATTAAGAATTAACACAGCCAAACTAATTAAACTACAGAAAACTATCGGATGTTTTATTACCTCTTGTATGATCATTTGTTTACAGAGGCTGTTCGACATCTTGAAAGATGCACCCTATGTTGCACGGATACGGGTACGGATATCATATCGGATACGGAATACGGTAATTTTCAAAAATCAAGGATACGATATGATATATTTATTATATATAATATTTTTTTATTATTTTAATTATATTTATATGAATCAAATGGAGCAAAACAATACTATAGCGAAATATATATTAAATATAATAAGTACTCTATTATAACAACAACATTACAGTGGTATAGTGGTAGAAGGCTATGGTTGTTATGCCTCAGATCCCAAGTTCGAATCACAATAGCAGCTAAAAAAAATGATTTTGGCGCGGTGCGGGGCGTATCCAAGCATATCCCAGTGAGTCAAAGCGTATGGATGACAGTATCCACTGAGTAAGGATACGCCGTGAACGGATACGCTAACTGGCGTATCGGATACGTATCGGTGCCGTATCGGACGCATATCGGTATCCGATACGTGTCCGATACCGATACGGCGCCTAAACAGACGTATCCGTGCAACATAGGATGCACCTCAAGATGTATGACATAAGTGATAAGTCTATTTAGTCAAGTTAATATGGTTGTTGTAAAGTTAGTAGCAGAGCTAATTACTGACTAGTGGTGTCAAATATACAGCAACGGAAAGATATTTTACAAATTTTACAAAAAAATTATATCACTGTATTAATGATTTTGATAATTAAGTGGGGTCGATCTTTTGTTTGTGGTAGCATCTTTGATTTGTGAAGAATTGGACAAATATCAGTAGGGAGTGAATATGGTTAGTTTTTTAAGGGTATTTTGGTAAATTTTCATGTAATATACTGAATGACTAATTATGTTGGATACGACTTTGCTGTTATTCCAATGACTAATTATGTTGGGTACGATTCCAACCATCAAATTTATTGAGACTCGTGCATGAAAAAAATTTATTTATCGAGATACGCAAATGAAAAAATTTTAATGGTTGAGATCAGAAAAGCAGAATTCTACTTTTCTATTAGAATAACAGCAGAGTTCATTCCAATTATGTTTTTTTTGTGAAGAGAAAATATACATCCAATGGGTTTTGAGACCTACCTTTGATCTGATGGATACTAAAGCTATCTGATGCACTTCAAGATTTGTTGGATCCCGCACTGAGATATGGACTTTGAACCTACCTGTTTTTATGCTGTATATCGAGATATCCAGAACTAAGTGCTATATTTTTGTAACTTTAATTTTTTTTTAAATGCTACAAATAAAAATTTCGGATTAAAGTACCCACTCTGCTTCGGAAGAGTATTTTATAGATACCACTAGTACAAAAAATTCCTTCACCGACTATTTTAATATGTAACAGTCGGTGTAGAGACTGCTGGTAAAATCGTAAATAAGAACAATCTCAACACCGACTGTTCTCTTACAAAAAAACCGTCAGTAAACCAACACCGACTGTTTTTTAAAAAAACAATCGGTGTTGCTCATACCCTACACCGACTGTTTTTCACAAACAACAGTCGGTGTTAAGCAGTCACCAACACTGACTGTTTTTTTTAAAAACAACCGGTGTTGCTCATACCTACACCGACTGTTTTTTGTAAAAAACAGTCGGTGTTGAGCAATTACCAACACCGACTGTTTTTGTCTGTTGAGCTAACAAAATTTAGTTCCCGGTTTATAACTTTGGATCAGCCGCAAAATATTTCATTTCCCTCTTCTTTGCCGAAAAAACCTCCCAAAATTTTGAGCGAGGTTTATCTATTTCGATGAGCCTCGCGATCTCCAGAAACCCCAACTTGCTGCCTCCGGCTCCGCCGAGCACCCGCTCAGCCGGGTTCAGGGTTTCCTCTTCGACGCAAACCCCTGATTGTCCCTTTTCTTCTCTTTTCTTTCCATTTCCCGCCTTCCTCCTAAATTGGAGCACTTCCCGCGGCCACAACCTCTCTTTTCGTCTCTCCCGCTCCTCTTCCGCTGTTGCCACATAATTAGAATAGGTTCGCCGACGATCTTCTACAAGCCGACGTTCCTCCCTTCATCACTATTTCGATCTCCTTCGTCTCGAAGCATTTCTTGCGAGCACAAGGGTTCTCAATCGGAAGGTAATAACCCACTCCAAACTATTTAAAATTTGTATCAGTTGTTGATGGATTTGTTTTTTCTTCATTTATTTATGATTTTGAAACAAATTCCTAGATTGTCAACAAGTTTTATTTTTTATTTTTTATTTTTTATTTCTCACTGTTCACTTTCACCAAACAGTCTAATATGCACTTATCTATGCGTTTTACAACACTTAGGTTTGTCTATTCTCCCATATTTGGTCCGACAAGTGACGCAATTAACCAGACAATTAGGGCCACTAGATTTACAAATTACTGTTGGAATGCTGGTCAAGAAAATAATTTAGGAAATTAAGTTCTTTTCCTAAGTACGGAGACATAATTGTTGCTCAATAACTCTAGATTTGGACAAGTTTGTCGTTCTACCAGGGTAATCATTCAGACCTGCTCATTTCTGATTTGTCATTCCACCAGAGTTATCAACATTTTCCTCTTCTTTCTTGCTTCACCCGGAATAGAATATGCAAATGAGCATCTTTTTAAGCTGTTGTAACTTTTTTTTTTTAAGATCAAGCAGAAAATAATTACTTCTTTTAATATTTCTTCCTCATATAAATTCACAACAGGATGGCAAGCAATGAAGATTATTCTCAATTAGACATTTCTGTACAGGTTTACACTCTACCTTAAATATTCTCTTCATAGCGTCATGCATTAATTCCTGCACACTGGTAATGACCAGATATGTACCGGCTATGACGTAGGTTTTATCTTTGGTATAAGTTTCTTTGTTTTTCTTTTTCATTGCTTTAAATTGGAGCTTCAATGAATAC
Source organism: Carex myosuroides (assembly GCA_028015225.1). Taxonomy (NCBI): domain Eukaryota; kingdom Viridiplantae; phylum Streptophyta; class Magnoliopsida; order Poales; family Cyperaceae; genus Carex; species Carex myosuroides. The sequence goes on along the minus strand of CM051486.1, from coordinate 3,781,561 downwards.
CACACATGCATTGCTTCTTTGCTGCTGATATCCAATATTTCTCATGTATGCAATTGTGAAGAAAATTGTACCATTCAACTTAGGTTATGCAAAAAAAATGACTCCCCATTCTGTTTCATATCAACTCAGAGGTCTCTGCCGACGCTTGTGATCAATGAGGCCAGAGGGAAGCTCTCTTCTATTTTTGGTTTTGATATGAAGGAGTTGAATCGCATGCGACCTTCCTCTAATCGGTCGGCAGCTCGAGCTTCTCAGCAAAGTGAGTTATTGTTATTTTCTTTAGCTAAAAAGTTGCATGAATTCTCCCTACAAGCTGAAAAATGTAAAAAACCTTGCAAGAATGAAAGTGGCTTCTTGTTTTCTTCAACAGATACCAACACTCGCAGGGGTGTGCAAGGTTAGTTTGGATTAGTGTGGAAGACATTTTAGGGCGAGTCCTATAGCTGAAAACTTATATTATTGCCAGTGTTTGACTCGCTTTTTTAATCCATTTAATTGTGACTAAATTAAGCAAGTCCCTTAAATAACCTTCTGAAAGCTATACCTGCTCAATGATTTTAGTGGAAAATGTCAGCAGCTTTCAACACCATGAATTTTCTTTTTTATTCGAGCAACTTCACGATGGCCCTTTCGGTCACCAAATTGTTGTAATGATGCTGGGATAGTAGAGATATCATGGCTACTACTAAGCTCAGAAAATGTCCTCTTACCCCTGACATCTGTATTTTTATTCAAAGATTGCCAAAAACTTGATGCAGAAGAGGTCTTTCTTTTACCAGTTTAAATATTTCGATCTCGTTGATCTCGAAGCATTTCTTTGCGAGCACAAGGTTCTCAATCTGAAGGTAATAACCCCCTCCAAACTATTTAAAATTTGTAATAGTGTGTGAGCTAAATACTGATTTTGTGATAGTGTGTGTTTTACCAATTTATTTTTTATTTTCAATCCTTACATTTAGATTCAAATTTATTTAATTATGCAATGCAGGCAAGTAAGAAGATAGCAGATGCAAAGCTGGCAAAAGATTTTAAAGCTAGCATTTAATGAGGCGATAATAGAGGAGAGGGATCAAGGTATTCAGGAGATACAAAACCAAATTGGTGAAGTCAATGAAATCTTCCAGGACCTCGCTGTACTTGTTCATGAACAAGGCTCTGTCATTGGTTTGTGTTCTTTTAATCACTTATTACTTTTTACTTTTCTATTTTATTTTGTTCACTTTCTTATTCTCCCTTTTGGGGGGTTATTGCTTGTTCTTTTGCAGCAAGTGTTCAGGCGAAGACTCAGCTTGCCAAGGCCTCCAAAATCCAGAAGTCTAATTCATCTCTGGTAATTCATTTCTCACCACTCCTGAATTTTTCATACTTCTCACTTTATATTGGTGTCTGTCTGCCAGTTCGTATGATTCATATGCAACCTTGTGTGTTGACTTAATTTTCCAGCTTTTTGTTTATTATATCTACAAAGAATAATTTTTCTTTAAATTGGGTTAACTTGAGGTTTAATTCATTGAGGCTTAATTAAGGTTTAGCATAGTCTGAGTACATGATCAAATAACACTCTAGTTGAATTTATTTTTTTGTGGAAGTTGCCATTGCTATAATTTATTTTTTTGGTCCAGGATAACGATCATGTTTTTGTTTACTGCTCATTTCAGGAGGATTTGGTGATTATGATCTCGATATGGTGCCTTTTCAACATGGTTTTTCTTTTGAAAGTTGTTTTGCAATTGTTGTGGATGGTTGTTGGCTTTACCTCTTTTGAAATTTGCCCTGTATACTTGGCTGTTCAATTTATGGTGCTTGATTTTGGTTATTTAGGTATAGAGCATTTCTCATGATCTCCTCAGTTGGCTATATTGGTTTCTGTTCTTACCACGAAAATTAATTTATCTATCCTGGCTTATGTAGTTCTGAACTTCTTAGCTGAGTAATTAAAATGTAAGATGACCCAAATTTTGGCTTGCCAGTTGTCACGTCTACAGGTGCAAAAAAAAAAAAAAAATTCGGTGTTGGGCACCTACACCGACGGTTTTTTAAAAAAAACAGTCGGTGTTGGGCGCCTACACCGACTATTTTTTCAAAAAAACAGTCGGTGTTGGACGCCTACACCGACTGTTTTTTCAAAAAAACAGTCGGTGTTGGGAGCCTACACCGACTGTTTTTTCAAAAAAACAGCCGATGTTGGGTGCCTACACTGACTGTTATTCACCCGTCAGTAAAGATTTATCTATACCGTCGCCGCTATCACCGACGCCTCAATAACAGTCGGTATAAGGGTTTTTTAACAGTCGGTGAAGGGGTTTTTTGTACTAGTGTACCGTATTCATTCTGCACAATCTTAATCCAGCGATTCTTTTCGAACCAGACGTAAATACATGTGGATCTTTAAAATTCGTATCGGATTAAATGGACGGTGCACATTTCTCATTCCAAATTTTTTATTAATACTCTAAAAAAAATAACAAATTTGTCCTCGGTATGAATTTTTTTACAAAATACTCTAACCACCTCATGTTTGGGTGGTCCACTCTCTCTACCAAACCGCCCCACAGTGAGGCGGTCACCTATTCATACCAGACCGCCCCATTGTGGGGCGGTTTGGTGTTTTTTTTTTAATGTTGTGCCATTTTTTAATTTTTTAATTTACCGTTCTAATTTTATAATGATTTATGATTATAATTTGTCATAATTGACGATTATACTTTTATTTGTTGTAATATTTTATTGTAGTTATATTTGTTATAATTTTTATAATAATTTATAGTTATATTTTTATAATTGACGATTATAATTTTATTTGTTGTAATGTTTTATAATATGTTATATATTTATTGTAGTTTTATTTGTTATAATTTTGTTTAATGTTATAAATTGGTTTTTTTCGACTAGATAAACAACAAAACTAAATAATCTAAATGGTAAGTCTACAACATAAAATGTAACAATCCAAATATAAAATCTAAAAATGCCATCTAACTAAAAAAATATAAAAAACCTAACGATGAGGGCGGTGACGACCGGAGAGATCCAACCTAGCAAGTAGATAGCAGTCCCTGGGCAGCAGCTGACGCCTCAAGTGAACCTCCTCCTCCTCCTCCTCGTCATCCTGGAGATCGTCCACCTCCATCTCCGACGCCTCACTGGCCTCCCAGGAATCCTCCTCCTGCAAAGATAACTGTGTACGGCGGACCCATGGGAGATCCTCTTAGAGCACCGCCTGTGTACGCATCTCTCATGGATCGGCCTCCTAGGTAGAAGGGTACGTGATGGAGGTGGTGTGCCAAATATAACAGAGGCAAAGGCATCTGTAGCATACGCCCCACTCCTACTGCCTCATGGTCGTGCTATCTGGTCTTTGTGTATCGTGGTCTGTGGAGGCTCTGTACCTCATACCCGGTATCATCTCTAGTAAGATTAGTCATAGTGAACTCGGGGTTGGCCTGCCAGGTAGGAGCCCTGTCCTGCATGTAAACAATTTTAGTTTTGCTACATACAAATTACGAGTAAATTAATTAAATAATAAAAAAACTCACTGACCTCGCCAATCTGCACCGGAACTCCATACTTATTGTAGTAAGCGCTTCATGCGTTGTTATATTCAACATTCATTAGTGGAACGTCCAACCGGAGTCATCCTCTGCAGAATTGAAGATAACTTAATAAGAATATATTTTTAAAGACAAATGATTGTGTATGGCACCTTCATATTAATTTGTAATCACCTGCAGGAGGTGGTGGCATCTTATCATCGTAGATAGCGACTCGGGGCTGATCCGGATCTCGTGGTGTGGGCTTTATCTCACGCCAGTTGATGTTCTCCCCACTGTCGTGCAACATGCCAATGAGGCGCCCATCCCAGCTAAAAGTCCTCCACGACTGGTGTACTGTGTTGGAGCATTTGACATCCTATCAATCTCCAACCAATCTTCGCCATGCACACTAGGCTGTGTGTCACCCCTTTAATAACGGACAAAAGCTGCACAAAATATTTTTTCATTATTATCAGAGAAACACATAAATAAATATTTAATTTTTTAAATATGTCGGGTTCTGTTAAATTTATCACGCGAGCCTGGACCGTTCGGAAAGGCAAGTAAGTTCTAGAGGCATCACCCATGAGTCTCTGACGAAGGGTCTCACCATAGTGCCCTTGTAGATATACCGACGGTATGCCTTACATCTGGTACCAGACGGCATATCTCAATGCCCAAGGCCCAACCCCCAAGCCGACATCATCAGCCGTAGGCGAGGACCATAAGTGATCATGCGGGTATCGTGCCTTCTGGTAATCCTCCGCATGACGCTGACTCTAGTCGACTTTGGGCTTATGGTGGTTAGTCATGCAATATAAATTAATTAAAATATATTATTAGTAATGTGTAAGACTGAATAAGTAATAAAAAAATAATGAAATTAAGTAGTGGGTACTTACTTGTGCAGCTTAGTGGCCTGCTGCTCGTCAATCAATGGCCAGTCCGGGACAAACGCATTCAAGCCAAACTGACGGGGCACTCGATCAAGATAGTGATACTCAACTATCCAATAACATATGCATGGCCCCCGATAATACCAGAGATCTTTCTGGTCCAATGTCAACCGGCAAAGAAGGTTGTTCTCATAGAACGCACGATATGGGTACCAAGTGACGTTCTTCTCATGAAGCATCTGGAGCTGACCCCGGACATAAGAGATCCTCAATGCTTTTCCCTTGCCCGTATTCTCGTATGTGTGGTGACTACCCCCACATAGCACCATAAGTGGGGCATCTGTCGGCTTCTAGTCTAGTCCAGAAATGAGGCTGATCTGGCATAACAGGCTGACAGACCGGTAGATGTGACCACGACCACTGCTGGAGGAGAAGAAGTGGCCCGGCAATATGCTTATTCTTTGATAGGTGTATTTTATATACACCGTCGATCTAGTTTTTATCATAAAATAACACCAAATATCTTGTATTTTGGATATAAAGCGAATATAATACACCAAGAATCAAGTTACTGCGTTCGCTCGATGTTTCAATGCAGGAAACAGTGCAAAATGAAGAAAAACTGCCCAGTGCGGACGCATTCTCCACCAGTGCAGACGCACTAGGTACTTAGCCGATTTTCCAGCAGCGCAGACCTCACAGACGAAAAGTCCGAGCGTAATGCGTCCGCACTCAGCTCCAGTGCGAGTGGGGTCATCCGCATTCGCTACTTAGCCGATTTTTGCGACTTTCAGAATCTTCCGAAATACAAAAGTTCAACTCCAGTGCGGACGCACTCACAGCCAGTGCGGACGCACTCAGTACTTAGACTATTTTTGAAATCTTCGGATTCTTTGGAAAACAGAAAACAACATGCCAGTGCGGACGCACTAAGATACAGTGCGGACGCACTAAGATACAGTGCGGACGCACTAAGATACAGTGCGGACGCACTAAGATACAGTGCGGACGCACTCAGGAAATTTTGCAGAAAATCCAGAAAAGGAAACTTGGAACCAAAGGGGATTTAGAGTCGGTGCGACCAACACCACCCGCACTCAACTCCAGTGTGGACGCACTGGACTCGCAGACAGCCAGAAATTCGCATTTTCAGGAGGTTTTCTATTTTTGGCCAACAAGGAACACATTTTAGAATGCCAAAAATAGCCATAGCAGTCTGAGGAGTGCACCCACTAACCTCACTACTATCCTCTAAATTGGGCAAGGCCTTTGGCTATAAAAGGAGAAGAATTTCATCTCTCTACTCATCCATTATTATATCCATCTTTCCACAAATTGAGAGAGAGAGATCCTGCAGAAATTCTTGAAGTTCTAAGGAATGAGAAGAAGAAGATTCAAGCAAGGAGTCGGCAAGATCGAGGTTTTAGATCTAAGAAAGGGTGTAATCATTTCTTTATCTTATTTCTTATTGTTTTTGCCAATCTTTGTTATGGATCTCTCCAAGAGAGAGTAGTTCTCTTTCTAGGGGTTTAGGTTAATGCATGAACTTGTTTAATTCTATCTTATTCGGATCTTTGTTTTTATTATGATTGTGTTATCGGATTTGATTGTTAATTTCTGTGATTTATTCTTTATGAATTTCATTAGTACTCGTTCCTTTGAGTTCACCTGGTTAGGGTTTATTGAATTGAAGTAGTTTTGAAATCGCGTTCATCGTGTTTTTCCGCTTTAAATTTATTAAATTCCGGCATTGGTCATGAGGAGACTACTGATTGAAACCATAAAGACACACCTTAGGGTTGGGTTAGAAGCGACCGTATTTTGATATCCAATCCGGAACTATAGAAATTAAGGTTAGGATTTTGGTGAAGGACCGAAAGGCGAAGGCAAATCCTAATTATGACACCTTAGAACAAATATCGATATATGCTTTGAAGCATGAGATTAAATATCCCTCTAGGTTAGTGACAGCCCTAGAATTCGAGGCACATTAATCCATAAAACGCAAATTATTTGTATTAATATTTGTTCCAAAGGCTAACATAGGTTAGAAACCTCATCAAATCAAACATGAATTTAAACAAACCGAATAAATAGAATTAGCAAGGAATTGTAGACCAAATACCCCTAGATCTCCTTAAACTTGAAAACAAATCAATCTTTCTTTCCTTTATTTTATTTACATTTATTGTTTGAAACTCCTCTCTTTCGGGTATTGAACCCAACCTTAGGATTTTAGAACAAAACCCCCCTTTACTTTTATTGTTTAGTTTTAATAGTAGTTTTTCTTATTAAAATTAGTGTTTCCCTCTCTCCCTGCGGATCGACACCTAAATACTACAATCGATAGGTTGTGCGCTTGCAACTAACCTATTCTTTGAGTACGAAGGTTTATAAATTTTAAAGGCAAAAAGAGTACCAAATTCCTATATCTAAAATACTCAACAAGCTTTTTGGCACCGTTGCCGGGGAGAATAGGATAGATACTAGTTTTTATTTTAGGAAAGTACTTTTAATTCTTAGTTTCCTTATTTACTTTTTAGAAAAATTAAAAATCCAAAAATAGTTTACTTTCCTTATTTAAATTTCTGCAATTTACTATTCTCTATTTCTATTCTCTCTCTCTCACATCTCATCTTTACTCTTCTCTTATAGATTTGAGCACTGGCACCGGTCACAAGGAGCCAAACCGCGAAGATCAAAGCCGGCGAACTCTCTCTTCCTCAGCCAATGGCAGGTCTAGATCCACCATACGGCATGCCACGCAACTTCGTTGAGGAAGAACTTCCGGAAGGTCTTATCAACCAAGCCTTTCGTGATCTCGATAATAATCCACCACCTCCTCCTCCACACAACAACCCACCGCCTCCACATCCACACGACAACAACAATGTTCCACCAATTCTCAACAACAATCACTTGTTTGGTATCAATCCAAACAACGGAAATGGCCGTAACCATCAACAAGGCCACCGCTTCGGTTTTATACCTCAAGGCCAAGACCCACGCGAAATCAAGCCGTCTCTCATCCACTTGCTTGGCCAAAGTCAGTTTGGAGGAGCCCTAAACGAAGATCCACATGCCCACTTGGCGGTCTTCGAAGAGTAATATAGTACCCAGAATACCGGAACTCATCATTCTCCCCTCTCTTCTTCTTCTTCTTCTTCTTCTTCTTCTTCTTCTTCTACAGTGCCTTTGGATCGGCCCCCAACAGCTCCTAGATCATCTTCGTCAGGTCTGGATGGTCTGAGACACCGCCTATGAGGTTGCCATCGATCCATAAACCCCATAAGACGCTCACATCAACTAGGGTGACTGTCATCTCCTCAACCGGAAGGTGAAATGTATGAGTCTCCGGTCGATCCTACTCTGAGGCATGGTGGCTAGCTTATACAAGCTGAGAGTGCACCGATCCATCAATGGTTGAGGGACGTACGGTATCTCCGGGGTGCGATGTCTCACTGTCAATATCATCTCGTCCTGCATTTAAAAATGATTTCAATTTAACCAGCTGACTATATGTCATATTAAATAATGCTATTTAAATTACTTATAAAAAACCAACATACCTTCATGGATGCGTATGCGACACGGGAGGCCTCCGTATCGGGAGCCTCTCCAGCGGGAGCATGTGAACTCTCCTCGGTCTCCAGAGTATCTCATGATCGTCCCCGTCTAGATCTGGCATACTACATTTGAAAATAACCGATTACTAAATTCCTAACATATTTTTACAATTTACATTAATTAATAAAAATTATTATTGCAAACAATTTCTAACAATTTCTAAACAATTTTGGATAATTTCTACAGATGCTAAACAATTCCTATCAATTTCTAAATATATCAGGAAATTTTTAAAACCCTAAACCCTAAAAAAACTCTAAAAAATAAAAGGCATAATTCATGCATTAAAACCCTAAACCCTAAAAAAAATTAATATAACAATTTACATTAATTAATAAAAATTGTTATTGTAAACTACCATCAAAAATTAATAATAGAATTTTGGACATTTTATAAACAATTAATAAACAATTTCTAACAATTGCTACACAATTTTGGATAATTTCTAAAACCCTAACCCTAAACTCTAATTTTGAATAATTTCTAAAACCCTAAACCCTAAAAAATTATCGTACATTATGATTTAAAAGTTTCACATAACATATTTATAAAAATTAGTGAGATTTTGAAGAAACTCTAAACTCTAATTTTGGACAATTTTAAAAAAGGTGTAACAGTAAAATGAATCGCGTCGGGAAAATCAACAACCCGCACACGATATTCAACAATCCGCAAGGCAATTCCTTAACATATTCTAACAATTTCAAGCAACAATTACGAAATATCAAAAATCTGAGCAATTCAATCGCGTCGGGAAAATCAACAACCACACACGATAATTAATAATTCAATTTCTAACAACCGCAAGGCACAAAACACAAATAAAATAAGTTATGTAAGATTTCCCGTAAATAATCAGATTGTGCTTCATGATTCTTGCTCCGGCCTCACCTAACCTTAAGCTTCGTGGGTGGGGGCGGCCTTGCGATAGAGAGAGGGTGGCCGAGAGAGAGAGGGTGGGGGTGGCCTAGCGAGAGAGTGGGAGAGAGAGGAGGGGTGAGGGAGGAGGGGGGGGCAGCTGTTTGGTGGGGTTTGGGCGGACCAACAGGGGGTGGGGCGGCTAGGACGCGATATTTAAAAAAAAGCACCTAACTGTCTCACAGTGGGGCGGTCTGGTATGAATAGGTGACCGCCCCACTGCGAGGCGGTTTGGTAGGGAGAGTGGACCGCCCAAACATGAGGCGGTCAGAGTATTTTTGAAAAAAAAATCTCACATCGACAGCAGATTTGTTCTTTTTTTTTTTAGGGTGTTAATAAAAATTTCGATTTCTCATTCTGCACGGTACGGTACCACACTGGATCTGAATTACTCTGCTTTGAGATATTATACATGGGCCCACTAATGGTGATAGACTGATAGCTGATAACCAATCGCGATCTGGATTGGAGGGTAAATAAATCTTCTGTTATTTCTTGGGAATAACAGGAACATGTTATTCAGATCCCAACCGTTTATTTTCATTGAGATTCGCGCATGTAAAAGTTTATTCGTATCGTGCATAGAAAAATCAAATGGTTGGGTTGGGATCTGAATAACAGGTTCCTGTTATTCCCAAAGAATAACAGCAGATTTATTTCCAGATTGGAGGGCCTTTGAAAGATTTGCGCTACTCCCTCTCATCTCATCTCTTTGCTCTTTACTACACTCTTCGCTCTCCCTCTCATCTCCTCAAATTCGCCTAAATTTAGCAATGACAAATTTGCGCCTCTGTCACCTCCCCTCTTCTCTCTCCAGTGCCTTCTCGACTCACCGTGAGGGAAGCTTCTCTGGAACTAGCGAGCTTGTAACCCTCACCCCTCGAAGGAATCAATGCTGGAGGTTCTCCCCGTTGAAATCCTCCAATGGGTCTCCCCTCGCTGGCGCTTCTTGGAAAGACGGTCCCCCCTCTCTCTCTCTCTCTCTCTCTCTTCTACTATTGCATTCCACTAATTGTAACTTAGTTAAGTTATATATGTTATAAAAATGCATAATTAAGGTAACAACAGCGGGGTGCTTAGTGAAGAAGATATACTTAGAAGTAAGAATTGGGTGCTTTCGGGGACATATTTGGAAACATTTTTTTTGGGGTGTTTCTTTTTTTTACGTTGTCAGGTTGTTGGGATTGTTTATTTTTTTTTAGTTTGAATGTTGTTCTTTTACTGTAGATGGTAAAGAGAGGTCTGTGGTGAAGGGGCCTGACATGGGGTCCCAGCTGGCAGAGAGCACAGTGACTATTACGGTTGTAGGAGCTTCTGGTGATCTTGCCAAGAAGAAAATCTTTCCAGCACTTTTTGCACTTTTTTATGAAGATTACCTTCCCAAGGTTCTCTTTTCTATTCTAATATTTCTAAAACTATCTGATGGTTAATTAAAGAGTTTGAATCCACCAATGACATATTATCAAAAATAATTTATAATTTTTGAAATCTGAGATTTCGATTGTGATTTATACTTTATGCATATCATACACATGAAAAATAATTAAATTTGATACAAGTTTACCAACATTCTCAAATGACTTCTGCATTTTATTGTGTTTGAGGGAATATTAAATGGCACTCAAACTGCAGCAAGTTTGATAAGAATCCAATCTACAAAGTTTAAAAGATACCTACAATGTTTCTTTTTAATTTTTTATATTTGATTCGAGAAATAATCTCAAAATTGTTAAGTTATCGTTAATGAATTGCTATCCTTATTTTAAATATCCAATAGAGCAGTGGAAAATGTGGAGCGTTATTGTTTAAATCCATATTATATATGTTTTAGTGAGTTAACACATGTTTGGTGCAGCATTTTACGGTTTTTGGCTATGCTCGCAGTAAGTTAACTGATGAGGAGCTGAGAGACACCATTGGCAAAACTTTGACATGCAGAATCGATAAGAGGTGTTTTTTTAGTTTTCTTCACATTTCAATAAAAAGTATAGGTTGAGACAACTATACTGCTATTAGTTACATAGCATTTTCTTTTTTCTTAAAAATAAACAATCATATGTTCAATTTCTTTCAGGGAGAACTGTGGTGACAAGATGGAACAATTCCTAAAGAGATGCTTTTATCACTCGGGACAATATGGTTCTGAGGTTGATTTCTGTAAATTAGATGAAAAGCTTAAAGAAAAGGAGGTAACTATTTCAAGAACATCCAAAAAACATTATTATCTTCTCTCTCACAGTACCAAACAAGCTGCTTGTTGACAGGAGGGAAAAATACCAAACAGGTTGTTCTACTTATCAATTCCTCCCAACATATTTGTTGATGTGGTAAGAGGAGCAAGCCGATCAGCTTCATCTCCAAATGGATGGACCAGATTTATTGTTGAAAAGCCCTTTGGGCGTGACTCAGAATCATCTAGAGAACTAACAAGATGCTTAAAGATGTTCTTGGCCGAGGATCAAATTTTCAGGTTTTAGTTGTCTTTTTTGCAAATTTTTGATATTATTTTTGTATGCTTATTATGCAAGTGAGATGGAGTTTTTTTTCCTTCAGGATTGATCATTATTTGGGAAAAGAGCTTGTGGAAAACCTTTCAGTTCTTCGTTTTTCCAATCTTGTCTTCGAGCCATTATGGTCAAGAAACTATATAAGAAATGTGCAACTTATATTTTCTGAAGATTTTGGAACAGAGGGGCGAGGCGGGTTAGTCCACTGCATTATCTAATTTAGTATTAATTAATTTATGAGGATTTCAGTGCCACAAGTTGTAACAATTTCACTTTTGTATCAGTATTTCAAAATTCAAAATTCAAATGATGAATTCCAACTATTTTATCATGTTTTTCTTGATGAACAATGCATTCCACCTAAAATTTTGTAATTTTTCAGTTCATTACATACAAGATTATGAGCCAAAAGATGAATGGACTAAAATTAATCTCTTATAGTTAACTTGAAAAGTTAGAAAATTTTATAGACTCTTGATCTTGTGCAAAACGAATTAGAAAAGATCATGAAATTTTACTTGGACATAATGCTCGTGCAGAAGAACAAGATTAATGATTATGATCTTTCATTTAGATTTTTAGTTTTTGAAACACTGATGCAAAAGACAAGTTGTGGCTAACATTTTTCTATTTTTCAGATTGACATGGTTTTCTTTTAATTTGCAGTTATTTTGACCACTATGGGATTATTAGAGACATAATGCAAAATCATCTGCTGCAGATTTTGGCATTGTTTGCCATGGAGACACCTGTTAGTTTAGATGCTGAAGATATTCGTAATGAAAAGGTTATTGTTTTAGCAAATGAACTCTCTATTTTGTGCATATTCTTTTAATGAAAAAATCAGTATTAAGTGGCACAGTAGTGTTTTCATCTCACAAACATAAAGCCTAGGTTTCTTGATAATATTATTCAGGTTAAAGTATTGAGGTCTATGAGAGTACTGAAACTGGATGATGTTGTAGTGGGTCAATACAAGGGGCACACAAAAGGTGGTCAATCTTACCCGGCTTACACCGACGATCCAACGGTGCCGAAGGGAAGTGTAACTCCTACTTTTGCAGCTGCAGCACTTTTCATTGACAATGCCAGATGGGATGGTGTTCCTTTCTTGATGAAAGCTGGCAAGGCATTATACCGGAGAGGGTAAGCATTCTTTCTTTCCTTCTTTTTTCCCTTTCCTTTTCCTTTTCCTTTTTCCTTTTTTTTTATTTTTATTTTTTGCTTATACATAACTGTTAATGCACTCATTCGATATATGTTCCACAACTCCTTTATCCAAATTTCCACAAATATGCCTATGCATGAAATTGAATGCATTGCCATTTCTTCATGTGAAAAGGGTAATTAATCAAATTTCTTTGAAAACAATACAATCAATATTTGCTCTGTGCTTTTGCTTCAAGAGCAGATCATCATTTAATATGATAACAGGGCAGGAAGTTTGACCCGGCCCCTACTTTACTAATTTGTAGTACTTTTGCAAATGATTAGTATGCTCAAGAGGCTGAAGATCAGGAAAAACATTGTGAATATAAAATAATAAACTATATATATGCGTAAGCATAAAATTTACCAGATATTGACGTTGTACCTGTGAATTCACATTTTCCTCTTTGCTTGCTTTGGTTCTAGTATATTGGACATAATGAGTCTTAGTCTCTTAGATAACAATCAGGCTGCCAAATGACCTGACAGTTCAGTTCCAGTATATGAGTAACCTTTGTGGGGAATTCAGTGCAGAGATCAGGGTTCAATTCAGGCATGTGCCAGGTAATCTATATAAGCGCAAGTTTGGGACTGATTTGGATAAGGCAACAAACGAGCTTGTTATACGTGTGCAACCAGATGAAGCTATATATCTCAAGATAAATAATAAAATACCTGGTCTGGGCATGCGGCTAGACAGCAGCAACTTAAATCTTCACTACTCCGAAAGGTATTCAATGCTACCCTTATGTTTTCTTCTTTGCTTTGTTTTCTTTCTCTAAAGATTCTCACATCCTTTTAAGCAAAAATATTATCAGTAAGTCTGCATCTTTTGAAATGCTAATTAACTTGTTCTATGGCTCTCTTGCCAGATTCATTTTTTCTTTCCTTCTGGGGTGTTTTCCTGTATTGTTTTTTTTTAAAGAAGTTAACAACAATAAAAGGTTAACAGATTGTTATCCAGATATAACAATACATAAAGTGTTAATTATTTTTAACTGTTAAAAAGGTATACTGGAACAGGCTAAATTTTGTTTAAACAGGTCATTTAAGGTTCAAAAACATTTAATTTTTATTTATGATATTTTCTTAGGTACTCAAGAGAGATACCGGATGCATATGAGAGGCTACTATTAGATGCGATAGAAGGAGAGAGACGGCTTTTCATCAGGAGTGACGAACTGGACGCTGCATGGGCTATCTTTTCTCCATTGCTGGGAGAACTGGAGGAGAAAAGGGTGGCACCTGAGCTATATCCGTATGGCAGCAGAGGGCCTGTCGGGGCCCACTACCTTGCAGCAAAGTACAATGTAAGGTGGGGGGATCTGACCACTGATAGCTCTTAAAGTTTCTTACCTATTTTGGAAAATAAAAGGTGTTGTAAATTGAATACTTAACTATGCATTTTTCCCTTGTATTGTTTTATTTTTGTATATATTGAGTTTATAATCGAGGGACGTTATATATAAATATTTTTTCTTGAAAAAAGGCAAGAATATTCAGTGCGCATATCTTTGATCATTCATCTTTTATGTTTATTATTTGCAATGTAGGAAGTGATACTTCTATCTCTATCCTACTCATATAATCTATAATAAATTTCAAATTGCTAGTCGTGCTAAATAAAATAAGCCCAGCAGAAGAAGTATGGATAGATACTTAACAGAGATTAGCGAAATCAAACCAACACAGGACTGTGCAAACAAATACACTAGGACTTGCTCCAGAATTATTTTCGCGACGGAAAATGAGTGGAGCAGAGGAAAATTAAAGCCTGATCGGATCTATTCAGAGTAGATTATTTGTTTCAAAATTGTAAATTTCGAAGGAGAGTGCAGCGATCTCAGGCGTCAAGTGCAATCGAGAAGAGATAAATCAAGGACAATCAAACTAGAGAATTAATTGGATAGAATTACTGGCTCGGAGCTACAAAACCAGTAATGAGAACAAGAGAGAAATTCTCTGAAATGGTGATACTTAGATTGATTCTGAATTCATAGATACACTGCCTATTTATAGGCGACAACATTACATTTGGAAATAATTAAAAAGACTAAATACAACTCTCTAATTAACCTACATTCGCCATGTCAGCTGACAGCTCAGACTGAGGCGCTGAAGTGGCCTAATGACTACTCAGAAGACTCCGTCATCTCTTTATCTTAGAGCATCTACATCCCTGAAACTATCAGAGTTTCTAATCTGATGTGGCAGTTTCTAGACCAGTTTCAGGGATGTAGACCAGTTTCTTATTTAGCAACTGTGCTCAATAATTTATTAATAAGAAATCGTTTATAAACTGTGAGTTGGCAAAATAATTGGCTGATGTTCGCTGAAAAAAAAATTTATTTTATTTTATTGCTGATGTGGCATTTTAGAAACTCTTAAGATTAGTTTCAGGGATGTGAACTCCTAGAAACTCCATAGCCTATAATTTCTAAAAATTAGTTAATAGTTACTTAGAAACTCTAAGAGTTTTAGGGATGTAGATGCTCTTAGGACTCAGCGTCAGAGAGTGATATTTGTTGGTGTAGCGACGATGGGGCCCCTTTCTAGTGATAGAGCAGTTAACTATTCTTTCAAATTTAACGGGTCTCCGTCTTCTTTTCCATCTCCCGGATCTGATTTCGTCTCACCTCCATTGGTCGGAATGTTATCCTCTGCGGAGCTTTCCGCAGAAAAAGCTCCGCAGACTGCGGTTCTTTTAATCTGGTCCATTAGTGGTCCGTTAGTTTTAACTTTGCACGAATCTAAAAGCACAATAATACTGCCCCCTCCGTTAACCCGATCACAAAGCGGCTGAGAGTTAATCTGGTCCGTTCATTTGCTCCGCACCTGCGGAGTTTTAATGAACTCCGCAGAGGATAACTTCCCCCAATGGTCGGCCCCAAATCAAATTCTAATCACCACAGAGAGCGGATGGGGGAGAAGGGAAGGAGATGAAATTTATGTAAAACTAAGCACAATTTGAGATACAGAAAAGATGAACTCGCTGTTTTCACTCCGCTCTTCCGTCTATTTTCTTCCTTTTAATGACTTTTATTTTCCATTTTTTATTAAAAACTTTTATTTTCCTTTAATAAGATAATTCTAATAGATCAAGTCTTGCTAAACACAGTTTGAACAATGACCTTAGTCCGGTTTTAAATATCTTGCCTAATTTTTTTACTCAAATCTGGACCATGGCCCATGGGCTGATGTAAAGATTATTTCCTTCGTCGATGAAAGATGGTTTCTTTCCTCCACCGTAAGTTGTTTCTCACAATCATTTATCCGCTTGCCACATGGAGTATGAGTATCTATCATTTGAAAATTCGGATTTACATTGACCAACAATTTGTTTAGTTCAGATCTTTTAAAATAACTCAAATTTCAGAGTTTAGATGCGGACTGTCTGATCCGAATTCTGAACCAACGACCGCATTCGAACTCAAAAATTTGAGTAACTTTAGGAGACCCGAACCTCAATTTTTTTAAATTAAGATCCAGTCAGATACCTGCGGAACTAAAAAATCATAAAATCACAATAGGAATGATTGAAATTAAAAATATAACTTTAAATACTAAACTACAAATAAACATTTGATTTTTTTTTGAAAAAAACTAGATTATATAAAAAGTAATAAAAAATTAAATTAAATTAAATTTTAATATACATAATTAAAATTTTGAAATCATAGGGTGACTTAATCATATCTGGCTAAGTTTTAGAAGGTTATTCCCTGGCATTGTAATTCCCTGGAATATGATTACCGCGTTTGGCAACATTAGCAAGGGAATACATATGGTAATGCGTAATTCCTTGCCATCCGGATTACCTGATTTGTGGCTATTCCGATAGCCAAAAAAAGAGCGGAATTTCTTCGTTCCCAAGCGACGGTAATCACTCTCATTCGTTGTTTCTAAAAAATATTGTATTTTTCGGCGTACACCTCTCCGACTTCTCTCATGTGCCTCTCTCTCCCAGCGATTCTATCCTATATGCTTCTAGGTTTGCTGTTTCTTCTCCGACTTTCTTCTCGGTCTCTCTCTATCTCTCTCTCTCCTTCCTCAGTGGAGTTCCTTACGCCTGACACCTCTCCTCTTCCTTCATCGCCACAGAATAACTCCACTGCTTCAGCGCACAGTACAATATCTTCTTCGTGCCTTCATCTCTCCTTCAATGTGACGAAGGTATTAGTCCTCTCCAGTTTTCATTCGATTGAAACATCATAGTATCTCTTTTATTTTTTTAATTTGGGAAGAAAACTTAAGTTCTAAAGGATATTTTTTGTAATTTTCTCACTACTCTCTTTCGCTATTGTCAAAGATATTATCAATATTTGCGAATAGAAAAACGAATGAAGTTACAAGTACAGATATTTACTGATAAAAAATTGAGGTGGTGAGAAACAAGGTTCGTCACTTTTCTCAAGTTGGGTCTGTCTAATAATCCAATTAATCGGACAATTTGGAACATTAGAAAATTGGGATAATTTCTCACCTACCCTCCAAGAGTTCTTTAATTTCTTATTTACCCTTGAACTCTTAAATATATCTCATTTGTCTCTCAAGTCTTCAAATTCTTTCTTTTTTATTCATTATTTAACAATTATGAAATTAACCATAGTTAAATCTCTAGTTAAAATTAAAAATGACAAAAATATCCTTTCCTTAATCGGAAGTTGATCCGTCTCCTTTTTTTCCCGCGTACTCCCTTATTTTTCTTCTTCGACCTAGTTTTTCTTCTCCGTGCTCTCCCGCGCTCTTCTGCTCTATCCAGAGGTCTCCTTAATTTTTCACTTTATCTTCTCCTACACTCTTGATCGCTCTCTCTCTTTTCCTTCTACATCCTTGCAAGTTTGTTTCCCGGTAAGAAATTTTTTTATTGCTCTATGTGTTCCAAATATCAATTTCCCACTAGGCTTTAGTTAGTCGCGAAATACCATTGAATGGCCGCTTGTATTTTCTCATCAATGGCCGCTTGTTAATAAGGTTAGTAGCATCACGAAAAAGAGTTCAAACAGAGGCTTAATTGAAATAAGCTGATACAAAGATGTATATTAACTACCGATTTGGTATCATTCAACTCAGTCAATGCTTATCGTAAGCAATAGATTTGTTGTTGACAACCTGACAATTTTACAATTTAATACTGCCCCAAATTTGCACATCCAAACAATAACCAATTTCCTGCCCGATCAATACTCGCTTTCATAAAGTTCGTTATTTCTCATCAATGGCCGCTTGTATTTTGTGATTCAATTACAAATGTTTGATTAGAATAATACCATTGAATCTAGACTAGAGAAATTACGAAAGTATATTTCTAGAGTTTTATTCCTCATCAATTAATGTGCTGCAGTGATATCCACAATTTCTCTATGATAAAAAAGGGAAATCAATATTGGGGAAAATTTGAATTGAAATGACAATTGGAATTTGCAGATTGTATATACAATTTTAGATGATAGATGTTTAATATGCAACCAATTTGTAAAATGATGTAATTTATGCTGAGGTTGTAACCAGTGACACCAAGATCTTTTTCTAGTTTGCCCAAATTTTTAATTTCAGATCTTTTTTATTTTGCAACAGTGTATATCAACTTTTACAATGGAAAGAGATGATGTTGATCCTTTTGCCTTGTATGAAATCCATCCTCCGCCTAAATTTCTTTCTCACACGACGGAACCCTCTCTTGCAAGACCAAATAGAGATAATTGTGTGACAAACAATGAAATCGAGAACGTATTGCATGGAACACATGAATATCAGAAATTAGAGCCTAAAAGAAAGGGCAAGCGACCTGTTGAAGCTTATTCAAGGTATCATCCTTAGAAAAAAATTGTATTGTTAGTTTCATTATCTCATTTATCTATAAAATGATAGAAGCAAATTGATGTACTTGTTGTATCCTACAAACTAATAATTTCAAATATGTGTACAGCATGGATGAATCTCTTGGCGGTTACAAAATAAAAGTGAAGTATGATGGATACTTTAAAACTATTAATAAGGGGACCAAACAAAAGTATTGCCTTGGTAGACAAAGGACACTCTATCTGGATCCGGTAAGCTATAAATTTTGCGAACTTATGGAAGAAATCAACAGAATATCATTGGGAAGAGAATATCACACCCTCATTGTGCTTCATGAACAAAAACTCAAATTCCGAGTCATTTATTCAACTAAAGGATGATATTAGTTACCAAATGATGCTCCAAATGTATGTAGAGAAGAAAGAAGTGGTGATTTATGTAACAACAGAGAATGTCGTTTGTGGTACTCATAATGACAAAGAAGATGAGGAAGATGGGGTTGTTCTGAGTTATGAAGAAGGATCTGATTATTGTCATAGTGATGAGAGTTACCATAGTTTGTACAGTACTAGTGATGAAGAACACATTGACAGTAGAGATGGTGACAAAGAAGTAGATTCGGGTTTTACTCATACGACAAAGAGAAACCTGTCATAGAAATTGGTGCTCAGTATCCTCATGCGATAGCGTTTAGACGATCTCTCAGTCATTATGCTATAACACAAGATTTTGTGTATGCTTTAGAGAAGAGTGATACCAAACGGGTTACGGCAAGGTGTGCAAAGAAAGAGTGTAGCTGGAGGGTCCATGCATCGGTAGAAGATGATGGTGTAACTTTTGTGATAAAGACTTTGCAGCCAGACCATACATGCAGCGGTGTTAATAAGAGTGGAAACAAACATGCGACGAGAGGGTGGATAGCTGATAGAATTGTAAATGACTTGAGGAGTGAAGGCGATACACCTCCAAAGGTTTTGCAAAAAAAGCTTGAAAAAAAATTTGGAATTCAGATACCATATCTTAGGGTTTGGCATGGAAAAGAACTAGCGATGGAGGAGATATATGGTAAATGGGATGATTCTTTTATACAAATAGGGGCATTCAAAGAGGTACTCATGAGAGCAGATTCCAATAGTTTTGTAGACTTTGAGACTGAACCAGTGGAGATTAATGGAAAAAGAGTGAAAAGGATGGAATCCGTAGATGAGAGTCGGCATTTTCAACGTTTTTTTATTGCACTTGGGCCATGCATAGCTGGATTTCTCACAGGTTGTAGACCATATGTCGGTCTTGATGCATGCCACCTAAAGGGAAAATGGAAGGGTGTTCTTGCTGCTGCCACTGCAATTGATGGAAATAATTGGATGTTTCCAGTTGCTTTTGCTGTTTTAGAAAATGAGAGCGAGCAATCTTGGGAATGGTTCTTAAGATCATTACACCAAGCAATAGGGATGCCAAATGGTTTTGTTATCTCGTCAGATATGCGAAAAGGGTTAATAGCAGCTGTCCAGAGTGTGTACCCATTTGCCGAACATAGAGAATGCATGAGACACTTATTTAGTAATTTTAAGAAGCATTTTGGAGGGGATCTTTTCAAGTTTGGACTTTGGGCTGCTGCCCGAACATATTCCCCAAGACGATTCCAAAGCATTATTGATGAAATTGCTAAATCATGTCCCACTGCCATAGCATATTTAGAGGACGAGCATAGTAAATTATGGAGCAGAAGTCAATTTGGAACAGCAGCAAAGTGTGATTATCTCACAAATAATATATCAGAGACATTTAATGCTTGGGTATCTGAAGCAAGGCACAAACCAGTTTTGGATTTGCTGTACTCAATACGAAGAAAAATCATGGTGAGATTTCATGAAAGAAGAATAATTGCAAGGAGTTGGAAAGGCCCATTAGTTCCTAAGGTGGACGAATACATAAAAAATATTTCTCGGGTAATATTGACAATTACAAACTCTTATTCTTACTTTATTTTTTTAAAACAATTTTTTATCATGTACTAATATATGTTTCTTGATTTAGGGGTTGGGTGCATACGAGGTGCATAGGAGTATCGACTCCTGTGCGGAGGTGGAACGCGCTGGAAAAGTATGGAGTGTGAATATAGATGAAAAAACGTGCACTTGTCGGGCATGGCAAGTGAAAGGCGTTCCATGTGTACATGCGGCCGCATTTATTGCTTCCATTCGAAATGCAAAGTGGGAAGATTATGTTGACAGTTACTTTACTGTTGCTTATTTTAAAGCAACATATGTCATCCCCATTACTGCAATACCTAGTCGAGATGAATGGGTTGAATGTGATTTAGGTTATAAAATGCTCCCACCGATCATTAAAAGGCCACCGGGTAGACCAAGAAAGAATAGAATAAAGCCATATGATGAAAAGAAGAAGAAATCAAATAAATGTTCACGATACGGCATGTTAGGTCATCATAAGAATACATGTAAAAATGCTATTCCACAAAACCATAATGAAGAAATCTGTCAAGAAGGGCAAACAACACAGGGGTCAACTAGAACAAGGTTTTCATAATTATTGATAAAGTTTTTTTTTTCATTTGATGTTGCATGATGCATTAAGATATTTTATTATATCAATTGTATTAATCTTTATTATTTGTAAAAAGAAAGTGTATTAATGTTTATATAACTATTTTGTAGGGGTAAGAAAAAGATAAAATCTGGATTGAAGAAGATGGCATGCACAACAAGCTTATTCAAGCTTCTACAAGAAGAGTTCTAGCTTTTCATTTATTTTCTTTCGTATGAATTGATAGTTTGATGCTAAGTGTTTTGTTGTTTTGTTGTTTTTGATATGCTTTATAGAATTTGATCTGAATTCAAAGGATTTGATATTTGTAATTTTTTGGTTTATAGGGGTAAAAAAGCAAAAGTTGATGTTTTCTGACTTGCTGGGATGTTTTTGAATTTTCTAATCATTAAATAACAATATTTAGTTGATTTGTTGTTTCAGAATTTTACAAGTTATATTTTAGTTGATTGGTCCATAACATAGAAGTTATATCATGTAAGATATACTATGGTACATATCAGTCAGTACCTGACTTGTGCGAGAACAAATTCAAATTTGATCTCCTTTGTAAACTGAAAATCTTTGGGAATTTATAACTTGATTAAAGTTTGAATTTTTTTTAAAAAGTTTATATTACTCTAAATAGATAAATTGAGTTTTGTTTGTCTCTTTATGCAGTAATTGCTTCCGGTGAGATGAAGTCTCATTGTTTGGTTTGTTGCCTCTGTAAAAAATGGTTCTCTGTACAAAATGGTTCTCTGTAAATTAGTGTCTTTGTATTATTATCAGTTAGCTACATCCAATTTAGCGGAGTTGGGGTCCTACTGTATTTTTGTTTGACTTTAATTGAATGAGATATCGCATCATTGACCAGAGAATAGAAGCAAATGATAAATTAAACTCAAATTTTCCATTTAAATAAGTGAATGACGCAAAAGAGATTGAATTGAGAAAATAAGATGTTCCGTCTGATGAGAAGCAGATGAGATTTATTTCCCATCAAATCTGAAGCGTTCACTTATTTAAACAGCGTAGATTTATAAATAACATAAATGATTCGTTAAAGGACATATGTACTTTAATCAGAAGGCCCACACAAGGATAAAATGGGAAACACTAAATTTTAATAATAGATAATTAATTCTATGGATAAAAAAGAAAGAATGTGAAGAGTTGAAGGACAAATTAGATATATTTAAGAGTTCAAGGGTAAATAAGAAATTAAAGAACTCTTGGAGGGTAGGTGAGAAATTATCCCTAGAAAATTTAGGATGCTAGATGTATACGAGATAATTGTTGAATTTTTTTAAGATTAGTGGCTTTAAATTGTTGAATTTTTTGCATGGCAAGCTTGTGATTGAAATTAATAATCTGATAAGATCAAGCTATCACATAGTATCTCTCTAAGATCTAATCTGTTTCATCAGTACAAGTTAACACATGCAAATAGTCAACAAAATTCTTATTGGAATTGAAATGCCCCACCCAATTTACTGGTAAAATTGAACTTTTTTATTTACTGGTAATGCCCCACCCAATTTACCATACCAGCCAAATATTCTATGTAAAACTGACCTGATCTAGTGAGTTTATTTTATATATTCAAGTATATTATATCGTTCACCAGTATATATCAATACCAAATGTAAGAGTTGGGTAGATATAAAGCCTGTACTATATTAGACCACAAGTTGTTAAAGATTGTGAAATTGGGATGTGAAATTACTAAATACCCTTCTATGTTAGGTACCTGAATCTGCTATTTTCTTCATTGAAGACAGAAAGAAGGTTGCTGCTGCCTGAGTTTTTGAAGACAAAAGAGGCGTTTTCTCCTATTTAGTTTGTATTATTATGTTCTTATAATTAATTCTGGCTTAAAATTAGTTATTGTATTTTTGTCTGAAAATTATTTACTGTCTTCATGACTGTAAAGTATTCTGATTTGTCTGTCAAATTTTGTATCAAGTTATATAACTTTCTTTTTCTTTTACGTATATTAATCAAATCGCTTGCTGCTTCGTTTATTACACCAGTTGAACAGAATTTACAGTATTTCTAAATTGTAACTAAAGATAAGTACTTAGCACTAATTATATGACCTGCTATACTAACATATTGACGAATTTGTATCCTGCGCAAAAAAATTAGTAACCTCTTCACATATGTATCTTGTGTATATGGCACATTCCCTGGAATGCTAAAAACGATAGTCATGTGCGAACCAAAAATGGTAATGACACATTTTTTTGGAATATTGAAGCGATAGCCATGCGCGAACCAAACATGATAATGATACATACCTTGGAATGATATTCCTTGGCATTATATTCCTTGGAATTCTTCTATTCCCTGGAATGACCTATAGCACGAACCAAACGCCCCCCAAGTACCTAACCTGGTAAAATGAGATCCAAATCATTCAATTTTTTAACTTAGACATGAATTTTAAAGATTACGTACATCTATAAAGTAGATATGAAAAAAAGAATCGCTCAGCTAAAATTTCAATATACTCTTTCTAATGTGTTGTCTGTACAGTTGAATTGTGGGAGTAGGGGTGAAAACAGAGCGGATAGTGGTAAAACCATATATATATTCATGTTTTAAAGAGCGGATACGAATACGGATATGGATAGTAAACGGATGTCAAAATGTAAAACCAAATCCACCTTGAACGGATACGGATACGAAAGATAATCTACGAATACGGATTCGAATACAAATACAAAACGAATAATTGTCGGATAATTGAGTTATATGAACTTTAAGATATAATTAATAATTAATAAAATTTAAATATGAAAATAAATGAATAATTGTAAGTTGAAGGAGAGATTGATGTTGGAAAGATGAGAGATATAAAATATTCCATTGATATAATATATAAACAAAAATAAAGAAATAGTAATAAAAGATAGTGTGGTGTAGTGATTTGTAGTTTGGTTGCTTGGACTCTCACCTCACATCACATGGGTTCAAATCCTCTTGAAGGCAAAATAATTTCTTTTATACTATTGGGTCCGAAAATACTTATTGGGTTTCGAATGGGTCCGGATATCCGCTCCGTTTAGGTATTACTATTCGTATCCCGTGTTGAGTAGAGACACTATATTGAAACTAATTTTATTACTCACTCTAAACTATTCTTACAACTACACCTCTACTAAATATTTCCTACACCTCCAAACTACTATGACTCTTAGCTAGAAGAGGAATTGCTTGATTTGCTTGATACAAAATGAAGACTAAGGGTCCCTATTTATACTAGCTAATGGAATACTCTAGATACTAGATATTTTGTTTATTTATATTTTTAATTCAACCGACATTGCAAGGTCGGTTTGAATTTTCTGGACAAATCTCTGCAGCTCTCCGCAACTCTCAAAATTTCTGAAGAATTCTCCGCAGCTCTCAACCTTTCTTTGTTAAATAATTTTGGGCTGGGCCTTACGGTGCTGACTTCAACACTCCCCCTCAGCACCGACTTCTTTTAGATCTCCGATCGACTGATTATTCCAAGTTGTGCACGAATCTCTTCAAACTTCTTTGTATTTAGACCCTTTGTGAAAATGTCTGCAACTTGTTCTTCTGTTGGTGTCAGCTCCATGTGAATCTCACCTTGAAGGACTTTCTCTCGTATAAAGTGGTAGTGTACTTCTATATGTTTGGTCCTTGCATGGAACACCGGATTCTCTGCTAGGCATACGGCTGACCTGTTGTCACAATGAAGTGTTACTTGATAGATTGGTTGGTGAAGATCCTTTAGCAAGCGTATCAACCATGTGCTCTCTTGTGCTGCCATAGCCGCTGCTCTATATTCTTCTTTGGTTGTTGAGAGTGATACGGTAGGTTGTCTTTTGCTGCACCAGGACACGGCTCCTGATCCTAGAATGAAGACGTAGCCGGTTGTCGATCGCCTAGTGACACAGTCTCCAGCATAGTCAGCGTCGCAGTAACCCATCACTTGGCATTCTCCTCCTTTGTGGTACATGATGCCATAGTCCAAAGTGCCCTTTATGTATCTGAGTATCCTCTTGACAGCTTCGAGATGTGGTTTCTTTGGGCTCTGCATATGACGACTTGCTACTCCAACTACATAAGCTATGTCTGGTCGAGTAAGTGTCAGATAGATGAGACTACCTACCAATTGTCGATACATCCTTGTATCTCCTAGATCCTTTCCTTCTCCAGCGCGAAGCTTGATGTTCGGCTCCATTGGTGTAGACAGTGGCTTACACTTCAACATGCCGTAAGTCTCTAAAAGATCTTTTGTGTACTTATGTTGGCACAGGAAGATACCTTCTTTTGTCTTCTCTACCTCGAGTCCTAAGAAATGCTTCAGTTCTCCAAGCTCCTTCATCTGAAACCGGACTGATAGGTTCTTCTTTGTTTGTTGAATCTCCTCAGTAAGGTCTCCGGTCAAGATGAGGTCGTCCACATATACCAAGATTATAGCGAGCTTACCTCCAGTGTCTTTGATGAATAGACTCGAGTCTGATGTTGCCACCATGTAGCCACTTTGTACGAGAAACTCTGCAATTTTTTCGTACCATGCTCTTGGAGCCTGCTTTAGCCCATACAATGCCTTCTTGAGCTTGCACACGTACTCCGGGTGGGTCTTACTTTCGAACCCTTACAATTGATCCATGTAGATGTCTCGATCAAGCTCACGTGTAGAAAAACATTTTTCACGTCCATTTGCCACAGCTTCCAGCTTTTGGTTGCTTCTTCGTAGTTTGTCGGCTCTGAGTTCTCCTCGATGAGAGCAGCATTTACGTACTTTGAGTTTGGTCGCCTTTGTCTTATTGACCTTCGTAGTGGTGGAGGCATTTCTTCTTCTTCTTCTGGCAGGTGCGAAGTCACTTCTTCATCTTCATCGTGTGCTCCTATCTGTCACGGGCTCTTGGTCTTGGAGGAGATTGGGCTCTTGTCTTCTTCAACTTGAGTCTCCTGATCTTCTTCACTGTCGCAACTTTCTTGGCCTTTAGCTTGTTGTTGGTTGCTTGAGGTTGCCACACTCCCTTGGCCTTTCTTCTTTTTGTGCCAGCAGTCTCGTGCATAGTGTCCCTTCTTGCTACAGTTATAACATCGATCATCTTGATCTTCATTGCTCCTGAGCTGGTTACGTGCTCCCCCTGAAGCGTGACTCCTTTGATTTGGCCTTCTTTGTTGGTTTGGCTTGCCTTCAAATTTTGGCTTGGACTTGTTGTTGAGTCGGCCCTTCTTTTGACTGCTGAATAAAGCTTCTTCTTCCCTTCTTAATGAGACTCCGGTCGTATGCTTCGTCAAAGCCTCCTAGTTGGCGAGCATATTCTCCAACTCTATCAGCGTCGGCTGAGTTGACCATCCTCGAACGACAGCCATAAACCCGCTATACTCGGGTCTTAGGCCATGTGTGATTATCCTCCTCATTCGTTACTCGCTAATCTTCTCTTCAGGGTCGAGTTCCGCAATCTCGTTACAAAGGGACTTGACCTTCTTGAAGTATTGGTTTATTATCAAGTCCCCTTGTGAGATTGTCATCAACTCACTT
The DNA here is from genome assembly GCA_028015225.1 of Carex myosuroides. NCBI lineage: Eukaryota > Viridiplantae > Streptophyta > Magnoliopsida > Poales > Cyperaceae > Carex > Carex myosuroides. The sequence continues at coordinate 3,754,986 of CM051486.1, read as the reverse complement.
TCAAGTAGTTGGAGGCGGGCATCGTTCTTCTTAGAGAACAAGGCTGCTAGGATATCCCAAGCAGCCTTCGGGGTTTCTACTTTGTGTATGTACTCAACCAACTCTTTGTCAATTGTTGTTTTGAGTGCATACATCGCTTTTCCAGCTTTAATTCTCCATTTCCATAGAGCATCATCTTCTTTCTCTACGGTTATAGCGGTCTCATCTGGTTTTTGGTTTGGGTCTACCGTCTTTACTTTGACCTCCGGCGGAGCCGTCTTGGATCCGCCTACAACCACTCATAGATCCTGACCTTGTAGGTAGGATTCTATGCATGTACTCCAATACGTATAGTTATGGTAATTTAGTTTCTCAAAACTACCACTCATACCTGCCATATCCATGACGACTTCCAAGTCTTCAATTTTCTGGTAGAGTGTCGGCGTACGCACTAACCGACGATCTTCCAACTATGCGTGCCAAGCCACGACTTCGACCCCGACCGTCACCTTCGACAAACTCACCCCGTCAAACTTGGCTCTGATACCACTTTGTTGAGTAGAGACACTATATTGAAACTAATTTTATTACTCACTCTAAACTATTCTTACAACTACACCTCTACTACTCAATATTTTGTACACCTCCAAACTACTATGACTCTTAGATAGAAGAGAAATTGCTTGATTTGCTTGATACAAAATGAAGACTAAGGGTCCTTATTTATACTAGCTAATGGAATACTCTAGATACTAGATATTTTGTTTATTTATATTTTTAATTCAACCGACATTGCAAGGTCGGTTTGAATTTTCTGGACAAATCTCCGCAGCTCTCCGCAACTCTCAAAATTTCTGAAGAATTCTCCGCAGCTCTCAACCTTTCTTTGTTAAATAATTTTGGGCTGGGCCTTACGGTGCTGACTTCAACATCCCGAATCCGGATCTTCTCTAAATAATTGATACTTATCCGTATCCGTTTAAATCCGAATTCAGATTATAAGCGGATTCGGAGCGGATATCCATATCCGTTTACAGCCGGGGGCATCTTTAACGCAGCACACGGTGCAGTCGTGCAGAATTTTAGTAAAATTTCAGGTCCGACTTGCAGTGTCCGGCCGAAATTCTTTATTTAAAACAAGTTCAAAAATATTTGGTTTTCGCCTTTTATTTTCAGGCCAAATTTTAAATGTTTGAATTTGTATAATGCAGTAAATATATTTGCTTTAGGCGATCCGGACCCGTTATAGTGCAGTGAATATCTTTGCTCGATTTCTCTCGATTACGCGCGTCTTATGGCCTGGATACTCTTCAATAGTAATTAATTTATTGGGTGCTGCTTGAGAAATATACCGTTAATTTTAGATCAGACGGTTCATAAGACTCCTTTAAGGTTTTCAAATCCAGGCAGCCATTTGGTTAGAAGTCATACGAACCGCACGATCTAATATCAACGATTGCTTACTGTATGGATGATTCATTGAATTTTATTACTAGTGGAGAGGAACCAAACCATCTTTTCAAACCAGGCTTCCACCTGTACTGCACTCTGCACACTAACACAAAGAACGAGACAGAGAGAGAGCAACTGAGCAAGGTTTTGTGTGTTTACTAAAGAAAAAATGTACCAGACGAACTCAGGGCACATTTAGCATTGGAGAAGTTTGCAAAGCTCGATTTTCTCGTTAATGTCGAAGGAAAGAAACGAGATTTAGAATCGGAGATATCACGGTAAGTACTCCCACTTTTCTGTACTAATGGCAATTTACATATTCAAATAAAAAGAAAAATAGAAAATTAAGAATACTGGAACACTGAGCAGATTACAAATTCCACCTCCAGCGTGGCCTTAATTTTCAATTCAGTTCCCCATACATAGCATTTACTTGGGCAGTTTGTCACTCGGCTATTGCATTTTATATAGTTTTACTCAATGTAGCTGAATTTCTGATGTCTATATTTTGTTGAATTAGTGATTCAGTTTTAAAATAGGGGAAAGAGGGTAACTAGTCAGAGGTTAGAAGCATGGTGAATGAAGAGGCAATTCAAATTAAAGATGTGAACAATTCAAATCAAGGTGATTGAGTTATATAGAAGTATTGTCTAATTTGTACATCTACTGAGATGGTAGAATAGTGCAATTTTTACTGATTGAGTTCCTACCTGTCTCGCAGAAAAAGAGAACAATGCTAAAAGTGAAAATATACCAGAGGAATTCACTGAAAAGTTTGTGGTCAAGAAGGTAATTTTTATTTTTTTAATTTTGAATGTTTCATGTTTTATTATTATTGAACTCTTTACAACTAATGACGAGTAGGTGATTCATTGTTACTAAAATTTACAATTTTATCCTTTTTGAGTTTTACCAGGGAAAGGGAACACCTCTAAAGGATATTTGTGATGGTACGACTCTCTGTATTGTTTGTTTCCATGCATCTATTTTTTCTTGACCCTTATTGAACTATTATTTTCTCATATATTCTAATTCTAATAAAATGTGTAATTTGGAATTCTTTTCTCAGTGGTTTCCCAGTTAGAGAACAAGGTTTTTTCATTTTCGACAACCCTCCACTGTATACTTTATGGGGAGCATGACGAAGTGCGTAACACTGATCCTAAAGATCTGTTATAAATTTATAATTTTATGAGGGTTGTATGACGAAACGAAAAATGATTCAATAAATAAAAGTAAGATAATTTTTCATCAAGCAGGTAGAAGATTTTAAGAAGGATGTACTTGAATTTTCGGGATTTGTATCTGATGGTGATGAGGTAAGCACTTTATGCGCTAGACTGCTATGACATGCAAATTTGATGTATGATTAATACTTACCACTGCTGTTTCTCATTGGTTTAGGAAAGTCAAAGGGACAAAGTGAAGGAGAGACTTGAAAGGTGCACAAGAGAAATGTTAACACAGCTGTGCTCTGTATTTGACATTACTAGCACAAATGCTTTCTATGGAAAGAATAAGGTTGTTTATTTTTGCATCATGTTTTTATTTATATTGTACAGTAGAAGCTTCTACAATCTGATTTTGTCACCACTAATTGCATCGGATTACATGCAGAAAGAAATAATTGAACTACTACTGGATTTTTTGGAGGCACCCCATGATGCTGCCACTGAGGAAACTGAAAGTTCTCATAGAGAGGTTTATAGAAATTATTTTTACTTGTGTTGTTGTTAATATCTTGTTATTGCAATATTGCTAATTCTTGTCAATACCATAGTGCAAGATCCTCCCTCCTATAATTTTCAAAATTCTAACTATTTTTCTAACTCCCATAGAAGGAATTGTCTTCAGAAATGGATACTGGCACTTCCCTTGAGATTGTCCATGAAGAAGAAAATAAAGAAGAAGACGGTAATGCCCCCAGCAATGAGGCAGAGGAAATGAAGGGCTCAGAAAAAGAAGAAAACAGCACAGTATCTGAAAAGCCCAAGGACAGAGATGTAAATTTGTCAAAAGACATTCTGGACATGAGTGCTAACAGTTCTAGAGGAGATCCCTTTTTTGGCTTGAATGCTCGCATTTCTAGTGAGAAGCTTACCAAATCAGTATGGGATCTCGAGAAACCAAATAAAAAGCAGAAACTTACTGGTATTACTTATTTATATCTGTATTTATATTTAAATTTGTCTTGTGCAAGTACCAGTATGTCTTATCATAACTTGGGTTGGCTCCTAAAAGTTTGATCATTTCCAAAAAAAATGTCTTCATGCGTAGATTGTTGGGGAGGTCAAACAATTACACTTCATCTAAGAGTCAAACATTTACACCTTGGGGAAGGAGAAACAGTTCTCCACCTTAATCGTAAGTTCAATCCTATGCCAAAGTCAACCATAATTTTAAAACTGAGGTGCGGAACATAATACCTGATTCTATAGATGTTTTCATAGAATAACTCGATCCTTTGAGAGATCGCCAACTGTCTCCGTGAGCGCGAGACTAGACTCTAATGGCAAGAAGCCCTTCTTGTCGTTTTTTCGTATGGTCGTAGAAATAGGTCTTCCAAGATAGCAAGACTTAGCCCTTAAGATATCATCTCTAATTTCCTTAATGGATCTCTCCTCTCTATTATTTGATGGTGGAAGAATGAAGAGAAATCACACAGATCATGGGGACCAATTCTTGTATAGGATAACTCTAAATCTGGCACACTATATTTAGATGTCCAATTTTAGACATCCATATTTAGACATAAAAAATTAGACATCTAGATTTAGATGAGAACCTATTCCACATTTAGTGGTTATTCTTAATTATCAATCTCACAATTAGTCCATCAATGAATATGAGTTTTGCATGTATTATCTACACATTTATGGACCACGCCCTAATGAATACATAGATTGTCAAATATCCTTAATCCATATTAGATCACTCTAGTTAGATCATACATGACAGTATACAACTCATAATTATATTACATATATGCTCAACATTGGATTACGATTCAACATGGATCACAAAAGAGGGAATTCCAAATTTCTCCTGATAAGTTATTTCTTCTCAACAGACACAGAGAAGGGAGGGGGGAGGAGAGATGGAGGGAGCTTACCTAATAATATCATATTAACTGTTTTGATTAAAAGTAACTATTACAATTTTATTCAAAATAAACTTCTTATTTCTTTTATTCTTCAAACTGTCATGAATATTGGATTATATCATCCTGGAATATATAATGTCAAATTTGCAAAGAAGTCCATATTTTTATGCATGACATTTGAAAAGGCTTCTCTGGCACTTAACATTTATTATATTTTAAAAGAGAAAGAGCTATCAAAGCCTCTACTTTCTCTTATTCACCGCAGAATTAGTTTCTTCTCATATTTGCTGTCTCAAAACAGTTACCATGAGTTTAATATTCGATATAATTTGAAATAGAGTCAAACTTTTCAGAAAGAAGGGTTGCTCAAGGAGGCGATAAACCACCAAAAGAGTGGTGTGACCCAAGCTGTGAGGAAGTTCAAAAGGCTATTTCCATTATTTTGGAAGAGATAGATATTACTGCGGTACATGCTTAGATTACCTATGATTTTCTTCGTTACAAAATACTCAGGGACAAAACTGGAAAATTCCTTTACTGAACTTGTGCTTGTAGGTACCAGTTCGGTATCAATATTATTACAGTTGTTACTTTTGTCTTAGTGGACTTTACGCTGAGCTCAAGTATAGTTTCTACAAAAAGGAGAAGAGACTTAAAAGTTAAAAAAATTCGGTACCCCTACAGGATTGGGTTAATATTGCTGACTTGGTCCGCTTATTTACTGTGTTTAAATAATATTGAACTGATTCTATATTCTTTTTTAATTTGTTTAAATACTTCAGGCTACATTTTCAGATGTCCTAGAGAAACTAGGTACAGTCTCCCACTTAACATCTTTTGTTGTTTTCAATGTGAAAAATGGTATTGTTTTACTGAACCAATTTTGATCAACAATAGTTAGTAAGTGTTTCTCAAAGTAACAAAAAACTGGCAGCTGTAATATTCTATTCTCACCTTATGATAGTGACTTGGCTTCAAGTATTTGTGCTCTGAATTTGGGATGACAAGTAACACGGCCATTCTTGTCACATAGACCATTACAGAACTAAAACAGAAATGGAGGATGTGAAACAATTAAATGGTTTTAATTACCCTTCTTTTAGATGAGCATTTTGAAATGGATATTTCACCGAGAAAAGGTTCAATAATGGTAATGATAGAGGAAGAGCTATATAGACCTGCCGTTGAGGCCCAAGAGCAGGAAAGCCATGAACAAAATCAAGAGGAGAAGGCCGAAGAAAAGCAAGATGGAAATGAAAACAACAACTGTATACAAGTTCCTTCTGGAACCCCTGTTCAAATTTAGTGTAGCCAATGTTATTAGTTTGTTTTTGTAAGTAGACTTGGGTGCGTTTCGAGATGGTAGTTTTGCAGGCAACCTGTCCTTCGAGTAGGCCACCCATATCTTCTTCTTTTTTTGTCTCCTTTTGTGTTGAGGAGCTTCCTATGTGTATAAATTATGATTTTTAAACAAATGATGTGTTCTTGGCTTGTGCTAGTTTACTTGTTCCTTTTGTCATTTTCAACCAAGATGGGTTAAACCAGGTGTATTATGGGATCAATTGACCCCTTTGTCTATGGACTAGTTCTTAAAAAGGGAAAAAAAATCTTGTATCAAAATTGAACTAATATGTACAATTTTTTATTTAATAAAAACTCTATAAAGAATTCAAATTGCTCTAATTTTTGTAAAAGTTGTTCTATCCGTATGCTTTTGATAGTAATTAATTGAAGTCAAAATTATGACATATGATTTTTGGACTTGACGGGGCGGAACTAGAAAATCTCGTTAGAGGGAGCTAAAATTTTAAATACACAATACGTAATTGGTGGAATTTGAATCCAAATCCTCACCATTACAAAATAAAGCTCTAACTACTAAATTATAAGTAAACATTTGATATTTTATGAGAAGAACTAGGCTATATAAAATGTTTAAAAAAAGTAGAATTAAATTAAATTTTAATATACATAATTAAAATTTTAAAATTATAGAGGTGACTTAGCCACCCTTAATTAAGTTTTTGATACGTCTTTGGATTTGTTGACTTTCACAAAAACAAAAAAAAATTTACTAAATAAGGTGGTCCATGGTGCTGACCCTTTATTTTTATAAAGACTCAATTAGTTTATTGGATTATCGCCGTTAATTAGAGATATATTAAAAGAACATCTACATCCCTAAAACTCTTAGAGTTTCTAAGTAACTACTAACTAATTTTCAGAAATTATAGGCTATGGAGTTTCTAAGAGTTCACATCCCTGAAACTAATTTAAGAGTTTCTAAAATGACACATCAGCAATAAAATAAAATAAAGAAAAAAATTAAGCGAACACCGGCCAATCATTTTGTCAACTCACAGTTTATAAACGATTTCTTATTAAGAAATTCTTGAGCACAGTTGCTAAATAAGAAACTGGTCTACATCCCTGAAACTGGTTTAGAAACTGCCACATCAGATTAGAAACTCTGATAGTTTCAGGGATGTAGATGCTCTAAGTACAATAAAAGAAGGGGTAAATATTTTAACAGAAAAGCAATGCACAAACAATATGTCCTCTGTTTAGATTCAAGACTGCTATGTTAAAATCACCGAAAACATAACGGCGTATACGACTTTTTCTATTAGAAAGGTATAACGGTGTATACGACTTCAAAAAATAGCCGACATTTTTATTAATATCCAAAGTTAATTACAAATTAATAAATATACCCAGAACCGCTGGGTATTTCAAAAAATGCTCATACCGGCCAGAATTTGGTCGGTTTTTTCTCTTTTTTTTTTTAGAGAGACACTATGAAGAGCAAGATAATGAAATATAACACTGAAAATTCAAATTTTTTGTTTAAATTATTTGTTAGATTACTTCTTTTGATGTATAATTAGCATATATTTATACTAAAATACACTAAATTACTTGAAATTATGTTGAATTACACTATATTACATTACATTACGCTAAAATACGATAAATTACGGTAAATTACATATGAATATGGATGATATCTTTACTGAGAAGGCGAAATTACGGTAAATTACATATGAATACGGTAAACTACAATGAAACTTCAAACGGCCATAAAACGGCGCTCGAGTGTCTGATTTCAGCAAATGACCACTTTTCGGAAAGCTTGCGAAAATACTCATGCGTCAGTGCCCGCGATACCGGATTTCAAAATTCAGAATTGCCAAAAAACAAAGAGAAAAGCCTCAAAACTTGAGTTGAAGTTTCCGATTAAGATTTTCATTTCTATTATTCAATCTAAGTAGCTCAGTAAATTAGTTATATAATGAACTTGTAGAATACCAATTTTTACTATTTTTTATTTATGAAAGATGGCACAAAATCGGCCTAATTTTGCGTAATTTTGCGTAGTTTGGCGTAATTTACAGTATTTCATTATAATTAGCAAAATTAGTGTAATTTAGCGTAATTTAGCGTAATTTAGCATATTTTAGTATAAATATGCTAATTATACATCAAAAGAAGTAATCTAACAAATAATTTAAACAAAAAATTTGAATTTTCAGTGTTATATTTTATTATCTTGCTCTTCATAGTGTCTCTAAAAAAAAAAAAACCAGCTAGATTCTGGCCGGTATGGGCATTTTTTCGAAATACCCAGCTGTTCTGGTATATTTATTAATTTGTAATTAACTTTGGATATTAATAAAAATGTCAGAAAAAATAGGCTATGGCATATTAGGAAAAATAAAAAAACTATATGATATATTTAGAAATTCATGTTTTGGTGGTGATAGCATTTCCTCGGATAATAATTAGAAAGCGCTATCTTGGTTGATGACGCGATTTGCGACGGGTTAAACAATCAGTGGGCAGCTTAATTATGTAATTAAATACTAATCCACCTCTTAAAAGTTTAGCAAAGTCTTAGTAAGAGATAATTATCTCAGATACTTAGCTCCAGGTACCCTATATTTAGTTGGGCTTGGTGTTCTTCACTTGGTGTGAACCGCGCGAAACAACAATTCAGATATTTTACAATCTCACCATTAATTAAGTATTTGATGATGTTTTATACATTTTGTTAAATACCAAATTTTGACTACGGGCTTCCCACAAAAAATATATGAAAATCTTCATTTATGATTGTTTTTTTTAATTATTTTGCTTCTCTATTATATTTTTTAAACCTACACATACATAATTCAGATATCAACATGTAAATAAACAACCTTCCAAATATTATTTTATTGAATGGTATATATCTGACTAGCAAACAATTTTATTACCTCACAAATAATTATATGATATTATATTTGAGGACTATAATTGGCAACTTAGTTTTGTTCTAATTGTCTTCATTAATTTTTTTTTTCAATTAACTAGTTATAATTAGAACTTAGAACTTGAATTACCAGTAACCAGTTAATAATTGGTTCACCTCTATAGAAGAAAGACCGGGTTCACTCAGATTCCAGATAGATTGATTCCGTGGAACCCTCCACCCAATGAACGCTTCGATTGGCAGCACGTGCTCCGCATCGACGGCCGTGAAGTGTTCTTACTGGCCGGCTGGCCGCACTCGTCACTACTTATCATATCATTAAATAAACGGCAATCATCTGTCCACGTGTCGCTCTCGATGCAACTTCTTAAGCCCAGATCCAAAAGTATTTGTCACTCTAAAAACTTTAATTCCCTCTCCTTTCTTCTTCCCTCTCTCCTTCTCCAAGTGGAATAAATAACGATTTGATCCCAGAAACTTCTTCATAGTTTCTTGGCCAAAAGATATCTATACATCTCTTTCCCTCACCTACCTTTCTTTTTTCTAAGTTCTGGATGAACTGTTTTGCCTATATAGGCTGTCTCTCTTTTGGTCTAATACTGTTGTCCAAACTCTGAAACCCCCATCAGATTATTTTTTTTTCAGAAAAAAATACACCGTCAGATATTCCTTCTTTTAAATCATGTTCGACTAGTTAGTTGTTGTTGCTCTTCTTCTGTCTATTAGATTTGCTAGAGTCATATTCTAATTTCCCCACTCAGGTAATTTCTTTTTTACTTCTAGCTAGAAAGACCAAAAACCTCTTCAAACCACCATCCATCTCAAGTTCTCAACTCTTTTTCCATGGCAGATTCAGATAATGAATCAGGCGGACAAAGAAGCACGCATGACCTCTCGTTCCTACGGGAGCAAGACCATTTCCTGCCGATCGCAAACGTAAGCCGAATCATGAAACGGGCGCTCCCAGCCAACGCAAAGATTTCCAAAGATGCCAAGGAGACGATGCAGGAGTGTGTCTCCGAGTTCATCAGCTTCATTACCGGTGAGGCATCTGACAAGTGCCAGAGAGAGAAGAGGAAGACTGTAAACGGTGATGATCTCATTTGGGCCATGACCACTCTAGGATTTGAAGATTATGTCGAACCGTTAAAGGTGTATTTGCAGAGGTTCAGAGAGCTGGAAGGGGATAAAGGGATCCCACAAAAGGAAGGGGGAGTTGTAGAGGGGACCAATATGCATGCCGGCGCTATGGGTATGACAGGGCAGTCGGTATCGATGGTACCAGGACTGGTACATGAACAGGAGATGTATTATCAGCAAATGAGGGCTAACGGTTTAGGGTTTGGCACTGGTGGTACCGGTGGTTCTTCCTCGGGGTCTTTTGGAAGGTAAGGTAGGGTTTCGTACGAGTATGTTGTCATGTTGAATCCAAACTTCATTGTTGAATGGGTTTTCTGGTCAAATGTGTAGCGAGTCAACGGATTGTTTCCATACAGGCAGTACCAGGTGCCAACTTTTCTAGGGGTCCAAGATTGTATTGACTCGTTGCGCACAGTGCAAAGAGAAGGAAGCTACACTTTCTTAGACAGTTAGACCTAAAGTGTTATAAACGGTTTGATCGGTTGCTGATTTCTACACCAATCGCCACAGCTGTTCGGATTCTGCTTGGCAGCTTTTATCTTTTGGTATCTGTTGAATGTTCTAGGACCTGTGGCTTAGAATTGTATATAGCTCAGTTTTGAATGCTTTTTTATTTTTTTTCCTTTTTACTTTAAAATATAAGTTTCGTGCCAACATTACATTCTTTGCTTTTGCAAGCACCTGAGGTGCCCTTATCTGATAAGAAAGGATTTATTCTGACATAGACATAAAGGTTCACCAAATTTTTCTCCAACCTAGTAAACGAAAAGAAAAATATGTATCGTTCCTAACTTGTGACTTCAAATTTCATATATCAACACAAGTTAAATCCGGTTCTAAAAAAAAAAAAAATTATAGTTTAGCAACATGACTCATAAATCCCTTCAAATCTGGCCAGAGTTTTGATCTCCATTTCTTCGCTCAAGATAGAGTTTCTCTGATTCGATTACACCCTCGAGGATTATGATAGCAGCCTCTTTGTTTAAGACCTCATTATACTCGCCACATGTCAGTGTCTGGACACAATTTGGACAACCAGTAGGGGTCACACAGGCGCAGGTGGATACCAACTCCAATGCAGCAATTAACAGTTCGCCAAAGAGCGCTTGAACCTGTTAAAGAGTATAAAATAATAAAAAAATACATCTCCACAAGCTTAATCTAAAACAATACATAATAATTTTGTCTTGATTGAAGAACATGTCACCGGCATATATTTTTTTTAACAAAATACTTGTTGTTTTATGTGGTATAGTACACAATATTTGACAAAGTACACAATAATTGGTATAGCATCTTTAGATGAGTCAACACCCCTATCATCAAAAACAGGTACAACCTTCTTTCAACATTGTTAAACACGGTAATGTACGTGTTCAAGTGATGCTGCGGTGGTGATTTTATTTTTCATTTTTATACTGTCATTCACTCATCAGAACACACATTGACAAATTGAGAAGGTGTGAAAGCATCCACACAAAAAAAGGAAGTCGCTATAAAACTGGAAGACCATTATATTATAATACAACTGCTGTTTGGTTGTGCAATAAGCTTAATGCAGTAACACTTGTATTACATCTATGAAGCCAAACAGACATTACTTCGTGGGGAATAAAGCAGGATAAGGTCCAAGCAGTGAGTGGGACAAGTTATGCACCTTTATAGGTGACAAAAACTAATCTGATTCTGTACCTATTGTGGGCCTAAATAAGCACAAGTATATTTTCCTACAAACCAATTTTGAATACATGAATCCAATAAAAACAACAGGTCCCTATTCAATGATTTTCTTATCATGTTTGCTTTTCTTTTCTTTTTCTTTTTATTTTGAGGACAAAAATAAGCAATATAAAATTTGGCAACACTGTAGGACTTAGCAGAAATTGAAAATTTCACCTGCCATGCAAGACCAATGCCGCCAGGGTGCTGGTCATATAGCAAAATTCTCTCGGGAATGGCACGTTTATCATGGGGATTTGCACACTCTGTCCCTAGATCAGAAGCATTGCAAGTTATGTAGAGAGGTGCTACATTAAGAAGAGCGTGGGAAGCAGCATGTGAGCCGGCTCTAAAAACAAGGTCTCGTGCCTCAACTGCTTTCTTCACTGATTCAGGAACTCTTATCCATGCTGCCTAGTTTATCAAGAAGTCATGACATAGAAATGGTACCGAAAAAAATATTTTTTATTGACAATTATGAAACTATTAGTAACTACTAACTACTTGAAGTGATTTTCCATTGTCAATATTTATCCTATTGTTGAGTCTTTATTAGAGCATTTCCAAAATCTAATTTTAACTTTTCTAACAAGGCTTTGTATAATCAAAAACCTTAACAGAGTCGTTAACAGTGGTACCAATAGCGGGTGCTCCATTTCTAGTACAGTATGTTCCCTTGAAAGTACCAGCTAGCATGCGCCATACTACAGAAGTACTCTGGTGCATTTGAGCACAGCCCTGTTTTGGTTACTGAATTCTATTTTTATTATAATCACATTTATTCTGGGATAGTGCAAAACATAAGAAGCATACCTGTGAATCATATGAATATGAAGGGAGAGAAAGTCCAACACTATCAAATATCTGATTGCTTGCTTTCCATATTTTGTAAAAGCCAAACCAGCTACTTTTTACTTTGCAATTATTTGCCTCTGCCGTTGATTTCACATGCTCCGTGTCAGAGTTCACAAGAGGGTAGGCCTGAAATTGTACAATGAAAATACAGTCGGTTAATAGCTAGTTTATTTTTTTATCTTACGGAGGGCAAATTGGTGATATTTCTCTTTTGGTGCTGTCTGCTATTGTTTTCATGCTTCAGACTGATCCAGTATACTGTTTGATTGAGTAAAACAGACATACAAGGTCACCTCCAACCACATGGATGTCTGTGTAGTCACGAGTTTTTGTGTAATACTTCAAGTCAGCTTTATGGCATAATGCAGTCTTTGTAGATAACTGTAGTTCATCTACCAAATAAGTCATGCCTTGATTCATGTACACAGCACCCTCATAGACCTAACAGAAATAAAAAGAATAAGCTTTCAACAACTTCATTTGCAAATATCAGTATCAATAGGAAATTGGATCCTAGTTCTTTTCACTGTTATTAATAATGCTCTAGCAGTACCACCATCATTATTCTTAGAACTAATATTACAGTTACTTTGTTATGAGTTTATTTACTTGTTTCTACCTATAATTTCTGCATCCTTATGAGAGTAGCACGGGAGTGAAATACCTGAAAAAAAACCCTGCTTTCTTCAATTTCCTCGACTACTTTATCAGTCGACTTATCTATAACTCTGTATTTGTCGTTCTCAACTGCTCGCAGGCTAACTCCATGTGAAGGATTTTTCTGCCACAAAACAAGACATCCAAAATATCAACAAACAAACACACTAGTTTTCATGAAACAAGTTAAAACTGTAATAAGATAGATACAAGGAAAAAAAAACTAACCTCTGGGCCAATATAGCTCCACATATTTTTAGACAGGTCACCACCAGGATTATTACCAAGATAGCCCTTGTTTCTTAGAGATGACATGGCGCGTTCTAGACCAAAACTGAAGTATTTCTCATCATATTGCAAACAAAGCGGTAATTCATTGGCAGCGCATGCGAGATGTTGTTCTAGCACCTTTTTTTCAAAAAAAAAAAAAAGGAAACCAAAAATTAAGTAAAATTGTGCAAACTTTAAGTAAACTTTGCAAAGATGTGCCTCACTCACCAAGGTTTTGTCAATTAGTAGGCATTTTTTTCTTAGTTTTAGACAAACTGATGCAAGTTTTGCAAAAGCTAAATAAGAAAACTTGGATCATAAAGAAAAGACCTTTAGATTACATGCGTCAACTTGGCAGTGCTCAATTGGTCGTCCGAAGAGTTTATTTGGAAATTTCATGAAGTACTGATCCAGAGGTCCCTCAAATGCAACGTATATTGCTAATGATGGTCTTGCCCTTCTTCCTGATCTCCCTGCTTGCTGCCATAAGCTGAAAGTTCAAGACATATTACACGACATACATTGCAAAAGTTAACAATATGAATCTTTAGACCTGTATTACCCAATGGGATTTCAACCAGACTTCCCTATTGTTCCATACCAATAACACATTACTTTCAGTAGTGTAAAACTTCCTAATATTTGCAATAATGCTTCCATAATAAAGTTTGCTGCATTTTAAAGAAAACTACAGCACAGTTATAGTCTTAAACCAGTACCAAACTGACACATCACCATACCCGTTAGTAGAATCATTTTAATTTAAAACTTACCTTGCAACGCTACCAGGAAAGCCGAGATGTAAGGTTGCATCGATATGGCCCACGTCAATGCCTAGCTCAAGAGCATTAGTTGCGGCTACACCACGCAACTTTCCATCAAATAAGTCTGCCTCAATCTTTCTTCTATCCTGCTCAGCATGTCATCAAGCTTTTAATTGACCCCAGATGAATAGCACTGTGAGGAAAATAAACATAGAACAAATGCAAAGACCTAATACCTTTTATATTGGACAGAACAACAACAAACTGGTCAGACCTGGGACCACTATAGTATAATATTACACTGGACCTGTACTGGTTGGTACTCGGAGATCAAGATAAAAAGATATGAGAAATTAGATACGGATACACAATATATGTAGTATTCTATTACCAAAACAAACAACCTAAATATTTGAAAAGAAACATATTTGTCAAAAGAAGAAATCATATAAAAAAAACCTCAGCAATATAGCCAGCACGATAAACAGCTATAGCATCAACCAATTGCTCTGATGACTCCTTCAAAACTTCCCGCCTATTTAAATAGGTACATGAAAAGGACCAAACAAATAAAAACTAACAATAAAACTATGCAAAACTATAACTATTATGCCATGATGCGAAGTATCAATTTCTGTAATATGCACCAACATGTAGTTGGTACTACCATTTAAAAAGTGAGATTAAAAAGAGCTTACGTGTAAGAGAGAACCAGCTCACATAGCTTGCGTGTTTTACAGAAGGCAATACACTTTAGACCATGTTGCACCATTTCTGCAAACAGATAGGAAACCTCCATTATTGGGCTGCAAAAGAAAGTAGAAGATGCCAACCATTAATATTTCATGCTATCAGTCTGTAATTAACAAAATTCAGCCTATGTACAAGAATAGTTAAAGTTCACAACCAAAGATTAGGTCTAAGTTTCAGTTTCAGCCATTTCTTATTTCTCCTTTTTGGGATAACCCTTGTTCTTTTGAAAGATAAATCCAATGCCCAATGCATGGTCTGCAGGCTGCAGCTAAATGCCTAACAATTGAATATTAAAGAAGCCACCACAAGTTACATTCTAACAAACTATTTCCAAACAATTAAATAAACAGTATAAAAGTAATTGTGGTTGGGGAAAAAATCAAGAATTTCCATAAAGAATAAAAACGCACCTGGTACGTCTGTTTAGGACACCTTTGACTGTTTTCTCATTCTTACCTAGAGTCCTTGAACCCTAAAAAATAGAAGTGAACATTACATCTTTGATATCCCTAAATGCATACTTTCTCTTGAACTTCTGTGAGTAATTGCAAATCATAAAGTTGGTGATTACATCAATGGACCGCAGTGGAGGGTTCCACAACAAAAAGTACTTTGGACTGCATGGGCTCCTGTCTTTTTGAATCGATTCTAGGCTATCCAGATTAGTCAACTCCTAAAAAAAGGAGCATGAATTGGCATTTTTCAACTTGCAATTATTAAAATAATTTTGTTACGAAATTAATAACAGGGAAAAATGCATGATCAGCATACCATGGCATGCTCACGTGGGTTTGCGCAGGTAGCAGTGCACAAAATGAAAGTAGGATTGCTACCATAAACTGAAGAAAAGCAAATAAAAGTCATGAAAGAAAACAAAGGGGCTTTTGAAAGGAGCTTTTGAAGTCTACATCACCATTATACTGCATAAAGAAAAGGCGTTGTATTTATCGTACTTCTCACTATTACCCAACAGTTTTGTCATTTGCAGCCAACATCCAACTGCTGAGAAAACTTTAAATCAAACACAAAAACCAATTTACTCTGTAAAGTGGAAATTCTACTCCATAACTTGTTCATTGAAGCTTGGTGTCTAGTAAAAAAATCCTTCATTTGCTAGATATTGGTTTGTTATGAGTAGTGCCGAGATGTTATATTTGGTGGGTTGTTATTTCCCATTGAAAAAATTATGTGATGTCCCTTTATTAGTTACAGATATGGGAAGTTCCAATTCTTTTGCAAATAAATGCTGAATGAAATTTGCAAAAGACCATGATATCAAATAGAAATTAGCATTCAGGGCAAATTCTCACAAAGGGGAGGTCACAGGTTCAACCCCATTTAGGAAAAAGAAGAAGTTATAACAGTATTCGTCATACCAGTAGAACAAATACGTCTCAACCTCCTCAGGACAAAAGAAGTATGACAACCAAATGCTCCTTTGTATATATGGGCTTCGTCTATAACAATGTACCTATGGAAGACATTGAAAGCTAACTAATTTGACCCAAGAATTTTTGCTCCACAGATTAAGCTTCTAGAAGATAGTCTTATTCTTCTATTTAGCATATATATCAATGTATGATATGAAGGCAATTTATACCTGAGATTTGACAATATGTGTTGGAATTGACTATGATAAGGTAGGATCGAGACATGTAACATATCAGGATTTGTAATGATCTGTGCAGACAATTAAACATATACATACTGATATTAAACAAATTAAAGGAAGGAGAAATGCATAAATTAAGGAGAGCTCAAAGTTGGTGCATACAATTCGAGCATTATCTCTAATCCAAGCACGGTCTTCCTTGGAAGTATCGCCATCATATATGCCGACATTTAAATTAAGAAAATTCAGTGCTTCTTTCAACTTTAATAAAGTTCTCAGCTGATCTTGAGATAATGCCTGCATTAAAAGTGACTCAGTCTTTTAACTTCAATTTCGTTCGTAAAGTGCTGATAGGGAATTCTCTGAAAATGTTTCCACACAACCCGAATGAAAGAAAGATTCTATGAATAAATAAAAGAAAAAAAAAACAAAAACCTTGGTAGGGAAGACATAAAGAGCACATGCTACTGAGTTTTTAGAAAGAGTTTCTACAACTGGAATATTGTAGCAAAGAGATTTGCCGCTAGAGGTTGATGTTGCCACTACCACACTCTTCCCAGACAGCACCAATTGTATAGCCTCAGCCTGTATATTATTTAGAAACAAACATGAAGTTCAAGCAGTGTTCAAGACTAACAGCAAAAAAAAAAAAAAATAATAAGTCACCTGATGGTGGTACAATTTAGTTATACTAAGTTGCTCAAGGGCTTCTTTCACTTCCTTCGAAATATTTTCTGGGATTTCCACATAAACTGCCTCCTTTGCTTCTATCTGTTCTATATGTACAACCTGCAAAAAAAGACAGAGAGGGGAAAGTATGTTTCTCCACTTCACTTGCACAAGTTACGCTGATGAGTGTGTATGAGAGAGAACGAGAGAGTGAAACCTGTCCTTGTTTTCCCAATCCCTGCTTAAGATGCTCAATCATTTTAACAGCTTCCAAGGTCTCCATTCCCTGGTGAAAATTTAAGATGTTAAATTCTCATTAGAGCCCCACCAAAACGATTATATTGTCTAATATCAGCAGGTTCGAAATTGTGGTAAGTTATTTTCAGTCAAAGTCAAGAAATTTATCACGATCAAGTTTGACTGATTTTATTAACATATTATTCGAGGAAGATGACAGTATGCATTATATAGGTAAGAATCAGACTTACGCGGCAACCAACCCTATGGGCATTAGAGTTATTAATCTTCGCCCCCTTTGTATTACAGCATTTTGAAGCACTAAATTTTAGCTTAATGGGAGCAAGTTCTTCAAAAGAGATCTCAAGTGGCATGTTTGTCCTTCGCCTTTGCTTCTGGATAACCAAGTAAAAAATAAGTCAGTAAAGAACTCCTCTCCCCCTTCCCCCCCACCCCCCAAGAAAAAATAAATAAATAAATTCAGATGTTGGTCAGATATCGATTGAAGTGTTACCAGGCAGTTCTTAATAGAACTCCACAGCTCTGCCCTAAAATCATTCCACCTCTTTGCAAGAGCATTAACAACAGATGCCCTAGTTGGCCTTCTTCTTTCTGTTGATATATGAGAGCTAAATTTGCACACACAAGAATTCTAAAATGAAATTAAAGCACCTTGGTCTCAAATTTAAATATCCTACCTTTAGTTTCTGATATAAATTCATGATTCGAGGAATTTTTTATGATAATGGAACGGCTCAAGTTGGTCACTTCCTCTTCTTGTTTAGCCAAGATAACAGTCTACAAATAAAAATAAAAAAAATTTATATCAACTGATAAAAATGCTACTTTAATTAATTTTGTAATTTTGTAAACCACTTTTTAATTAATGGCAGCCTGGTAGGAGATTTATATTAATTTACTGCAAAAGGTAAAGTTGCTTATACTTGATTTCCAATTAGCAAGTAATGGGACATATAATGCAGGTACATACCACGCCAACCAGCAGTAGCAAATTAATATTGCGAACACGGTTTAAGTTCATTTTTTTCCTGATAGCACTCCATTATACAAATGATGCATTTTGCAATAGAATGTGCCAAGTTTTGAACCAACTTGTTACTATTTCTATTTTTGTGTACAAGTCAATAGCATATGGCAAAAAGTGAATTCACTTTACCTTGGGACAAAGTTGTGAGAGTGTCTCCAAATCTGACATAAGCACTTCCTCAATTCCAAACATAGCATGTTTCTTTAAAACACCTTCTAGATATGCCCAAGTCATAAAACGTCTATTTTTCATTTGAATCACCCCATAAAACATATTAAGTAATGTAAAGACCTTTACGAGTCTAGTCAGCCATGGTGGACATGCACATTTTGCATCACTTCCAGACATCCTGAACAACTCACTGAACAGCAAACAGCTGTCAGAATCACCGTCAGATAAACAAGATACTGAATCAAGCACTTGTTGCATTGCACCGCCAAAATTCTCATTAAATGTTTCTTCTAGGTTGGTACCCAGAATATCCTTAATCACATCTACATTATCCAAAGACACCTTGGACTTCTTATTTAGGGGCATATGTGAAGGAAAATAGGAAGAAGAAGATGAGCAGCTGCTATTTAGATTTTTCAAATTTGTTTCTGATCGAGGGATGTCAGATAGAGACGAGAGGTCGCTCATAATATCTTGCCAAACTGAGGCCGATGCAGGTGACGGCTCGGCAGGTTTTGATGACATGGCACTTTGATTGGCTGTGCTTGAGATGGATTGAGTTTGTTGTCTTTTCTTTGTGAACGGGACAAATACTACAAACTCACTGTCACCAATTGTGCTAATCTGAGCTTCTAAGCTTAATTTAGAGCCCTGTATATAAAATTTAAAATGATTCCGTCGAATTAACAAATTAATGAGAATCCACCAATTGAGCTGATATTTGATGACAGTAACTACAAAAATAACTGAACAACTTCAGGGAGAAAGAGAAATTGTGAATATAAATAGAAAACCGGACGTTGAAGAAGAGGTGGAAATTCGGGCAATTTTTGGCGGGAAGAAAAGACTCCTTGAGAAGAAGCTTAAGGTCGCGAATGGAGCGGTCGGGAGGTGATTTAATGGCGATCGACTCACCACCTAGGGTTCGGATTTGGACCACTTTCTCCATCTCAGAGCTTCACGTACACTCGTCTCTTAGTATAGATTGTATTACGACCAACTCCCGAATGCGAACCCTAACTCACATTTTGGCGCGGAGGCAACTCTTTATTTATTTCTTTTTTCTTTTTCTGTTTGCTTCTTCCGAGTGTCGGAAACCGGTGGCAATTTTGGACGAGTCGGGTAAGACTTGGATTGGATCGGTTGGTGCGAGTTTGATATATCGGAGTTTTTGGTCTTTTAAACACTGATCGAAACGCAAGACTTATTAGAACTCATTGATTTAATTTAATAGAATTTAACAAAGATGAATTCTAATTGAACTTTTTTTATCAGAATTAAAATTGGAAAAAAAAAAAGTGAATCTCAGATTTCAGCACCATTTCAGTCTACTCTGGTACTATTGTACAATTTAGTAATGCTCAAATTATTTATTAGAAACTATACATAATACAAAAGAAAAAAAAATGATTTTATTTGAGTAAGAATGACACCTATGATTCAATTTAAATGACGTGTCTCTTCAATTTAACACGGGGCGTTTGGATGTCCATCACATGTATCATCCAAACGTTCCCACATATCAAGTGAGGTGTTTATTCACGTCATGTGTCTATCTTTTAATCATAAATGACATAACATTGTACTTTATACGAACTAGTCTTGACACGCCACATCATGACATGTCATGATATAGATAAGAGACACACAAGCCGCTCTAAAAATATATTTTTTGCCAACAAATATTTCTTTTACAATTTTTTTTTATTTTTGTTTGTATTATTTGACATTTCTTCTATTTTTTTTTCTCAATGAACTAACTTATAATTTGAAAAACTAGCATGATAAACACACATAGTGTACTATCCTCTATTATTTTTATCACATCACGTGAATTTTTTTTTTAGTGACATAATGTAATTAAGTCATGACATATTAGTTATGTCGCATTTTTTGGTCACTACTTAAGCATTGTAGTTCTGCTAATGTTACAATAGAAGAAGGAAGAATATTAATGCTCTAAACATATCCCGAGATATTAAATATGCGGTGACAAAAAAAGTAAAATATTCATAATATTTCTTTTGAATTTCACATTAAATTCCTGTTAAAAATTGTCTCTGATCACAAAAAATATATACTTACGAGTCAATATATTTTTCTCTCACACACACATGCTCAATATGTGCCGAAATTTTTATTTTTAACATTTTAATAAAATTCATTAATAAATTAACCATCGTTTTTGGTCAATTTCAAATCTAACACGGCCGCAGAATGCCGGAGCGGACCCATATGGGGGGTACCGCAGAATGCCGGAGCGGACCCCCATATGGGTCCGCACAATGCCGAAGCGGCCCCAGGGCCGCATAATGCCGGAGCGGTCCCCGACCTATATATAGGGCCGCAGAATTCCAATTTCATTACATCTCTTTTGAAGCTTGAATCCCTTCGACCTCGGGTAAGTTTTCTTCTTCTTCTCTTGTTTTAATTTTTAGTGTAGAGTAGTAATTAGGTGTAGGTTTAGGGTTTAGGATTAGGATTTAGGTTTAGAGTTTAGATTTAGGATTTAGAATTAGAGTTTAGATTTAGGATTTAGGATTTTTAGTGGGTACAGGGCGCGCCTCGACTCTCTACTGAGGTGCGCTGGCTTGGGCGGTGTTGATGCGGTCGACGACATATCTGACGAGCCCGATGTCTATGTCCCCTACACTGGTGATGAGGACGTGTTTGCAGGCGTCCATGATGCTGAGACGGTCGGTCAGGCGTTCGACCGAGGTGCCGAGTTGATGCGCCGAGCCGCACAGGACGCCATGGGATCCCAGGCTAGGATGCCTACCGAGGTATTTTAAATTAAAATACATAACTGTGATTTTTTTCTTATTCAATACATTATCTAATTTGTAAGTTACTACAGGGTGGACACGAGGAGGACCTGGGCTTTGATATCTCCACTGATTATGGCACAGAGGGAGATGGACTGTATTCCCCAGGTTACAGTCCCACTCAGACAGTACCTCCTGCCTATGAGCCAGGGTATGTTCAGACAGATCCCATCCCGCCGTTCCCTGGCCAGTCCTCACCGCAGGTACCTCACCCTTCCCTCCACGATGACCCCATTGCCAGACAGGCGTTTTTATTCACGCAGGCTGAGTCTGGACAGACCACAGTTTTTGGTCCTGGGGTCCAGCAGACATCCGAGATTGAGGAGGTTCGTCAGGAGCCGGTTCAGTCTACGGATGTCCAGGCATCCAGCTCAGCATCCTCCGGAGATACAGACGAGACGCCACTATGCAGGCGGGGTCGGGGGTTTAGGAAGAAGAAGGCGAGGACGGTGTTTAGTCCAGAGCCGTAGATTGTTAGATGTTTTGTTAGATTGGTAGATTCTTATTTGGAGTATTGGTAGATGTTTTGTCAGATACTTATTTATTTCGTTGATTAGTTTCTTGTTTGTTTGATTTTGTTGTTATTTATTTATTTTGTTGATTTTATTTTCTCAGAGTACACAAAAGAATTTCAAAGAAACCACATATCTAAAATATCTAAAATATTTCAAACGAACGACCAAAAATACGATACGACCAAAAATCAATTTAAACTGCATTCGAAACTAAATAACACTTAACATATATACAATTTCGTATTTCTAAAATAAAAAATAAAGGGACCGCTCCGGCATTATGCGGCCCTGGGGCCGCTTCGGCATTGTGCGGACCCATATGGGGGTCCGCTCCGGCATTCTGCGGTACCCCCCATATGGGTCCGCGCCGGCATTCTGCGGCCGTGTTAGATTTGAAATTGACCGAAAACGATGGTTAATTTATTAATGAATTTTATTAAAATGTTAAAAATAAAAATTTCGGCAATATGTGAGACAATGATAATGGTGTGCTTTCTACTGGAACAGGATAACCTATCTTCTGGTGCGCTGAGGAAAACAATGAACTTCCATGAAATATCAATTAGAAATATAACGACGTTTTGATGCTGAATCAAAATAATTTTCGGGTCTTTCATTTAATTTTTGTAGTAGTCATTTACTGATAGTGATAGCTTAAATAGTTAAAAATGAATTTCTCTCAAAGATAAAATCATAATTTTTAGCCTCGAATGGAGATGATCAGTTTAAAAAACTGCAAAAAGTTAGATTTTCATGCTTCTTGAAAATTATCGCCATTACCACACGGCATAAGATGTACCCAGTGGACCGGGTGCAAATACAATTTTCTCGACTTAAGGAATCTAAACCGGTAGCAGTAGTACCATCAGTGTGACAGCTGTCACTGAGCTTTTCCATGTATTTACTCTTAGACCATCTCCAGCTAGCAACTCCTGTAAATTAGGAGACGGGTAGTCGGTAGAGAAGAGTCCGGATCCCCTGAAGTAACTCAAACTCTGGAGGTTGGATCCGGACCGTCCGATCAGAATTCGGACCAATCCGGCCCGAGGTAGAATGTACAGGTTTTATTTAATAAACGTGCAAAAGTAGATCGGACGGTTCGGATCCAAACCCGAAATTTGAGGTACCTAGGTCGATATGAATTCCGGTAGAGAGAGCGAGACGCAGAGCGCCCGTTTCGTTTCACTTGGATGGAATTATAAAACGAAGAAAAAAAAAATGGTGAAAATAAAACGGCCCCAAATCGCGCGAGAGTAGCGCAGAGCTTGCGTCCGTTTCTTCGCTCAGACCGAGAGAGCGCTTTTCTCCCTCCTCTCTCTCGAGAAATAGAGAGAGAAAAGAGGAGTTTAAATAAGGGTGTACTCCGGAGAAAAAGGTGGAGAGTGTGTGATGGGTGGGTTCGTTGGTTCTCTCTAGCCGCAAAGTGTATTCTCTTACTGTTCTTGATTTTGGTTTTGTGTCTTCGGTTTCTTGTTCCAATTTGATCTGTCATGGGTACGAGAATTCTCTCCTCTCTTATTTGATTCGCCTTTTTTTTAGTCTTCTCTTTAAAGGCATTCTCTGCTTAAATTTGAATACTTCAATTTGAGATGTTTTAGAAGTATTTATTTTTTTCGTGAAAAATCAGCTTGTTCAGCCAACTATATTTTTAATTTTCGGTTCTTGTTTGGAGTCACATTAGTAAACTAATAATTAATTTGTCCACTCTATTTAAATATCAACTTTCTTGCAACTTTTCAATTCCTTTTTGTGCAATCTGAAAATTTTGATTTCTCGTTTCAGATGGGGAGCTGAGCTCTTCTTGGGACAGTGATGACGATGACTACGAGAAATTCATACTAAAAATGAACCCTCCGAGGTAACTTTTCATAAAAAGTTCCCTTTTCCAGCACAAATTTGCTTAAACTATTTTAATAACTTTATAATATTTTTTTTTCAGGGTTGTTATAGACAATGATTCATGCATCAATGCAACAGTGGTTCGGGTAAATTTTAAAATTTACCCCTTCAATTGTATTTTTGGTGGTAACAAATTAGATGGTTATTGAATATTTTCTTTTCCTTACTTTTGGTAGCTTTGGAAATATTTTAGGTTGACAGTGCAAACAAGTATGGTATATTGTTAGAGGTGGTACAAGTTCTTGTTGATCTCAACTTAAACATTAAGAAGGCTTATATTTCTTCTGATGGAGGCTGGTTTATGGATGGTACATTAGCATTTGTCTCTTTCTGTTATGCTAATCTTTCTTCTTGCTGTATCTTTAGTTCCTTCTTAAAAATAATTTTACTTCTGCAGTTTTTAATGTGACAAATGGTGATGGGGAGAAAATTAAGGATGAAAGTGCGCTTGATGAAATAATTGATTTTATTCGGAAGGTGAATTTTTGTTTTATATCTATTTTTTTATATTCATCATTTTGTTTTACATGACTTTATATTGATCGACTTTCATGTTTACCTGATTTCTTTTCCTTCAAACTGAAAAAAATGCAAAAAAATAAAATTCATAGGTAAAGCTTATAAGCTATTACAGTGGCATATACCAAAAAAAAAAAGATATACTTTTTTTTTTGGTTCTGGATCATTGTAGTAGTTACTTTGCACATGCCATTATAAGGTACTTTGAACATCCAATGTGTTTTGCGTGGTTAATAATCTGAAACAGAGCAACTCGCAACATTATTGATTGCTTTTCTTTTCAGAATATCACAAAACACAGGGGCTGTTGTGTCAAATACCTATTAAACATTCCACTTTCGGTTTTGTCTTTTACAGTCTTTAGGTGCTGATTCATGCTTCATCCCATCCCGAAGAAGGTCGGTCGGTGTTGAACCAGCATCTGAGTACACATCAATCGAGTTAACGGGTACAGATAGGCCAGGTCTTCTGTCTGAAGTGAGTGCGGTGCTAACTGATCTCAAGTGCAACGTTGTCAGTGCTGAGGTGTGGACCCACAACACAAGGGCTGCAGCTGTGATGCATGTCACCGACCTTGAAACCGGATCTGCCATAAATGACCCACTAAGACTTTCAAGCATTAAAAAGTTATTGTCTAATGTGTTGAAAGGGAGAACAATGATCTCATCAGTGGGGTCCACACATAGGGAAAGAAGGCTACACCAGATGATGCTCGCTGACCGGGACTATGAACGTCCAGGGGATGTTATGGGGGATGTGAATCAAAGACCAAAGGTGTCGGTTGTGAACTGGGGGGATAAGGATTACTCGGTAGTCACTATTTGTAGCCGCGATAGGCCAAAACTTTTGTTCGACACAATCTGTACGCTCACTGATATGCAATATGTGGTCTTCCATGGAAATGTAGATGCTGAGACGTCAGAAGCTTTCCAGGTACCTTATCGGAGACCTTTGTGTTACTCGACAAAAATTAAAATCAAGTGTAACCTGTTAAATGTGTTAGAGCAATTGTGATAGCTTAGTTTCCGAATTACTTACATCATATGCAAATTACCGTTTCCCTTTTTTGAAGTCTGGTGGAGTATATTAGGAAAGGGCAATTTAGGTAAGATGGTTGAAGTTTTTGAACTTGTGTAACATGGCACATGTAAATTTTGTCTTCTTTTTTTCTTAAAGGAATACTATATAAGGCATGTTGATGGGTCACCAGTCAATTCAGAAGCTGAAAGAGAGAGAGTAATACAATGCCTTGAGGCTGCCATTGAAAGAAGGGTTTCTGAGGTATAGTTTTATTTAAAGTTAAATCCATTTAATTACATTAATGTTTGCATATTTGGGCATTAAATCACTTTTCTATGTAATCATACTAATATTACTTTTAGTTAGTTTGTCCTGAGAATTTTGCATTTTCATCTAGAAGAACGAGATTTTATTATTGAGGGTGGGGGGAAACATGCTTAACAACTATTAAAAAAGAACATGTTTAATGCATGTGCAACCACAAATGTTACCAGGAAGTCCCTTTCAATTTTCTTTTCATGCACATCCTGGGAATGTTGACCAGTTAACTAACTATTCAACAACCACACTTTTTTTTCATCAGATAGGTACCTACTTCATTTCCAACTAATTTTATAAGTCTATTCTGGTTATTTTTAGGGTATTAAACTGGAATTGTGTACGAGAGACAAAGTTGGCCTCTTATCAGAAATCACTCGCATATTTCGCGAGAACGGGTTGTCTGTAACTAGGGCTGAGGTGTCAACACATGGCGAGAATGCGGTCAATACATTTTATGTCCGCGATGCTGCTGGATCCCCAGTTAATCCCAGAACTCTGGATGTGATTAGGAATGAACTGGGGCAATCTGTTTTACAAGTAAAGGTGCCGAATGAAATGACCAAAACACCCCGACAAGAGTTCTTGTCTCCTACTCGCTTTCTATTTGGCGGGCTATTCAAGTCGAAATCGCTGTATAATTTCGGGCTGACAAGTTTCTAGGTTTTAGGTGGGGTGAATACATAATTTGTAAATAGACTTAGGTCAGGGTGCAAAGCTTAGCTCCTTCTTTCACTGCTCAATGTGTTAGTTGAGCAAGTTCAGAGAAGGTTATTAGGTAGGTTTGGTGGTGGCCTTTTAGTAGGAGGTGAATTTAAGAAAAGAAATAGAAAGGCTGATTGAAAATATGTACAGCAATCTGCAGCTTGTAAATATGGTAGAATTAAGAGGGGCCTATTGTTTAGCAGCTTTCAATTTTTGTGGATCATGGTTTAAATCATAATTACTCAATAGTTTGATAATTTATCGTGTCATTGTCGTTGTCACTTTAATTCCCAATTATTGGTATACTCATCAAAACTTAAAAAAAAATCGATTTTGTCGTTACAACATCAAAATATGGTTTTTTTTTTTTTTATTAACAGTTTGACATCTTTTTCTTTAACACTTTTTATTTAAATCTATATTATCCTTTAATTGAGAGGTGGATAGACCAATTTATTTGTCTTTTATCATTAACTCAATTCTTCTATTATTATTTTCGTTGTACTTCTTTTCGATCCATTCGGTAGATAATCCAGTCCTTTTTGGTATAGTTCAAGTGAGAACTGAATAAAAAACTAGGTGCAATTTCTCATGTAACATACAAACACAATGAAAAGCACTAAACAGAGGTAATTAAAAAATAATATAAATTTCATCTATTTGTTTAATATAGCCAAATTTGATTTTCTTATTAGCATGTGAACTAACAGCGAGTTGGCTCATAGACGAAATGAAACCATTATAGAAGGGTAATCCGTTCAAAAAAAAATTTAATAAGGGCAATCATATATTAAATGAAGAAAATAAAAAAAATGTATTTATAATGGAAAAATAAGATATTTTGATGTTTTCATAAAAAAAATCGAAAATTTTGAAAATTTTAATGGGCATATATAACAACAGTTAATCTTTTTCAATTTAGTGTCTACCCTACAAAACCTCCCTCTTTTATGACCTTTTAAATCATAAGAATATTCAAAAGATATAATAGCTTTGCCTTCTTGTTGGGGTTTTCTTAACATATTAAGCGTCTCGTTTAGGGGATCTGTTGTTATGCATGGTTACATGTTTTGATTAAGGCTGAAGGAAGCCTGATGTCAGTTGCTGTGATGTAATCATGCATTATTAGATATCCAAGAGAGAGAGCACTGTAACAATTATATACTCTTGCTTTGCTTATAAGAAAAGCTCTAATATATATAGTTGACTGTAATTGACTGTATAATAGGTAAATGGAACGCTTTTGAGTGGGAAAAGAAAGTGGCAAGTAGGTGTAAAGCCAACATTATAGCAAAAGTTTTATTAAAATAAAAGAAGTACTAAATCATCATTTGATTAAAATCTCGGACATCTAAAAAATTAAACGGTTAAGTTTCATTAGCACCCGATCAACAATCAAAACAATTTTATTTAGGATATTTTTATTAATTGTCGGAAAATAATTGTTAATACATTTTTCTAACCTTAAATTATACGACAAAAAGTATCTCGTTTTTGTCACTTTACAACATGTGATCTCCACTTGGGATTTTTGAGGGGTCAGTTCTCCTATAAAGAATTAAAGCGGGACAACCATTTAAACTTCAAATACTTTTTTTTTCATTTGGCCTCCTCCAGCTTGGGATTTTGAGCGGGACAAGTATCCTCCCAGTTAGTGTAAAAGATTCCTCTCACTTTACAGCTTGAGATTTATTTCCAATTGCTTTGAGATTCGAGTTAACGCAGAGAGCAGTATTATTGGACTTTGAGATTCATGCCAAGTTAAAAAAAACGTTCCAAATCCACTAATTGTAAAAGATTCTCTATTATAGTGAGGATCTGAATTCTTTTGAGCGGTCACTCCACCTAAGCTCAAAGGAAGGGACCGCCATTTAAATCGATCTGATGCAATCATGCAAACAAGTGGTTAAATTAAGGCACATGAACCAATCAAGAAACACTTGGCCGTCTAGGCTGCGCATGCGTTTCTAGATGTCATTGGGCATGTTTCACAAGAGAATCTTTTGAGTTAATGCATCTCGGACATCCGATTCACTTTAAATTCCGTGCAAATTAGATCCGCACTAATATTAAAGGACCTCTCTGTTAAAATCAGACAACCAAATTGGCTCCATTTAATATCAGACGGCCGAGATGCATTAACTCAAAAGATTCCCTTTAAAATCAGACAACTAAATTGACTCCATTTAATATCAGACGGCCGAGATGCATTAACTCAAAAAATCCTCTTTTGAGTTAATGCAGAGAATACGTGTTCGTTTGACAAGTCGAGTGTGAAATGAGAATTTTAGTATTAGAAATAAGGAAGGACGCTTTTGCAC
This sequence comes from Carex myosuroides, assembly GCA_028015225.1. Taxonomy (NCBI): domain Eukaryota; kingdom Viridiplantae; phylum Streptophyta; class Magnoliopsida; order Poales; family Cyperaceae; genus Carex; species Carex myosuroides. The sequence continues at coordinate 3,726,183 of CM051486.1, read as the reverse complement.
CCAAGATAATATATATATATATATATATATATATATATACCCTTCTATTTCTTATAAGAATTAATACTAGAGCAAGTTCAAATGTATTATGTCTTTCGTGTCTCAAGGTTCAAATGTCTTCTGTCTTTCATGTCTCAATCGTGAATACACATAATAAATTTTAATTCATGCAGAGCACAAGATATACACAAACTGTTTTCACTCTCTGAAATTTTTAAATATACCACTGTAAAAAAAAAAAAATCAAAAGACCACTGAAATTGGAGAATTCGAAAAATACCAGGGCCGCAATGACAAATGGCGGCTCTATTTTTGGGGCTGCCACTTGTCGTTGCGGCCCCTCAAAAACCAAACAACTCAGCATATTACAATGAATTTTTGGTTTTTGAGAGGCCGCAACAACAAATGGCGGCTCCCAAGAATAGGGCCGCCATTTGTCATTGCGGCCCTGGTATTTTTCGAATTCTCCAAAATTTGTGGTTTTTTTTTTGTGAGAATGGTATTAATAAAAATTTTGGTTTCACTCTATTGTCTATACTCGGTATGAATTAAAAATTGTCTTGTCAAAATGTGTACTCCTCGATTGTGTCTCATGTACTTGTCTTTTTCAAAGTCCAAATAGTTGATCTAAATCACTCAACATGATCTCCATATTAAAATATATTTGGACCAAATTTCATTATTTTTAAAAGAAATTTAATATATTTTTATAGGTACGAAATTATTATTTTGGATGGTAATATTCTTAAAAAAAATTATACCTATCTAAAAAGATAGCAAAAATTTTTTCAAAAAATATAAAATTTGGTTTCCAAACACATTTAATATAAATATCATGTTGAGCGGTTTAGATTGACTGTTGTTCGGATTTTGAAAACAGAGATAAGAATGTGAGACACGATTGAGGCATAAAAGACACGAGGCATTTGAACCTTGGTCTTAATACTATTAGCGTCCCTTATAAAATAAAATTACGAAATACTTATTATTCAACCCTACTAATCTCAATATTCTGATTTTAATCTTAATTAGATAATTTGACCACCAACTTTTACTGAAATAAATACTGCATTATTTCGCATTCGCGTTCTTCTTGCGTGTGACATGTTAGCAACTTGGTCGTTACCAGCTAACTGCTCGAGTGCTAGCTACTAATTCCCCATACATATTATTATTTAATGTTTCTTTTTATGAGGAGGATCACTTGATAAAAAAAATATTACAGATGCAATATGAATTAGCTTAAAACTTTGTGTATTATTGAATTTTCCAATGTCAGAAGGATAAAATAAAGTTGTACAGTCTTAAATTTTATTAAAGTTTTTGCAACCGTTACATATTGGTGCAGTTTACACATGAATATATGTTAATTACTATTAGCCTTAAATAATAATAATAACAATAAATGGGCAAATTATGGTTTCAAAAGCTGCTGGTTAGAGCTTCTTCTTTTTTCTGAGATAAAGCCTTCCAAATTCCAATAATATATTATTGTTAGAGAAATCAAATAATATATAAAGAGTGAGGCTATGGTGCTATGCATAGCACGAATGGCTAGTGTACTACGGCTCAATATGGTACTTTTTAAAATCCTAACGGTCGATCCGAACCGTTCAATGTGATAACCATATGAATATGTACTTGCAAACTAAATTTTATATTTTTTCGAATTTTTTTACTATTTTTTTAGACAGGTAGAATTTTGATGGTCCAGAATTTTCAGAAAACACTGATTTTTCTACCTGTCTAAAAAAATAGTAAAAAAATTCAAAAAAATATAAAATTTAGTTTGCAAGTACATATTCATATGGATATCACATTGAACGGTTCGGATCGACCGTTAGAATTTTAAAAAGTACCATATTGAGCCGTAGTACACTAGCCATTGGTGCTATGCATAGCACCATAGCCTCACTCATATATAAAATACATAATGTCATCTTCGAGCTGTGTTTTGAAGAACATTACATCCATCACTATTAAAGAATAAATTGTAAAAGAGATGCATTATGATTCATGCAGCAACAAATCAACCCTATATTGCGGTTACACATATCCAATAATGATTATACATGTGAAGTCTGTGTGAAAAAAGGAAAAAAAAAAAAACATTTTCAGCTTTAATTGTGTTCAAGATGCTAAGAAAAATATATTGGTCAGCAGTGACTATAAAATATTTACAATAATAACAAAATTTAGTAGGATTAAAATGCTCTCATTATTTTTGTGTCCTCATTATGTCTCACCTCAAGATCTGATTTGTTTGAAAGTTTAAGGAGTCAATCCGAACAGCTTAACATGATCTCATATTAAAATGTGTTGGGATCAAATTTTATATTTTTTTATTGTTTACTAATTTTTTAGATATATACAAAATTATTGTTTTCGAATGGTTCAGAATCTTCTAAAAAAACAATTCTTTTGTACATATTTTAAAAATAGTAAATAAGTCTAAAAAATTAACAGAAATAAAAATACAAGACATGATTGACAAAAAAAAAAACAATATATTGTTATGAATATGATAGTGGATGGTCCATTCATTTTGTAACTCCCGATAATCCTCATTCACTTCTCCACTACCCCACTACTATTGGAATTCATATCCCACTACTATTTGGAATTTATTTTCTTATTTATTATTGTAATGACTTTTCAGTTACAACTTATGGCCTATAAATAGAGGCATTGTAATCTTGTATTACACACATGAGAAATATATGAATAAAGAGATTGTCATCTTGTGTTCTCTCTATCTTGTTTATTGTTTGTTTATCTTTATTTTATAACACGTTATCAGCACGACTTGCTCGAAGAAGTTGGAAAGTAATTATGTAAGTAATTTATATGATTGATTATTATATACTTCACTAATTTAAATTTCATTTGAATTTTTATTTATTTTTGTTTTAGTTTATAAGAATCATTCCTTGAAGTGAATGATGAATAATAACTTGAAGTTATTATCAAAACTAAATGTTAATCAAGAACCTGAAGTTCGTATTACTCGAATATAATAATAAGAATAATAACATGAAGTTATTATTAGAATTGTTTAGAACCTGAAGTTCTATTAGAAATTTTAGTATAAAATAACCAGCCGTTATTATAAAATCATTTTAATAAACAGCAGTTATTAACTTATTATAGATCACTGGATAAATAATAACCTAAGTTTTATCTTTATTTTATATTAATATCAAATAGCCTGAAGCTATCTATTAAGTATATATTTTTTTTCTCCATATTGTGCAATTTTAGATCTCACTAGATTTCTTAAATTTATATCTATTCAATATTAATTGTAGATCATACTCGTATTTTTTTTATATAAATATACAATTTCAATGGGATTATAAAGATCTGTATTATTATATAGTTTTAATTCATGTAACATGTATAAATAAAATAATATCTCATAACTTATGAGATGTGAATGTGGAGATGCGTTTTGTTATAATTAGACACTGCCTTATTAATCTGAACAGTAATGGTAATAAATGAAATTCAATTCAAGGATTAGATTATCGAACACAAGCGTATGTTTATCAGTCTGTATCTTTGATTTCTTGATTAAATATTGTATTAATTGATGTTGGCTAAATACAGTCTATTTATATATATATAGTGGTGAATAGAAATTGCACATTTATACTTTGATTTCTATGAAAAGGCCTCATGTAACATATATATTTACTGTATATTGGAGTTGCTCTTAATATTACCACATTTAGATCCGTGAATAAAAAAAATAATAGGTCATGGTTGATTTTCTAAATTACATCTAGTTGAAGATTCGAGGTAACTTTGATATCTTTTATTTTAATTCTATTTATAAATAATACTTCCAATAAGTAATTGGTAAATGGAATAAGTTATCAATTTATGTACATTTATTTTAAGATGTCTAGTATGGTTCATATAATTTTATATGAAGTGCAATTTTTTTTTAATTTTCCTGAAGAAGGTATATATGATATAGAAAAATTAATCTGAGAAGATATTAGGAAAGTTTCTTGAAGAAGATTTATATGATATATAAATTTTATATGATGTTCATATTATTTTTTTTTTCAATAATTTAATCTTCTCGAAGAATATTTCAAAATATATTAAGAAGATTTTCCTGAAGAAGATTTCAAGAAACAAAAATGATAGGATGCGCTAAATTTATATGTTCATATTACTTTCTAGTCTAATAATTAAATTTTCTTGAAGAAGTTTCAAGAAATATAATTTTTTTTTATGGTTGAACAAAATAATAATTCCACCAGAAGTGGAAAATAAGTAAGTTTTGTTTTAATCGAAGAAAATGATATTTTTATTTTTTTGGAAATAGTTTAGCATTAAATGTATAAATATGCAGATTAAATATTAGATATTTATATTACAACTTTTAGGATACAAAAGATACTCAATTTTTCAAGTCTGTGTCTTTTTCCCTTTTCAGTTTGGTTTATGAAAAACAAATTAATGAAAACTCGTAAATAAAAACAAAGATATTTTCTATCCAAAGGTTAAGAAACAAATAATCAATACATTGCTGATCAAAGCACCTAAATTAATTTTATGAACATCACCTACAGTGATTTGAGGCATATTCTATTATTAAGTAGTTCACAGAACTGTGTCACCTACAAGGGCAGTACCAATTTGTCACTGATTTGTTATTATTTATAATTTGAACTTTTATTTATAATTTTTTTTTCTATTCTAAATTTATTCCTTGGAATTGATGGGGGTAAGAAAAAAAAAAGTAACTACAATTGTTATTATTATTTTTGTTATTGTGGTGTTATTTTTTTTGTATTAATTGTAATTGTTGATTGAAAGCTCCAGAAGAGCTATCTTATTGTTATATGGAGGAACACAAGTTTATATTGATGATGTATTATATTATTCTAAGTCTCTAAGAAATTTATTAAGTTTTAAAGATATCTGCTGAAATAGATATCAAGTTGAGACAATGAATGAATAAATTGTTGAATATTTATATTAGAAAATTTGCTTAATCTCACATAAAAAAAATGCATATTAGAAAAATTACTTATGTTTTCCTCCAAATTGTACTATACATATATTAGTACAATTGAAGCACATGTGATTGTAAACCTGAAATTTACAAATAAAAATATGTTAATAGTTTGGTATGACCGGTTGGGCCATTCCGGATCAATAATGATGCGAAAAATAATAGATAATTAATGTGGACATTCATTAAAGAACCAGAAGATTCTTTAATCTTATGAATTTTTATTTGTTGATTTCATTTCTAGAACGTATACAAGATGATATTTGTAGATCAATATATCCACCATGTGAACCATTTAGATATTTTATGGTTATAATTGATGCATCAATAGTATTGTCACATTATCAACTCGCAACTTGACGTTTGCAAGATTATTTGCTCAATTGATTTGATTAAGAGCATAATTTTATGATTAGAATTGATGTTGTACATCATGTAGCTTATGTTCATACACAAAAATGAGAACTTGTTATTTTGCATACAACAACACTAATTCGCATCATGCCAACAAGCTATTATAGAACTTCCCCTTTATAATTGGTTTTTGGTCACATACATAATATTTCCCATATAAGAATTTTTGAATGTGCGATATATGTTATAATTGCTCCACCACAATGCACTAAAATGGGACATCAAAGAAAGTTGGGAATTTATATTGAATTTGAATCTCCATATGTAAATAATAAAGTATCTAGACCATTGATGGTAGATTTATTCACGGCTAGTTTTGCCGATTATCATTTTGATGAATTAATATTTCCAACCTTAGGGGGAGAAAAACAATCAGCTGAAAAAATATATAAGTTGGAATGAATTATTATTGTCTAATTTAGATCCTCATAAATAATGTGAACTAGATGTTTAAAAGATAATTCATTTGGAAAGATTAGTTAATCAATCGCCAGACGCATTTACAAAGAAACTGACCAAATCACATGTACCAGCTGCTAATGCTCCAATTAAAGTCGATGTCTCTGTTGGACAGACTAATGAAATTATAACACGCATGAAGCGTGGAAGATCAATCGGTTCCAAAGATAATAATCCTCGAAAAAGAAAAGGAGCAAAGAATGAAAATGGTCAAGTCGAGGATATGATAATTTCAAATAAAACTCTAGAAGAGAATCAAATTATAAGTAATATTGGAGTTCCAGCAGAAACTAAGGTATCTGAAATTCATGAAATTAAAGAGATCCCGATAAATTATATCATCAATGGAATAAGATGGAACCGAGATAAAATTGATATCAATGATATTTGCATATAATATAGCGCTAAATATAATGAATAATGAGGATCATGACTCGAAGTCTATTAAAGAATGTCGACAAATAAATGATTGGCTAAAATGGAAATGTGCAATTGAGGCAGAGTTAAACTCTCTCGAAAAACGAAAAGTTTTTTGGCCTATAGTTCCAATACCTGAAGGTGTAAAACGAGTAGGATATAAATGAATATTTATGCGAAAATAAAATAGGAAAGGTGAAATTTTGGGATATACTCATATGTGGTGGATGCAACAATTTTTCTGTACGTAATTAGTCTGGCAGTCCATGAATGACTTGATTTTCGCCTAATGAATGTTTTTACAGTCTATTTATATGGCTCCTTGGTAATGATATATATATGAAAATCCCTGAAGGATTTAAGATGCCTGGAGCATAATTTAGGTTCTCGAGAACATTATTCAATTAAATTGAATAAAATCTTTATATGAATTAAAGAAATTTGGATGCATATGGTATAATCGTCTAAGTGAATATTTATTGAAATATGGATATAATAATGATACGATCTGTCCATGAAAAGATATGAAAATGATTTTGTTATAATTGCAGTTTTTGTTAACGATCTAAGTATCATTGGACCTCCTGAAGAGCTTCCAAAAGCAATAAATTATTTAAAGAAAGAATTTGAGATAAAAGATCTTGAGAGGACAAAAATTTTGCTTTGGATTGCAAATTGAACATTTAAAAATAACATTTTTATGCATCAAGAAAATTATATTGCAAGAGTGTTGAAATAATTTTATATGGATAAAATCATATCCATTAAGCATTATGATAGTTGTAAGATCATTAGATGTGCATAAAGATCTTTTTAGATCTTGAGAAAGTGATGAAGAACTACTTGGTCCTAAAGTACCATATCTTAGTACAATAGTAACATTTATGTATCTTGCTGGACATGCAAGATATAATATATCATTTGCTGTAAATTTATCAGCAAGATATAGTTCTTCTCCTATGCGAAGACATTGGAATGAAATTAAATATATACTTCGCTAACTCTGAGAAATTTTAGCAAGACACTAAGCAAACCGAGAATATGTTTGGTTAAGAACTGTGATCAACACATTCGTCAGGCATGTAGTTTGTCTTCTGGAGAAATGATCCTGAAGATCATATATTAAGATAATATTGTATGTATTACTCAATTAAAGGAATGATATATTAAAGGAGATAGAACAAAATATATTTCATTAAAGTTCTTTTTCACACATGATCTCCAAGATGATAATGTTATTATTATTCAACAAATTCGTTCAAGTGAAAATCTAACAGATTAATTCACTAAGGCGCTCCTATTGTAATATTTGAAAAGCTAGTTCGTAATATTGGAGTTCGTCGACTTCAAGATCTTGATTGATGTTGTAATGAGGGGGAGTTAATATGCACTATATTTTTCCTTAACCATGGTTTTTCCCACTGGGTTTTCCTGGTAAGGTTGTAATTGTATATTAAAAGGAATATTGTACTTTTTTTCCTTCACTAGGTTTTTATCCCATAGGGTTTTTCCTAGTAAGGTTTTAATGAGGCATATTCTTATGAAATGGACATCCAAGGGGGAGTGTTATGAATATGATAGTGGATGGTCCATTCATTTTGTAACTCCCGATAATTCTCATTCACTTCTCCACTACCCCACTACTATTGGAATTCATATCCCACTACTATTTGGAATTTATTTTCTTATTTATTATTGTAATGACTTTTCATTTACAACTTATGGCCTAAAAATAGAGGCATTGTAATCTTGTATTACACACATGAGAAATATATGAATAAAGAGATTGTCATCTTGTGTTCTCTCTATCTTGTTTATTGTTTGTTTATCTTTATTTTATAACATATATGACATTTTAACCCTACTCAACGAAATTTACCATTTGTCAACATTTATTGCTTTGGTAATCAAAATCCATATCAGTAAATTAGTACATTAACATATTTGGTCAGCAAATGAAAATGTCTAGTAGTGGAGTGTGAAAAGATAACTTCTAAATGGGACGCAACATTTTTCACAAATGCAATAAAAAAAGTAAGAACATGTTGAATCAAGTGGGAAATGCTTCATTAAGCATTTTTGAGTGGATTGCTAGAATATAATTTTTGTTTTTAACCGACCATTAAATACAAATTTTGAAAGCTCGGAGATTCTAAATTCAATAAATTTTGAAAGCTTAAAGAATTTGAAATAGAAAATTTTAAGATATTTTAATCTTCAGTCCCTACTTGAAAGGAAAATTCAGATCAAAGTACTTGATAAGGTCAGGTTAGATTTGGACCATTTAAGTCGAGTTTGTACAGATCTTAAAGCGACTCCTACTATATTTCAAATAGGCTCCAAATTTTTCTTACATCGGCTTAAGACTATTCTATCCCTAAGGTACGGCATGGGATAATCACTCTTTTGAAGGAAGAAATTAAGTAATGTCCACATAACAAGTATCTTCTCAGGTACCGTAAAGTAGAGCTCACAATTTACTGTTCAAATTTATTCTGAGCAGGTCCAAACTCAATCCGATGTCTATTTGAGATGTAGAGGTCCCCTTTAAGATTTGTGTCAAGTTAAAAGAACAGTCCAGATCCACTAATTCTATTTGATTCTCATTTACAGTATCTAGGGTGATCCGAATTCATGTCCACATCACACCGTTTTTAAGCTCCTGAGAGAAAAAAATTCAATTTTTTTTTTAGAGAAACCGTTCTTGAACTTTTAAAGTGGATTTTCTTATGATAAGAATTTAAATTAAGTACGAATTTAAGAAAATAGCAAATGAATACAGTTTTGAATTTGAAACCGGATACAAATTCGGATGATTATCCGTATCCGACATTTGATTTAATTCGGATATCCGTTTGGATCCGCAAAATTAACCCCACTTCCAGAGGTAACTATGGGGGTCTGGGCCTTGGGCTGGCTGAGGTTGCTTTTGCTTTACAACTTTATAGTGTTGTTTGCTTAGTAGTATATAAATACTTTGCTATCATCTACTATTTTATTGTCGGACTAACTGTTATGAGACTAAAAAAAATCCGTATCCGTTTACATCCGATCTATATCCGAGACTATCCGTATTCCTATCCGTATCCAAAAAATTATAACGGATAAGGATACAGTTTGAGCACTATCCGATCCGTATTTGACCGTTTACATCTCTAATTTGATCGCATTGGGAAATTTTAGCCTCGGAGATGTATGAATTCAATTGGAAGTAAGGCATTCAAATTAAACATGAATCATTTATTCGTTGCAGACACTTCATACTATGATGAATTGCTGACGAGACAATTTGAATTTTTAAGGCGGCTTTAAACTGACAGGGACATCATAAACTGTATCCGAACTATAAGACAAAAAAAGGACCATCAATTTTGGAAAATTCAAAGACCAGAAAGATTTAAATAAAAACAGGAAAATAGAAAATCATTTACATTGCTTTCGTCACACCACTTGAGAGATGTTTAGAATTTCGTTATAGGCTTGTAGCGTCACGGCTCGAGGTTGATAATGACTAATGACTCTGTGGTCATTTATTCATGCGAGTCCACTTCAGTTCCCCTGCAATTTTTCATTTCGAAATATTGTTATTTTTTTAATCAGTAAGTAGGTACTTGCAAATTTTCTGATCTTCTTCACTTCGTATGGGTTCTGCAGATCGTCACGCTCACGCACCAGTAGAGTTTTGACAACGGTCCGGGACGGTCCGGGACGGTCCAAACCCGTCCGGTCCACGGGTCTCCCGGTCCACGGGTCCGGCGGGTTGGACGGGTCCACGGTCCCGGTCCGGACGGGTCCGGTTTTCAGAGGCCAACCCCGGCCCTTGGTTGAACCACGGGTCCGGCGGTCCCACGGTCCGGGACGGTCCGGTCCACGGGTCCCGGGGGTAACGGTCCGGTCCGGGACGGTCCGGTCCGGGGGTCTTTTTTTTCTTTTTTTTTTTTGCTGTTTTTTTTTCTGTTTTTTTTTTCTGTTTTTTTTCTGTTTTTTTTTTCTGTTTTATTTGCTGTTTTTTTTTCTGTTTTTTTTTTCCAATTCAATAGTTTGTTTTGAACCGAACAATTTTACACAAATTATTGCACAATTTTTATATGAAAATTATTGCACAATTTTACACAAATTTCCAATTCCAATTCAATAGTTTGTTTTGAACCGAACAATTTTTATATGAAAATATAATTAGTGGCTAAATTTTACACAAATTATTGCACAAGATTGCACACTGATCCCAGTCTTTGGGGATTTCGATCCAATTCGTTTGAATTGATCCATACCAGATGATATAAATACCTTTAGAAATGATCGATTCACCATATTGTCCCCAAACTCAAAAATTCCAATAATCATTGTAAAATTCAAATTATTTGATTAATAATAATACTTGCATATTAAATGTTATCATTTTTTATTAATATGACATAGCATAAAGATATATTGAATAATTGAATAGAATACCCTAGTTCTATTTCAAGATATGTCACATTGTTAGTGTTTCATTTTAAAATTATAAGCTAGTTACATGTATTTGTGTTAAGTTAATATGTTGTCAATAGTTCTAGGCAAAATATGTTGTCAATACTTGTGTTAATAAATTTTAAATTAGCAATAGTTCTAGGTAAATATATACATATTCTTAGTTATTATTTATACTTTCTAAGCTTGTTTGATAATTTTGAAATAAGAAATGTTATTTATGGAACATTGTTGCCACCTTCATTGTTATTAATTGACTAGTCAACATGATGAATAACCTTTCATGACTTATTTTCCTTATTTTCCTATTATAAAATAGCTAGGTTGCATTATTAAATTACAATATTCAATTTATTAGCTATGTTGCATTATTATTCTTAAGACTTAATTAGGATACAAGACCTATGTTGCATTATTATTTTTCAATTCATTTTATTGGTTTGACATTCAGATTATATATGAATCTTAGTATTAGTTGTTCTGCAGGTGCGAACCTTAAGACAAGCCAAGAGATGCTTAATCACTCCTATAATTTTAATTTTTTAATTATGTATATTACCATTTTATTATTTTGTTGTCTTAAGATTTGGGTTTAAATTATGTATATTGTAGAGATTTGGGTTTAAATTCTAATCACGTGCATTAATTAGGTATTTTAAATTTGAGCTCTACAATTTAAATTTTCTAGTTCCGCCTCAGTTGTTCAGTTTAAATATTTTGATCGAAGCTTCTTTAGAACTATTTTAGAAATATTGGTATATTAGCTTTCTTTAGAAATATTTTAGATATATAACAGTTATTATACTTTTAAGAGAAGATAATAAACTTTAAAGTATAATTTATTCCGAATTAAAACAAAAAATATGCGTTCTAGACAGAACTGTAGTATTAAACTATTAATCATTAATTCTGGAGCACGAATCTTGATACTCTGGATTTTGTGAATTTGGGGGTTGCTGTTGTGATTTTGTGATATATTGGATCTTTTGTTTGATAGATACGGGCTTAAATGAGAGGTCAAATATTAAAGTTAATAGAATATAACACAAGATAAACTGTGGCGGAGTGGTAAAGGTTTTGGTTGTATTGAGAGAGGACCCAAGTTCGAATCCCGCTGCCAACAAAAAAAACCAATTTTGCGCCGGTGTATGCGCGGCTCACGGCTGCGGGTCCGGTTCACGGTCGCGGCTCACGGGCGCGGGCGTGGTTCACTGGCCGGTGTATGCGCGGCTCACGGTGCAGCGGGTTCGGGTCCAGCGGGTTCGGTTCGGTCCGTTGCTACAGTACAAAATTCGGGTCTGGCGGGTTCATCCGGTCCGGTCCGGTCCGGGACGGGTCCACGGGTAGAAGAAGGGGGGTCGGTCCGGGTCTATGGGAAGAAAACCAAACCGCCCCGTCCCAGGACCGGACCGTCTCTAACCCCGGTCCGGGACGGGTCCTGTGCACGGGACGGGCCGGTTCAGGTCCGGTCCACGGGTCCGACGGGCCGGTCCTGGACCGGCCGGGTTTTTTCAAAACACTACGCACCAGTGACTTTGGTTATTGTAGTTGGTCGATTTTCATCCTTCTGAGCTCGAGTCCATATCCTCGACGGTACCGTAAAAGATTCCCTTTTACAATTAGCTATTTACGGTTGAGATTGACTCTCAGCCAGTTTGGAATTCGGACTGACTGAGGAGGCAGTATTATTGGGCTCTGAGAGTCGTGCCAAGTTAAAAAGAACGGTCCAGATCAAGTAATTGTAAAAGATTCCCTTTTACGGTACCGTCGGTGATATGAATTCTCTAAGCTCCCATCCGTATCCAGATTCCAAACCCACACTCCACCGCACACCAGTGTGCGGTCCGCTTCAAATCTTTTCTTTTATGATTGTGTGCGGTCTGTTTCACAGGAGAGTGTTTGATCTTTTATGATTGTGCTTGATTTCTTCTTCAAATCTTTTATTTTGTCAGTTGTTGCATAAATTATCTAAAACTTCGGCAATTATCTAAATCTTACCAATAAATTAAATAAGTCAAGAATTTTGATCTATTTCCGAGTTTAACCCTAGTCATTTTCTATGCACGGTGGATGTAAATTTAGCAGCATCAACATTTCGTCATCATATGTTCTTTATTATAGTATTAATCTATTTTTTCTTTTTTGATAAAAGGCAGATGAACGGCCGTTTCAATATATTGAAACCAGAAGTTATCTTGGCAGCTTCTGCCAAGTCATTTAAAAAAAAAAAGACACAAGGAGTTAATTTACAAAGCAGAACGAACTATGTATAGTATTAATCTATTAATTAATACAACTTCTTAAGCATAATTTAACATTGCATTATTCGCCTAGTAAGTATTGCAGTTCCGGTTCAAGGGTAAGATAACTATTAACTAACGAGTCAAGGACCTCAATAGAAAACACAGAACCCTCAATGTGCAATTTTGTTTTATATGTAGATATTAGAAAGAAAAAAAATAAAAAATATGATGGATTGCTTTTTTTTTTAATCAATAGATGGGACCGATCGAACCAATGGTTTGGTTCTATTAAAATATTTACTGGAATGAAATCAATGATTCGATTCTAGTAGATCTCGTCACAAAAAGTTTAAAATTACTAGTCTCAAGTGGTGGTAAAATTTGTGGGCCCTCATTGGAAAGAAGCTAAATGGCTAATGGTAGTTAGTGTGGTTCTTGTAGAAATCAATAGACCGAACTCTATTAGCCTGCTTTTGATGGGACCTGACCAATAGTTCGTTCTATCTATTTATCTAAGAAAAAACAATTAATTATTTTCTGATAATTTGATTTTGTTTAATTTCTAAAATAAAAAATTGCTCCATGTGCTCAAAGAATCTAAGGGGAATGCATTCGCTGGAACATTTTCATTCTTTGTTCCACGTACTAAAATTTTTCATTTTACACTGACGCAAAACATTTGTCAAACATGCCTGAAAACACATGAAATTGACATCCAGCAAAGAAGGCATGGTCAGCCTGGATTAGGGGTGTTCATCGGTTCGGTTCGGTTGAACCGAACCGAACCGAACCAATTTAGCATTGCAACCGAACCGAACCGAACCAAAGTTTTATTTCGGTTTGTTCGGTTCAAACCGAAATATATTAATTTTTTTATTTAAAACAATTGATTTATAATAAACCGAAGTATATTAAGAAATAAACCGAGGTATTAAGAAATAAATCGGGATATTAAGAAATAAACCCGGATATTAAGAAATAAACTGGGGCGGTCCGGACCAAATTCATAATATATAAAATTTCGGTCGGTTCGGTTATTTCGGTTTTCAAATTTTTCAAACCGAACCGAACCGAAATTATAATTCAGTTTTAAAAAATAAACCGAACCGAACCATTAAACCAAAAAAACCGAACCATTAAACCAAAAAAAACCGAACCATTTAGTCCAAACTAATTCGGTTCGGTTCAAAACCGACTAAACCGGACCCAATGAACACCCCTAGCCTGGATGGCCCCTTTTGATTGGTCCATAGACATCAATTTAACTTCATTTTTAGTATCGTCTGAAAGAGTATTAAGTGGTTGTCCCATTCTATGCCGTGATTTTTATTAATATCCAAAGTTAATTACAAAATATTAATTATACCAGCTTAGCTGGATATTTTTAAAAATATCCAAGTCGGCCATTTAATAGCCAGTTCATTTTTTTTCTCAACCGGCCATTAAATAGCCCGTTATCAACTTTTTTTTTTCAGACCCTATAAATAACAATTTTTCTCTCTCGTCTCTTTCACAACTCACTCAACTCACATAAGAGAAAGAGAGAAAGAGAAGGCGATTTGAGGGGATTTTCCAGGCGATTTTCAGGTAATTTTTGTTTTCTTAATTTCAATTTTTTTAATTTAATTCAATTTTTTTTATATTTTATTTATTTTTTTTTAATTATTTTTCAGTAATTTATACATTTAAATTAGTAACCTGACAATTGTTTACCATTTACCAAAATGTAGTTTGTTTGCCACAGCCATGATTTCATTACACTGTGGTGGAAAACTTTTTACTAATACATATGGGGCTTATTACTCCAAATAGCCAGTTGGTTCATTTATAGTTTCTGATGATATCTCACTTTGAGACTTGAAATCCATAATTTACGAATGCATTAGTTATAACCCAGAAAAGTGGAACTTAGAATTGGCAACCCGAGTGAACCATGGAAAACCCCCAACCTATACTATAGTGAAAGTACTAACTGATGTTGCATGGAGAGCCATGTACGACCATTTAAAGGCCACTGGAAATTTTGTAATAGAAATTTACGCCAAAAGGATTCTGATAGAGTCAGAGGTTGAAAGTTCTTGCCAAAATTCAGTTGAGCCAACTTATACAACTCAACCAGAACCATAAACTCCCATAGTTCCTTTATTCGTACCTGACCAATAAACATACAGTCACTTCACTCCACCAGCACCCCAACCACGGCCCCATACAAGATCCCCACCTAGACCCGTGCATGTGACGCCTTTACCATTACCGCCACCATCACCTCACCCCAAACCGGCACCAGTAGACGACGAAACTGGGTCGGATTTTGAAAATATTAATGAAATTCCGAAGGAAAATATGCAAACTGGGGGAATTTGAGGGAGCAAACTGAAACTCTAATCACCTTGAGGGTTGTGATGAAGATGGTTCAGTGCCCATTCGAACCGAATATGAGAATATGCCGCTTAGTGGCCAGACTGATACGCACTCATTCGCATACTTCAATGATATATCTTCTTTTCAAGAAGCAGATGTTGCTTACTATGGGAGACAGATTTAGTACAAAGGTGAGCTGGCGCTAGAACAATATTTTCAAAGTAAAGAAGAGCTGATTAAGAAAATTAGAGAGCACCATATTAGTAAGAATCAGGAGATCATAATGAAAAAAATTGTCTTCTCTTTCTCTCTTTATTTTCTGTGAGTTAAGTGAGTTGTGAGAGAGGAGAGATAAAAATAGTTATTTATAGGGTCTGAAACAACAAAAAAAAAGGTTTAGGACCGGTTATTTAATGACCGGTTGAAAAAAAAAGTGGACCGGTCATTAAATGGCTGGTTTGGACATTTTTAAAAATACCCAGCTAAGCTGGGTATAATTAATATTTTGTAATTAACTTTGGATATTAATAAAAACCACGGCATTATGTGGGGCAAGTGGGCCCCAAAATAACCTAAATGGATGTGGCATATGTATAATAATAATATAATCATCATCTTCATTATCATAATAATAATAATAATATAATCATCATCATCATCATTATAATAATAATAATAATAATAATAATAATAATAATAATGCTGTAGAGGTGATCACATGAACCATGTCCATTTCCTATGTTATTATCCCCCATTTCTAAATTGTTGTTTTTCTGATTTGATGAATAAAAGAGTGGTATTCTAAAATATTATTTCACATATAGAAAATCTATGGAGGACAAATTTCTGAAATTATGTTCTACGATGTTGAGTAAATGTTTTAATGAACGCAATAAAAATTAGTATGACCAATTTGCAATTTATCCTTTTTATTTCTTTTGATAATTATTCCTTTTTTGTTGATCAAAGTAACAACTTAACTTGAGAATTCACAAGCTTTTTGAACTTAAAAGAAAAGTCCGTTAATTGTGACATCTATTTGTTAATCTTTCTTTTTTTTTTTTTTGAAATTTTGACAGCAACGACCAAATATAATTTTCATTAAATAAAAATAAATTTACATCTATCGTTCTAAATCGAAAAACATCATCTGCATCAATATCTAAAAAATATAACATTAACATCTAATAACACAAACATTTAAAAACAAAATGAAAAAAAAAACACTTCCTTAAAAGTGGTGGGCAGACCGACACCAACTACACCTTCAACAATAGATGACCAGTGATTGAAGGAAAGAAGACATCTTTAGTCACTTAATTTTTCTGAATATTGATTCTTTGACGATGATTAAAAATTCAAAAACACCTTTATTAGTTTTCTTTTATCAAACATCTTAATTTCTATCCGAATTTTAAGACACCTTTACTTCTGAATTGAACTTCTTTAATCTCACCTACAGGTTAAGACAACTGTACATAAACTTTTTTTTATCACGGATTAAAATTTAATTCTAGTTGCGAACGACAGTCTTAAGAAAAGTACTACCACTTTTCTTAGAGGAATCATTCATGGAATGCAACGAAAAGATTAAACTAATGGAAGGTTGCCAACCAAATTAAGTGGGCACCACTTAAAAAGAGAAAAAATCATTGTCCTTCGGATCCTACCTTAGTCAATAATTGACTATTATATTTCTACTATAGTATATTCTATTTGATCAGTCCTGGTTCTTCTAACATAATTGTATTCTATTATTGTTTCTAACGTAATTGGTCAAGGTTTCTCAATCCGGACCGGAGTTATCGGTTGTTTGCATCAAGCAACCAATCAATGATTCCATCCATTTCGAAAGTACTTTCTTTTATCTCAAAAAGGTTTGAAATTATCTTCTCTCAAAAAAAAAAAAACAAGTTTGAAATTCTCAGGATGAGTTAGCATAATGATTTGCTGATCACATTGACAACATTTTATCTTTGTTGCAGCCTTCGTTGATTTTTCAATAAAAAACAAATTCTTAAATAATTAGTTGATTTTATCTTTGTTTACTGTTCGTTCCCACTGTTTTGTTGATTTTATCTTTGTTTCCTGGAGCGTTTCTAGATTCTTTCAAAATCACACGCCACTGTTTTTTTAAAGCGATTAACAATTCTTTAATTAGCCTACGGACATTGTAACACGC
Source organism: Carex myosuroides (assembly GCA_028015225.1). Taxonomy (NCBI): domain Eukaryota; kingdom Viridiplantae; phylum Streptophyta; class Magnoliopsida; order Poales; family Cyperaceae; genus Carex; species Carex myosuroides. The sequence continues at coordinate 3,708,605 of CM051486.1, read as the reverse complement.
CAAAAAAAAAAACAATTCTTTAACTCTTATCTTTTAGATCTGTCCCCCGTATTATTTTACAATATAGAGTAATAATCAGTGGCATTTCGATTCTAAAATGAAAAAAAAAATGTCATTTTTCACGTCCCATACGGAAAATCAATGCTTAATCTGCATCCCACAGACAACATTTGTCAACATAAAATTTGTACTGTTATAACAAATATGTGTTTATGTTAATAAAAAATAATAAGAAGGAAACAATTCTATTAATAGATTTATGCCGGGTGGCTGATGCTTATATTTTTTAATCAGATGTTTATACTATTAAAGAAAATGTTTATATTTTTACGACGGATGTTTATACTACTACAATAAATGTTTATGCTAGTGACAGTGAACAATAAAGAAATTATTCTGTTAAGAAACTTAGGCTGGTGTTGTACTTTTGAATCAGGTGTTTATTCTATTACAATATATAATTATTTATACTAATGAAATTAAGTGAACAATAAAAAAAACTTGTTTGGTTAATAAACTTAGCACTATGATTGTACTACTGAATCTGTTACACATTATTATAGATATACAAAAATCTTCTAAAAATATAAGAAATAAATAATGAAATTGAAAATGTTGTTAAAAAAAAATAGAAAGACCTGTAACAAGTATCTTTAAAAAAAATAAAAAAGAGAAACACCTAGAAATAAATACGCTTTCTAAATAAAAGGACGAAAAAATAAATAAGCAAAAAGCCCAAAAGGAAAGCGTCGGATTAAAAACGCATAAGAATAAATCCGGAGAATAACAGTTGGAAGAAATGAATAATTTTATTTACACAGTTTTGGATCATACACTATGTGTGGATCTTTTTCGTCAAATTGCTAGTAAGTATATAAAACCACCTAGGAACTTGCAGTATGTTGACCCGGATTGAGTGTTAAAATATCTTGTACTTGTAAAATCTATATTGCGTGTTTGGGTACAAAAGTAACCAAACAACAAAAACCGAGACAAACTAAGGATACAGAGAATGGAAAGAGTGAGGCTATGGTGCTATGCATAGCACGGATGGGGTCCGTGCTACGGCTCAAAATTTGACTTTTTAAAATTCTAATGGTCGATCCAACCGTTCAATGTGATAACCATATGAATATGTACTTGCAAACTAAATTTTATATTTTTTCGAATTTTTTTACTATTTTTTTAGATAGGTAGAATTTTAATTGTTCAGAATTTTTAGAAAACACTGATTTTTCTACCTATCTAAAAAAATAGTAAAAAATTCGAAAAAAATATAAATTTAGTTTACAAGTACATATTCATATGGTTATCACATTGAACGGTTGGATCGACCATTAGAATTTTAAAAAGTCAAATTTTGAGCCGTAGCACGGACCCATCCGTGCTATGCATAGCAACATAGCCTCACTCGAATGGAAATGCTTGGAAGTTAACAGAAGCATTAAATTATTGAAACTTGCTTTGCTTTTATTCTTAGCAATCAATTATCTAGTGATAGAGTTTGGAAAGCCATCTTCACCTAATTTTTATGGTCAAAGTCAGATGTTGTGGAATAAAGATGCATCAATCCTATGTCACATGGCTGCTGTTCTCCGTGAGTGATTCCACCTAGTCACATGTTGCATGAAAGGATGTTGTCCCACAATGATTCGGAGAATTTTGGGTTCTTCTTGTTTATTAGGATAATTATTTGAAGACAAAAATAATGAAAGCTAGTTTTGCATCTTATTCATATATGAGGAGGGTTCAAATGCCTCCATTTTTCATGCCTTCACCATGCCTCCATTTTTGAAAACTTCAATAACTCAAAATTTAAAACTTACAAATCAAAATAAAACCGTTGGATATGATGTAAATCATTTTATCTATGCAGGTGTAAAAAATTATGACATTTCAATTTTGTTTTGGTTATCATCAAGAGCTTGTAAAAAGCGCACTAATGTGGATAATTTCTAGACGTTGATTTTTCAACTTATTGATTCACATAAAAACAAAATCAAAATGTGATAATTTTTTTATGAGCACATTGATAAAATGATGTAGATCATATCCAACGGTTTTATTTTGACTTTTAAGTTTTAAATTTTGAGTTATTAAAGTTTTTAAAAGTGGAGGCATGGTGGAGGCATGAAAAATGGAGGCATTTGAACCCTCCTCTTCATATATTCATCCGGTTGATTTTATTTTTATTTTGTTAATTATTCTGAACAGTCAGTTATTATATTTTTTATATTTCTATTTTTACTTTAAAAAAAAATATGCTTGATGAGTCTAAGGTATAAAAAAATTATTAAAATAATAACACTCATTTATGTTCTCTTGTAGGAACTCTCTTGCAACTTCTCAAGCAACATCTTAATTATTATATATTAAAGAATTAGTCTCTGGTTTGAGTGGCAAAGACAATATTCTCCGTATGAAATTGTAATTTTGAAATCCGAATAAAAAATCTCTTGTAAATGTTGAATAGTTAGGTGGCATGACTTTCAACTTTTACACACAAAAATGACTTTCTATTATTTAGATTTTTAACATTTTCAAAATTTATTGAATGCTTAATATTCCGAGAAACAAAAAGAGAAAAAGTAAACCCTAACTTTAGCGGCCGCTACTCTCTTCTTCTTCTTTCATACCTCTCTATTCTGCTCCTCCCGCCCTTTCTAGTCTTCACCTCCGACATAGCGATATCCTCCCCTTTTTCTCGTCTCTATCTCCTCTAGTGGAGAAGAGAATGAGGAAGAGGGGAGGGAGCTGAGTCGAGCGGAGCCGAGAGTGCGGTATCGTCGGAGCTCGAAACGTAGAGTTTTTACCTCCATCTCGATCGGAGCATGGCGGTGAGCAAATCCGACCGTTGGAACGCGACGGCTATCGAACGAAAGCGGATCCGGTCGTGAAGAGAGATAGATAAAGAGGTAATAGGTGCTTAGGAGTGTAAATAAGTAGAATTAGTTGATTAGAGTAGTTTACATTATTTTATGAGAATAAATGAATTTAGATCTAAGAAGGAGAGACTTGTTGTAGTACTTTTTTTTTATCAATGAAATTGTTAGTAGGTATTTAAAGTCACAAACTTACAAAAAAATTTACTAAATACAATTTATAAAGATTATTTTTTGAATGTTTAATATTTTCTTCAATTAAATTTTCTTTATAAAGCAAAATATAGAAAAATATCTTGTCAAAAATATATGCTAAGATTGAACAATGTCATTCTTCTTGCCATCTATTGTATAAAATATTAGATGAGCGATTTCTGGGTAAGAAGAGATAATTAGATAAAGAGTTCACCATATATTCTGCCCTCGACCTCCACTTGTTATAAATTAAATGCAATCTCTATTTCACTAGTATACAGGCCCCAAGGTGGTCTCAGTTGAACAGATTTGGGCTTAGGCCTGCTCATATGGTCAAATACCTTGTCCTAGAAGTGCTTAAATATGGGCTCCTTTTTTTGAATAAGCTTGGTTGGGACTTCGTTATCTTCCCTGCAGTATTGTAAAAAAATACGAGGTCCAGAATATGTGAGTTGAGACATTTCTTGAGAATAATATATATTTTACTAACATACCGGCATACCGCAACATATCACCACTAAATGTTGGTGTTTGTTCGTCATGGTGACAATGTTTGAAAGAATCCCGGATCGACTTAAGAGTAACGGTGTGAGTTCCGTTTCTCTCAGTAACAGTGTAGGTTCAATTTTCAAAAATAGTATTTAAAAAATATTTGAATATATAGTCTTTTAATAAAAAAATAATGTTTGGATAACGGATAATTATAATTAGATATTAGGAAAAATAATTTAAAATTCTTCGTAGTTCTTTATTGGATTAATATCAAAATATTCTATTTTGTATCGACTCATCAACATTTTAATATATTTTATATATCCTTCAATCCTTAATTATTTTGTATACTTACCATTATTTTTAATATACTTTTTACATTCTTTAACTATTTTAAGTTTTTCATATTCAGTTATTGTCTTATTGGACTGTCAATTCTCTAATATATTTTATGAGTAAAACTAGGTATCAAGAGGACTTGGTGAGCACAACTTCAAAATTTATAGAATTAGCTTCAAATGACGAATTCAAACTATTGAAACCGGTCTACTTCACGAGTGATGCATGTGCATGAAATTTTTAAAAAATTTCGAATTAATTTAATACTAGAGTCAAACGGTCAAAAAATAATAAGAAATTAATGCATCAAAATAACTTATAAAACTTTATTTTCTTACTGCTCAACTTAATACTAAATACATTCAAAAATTTCAAACTTTTGCAAGTACACACATTACTCGTAAAGTAGATTGGTTTCAATTATTTGGATTTGTTGTTAGAAATCAATCTAATAAATTTTAAAATTATGCTCACCAAAAACATAGCACATGCTAGCTTTACTCGAGATAATAGAATGCAACTCACATTATAACATGTGACAATCGAGACTGCCTTCATTTCTTGTGCCTTCCTTATACCTTCACCTTTTAATTTTCTAATAACATTTTTATTTAAAATCAGTAGATGGAATTTATATGATCTTCTTTACATACATATATAAAGTTCTAATAAACTTTTATAAATCATTCATATCGGTGTTTTTTTTTTGCAAGTTCTTAATACTTATCAAAACAAAGTCAAAACACAATCTTCTGCCCGTCCATAGAAAAAATAATATAAATAATATTTAATAGTTTTATTCAGACATTTGATTTTTAATTTTTAAAAATTTAAATAGAAACATCAAAGGTAGAGATATATAAATCTCATATAGAAAAACATGGATGGGGCATAAAACTCATGTTTCATAATTTCAGCGCTGATTAACATTCTTACATTTACCCCTAAAAAATAGTATATCCTGCAACTACAATTCTAGAAAGCATGACTGAATTAACTCAAAAGCTTCTCTTCCTTGATAATTTTTATTGTAAAATTCTAGTTACTATAGGCCGGACTTGTTATCTTCCTTTTTTTAACCGAAATTTTTTTAATTACTACAGTAAAAAAATAGAAATTAAATAATTACCACCTGGTCCAAGCTATTTTTAATCCTACCACTCACGCGGATCCAGTTCGCGCACCAAATTGGGTTGGTGCGCGGACTGGGTTGGCGCACCAAAATTGGTGCAAAATTAGTGCTCAAACGGATAGCAGTAAAAATTTCGGAACAGTTGGTGCTCTAATCCAGTTAGAGCACCAGTTGGTGCGCCAACCCAGTCTGCGCACCAACCCATTTTGATGCGCGAACTAGGTTCGCATGGGTGGTAGGATTGGAAAAATATCAGCAAAGGTGGTATTCATTTAATTTTGATTTTATGCTGTGGTAACTAAAAGAAATTCGGTTTTTTTAAGTTATGACACTGTTTTAAACTTGATTCTTCTATTAAAGAAGGATAGTAAAAATAATAATGGATCGTCATAAAATTATTCCGGAAGAATGCATATTATTGCTTGTTTGAATAAGAAATGTAAAGTCATGCCTATTGTTTTTTTAAGGAGTCTGATAATTGCTCCTAAATAAATTTCCGAGCGCATCTCTCAAGTATTTAATTCTAATTCATTTTCAGAGCTTATATTCAAATATTTAAAGTTCTATTTACAACTTTTTACAATTCTACTCACAAACATTCAAAACTCTATATAAATAGCTCCTTATAAATTTCATTCGAAGTGTTCAAACAGCGGCTCAAAATCATAAACGACGCAAAATAAATAAAAAAATATCCAAATTGAACAGGCCGAACGAATTGTAAATCGGAATGCAAAGCACTTTTCAATAATTATTTGCATCTTTTTTCTTTTCTTCTTTTCTTCTTTTCTTCTTTTAGTTATTCCTTTTACTTTTTGCATTAGAGAGCGAGAGTTGTTGAGAAGAATATTAATATCAAATGCAAATGAGTATACCACGTGGCAAGAGGGGAATTCAGATCCAGTGCAGTAACCCAATTTTTGAGTTTTGATCCAAACCGTCCAAGGTGCTCTAACACGAATCTTAAAGAACCTGGACCCCACAAATAATACTGGCCCCTGCGCTACCACCGAATAGGCACGTACACGTCTAAACTCAAAAATTGGGTTACTTTAGGGGATCCGGACTCGCAAGAGGGGGGGGGGGGGGGGGGGGGGGGGGGCAAGACGAGGATAGTTGTCGTATTCATTGAAAAAGATACACTGCACAACAGCCTTTTAACTTTTTGTTATTATGAAAAGGTCCATAAAATTTAGCAAAATAACTACAAAAGTTTTAGAATGTTCCATATTATTCGATGTAAGAGAAAAAACAGGCTACTGTGATAAAAAAAAATAGCGAACTATAAAAATTTATAGAAATGACTAAAACACTGAGGAAATCTAACAAAAAAAAGTTATTTTATTAGTTCAATTAAAAAATGGAGAGCAATATTATTTAAGACAAACAAATATGAATGCTGCAACAATTGTATATAGTCTTACTGTATGATCTATGTATGATAAAAGAAATACAAGGTTTTCCATGTCATCGATCTATGCTTTGCCTTTCTGTTATAATGCATTTTTGTCTATTTGTTCTAAATAATTTCTCTTATTTCTAAAACACTTGTAGGTTATATATGTATTTATCTAAGACATCTTTCCTAAACATCCGAGACTAGGACGAGATATAATGCAAGAGAGACGATATTTTCATCGAGAAGACGATCTGTGATGAAGAAACTTCAAACGGGCGTATCTCGGCGCTTGAGTGTTTGATTTCAACGTATGACTACTTTTTAGAACGCTTGCGAGGAGATCTACCATACTTTGAACGATTTATAGTTCATCGCCATTCTGATGCAGTCATAATTGTAAAAAAACAAAGGAAAGAGCCTCAAAACTGAGTTGAAGTTTCTGATTCAGTTTTTTTCAATTTAATTTTCGATTTTCTTGTTCTTTACCATATTTTTTCTTACGCATTGTTCATATAAATGTATGAAGTCTCATATCTAGAGTTTTTTTATTATATTTTCATTTTTTAGTTCAAATGTTTTCATTTTGAAATTTAGTTTAAAGTTTTTATTATTCAAATTTAGGGTATGCTACAAAAAAAGATAGTTGTTGAGATTTAGTTTAGTGTTTTCATTTTGAGAATTAAAAAAAAAAAAAAACCTCCAGAATTCTTAACGGTTAGAGCATTTTAAAAAAATATCGAGGACATTTCTGAAATTTTTTAATTAATTGAGGATATTAATAAAAAAATCGGCTTAGAAATGGAAGTGAATCTACATGGAGCCAATTGATTCTATTCATTTTCATGAATAAACTGAGAATGAGGCTTTCATTCAAAACAATAGGAAAGAAGGTAGAAAGGTGCTAATCCAAGATTAGAGAGAGGGAGAAGGGTTGAAGACCCCAACATTGAAAGGCAATAATCTTCTCTCTAAGAGACCTTAAGAGTGCCGCATTGAAATCGATGTAAGACTCACTTTCTTTCTTGAGCTACGGCACATTCAACCTTTTCGATCTACATGAAAAGGGAAATTTAATCCTGGCGGTCCACTGGAATCAGAACCGCCAAGATTCATCCTGAGGGGTTGGGGCATTTAAAAAAAAATAACGAGGACATTTCTGAATTTTTTAATTAATTGAGGATATTAATAAAAAAAACAGCTTAAAAATGTAAGTGGATCTATATGGAGTCAATTGATTCTATTTATTTAAAAAAAATGTGTTTATATATAATTTAAAATAAAATACTATGATTACTATAAAATTGATTTGTGTATTCAGCATAAAAATTTTATATAATTAATTTTCAATGTGTATTTGACCTTATTACTTGAAAGTCTGATCCGTGCTTAAAAGGTCCTGTGCATTAAAAGTTTGAACCGAACTGATCTGAATTTGTCTGAATTCAAACTCAAACGATGAGCTAATATAGAGAGGATCCGGACTCGAGAGCTAAGTGGGGGCACTGTATCTAAGCCCGTTTCAAAAAGGATTCCATTAAAGTATATTTTGTGCCTATTCTTTGGTTCCACGTCTCCACCGAGACGATTTCACTTAGACCCGGTGTACAAAAACTAGATGCTGTAACAAATAAAAAAGTAGGAAAATAAAATAGTGCTAAATACACAATGAACAAAGGATCGGACAATATCTACCTCAAAACGGAACAACTTCAATCCACTATGTTGGATTAGAATTTCTTGAAGCTCTATAATCTGAAAATACAAGTAAAATTGAACTTATTTTAAAGCTTGGAAACAATATCCCCCGGCCCCCTCAAAAAAAAATTAACAATGGCATTTCGTTGTTTTTCTCTCCAGTATACAACACTATTTCTCCTTTAGGAAAATGTTTTAAATAACTTGCTTCAATATGAAGTTGAACTATCTCAAGCTAAGGCTTCTAGCATTGAATCTACCAGTGTAAGAGGGAAAACCTCAAAACAAATGAATAAACACACCACTCTCTGTACCAGTTTCAATGCATCAAACACTCTCCAACATATTGATGTGTAAAATTCATATACCCCGCCCATCGATTCTTATACCGTGTGATGGCCAGTTTTAGCCATGGTTTCATACTTCCGCTATAATGCAGTACAGCCGCACTCTCTATCAACCTATCATCGATCTCCATATCAAAACCTAACCCTAATACATGCCATCTCCGATCAAGTGGCTCGACCAATCCATAAAATGCCATAAGCCCTACAGGTAATGTACCAGTGCGCCAGAGAGTCTGCTCAGCATTCTGCTCCTCCCAATAATGGTATCGTGCCGTCACATCATTTTTCTTCCAAGCAATCAAATCAAATACATTTACCCCAAAAGCCCACCCGCAAGACTGTGGATCGAACTTGGAGCTAATTAGCGGGTGTGAGAAATTCAAATATTTGTAATACCGGTGGTATGCCTCCAAGCATGTCTCTACTGCCCCAATTACATTTCCATGCAATTCAACCGAGAATAATGGGGTCAGGTCTTTCTGCACCACCACATCATCATCTAGAAACACGACCTTTTCCAAATTGGGCACAATTTGAGGGATGTAGAATCGCAGATGGTTCAAAAGGGAGATATGTTTTGGGTTGTGAAATTTGGATTCCCCACCCTGATCTGTTGACCCAGATGAGAAATAATATTCCCTAGTCTTTGTATCGGATATCCTTTTAAGGATTGGAGAGTATGAGGCATTCAACCAAGAAAACTCGTCTATGCTACGCACCTCCACCGTGCACCCCTTAAAGTCATTTAACACAAACCAGGCTGCCATGGCAGGGTAGTTGACACGATCTGTAACAATATGGAAAACAAGCTGTTGTGGGTGATCCGCATTGGAAACAGTGGAGTTCACCACTACTGCAGTTGCTAGTACATTATCTGAGAATACACAAAAGTGGTAAAGGTTGTTATCCACCAGCCTTGGTGAATTCCTTTGTTCCTCTACGTGCCTCTTGATTTCAGGGTTACCGTACCACTCCTCAGTGAGCCTAACCCCAAGGCAATGCAGCCCTTTCGGAATGGATTCGGATGCAATGTGGCCAAACTCAGCAGCCTGGGCTATGGCAGCCTTGGCACGCTCCTCCAATGCATTAGTGTGGCTTTTCAGAGTAACAATGGTAGTGCTTATGTCATAATGTGAATCCTGGGCCTTGTACAGTAACTGTGCTAAACGGGTGATTACCGGGTCCGATTCCTCTTGTGTTATGGGTTCTCCTTTGATGGCTGCTTGGGAGAGGAGGCGTTGGCAGTTGCGAATTTGGGACGACAGCTCCCAGGCAAGCTTGAGGTTGCCGTGATCTTTTGAGATTACAATGTAGGCCTTGGCGAGTGTCATTTGGTCAGATAGCTGGCGTGCATATGAGCTGCTGCTGAGGAGTTCTTGGGTTAGGTTTAGATTGCTTTCATGGTGCACCTGCTCATTTACTGGAGTCTTTTCCTGAAATAAGTAAAGAAACAAAAGGTTAAGGAGAGATTTCTAATATTTTCACATTAAAAAAAAGGCAGTTAGTGTTGCTGATACATTGCTCTTTTTTTAAGTCTAATGATTGATGCAGTTGATTGGCCTGCTTTCTCCGAAACAAAAGAAAAGTGGAATAAAATACTCCATAATCTTCAATAGGTTATAAATAATAGCTTTCTTGGAAATGAATTTGAATTAAGATAGGCTTCATAAAGGCAATAAAGTCAGAAGACTCGAGGTTTAAGGAGCCAAGAAATGGCAATAAACTATAAAGTCAATTACAAACAATAATTGCAAACTTGGTTTTCTATATAGCAAGTTTGCAACAGTAAATCCTGGTACCAGTCTGTGCTGTCTGGAACCTGACCCATGATAGTCAATTACACGGGACATAAAAGTCTGAACCTGACCCATGATTGTCTGTGCTGTATGGAACCTGGCCCATGATAGTCAATTACACGGGACATTAAAGTTCGAATCAAAGATCAATTAAGTCAAATACAAAAAACTCTTTGTCAAACTCTAAGCTAAGTAGAACACACTAGGTAATAAATTCAAAGAATTCACATTCATAAAAAAATGACATACCCTTATGTTACTCATACAATATGCATATATTTGCACTTTCTAGCAAGCCTTTCTGATGCCATCATAATTAAATTATTAAAAATAAAACATAATTTGTTGACAACTTAAACCAGATAAATTCAGTAATATTTACAAAAGAGTAAACATGCCACCCTTTTCATTCCCTTTGTGACAGGATCAACCAACCAAGAAACAGTTGACAATAAACCACGCAACCAATCCTAGAATTCTCTACCTCCTAACAAATATAACTATGAAGTAGTAAGTGCCCAATCACCTTCTAAACAGATAACCATTATTTAGACAAGAGATGCACGAGAATTAAAGTAGACAACCCACATTATTTAGACAAGAGATGCATGAGAATTAAAGTAGACAACCATCAGTACCCCCTCACCAACTCTGACATCTCACCTAATTCTTTTCTCAGGATCCTCAAACATATCCCTATGGGGACTATCCTGTGGTTGGTTGTTCCCTGACTAGATGTGACCCACAACACAGATTTATACATTGAAAGAGACACAGGGAACCAAGAATAGCTCACCTAAACCAACTTTATCAAATCATTGTACATATAATTAACAATTTAACATATATATATATTGACACCTTCGTATGAAAACTAGCCTATTAAACTAGTAAACATTTCAATGAACCAACAAAATTTGGTTTGGAAGGCATTCAAAATCCCCAAATCCAGTTATCATCCAATTATTTTATTGTTAGGTTATCACCCACCCATACTAGCACTGTATTCGTAAAAGCAAAGCAAAATATCATTGAAAAATACAAAAAAAGTAAGAGTAGAGAGAAGGAAAACGAAAAAAAAAACTTTTAATCAGGATGTCTCCAAACCTGCGAAAGAACCCTAATTCGCACAAAAATGAACAATCAGTGCGCATATGCAGACAATACCAATATGAGCGTACAATAATTGCTTTTTCTTATGCCCTGAATTCCCTTGTTTGACCGATTTTTCAATGATCAATGATTTATACAGGGTCACAAATTCAAATGCTAAAAAGTTCAAAGGATAAAATACAAAAGTTCAAGGAAATAAGTCGAATTTCCATGATCTGGAATTCTGGATCAACATAACCTAAAACCATGAAAAAATATCTGTAACTCACCCGAACGGACGGCTGGGATTGAACCTGATGGAAATGATGAACGACAAAGAGCATCAATCCGGCGAGGAGAAAAATCCCGAGTAGGCACCAGATCCAATCAATCAGCCTCCTTCTAGCCGGTCGTCTGTACTCCGCCGGCCGCCTCCTCATCTCACCCCAATTCAACCCTTCTAATAATTTACAAAAACGTCGAGACGGATACTACAATCAGATGCTAACAAAATCCCATCGAATAGTACCAATTATTCCTTCTACTTCAAAAGGAGTTCCCTCCTTTAGCACGGACTCTAAGCTTACGCGCCAAAATTGTTCTCTTTATTGCCCCAATTAAATGCCCCTTGATCTTCTTTAAAATGTTTCAAAGAGAAAATCTCAGCTTGGAGACGAGCTGGGATGAACAACAGAGGCAGGGAGCTATGATAATAGAGAAAAAGCTCTGGTTGGATCAGTCTTTTGTCGAGAGAAGGTGGGATGGGATTAGGCGAGGGAGAGAGATCTATGACTATCAACGCAGGTGACGTAAAGGGAAAGACAGCATGCTTTTCTCTTGTGCCCTTCTCCGCGCTTTCACTGGGAAAGAGGACCCCCCTCTCAGTCATTACCGGGTCGGGTTCGATTTTACAAAAAAGAAAAAGCAGAAATGCCAGGTCGGCTACTGTTCACGTGTATGTATCTCATTGGATGATCACGTGCAGATCTGGTCCGTTCATTGTTACATCCCAATGCGAACTTTCTATTCTACTGTTAAAGTGAACGGTTCAAGTCCATATTCTCTGAGGTAAAAGAATATTTCTGTATATATCTGGACCGTTGATCATAATCCGGGCCAATCCGGCCCAAGGTGAAATGCACAGGGTCCTTTAATAATCGTGCGGATTCTAATCGAATAGTTCCGATCTAAAGAGAAATATTCCCAAAAAATTTATTAATGTTCAAAAAAATTAACAAAATTTAACCTTCAGCACCCAAAATCGAAACAATTTCAAATATGTCCAATCCGGAGAATAATTCTCCAGATTCCAGGAGTGCCTCAGTTAACGCGGATCCAGAGAATTATTTTCCGAAAAGGCGGATCCGAAGAATAATTCTCCCAAGAGGATTTTGTCTATATAATGCCCTTTCCGCAACCACACCTCTCACAACTCACAAATCCACATCCGGAAATTTTCTCTCTTCCCAATCTGACTGTCTGATCGAGCGACTCTTCGGTTCAGGTATTTTTAATATTTTGTGATTAAATATTTTAATAAATAAATTCGTTTAGAATAATAAAATAGTTTAGAAATAATTAAATAGTTTATAAATAATTAAATAGTTTATAAATTATTTAGAATGTTGTCCAAAATAGTTTAAAATAATGACCGAATAATTTAGAAAATTTCAAAATGATTTAGAATAATGACCGAATAATTTAGAAAATTCTAAAATGATTTAACATATGACCGAAAAATTGAGAAATTTCCAAAATAGTTTAGAATAATGACCGAATAATTTAGAAAATTTCACAATGGTTTAGAATAATGACGGAATAATTTAGAAATTCCAAAATAGTTTAGAATAATGACCGAAAAATTTAGAAAATTCCAAAATAGTTTAGAATAATGCCTGAAAAATTTAGAAAATTTCAAAATGGTTTAGTATAATGACGAAATAATTTAGAAAATTCCAAAATGATTTAGAATAATGACCGAATAATTTAGAAAATTATATTTTTGATGAATTTTGCAATATGGCTGACGAAAGACATGATCCAGAAGAGTCTGAAGTGACTTCCAGTCAGGACATGTGTTTGCATGGCCGATTTAGCCCATTGTTGTGGATAGCTCACAACTATCATATGATGTCGGAGGTTTCTCGTGAGGTATGCATTTACAAATTAGATTCAACACCTAATTCAGAAATCATATCATATTGTAATCCCTCATTTTCCCAATGTAGTCTACGGATGTTTTAATCGTCAAGCACTGCAGGATGCATTGCAAGTACCACGATAAATACGCGTCGTATCTCATTGAGTTGGGTTTGTACCAGATCGCCCGGATGGCTGACATTGACTACAATGCGACACTCATTCATGGACTTGTCGAGTAGTGGCGTCCTGAGACGCACACCTTTCATTATCCTTTTGGAGAGATGACATGTATTAACTACATTAATTTAAATAATATTATTATTTTTAAAGTGTTAATAACAGGTTAGCCGAAGTGTTTGGAGTACTTACATGCATTATCCTTCTCACACAAGGATAGATAGTCTTATCTCTAGAAGTTCATCTTCTATACACAAAATATTTACTTACTGATTTAATTGTTTCTACAACCAAACAATCCAAACAACCAAATCAAACAACCAAACAACCAAAAACCTAGACTTGATTAATGTTAGATCTCTTAATACATTATCCTTGTGGATGGACACCCCGATCTATACCATACGAGAGATTCATGCACTTATGAATCGATTGTAAAGTAGACAATTAGAGTTATAAATATTATTAGCTCTGATTTTGATTGGATTGATGAACTCTATATAAATCTTGTATCGGGTAATTCACGTGAGAATTAAGTTCGCTACACGTAACACTCGGAAATTTTGTAACAGAAGTAAAAAAAATCTTTGAGGTTGTGGTAATTTACGATGAAGTTGCTCTAGTTGTTAATTATCACCATCAGCAAAATCAAATATCAACACCTACATACAGCCTCTAAAATAAGCAACACGTGAGATAAATGATAATAGTTTCTTAGTGACAGATTTGAATATTATTAAATTAAAAACAACAAAAAGAAGGTACACAGGAAGAAATTAATCTGTCAATTATGTTGGTGTTAACAGGAAAAGATAGAATTCGACAGTTTGTAATTAAGACAAAATAAGAATATATCAATATTGACAAAAAATATTTAATTTGTTTCAAACTTATGCTTTTTTAATGAAGGAAAATTAATATTACGACTTATCAAATGAAAGTCTTTAACAAAATTGACAACACAAAAAAAAAATATTATCCAGATTGCGACCAAACATCTACACAACAAATATTTTTGAACCTACTTTAAACAAGCTAGCAATAATCACATTTTTAATTTAAATATTTAAAATTCCAGCAACGCTTATTGTCGTCAAGTAAATTATTAACAGGTTGATGTTATTTGTTGTATTATAATTTGGCAAAAATTAAGGACCCGAAAACAGGACGCGTTTGACAGAAGGTCAAGAAGTAGTTAAACTAAAGTGCTTTTATCGGGGTTATAATACTGGAATTAGTGGGTTAGTGGGTCCATTGAAATTTATTAATGCCCAATGAGCGATAAGATTAAGGAAGCGGACTTTGCAACTACTGTTTTTATAGGTGAAAGGTCGGGTGACGGATCCAGATTCGTTAAGCGACTGATGGACCTACAACTTAGATTACTTCATATAAAATAGAAAATCACATGTAATACATTGGGATGATTCTTTTATATAAATTAAAAATAAATTAAATTTTCGGAAAAGGGATTGATTCTTTTTTTCTTTGAAAAATAAACAGAATGGTACCAATGGTATTGTTTCACCATGAACAGGCTGATGGAATGGTGCGGTCCAGTATTTTCGAACAAACTTGTGGTCAAGATGGGGTTTAATGGCTGAAACATACTAGAACCGCAGCATTGGTGCGGTGCAAGAAGCTGCACTTGGTGAGATTATACCATTAGCGCAGTTCCATCTATTTTCCGAAAAAAAACAATTATCCTCTTTTGAGTCTTTTCCAAATAATTATTTTTTTAATTTCTAAAAAAAATCCATTTGGATTCGTTTGGTATACATAAGTTAACAAAACTTAAATATATAGAAAAGAACTTTTAAGAAAGACATAAAGTAAAATTAGCAAAAGTTGAAATATTTGGAAAAGGAAAAATTATGTTAACAAAAAAAGAAAGTTCTCCAAGCAGTTGTGAAAATTAACATTTTTCCTGGATCCCTTCATAATTTAAAACCGAATGTAAGTCAATTGCCCTCAATTTCAGACCTCTTCTCTCCATAATGCTTATAAATATTTGTTATTATATATTCTGCGTAACTGCTATAATTAATATTATTATTACTGTTAAAATTGTTGTTTACTTTGAAAATTATAATTACAATAATAACGTTACTATATTTGAGCAGGATTAAAATGTCTTGTTGTTTTTGTGCTCCAATCATGTCTTATGTCCTTATTTCTGTTTTCAAAGTCCAAACAGTCGATTCAAACCGCTTAACATAATCTCCACTAGTATCATGCATGTGCGTTGCAACGAGGACATATTATAAGAGAAAAAAAATTCTCATACAAAATAATATATTTTCATAAAAAAAATAGATCAATGAAAAAAACCTATTCAACAATATTCGTGAATGATATTAAATGAAAAATAACATTTCTTAAATGATGTATAAAAATAGAAAAAAATAAAGACATGACCAATCAATTATCAATCAAATCTAAACATTACTTAAATGACATTTAAAAAATAGAAACAAATCAGGACAAATCAGAAAATCAAGTATATGACAATCAAATATGGGGGTTTAGGAAAGTACGCGTGGCGAATACCTATAGCGAGTACTGCCTAAATAAATTTAGACTTCTACAGGTAAAAACACATAGAAAAGATGCATAAAATAAAAGAATGACAGATTATTTGATCGAAAGACTGATATTCAATCCAAAATTTCATCTTTAATCATAACCGTTGGCGGATTAGGACATCTACACGCTTAATAAGAGAGAAGATATATTAAAATGTGCTTGAAGACCAAATCTATATTTTTTTTAGAAATTTTTACTATTTTTTTAGATAGGTAAAAATTACTATTTTTCGATAGATTATGGACCATCCAAAAACAATGATTTTGTATCTAGTATTTTTTTTTTAAAATATAAAATTTGGTCTCCAAGTACATTTTTAATATGGAGATCATGTTCAGTGGTTCAGATTAACTGTTTGGATATTAAAATCGGAAATAAATATGTGAGGTATGATTAGAGCCCGAAAACATGGAGGCATTTAAACCTACTCACTAAATTTACATTTAGTATGTAATGGATATTTCTATGGTTAGCATATAATGATCCTTTTATTACGAGTGATCTATTAACTATTAATTGGGTGATAGTCTCTTTATTGTGCATTTTATTGACTTATCATACTTATGCATGCCGTTTCCATTATCGTATAGAATTTCAATATAGAGAGCATTTTGATCTTTTCAATTTCGTAAAATTTTAAATATATTTTCTACGATAGCACTTCCTTTAATTTGTAACATTTAATCAAACATCATAATAAAATATGAGGACTTAAGAAGATATTCAATACTAAGTTATCAATGTTCATCGGTATCAAACAGTGTCAATATTTAATTCGTATTTGATATAATTTCAATGACACATATAGATAAAAGAATCTTAATTTCATTTCCATAGTCATTGGGAAAATTAAACATCGCATAAGGTGGCTAAGTCTAAATTATTTGTGGTGCAAAATAGCCCTTGAAAAGGCACATATATACTTCCAAAAGCAAAATATCGGTATACATGTTCTAGGTCAATATTGTTGGTAATGTCAGCCTCTCTTATCACAATAAAACTATTTAATATTAGAAAAAATCATACACATAACTGTTAATTCTTTAATTCAAACGCATGTCTAACGTTTCAACTTTATTTTTATTATTATCAAAAATTTATAAAAATATACTGATACGTACAATTTGTGGACGTTGATTTTTTAACTTATTGATAATAAAATTTAAATGTGTTAATTTTGTATGTTCACATAGAAAAAATTAATATAAATCATAACTAACGATTTTATTTTGACATTTAAGATTTAAATTTAAAATTATTAAAGTTTAAAAACAAAGACATAACGAAAGCTAAAAAATAGAGACATTTGATCCCTTCTCCTTTTTATATTAACTAAGAAATTTTATTTCATAGTTTTTTAATAATATTTGATCTAAATATTTTTGTATAAAAATATATTAGTACAATGATCTCTAATTATAAGCTCCGTTTAGATACAAAGGTCCGTTTTGAGACTCGTGCCCGACTAAAACTGACGACTCAGATCTCAATATACTCACACACTAGATCTGAATTCATGATCTCTACCCTTTTCTCAATTATTCGGACGAAGCATTTTGTATAGCTAAACACGTAGCGGGTAAACAAAATAATACTTTCGGTGGGTCGCATACTCGCATCAAGCAGCTGTATGCCTGTATGGAAGCAGAAGTCGGAAAAAAAAACACCAGAAAATTTACGTAGAGACGTCGATGTAGAGTGGGAAAAATAGCATGAGCCGGTTCTGTTACGGAACGGTACAGTTACCACACGGAACGGTACATCATGTGTGTTGGTTATGTGCCGTAACTTGTGTGTTTCATGCTGTGACTATTCACGTGCCGTGACTATCTTTCGAAAATTTAACACCGCAAGACACGTGATCATGTGAGTCACATATAATTAGGACCGTTAGATCTTGAACAAATGGCGAATCTTGAATAAACTAACCTAAATTATAATCAAATAGTCACATGAGTCGCGTTTGATCATGTCACGTCTAAGCACAGCGTAACTTACGTGGCGTGACCATTCACGTGTCGTGACCACTCCTTAATATTATCACAGCATGACACGATACGGAAAAAATTAACTTGATCACGACATGACACAGCACAACAACAAAGTGACGGTAATCACGTCACTCCCGTGCTCTCTCAAATTAGGAGGCGCCACGTAGTAAATACTGGATGATCAGACTTTTTTTTGACAGCTCTTGATTCTTTGTTAGTGCGAATCAAACTTATCTGTTGCTTTGATTTCGTGCAACCTTCTGTGTTATCATTGGAGATTTTTAACAATTAAAAAGCATTTTTCATAGTAGTGTTGTAAAAAACGACAGTTTAGATTGATTTATTGGCTAATTAGTAGTTAACAGCGACCAAACTAACACAGATTTTTCCAACTAATTAATTAATCATTCCAAATTATTTTTAATTAATCGTTTGATAGTATTATATATGTTAGATGAGAGCATACCATTATTTCCCCAGCTGCTGCACAGTAGAATCCATATCCTCCCAGGTACCTGAAAAGGTAATCTTTTACAATTACTTGATCTGTACCGTTCTTTTTAACTTGGCACGCATCTCAAAGCCCAACAATACTGCCCCGTGCGCTAGCCCGAATCCCAAACCGGCTGAGAGTTAATCTCAAACCGTAAATAGCTAACTGTAAAAGAGAATCTTTTACGGTACCTGGGAGGATATGGATCCCTGCACAGTAATGGTTCAAAATCCTTAGAAGATCTAACCGACTTGCACATGGAACTTGACCTAATGACAGCTACTTTCTTTCGTGAAGAAATGCAGGATTGCCTGCAATTTAAACGATCTTCTAACGATTTTTTTTACATCTTCTGGGGTGTGCGTTTTGATCACTCAAAAATGAAGCTAATTTTAAATTAGCTCTACTATTCTCACATTTTAGTGATCCAAACATAAACTAACAAATTGGATTAGCTCAAAAATAACTTTATTATACTAACTCATAGAAATGGTGAGTTAGTCAGAATAGAGCTTAGTGAAATTAGCGATATTAATAAAATATTTAATTTCTCTTGATTAGAATTAGTTTAAATACTAAATTAGTATTAAATAAAATATTTAATTAGTATTAAATAAATATAATATTAGATTAAATAAAATATTAGTTTAAATATTAAATGTAATATAATATTAATTTAAAATATAAATTAGTATTAATAAATATAATATCATATTAGATTAGTGTTAAATTAAATATTAGATTAAATATAATATAATATTAGTTTAAATGTTAAATGTAATATAATATTATTTTAAATGTTAAATGTAATATAATATTAAATTAGATTAGTATTAAATATAATATTAATTTAAAATTTTAATGTAATATAATATTAGTGTAAATGTTAAGTTTTGAATGTAATATAGTATCACTTTAAATATTAAATTAGTATTAAATAAAATATTATATTAAATATAATATAATATTAGTTTAAATATTAAATATAATATAATATTAGTTTAAATATTAAATGTAATAAAATATTAGATTAAATATAATATAATATTAGTTTAAATATAATATAATATTAGTTTAAATATTAAATATATATAATATTAATTTAAATATTAGATCTAATATAATATTACATTAAATATTTGATTAGTATTAAAAAATATTAGCTTAGATGTAATATAATATTAGTTTAAATATAGATTAGTTTAATCATTATTTTATTCATTCCCTCCATCACTATTCCAAATAAAATCCAAACGATATTTTTGTTAACCCGAATAGTCCAAAGTTAGTGCTATTTTCAAACCACTCGGGTTAGCACTATTCTCAACCACTAACTCAAAAATCTCTATTCTTGCACTAATCCTTGCACGATCCAAATATACTCTAAAAGAAGATAAACCCAATAGTTAGTCTTTCAGGAAATTTCGATTATTACTGGATCTGCATGGAGAATTTTTTTATTCATACAAAACATTAAAAAAGAAGAAAAGAAACAAAAAAGAGTATCTTAGTTTTTTGATGCATAAAAGGATCGCTAAATTTTTTACAGATCCAGAAATTCGATTCAAAATTTTATTTTTACCGATCCAAATTCCTTGTTTTTAATTCATATATTACCAAAAAAATGGGTCCACCCCTTGTCATGTTTTCAAAAAGGATGGAACATATATGTTGACAAAAAAATGGGTACACCCTTCTGGTCACGGCATGTCACGTGGTCTCGTGATCACGTGTAATTAGAATCGTTAGAAAATAAAACCAAAAATTGATAATTATTTTGTAAAGAGAAAATAATATAAATTATCTCTAATAATTTTATTTTAATATACGAGTTTTATAATTTTTGTCATTAATTTAAAAAAAATATAGACATTTGAACTCTCCTAACAAAAATATTAAATTTGAATCTTAGACTAATTTTCCAAACTACAAATGAATACTTTTTAAAAAAAATTCTTTTATTTAAATTCTTTTGTTTGACTTTATCTTTGCTTTCTGCTTCCAAAAGTAAATCTATGCTTCCATTAGCAATGTAACATCAACTTTAGATCCACTCATAGGCTGATAGGCCCAAGCTTGAACAGGGCCTAAGGTTCTTTTTGACTTTCTAGTTATAACTAATTGTACACCTAATACGGCCCAATGTTCCTTCTAGAAACAAATCAGAGGAAAATCAAAAGGAATCTATAATCATGAATTCATGATTCTTCCCTACTAACCAAGGACAAGAGGCAACTGACAAGTGAAAGTGCGAAATTATTCCAAAAGATTCCAAAGCCAAACCAAAAAAAAAAAAAATCATCAATTATTATTTCCATTCGACAGGATTAAAATACTTAATAAACTAAAAGAGGTTTAATTTGAACTTATCGAATAAGTGCAATATCACGAATGATAATGATCATATATTCTAAAAAAAAAAATTCAAATTTTAAACAATGGAGATTTTAATACGGTATAATTTGATTTGTTCTCAAAAAAATAAAATCTTTTTTATCTACATTGAAAACTTCCTGCAAAAAAGAAGAAGAAGATGATATCAATTTGAAATCTCATCATGTAAACCCGAGGCACCTGTTTTATTGATCAGAAATGATACCTCAATATTCCGTCTTTTTCTTCAATTATTTAGTTTGACAAATTTAAGAAATCTTTTATTACTACAAAAATCGAGTAAAATAAAATAGTCTTTGGTTTAATGACAAAGAGCAAAACTTTAAACCAAAGAGCAAAACCTTCCCGAATGTGAGGTTCTTTATAGACATTAAATGAACATTAGTAGACTAGATCTCTATCTTTTTT
This sequence comes from Carex myosuroides, assembly GCA_028015225.1. NCBI lineage: Eukaryota > Viridiplantae > Streptophyta > Magnoliopsida > Poales > Cyperaceae > Carex > Carex myosuroides. The sequence goes on along the minus strand of CM051486.1, from coordinate 3,687,045 downwards.
TATATATAAAAAAATTAGATAAAAGATAATAGTAGAGATAGTTTGATTTAACACAACACAAGACTAATAAAGACAAAACACAGAATATATAATTAATACATTACATGAATTCAAATCAGTTTTTTCAATATTTTATACAAGAATACTGTTTAGTTGAACTTGGTGTCCTGTGTTTGTTAAAAGTTTCTTAAATTAATTAGCAATCGGAAATTGTGCTGCCATTTGAATTTTTTCTAGAAGATGTTCTACAAATATTACTCTAGATTCATTAACCATCTGAGTACATGACAAATTTAGGATATTAAAGTTACCAAAAATTGCATGTAATGAAGCTCCATTAAATAATATATAATAGAACAAGGTAAAAGGCATATGGAATTTCCTGCATAGTTCCAAATGGGGAAGCTGATGTCTGAACAACTTATGTCATGTCAGTTGGTTGGATCAAAGTAAAATAAGACCATAATGCGCCTAGCCTAATATTTGGATTACATTTTAGGTAAACGAATATTTGGTAAGCGACTTTACTTGGCAAATAAAGTGTCAAAGAATATATTTCATATCTCGCAAATTATTTTAATAATAAGTAGGCTAATCTAAATTAAATCTACCAATATAAAATAAAAGATTACCTTGTAATGCTGCAGAACAGGATGATGGTTTCTGAATGCGAACAAATTTGTCAGACAAAATAACAGCTCACTTTGGACGGGTCTATATCATATCCGAAGTATTCAAAATTTGAGTTTGGATCCGGACCATCCATCCGATAAAAATCCCAACTAATTCGGTTCGAGGTAGAATTCACGTGACTCTTTAATATTCGTGCAGATTAGACGTTTCGAATCCAAACTCAAAGTTTGAGTTACTTTAGGAGATCCGAATTTACTTTGGACGCCTCATGGCTCATGTGATGCGAGTCCATATCCTCTAAGGTGACATAATATTTGAGTTTGTATGTGGACTATCTGATCATTATTTGAGCCAATCCAGTCTAAGATAGTATGCACAATGCCCGTTTATTATTCGTGCTAAAACAAATCGGACGGTCTGAATTTAAGCTTAAAATTTATGTTACCTCAGTTGATATGAATTCCATGTGCTGCTACCTGGTAGCAAAATTATTGGAGATCCTCTCCATATATTTATGGAAAATTATTCAATTGAAAAAAAAACAAAAAACAAAGATGCATTCTAAATAACTCTTAAATCTAAGAATACAATTTCTTTTTACTGATTTTTACTCACACCTGAAATATTCTAATCAATTACATCGTATGTGTGCAATCCAAGGAGAAAATCTGTTTTTTTTTTTCAGATGTCGTGGAAGTTTATGGAATTTAATCCCAGGGTTTGGATTTATTTTGTGTAATATATGGGATCCAATAGGAAAATTTTCAAAATAGATGTTGGCAATTCTTGCCGATATTTTAAAACCTCAAATTACAAAATAGAGAGCATCGATCGAGAAATTATCTCACATATACCTGGTTTTCCCTTGAAGGAAAGTATTCAATTCATTTGAAAGAAAAAAAATAAAACATTATGATCATCAACATATAATATTTTTTAACTATCTTTTTTTTTTTACTAAATGTATAGTTTCTAGTTTCAAAATAAAAATTGACTAACAAATAAGCCATTATCACGTAATAAAATTGAAAATGACGTACACATTTTATTCTAAAAAGCAACATGATAGCATCAAATAAGTAATAATTGTAGTATTAACTAAATCATATGCAAATTCAAACACTTTTCAGAAATTTTACGAAAAAAAGGATATACAAAACATACAACATCAACAAAGTAGACAATTTTGAGCATTAAACAAACTTAGATATGTGAGTTCATATTATATTTTTTCCCTAAATTTGTTTTGACTTCCAATTTTCAAATAAATGCACAGTTTGTGTCATATTTGTTTTGCATGGATACAGATTGAAAAAATTATCAATTCAAGTGCATAAAAATACCTCTCTCTCAGTATTTTATCGAACGTTTATCAGTTGGTTTATTATAAAACCAGAATGCATGAATACAAAACCTGCATGACTCCAGTTTTCTCTGCAATCACAGAAGACACGAAGTCATTCTTCATCGCGTCAGCAAGGTGGACACCGGGAGATGGCTCTGAAATCTCATTGTGGAACCAAAATTGGGGTGTGGCCGTGCGGGAGTCTTGAAGGGCTGGTTGCCAAACCTTTACTCATTTATGATTGATGGAAGCATATCCCTTAAAGAAGCAGCATCAGAAACATGCATAGCCAACCTATTCAGATCTAACCTATCGCTTTAATTGCAAATGGAGCTGCATGACACTACAAGCACACATAACCGCAACTAGGCTGCAGGAAGGAAGGAAAGATGAAATAATCTGGAGTTGGGCCGAGGCTGGTACATTTACCGTCAAGTTGGCATAGAAAGCATTGAAGAATTTGCCAAGGGTCGGAACTAGCCTCTCCAAAATTTGGAAGATCAAAGTGCCACCAAGCATCCAGACCTTTGCATGGCTAGCGAACCAAGACAAAATTCTAACACATGATAACTTGCAAAAAAGGGGATGGGCATTGGTCAGTAGATGCTCCCTTTGCAAGTCGAATGTGGAAACAACCAGCCACTTATTCCAAAATTGCCCTTATACGCTTCAATTGTATAGCAAACTGAAATTAAAAAGACCATCCGATCGATGGCCAGCACAGTCGACGATAGAGATAGCAAACAAAGACAAGGTGGGAAGATTGGATCAAGTACAGATAGCATCACTTCTAATTATGTTGTTTGTGCTATGGAGAGAATGGTGCGCATGGACCTTAACGGGTTCTTGCAAAAGCCAAGACACCCTGTTAGAGGAAACCTTATGGCAGCTCAATTTTTATGATCAAAGAAGGGCAGGAGCACTAGCTGAAGAGATACCAATAATACATCGGATCGAGAACAGGCGGGTAGGAGCACCCCGCTCAGAAAGTATCACAACTGGAGCCGGTACTGGTACCAATCCTGGTTCTGGTACGGACAGACAGCAAAGGAGGGTGATTGATACCGGGTGAAAAAGAATACCAGCGGGTTGAGGAGGGGCAAACCTCATGTTTGTTTGTTTTTTTTCATTTTTTTCCTTTTTCTTGTTATAAATGTTTTCATATTTACTTTTTCCAAACTTCCAAACTCAATGTTTTGAGTTCTTTCCTTTTTACATGTTCTGTACAGCTGTTACAATTCTTTTGTAACTTTATCAATGAAATCTAATGTGGGCTAGACTCACATTTTTTCTCAAAAGAAAAGTACATGACTGCCTGTATATATGCATCTTAGAAATTGATTGCACCTGATTGGTTCTGATTACTTGTTCCGGAACTGAAAATTTTGAAGGAGTACGAACAGAGACGGCTCCACATTAGCTCAGAAGTAGACTACCTGCTCTTAAACTTTGAAAATTAATTTGACTATAAATTTTGAAAATTTTCATTTTGTATTTCATCATTAATAGTCAGCTAGTTAAGATTCATCTAGTAACGAAGTACAAGAAGCATAAAAAGTAGACATAAGAAGCACCAATGTCAAGAATCAGTCTTTAATCTAGTGGCAAAAGGCAACATATTGTGTGTGGTAGGTCGTGAGTTCGAAACCAAATAGCGATTCTTTATGGACATTAAAAAATGGAATTTGAAATGCTAAATCTCCATCTTTATATCTCAAAAAGAAGCACCAATGTCAGTTTCCATTTGCTCTTATATTACTTTTTACTAGTGACTTACAACTGGAACTTAGAAGAGCTTCAAATAGGGACGAAATTGGCATGAAGAAAAAAAGAAGTTATTTCCAACATTAATATAAACATAATCAATACTAAGCAATGTACAGAACATAACTGATGTCCCCTAAACAAATGGGATACCCAACAAGTTGATACCAAAACCGGATCCGCTGATTTGTTATAACACATAATTTTCAGATCACATTCCCCCAAAAAAAAAAAAAATCAGACTGGTAATTCACAGTATCAATACCTTACTGGTACATGTGCAGAGAAGGATGAAATGTATACTGTAAAGTCCTTTTATAGGGCTATGATGGAGGGACTGATGATAAAGCTAAGAATACATCTGGAAAATTAGAGCTCCAACAAGAATTACTGTTTTCACTTGGCTGATGTTGAGAAGTAAGATCCTCACAATAGATTATCTCCGTCAAAAGGGACGGATCATATCAAATATGTGCTACATGTGCAGAGAAGCTGAAGAAACAGTGCCACATATCTTCCTACACTGCAGTTTTACTATTATGAGGGTGCTGGCCAACTTACAAACGCAATTTAGAATGCCATTCTGTCAGTACATTGCAGCAGGAGAGTATACTAGGGCAATCACTGAATGAAAACATCAGGTGGTTCCAAAGATACAAATGACAAAGGCCTTTGCTATTTGGCATAAAAGATGCCGATGAATATTTACTGAGAAAAAGGAAACAACTTCCATTAGATAGAATCTTCTTTTCCTTCCCTTGACATTCTTGTTACAATTTTGATCTTCCTTTCCCTTTTCTTAGTTTCTTTACTCTTTTTAGCTAGTTATTGGAGTAGAACTAGGGTGTTTCTAAGTTAATCAAGTCTCTTTGTAAACTCAACTCTAAAATCTATCGGATTGACTTCAAATGACGAATCCGAACCGTTGAAACCTATCTACCTTACGAATGATGCATCTACATATGAAAATTTTAAATTTTCGAATTAATTTTGTATTGAGTCAAGTGGTAAAAAATCCTTCAAAATGAATGCATTAAAATTAATTTATAAACCTTATAATTTTAATTGCTTAACTTTATACTAAATTAATAATATTATATTTAACCTTTTAAACTTTAAAAACTCGCTTAATATTATATGTATCCTCCCTCTAAAATTTATAATATTATATTTAACCTTTTAAACGTTAAAAACTCTCAAATTTACCCATTTTAACTTCTTTTCTATTAAAACTTTTAAAATTTATGAAGTACCTTTTATCCTTCATGAAAGAAATACAAAATTTTTGTATGTTTGAGAACAATTTCAGTTTTCTAATTGGACGGTTTCCGAGAGCAAAATTGGTCATTTTTACTTTGATGCTTACACGGACCCATTTGGATAATTAGATATATGATAATGTAAGCATCAAAAGTAGTGAAATGACTCATTTGCCCTTGAAAACCAACCAATTAGAAGACTGACATTTTCGTAAAACATGCTACTAGTTTTTTTTATTTTAATAAAGTTTAAAATAGATACTTCATAAATTTAAAACGAGTTTTAATAAAAAAATATAAAATAGATAAATTTGTGAGTTTTTAAAGTTTAGAAAGATAAATATGCTATTAGGAATTTTAGAGGTGGAAACACGTAATTTCCAAGTTTTTGAGGAGTATACATGAAATTCCCTCAGAAATTTGAGGACGTGATCATCACCTTTCTCTGAAAAAAAAAATACCATACTGTACCGATATAGGCGATATTTGTTCCACACAGTCTAACGTTATGTGCGATTGAGTTGTTTCGTAACCTAATAAAAGTGAGTCCGAATCTGCTGTGATTCCGAGATGGATCGCAGGATTCTAAAATTCTGAGATCAATGGTGCAAATTTTTTCCCGCGCGGATCTCGAAAACGTTCTTGAAAAAGTAAATTTTCATGCACACATCTCGAAAAAGACCAACAGTTGAGATAGAATCGCAGGGTCCTGTGATTTCCCGAGAATCATAGCAGATTTATTTTCAATAAAAGTATACAACTTATAGAAGTACAGTTTTTTTTTCTTTTAAAACAGATAGGTTTTTTCATACATGTGGTCCCGACATTTTTATTAATATCCAAAGTTTAATACAAATTATTAATTATACCCAGAACTCAACTCAATATCGAAATATACCCAAGCCGGCCATTTTCTGGCCGGCTATGTTCCTTCCCTAAGCCGGCCAGAAAATGGCCGGCTATGTACTTTTTTTTTTTTTTTTTTTTTATAGAGAGAGACACTATGAAGATCAAAATATTGAAATCTAACTCTGAAAATTTGAAATTTTTGTAACATGATACGTTTCGAAAATAAAATGATAAATAATTTATAACATGATACGTTTCGAAAATAAAATGATAGATAAAGGGTGAATTTTGACTTAATTGCATTATTTTCATATTTTATTTATTTTTACAAAATTTCAGCCTTTTTTTTTGGTTAATTACAACCAAGGCGTGATCACATTTTCATATTCGAACTTTTGAAACCCCATATGATGGTTTTCTGACTAAGCTCAAACACAAGAACCGAAATATAGGATAATCCAAATATACCAAACATAAATAGTATATCAAATATAAATAGTACAAAACTAGTAAAAATACAACTAAAACGGAGAGGGGGAATATCGCTGAGGCGGTACTCCGGCGTTCGCCCGGCGCCAGCGCGGCCAGCCTCCGTCTCTCTCGGGCTCATCTGGGGCATCGGCAGACCTCAGTATCTGCTCGGCAGTATCCCATCTGGCATCGCCCGTGGAGACTGTCGGTACTGGCGGAGGTGTAGCGAAGATAGATGCGGCAAACCCAGTCCCAAAGGCAGGCTGAGTATGAGACCCGCTACCACTAGCCTCTCCATCATGCGGCATCTCTGTGCCATATCGGGGCCATGCCGGTGCCGACATGAAACTCTCATCGAACTCATGGAGACTGCACGAGAGGGACTCGTACTCAGAAGTATCGGTCTCCGCAGGTGGTGGCATCTCTGCTGGACCCTGCAATCATACACATAAATTATTAAATTTGATCTGAATGAAGAAATTTATTAAAACCTGACAGATACTGAAGTATGACATACATATGGCTGCACCGGACGTCCATGCTCGTCGTACCATGCCGTCCACCCAATGTCGGACAATACCCAACGATGGTAGTCCCACTCTGGATGTGAATCGGGGGAAGATGGCATATCATCTAACAGAACCGGGCTCGAATCGGGCTCCTGCGGATCTATCTCACGCCAGTTGATGTTCTCTCTGGCGTCTCGCAGCATACCGATGATCTTTCCACCGTGCCCGGCATCCTCAACCACATTCGCATTCTTCTTGAGGGTGCGGTACCCAAGCCGTCTCCAGTTCTTCTTTCCCAGCATGCGGATCCCATGCCCGCACTCCTTGATCGCGGCCAAAAGCTGAAAAAAATTTAGCATGTCAGATCAAACCTTGATTTACTACTAAATTAGACCAAAACTAAGTGGTTTTAGGTGCTTTACCTGGCGAGCCCATGCACGACCGTTGGGATGGTAACCATCATCCGTTTTGATCCTGTCGCGGAGATGGGCACCGTAATCACCCTGCAGATAGACACTCGCCATGCAGACCTGCATGTACCATACATCGTACCTCAACTGGGGATCCCCCTGGGTCTGCTGAATTGCCTCTGGCTCGTGATAGAAGTCTATATACTGAGGATCCTGGGCCGTCCCGTAGTATGCATCGTAATGGGTGCTCCAGTCCTTATCCAGTCGCCCTCGGTGGGTAACGCTGTAAAGAAGACGTTAGTTGCAATAAAAAACTATCAAGTAGTATGATTTATTTAATAAATACAATAGACTACGACTTACCGGTGCAGGTCTCTGTGCGTGTAACTCAGCAAAGATGGGTCTATGGGAATCAACGCCGCTCGTCCAAACTGGCGGAGCACCCGATCTGGGTAGTGGTGCTCCACTATCCAGAAATGTATGAGTGGACCTCGATAGAACCACATCTCCCGCTCGTGCTCGTCAGTCACACTGCCCGGCAAGAGGAACTCCTCGTACAACTGATCGTACGGCGTCCACTCAACAAGAGGCTCAGGCAAACTCTGAAGCTCTGACCGGACTGGCCTGATCCCAACGGTAGCACCGTGGGTCCGATCCTGGTAGTTGTGGAAACCGTACCACTTCTTGGTGTATGCCGGGCAGTGAAACACATCTGGCTCTCCCCAATCCGGCACCTCATTGGGGATAGGACGGCCCACCGGTAGCCGTGACCACGACCAGTGCTGAAGCAGGAGTACCGACCCGTACATCTGCTTCGTCGTCGGCTTCATTTTCAAGAACATTACACGTCAGTGTATTTTGATGGATTGATTGATTAAATAATTTATTATAACATAAGAGTTGGTGACTTACCTCACTACTACGACACAGGTGGTAGTACAGATGCGCCAGGACAGCTCCACCCCAGTTGTACGACGACGGCCGCTCAATGTCCATCAGCAACGGGAGATACATCATCGGCATCTGATCACCGCTGGAATCAGGAAACATGACAGAACCAAAAAGGTCCATCACGTAGCCCCGTGTATATCTGCAATACAAAACATATAAAAATTCTAATAGAATCATCGTATTATAAATTAATTAGTAGATATTAATAAAAATTTACCTCTGAATCTCCAGCTCGGCGGAATTTGCCGAGAGACCGGCGATGAAGTGCTGCCGTAACCTCGTCATCTGCAAATGGAACTTCGACCTCCCATGTTCCCCAATGATATAGGAAGGATCAACTCCCAATAACTCATCGACATAACCTGCGAATCTGGTGCTGTCAGAGACGCCGCCGACGGGTGTGCCACGGATAGACAAACCCCAGAGAGCACTCACATCCTGGAGAGTCACTGTCATCTCTCCGAATGGCATGTGAAACGTGTGCGTCTCGGGACGCCATCGCTCCACCAGTCCAGCGATGAGAGATGCATTGATGATGCTCTTCTCTGTCCGTACGATGTCCACAACCTGGTAGAGACCCAGGTTGACGAGGTATGGCTCCATCACCTCGTAGTACCTCATGTGAACGCACCTCAACTTCACATCTAGAAGATCCGTGTCCTGCGTTGAAAAATGTAATCCGCATGGTGACAACATAATAAAATTTAAATCCAACAAAATTTAATGAAAATATAAGAAAAGGAACGTACCTCACGAGAAGCCAGTGAGACTCGGTGCTCGCTGTGGGGAATCCACAGGAGAGGACTGATGTGCTCCGTGCTGCTAGTACTGATCGGCTCGTCCACTACTGGACGCTGGGTAGGCCGTGCTCTAGGCATCCTGATATCTAAAATAACCTAAATTCGGTGAAATTACGCTTGATCAGCATAATTATGGTAAAAAAGGCCAAAATACCCTAAAAATTGGTTATCTGTGCTAATTACACTAAATTACGCTTAATCAGTCTAATTAGGGTAAAAAGACCAAAATACCCTAAAAATTGGTCAAACGTGCTAATTTCGGTAAAATTACGCTTAATCAGCATAACTATGGTAAAAAAGACCAAAATACCCTAAATATTGGTCAAACGTGCTAATTTCGGTAAAATTACGCTTAATAAGCATGACTATGGTAAAAAAGACCAAAATACCCTAATTATTGGTTATCGGTGCTAATTACACTAATTGCGCTTAATTAGCCTAATTATGGTAAAAAAGACCAAAATATCCTAAATATTGGCCAAACGTGCTAATTTCGGTAAAATTACGCTTAATCAGCATAATTATGGTAAAAAAGGCCAAAATACCCTAAATATTGGTCAATTGTGCTAATTAAACTAAATATTGGTTAACTTAGCTAATTACACTAAATTACAACAACATAATCTAAATTATAACACCGAAAACTTAAATCCTAAACTCTAAAATAAATAAATTAAAAATTAAATTAGATAAAAAAAAATTTACCTCAAAGAAGAAGAGAGAATTCGGAATTCGGTTGGGATGAGAGAATTGTGAGAAGAGAGAGAGAAAAAAGGGTATATATAGGGGTTAATGCGGGAAAAAAAAAAAGGTACATAGCCGGCCATTTTCTGGCCGGCTTAGGGAGGGTACATAGCCGGCTAGAAAATGGCCGGCTTGGGTATATATCGATATTGGGCCGGATTCTGGGTATATTTATTAATTTGTATTAAACTTTGGATATTAATAAAAAGGGGGAATTTCATGTATATCCCTCAAAAACTTGGAAATTACGTATTTCCCCCTCTAAAATTCATAATATCATATTTACCCTTCTAAATTTCAAAAACTCACAAATTTACCCAATTAATCAATAATTGGAACCAATTATGTATAATGTTCTCTAAAATATAATTAACCTCCTAATCCCTCCCCTTCTCTTCTTGGATCACTCTTTATGGCCATGGCGGATGGAGCCGTTCTTCTTCTCTCTTGCTCTCATCTCATCGCCCAACAGCGCCACTCCCTGCCCTCTCTCTTCTCGTGTCGCCTATACCACCCATCTTTGAATCTCTCCATCCAACGAGTACAGCATGTGTGCAGCAGCAATGAGGTGGACCCCACTTTGTAGGCAGTTGAGTTGTGCCCTCTCTTCGGTAGGCAGATGGTCAATTTCTTCAAGCCAGTGGTACATGCCAAAAATGGTGCCTAATGAAATAGATGTAGTTACGGTTTATAGAGAACAACAATAGGCAACAAAAAAGGATGCATATAGTAACTTCATTTAGTAAAACTGTTTTGCGCCTGATTACTTCATTTAAGAAATTGGGTATGGTTAACTCACGAAAATTAGTAATCGAGTCTTATTTTGCTATGATATCAGTTGGAAAAGCTTGCTTGACAATTTGAATTGATGGATTTTTGGATATTTCGTTTTTTCCACTCTTTTCCATTAATAGGATCCAAACCCGATAGCCATTAATGGGTTGTTGCACCTCTTCATTGTTTCTGTTGGATGTTTTGAGATGGGATCAAAGGGCATAGAAATAAAGGAAACCACTCAAACTTGTTGCCATTAAACTAGCAATCCAACGGGAGATGAGATGAGAGCGATACTAAAGTTCTGTGGCCATGGCCCAGGTGCGATATTGAGAATACTAAATTATAGGTGTGCTTCGATATGTTCAATTGGGAGCGCTCTCATCTCCCATCTCATCTCATCTCTCTCACGCCACTATAATAAAGTTGAACTAGCAGTTCGACATGGACGGACAATCTCATAATCTCGGTGATTAATTATATTTTAGAGAACATTATACATAATTGGTTCCAGTTATTGATTAATTGGGTAAATTTGTGAGTTTTTGAAATTTAGAAGGGTAAATATGATATTATGAATTTTAGAGGGGGAAATACGTAATTTCCAAGTTTTTGAGGGATATACATGAAATTCCCCCTAATAAAAATGTCGGCATGTGGTCCCATTTCACAAGGAAAATCAATTACGCGTCATATAATTTTGTTTGTTAAACTCTTATTATTCTAAGTTTCTAACCAATAGAAATTTTTGAAATTTTCGAAAATTTTTATAACCTTAATACACGGGAAGATGTCTTCTTTCTGCTATATTTTTTCCTATTTATTTGTTTTTACACTCTGAATTCAGAAGACCCTACCCGTGTATTAAGGCTATAAAAAACAAATAATTGAACTACACGTGGAGCGCACAAATTATAAGACCCTACCCGTGTTTTTACACAAAAGAGTAATAATAATTTTTTTATAGCATTAATACACGGGAAGATGTCTTCTTCGAAGACCCTACCAGAAATCTATTATTACTCTTTTGTGCGCTCCACGTCTTTTGGTTTCTTTAATCAGGAGCAACGCATAATAATTGAACTACTACTACCCCACTTGCTTTCTTTAACCAGTATCAATTAGCAAGGTTTGGCATCGTATCACCCGACATTTTTATTAATATCCAAAGTTTAATACAAATTAATAAATATACCCAGAATCCGGCCCAATATCGATATATACCCAAGCTGGCCATTTTCTGGCCGGCTATGTACCCTCCCTAAGCCGGCCAGAAAATGGCCGGTTATGTACCTTTTTTTTTTTTTTAACCGCATTATTTTTGTTTTAGGTGATTTCTATTAAAGTCAAATATTTCATTTCTAAGTTTCGTATAAAATAATAAAATACACACAAATTGCAAATAGAGTCCACACATTTTTTACAACATGCATACAAATCACCTATTATTGCTACGTCTAAAAGGTAATCCCCGAAGTAAACCACTTGCGAAAGATGCCTTACGAGGTGGTCTAACAGATGACTCTGGTTGCTCACTAGATGGACCGGCCTGGGCTCCAGATGGCGCTGCTTGGCTTGTAGATGGGCCGCCCTGGGCTCCAGATGGCCCTGCTTGGCTTGTAGATGCCCTTGTTGTGCGTCTAGTAGTGGACCTCCTCGGTTGGGCAGATGGCTCCCCTTGCACCCCAACCGCCTCTCCTCCTATGGCAACCGCCTCTCCCATTGCTTCGGCATACATAGCAGCTGCATCTAAACGGCTCGTAGCTGTGCTACGCCGTGACCCTCCAGACCCACTTCCCGACGCCATTACTCGCTCATTTTCTGCCGTATTTGCTGCGTTTCTTGCCTCTGCATTTTCATGTGTTACTTAGTAAGTTGGTATAAATTGAAAAGAAAAATAATTTTAGATGAATGTTACATACCTCTTCGTTGCCTATCGGAAGTGGAACGGCGAGGCTGATGCCCCATTCGTCTACCTTCCATTTCATCCATCTACCTTCCATTTCATCCATCGTCATTACACGACGGGTGTGTTTTCGCCTCCCCTTCCTAATCCAACCACTACTCGGAAGGATTCTGTCTCCAACATTAGGAGGCCAGTCTCCCATATTGCCAATTGGATTGAACACATGGCTCCAAGTACTCACAAGATAGGGTGTTTTATACCAGTCTGCAACAAAGTCGTCCTCTTGCCAGTTTCGGTCACGGCAAACAGCTAAGACATGAGCGCACGGAATAGAAGTTAATTGGATACCTCTGCAAGTGCATTCCATTTGTCTGTCGGGACCGCGCGTCACAATGTACATGAACTCCCTGTGAGTGGGTTCCATGTTGCCCATGTCGCTACGGGTGCAAGGAACGTACTCATTTGGGGATGGAACTTGGTACTGACCTTGGCCCTGCGTGTAACGCACCAACCGCATTTTTCCAGCTTTCTCCCAACGTTTTCTGATCTTCTGCAAAACCCGGTCAGACAGAACCTGTCCCTTGTCTTGTAATTCCATTGCTCGCTGACGCCGCTGAACAAACCATCTGTTGCACGTGTAGAACGTATCCTCCACTATGGCACAAACAGGCAATCTACGACTCGTTCGGAAGACATTGTTGAGCGACTCGGAGCCGTTTGTTGTCATGATACCAAACCGGTATCCTCCGTCACAGGTTTGGAAAATCTTCTCATAATTGGATGGCTCCATCACATCATTAGGACGTACTTTGCCCACCTTCTTTAAATATGCATTGCACTTCGGATTTAGCTGCACAAAAACAAAGGGGTGTTATTTCATTTTCATAAAATTCTTATAAGATAATTAAACGAAATGGTATAAGTTAGACATACATGAGCAAACTCTTGGAACATCTCTTGTAATCTTCTCGGCTTCTTCCTCTTTGCTCCTTCCCTGAACCTCCATCCGTACCATCTGTCTCCTCCACAGTTCGTGACTAAGTTGTCAGCAACATGCTGCATACAATACCTGTGCACAAAGAGCTCGGGAGGCCATCCGTATTCAGCTGTCAGTGCAGCTTTGATCCCCTTGTGCTGGTCCGATATGACACATACAAATTTACACGGGCCGAGCACTTCATTTCTCAACCACTGCAAGAAAAAACCCCAATTCTCAGTATCCTCCTGACGTACAATTGCAAATGCAATAGGCACCAATTGGTTCTCGGCATCGTAGCCGCAAGCTATCAAAAGCCTCCCCTCGTATCGCCCAGACAAGAAGCAGGCATCGATGCTGATCACTGGTCTCATGTACTGGAACGCCGCAATGCATGGACCAAACGCCCAGGCTACGGCTCTGAACTCGGCAACACCTGGCATGATTAGTCCTGTTTCCTTATTCCGTACCGGGCGGGTCAGAAATTGGTGAGTCGAGCCAGGATTGTTGGCGCAAATTGCAAGCAACAGTGGTTGAGAATTAAGTAAATAGTAAACAATTAACTAAATAGTAAACCATTAACTAAATAGTAAACAATTAACTAATCTATAAAATAAAACATAATAATAAAATAATAATAAATTAAAAATAAAAAAAAATAAAAAAAATAATAATAAAATAAAAAAAAAATTTATTACCCAACAGTAAATGGTAAGCAATTAAGTAAATGGTAAGCAATTAAGTAAATGGTAAGCAATTAAGTAAATGGTAAACAATTAAGTAAATGGTAAACAATTAAGTAAATGGTAAACAATTAAGTAAATGGTAAACAATTAACTAAATAGTAAACAATTAACTAAATAGTAAACAATTAAGTAAATAGTAAACAATTAGTAAACAATTAAGTAAATAGTAAACAATTAACTAAATAGTAAACAATTAACTAAATAGTAAACAATTAACTAATCTATAAAATAAAACATAATAATAATAAAATAATAATAAAAAAAAAAATAAAAAAAAATAATAATAAAAAATAAAAAATAATTACCTCAACAGTTACTTCGCGCTGCCTCGGTTTGTGTGAAGATCTGAAGGGGGAGGGGGTACTCTTTTATAGAGTTTTTGGGGTTTTAAAAAAAAAAAAAAAAAAGGTACATAGCCGGCCATTTTCTGGCCGGCTTAGGGAGGGTACATAGCCGGCCATAAAATGGCCGGTTTGGGTATATATCGATATTGAGCCGGATTCTGGGTATATTTATTAATTTGTATTAAACTTTGGATATTAATAAAAAAGTAAAACTGTAAAATAAATATGTGATTGATGCGCAGCGCACTGCGTGAAATAAAAATAACTTTGTTAATATCTTTACCGTGAAGTGGACTGTGGACTCCTTGCTCCACTTATTAAATGCTTTTTCTTTAGAAATACTCTTATTTAATTTGTGCTTTGGAAACGAAAGACGAATATAGGCGGGACCCGCCACTATCAGCTTGGTTCAACTTTTCTATTTTCTATATTTCAGTAGGTTCAACCTGTCCCGATTTTTTTATTAACATTTAATATTAAATAAAAAATAATAGAAATATTTACGATTTTGTGAAAATTTAAAAAAATGTTCAGACCACCGAGTAGATATTAATAAAAAAATAATAAAAATGTCTAAGATTTTGTGGAAATTTTAAAAATGCTCGGCGGTCCACTTCTTTTCTGGACCACCAAGTTTCTTGGCGGTTGAGAAAAGAAGTGGACCACCGATAATTTCGGTGGTATGTGCAATACACACACACACACATATTTTAAAATGGAGTGAATTTGTTGAAATTGAGTAGTTGTTATTTAACGTATTGAAGAGAAGAAAAAATTGAGTAGTTGTTTAACATATTGGTCATTATTTATTTTATTATATTTTTAAACTAATTTTTTTTAAAGAATTTAATCAATTGTTTTAGTTTAAATGTGTGACGATTTATTTGTAATTGGCATATTTTTAACCAATGTGAATTATGTTTTGTTTTACTAAAGAGACATAAATAAAATATAAATACTACAAAACATAAAGTATCAAACATAAATAAACTAATGTATAATAAATACGATAATTCAAACATAAAATACTAAACATAGAATATCAAATATAAATACTATAAAACAATTTAACTAAAACTACAACAGTACCATAAAAACTATGCTCAGCGGCGACGACCATTAGAACAGAAGAATCGTGGTGCTAACGCTCCCCTGTTAGCTATGTCGAGTAGCACCTAGGAGTCCTAGTCAAGTATAGCGGCCTCACTGATCATATGTATGGCGCTATCCCAGATATCATCATGCATATCCTTAATATAGCTATGACTTACTGGTGCCAAGTGCGTAGTCCGTGGAATGGATATGTTAGTTACAATTCAAATAACACAAGTAATAAAATGATAATGAATTTTGTAGTATTACTTACTGGTGTAGTCTCTTTATCTCAGATTTGGGCAACTGAGAATCGGCGGGAATCAACGGCACCTCGTCAAACTGATGCAGTATCCGATCAGGGTAGTGGTGCTTCATAATCCAAGTAGACAAGCGGACCTCTGTACCACCAGCCATTCTGCTACTGCAGTGTAAATATCGGTAACTTCTCGTCATTGTACAACTGAGCGTATGGAGTCCAGTCAATCTGCTCCGGAACTAGACTTAGCAGCTGTGCTCGGACCGGCAAAGATCGTTCGTGGCCCACATCCTTGTAGATGTGAGGACTGTACCATTTCTTACCGTATGCGAGGCATGTCTTACCATCTGGTGAGCCCCACTCAGGAGCAGGTAAATTCGGGATGGGCTAGCACACTGGTAGCCATGACCATGACCAATGCTGCAGCAAAAGAGTCGGCCCAACCATTTGCTTTGTGTTCTTTTGCATTTTGAAAAATGTTAGCCGTCAAGGTATGGTTTTATTAAGAAAATAAATAAATAAGAAAAAAATAGAGATTTACATTACAAGCCATGCACATGTTGTGGTACAGGTGGGTAAGAACAACCCCACCTCAATTGTACCTTAGCGGTCTCTAAAGGTCGGCTAGTAGCGGCATATACATCAGCGGGACGTAGTCACTGTTGAAATTTTTGGACTGTCAGGATTCTCGATAGTTGAGCCGCCGAGAATCTCGACAGTCTGGATATTTTTAAATTTTTTAGAAAATAGTGGACATTTTTATTATTTTTTATTTTATGTTAGATATTAATAAAAAAAATCGGCAACCTTAAGGTAGCAATATTTAAATGTTCAATGATAATTACAAGGACAAAAATCAGCGGCTTTTTTTTTTTTTGCCGAAATAGTGGGTTAGCGACCCACCTGAAGCAAAGTCCGGTAATATTAACACTTTAACAGTAACCAGTACATGCACCTTATCGGCTTATCCAAAGTAAAATTTAATGTTTTTTTTTTAATATTCTCTAAAAATAATCCATAAACATTGTTACTGAAAATGGCTCCAATTGACATTTGCTCCACATTTTCGGACAACAAATTAAGTGGATTGATGCGATCAATAAAGAGATGCAATAATTTCAGCAAACCAAGTACATATTAGAAACACATAACAAACGCACTGCGCTACAACTTACAGAACCTAACTAGGTACATAATTGAAAGGGATCGACTAACAGTCCCCCTCATTCTGTCCCCTAAACGTCCTCCTGATTAACTGATGTATAAAGTACAATTGGAACCACTAACTACATTAACTAACTTGGGGGACCACTTATGATTGAAAAAATTTACAACTGGCGCGCGTATGTATGAATACTTATGTGTGCAAGTATTAACATATAATATATTAAGTATTCATACCTAAGACATGAAGTATTAAAAAAAAAAACTGGATATCAACTTTCTTTTCTCTCTAATTACACACTCATCTTCTACACGTTTTTAGAAGTGAGTTTTTTTTCTCCGTTTAATCTCGTCAATATTTCTGAAGACCTGTGAGAAATTTTGCGAATCTAAAACTACGGACATCTTCTACGTAATTTTCTCTTTCAAATGGATCCATGATGAAGTACTTTCGGGTTCTTCGTCGTTCAAGTATTCATACCTTGGTGTGCAAGTATTCATAACTTGTCAAGTATTCATTTCTAATATGTCAAGTATTATTCTCTAAAATGTCGAGTATTCATACTTACTCAATAAAGTGTGAATATTTATGTTGTTAAGTATTTATGAGAAATCCACAGACGTGTCTTGGGCATTAACTACCTGGGGGACCACTACCGACCTGAGGACAGCAAACGTCGCTTGAAAGCGACCACGATAGGAACCACACGCAGAAAACCAAGGACAAACGGATGCGTAATGTCTCAAGTGTCAGCGTTGTAATTGTTGTAAACGTTCATTTTTAAAATATCAAGTATTCATATTTACGCACTGAAGTGTGAATTTTTATGTTGTAAAATATTCTTGAAAAACCTCTAAATGTGCTCCGTGCATTGACTCCTTGGGGGAACCACCACCGCACAATCACAATAGTAAAAATATTAATATCTAAAATATTAAGTATTCATACTTACGCATTGAAGTGTGAATTGTTATGGGGTAAAATAAATTAAATCAGTTAATCAGTTTGGTACTTGAATGTATTGATAGGTACTGAAGAAAGTATTCATACTTATAATTGAAGTATGAATTGTTTACATATGACACTTGTATTTCTAAAAAAATATATAACATATCAAGTATTCATACTTAAGATATCAAATATTTCTAAAAAAAATATTAATATCTAAAATTTTAAGTATTCATACTTACGCATTGAAGTGTAAAGTGTGAATTGTTATATGGTAAAGTAACTTAAATCAATTAATTTGTTTGGTGCTTGAATATATTGATAGGTACCGATGAAAATATTCATACTTATAACTAATTTGTTTGGAGATTGATGTTATTAACATGTAATTTTGGAAGTATTCATACCTATAAGTTGATATAAGAATATTTATATTATAAAATATATTATAAAGTAATACTAATATTTAATAAATTAAAATTTTATACAAATACTAATATTATCAACTTCATAAAATTGAAAATAATATAAAGCCAAAAAACTATATCAACATGTAAAAATAACAAATTTTTACATGCTGTCACAAATAGGTCCCTATTCAGGGACTGTTTTCTAAATAAATTTATTTTCTATCACATTTCAGTCCCTGAATCCTATCAGACCCGAGATTTTACACCACAGACCCTGTTATTTACCAAAATTCACACAGAGGTGTACAAAATACTGAAATTTTATAGAAGAGACCCTGGAATGCTGCAGAAATACCCCAGAACAGTGCATAAAATTAAAAAATTACAAAACAGTCCCTGAACTGTACCAGAATCGATTTTTTTTGCTGGTACCAATTGGCAGCAAAATTTAGAATGCATAAAAATAGCAGAATTGATTTGGCATAAAGAGAAAAACATTGGTATAATGCAGTTTTCATTCGGTACCAAATTAATGTGAATAAAGAAGAAAGGAAATCAATGTTTGTCCCTATACAGGAAAGCAATCTTATTCTTAGTTTGTGCCTCATCCTCAGTTCTCTGCCACTGGGGACTCACTTTCTGACAGAGAATGGAGATACATACTACCCGTAAACACCAAGATGAGGAGCAACCACACTGTTGAGTATTAGACTAACTTCTATTATAAATGGAGAGAGTACAAAGAGTAATATATATATGTTTCTCACACTAATTCATACATGTCTCTCACACTCACGGACTTGCTATTGCCTCTATTTATACACTACTAAGTCGGTTCAATAATCTAGCATATTCTTTTTCTACCGACCATGTAAGTCGGCTAGATAGTTCTAGGTTATACTCAATTATTCATGATACTCTGAAGACTATACTACCGAAGATTGATTTTCTTGAATATTCTAGAATAAGCTAATGGGCTTGGGCCTTAGTTCGGTGCTGAACTTCAACACTCCCCCTCAGCACCGACTTGGGGTTGTCTTGATCTTCAGTACTCCGCGTTTATCTGGATCGTCATGCTTCTTGTTTCTTTCAATTTTTTGAACTTGAAGTTGCTCAGATGTCTGCGGTCGATCTTCCAGAATAGTCTTCTTCAGAAGAGAAGGTTCTGGAATATTCTTCTCATGCTGCCTTGGCACAGGTCCTCGTCTAGGTTTCTTCTCTCGACGAATCATCAGACGAGCTGCATCTTCTTGCACAAACTCTCGTCCTGCAATATTCTGCACAACAGCGACACTCCTCTGTGTCGTCTCGTCATCACCACCCTTCTTGATGGTCTCCATCTCAGTGCTCTCTTGTGGCTTCTCTTCATCAGCCACTACGCACCTCACAACTCCGGTCTCCTTCTTAACCGGTTCTTCAACTGGTTCTTCAAAGAACCATGACTCGAAGTCAATCTCCTCATCCTCAGGCATATCAGCCTCTTCGACGTCCTCTACGTCGGCCACCGACTGCATCGCAACAGCCGCCACTGCGTCCCACTCTTCTTCACTTGGGACCTCCTCCGGTGCCTTCTCCTTCGTGATCACCACGAAGCTTCTTTCATTCTTCCTGAACTGGCACTCTCTCGCATAGTGCCCTCGTCGTCCGCAATTGTAGCACTCTACTCTTCCACTTCGGTATTCACCACTTTCGGCTCCTTTTCCCTCTTGGCCTCTAGGAGTTCCCCCTGAACATGAACACCTCTTGCATTGTTCATGACAGACCTTCTCCGCCTCAGGTTGTCGTCGATACATGTCCCTGCTCGAGTCTCCACGTCGACCACTATACAAGGCCTTCTCCTCTTCGTGCTTCACCGTCAAACCTGCGAGCTGCTTGGCAAGAGCTTCCTGACTGGCCAACAAATTCTCTAGTTCCAGCAGGGTTGGTTGCGTCGCCCATCCTTGAATTGCTGTGATGAAGGCGCTGTACTCCGGCCTTATGCCATTTAGGATTATCCGCCGCATTCTATCTTTGCCAATTTTCGCATTGCCGTCTAGCTGCTCAATCTCCCTACACAAATTCTTTACTTTAAGAAAATACTCACTTACAGTCATGTCACCTTGGGAGATATTCATCAGCTCCCTCTCGAGCAGTTGCAGCCGACTTGTGTTCTTCCTTGAAAACAACGCGGCGAAAACATCCCATGCCTGTTTTGGTGTCTCCACATCTTCAATGTGAGACAGTAGGCTCTTGTCTACCGTAGCCTTCAACACAAATAACGCTCGGCCCGCCTTCACCTTCCACTTCTTGTAAGCTCGGATCGAATTTGGTGGCGGTTCGATCTCATCACCACCCACGATCTCCCACAAATCTTGACCCTGCAAATATGACTTGATACAGGTACGCCAGTCTCTATAATTATAATTATTCAACTTCTCAATGAGACCACTCATGCCCCTCAAGTCTGACATTTCGACACCACGACGGACTCGGGTTACACAAACGGCCTAGCCAACAGGACCTTCGACACAACAACAAACTCATAGGTTATACGAACCTTCTAGCCAATAAGACCTAACCCGCTCTGATACCACTTGTTGAGTATTAGACTAACTTCTATTATAAATGGAGAGAGTAAAAAGAGTAATATATATATGTTTCTCACACTAATTCATACATGTCTCTCACACTCACGGACTTGCTATTGCCTCTATTTATACACTACTAAGTCGGTTCAATAATCTAGCATATTCTTTTTCTACCGACCATGTAAGTCGGCTAGATAGTTCTAGGTTATACTCAATTATTCATGATACTCTGAAGACTATACTACCGAAGATTGATTTTCTTGAATATTCTAGAATAAGCTAATGGGCTTGGGCCTTAGTTCGGTGCTGAACTTCAACACACACCATTCTGATTAATCTCTTGCGCTTTGCAACCCCAAACCCCTTTCTCTTCATGTTACCTCTATGGAATTATACCACAACTTGAGACTTGTTAAATCTATCAATGAAAAACTAAAGTATGTCAGGTGTAAGCTTATAACAAGTCAAGAAGCGAGCTGAGACTTGAACAGTTGATAACTAGATACCAGACTGGTACAGTTGAAGATAGTAATTGACTGTTCTATTAAGGAAGCAGGTGTGTGTGCAGAGGTCAATGCATTCCAAAATTAGTTTCTATTTTTGCGGGCAGGGGGAAGGGAGGGAAGAAAACTAGATAGACTGAATCTTTGCAAGTTATTAACAATTTTCAGTTTAAAATGAAAGCAGTAAATGCCATATTTCACAAAAAGAAAAAGCATGTGACAGAAAAAAAATCTCGATCATCAGAGATTATTTTAATTTCCTTTTTTTTTTTTCAAGCATATTAACATTCTAACAGCATTTGATAATAAACTAGAACTGGCAAATGGCAACACTGAACTTAGCAAGGTGGAACTATAACTCCCAAGAAGAAACTTCACAATTACATCAGTTTAATTGCAAGAGAGGAAACTTCTCGATCAGCGACGACTCTTTGCTCTTCACTGTAGAAACGCCTGCTCCCGCCGCTGATCGGAGGAGGAGATGGAGAGAACAATTTTACCTAATCACTTGATCGGAGGCGGAGGAGGAAGTTCAGTCTGATCGGCCATAGGCGAGAGTGATTTTGTATTTTCGTTAAAAATTTGAGTTCGTTAGAAAATAGATGAGTTCGTAGATATAATTTGGGATAGAGATCAGTTTGACGGTTAGGGGGACGTTTAGGGGACCAAACAGCGGGGGACAATACAATTACTCTAATTGAAATCCATGGCGACAATTTTATAACAACGATGACAATTCAAGGTCCCTAGTAAACGAGAGGCTTCTTAGCACGGAGATTGATAAAGTAATCCCGAGGGTAAGCCTCAAAGTTTGCTCTTGGCATGCGGGCCCCACCTCTCCCGGGGGCTCTCATCATCCTCGCGAAACCACGGTTCCGGCCTGAGCATCTGCAGCAGCAGCGGAAACAACAGAAAACCATATAAGCAACCAGTGCAACCGGGAGGAAGACGGTGAGTGCTATGTGGACCCAATGATGTACCGTCTCCGATCGGGTCTCGGGCGGGAAGATCTCATCGATTTTTTTGGAGAAATAGGTGAAGGTGGTGGTAATGAAGTGGAGGAGGAGAGTTAGTTTTTCTTGAAGAAATTCAAGGATGTTTGGTTTGAGATCCTCCGAGGGGTTTGTTACTTGGGTTATTAGCAACTTTCTAATGCTCTCCATCACTGGCGCTCTCTTTTCTCTTGCTGAGGGAAAGAAAATGTAAGTGATATTATGGAGTGTAAGTAGGATCATTTTGAGTAAATTTTAAGAATGGTCCTTAAAAATTACAATATTATCTTTTTCATTTTGGTACATATATTTTTTGTTAATTTTGTCCCGATAGTATTATGGATTGAAGTTATTATATAATGATAATATTAGCATGTTGATTTGATGATATCAACACTAAATAGATGATTTTTTTTAGTAGATATAAGATTGTTTCGTTGTCAATTTCAGAATTAACATTTTTTATATTGACGAAATGGATATTAATATATATATATATATATAGAGTGGCTAATATCAAAACGTTTGTTCCTAGCCCCCGGTGCAACCAAGTTGTTTTCGGGTTTTCAAAGTCCAAACGGTCGATCCAAACCGTTCAACATGTTCTCTATATTGAAATGTGCTTGGAGACTAAATTTTATATTTTTTGGAATTTTTTTGCTATTTATTAAGCCACTTTGAAAATTGCTGATCACATGGTCCAGAATTTAGTTGCACTGTTTTTACTGTTCACCCGGATCAGCAAATTTCAAAGTGGCTTAATAAATAGCAAAAAAAATTCCAAAAAATGTAAAATTTGGTCTCCAAGCATATTTTAATATAGATTAAACATCTAACGTTCGTATCGACCGTTTGAACTTTGAAAACCCAAAAACAACTTGGTTGCACCGGGGGCTAGAAACAAACGTTTTGATATTAGCCACTCTATATATATATATACCTTCATGCCCATCATCAGACACACACCGACGATATAAATATTGACAATATCAAATAACATCGTCGTACCAACATATTTTCAATTTTTTTTTAAACTTACTATATATAGTAATGGCATTGATTTGAATAGAATTTGAAAAATCTTAAAGTCTATATATACAGTACAATAATTTTGAAATTAATTTTCAAAAACCAAAATGGAAAAAATAAATAAATTACTGTTTATATGAAAACCGTAATTTAATCTATCATATATGAGTTTATGACTATAAAATGTTGTCAATAATAATGTGCTTGAAGCATTTTTCTGCAGCGAATTCGATACGTACAATGTAGATCGGCTAATTAATTCAAATCACCTCCAGTATATATATTGATCTCCAGTATAGTTCAAGTGTATATCTTTGAAAATATAATTTAATTAAAACAAATTAGTTGAATGGAATCCTTTTCTGTTACCGTAGTGTTTTCATGTTGGATCGAATGCACCAAATTCCTTCTTAGTCTTGATGAGGCATAGGCGTGAAAAAACCTCGTATTGTTGTCGCCTTGAGATAGCCAGTTACAACGGGCTCGCTGCATCCATCGCATCTCTACCATTGTTGCCATTGTGACATTTGATTTCAATTGTGAGACTTTGTACCTGATTCTTACTGACTTGACTAGTCTTGATGCACCATTTACTGAAAGGGAAATTCATTTAACAGTTTTAAATTTGGTGAAGAATAAAGCATCTGGACCGGATGAGTTCCAAATGAGTTTGCAGAAGGTTTCCATGAGGGCACTACCGATTTATCAACCCTAAGCAGAGCTAACATTGTGATGGTCCCAAAAGTTGACTCTCCTGTTGAGGTGAAGGATTTTCGACCAATTAGTATTATAAATCTTATTCCGAAAATAATCTCAAAACTGCATGTTAGGCATGCAACATCGTCTTTAGATGTAAATAGTTTCTGTTTTTCTTAATGCCTACCTTTAAATCGGGATTACTTATATAGAGTTTGAGCTAATTAATTAATTGATTAATTAATCAGTACATGTTTAATTTGTCAGCTAATTAATTAATTAATTAAGATATTACACATTTACTGATAAGGAATAAAAAAATGGAATAAGAGGAGAGTGTATTGTCAATTGCATTGTTAAAATAATTAAATAAAAAATTAAATAAATAAAAAGAGATAAAAGAAAAAATGTTAAGTTTTATGAGCATATTGGATATTATGGTATTTCTTTTTTAAGAAATTGGCTATTTAGAAAATTTGTATAGGTACACTACAAAATTTTCTCTAATTTTAACGACTATCATATATATATATGCATGTTGCACAAATTTGATAACAATACGTTATTTTTTTATGGATAAAGAAAAACATGAATGGGATAATATCTGTGAGGGTAAAAAGTGACTATCCGCGAGGGTATACTGACAAAATGTGCTTTTTTTTATTAGCGACAGGAGTATCTGCTAGAGTATACCGACAACATCCCTCGCAGATACTGTCCCATTATTGTAGTGATGTTCTATGTGAAATAATAACATAAGGAAGGTATAAAGTTGAATAAAAGAAGGTGCAAATTAAATAGATTCTTTTGAGTTAATTAATATTCATAGAAGACCAGCGAGTCAATGCTCTTCAACCGAGTTGCTATCTCGGAAAAGAAAGATGAGAAACAAGCTGGACCCCCATTCAAAATTAGGTTTTATCTTTAGTAGAGGAATAATTAAAGAGTAGATGCTTGAGATTTTAAATTTGATTAATGTCATCATGGCACAAGTCTCTTTTAAAAGATAAATTGATAACAAGCAATTTCATGGAACACTGGAATTAATACTGGATTAAATAAAATTTTGTTATCCGGTAATTCGTCAAACTTCAATAAAGAAATTATCAGCACAGTGAAGTACAAGCATACCACTAGTATCAGCACCATGAGCACTCGATTTTATTTGATAGTTCATTTTCGGAAATCCCTTTACGCAACAAAACACACACACACACACACATGAAATTCATAATCATCAACCATCCAACTTCATAACCATGCATGCAGTGTACTCATACAGCTAGCCATCTCATGTGACCAGTAAAACTCCGCTCAATAAACATAATTTTCTTTAATAGAACCAAAATACTTAATAATGTAATTAAACAAGACGCTCCGCAGCTCGGAGGCTGATGAAATACAGCCTAGGGCCAGCCTCAAAAGTTGCTCTCACCATGACGGCCCCAGCTCTTCCCGGCGCCTTCATCATCTTTCCAACATCGCCACCATGCTGAAAGCGGCAGCAGCAATACCGATAAACTGTTTGATGAATTTGAGAGCAACACTGATAAACTGCACGAAGAAATTGAGAGCAACTCCGACAAATCACAGTTAATGTGCTAGCACAACACCGACAGAAAAAATTGCAACAGCGTAAAAACACCTGAGAAACTAAAGGGAACAACCAATAAAACACAAAAATAGCTAGACATGCTGGGATGACGACAGTGAGCAATATGTGTAGCCAGTGATGAACCGTTTCAGATCGGGTCTCGGGTGGCAAGATCTGGTCAAACTTTTCTGTGAGGTAGATCAGAATGTCCTTGATGAAATGGAGGAAAATAGCTAGCTTTTTCTTGATTAATTAACTCCGGGTATAAAATGTTTATTATCTCGTTGAATTTTTCGGTGAGGTAAGTGAAGATTCCAGTGACGAAGTGGATGAGCAGGATAAACTTTTCATGGATGTATGGCAGGAACTTTTCAGGGAGGTAAGTGAAGATCCCAGTGACAAATCGGAGGAGCAGTTACTTTTCATGGACAAATTGCAGGAACTTTTCAGGTAGATAAATGAAGATGTCGGCGATTAAATGGAGGAGGGAGGTTATTTTTTCATAGAGGAATTGCAGGAACTTTTCAGGGAGATAAATGAAGATGTATGCGATGAAATGTAAGAGGATAAATTTTTCATACAGGAACTTTTCGGGAAGGTAAGTGGTGATGAATTGGAGAAGGTGGATTAGTTTTTCACAGAGGGATTGCAAAATATTTGTGTTTAATCCGTCTGTTACTTGGGTTATCAGTAATTTTCTCGCGCTCTGCATGTCTCTGTCCCTGCTCTGTTAAATTTTTTCTTTTCTTTTCTTGAGGGTGAGTTGGCATGGATACTGACGAGGGAAGGAAGACATATCTAGGGGGTGTCAATGACACCCTTTTACCCGTTTACCTGATCTGTACCGTATCCGTTAAGACGGGTACATGTAAGATTTTTTTTTTTTGGTAAACTTATCGGGTACGGATACGGGTAAAGATTTTTTTCGTTATCTAATGGGTAAGGGTACAGATAAAGTCTATTTCTTACTCGTTACCCGATCGGGTAATTATAAAAAAATATATTATATATATTAATAATCATTGAAAATAATACTTTAATTGGTTTACTTGTGCTTAGCATTATCAAATTTTTTTTTCCAATAAAGTATTATATATGTGTGAAATGAATGCATATATTTTATTGTTTTATTTAATAAATAATAAAAATAATTATTATACTTCTCTTTTTCTTTAGTAGGTTCTACTTCTCTTTTTCTTTAGTAAGTTTCACCATGTTGTAGGTAGCAATATTATATGTTCAATGATAATTAAAGGACAAAAATCAGCGATTTCTTTTTACCCGAAATAGTGGGTTGGTGATTGACCTGAAGCAAAGTCTAGTGATTAACAGTAACCAGTACATGCCTCCTATATATCCAAAGTAAAATTTAGGGGTTTAATTTATTTAATAAGTAATAATAATTCATGAAGATTTTTACTGAAAATGGCTCAAATTGACATTTGCTCCAAATTTTCGAAGAACAAATTAAGTAGATTGATGTGATCAATAAAGAATGGAAAACAAAATTAAGATTGGAGAGGCCATGCAAGAATTTCAGCAAACAAAGTACATAATTAGATAAACGTAACAAACGCACTGTGTTACAATTTATAACATGACTAGGTAGTTAACTGAAATCCATGGCAACAGCCAACAACTATTGAACAACGATGACGATACAAGGTATCAACTCTCAAATACATGTACCTAAGGTCTAGAACTAGCCGTGCCATCAGGCATTATAGGAATCTGTACGTATCAAGTGGGTACAAATTTTGATGTAGATTGAACGGCTCCGACTAGACATCAGGCCATCGGACCATTCTTACTCGAAACTTATATGGCGAGCTAGTAAACGTGACGTTTCTTAGCTTGGTGGAAGTACCATGCTTTTCAGCTGCAAAACTCGCTCTCGGCGTGAGGGTCCCATCTCTTCCCGGCGCATTTATCATCTTTCGTAGATTGCCACCACCGACCATGCCGAAAGCAGCTGTAGCAAGCCCGATAAACCTCACAAAAAACTTGAAAGCACCAACAACGAGCAGCATAAATTTCTTGAGAGCAACTCCGATAAACTGCACAAAAAACTTGAGAGCACCAACGGTGAACTGCATTAAATTCTTGAGAGCAACACCGATAAACCGCACCAAAGACTTGAGAGCACCAACGATAAATTGCATAAAGTTCTTGATAAACCGCATAAACAACTTGAGAGCAACAC
This sequence comes from Carex myosuroides, assembly GCA_028015225.1. NCBI lineage: Eukaryota > Viridiplantae > Streptophyta > Magnoliopsida > Poales > Cyperaceae > Carex > Carex myosuroides. The sequence continues at coordinate 3,659,106 of CM051486.1, read as the reverse complement.
TGATAAACAGCACACAGAACTTGAGAGCAACACCGATATACCACATAAAGAACTCTAGAGCAACACCAATAAAGTGCATAAAGAACTTGAGAGCTACTCCGATAAACCGCATAAAGAACTTGTGTGAAATTCCGATGAACCACATAAAGAATTGAAGAACAACACCAATAAGCAGCATAAAGAACAAGAGAGCAACTCCGGTAAACCACATAAATAACTGCACAGCAACACAAACAAACCGCACGTAGAATTTCGGAGAAACTCCGACAAACCATAGTAAATGCGCTAGTAAAACACCGACAGCAACAATTGCAACAGCATAGAACCACCTGAGAAACTAAAGGGAAGCACCAACAAATCAGAAAAATTGCTAGACATGCCGGGATGATGACAGTGAGCAATATGTGCAGCCAGTGATTAACCATTTCCAAGAGGTAGATCATATTGTCCTTGATGAAATGGATGAAAATTTCTAGGTTTTTCTTGATTAACTCCGGGAATGAGAAGATTATTATCTTGTTGAATTTTTCGGTGAGGTAAGTGAAGATGCCAGTAACAAAGTGGAGCAGCAGGGTAAACTTTTCATGGATGTATGGCAGGAACTTTTCAGGGAAGTAAGTGAAAATGCCGGTGACGAAGTGGAGGAACAGGGTAAACTTTTCATGGATGTATGGTAGGAACTTTTCAGGGAAGTAAGTGAAGATAGCGGTGACGAAATGGAGGAGCAGGGTAAACTTTTCATGGATGTATGGTAAGAACTTTTCAGGGAAGTAAGTGAAGATGCCGGTAACAAAGTGGAGGAGCAGGGTAAACTTTTCATGGATATATGGTAGGAATTTTTCAGGGAAGTAAGTAAAGATGCTGGTGATGAAGTGGAGGAGCAGGATAAACTTTTCATGGATATATGACAGCAACTTTTCAGGGAGGTAAGTGAAGATGTCGACGATTGAGTCTATGAGAAAGATTAGCTTTTCATAGATGTAAGTGAAGATGCCAGTGAAGAATTGTAAAAACAGCATAAACGTTTCATGGACGAATTGCAGGATTTTTTCAGGTAGGTAAGTGAAGATGCCGGTGACGAATTGGACGGCGAGGATACACTTTCCATAAAGGTATGACAGGAATTTTTCAGGGAGATATATGAAGATGTCAGCGATGAAATGGAAGAAGGAGGTTATTTTTTCATAGAGGAATTGCAGGAACTTTTCAGGGAGATAAATGAAGATGTATGCGATGAAATGTAAGAGGAGGATAAATTTTTCATAGAGGAATTGCAGGAACTTTTCGGGAAGGTAAGTGATGATGCCAGTGATGAATTGGAGAAGGTGGATTAGTTTTTCACAGAGGGATTGCAAAATATTTTTGCTTAATTCGTTTGTTACTTGGGTTATCAGTAATTTTCTCACGCCTTGCATCTCTCTTTCTTTGCTCTCTTTAGTCTTTTTCTAAAGGGTGAGTTGGCATGAACACTGAGGAAGAAGCACCGGGAGGCGAGGTAGAGCACTCAATAGGCAAATTTCTTAAAGTGACCCTAACTTTTGTCAATATTATAAATTGGTCGTCAAATTTATATTTATCCCTAATGCCAATATTTTCAAATGGGTTTATGATAAATAGATATAAATAGGCCCCAGTTCAATGTAAGGTACAATTACAATGTTTTAAGTGAAAATATCGAGCATTATATGTCTTTTTATCTAAGAAAAAAAAATCTATTTATCCCTCTTAATTTACTGCAACTTTGCTTTGCTCTCATCAATATAGTTCATCATTCTCGGGAGGGGATCTTCGTTGATGCTAGAGGTGCTTAGCCACTCACAAAGCTTTGAATTTTTTTTACCAGATATTGATAGTTGGGGGAATTTCACGTATACCCCTCAAAACTTCAAAGTTATGTATTTCCCCTCTAAACTTTGAAATTACGTATTTCACCCTCTAAACTTCAAAAACTCACAAATTTATTCATTTTTATTGTTTTTCATATTAAAACTCATTCTAAATTTATAAAATAATCATTTTACATTTTATTAAAAGCATAAAAAGTCCATCAGACTCAAATTTGAATATAAAGAGTTCCTCTATCGTCCAATCCACGCGCATCGCATTAAGATATGTGCATGTAGCTTCAATATATGTGCTGATCTAGCATGCACGGATTTTAAAGAAATTTCGATCAGCGCGCATCCAAGATATGTGCACGTTGCTTCAATATCCGTGCGTGTTCTCTTCAAGATTAGTTCTGATCTAGCGTGCACAGATCTTAAAGTAGTTCAGACAGTAGAGGAACCCTTCATATTCAAATTTGAGTATGATAGACGTTTTATGTTTTTAATAAAGAGTAAAATGAGTATTTTATAAATTAAGAATGAGTTTTAATATAAAAGATAATAAAATGGGTAAATTTGTGAGTTCTTAAAATTTAGAGGGGAATATGTAATTTTAAACTTTAGAGGGAAATACGTAATTTTAAGTTTTTGACGGGTATACGTGCACTCCCCCTTGATAGTTAACTAATTTTACTTTCTTTTTTATACGCACAGCCCCTAATATTTAATTTAAAAAAATTAAAGGCTGAATGTAAAAGTTAGAAACCAAAATTGCGGACAGGCTGAAAATAACTGCGCGCTTCGGTTTCCGAGTCTGTGCTGTGAAAAAGAGAAAAACATCACTTTCCAATAAACTGAAAAGGTAAACATAGAAGATTGTGCAAAAGAAAGAAAGTGGGCAACGAAAAAGAAAAGAAAATACCATTTTCAATATTGAAAGGAAATTAAAGTGTTTAGAGCCTTATTTAGTACTCTATTAAACTGACATTTTTATTAATATCCAAAAATAATTACAAATTAATAAATATACCCACGTTAGCTGCGTATTTTGAAATATGCCCAAACCGACTATTTAATTGTTAGTTGGAACTTTTTTTTTTGCTGTTTTAGACCCGATAAATATCTATTTTTCTCTCTCCTACATCTCACAACTCACTCAAACCCACATAACAGAAAAAGAGGAAGAGAAAGAGCGAAAGAGAAGGCAATTTCTCAGACAAAAATAGCGATATTTGAGGCAATTTTTCTGTATATTATTTTTTTTACCTTTTTTTTAATTTTTAATATTTATATTGTTTAGAATTAATATAAATTGTTTAATCCATAACTTTCATTTCAAACCCTATATTTTACCATGGCACCCAAACCCGAACTTCGAAAAGGAGGAAGTGAAACCGCACGCAATGCTCGCATATCTCTCGCTAACAATTTTTGGACGGGTGAAGCCTGCTTGAGGAGACGTTTATCTCGTTTAGGGTTTCCACCCAACGAAGCTGAAGAATATGCTACCATGCATGATCCAACTATTAGAAGCGTTCTTTACAAGAACTTCAGCGATATCGACCCTCCACCTGATTGGGAAGTCTGCCCCGCATGTCGTGTCAAGGGGGATATTGCGGAGATGTTCTTTTGTCATTTTTGTGGCATAAAAGTTCACCACAAATGTATCGACAAGAATGCTGATTTGGTAAACGATTATCGTTTTCAAACGTAGGGAGTGTGTTGCATGCTGCTGCAAGCCTTCGAAGACAACGGGAGAAAGTTTCACTACTCATAAGCCATAGTGTTTGCTATATGAGAATATGTGGTGTGTATTTTATGTTATTCTAGTATTTTTTGTTTAGATTTTCTGTTGTAGTATGCATGTTGTAAGTTTTGTTTTGTTGTTTATCTATTCGAACTCTCCCAATTTATTTTAGTATAATTTAGCATAATTAGCATAATTTATTTTATTTTAGTATAATTTAGCATAATTTAGTGACAAAAAAGATCTAAAAAAATATATAAATACTACCATAAAAACACCATAAAGTAGCAAATAAAAAAGAACTAAAACATAAGATAATCCAAACATAGTATACCAAATATAAATACAACAAAACAATCTAACTAAAACTACAATAAAAAAATGGTGAGCTACGATATGCTATCCAGAGGGGGACTATCACTTTGCTGGATGTCCCCTGTTAACTCTATCGGGTAGTCCCTCTCATATTCCTGGCCAGACAACCCGATCAGGTGTAACGACATCAACCTCGGCCTCTCTGCTCACCCGTACTGCGGTATCCTAGACTAACTCATCCTCACCCCTAGGGACTGGCAGGGGTGTAAAGAAGATGGACTCTGCCAATCCAGTCGAGTAATCATGCTGAGTATGTGACCCCATACTACTAGCCTCTCTCTCGTGTGGTCTTTCTATAGCATATCGTCGTCTCGTTGGCTCAAACTCTGGAGGGTCCCCGAACTCAAAGTCATATAGACTAAAAGATGGCCCCTCATCCTCCATAGGAAAGAACTCCAGAGGCTCCTGCTACGTTGGCGGTGACGGCATGTAAGCCGGACCCTGCAATCATAGAAATAATTAAGTAAATTTGCTCTGAGGAAGAAATTTGCACTAACTTGACAGTTATGGATATATGACATACCAGAGGGTAAACTGGACGTCCCTGTGCGTCATAGAATGCATGCCAGCCAGTCATGGACAGTACCCAACGATGACAGTCCCACTCTGGCTGCTCTCGGAGGAGATATGGCATCTCACCAGCTATAATTAGGGGCCGTCAGGCTCGTATAGATCTACCCTACGCTAGTCGATGTTTTCTTCGGTGTCTCGCAGCATGTTGATGAGATGCCACCCGTGGCCGGCATCATCAACAACATTGGCATGACTCCTCAATAACAAACATCCAAAAACTCTATAGCCCCCTTTTCCCAACATCTTGATCCCACGCGCGTAACCTTTAATCCCCACTAAAAGCTGCAAAAAAAAATTGTTAGATAAAAAATTTATGAACCAATAAGTTAGTAAAAAAATGCGTTGTTTTAGGTGCATTACTGCGCGAGCCCGTTTGCGGCCATTGGGAGTGTAACCCTCTGAGTCTTCTTGTATCTTCTAGCGTAGGAAGGTACCGTAATCACCCTACAAATACACCGATGCCACACGGACCCGCAAGTACCAAGACTCATATCTCAATAGGAGATGTCCCGGGGTGTGCGTAAAATCATATGGCATCTGCCACATATCGGCGTCTCCTGAAACCCCTGCCCTAGCGTAATACGCCCCATAATGCTCACTCCAGTCTCTGTCGGGATATGAACCGTGGCTAGTACTGTAAGGAACACGTTAATTGCAATACAAAGCTATCAAGTAATATGGAGATATAATAGAATCTGACTTACTTGTGCAGCCTTTTGATCTCAGACCTCGACAAATCTGGATCTGCGGAAATCAATGGCACTTGACAAATTGCCGGAGTACCTGATCTGGGTAGTGGTGCTCCACTATCCAGAAGCAGACTAGTGAACCTCTGTACCACTATCTCTCCTGCTGCTCCAGACAATTACCCAACAACCTCTCACTCTCATAGAGCTTATCATACTTAAGGTACCACCGTGGCCCTGATCCTGGTAGTGGTGAGTACCGTGCCAATTCTTGGCGTATGCCGGGCATTACAACTGATTGGGCTCTTCCCACATCGGAGGCTCATTCGGGATGGACCGGCCCACGACCAATGCTGCAGCAAAAGTATTAGCCCATACATTTACTTCGTCTCCTTCTGTATTTTCAAAAATATTAGTCGTCAGGGTATTTAGATTGGTTGAGAAAATAATTAAATAAGAATAGAGATAGAGACTTACCTTACAACCATGGTATAGACTGTAGTACATATGGGCTAGGACAACCCCACCCCAGTTGTAGCTCGACGGGGTGTCAAAGGTCTTCCAGCAGCGGGATATACATCATCAGAACGGCATCACCACTGGAATCAGCAAACATCACAGAACCAAAGAGGTCCATCACGAAGCCCGTAATACAAAGCAGATAATAAATGCTTTTCAAAATAATATAAAGTAAATAATAAATGTACTAGAAAGAGTTTATAGGTATTACCTCTGAATATCTTCAACAGTGGACTCTACTGTCAGACTGGCGATGAAGTGCCGTCGCACCTTGGTCATCTACATATGGAACTTAGACATCCCATGACTAGCCCCTAATTTGTTCGGATTAGCTCCCAACATCGATCGATGTGCTCAGTAAAATGACTGCTGTCAGATACGCCACCAACGGAGGTGCCACAGATAGGCAAACCCCATAGGGCACTCACATCCTGAAGTGTCACTGTCATCTCTCCAAATGGTAAGTGTAACGTGTGCATCTCGGGACGCCATCGCTCCACTAGTCCTGCAATGATAGATGCATCGATGATGCCACTCCCGCTCTGCACTATAGAGAATACTGTACAGCCCCAGATTGATGAGAAACGGGTCCATCGCCTTATAGTACAGCATCCGAACGCACCGCTGCTTGACATCTAAAAGAAACTTGTCATGCGTTGAAAAAAGTAATCCACATAGTGTTAACACAACAAAATTGAAACTCAACAAAATAAAAAAAAATAAAAAAAGTAATGTACCTCACGAGAAGCCAGTGAGTCTCGATAATCACTGTGGGGGCATCCATAGGAGAGGACTAAAATGCTTTGTGCTATCAAGGGCGATCAGCTCATCAGCAGCAGCTGGTACTGGCTGAGTCCTAGGCCGTCCTCTAGCCATCATAATTTCAAAAATAAAATTATGTTAACTTACACTAAGTAAATCCTAAACCCTAAAATATGCTAAAATAGACTAATTGCGCTAAAATATGCTAAAAAAATGAAAATATGCTAAATATGCTAAAATATGCTAAAATACGCTAAAATATGGTAATTGCGCTAAAATATGACCAACTATGCTAAAATAGACTAATTGCGCTAAAATATGCTAAAAATATGATAATTATGTTAAATTGCACTAAATTATGCTAATTGTGGTACAAAATGCTAAATTATGCTAGATTACACTAAAATATGCTAAAATATGCTTGTTAAAATTATACTAAATTAAGCTTAATTACGCTACATTAATCTAAATTTAGCTAATTACTCTAAATTATACTAAATTAAATAATTCAGACTAACTACAAGGAATTAACACTAATTACAACTAAATTATACTAATTTTGATACATTACTAGCAAATTTTAACATTTTACAACCATTTGGCACTAAAAATGAATTTTAAACAAATTAGAGGGACTTATTTGCAACTCTGGGAAAAGGAGAAAAAAATTAGGAGAAAAAGATAAAGTGAGGAGAGATAGTATGAAATTTGATAGAATGAATTTTGAGAAAAACGCCTCACTCTTTGACAGATATATATAAATTAATGTCCAAACCGGCCATTTAATGGTCGGTTGAGAAAAAAATTGAGAATTGACCATATGGCCGGTTGAGAAAAAAGGGGACCGGCGATTTGTTGGCCGGTTTGGATATTTTTAAAAATATCCAGCTAACGTGAGTATATTTATTAATTTGTAATTATTTTTAGATATTAATAAAATGTCGGTCTATTAAGTGCCTAATATACGGATCTTTCAATATTTAATTTTCTTGCCTAATTAAAAAAGATAACATCTCTATGGGAGCAAACTCCAAACAGAAAACAATAAAAAAAAAAAGTGTCCACAGAAAAAAATTTCTGACTTTTTTTTTTTATCAAAATCCACATCTCCAGTGCGGCGCAGCAAAATTTACATTCTCATCTTTAGAAATCAGTTCGCTTTTGGAAAATATGTGTGTGCGTGAAAATATTTATTTATAAAAATAAGATCATATGAAAGGACCTTATCAATGTGGAAAGAATTGGATTAAAACATTCTATCCATTTCACATGTAATGAAAAATAACATAGGCTAAAAAAAAATATTCATTTAGCTTATTGGAACTTTAAAATTAGGACTTGAAATTGTAACATCGGTCAATTGGTATTATGCATAACACCGTAGCCTTTTCTCTCTACAGCCTCACTGCACGCGTGGTTTGCAGTTTTGCACACATCTAAAGATCTGTTTGGATTTAGAACCGCTTTTGAAGTGTCTGAATTCTGAATAAATACGGTGTCAAGTAGAATAGATTCTTCCAAATTTGATCTATCGACCCAATATCCATGAGGTCCACAAATTTGCAAAAACATCAAAAGTTAATAGATGATTATATACAACTTCATGCAGTTTATCTTACATGCACATTAGCTCTCAAAATTGTGCAAGGATCCGACAAAGCATATGATACTCCTACATGTGACCCACACATCACTTATCATCATCAATTTTAGTGTAACCATTCCACTCGGACCTTGAAGAAGGATATAAACAGTACTGGCACCATTGATCGATAATTCATGAAGAAGACCAAAACGAACACCTCGAGCTGGGATATGGGTGTGCTAATTAATATAATGAAATAATTCAGAAACAGGCGGGATAGAAATCACTGGAATTTCGGTGACTAGCCTCCTGAAGGGTGATTAAACATCCATGGAGGCAAACCTGAGCCATTTGATTGGGTTGGAGTCTGTGCTGGTGAAGTTTCAACTTCTACTCCAGGTTGGCTGCATGTTTGGGGTAAAAAATGACAAAATTGAGGTTATTTGTGAAAAGAATTGAAGAATTAAGCTGTTAAAAACATGCATGTATTATTGAAATTGGGTTGGTATATCTAAGGTACTGGTTTGTTATCTTCGTATGAATTAGGTAAGTGAACATTCAAAGAATCAGTAAGTTTTGATTCGTCATTATTTGATGATATCAAGTAATTCAAGTTCACAATTCTGTTGGAAGTTTGTAGGATACATAATTTACACAATTATAGTGGCCATAAGATCTTCAAATTGTGAAAATGAATTCACGCAATTTAAAAAAATAAGATATATAAACAATTCAACAATAAATTTCTACGTGAAATGTTCATTATGCCTATATATTCTAGGTTTTATTGGTACTACTGGTTTTAACAGGTGCAAAAATAAAAGAAGTGATAAAAAAAGGTACCCGATATTAAGAGTAATCAGCAAGTCATTAACCATAAAAGGAGATGCTGGTGAAGGTTGTGCTTGAGCATGAGTTTGTGGGTCACACAACATCTGCTGGGCAGGCATTTTCTGTTCTTTCTCTTTTGCAAGTAGATGCTTTTTAGATTTCAGTAAAGAGGAAATATAAGTCAATTTGTTCATAATGCTAGTCTTTTATATTTTATGAAGTTCCAGTTGCAATTCTTTGAACACTATCATAAAATTTTACCTTTTGAAGTGATGAGTTTTGCTCCTTTAGCAGCTTCTCCTGCACAATCAAACAATAATTTTAGCCTATAATATTCAAATCGAATATGGCAGTAATGTTGTTATTTTTGTAATTTCTCGCCTCTCAGCTTCAAATAAGAACATTTATTCTTGGAAAAAAAATATAGTCTCATTTTCACACCCCTATTAATCATTTAACAGCCAATAACTCGATGCTGTAATACTTGCACCTCTCATAAGTAGTACCAGAGATAATATAGCTCCAGGTATTACAACAGTACAATATGTTCTCAAAAAGTTCTGAGTAACTTGCCTTTTGATGAAGCTCTGCTGTACAATCATTGTAAACTTGATTCTGCATCAATTGATAATCCATATTATTAGACTTAGCAGCACAAAATATGATTTTAAAGGGGCTGCTGTGAAATTTTCATTTACAATTTATCATATTTATAAATAACGTCAATTATTTCTATTATGTCCCACTAAAAAATCATTTAGAATTTATTTTGTGAATATTGCATCAAATACTGACAAACTTTATCCACTCCTATTTTTTTTTTTCCTTTTTCTTTTTGAGTGATGAATTTCTGTACTCTTAATCAAACCTTTATATTTGGGTCAGCAAGGGCAGAAGATATCTAGCATATACCTCATATAACTCTGTTGATTATCACTGGATAATTAACCGCTTAACAAGTGTCAACCTGATATATTTAACTATCCACCAGCCAATAAAAGATTGCAACTCATTTGTCAGCCCAGTTCTAATTTTTTTTTCTTTTAAGGTTGGCTAGAAGCCAACAGATATATTAACCAAAATAAAAGGTTTATTTACAAAGACCCAGTTCTAATTAGGTGTAAAAATCTCCTTATGCAGGTATACTATCTGTACATGCTCTGTTCAGTGTCAGCCTACCAAAAATCTGTTGACTTTAATTGATAAAGGTGCAACAATTGACAGAGATGTCTACTTGGAAGGGAAAAAATGGAACCTCCCATAGCTAGTTCGGTTTCTATTTTAGCTGTGCGAACAAGCTCTGTGATATATTGTTTCCTTTTCAAAGGGCTATTGGATCATTGGTTGCATGACTTAACCCTTTTCAAAGTGTCAAATAGATAATTAAGTGGCATTTAATTGATATCATGAGAAATTAGTAAAATATTAGGTATTATTTGTAAAATGTACTAAAGATATTGAGTGGGAAAATTTATGTAATTGAGCAACCTTTCTATTTCTTATTTGTTTCAAGGAAGATTCAAGCTGTTGCTCCAGGTGCTGTAGCTCTTTCATTGTCAGTGACTCCAATTCTTCTCCCATAAGATGTCTGCATACCAAAAAAAGTAATGGAACAAATAAGTTAAAGGAATTTTTTTTCTTATTTACGTTCTTCTTTGCTTCAGTTTTTCTTAATTTATCATGGTTATATTACACTCCAATGCATGATCAAAGGTTATTGCTAGAAAACACAAATGACCTTACTGATTTTGGCTTGTGCCAGTTCCAGTTGGGTTATGCATGAGCACATAGCAGTACAGGCAGCTTGGTAATGTTTATCATGATGTGAAATTTCTCACCTTTGCCATTTTTGCAGAGCTTCTATCTTAGACTTTATTATCGCACAATTATTGCTCAAGCTATCCTACAGAAAAGCACAAATACATGGAAATTTTCGTGTCATGAACCACAGATGTCTTGCAATCTTGCATGGCACAGGTAGTCGCATAACATGTGATGTACAAAAAAGTCCCAGATACTTGAAGGAAACAAAACAATGCATGTAAAATTCATTCGTTAGAAACAAAAGTTCATCGTCAATTTTTGGTATTCAGTTTTAAAGGCAAAATCCAAGCATTGCTCTCTTAAAATCCTCCAGAAGAATGAAATTTTCAAGACATTTTTCAATCCAATCAGTCTTAAAGATTTCAACAAAGAAAGAAAAATCTTTCTTTTAATTCTGTTGCCTTAACAAACACTACTTTCATTTGGCAAAAAAAAAAAAAAAACTATTTCACTGTGGGGACCCCCATCGTATATATCCCTGCTCAACAATGACTTAATTTGTCATATTATCCCAATATATACCTCCAGACATAGATGTGCATCCACTAGTATTTTATTAGTATTTGACAGTCAGTACAATGTGATGCACATGATATATACATGTACCATGAAAATTGTGCCTTAAATGAAAAATTGCTGGGACTCAATTGGGCATGTGTTACCTTTGATTGGCTCAAATTCATATTAGTTTAAATAAAACTAACAAAACCTAGTTTGCTGCATATTTAAATCATTTGATCCAAAACCTAATATACCTACATTTTTATTTTTTGGTTCAAATTCGTATTAGCTTACATAAATGTAACAAAACGCCTTCATCATTCATATAGGAAATACCTGAGACACAGATTCTGGTTCTGACACTGCCTTTTCAGCAAGGGAGTACTGCTGAAACTTCTCAAGAATCTGTTCCATCCTGCACAAAATGAAACAGGTGCAGCAAGATTATTGTCTAATTTAGATCAAAGACTGCATATGCTGACAAACCAAGCTGAGACAAAAGAGATTTAATATATATATATATAGAGAGAGAGATGGGCTATTGTGCTTTGCAAAGTAAAACTCCCTCTTTACTTCGGGTCATATTTTCATTTTGAAAATCCAAACAACCGATCCGAACCATTCAACATGTTCTAAATATTGAAATGTGCTTGGAGACTAAATTTTACATTTTTTTGAATTTTTTTACTATTTATTAAGCCACTTTGAAAATCGCTGATCCGGTGGTCCAGAAATTTTTACTGTTTTTTACTGTTCACAATGGATCAGCGATTTTCAAAGTGGCTTAATAAATAATAAAAAAATTCCAAAAAATGTAAAATTCAGTCTCCAAGCACATTTCAATATTTAGAACATGTTGAACAGTTCGGATCGGTTGTTTGATAAAATCAAAATGAAAATATGGCCCGAAGTAAAGAGGGGGTTTTACTTTGCAAAGCACAATAGCCCATCTATATATATATATATATATATATAGGAGTTGGCTACGGTGCTACGCGTAGCATAGAGGGCCTCTGTGCTACGGTTCAATATTTGAGTTTTCAAAATCCTAACGGTCGATCCGAACCGTTCAATATAATCTCCATATGAATATGTACTTGCCAACAAAAATTTTACATTTTTTAGAATTTTTTTACTATTTTTTTAGATAGGTAGAAAAACACTTGATCTGAATGGTACAAAATTTTCAGATCAAGTGATTTTCTACTTATCTAAAAAAATAGTAAAAATATTCTAAAAAAATGTAAAATTTGGTTTGCAAGTACATATGCATATGGAGATCATGTTGAATGTTTCGGATCGACTGTTAGGATTTTGAAAACTCAAATATTGAGCCGTAGCACGGAGGCCCTCTATGTTACGCGTAGCGTATTAGCTAATATCAAAACGTTTGTTCTGGAGCCGTGGTGCACCAATTGGTTTTCTGATTTTCAAAATTTAAACGGTCGATCCAAACCATTAGATGTGATCTCTATATTAGAATGTGCTTGGAGACCAAATTTTACATTTTTTTTTTAAATTTTTACTCTTTATTAAGTCAGTTTTAAAATCGCTAATTTGAATAAACGGTAAAAAAATTCTGGATCATTGAAAACAGCGATTTTAAAACTGGTTCAATAAATAGTAAAAAAATTCAAAAAAATGTAAAATTTGGTCTCCAAGCACATTTTATTATAAATTGAATGTTGAACGGTTTGGATCGACTATTTGAACTTTGAAAATGTAAAAACCAAATCATTTGTTCCACGGTCTAGGAACAAATGTTTTGATATTAGCCAACCTCATATATATTCAGTTCCTGCAAAAGATGCTCCAAAAAGAGTAAACCAAGCTGTGAGATGGCCAATATGTTTCCTTTATTTTATACTGAGTTCAAATGTTACATACATAGATATTTGCTTAGTACCAATATTTAGGGCCAGAATCAGAGCAAATATTATCTGCAAATGTCCACATCTGTTTGTTAGATGCACTTACCAATCATTTAACATAAATGCATATAAAAATTATAGATTGAATATGGTAATAGTATGCAAACTTAAAAAAGGAACATTGTAAAACATACCAAATATGAAAATAAATATGGGTTATCATATTTTCCGTAGTCATATCATAAGAATATGATAAAATATATGCACTGAATACTGTTGTTACAATTACGAAACTAAAACTGATGCGGGCACACTCATTTTATTTTAACTACAATATCTTTTTCATAGTTATGAACTAGTTTATTATAAAAAGTACTACTACATGTAATTAATATTGGTGAATGATTTTGTAAATAAAAGATGCATGCTATCATGCATATGTATAGTTGTTGCTCTAGCAGGTGGTTGGCTTCGGGAAAAAAATAATACTTATTTTGTTTTGTTAGTTCAAGTATAATTTATTTGAAATTTCATAAATCATTTAGTTCAACGTCAGGTTTGTATTCATCAACTCTTAGTTACAGTTTTGTATGTTAATATGAATATATAGGAGATGATCGATGATAATTCATAACTATCAATTTTCCGAAGATTCTTTTTTCAATCTTTAATTTGATGGCTTCTAAGATGCGTGTACTGTATGCACTATATTGAGATGGACTCTTAAGGGAGACTTACTTCTTGATGTTTCAATCCTAAATTGAGTAATTTGAGTTTGATTCATACGATCATTATTATCAAGATATATATGCTTGACAAACAAGGAGGACCACAATGAAAGTTCCTTGGAGATTTAGGGTTTATTGAAATAGGAATATTGAAATGAATGTGCTAGGAATATTGAAATAGTGCTCATTCTTAAAACACTGGTAGGAGCATACTATAACTGTATCCACAGAATTAATTTCAATGACTGGAATGAAAAAAAAATGCTAAATTGACTAATCTAGCTCAATCATGATAAAGGTAGCGTGTGAAAATATTCCTTTGATCAATATGAAAAAGGATCAAATAGTTGTAATCTGCAAAATCTGCTGATATTAGGGTGCATATTCAACAGTACACGAGGAAGATGAAAGAAAAAAATTAATATTATTTAATGCTATGATTTCTATGATTCAACCAATTGGTAGCTATGGAGATCAGAGCAAATTTGAAATAGTTGAGGTGCTACTCAGAATCTGAACATATAAATTGATCAACCAATTTGCAAAATAAGGTTCCTAGCCTACACAAGAGAAAGAAAAGAAGGATTGAAAGGAGAATGGACATCAAGTGTGTCATTTTTGCCACAAATGATGGAATAATACAAGAAAAATAATTCGCTTCAATGGCTCTCCCTTTGTGTTGCAACTCATTGGTAAGTAGAAAATGTGAAATACACAAAAAAAGGTTACTAAGTTGAAGTTTAATGTGGTATATATATCTGATTAAGGCTATCAATGATGTATTAATAATAACCAATATACAGGTATATGAATCACATGCCGCTGTTGACTAACAAAGAAATGAAGTGGTGTCCTACAGTCATCCAAACATGGGATTAATGATGGACGATAGTCAAACTTCCAAACAAAAAAAAAGGGAACTGTGAAATGAAAAGAAAGCTTAGGCAAATGGCGACTGAGTGAAAATATACATTGAACTTGTTATGCTTACAGGAAAGAAAAGGCAAGCGAGATATATATATATATATATATATATATATATATATATATATATATATATATATATATATATAGAGATAGAGAGAGAGAGAGAGAGAGAGAGAGGCAAACAGTGGTGCTTCTTCTTACCCTAGCTACATGCTAGAGGAAAACGATAAGGATGCTAGCATGCTATAGAGCTATAGGAAACCAGAAGCTAATCTCACAACATAATTTCAGAAACTTCTTCATGCTAAAATCATGTCCCATTCATGAAAGACGAATTTGCTCAAAAAGGATCAATACATGAAAGATGAAATTCCCAAAAACATCAATAAAATTCAGCAGTTACTTGTACTAGAATGAACCTAAAAAATTAAACAATTTGATCTGGTAGAATTATACATACCGGTCATTGGTGGAATACTCGTATAACTTCCCCTTAGCAGAGAAGATTATGAGCGCCACGTCTGCATCGCACAAAATTGATATCTCATTTGCCTTCTTTAACAGCCCGCTTCTCCTCTTAGAGAATGTGACCTGGCGGTTTATCTTGTTCTCTATTCTCCTAAGCTGCACCGGCCCTCTCCCCATTCCCTCTTCTACAATACCTCGAAGAAGAAAAAAAAAAAGATAAAAAGGAGAAAAATGGTAGAGAGGCACGCTGCCCTCGCAGCAGTTACCGATTTGGAAAGGAAACGAGGGGAGGAGAGATTAAAAGAAAGGAGCGAGATAATGTTTACCTACACCGAGTCTTCTGTAGCTGCTCCACTGTAAAGTGGGATCGGACGGTATTTATACGAGTCCGGTCCACAGACCATGTCTATCAATGTTTTTCGGACTAGGGAAAAAAAAGCTGGTTTTAGATTGAGGAAAACAGTGGTTTTAAAAACCAGAGTGGTTTTCATCCACTTTGTTGTCGACTTGTTATTGGCTGAAAGGGATCAGAGGGTTACGTGGCTAATGCTGACTGGTTCGAGAGTCCCTTTCTCTTTTTTTTGAGCTAGAGAGTCTAGAGAGGGAAAAACGTGCCGTGCCGTGACTAACACGCCGTGACTTTGGTCTCGTGCCGTGCCGTGACCAAGTTAATTTTTCACGTGTCGTGCCGTGCCGTGACTAAAATGTCAAGGGATGGTCACGGCACGCGAATGGTCACGCCATGTGAGTCACGCCGTGCCTAAACGTGCCGTGACCCGCGTGACTCGCGTGACTCGCGTGGCCATTTATTCATACTTTAAATTAATTTATTCAAGATTCACCATTAAATCAATATCTAATGGTCCTAATTACACGTGACTCGCGTGATTACGTGTCGTGCCGTGACTAAATTTTTCACGTGCCGTGCCGTGCCAAAGTTTCAAAAGATGGTCACGGCACGCGAATGGTCACGGCACGGGACACGCGAGTCACGGCACGCGAATGACACGCGTGCCGTGCCGTTCCGTGCCGTTACCGTGCCGTTCCGTGACGGAGCCGGCTCCGGCGTGCCATTTTTCCCACTCTAAGAGAGTCCCTTTCTCAGGAATTCACATCACCTCCGGTACCGTAACAGGGAATCTTTTACAATTACTTGATCTGGACCGTTCTTTTTAACTTGGCACGAATCTCAAAGCCCAATAATACTGCCTCCTCTGTCAGCTCGAATCCCAAATCGGCTGGGAGTTAATCTCAAACCGTAAAGTGAAGGGAATCTTTTACGGGAAGAGGGAGGACTGGGTTAAGCCTGTAGTGGGGTTGGGTCTGTGTCCTTTGTCCCTGTATTAACGCGTTTTTTGCAATTTGTGGAAAAGAGGGGGGCCATCTGTGGGTGTAGTGTAGACTGTGTAGTTTTATCCTTTTATATTATTTTATTTTTTAGGCTGGAAAAGGAAATTTTTTTGTCATTCTATTTGGGATTGAATTTGTGGCCAGTTGTACGAAAGGAAAGTGATTCCTGCTATTTATGGGGCGGCAGATATTTTGTGGACATGCCTATTTTGTGCTGGTTAATTTGATGCTTCACAAATTGGTCCCAAATTTTTTTATTAATTGCATCAATAAGATCGCCGAGTCAAAAGTGTCTTCTTTGTAAGCACGGCGGACAAAATGAAATTCGGATCTCCTAAAGTAACTCAAATTTTGAGTTTAGATTAGGATTGTTTAAACCTTCTCTGGTACGAATATTAAATAGGCTTTGTGTTTTGTAGCTCGGACAAGATTGGTCCGAATTAGAATCAAGTGTTATCAAACATGTCCAAATAAAATGTTTGTGCATCAGTTTTAAATTTTAACTTTTAGAAGTTATATGATAGATTCAAAAACTTATATTTGTAAATTTGTTTATTCTTCTGTTATTTTTTAAAATAAAAATCTATTACTATAAAATAGTCTATAATGTTTAAAGCCAATCATTTTTTCTATAATAAATAATAAAATAATCTAGGAAGCATAAAATTTGTCATGAAATTATAATATGTAGATATATTTCGAGATTAATCTACGTAAATTTTATAATATATAAATTTGAAACTACCTACACCAATCGAGAAGCGACATGTTTCTCATCGTCTCTCTTTTTGGCAGCGACTAGTGTTGTAAATAACACTAAATATACAGACACATCACGATTTATATGTATAATAACGACACAAAATATTATTTGTGTCGTGTCTATACATGTTTGTATTGTACGTGTTCTTAACACTGTTGCGTTAATTTTTGCAATGACTAAATCAATATGGTTTAATGTGACACAAACATGGCACATATCAACACGACACAGATTAACACGACCAACAACACCATATTAACACAAACTAATTAGCTTACTTAGTTTACACCCAAATTACACCCAGAAATATTATGTACACCCCGAATGGTTTTAATAACTGCTAGAAAAGGATTTTTTATAATAACAGTCAAAGATATTTTATAATAGTTGGCAAATTCTGGAATTTCATTGGCGATTTTTTAGGCGATCGAAAGAAAACTGAAAAAAACTGAAAAAAATAGAAAAAAAAAACGAAGAAACAAGATAGAAAAAAGAGGAGAGAAAAGGAAAAAGTGAACTCATGGCGCAAGCCCGGAAAGCACGCATGGGCCTCCTCTGCGAAAGATTCCGCTCCAAATTCCATATTCCGAATAATACTGGCCTTTTTACGCCATTAATGGCGGATTATCCACATTCGGGCTTCTCAGGCCTAGCTAAACCTTCATACAGTGAGATTGCCCAGAAACCTACGGTGCACAGGCCACATCATATCTCACAGCCACAGCGAAGATCAAACGCAGAGATTGTAAGGCAACGAATTGCAGAGATCCGAATGAAGTCGACGCCTCACCATCCGATCTGTATGAAATGCGGGGATCAAGGACATCTGGCGAAAAATTACAGAAACAAACAATTATGCTTTGTGTGTGAACGAGTCAGGCATAAAGCCACTGAGTGTAGAATAGCGACGCTCCATTCTCCTTTCTCTTTTACTCCAAAACCTAGACAGATACCTACTACGAGTGTGCTGGTGCGCCGACCCCGATCTACCTGTGCTGAACCGATGGCGATCACTCCGTCACTAGTTACTCTGGTAGCTACGCCTAGATCGCAGGCGATCGAGGCAAACATGATGCTTAGCTTCGTCTTAGACGACATTGCGGCTTGGGGACCCGAAAAGGTAGAGAACGTCCTCCGCAACCAATTTGATCAACACTGCTGGATTGCATCAGTCTTCGATGAGTTCAAATATCTGATTAAAGATCCAAATCTGACTTGGCTTGAATCGGTGGCATCTCGGGGCTACCTCCGCCTCGCTGATGTGCAGTTTCCCATTATCGCCTAGGAAAAGGAATTTGGACAAGGTATTCCCCTCCAAACTGTCTGGGTAAGGATTTACAATTTTTCAATTTTCATAGATGAGTTTGCGGATTATGAGAAAGTTTTCAACCCGTTTAGGGCTTTTGTACAAGAAATTGATCCTGCTACTCAAAGTGGGTATGACATTAGGTTTGTCCGAGTTAAACTAGCAGTCTGTGATTTGAAAATCCCCCCTAAAACTCACCTGGTACCATACCGAGATCCAGCTGGGGTATTGTCTGTATATAATATAGATATAGAAATTGAGAATGAGAAAACAGAGGGTCTCAATGCTTGGGCTAGGCGTAAACAGGGGCGACCATACCCTAATGGCACAGAATTTGGGGCCAGTGAAAGAAGGGGACAGGGGAATGGCCCAATACCAGGAAGAATGCCTCCTGAGAATAATACCAGCATAGGGCAGGGAGGAGGAAGTATACGTATGGTCAACTTGAATAACCCACACCTAGGTCCTTCCTTTACTGATCAACCTACAATGCTGGTGCAAAATGAAGATAGTAGAGGGAAAGATCCTATAGTAATCTCTTTTGAAGAAGAAGTGGTAGATGGAGTGATGGAGATACTTAATTTGGCTGCACAAATGCATACGGTTTCTAGTGATCAAGGGGCTGGACCAAGTACAATGATCCCCCTGCAGTGATTGTTACAGAACTAGAGCAGGTCATCTCTGCTGATCCTGTCTTAGTCCAGGTCCAACCAAAAACCATTCCACAATCTGAACTTCCTGAACCTATGTCAGACGTTGCTACACCAGGCCAGGACAGTTCTGATGAAGATGAAACCATACAGGACAAGATTGAAAGATTTAGGTTGCTTACTAAAGGGCAGCAAAGTGTACCTTTGAAACCAGTAGCCAAATGGGTCTATGACCCTGTCAACAACCCTGCTCAGCGCACTCCTGTCCCAAAAAAGAAATTTACATGGGGCAGGAAAAAACCCAAACCTCTCTCTCTCAGACTACATAGTAAAACTATCAAAATGGCTGGAATAACATATTCTGGTTCATCAAGTAGCAAGGTTAAAAAAGGTACTGCTGGAGCACATACTGCTGGAAAAATCTAGGGGTATTGGAAGAAGGTTTCGAAGTACTGGTGGCCTATCTCCAGAAAAGGTGATTTATATCTCAGATTCTGAAAAGGCTTCGAAGTACTGGTGTTGCTGTGATGGACAGCAACACCAGGAGAATCAAGGTGGCAGAACCTAGAAGGAGCCTTAGAGTTACTGTGCAGGCAGATCCCACTTCAACCATGAGTAAGGCTCAAAAGAGAAAATCAGAGACTGGTAGCAGTAGCACTGGTATGAGTTTAATCAATTCATTTCCTTATTCTGGATTAACTCTAGCTCAAATAATAGATCTTTTTTTAGTTTAGCAAATTAATCTAGGAAATTGTGAGGAAGATAGACCTATCATCATTGCTAGTATACAACAGTTCGATAGTGTAGGGCGCAGAAAGTTGCACAGCGGGATGGAAGGTGTGTGCATGTGTTAAATGCCTCAGGGTTCAATGCTCTCGCTTTTAAGTCATGGGGGAGAACATCGAATTTGAAACATTTACTTTCTTTCTACAATTCCTTCGGTTCACCCTCGCTTTTAAGTCAAGGGTCTATCGAGGGAGTTTATTGATTGTGGGGACGTTTAACTCCCTGCGGGCGCAACCCCCGCTGTTAATTACATCAGATGACCCTTCCAAGTCATGCTGAACACCTCGTTCATTCCGAGATTTGGGGCCTATTTATTGTGAATTGAATAAAGGGGCTAAAAGGGAGAGAACTCATGTACTTGGTCTTTTTGTTTGATTATCACTGTTTTTAGGTATTTTAATTAGTATGTATGCATGAGGTGCAATGAATATTATTAGAATACATCTACTATACTCTTTTATTTATTTTTAAAAACATATTTGTATTTAAAAATATATTTGTGCTTTATTTATATTTTATTTTTGAGAGAAAATGATTTAAATGTGAGAAGAATGGAGAAAGGGGCATTTTGGTCATTTGGCTGGTTGTATGATGTTTGGTTATGTTTGACTTTAATTTAAAATCATGAATAATTTGATTTGGGTTCATTTGGAATTGGTTTGAGGTGATTTGGGTTTGAAATGAAGAAGTTATGGCCAAAAAGGGCTTGTTTGTGAAGTTTTATGTTTTTCAGGGACTTATTTGTGAAGCTGAAAGGATTGAGATTTGTAATTTGGGCTTTTGGCAAGGTCTGGACTGGAAATTGGGTTTCCAGGGATTTGTCTGAAGCAATTTTACATGGCCAAGGGCTTATTTGCAAATATCCAGGGGCTGCGCTGTGAAGGGATTTTGTCAGAGGGGCCTTTTTGTGAAGATCCTTTTTTCAATATTTCTGGACTATAGGATTTGATTTTGGGCTTCGAGATTGGTGTTTTAGGCCTTTAAGGTGTGTATTGGGGTATTGTATTTTAGGATCTGTGTAATGAATTTGGATTATGGGCTTTGGGATTTGGTTATTAGGCTTTGAGATGTGTGCTAGAGCTTCAGGATCCGTTTAAGTGGATGGATTTTGGTTTATGGGCTTTAGGATTAGGCTTTCAGATTCGTGTTGAAGGACCTTTGTTCTTGACCCGACTAATGGAGGCTAGAAGGCAGGGGTTTGGTTAGTCTCATGATTAGGCGGTGCTTTAAGATTCGCATTTCATTTAAATCCCTTCTCTTGGCGCCTAGATCCAACTGCTTTAATCTCTTTAAAAGTTGTGCAACTGGGATGCGGATCAGGTTTGAAACCCGAACTAGGGTTCGACTAGAGAGTTCCTCCGGCGATGCCTCCGATCACAGCTGAGTTGAGGGAAAACACCATTAGAATCGCCTTGAAGAGATGAGTTCATTAGATGTATTGTCGGTAGTTGTCGATCATCGGAGGTGGCAGAACAAGGTTGCTCTCAGACTTCCAGCGCCGGTTACAACCTCAACACGATTTCATTGATTCCTTTGCTTTCTCCTTTGATTATATATTCTTTTAGCATCATTTGGATATAAGGAAGCTTTTCTTGAGATCAATTTCATCTTCCTTCAAGCTTTGAGCATACTTCCGGTTTTAGCTTGTACCGGTTATGAACTGGTACATGATATCTCAGCTTGGGGTGTATTCGGGAAATGGAGCATTGTAGTTTAAGCATGTTTCAAAGGTATCAAGGTTGAGGAAGGTAGGTACTGGTCATGGCTTTTGCTTGAGTTTGGGTTTCGGATTTAGATTGTGCATGAATCTGTTATTGGGTTTTGGGTTTGGGAAGAACATGAAATTCATATATCTTCAACCTCATTTCTCATGAATTTTATCAATAAGCATGTATGATGATTTTTTTATATCATTCTTGTAGCATGATATGTTAACAATGAATGGAATTTTATTATTTTTATACTTTTACTTCTATTTTTAGAAAAATAGGAAATGGGCAGAGAGTATATATGCATATGTACTGCTGCTACTGTTTTTTTTTTTTTCTGAAACCCAACTTTGACAATTGCTAGAAAATAGTAGAAAAATCATAAACATGCAAAGTTTGAGTCTAAATTAATTGTCTTTTCATTCTCTATCTGACTGTTTAAACAGAATTTGAATTTGATTTTCAGATCAGCCTGCACTGGCTGATCTGTACCAGCAGGTCACTTGGGGGTATTTTGGTGTTCTTGCTGTACCAGTACAGCTCCTATTAGATGTGAATGGTACTGTACACTGGTACCATGTGGTATTTATCTTTATTAGACTATATACAAGTCATTGCATCAAGATTTGGTCATCAAAAATCAAAAGAGGCATTGGTATCACAATATGCCACTTACCAACACCATTTCAAATTTGCATATTGGTCCTAAGTCATTTGCATAATTATATGAAAGGTCTTTGAGCATCATTTCATGGGTATTGATTATTTCCCTCTTTTCATTTGCTCTCTCCTTCAACAATTATGCATCTAGGCCCTTTGAGGATCAATAAAACTCATAATATAGAAAGCGATGTAGTGAAACATCAATCTTTCATGTATTACTTGTCTTATTTCTCTTTTTATGCATTAAAGTCCTTCAAAAAGTCCAAAAATAGCATAAATAGGGAGATGTAGTTAAACATCAATCCCTAATATACTATTTAATTTTGTTTTAAATTCCTTTTCGTTTGTTTTGCACTTTTTAGTTGATTTTATATTAAAAGAATTATATAAGGATTGGATATTCAAAGGATGTAGTTAAACATCAACTTTTAATATTTTTCTCCTTTTATATTTCTTATAATATAAAATTTCCCTTTTATTATATATTTTCTTTTTATGTGTTTTATGCATTTATACATTTTTTGTCCTTCTTCTTTGCAACAGAAAATAAAGAAATAAAAATAATAAAATAAAAAAAGAAAAGAAAAATAACATAAGAAGAAGATGAAGGCAGTGAAGGAGAAAGAGTAAAAATCCAAACATTTACATATGCATATTTTTTTGTTTAGAATCATAGGCTTGAAATTAGCTATAAAGGCTATTAATTGCCTCTTCTATTTTGTATATTTTTAGATCAATTTCACAATAGCATTGATGGCTATATGAAATATCACTTTTTTTATCAGAAAATTCAGGTCTTTGGCTATTGATAAACCAGAACCTTGAACTTCTATCTTTATTTACTAAACAAAGCTTTAAACAAGGGAGTCTTTATTTTTATCCTTCACTGATGCATTGATTGCAAAGAGAAGGGATTGTTATTTTCATCACGAACTCCAGTTCATGGCCATAATTAAGACCAGAACCCGAATTATCTCTTGTCAAACACTATTAGATCACGTAAGAGGAAATAAAGAAAGAAAGAAGATGAATTCTACAAGAAAGAAAAATAGAAAGAAAGAAAGAAAGAAAAGAGAAAAAAGGAAACAAGAATCAAATAGAACAGTAAAGGAATGAGACAGATTTCAATCTACAAATAAAAGCATTTTATTTATCCATGGCATACATCAAAGCCTCTTAGGCATTACATGGTGAAATTGCTTAAAAGCTTCTAACTATTCTATTTGGGTTTGAGGCAGTAGAGGATTTTACAGTATTTTGTTACTGTTTTCGGGTTTTAATTTGAGCAGAGGTATGAGATTGAGGGTTTCAGCCTTGTGTCTTCTGGTTCCCCTTCTTCTTCAACAGGGGCTCTTTATGTAGCCTCTTAATTAGGGTTTAGGCATAGCTTCAACAGCTGGACAGATCGATGAGTTGGCAGCATCCGGATCGTTAAATGCATCTAACGGCTTTGATTGAATAGCATAGTGAAGGACGAAGGCATCTCTAGCTGGTGCTGGCTCTCTGCCGTTTCTTCTCTGATTGTTTTGTCTGTTAGAGAAGAGAAAGAAAATCCTTTTTCACTCATGTGGGCATGGAGTAGCGTGAGCCATGAGGTTGCCCAATGAATGGTCTACATGAGCTGTGTCTAAGAGAGCAACAATTGAAGCATTTGATTCAATTTGTTTCGCTGGGAGCTACCGAAGCTTTCAATCCAGTTGATTATTTTTTAGTTCGGCCCATTCAGCTATCCAAATTTATCTTTTCAATTGGGCCTTTAATTCATTTCTTTGTTTAACTTATAAAGCCCAACCGATCCATTTTTCATTTCTTCTCTTTGGTCCGAATCAAGATCAGCCCAAACCATTCTTAATTCAAAGCCGGGAGTATATTTTTTATCCCATGATGAGTCAATCCATCTTCTCCATTCCAATCTTCAATGGTCACCTCCATTTTTCAATTTATTTGATTTTTATATTTATATATCATATTTTTTTTAGCCCTTTTTATTTGTTCCCAAATCTCAACTTTTTAGGGTCAAACAAATGCCCCCCACCTGGGTGAGGTGCGAAGACCTTAGGATTGAACAGCTTAGCCAGGTGCCCCCAGTGTTCCTTTTGAACTTCATGGAATTCTTTCTGAGTTATTTTCTTGTTTGAATCTCAGGTATTAGAACTCCACATTTGGCATTGAGCTTGAAAGCAGGTCCGATCATCTTCTTCAATCACATCCACTTCAGAAGGTATGTTATCTTTATCTCATCTTGCTAAATACTTGCATGGTTGAGTGTGTATCCTTCAGAGCTTGCCTAAGTACTTAATCCCTTGTCTTTATATTAGGGGACATGGGCAATGACCATACTCTGCAAACATACTCATGGGAAAACCTGTCTAACCGAGGAGGGATTACAGACAGAGAAATTTTATCTTTGATCTAGTACGAGAACTATGCGGGTAACTTGCAAGATTGAGGGTTTACATAAAATGACCTTCTGGTTGTAGGCATAATCTTGGATTTTGATCCAGTTTTTCTCGCGTGCTTCTCGGTGGGATTTCTGGCTAACCAGGGTTGGTTTTGGCTGTATCTCGGGGTCTTCTACGGTCATGTCAGGTTGGGACTTGGTTTTGGTTGTAGTTTAGAGTCTATGCAGACTATGCTCTAGTTTAAAGGTCATTGCGGGTCATGCTTTAGTTTAAAGTCTTTTCGGACCATGCTTTAGTTTTAAGTCTTTTCGGACTATTGATGTGGTTTAAGGTCTTCTTAGACCGTTGGTGTAGTTTAAGGTCATTTCGGACCATGCTTGTAGTTTAAAGTCTTCTCGGACCACGCCTGGTTGGGACTTGGTTTTGGGCTGTAGTTTAAAGTCTTTTCGGACCATTGGGGTAGTTTAAGGTCTTTTCGGACCATGCCTGGTTGGGACTTGGTTTTGGGCTGTAGTTTAAAGTCTTTTCGGACTATTGATGTGGTTTAAGGTCTTCTTAGACCATTGGTGTAGTTTAAAGTCATTTCGGACTACGCTTGTAGTTTAAGGTCTTCTCGGACCATGTTTCTTCATTGTTTGATTGATCGTGCAGGTGTTCTTTTCACCCGACACAAGCCTATGACGGCCTTTGCATTTTTCCATGGGGAGGTGGGAGCTTGCACCTTTCTTCACATTTACGTTCAGTTTGGATTCCTTCTTATCCATTGACGAGGTCGTGGATCCTGAAATCAAAACATTCCAAACCTCGGCAGTACCCAAATCTTACAGTACTTTATTTTTGTTGGATGTTCATTTTGCTTTTATCATATTTATTATGTTTGAATTTTCTTTATCTTGCCTTTAAGCAAATCCGCATAAGAAATTTGTTAAAGATGTTCACAGAAATGAAATTTAATCATGAAATTTTGGACATAACTTATAAATTTTGGAAGAACATTTAGGTTATACCTTGGAAAAATTTTATGTTCATCCCACAAAGTATCTTACTCAATGTCCCTTGAATAAAATGCTTAATCAACATGTTTCGTAAATTTTCTTGAATTGAAGGTGTCAAAATTTATCTTTTTCTTTATATATCAATGCTCGGGAAGTTGTTCAATTTTACTTGCTGGAATAAACATAATAAGACTCTTCCCTACTCATCCTAGTATTACCACGTAGAATAGGGTGCTATGCATACCATGACTTAAAACATTTCCATTGCACGGATACAAACATGGGGTGATACGTCACGAATGCACCCATGAACTTTATCAGGTCTAAATCAGCGGAGTAGTGTGTCGATAAAAATAGTTCCTATTTTTGCTTTTCATTGTTTATCTTTCTCCCTCTCTTTTTTATTTCTTCCTCCCAATTTTTTCTTTTCCTTTTCTTCACTTCTTTTTTTTTCATGCGTTTGTGTCTTTTTTTTCTTTTTTTTATGAAATTGAATTATTTTTCCGGGATCAATTTATAAAAAGAGAGATATATTCCAACACCTTTAATCTTAAGGAGTTTATACAAAACCTATCAAGTAAGCTATTTATACGAGGGACTTCTTTCATTTAATATGGGATTAGCCAAAATTATTCAAAATATCAGAAAATGTTCTTGGAAAATTTTCAAAGTTTGCCCAAATTTTCTTTAAAACTTCATTTTTGCAAACAACTTTCATAACTCTCCATTTGCAGGTTGCTTTGTTTTATTTTCTCAGATTCAATTTTCTCTACTACTTTAGAAATAAACTGAGAAATTTTAAGAAGAACAAAGGACAAAGTAGTACTCACAATTTTCATTGCCCGATGAATTCGATGTGTTCTCCTCTTGACCTCTTATCTTTCTTACATGGTCAGATCAAGTTGTAGCATGCGTGCTTAATCACTGGACCGGAGGGATTCTTGACTGCCCCCAGGGTGTTTTTTCGGTGGCTACACCTTGCCCGATCATCGTGCCTTATGTGTCTCTTTTTGTGATTTTCTCTTATTTTAGAATCGAACTGTCTAAGTTTTCTCCAATCGGGTTCTAAGCGATCGGATAGCCTTGTTGACTTGGCTTTCTCCTTTAATCTCTTTTTGTCTTTTTTTTGTCGACGAACTCTTCAAACCTTCTCCAATCGGGTTCTAAGCGATCGGATAGACTTGCTTAGCTCGGTTTTTCTCCTGAATCTTTCAAGTTTTCTCCAATCGGGTTCTAAGCGACCAGATATGCTTGTCAGAGCCAGGGTTTAATCCTGAATCTTCTGAATCTCCTCGTCGGGTTCTAAGTGACAAGGTGTCTTTATTGGACTCAAGCTGTACCTCAAACCTTCTGCATCCATTCAATCGGGTTCTAAGCAATCAAACGTCTCCAGTTAGCTTGGGTTTTGTCTTCTATCTCCCTGATTCATGTGCCGTCCCACTTAAAGGTTACATCGGCGACATGACCTCGTAAAACCGTCCAATTTAAAGGCTACATCGGTTATACGGAAACCCGTTAAGGTTGAATGTTCAGGCACGCTGTCCCGCAAAAGGGCTACACCAGCATGTATGACTGCGTAAGACCGTCCCACTTAAGGGTTACACCGGTCATACGGAAATTGTTAATGTTGGATGTTCACGCACGCTGTCCCGCATAAAGGCTACACCAGCATGTATGACTGCGTAAGACCGTCCCACTTAAGGGTTACACCGGTCATACGGAACCCGTTAAGGTTGGATGTTCACGCACGCTGTCCCACAAAAAGGCTACACCAGCGTGTATGACTGCGTAAGACTGTCCCACTTAAGGGTTACACCGGTCATACGGACCCGTTAAGGTTGGATGTTCACGCACGCTGTCCCGCATAAAGGCTACACCAGCATGTATGACTGCGTAAGACCGTCCCACTTAAGGGTTACACCGGTCATACGGACCCGTTAAGGTTGGATGTTCACGCACGCTGTCCCACAAAAAGGCTACACCAGCGTGTATGACTGCGTAAGACTGTCCCACTTAAGGGTTACACCGGTCATACGGACCCGTTAAGGTTGGATGTTCATGCACGCTGTCCCGCATAAAGGCTACATCAGCATGTATGACTGCGTAAGACCGTCCCACTTAAGGGTTACACCGGTCATACGGACCCGTTAAGGTTGGATGTTTTCACGCATCTCCATGAAATTGATGCGACTTAGTGAAACAATGCTTCTCTTATGAGTGGAGCTTGGTTTGTTTGTTGTAGGTTTCATTCTAGTGCTCGGAAAGTATCATCTGGTTTTGGGTTTAGATGTCACTCGTGGGACATGCATAAGAATTTCTAGTTATCGGTAGAATTAGTGTTTAAAGGGCGCGCCAAATTGGGCTACAGCCTGGGGGTTCTGCTTGTCACCCGCGGGACATTCATTGAAGAGCCTTCCAACTTGTGGGCTTGGGCTTTTATGGAGTCAGGGAATTCGACTATTTGACTCCAGTCTGGGTATCATCGAAAGATAGATTTAGAGTCATGCCAAATTGTAGGTTTTCGCCTTGGGTGGGACTTCTAGTGTATTTAGAGCCGCACATTTTTGGTATTAGGCTCTAGCTTGGGGGTTTTGCTTGTCATCTTTCGCAGTTTCAATTCACTTCTTGGTAGCTGACTAGCCCATACGCTATACTTTCGTCGCACCTTTGAATCCAAAAATGTAGAAGAAGTGATGAGGTTTGATGAGAGATCGGCTCTATATGCTCTTGTGATCTTTCATGAATTCATTCTGTTTCTTGGTAACTGACTAGCCCATATGCTGTACATTTGTCGCACCTTGAAAGTAAAAGGGTAAGGGATTGTGAGACTTTGGTGAAGGGCCGGCCTTATATGCTCTTGTGATCTTTCACAGCCTCACTTCGCTTTTCGACAACCGACTAGCCCATATGCTGTATATATGTCGTGCCGAATGCGGGAACTATTTGTGGGTTTGCCCGTGGGACTTGTTTGTGATCTTCCATAGTTTCGATTCATCTCTCGGTAACTGACTAGCCCATATGCTGTACATACGTCGCACCGATTGTGAAAAACGTTTAAGGACTCACCTGTGGGACTGTGTGAAGGAACATTTGCAGTGTTGTGCAGTCCCTCACGGTCTTGTTGTGCATCCTGATAACCAACCCGCCTATGTGCTGTGTGGGTTTGAGGTTAATGGGACACAGGTTTGAGTAAAGTATCATTATAAGTTTCATTCTTGGTTACAATCTGATCGTAGGCCTATTTGTGTACTGGGCCTTAGTGGGACATGGTTTTTAATCAAGAGTCTATCATGGACTCTGGCCTATATAGGGTTTAATTAGGGTTCTTTGGTCTTTGCATAGTGTTTTCAAAACCAAGAGAATTTATTATGTGGCTTGGGTTTAGACGTCACCCGTGGGACATATCAGAAGGGTGTGCCAGATTATGCTTGGGTTTTAGGGTATTCGCTTGTCACCCGTGGGACTTGTATTGAACGGCTGGTTGATTCTTTAATTCCAGCTTGAAAAGTCCCCAATTGTTATCAATGGAACTATTGTAGAGAGGGGTGCCAAATTGTGGGCTTTGGTCTTATGCAGGATTTCAGTGTTTAGAGCCAAGGGTTCTTGTTCTCGAGCTCTGGCTTGATTATGGCTCGGGGGACGGCTGTTAAAGGCGCATCGAGTCTTGGGTTTCGCCTTCGGTGGGACTTCAGTGTGTCTTAGAGCCAGGGGCACTTGCTCTTAGGCTCCAGTTTGGATTGTGGCTTATAGGGCATTGATCTATGGGTGTTTATTTGGCTCAAGGCTTGCTTCTACAGAGATTGGTTTGGTGAGAACCCAATTAGGGTTATTGCTTTTGGGTTCTCGTTTCCTTTTCTTATTTTGGACCAAGATAATTGTTTTAGTGCTCACATGGCCTAGGCACAACATCAAAACCTTATTTTGTTCGGCACAAATATATAAAGCCTGCTCGTCATTTTAGATGACTGGTTAGACGAGCGTACCAGTGTCAATTGTTTTAAGGGCACAATCTTGACAAAGCCCATTTTGTGCGTGAGGCTTTCTTTGTGGGCCTTGCATCTCTCCACTCTTTTTATATTATGGTGGGACTTGGGTGTGTATATGCACTTGTTTGGAGGTGATACCTTACTCACTCCTCTCGTGCCTTCTTGAATAGCCTATATAGCATCAATCCTTAGGCAGGGGTATTACGGGAAATGTGAATACCATTGTTTTGAAAACTTTGTTTTAAAAAGGATTTTGTGCCTTCAGAATTTAAATAGTCTAAACGACCGCTTTCTTTAATCTTTTGATTTTATTTGAGATATCATCATTAGGCACTCTATTGTTTAAAGGACAATGAAGAAACCTTGTCTCTCCTTTTTTCGAATTGGGAGGAAAGGCAAAACCAGTGATAGTTGTTTCAAATGGGCACAACACCAAAGCCCATATTTTGTTTAAAGCACAAAATATAAAACTTGCTTGTCCATATTCAGTACTGGCTGGACAAACTTTGCCAGTGTTAATTGTTTAAGGGTACAAACTTAACAAAACCCATTTTGTGGCGAGAGGCCTTTATGGATTTTGTGGATAGTTGGGGGACCTCACTTTTCGCTCGAGACAATTTCACTCATGCTGCGATTTGGTCCTTTTATTCGTAGAGGTTTTCGCTTATGCATAATCATTGGGATATTTTATTTATGGATATTGAGGTTTAGGTTTTATTGGAACTTTGGATATTTATGGAATTTTATTCGGAGTGTTTTATTTGTGGATATTAGAATTTTGGGTTTTATTAAGTTTTATCGGGACTTTAGGGTATTTGTGGAATCTAGATCTTAAACCTGTGGAGATGATTTGAAGAGAAGATTTCGTTTGACTTATGTCTCTTCTTGGCTTTGTGCTTTCGAATTTGAGTAGAAAGTCTAGCCATAGACCTTGGTTTTGATACAAGCCCGTATTAGGTGCTGATTTACATGGAAGGTCTAACCATGGACCTTGGTTTTAATGCGAGCTCATCTTGGACGCAGATTTGAACAAGAGGCTTGAACATGGGCCTTGGTTTTAATAGGAATCCACCTTGGGTGCTGGCTTGGTAGAAGGCTTGATCATGTGCCTTATTTTAATGAAAGTCCCTCTTTTGGGCATAAGTCTTTGAGAGGCCTCACTACAAGTTTCGGTCTGATGGAAACCCGATTGATGGGTTTGGATTTGCATAGAGCCTCCTATGAGCATAAGTTTTGAGAAGCCTAAGTATGGGTTTCGGTTTAATGGGAGCCTAAATGTGGGCATGAGTTTGAAAGAAACCTGATTTATGGGTTTGGATTTGAAGGAAGCCTCCTACGCGCGTAAGCTTAGGAGGCCCGGTCATGGGACTTTAAATTTTCTCTTTTGCTGATACCGATTTGACTAGAACTCGTCTGATGGGTATTGATTTGATGGAAACCCAATGGATGGGTTTGATTTAAAGAAAGCTTAACCATTGGCTTCGAACTTAATGGAGCCTCCTATGGGCATGAGTCCTTGAAAAGCCTGATAATGGACTTTGATTTTAACAGAAGCCTCTTATGGGCATAGGTTTGAACAAGGCCTAGTCACGGCCTTTAGTATGGATAGAGCCTTTCGTGGGCATAAGGGTTGAAGAAAGCTTGATCATGGCCTTCGGTTTGAACAAAGCCTAGTTGTGGGCTTTGATTGGAATGGAGCCTCTTATCGGCATAAGGTTTGAGAACATCTAACCAGGACTTTGATTTGACAAGAGCCAATTGATGCATCATTATGCGACTTCCTTGAGGACTTTGATTTATAACTTTCCCCCTTTTTCTTTTTGGACTTGAAGGCTTGTTTCTTCTTTTCTTCCTTCTTTGTATTTCCTTTCATTCTCTTCAGCTTCAACATAGCGCTTGCAAGGCGTATAATAACAATCGAAGAATCTTTCATCATTTTTAGGTTCTATTTTTCTCTCGGTTGTGCATTGCGAAAGAATTTCTATGGCATCGATCGCAATTGAAGCCTTTGCTTGCTTTCTGTTGTTGCTTGGTTTGTTTTGGCTATAGTCAGAGCAGATATTTAGGGTTATCTTTTGCTCGAACAAACCTTGAATAGACTGTGTTTCATGCGTCTTCGGAGCATTGTCCAGAGGATGGTTCGTTTTGGTTTTGACCATCTAGGCAGAGGAGCACAACAGAAAGTTTGTACGGGAATGAACTTGACATCATCGAACCCGACATTGGATTCTTCATACCCGAGACCTCGAGTATTCTTTGATTTCTCATCAGGACCTATGATCATGTTGTCGCGATGAGTCAACATTTTTCCAAATTGCTTCACCCTAAAACTGGTTATTAACATTGGGTTTATGGTTTCATGGATCTTGATTAACCTCTCTTAGTGTGAGGTCTTTGAAATGGTCTTTGGGTATTCGCTCGATCATCAAAGAGGATTGACCCGGTTCTTCTTCGCCTTCTGAAGGGACTATGTAGGATGAGAGGATCCCACTTTCATCTGCATTTCCTCTTGAGGAAGAGTCAGTATCTGTTCTGTACAGCACAGGTCTCATAACCTGTTGACCTTTTGAATGTTTATTTTTCCTGGCGGGTTTATCCAAGACGTATTTCATGTCTTTCAACCCGATTTCATGCGCTTCACATGGTTTTATTTCTCCATTGATTTGTTTGACTTCGCCATCCTTCACATATTTCAGGCATTGATGCAAGGTCGAGGGAACGGTATTGTTCTTATGTGGCTATGGTTGACCTATCAGGGCATTGTAGGTTGTTTTGGTGTCGATGACATAGAACTTGTATATCACCAATTTTGAGAGGCAGGCTGACTGCCCCCATTGAACTTCACCCATTCTTGTATATCACCAATTTTAAAAGGCAAGCTAATTGCCCCCGCCGATTGCTCTATTTTATGATTGAAGCCATGGGAGGTAACTTTGTCTTTGGTATGGAACTTTGTGCTCAAAGTGAGACGGTCTAAAGTTCGCTTGAGCATAAGATTGATAGAGGAACCCGAATTAATTCACATGCGGGTTACCCTTTAGCCTTCACACTCACCAGTGAGAAATAGTGGTCTATTGTGGTCAGACGTGCCTATGAGATCATCACCATTGAATGTGATAGTTGGACTCTTGTTGTCCGCCAGCATTATTCCTTGCATCTTCTTTTCAGCGAAATGCGCTTGGAATTCTTCTGGGTGTTGAAGTGCATAGATAAGCACTTCTCTCACTTCAACAGACATCATCAAGATATCAAACACGCTGACCGCAGCTGTTATTTTTCTAAGCTGTGCGAGGATATTGTAATCTTGCACCATATATTTCTTAGGTGCTGGTTCATCTTGTACAGCGAGTTCTTTTCATTTTGCCTTGGCCTTTGACCTCCTAATCTCATCTTCTTGTGGTGGTGACGCTCAGGGATATTTGTACCCGAGCGAAGCACTGCTTGGCAATCAGGTTTCTTAGTTTTGACAAAGACGACTTCACCGTTATCTGAGTCACTTGAGGAGCTTCCTCCATAGACAACCACATTACACATTTCATGGTCATCCTCGTTGGTTTCTTTATCTTGAGGGGTTTGACTCGTTTCCCCTTTCTCGATTTTGAGGCCCAACATTAAGGCCAACACATCCTCTAAGGCTTGTATGTGCTTTTCGATTTCAAAAGGTGTAGGCAACTCTATTGGTTCGGGCGACTTCTTGCCTTTTTGGCTGCCGTTCTTGTTTGGCTTGCGATGGATGACCCGTTTCAGGGACCTTGGCATTGTGGGGTTTAAGTTGTTGTCCCATTTGACTTGAGGCTCTTTCAGGAGCTGTCTCAACAACTTTTTAGTCTTCTTGTAGAGGTGAAATTCCCATGTCTCGTTTGCGGGACCTTCAACCCTCTTTTCTTCAACTACCTCAACATGAGAGATAGCATTAACTTGTTCATGAGGATCGGGTTGCTGCATGGCACTTGGCGCTAGTTGCATGCGACCTTCTTATATCCTTCTTTCTATTAGGTCTTTAAAGGCCCAACAGTCCTCTATTTTATAACTTATCACCCTATGATATGGGCAATAGCTAGGGTGATCAACCTTATCTGCCTAATCGGGGTGTTTTGCTTGGAGGCAATTTCATACCATCTTCCAAGGCTTGCTTGAATTTTTTAGACGTTTTCTCCTTTTTGAAAGAGTATTTCTTATTCTTTCGTTCCTCTACCGATTTGGAGTAACGACTATTTTGGTTATCGCGAGGAACTGGCTGAGTGGGTTGGCTATCGACTTGTCTCGCCTCCTCATCGGAAGAGTCAGAATCCCATTTTTCGGTTTTGTTGGCTTTGTTGGTTTTGACAGCACATACTGTCTTCGATTCCCTTTTCTTTGGGAAGTCTCTCTTTAGTTTGAAAGAGACCGCTGACTTCTCTTCTATATCCGTTTGCCCCAATCTGGATACGGTGTCCACCAGATCTCGATAGTTATTAGGATTAGCGACGATTAACATCTGCCTCATTTTACCAGATGTACTTCTTATGAGCAAGTCAACTGTCTCCCTTTCGGGTATAGTATGGCTCGACTTGATGCTCATATTTCTCCATCAGTTGATATATGCCAGGAGAGTTTCGTTTGGCCTTGTTTGGCCCATGGTAAATCAGCAAGCCTTATAGGACTACTCGCGGTGGCGAACCTGTCTATAAAGGCACGTGCCATTTGGTCCCAAGATTTCATACTTCCTGGTTCTAGAGAGCAATACCATTGAAACGCTAGTCTTGAAAGACTTCTAGCGAATTGGCGACAAAGGAATGCTTCGTCTCTTGATGAGTCTCCACATTGAATCATAAAGTGGCTGACATGTTGTTCGGGTCCCGTCTCATCTGTCCCATTTCCTGAGAACTTGGAGAATAAGGGAACAGTGTACGTTGGGGGGTATTTTGGTACATCGAATTCGGGAGGGTATAGTTTCCCTATTTGCAGTGTTGTTTGTTTTGGGGCAATCCCCATTTCTTGTAATTGACGGCTGATCATTTCTTGTACATCAACCGCAGTAAAGGTTGGGGAGGCTTCTCGCCTTTCATCTTCCCAATGCACCCTACGTCTTTCTTGAGGGTTTGGTCTTTCTATTCTTTCAAGCCATTCACGGGGCTGGACCGATTTGATGTTTCTCCTCTTTCGAGTTCGGAGCCAGCGAGACCTTTCCCTCGGATTTCAGCTATTAACCTTTGTTACCTTTCATGGGCTTGATGTACTTCAGCTCTAAGATTTTGTATCTTGGCTTGCATTTGGTTGAAGGCGGATAACATTTGTTCTTGCGTTTGTGTACCGGTTTGACTTTCACCAGCACATGGAGAAGTTGCCAAGACGGTATGGAAGTTACCCAATGCGGGTCCATCCATATGGCCTACATCTGAGCCACTTACAGTTTTGGGTCTGGCATTTATGGGAGGAAGGCATGCTGCGTCAGACTCCTCCTCATCGTCGCTCGGATTTTCGACGATGGGGTCATTCCCCTTTCTCACCATGAATACAGTGGGGTTAGAGGGTTCGACAGAATGGTCGTCTTCCTCTTCGAGGTCTTCGCTAGTGGTTATCATGAAGACCATCGCTTCTTCTTCTTACTTAGGGTGTGTTTTAGTGACCATTCGCTTCTTGTGAGTGGCATTTGGCGCCACTATCGTTAAGCTTCCAGTGTGGGAGGGGTGCAGATTTATTCGTGCCCCCAGCCTATCATGTACACTGGCTGGTCTTCTCAGAATTTGAGGGGTTTGATTTGATCCCTCGTTGCTTGAGCTTTGAGAGGTGCTTGCGCGCATCTCTCGACGGAGTTTTGGTTCTAACGAGGCACCGTGAGGTGCCCCCAGCCTTGGGGCTGAAAAAGTTGGTTTTGGTCTTGAGGCTGGGAATGTCAGCCTCGATTTGATTGGGGGTTGGGCGTCATTGGATGCCCCCAACTTTTGGGCTGGAAACGTAAACCTAAATTTGACAGAAAGGGATGTAGAGGTTTCTTGCGCATAATGCACGTAGTATCGACTCCTGCGCTGCTTCAACATGCGAAGCTGCATGTGGGCCTTATGAATGGCCATAGCAGTATTATCAACCATTTTGTGGTTGGTGTTCATCCTTTTCGGTTTATTGATGAACGAGACAGTTTGAGGGACTTCTCCCGCTGCACGTATATGTGCAGTAGAAGAATTTCTCCTCACTATCCTGAGTGGGGAGAATGAGTTGCAGACGGGAAGGGCTGGTTGAGCCACCAGCTTGTCCTGGTAAGCTTGGAGATTCCTTCTCTTGGTGACCGACTGAGGGGTCACGGGAATTTGGTTGATTTTCTTAGACGCGCGTCTTCTTGCGCGCCTAGCTTTGGAAAGTGGAATGAACGTCCTGCCATCCATCCCCTTAGGGGTGAGAAAATAGCATGGTTCCTCATCATCTTCAACTTCCTCCTCGGTGATGGACCCGAGGGACAGTTGTTCATTCATTGGAGCAGGAACAGGGGCTTCGAATGCCCTTACTTCATCAATAGGGACCGCAAAAGTCCCAAAATAAACGACTTCTTCGCCAGCTGGGAGGCTGGCAACTTGGGCAAAAGAGCGTGCGTTGATTGCGGTGTAAGCCATTCCTGCAAACAAGCAAACTCAAAATTTCATTAGTCAATTTTCAAATATAAATTTATACATGAGTGTTAGCCCGATTATTCAATCCATAGGCGTCGATATCGAATATAAAAGGAAATGACATAACTCAAGCGATCCAATGACTTGCCATTTGAGTGTTTTAAAGTCATTGGCTACTTGAGTATATTCCTTTTATCTTCGTATCGGATACCGAACCTGTGAGGAGGAGATTGTCCCACTGGGCGTGCCAAAACCTGTAGGGCGCAGAAAGTTGCACAGCGGGATGGAAGGTGTGTACATGTGTTAAATGCCTCAGGGTTCAATGCTCTCGTTTTTAAGTCATGGAGGAGAACATCGAATTTGAAACATTTACTTTCTTTCTACAATTCCTTCGGTTCACCCTCGACAGACCTACTGTTCATAATCAGTCTATCGAGAGAGTTTATTGATTGTGGGGACGTTTAACTCCCAGCGGGCGCAAGCCCCCGCTGTTAATTACATCAGATGACCCTTCCAAGTCATGCTGAATACCTCGTTCATTCCGGGATTTGGGGCCTATTTATTGTGAATTGAATAAAGGGGCTAAAAGGGAGAGAACTCATGTACTTGGTCTTTTTGTTTGATTATCACTGTTTTTAGGTATTTTAATTAGTATGTATGCATGAGGGGCAATGAATATTATTAGAATACATCTACTATACTCTTTTATTTATTTTTAGAAACATATTTGTATTTAAAAATATATTTGTGCTTTATTTATATTTTATTTTGAGAGAAAATGATTTAAATGTGAGAAGAATGGAGAAAGGGGCATTTTGGTCATTTTACTAGTTGTATGATGTTTGGTTATGTTTGACTTTAATTTAAAATCATGAAGAATTTGATTTGGGTTCATTTGGAATTGGTTTGAGGTGATTTGGGTTTGAAATGAAGAAGTTATGGCCAAAAAGGGCTTGTTTGTGAAGTTTTATGTTTTTCAGGGACTTATTTGTGAAGCTGAAAGGATTGAGATTTGTAATTTGGGCTTTTGGCAAGGTCTGGACTGGAAATTGGGTTTCCAGGGATTTGTCTGAAGCAATTTTACATGGCCAAGGGCTTATTTACAAATATCCAGGGGCTGCGCTGTGAAGGGATTTTGTCAGAGGGGCCTTTTTGTGAAGATCCCTTTTTCAATATTTCTGGACTATAGGATTTGATTTTGGGCTTCGAGATTGGTGTTTTAGGCCTTTAAGGTGTGTATTGGGGTATTGTATTTTAGGATATGTGCAATGAATTTGGATTATGGGCTTTGGGATTTGGTTATTAGGTTTTGAGATGTGTGTTAGAGCTTCAGGATCCGTTTAAGTGGATGGATTTTGGTTTATGGGCTTTAGGATTAGGCTTTCAGATTCGTGTTGAAGGACCTTTGTTCTTGACCCGACTAATGGAGGCTAGAAGGCAGGGGTTTGGTTAGTCTCATGATTAGGCGGTGCTTTAAGATTCGCATTTCATTTAAATCCCTTCTCTTGGCGCCTAGATCCAACTGCTTTAATCTCTTTAAAAGTTGTGCAACTGGGATGCGGATCAGGTTTGAAACCCGAACTAGGGTTCGATTAGAGAGTTCCTCCGGCGATGCCTCCGATCACAGCTGAGTTGAGGGAAAACACCATTAGAATCGCCTTGAAGAGATGAGTTCATTAGATGTATTGTCGGTAGTTGTCGATCATCGGAGGTGGCAGAACAAGGTTGCTCTCAGACTTCCAGCGCCGGTTACAACCTCAACACGATTTCATTGATTCCTTTGCTTTCTCCTTTGATTATATATTCTTTTAGCATCATTTGGATATAAGGAAGCTTTTCTTGAGATCAATTTCATCTTCCTTCAAGCTTTGAGCATACTTCCGGTTTTAGCTTGTACCGGTTATGAACTGGTACATGATATCTCGGCTTGGGGTGTATTCGGGAAATGGAGCATTGTAGTTTAAGCATGTTTCAAAGGTATCAAGGTTGAGGAAGGTAGGTACTGGTCATGGCTTTTGCTTGAGTTTGGGTTCCGGATTTAGATTGTGCATGAATATGTTATTGGGTTTTGGGTTTGGGAAGAACATGAAATTCATATATCTTCAACCTCATTTCTCATGAATTTTATCAATAAGCATGTATGATGATTTTTTTATATCATTCTTGTAGCATGATATGTTAACAATGAATGGAATTTTATTATTTTTATACTTTTACTTCTATTTTTAGAAAAATAGGAAATGGGCAGAGAGTATATATGCATATGTACTGCTGCTACTGTTTTTTTTTTTTTTTCTGAAACCCAACTTTGACAATTGCTAGAAAATAGTAGAAAAATCAAAACATGCAAAGTTTGAGTCTAAATTAATTGTCTTTTCATTCTCTATCTGACTGTTTAAACAGAATTTGAATTTGATTTTCAGATCAGCCTGCACTGGCTGATCTGTACCAGCAGGTCACTTGGGGGTATTTTGGTGTTCTTGCTGTACCAGTACAGCTCCTATTAGATGTGAATGGTACTGTACACTGGTACCATGTGGTATTTATCTTTATTAGACTATATACAAGTCATTGCATCAAGATTTGGTCATCAAAAATCAAAAGAGGCATTGGTATCACAATATGCCACTTACCAACACCATTTCAAATTTGCATATTGGTCCTAAGTCATTTGCATAATTATATGAAAGGTCTTTGAGCATCATTTCATGGGTATTGATTATTTCCCTCTTTTCATTTGCTCTCTCCTTCAACAATTATGCATCTAGGCCCTTTGAGGATCAATAAAACTCATAATATAGAAAGCGATGTAGTGAAACATCAATCTTTCATGTATTACTTGTCTTATTTCTCTTTTTATGCATTAAAGTCCTTCAAAAAGTCCAAAAATAGCATAAATAGGGAGATGTAGTTAAACATCAATCCCTAATATACTATTTAATTTTGTTTTAAATTCCTTTTCGTTTGTTTTGCACTTTTTAGTTGATTTTATATTAAAAGAATTATATAAGGATTGGATATTCAAAGGATGTAGTTAAACATCAACTTTTAATATTTTTCTCCTTTTATATTTCTTATAATATAAAATTTCCCTTTTATTATATATTTTCTTTTTATGTGTTTTATGCATTTATACATTTTTTGTCCTTCTTCTTTGCAACAGAAAATAAAGAAATAAAAATAATAAAATAAAAAAAGAAAAGAAAAATAACATAAGAAGAAGATGAAGGCAGTGAAGGAGAAAGAGTAAAAATCCAAACATTTACATATGCATATTTTTTTGTTTAGAATCATAGGCTTGAAATTAGCTATAAAGGCTATTAATTGCCTCTTCTATTTTGTATATTTTTAGATCAATTTCACAATAGCATTGATGGCTATATGAAATATCACTTTTTTTATCAGAAAATTCAGGTCTTTGGCTATTGATAAACCAGAACCTTGAACTTCTATCTTTATTTACTAAACAAAGCTTTAAACAAGGGAGTCTTTATTTTTATCCTTCACTGATGCATTGATTGCAAAGAGAAGGGATTGTTATTTTCATCAAGAACTCCAGTTCATGGCCATAATTAAGACCAGAACCCGAATTATCTCTTGTCAAACACTATTAGATCACGTAAGAGGAAATAAAGAAAGAAAGAAGATGAATTCTACAAGAAAGAAAAATAGAAAGAAAGAAAGAAAGAAAAGAGAAAAAAGGAAACAAGAATCAAATAGAACAGTAAAGGAATGAGACAGATTTCAATCTACAAATAAAAGCATTTTATTTATCCATGGCATACATCAAAGCCTCTTAGGCATTACATGGTGAAATTGCTTAAAAGCTTCTAACTATTCTATTTGGGTTTGAGGCAGTAGAGGATTTTACAGTATTTTGTTACTGTTTTCGGGTTTTAATTTGAGCAGAGGTATGAGATTGAGGGTTTCAGCCTTGTGTCTTCTGGTTCCCCTTCTTCTTCAACAGGGGCTCTTTATGTAGCCTCTTAATTAGGGTTTAGGCATAGCTTCAACAGCTGGACAGATCGATGAGTTGGCAGCATCCGGATCGTTAAATGCATCTAACGGCTTTGATTGAATAGCATAGTGAAGGACGAAGGCATCTCTAGCTGGCGCTGGCTCTCTGCCGTTTCTTCTCTGATTGTTTTGTCTGTTAGAGAAGAGAAAGAAAATCCTTTTTCACTCATGTGGGCATGGAGTAGCGTGAGCCATGAGGTTGCCCAATGAATGGTCTACATGAGCTGTGTCTAAGAGAGCAACAATTGAAGCATTTGATTCAATTTGTTTCGCTGGGAGCTACCGAAGCTTTCAATCCAGTTGATTATTTTTTAGTTCGGCCCATTCAGCTATCCAAATTTATCTTTTCAATTGGGCCTTTAATTCATTTCTTTGTTTAACTTATAAAGCCCAACCGATCCATTTTTCATTTCTTCTCTTTGGTCCGAATCAAGATCAGCCCAAACCATTCTTAATTCAAAGCCGGGAGTATATTTTTTATCCCATGATGAGTCAATCCATCTTCTCCATTCCTATCTTCAATGGTCACCTCCATTTTTCAATTTATTTGATTTTTATATTTATATATCATATATTTTTTTTAGCCCTTTTTATTTGTTCCCAAATCTCAACTTTTTAGGGTCAAACAGATAGATCTCAATTTGAACTCATAGTTAGAAATTTACTTAGTTCTCCTAGACCAGATTCTCAATTAGCTACTCTCACCTTAGCAGAATTACATACTACTAGTGGTGTAGATAATAATGTAGACACTAGAACTAATAATATAGAGCTTCCATCATCTCCATGAATATTAAACTCTTAAAATGGAATTGTAGAGATCTAAATTCTTCTAGAAAAAGACAGATACTTAGAGAATTATTAATTAATAATCAGGTAGACATGGTAGCTATTCAGGAAACAAAAAAAGAAAACTTCACTAATAGAGCTTTGAGATCACTTTCCGGTAGATTAGATCAATGGGTCTGGGTCCCATCTAGAGGGAGATAAGGGGGTATCCTCTTTGGATGGGATAACAACAAAATTAATCTTATAAATCATACAATACACACTTTTTGTTTGGATGTGATAGTAGAAATTAAGGGAGGTAGCACTCAATGGCAAGTCACTATAGTGTATGGTCCTGTTTTAAGACAGTTAAAACCATCATTTTGGGAGGAGTTAGCTCAGGTCAAGGACCCCAATAGGTCTATGTGGATAGTTTGTGGGGACTTTAACTCTATTAGGAAAAAAGAGGAAAAGTCTGGTCTCCATTTTGATGTTCCTTTAAGTAGACATTTCAACAATTTTGTAAATACCCATCACTTGATAGAGCATAAGTTGCAATCTAGGACATATACATGGACTAATGGTAGACAGTTTGTTTTGTTAGATAGAATTTTCACTTCCTTAGCATGGGATCAACAATACCCCTTTAGTTCCATCTCTGATCTAACTAGTACTGGTTCTGACCATTGCCCTTTGTTATTTCAAACTTCTCATTCTACACTTGCTCAATCTCATAAATTTAGATTTGATCCAATCTGGACTGAACAAGAAGATTTTGTTAGATTACTGCCCAAGTGGTGGGCTGAAAAACCTTTCACAGTAGTAGATGTTGCTGGTAGTTGGGCTAGGAAAATTAAACATGTTAGGTTAAAAATTAAAGGGTGGCCTAGGAACTTTTATGGACAAAAGAAAAAAGAAAAATCCCAATTAACTGCCCTTTTACATGATTTTGAACTTATTAGAGAGAGTAGAGAGTTTACACCTCTAGAAGAAGTACAATGGCTAGGGAGTAAGAACAGATTAGAGATTATTTACCAGGAAGAAGAAACACATTGGAAACTTAGGTCTAAGCAACAATGGTTGGAACAAGGGGATTCAAATACTAAATTCTTTCACACTTTAGCCACACACAGATCTAGAAAAAAAATATGATTAATGCTTTGGAAATTAATGGAGTTCTTAACCATAATATGACTGATATTAAACACCATGCTTTAGAGTATTATTAGGAGTTATTAGGGACTCCATGGTTTAAGTTTGGACATTTAGCTAAAAATTTTTGGGAACCTAGTGATCTGTTACTAGACTTAGAACAATGGGAACTAAAAAGGCCATTTACAGAACCTGAACTTAAACAAGCAGTTTTTGCTTCAGACCTTAATGGGGCTCCATGTCCTGATGGGTTTGGTTTTAAGTTTACCAATTCTTTTGGGATACAGTGAAATCTGATCTGATGCTTCTTTTACATTATTTCTATTATCATAACTTATATTTAATAAACTCAAAAGGTCTTGTATTTGCCTTATCCCCAAGGAAAAAGGAGCAACTCTCATTAAGAAATTTAGGCCTATTAGTCTAGTTAATTGCAGTTTTAAAATTATTTCCAAATTACTCACTTTTAGGATGGAACAAGTTATGCCCAGATTAATAGATAACAGCCAATCAGCTTTTCTCAAAAATAGGTATATCTTAGATAACATGATTCTTAGTCAGAAAATTCTTCATTCTTGTCAAATTACTAACCAACCAGGGGTAGTTATAAAAGTAGATTTTGAAAAAGCTTATGATAAGATTCATTGGGACTATCTCTTAGAAGTGTTTACTAGTAGAAATTTTGGTAAAAGATGGATTCAATGGATTTCCCTTTGGTTACACAGCTCCCAATCTTGTCTTACCATAAATGGAGAACTAACAGAGTATTTCTATTGTAAGAGAGGGGTTAGACAGGGAGATCCTTTGTCTCCATTCTTATACATATTAGCTGCAGATACTCTTAGTAAAATATTTAATAAAGGAAGACATGCACATGTTATACAAGGTTTAGGTCTAGCTTGTATAGATAACCTAGCAGTTACTAATTGTCACTATGCAGATGATACAATATTATTCCTAGAAGCCTCAGAAACCAATGTAGAAAATGCCTGGTGGGCCATGCTTGCTTTTGAAGGAAAATATCCATCAATTGTTTAGATGTCAAAAAGGAAAATTTCCTATTAAGTACCTAGGTCTTCCTTTACATAGAACTAAATTAGCTGTAGCTGATTGGAATTTTTTAATTGAAAAAATAGAACATAGATTACCTAGTTGGCAAGGACAATTATTATCAATATGAGGAAGAGTCACTCTTCTAAATTCAGTATTAACCTATATCCCTTTATATGCTTTGTCAGTTTTTAGAATCCCTGCAATTGTCCTAAAAAGCATAGACAAAATTAGACGTCACTTTTTATGGCAAGGATCTGAAAAAAAAATTAAATATGCATTAATGAATTGGGAGACCATATGTGTAGCTAAACAATTTGGAGGGCTTGGAGTTTTAGATTTAAATGAAATGAACATAGCTTTGTTATTAAAATGGTGGTGGAAATATAACAATACAGAATACCAAGGGATGTGGAAATCCATGATTCAGTATAAGTATGAGAACACAGCCACTCCATTATCTCCTTTTTGGGCTAACATTAGTAAATTAGAACATATAGGGAACATTAGTGTAACATATGACCCTGGGGCACAATCACAAGCAAAATTTTGGACTGACATCTAGTACCTCAATTGCTCTTTAGCTACAAGATACCCATTTGTGTACCAACTATGTAGAAATAAAAATATCTCTTTAGAGGAGGCTATTCACTCACAAGGGTCTAGAATACTTTACAATACCACTCTCACTGGAGCAAATCTGCTTGACTGGTTAGAAATTCTACAAATAATTAGTGTAGCATCCTTTACTCATGATAGTGATCTCTTATCTTGGAGATGGGAAACATCAGGGAAGTTCTCTACCAAATCTTTATATAACTTTCTAAATTTTAGAGGAATAATACCTACTTTACCCTTACTGTGGTGGACATTACCAGTACCACCTAAAATTGATGTGTTTATGTGGCTTACCCACCATAATAAAATACTTACTAAAACCAACTTAATTACCAAAGGCTGGAATGGTGACCAACACTGTCTCTTATGCTCTGAACCAGAAACAGTATCTCACTTGTTCCTCACATGCCCATTAACCCAACAAATATGGTTCTGGTTAGGCAAGAGTCAAGATAACTTCCATACTTGGAACTCTTTCAATGATATTATCAATTT
This sequence comes from Carex myosuroides, assembly GCA_028015225.1. Classification (NCBI taxonomy): domain Eukaryota; kingdom Viridiplantae; phylum Streptophyta; class Magnoliopsida; order Poales; family Cyperaceae; genus Carex; species Carex myosuroides. Next base: position 3,614,589 of record CM051486.1, on the reverse strand, counting down.
TGCTTATAAATTACCTGCTGTTCAAAGATCTGGATTTTTGATAGTTTTTAGTGCATTATGTTGGAATATTTGGAAACATCGAAATGACCTTTGTTTTAATAATAAACAATCTCAGACAGCTAGACAAATAATCCTTCTAATCAAATCTATGGTTATGTACTGGATAGGACCCCTCAATGATAGTCTGAAGGCAGCTGCTGTTGACTGGCTCCCAGTGGTGGAAGATGCCATTCCTTTAGCAAGCTATATGCCATTGGAGATGGTGATATACCAAGACCCAGCAGAACCTTTGCCTCCTGCATGAAGATCTCACAGCAAGCTTATTTACATTTTAAATTTGCATACCTTAGTCCATTACTATGTGGCTTTGTTAGCTCTACTTTATCTTACTTTTGGTGTTTAGATAGTTCTGTCTCGTGGCTGAATTGTTTACTATGTCTCTTTACTGCTGTGTTTTGTGTTGAACTCAATCTAGCATTGAGATAACTGGACCTGGTTTTTGTAATTAACTAATTTCAGCAATGAAATGGGCTACAATGCCTCTTTTAAAAAAAAAAATAACTGCTAGAAAAAAAAATAGAAATGTCAATTTTAACACTACTAATTAAAGTTTAAATTGAAAATTAACAGTATATATCATTTCGGCCAAGTTTTCTAATTTTGACATAATTTTACATATTTATTTATTTACTTAATACATGTAATGAATTTTTTCAACAACCCAGAGCATGCATGCATATAATTCAAAGGTTTAAAAAGCATTTATCGCACTACTACAAAGAAAACACATCGCCGTCGGGCGAAATCGCTATCCGCAATTGGTTTCCGAACCGATGCCTATCGCCCTGATGGAAAATGTATACCCATATGCCATCGGCTGCGTTAATCGATATGCCATCGGCAGCGCATTGATCAAACGGACGGTATTAGTACCTAACGCCATATGTTTCTTTTTGTAACCGACGACAAATGTAATTAGTACTGCCTGTTGGATTTTAATTGCCGATTGTAAAAGTGTCTTACACCATCTGTTTTGTTCGAGTTGGCGTTGGCAGGTCCTAATTTGCCATCGGTCATTAATATTTGAGCCGATTGTGATGTATATATAATTATTATGTTTCATTATTAATTCTTGTATTAATTAATTAGGAGCTAGCCTTCATATATTTGCTAGTCATTTTTAAAATCAAGCAAAACAACAATAAACATACATGCATTATATATCCATATTTTAACCAACAATTAATATATGCATCAACAACATATACATACACAAGTTATCCAACATATATATTAATTAATCCATGCAACAAGCAATATATAAATTAGACAACAATTATAAACCAAGCTAGCAATATCACACATACAACAATATATAGAGCAATATGTCATTGTACCATAAAACTAACAACTGTTTTAAACCATATTATTAAAACCAACACCAAATTGTCTGACCGCAAAAAACAGAAAACAATAAATGTTTTACAACACAGACAAGTACTTGCACAATAATTAAACTATTTCCAAGAAGAACTTACACCATTGGATACGGATGTCATGCAATGTGTTTTCTTTGTATGGCATTCTGGACAAATGACACTGCATGAATAAATCGAAACATAAATAACATATATAAGAACTTAATCTGAAAGCATGATAGAAACAAGTGATTGACAAACCTTTGGAAAAGAACGTGCATAATTTTCTATGAGCATCTCTATGTTCTTCATTACATAAAACCCGGACTCCCCTGAATTGATTTACGTGGGGCTCTGATCAATATGTATTATTTAAAACAAAATCTAATTAGTAGTGCAATTGGAACTTGAAATAAGTCGCAATGAAATACTCGATTAAAATATTTCTTACCTGAAACATTCTGACCTCCAGTGCTCTTTTTCCCGGCATGTGCCGACCTCCCCGGTTTATGTATGACTTAAAAGTCCTAGAATTATTAAAGGTCAGTATATGGTACCTAGAAGTAGGCTAATTTAGTATTTTGCTATGTTGCATGGATACGGGTACGGGTATCATATCGGATACGATACGGATACGGTGATACGGCAATTTTAAAAAATCTAAGATACGATACGTCTATTATATATATTATTTTAATTATATTATTAATTCAACACTTGTATTATACAACAGAAAAATAGTTAATTTAATGATTGCAACACTTATATTATTAATTAAGTTAGTTTATAATTTAACTAAATGCCATATAAATGCGATATAGGGTATATATAAGTTTCAGAAATTAATTCAGTGACTCCGTATGTGACATTTGTATTTTAATTTATGTGGCCCATTATCACAGAAATTCAACACTTGTATATAATTCAGTGGCCCATTGCACCTAAATTAAGTGTCACAAAATTTTTTTCATGAACTAGTCCGGTTTTATAGATTTTTGTGTTAGTCCCACAAGCCTAAACTAAACCTGAAATGAGAGTATATAACTCACACATAAAGTTTTTACGTGTTACTTCAAGGGAGAGGAGAGAGTAGGTGTTAGAATTTAAAATTGAATATATTTATGATATACTGCCCCACATAACCCACTAATGTGTTGTCTCCATTTTCCCCACTACTCTCTCAGATTGGCGAGAACAATGGAATAGCAAATAAAATGAAGTGAAGTACAGTAAATTGATCCGGTTCTTAATTTTGTTCAAATCGGAGATGGAAAAAAAAGTGAAAAGTTATTTGTGCTTGGTCTTAATTCAATTTTGAAGTGGAAAAAAGGTTAAAAAAAGTTATAATCTTTATATACACGGATTCAATCAAATTTATCTATCTTATTTTTATTTATTTTTACTATGAGGATTAATTTGTTTGATTTTTTCGCATTTTCTAGATTGATGTCTGTTTTCCTGATGAAGATGTTACTACCCTCCCCCTAGGTGACACCTGGTTTGTATTCTATTTTATTTCACTCTTAATTCACTACAAATAGATCCTATTTATTTTCCTTAAAAGCCGATTTGAGTTTGGTTTATAACTAAAGCAATTGTAACCTGGCGCATTTATGACAGATGTTTGCGCAAAAGTTAGGGTTAGGATCTGGTGTTATAATTATGTTTTCGAATGTTGATAATCATTGTCTTTCCAGAAGCAAAATTGTGAAATTTACAATATATCTCTATATAAATTGGTTTTCATATTCGAAAGTAACAGTCTATTAATTTTTTTTTTACCAAGGAGGTTAGACAAATTATGTTATGCTCAGTAGGTACCATTGTTGCTGGATTCAGCCAAGATTTGATACTTCAACATTTCCTTTACATTTTTATTTATATATCAACAGATGGCTTAGTGGATACATAAATCAGAGCCATGTATACCTGATAATTTAAGGAAGCATCTATCTGTTTCTTGGAAAATCGATGGTCTAAATGATTCTCAGCAAAACAGTTTTACGGTAATTGATGTGCTCATGATTTTTTACAACTTGTAATATGCTATACAATGTTACCTTTGATCTTAAAATAATATTTTCTTATCCACTGATATGCGCATATGCTATTTCATTGTTCTCAATGGCAGAAATCCACGATAAAATTCGTCCTCAGTTTTCTACTCTACTGACTACTGTCTTGTACATATATATGCTTGAGTACCTTTGTTTTTCTACAGCTATTAAGGTATTGCTCTAATCTTTTTATTTATTTACAAAAATACATTCTCAAATCTAATATAAATGTCTAATTTATTTTTGAAAATCTGTTGCATGTAGATGTTCATTTTACTATCTGCATTTTATGTACATATCTCTTTATAATTACAATATTGTTTTCAACCATTGAAGAGTGTTATAGTTAGACACCAGGACCTTTTTTTTTTTTGTGAATTTTACTTAATACTGATCTAACTTATTACATATCCTGATAGATGGTATAGATTTTTAATTAGACTAGTTTTAAAAGTAATTTTCTCTTCTCAATTTTACTTGACGCTGATTTTGTTATTATCAATCCTCATTAATTATATAGTTTTGGATCAATTTATTTATTTGAGGATGAGACCTGTAACTTATTTTAGTACTTAGATATGCTGATGCAGAAATTAAGGTTTGGAGCTGCTTTAGGTTTCTCCAATCCCATATTCTGACTACTGAATATCTTGAGGTACCACATATGGTGAAGTATAGTATGTGATTGCCTCTACAAATAAGGAATTTATTTTTTTGACTCTTTCAGTTTTTTTTAATAGGTTCCAATAACGAATGAGATGTTGGACATGTGGCAAAAAGAAGGCAAAAACCCTTGTAGCATTCTCTATAGTAGGAATATTCTTATATCAATTGTATTTTCATATAAAATCTCTCCAGTACTTTACTATTCTTTTTAAAAAAAAATCAGTGGAAAACAATCACAAAAAAATATACTGTACAAGTACTATGTTAAATAATTTTTTACTTTGTCTCTGTGACAGAAGTTCAAGAACTCTGGCACCAACAACATAACCTGCATCTTCAAATCTGTGAGTGAAAGTATTTCTTATACCCATCCACAGATGATTATATAATTCATAATGAAAAAAAACTCAAATTACACTAACCTCCTTTCCAAAATTACAATGTTGTCAACCTGGGTCTAATTGTACTGAACCAGCTCCAAAAACCATAAGTTGTAAAATTGTGAAATGTTTGGAATTTGTGAAATGTTTAGATATGGAATTGGATTTATGAAAGGTTTGAATTTAGTATTTATGGGATTAAATTGTGGTTTGTGGTATTGATCGATTGATATCAAAATGGATCAAGCTCCATTGGGCATCGAAAAGGCCAGGGAAGAAATGATAAACTCGAAATGGAGAGGATGAAACAGCTTGGCATCCTCAATCTCTCATGCAATGTCAATAGTGCTTCGAAGAAGAAGATTGATTCAACCCTTTTGTCTTGTAGGTATATTTTCACCATCAATTAGATTGTGAAATTGAAATGTTGGGTTTAGGCACTGACTCAACTTCATGTAATAACACGAGAATGGTGTTTGGACGACTTCTAAACTATTTAGATGAAATACAATGGTTGTTGTGTAATTCAGTTGCATATTTTGTTTATTTGTGTTATGTAAATATTGTTACATTGTGTGGTCTTTTGTGAAAGAATATGTTATGTTGTTTTATATTGTGTTGTCTATTGTTTATGTTGTTTAAATTATTTGCATAATATTTTGTTTAATATCAATGAATGTCGAATGGTAATATATGGCTAGTAAAAATATGGAGGTTAGCCCCAATGCAAATAGAACTATGCAAAAAAATTTATACCAACATTGACGGTTATAAAGCCAACAATGATTGTTTTTAGAATCTATACTGACTGTTTTTAACCGTTGGTGTTGGGACCTACATTGATTGTTTTTTAACAGTCGGTATTGGAACCTACATTGATTGTTTTTTAACCGTCAGTGTTGGGTATCTACACAAACTGCCATTTTTTTAACCGTTGGTGTTGGATACTTACACTGAATGTTTTTAATCTGTCAGTGTTGACGACCTACACTGACTCTTTATATAAACCGTCAATGTTGAGCACCTACATTGATTGCTTATATTTATGGCACCATCACTGACGCCTCTATAACAGTCGGTGTAGGGGTATTTGAACTGTCGGTGAAGGAGTTTTTTGTACTAGTGAAAGTAGATCTAATGGGCATCGGACCTACTTCTAAGTCATCGTGTACCCATGTTCCTAAGAACATAGTCGGAACTTAAGATACGATTAAAATAATTTCATAATAATTTTGGATCATAAGCATATTTCCTTATAATTGTTTTCTTATTGCAAGTATAATTATTGAAATATTCTGTTACTAATATTTTGATCAGAGAGACAAGTGCCTCACTTGTCAATACGTGATTCCGCTATTGCTTGTTCTTTGTGTTTTTATAAATTATATGAAATTTTGTTAGTACATACAACCCCATCAAATTAATATAAGCGTATCTTTAAAAATTTGTGTCATGAATTATTAATCATGTCGTCTTGATGTTAGAAATAATGTCCTACATATTAAATAGTTGTGGACTGAAATTAATAGTTAATTTATAGAAATAAATATGGATTAAATCAAATTGGCCGTACATGATATGGGTTAGAATATCTGCACTCTCTCTGAATAGGTGCGATCTAAATAGATACTTTTGAACAGGTCCGACCTAATAGATATGAACTGAAAGGTGCGATGTATTATATATATCATGTACTGTTCATTTTCGGTCAGACTAAGAAAAAAGAATAGCAGCATTAATTTCAGATTTAAATTAGACCGAAAATCTGATCCACCTGACATGTATCTATATGAAAGAGTGAAAAATAGGAGTCCGAATTTGCTGCGATTCCGAGAGGGATCGCAGGATTTTGAAATTCCGAGATCAACGGTTCAAACTTTTTCGTGCGCGGATCTCGGAAACGTTCTCAGAAAAGTAAATTTGCATGCACGTATCTCGAGAAAGACCAACAGTACGTTGAGATCGGATCGCAGGGTCCTGTGATGCTCCGAGAATCACAGCAGATTTATTTTCGAAAAATAGAGAGCTGTCAGCTGGCGCTAGTATTCTAATTCACGGTTGTTTTTTAATATGTTCGTGTGGATACTGATTGAGGCATGGCTACCCTTGCTGCGTAGATCCAACATGAGACCGACGAAATAAAAAAGATGACTGCTAGGGCTTGAATTCTCCGCTGCGCGTCTAGCGGTAAATTTTATCTTGAATTTAATTTACACTTGGATTCTGTTTTTGAATATGAACAATTGATGAACCGAATTCAATTGTTGCACCCATAATCTACCCGAATCTCAACACTTGAATTACTAATAATCATGTTTAACTGAATATTAATCACACAAGTTTCTTCATTACCGTTGCAAATTCTAGGATTAAAACTGATGAATATGAATAATGCATCATTCCCACAAAGGCCTTGCTGAATAAAAAAATATAATTTTTCAACAGTTCGAAATTAATGTTTTTTAATACATCATAAACAACACTTAAATTGTATGAATTATAACTATTATGCTATCTATAAGTCCAATTAATGTCCAATAACATATTTATAAATTTACTTTTTCGTTTTCAATATTTTTTTAATTAATTACAAATTTAAAATTGTCAAAATAACTAATTTAATTTCCTCCACTTAAAAATGTCGGCACACTGACACACTGCTTCGCTGTCGAATTCTAGCTGAAACAATTGTCACTTGTATCCGGATACCACCGAAAAGAGCACCAGGTAAAACAAGACCAACGCTGGCTTGCCTTGGTAGTCCAGACAAGTCTGAAATGCACACAATGAGGACCTATTAATCCGAAATTTTTATTTATACCATTAAAAAAAAAACAAACCAAAATACTCTTATTTCGTGAGAACTCTGCATTTATTCAGGCCGCAAAACACGGAACTTCGCTTCTGTTGGTGTTATTACGAACTTCGCTTCTGTTGGTGTTAGATACTTAGATGCATAGCAATCTGATACTGTGTTTGCTGAAATGGCGATTGCTGTCCAATTATGGGCTTATTTGGGCTTCATATATGGCTGTGCTTCAATGACTTTTTGAAAGTTGAATTTCAACCCAAAATTAACAAGAGGCCCAAGTTGTTTAGTCGTTCCATATATCACAATAAAATAAAAATAATAGTCTTTCTTCATATGGAATATCACAAATTTAATACTCGGAATTACGAGTTCTTCCAAAATTTCCAATTAGTCCATAGAATTTTTTTTTGGTTTGTGTATCTTCTACAAATTTAACAATGCCTAAACTTTGCATATACAATAAAAGTGTGGAATGGGTTTAAAGCACTGACGACACCATTTTGGTGCAAGAATGTGTTGGGTTCTCAATGGCCTTGCTAATGGCTACTGACGACATCAGACCGGTAGCACAAGATTGCCTTTTGTTCACATTTGCTTTTAGAGCAGTATGGAATGGCTTCAAAGCACGAGATGGCTGTATTAAAATGGTATCAGCAGTGGACCCCACAAGATAACATGGCTGGCGGCTAATCGTCTGATATCTGATCACAATCAAATGCATGGCTCCGTCGAGACTTGGACGGTCGGACCTCTATATTCTAAAAATATCTGGACACGGAAATTTTTTCTGATCACAGATGCACCAAAATATATTTATTTTGTCTTTTTCGTTTTTGAATGAGACGGAAATTGTAGATCTCTTCCTCCCGAGTTGTTTTGCCATTGTGCTTTTTATAAATCAATACATCCGTCTGCCTCAATCAGTGGAACTGTGGAGGGTGTTTTCGAAGTCTTCATGACGGTTTCTTGTTAGAGACGATGTGGTATATGTCAATTAATTGATTAATGCCAAAGGCGCTGTTGAAGAACATATAATTGTTCCATCGTTGTCCCTACAAATGGACTTCCCAAAGCAATAAATGCGAGTGTACAGTAATATAAGAAATCTTTCTAAAAAAATTATATATAAATAGATACTCAACTAATAGCTCAAACAAGATTATTTTTAAGAAACTTCGTTTTTGTATATCAGTGGATAGAATATACGGTGATAGACGTGATAATCTTCTCAGTCGCTTAAGAAAACAATAATAAATACAAATAAAATAAAAAAGAAGACCATTCTTAATAAAATAATTATTTAATTAACGACTTCAATGAAATTAATGGTACCTTAAGGCTACTTTTGTCAAAAGAAAAAAAAATTGGGATCGCTTCCTAATAAAAAAAAATACACCCACAAAAAAAAATACTTGTAAATTAAATAAGCCTTTGTTTAAACACAAACCAACAGGAATCCACAAATATGGTCTTGTGGTCCCTTCAGTCCCAAAATGAAAGGAGAGGAAAACACAATATATAGACTTATTATTATCCAATGACATTAATTCCTCTATTGCATATAAGAAGCAAATACAATTACAATATATATCCTCTCTCGTTCTCCCCTACACACTTGCGCACACACAAAAACATATAAGCGTATGAATCCTCGCATTGATGACTCCGGCCAAATCGGCATTTTTAATGCAGCTCGATACTTCTCGGGGTGCGAAATGCATGGTACTATTTCCAATAATGAAAGCCCTAGATCCACTCAAGACTGAATCTTATTTAGTTCTCCAGAAAGCTAATCAGAAGAAAATTAGCAAAGGTATTTTAAGATTGTCTATGTTTTTCAACTCTTTGTTCCGCAAATCAAAATCTAAGAGGAACAAACATAAACAATTGGAGACACTAGTGGAAAATGTACAAACAGTATCGCCTCATCAGGATCGGTTAAATTAAAACACTGACACTAATACCTTTGAAATCGGGTAAACATGATAACCGCTCTTGATTGTTAAGTATCAAGATCGGTTTTCTATTTACCCGATCTAGATAATCAGTATCAACATCGGGTTATATATACACCGATCCAGATAATAAACAAGATCGGTTAAATAATACACCGATCTTGATTGTCAAGTATCATGAGCGGTTTTTTATAATCCGATCCTGACAGATAACATTCAAGATCGGCTAAATAAATAACCGATCCTGGCCAATTTTTTCCACTACATAGAAGGAACATATGAATTTTTTGATTACATAGAATAAGATTCAATTTTTTTCGATTCCATAGAAGAAACATATGATTTGTCGAACTTTTCATCGGACTCTTGCTTTTTTTTGAAGGTCCTTCTCCTTCATTCAACTCTTGAACATGAAATATAATTTATTAAAATATTTATTTTCATGTTAGGCTCGGTAAACCCTAATGGCACCAGCAGAGAAGAACCACCCACTTGTCCCCTCTTCCAGACCTACAGACTTGCGGCAACCTAAATGAGCGTCAATTTGTCCAGATTTGGCATTTTCAATATAAAGCCATAGATTAAGCAGAAAGAATAAAAATTTGAACAAATAATCGTTTTTCATATGTGTTGCTTTAAAAAAATCAAAAAATTGAAGATAAGCCAATCAGGATCGGTTTATAAACAACACCGATCCTGATGACATTCAAGATCGGTTAATAATTAACCGATCTTGATTGTTGATCTCTATTTGAATTTTTAGATTCCATAGAATAAGATTTAAATTTTTTCGATTCCATAGAAAAAATATATGATTTGTCGAACTTTTCATCGGACTCTTGTTTTTTTTTTGAAGGTCCTTCATCCTTCATTCAACTATTGAACACGGAATATTACTTATTAAAACATTTATCTTCATGTTAGGCTCGGTAAACCCTAATGGCACCAGCAGAGAAGAACCACCCACTTGTCCCCTCTTCCAGACCTACTTTTGGCAACCTAAATGAGCGTCAATTTGTCCAGATTTGGCATTTTCAATATAAAACCATATAGTAAGCAGAAAAAATAAAAATTTGACAAATAATCATTTTTTGCTTTAAAAAAATCAAAAAATTACAGATAAGTCAATCAGGATCGGTTGTTACAGTTAACCGATTCTGATGACTATCAAGATCGGTTCTTAAAATAACCGATCGTGATGGTTTTCAAGATCGGTGAACACGTAAAAAACCGTTCCTGATTAATGTCTTTCTGCCATTTTTTTTCCTTTTCAAGCAGATATAGATATATATGTATATTGAAAAACATATAATTTGTGATCCACACCAATTATTCAAGCAACTCATTTTTGATTGACACTCATTATTCACACATGACATACAAATATGCAATTAAAACAATTATGCCAAACAAATCACAATTTAATTAAGCATCACACAACCATAAATAAAAACAACCATAATATAAATAAGGTAACTTACCATTCAACAAAGAGTTCAATAGAATTAAGTTAGATCATATAGATCTCAAAATAACAAGTTCATCCAAAAGAAGTAAATTAACAAATTCATCCATATATAAGAAGTTAGATCATATAGATCTCAAAATAAACTTAATTAGTTGAAAAAAAATAAACTTAGTCTTCAAGAGACTTTGATGGCCCGTCGATGCATGTTGGGCATCTCCATTTGACAAGTCGGAGGTCGTTGTTCTCCTTGACCTCCTTGCCAACACATTCCGGATGGAATGTGTTGCGACATGTCTCACAACGGAGCATGACATCCTCCTTGGCCAAAAAGAGGCACTCGAAACACTCCACCATCTCAGCCCAGGTTTGTCGTTCTTTCACCTCGAGCTCAACTTTTTCACCGTCACTATCCGGATCGAGGTAAGGATTGGAATCAATAATGCATTCAGCTATGAGTGCCAAGGCCGGGTCATCACTGTAGAAGAACTCCTTCAACTCTCGCTTGGTGAAGTGCTTTGCAAAGTCATCGCCCTTGCTGGTTATGAACCGACGGCGAGGAGGCATTTCTAATACGAGAAAATACACAACGTAAAAAATAATGAAAACAAAGTGATCAAAGAAAGGAAGGACATTCAAACCTTGACAATGTGAACAATGAAAACCTACTGCAAGAAATGGCGAGTGTTGAAGGAGAGAAAAATTCAGATTTTTGAATGGAAGTTGATCGGTTTGAGAGGGAAGAGGGGAAGGCTCCTCATTTTAAGTGCCACATGAGTATCAGGATCGGTTATTAAGTTATACACCGATCCTGTTTATGTACCATCGGCGTCGGTTTAACATAAAACACCGATCCTGATAGTCTCTGGATCGGTTAACATATATTTAACCGATCCTGAATTTAGTTTTACATTTAATATCCATCTACCCGATATTTTTGGGATCCGTATCAATTGAAGCTCTTGTCTCAAGACAATTGAAAGGGACGGTCCAGATTTACTCTCAGCCGGGGCTAGTATTAATTGTGCTTTGAGATTCGTGTCAAGTTCAAATAACAATCCTAGACCATCTATTTCAATTGTACTCCATCAGGTAACCTCAAGTGATTTGAATTCATATCTTAAAAAATATGCAATTAAAACATGAAATAAATAACTTTTATCATGAAATAAAAAGAAAAGATAAATACTTAAAACTCGAAATAAAATAAGTCATAAATATTGAAGAACAACTTGCATGCTTTCCATTGTCCGGTCAGTAAATGAATCATGGCAAAAATTAATATAATATGTAAGTCACAAATACTTAATAATATAAAATATTTTTTTTAATTTTCATGATGATTTAAAAAATGTTCCTGATATTCATCAAGATCGGTTAATAAATAACCGATCGTGATTGTTTAGTATCAGGATCGGTTTATTAGTATCCGATCCTGATAGGCAACCAGCAAGACCGGCTAACAAATTAACCGGTGCTGATGATTATCCGGGTCGGTTTACTACTCAACCGATCCTGATACCTTGTTTATTACCTTCTCCCTTTCCAGAATACGAGGTCTTTTGCTCCCTTTCCAGTGCGCGATCTGTCTCTGCCCTCTTTGAGGTGTTTTCGATCTCTGAACTCTCTCTACCCGAAACAAGTGTTTCTCTTCCTCATTTTGATCGTTTGTTGATTTATCTCGGTTGATGGTTGATTGAGGTAAAATAAACCCGATCCTTCATTTTTAATTTAAAATGCTAACTAATTTTAGGCACAATCCCATAGAGAATCAAGAAATTAGGAAATTCAAGTGTTTTTTATTTGATCTATATTTCTCATTCTACAAGCACATATAAATCAAATTAATGAAGCATTTTTATATTGGATTGATGAGACTCAAGAATTTAAAATTTGTTTTTATATTAGGGCTCATGTGGTGTATTTTGCTTCAAAAGCTCAACTCAATTCTCATTATTTTTGTAGATTAATTGGCTATTATTGAGGAATCTGGTGCAACGATCTTCATCTCACTCGATTCGGCATCCAAAAAAATTATAAGTGCAACATGAACCTCATCTTTAGTTTTGTGAATGAAACTTGATCATGTATTTTGATAATTGTATATATAGTTAATTAAAGGTATTTCCACCATTAGGTATCTAGCTAGAGTATTGTCTTATGAGCCACAACCCAATGAATAATGCTTTTAGGTCATAAAACCCGTTCAAAATTAATCCATTAGGGATTAATTTTGAATAGTCCCTATTTTGGGACTGCTCTTTGAATACTTTGTCTCAATTAGGATGTGACCACTTGTTAGTCGTGTTTTAGTATTTAAGGAAATTTCGGCAGCATTTTTCTCTTATTAGTTCCCCGAATATTTGGGGAACTAAGGGGAAATGCTGTCGAAATTTCCTTAAATACTAAAACACGACTAACAAGTGGTTACTACTGAGACAAAGTATTCAAAGAGTGGGATAGGATGGTAACCGGCCCCATGTAAGCCCTAGTGTGAACATTTAAAGTACCATTCCCTTGTGCTTAATTGTTTTTTCTTATAGTTGCAAATGGACCGCAGTTGGATGTACGGAACATCACGTATATCCAATGAATATATGGCCGGTGTTGAGGAATTTATGAAAGTTGCTACGGAAGATACGGCGAAGAATGAGACTGGGCTGATGTCATGTCCTTGTCGTGATTGTAACAATATGAATAAATTTTCCAATCCCAACCAAGTGAGGAACCATTTAATCCGACGTGGATTCAAGCAACAATATAAGCGTTGGATATGGCATGGCGAGAGTTTGGAAACCGATATAGGTAGTGAGCATCAGGAATACCATACCGGTGAGAGTAACGGAAGTGGTGATGCACCACACGATGGGACCGATGATATGGTGGTAGATGAAACTGAGAATTTTGATCAAATGTTACGTGATTTAGAAGAGAATTTTGATAATGATAAGCAGTACTGTGTATTTGAGAATTTGTACGAAGATTCTAATAAGGAATTGTATCCCGGTTGTTCTAAATTTTTAAAATTGAAAGGTGTATTAAAATTGTATAACCTTAAAGCATCTAACGGTTGGAGTGATAAAAGTTTTATTGCGTTATTACAAACATTGAAAGAAATGCTTCTGGAAGGAAATGAGATACCATATAATGTTTACGAAGTGAAGAAAATGTTATGTCCAGTGGATTTGGAAGTTCAGAGAATACACGCGTGTCCAAATGATTGTATATTATATCGAAATGAGTACGAAGATTTCCACGAGTGTCCAAAATGTGGTGCATCACGTTATAGTAGAAAGCATCTAACCAGCGATAAAATGGGAAGTGATAAACCGGATAGAGGACCTCCGGCAAAAGTACTGTGGTACCTCCCCGTGATACCGAGATTCAAATGTTTGTTCTCAAATACCAAAGAAGCGAAATTATTGCGTTGGCATGCCAATAACCGGAAAAGAGACGGAAAATTACGGCATCCCGCTGATTCTCCTCAGTGGAGAAATATTGAAAGAAGATTTCCCGAATTTGGCGGTGACCCAAGAAACGTAAAGCTCGGGCTGAGTGCAGATGGAGTGAATCCGCACAGTAGAATGAGTAGTAAGCATAGCAGTTGGCCGGTTCTATTGTGCATTTATAATCTTCCGCCGTGGTTATGTATGAAACGCAAATACATCATGCTGACCTTGCTGATATCAGGACCCAAACAGCCCGGAAACGACATAGATGTGTATCTAGCACCATTGATTGAGGATTTAAGAAAATTATGGCATCCCGGAGTGGAGATATTTGATGCATATACCAAGGAGAAATTCACTTTACGGGCCATGATTTTCTGCACCATTAATGATTTTCCGGCCTATGGTAATTTGTCGGGTTATAGTGTTAAAGGAGAAAAAGCGTGCCCTATTTGAATGGATGATACAGTCGATCTATGGCTACCACATTCCTCGAAAAATGTGTACATGGGTCATCGTAGATTTCTTCCTGCCAACTATGCACACCGAAAGAGAAAGAAAGTATTCAATGGAAAGACCGAGAATGTCACAGTAAATTATCCATTGACCGGTCAACAAGTTTATTCGAGAGTAAAGGATATCGAAAATCAGTTTGGGAAATGGAAAAAAAGGCAGTGAGAAAGAAAGGGTCTCCGAAAATTACATGGAAGAAGAGATCAATATTCTGGGATTTGCCATACTGGGAGCATTTAGAGGTTCGACACTGTCTCGATGTGATGCACGTGGTTAAAAATGTGTGTGATAACATGGTTGGAACATTGTTGAATATTCCGGGAAAGACTAAGGACGGTATCAATGCCCGAAAAGACATGCAATCCGGATCTACAACCGGCAGAGAAGGAAAGAGAAAAGGGTAAACTTTGCACATATCTAAAACCCGCCATGCATACGTTGTCAAAAAAAGAAAAAAAAACAAGTTTATGTGAATGCCTTCATGGTGTAAAAGTACCCTTTGGATATTCTTCAAATTTTAAGAACCTAGTTTCACTGGAGGGTTTAAAATTGATAGGTATGAAGTCCCACGACTGTCATGTTTTACTGACACAGCTTCTTCCTGTTGCAATTCGAGGCATATTGCCACCGTGCGTTAGACAGACCATCACAAAGCTTTGTTTTTTCTTCAACGCCATTTGTTGCAAAGTAAATGATCCTGATACGTTAGATGCTTTGCAGAAGGAGGTTGTTGTCACTCTCTGTCACCTTGAAATGTATTTTCTGCCGGCTTTTTTTGATATAATGGTTCATTTAATTGTTCATCTAGTTAGAGAAATTAAGATGTGTGGGCCTGTTTTCTTGCGGTACATGTATCCGTTCGAGAGATACATGGGATTGTTAAAGGGATATGTGAGGAACCGATATCATCCTGAGGGCAGCATTGCAAGAGCATATGCTGCCGAAGAGGTGATTGAGTATTGTACTAATTATCTGGATGATTTAAAAGCCATCGGCATCCCTAAACCGCGGCATGACGGAAGACTTCACGAGGTAGGCACCTTGGGATCGAAATTAATCGTGCCCTTACATAAAATGATGACCCTAGCACATTTACATGTTTTGCAGCACCTCACCGATGTTCATCCTTATTTGGACGAGCACATGACTTTCTTGCGTCAACAGAATCCTAAGAAATCTAATAAGTGGTTGATTGGAGAACACAATGAAAAGTTCGAATGATAGTTTACACGTAGAGTCATGAAAGCTCCGGAGGGAGAAAACATTAAAGAAATTGTCAAAATGTTGGCTCTCGGTCCAATCCATGTCGTGAAAACCTTCCAAGGATTTGACATCAACGGGTATACATTTTACACAAGAAGTCAAGATTTAAAGAGTATCGTGCAAAACATCGGAGTGACTGTGGTAGCCGTGTTGAGTGATTTTTCAGGAGCTAAAGGTGCCGGACCGTCGCATGCTTCGATGTCGTATTACGGGTTTATCGAAGAAATTTGGGAGCTAGATTACAGAAAATTTAAGATCCCAATATTTCAGTGTAAATGGGTCGACAACCGTAAGGGCGTTAAAGTTGATAACGATGGTTTCATTTTGGTGGATTTCAATAAGGTTGGATACAAGGATGATCCATTTATACTTGCAAGACAAGCCACACAAGTGTTCTACATAACTGATCCGGCCGATCGTTCAAGACATGTTGTCCTCTCCGGGAAAAGACGTATTGTCGGGATTGATAATGTAGACGACGAAGAAGCGTACAATCATTTTGATGATATACCTCCTTTTTTCCATTGGCATGGCATCTTTACCAACTTTGTGGATAATGAAACAAGTCACATGCGCAACGATCATAATGAAGGAGAATGGATTGAATAAAATTGATATTCAATGTTTTATTGGTATGTCATATCTAGACTTTTTTAATCTTTTCCAAAATGAAAAAAAACTTCAATATTCCTGACTTAATGGGTTTATTAATTTTTTTCCAGGAGGTATTATAATTACTTGACTATGGGTTGCATGCAAGGTGTCATAAATATTTAAGACTTTTTTCTTTCATTTTAATAATGTTTTTATTGTGTTATTTAGAAAATTTTGAATTATACAAATGTGATGCTAATTATGTAAATGTAAATTATATGAATGTAAATTTGATGCATTACATAAATCCATTGAAATTATGTAAACAGTGATTTATCTTTTCAACGTACTGGATTAATTAATGTATGCATCAGGATCGGTTATTAAGTTAACCGAACTTGATCATTGGTACTCAGGATAGTAACCGATCCTGATGACCAAAAATAAAAACATGATCGGTTGTTTAACAAAAAACCGATCCTGATGATGATATATTTTCGCGGTGATTTTATTTGGCGCCTCTCTCGCTACTTAGCGAAATTTGGTCTCCGCAATTCATTTTCAAAACTCGATCTGAGCTCACTCCCTCTCTCTCTCTCGCTAAACTCTCTCTCTCTAGGGCGCACTCCGCCTCTCTCGGTGCTAACACCGACTCTCTCGGGCTTACACCGCTGCCTCTCTGCCAAAATCTGCCTCTCTCTACTCTCGTAGTCTTACGGTGCTCACACCGCCGCCCATCCGCCACCTCTCTCGCCGCGCATTCTCTCCTCTCTCCTCTGGTGCCGGTGCTCTCGGTGGTGCTTCCATCTCTCTCTCGGACTAATTTCGTACTAATTTCGAGTAAATGCTCAAACACCTTTTAACTGGTACCGGCCTTGAGAACCCAAAGTTCACCGTTTAATTGGTACCGGCCTTGGTGTTACTGAGTTACTGTGTTGCTGTTGCTGGTACCGGACTTGGTTGTTCAAAGTTATACTTTTCATAGTTTATATTTTTGCCATGTAAAATTTTTCATAGTTTATATTGTTCAAAGTTGTATTGTTCAAAGTTGTATTGTTCAAAGTTATATTGGGATCAAGGTTTACATTGTTCAAAGTTACATGCTGCCTTGCCGATCTCTGGCTAAAAATTTATATTCTTAGCATTTATATTAGATTTGATATGAAAAAACAGCACAAATACACATGCTACTCCAAAATTCACTAAAAATAGCAGAAAAATCCAAATAAATCAAATTTTCTCTCTAAATTGGTTGTTTTTTTTATTCTCTATCTAACCGTTCAGATGGCTTTTTGGTTGGGAATTTTGATCAGTCTCCACTGACTGATTTGTGATCAGAGTCAAAATAATGATGATTTACGTAGGGTTTTGGCTTAGGTTTTGCATATTTTCTCACAATTATGTTTAATTAATTAGAGAAAAAGGCTACTGTCACCCTTCTTTATGTTTTATTGCAGAAAACAAGTTTTGGGACTATTTTACACCAAATGTAGCTAGAATCGGGTCAATCGAATCAGCGACGCTCATCGACTAAGTCTCTGTTACGGCCCGTATTTCCTAATACAGACCAGGCCTAGCACAGACCAGAAGATGGCGCTGGAAGCATTAAACCCTAACCGTCAAGGTCCTAATACGGACCGTATCACCCAATACAGTCCGTATCCGAAGGCGTCTCTTGGGGAATAACTGCCGACAGCTGTTTCCAGATCAGTTTCTTAGCCCCTACTCAACCTCTACACGTCCTTCCACTCCTATATAAGGCCCCTGGGCAGAAGGAATAGTTATCTTTGTAATTAGGGTTAGATTTGATTAAAGTGAGAAGAGAGGAGTGCTTGTAACAATGCCGTTCCGCGGCTAAGTTCCTTTTCTTAGGGCTAGGCAGTAAACCTTGTTACTCTTGATGTTTTGATATATATATTTCTGTTGATTATGATTTCTTGTTGTTGAAACAAAATACTTTTGTGATTTACTATCTCTTCATCTAACTTCAATGATTTAGTTTGAGTCCGTTAGGGTAGTGACAATACTTTAATGGTAAGAGAAACTATTTGTATGAATTAGCCTCGTTGAGATTTATTAGGTTTATGTGAAGAAAACCTTAGCGGGGAAACCATAAACCAGACCAACAAAAACGCGTACCAAATTCCATCACTTGCGTAAAGTAAATCGCAGTGATCTTTGTAGTAATTTGGGGTATTTGAGAGATCAGACATTTACGTAAGGTAAATCGCAGTGTCCTATGTAGAATCTCAGTGAAAGATCTGTCATTCTTGCGTAACATAAATCGCAGTGACCTATGTGGTGTCTTTCATTAAACAACAACAGGAAAACAGACGCAACAGGAATATATTGTCAAGGCGGATTGAGTGGCAATGGTGTACCGAAACCCTAGGAATTCTCATCTCTATCTTTATTTTAATTACTTTTAATTGCTTCCTAATTTACATTGATCAAAACAACATCTCTCAATTTTCAGATTTCGTCTAGCCTTTCGAAAGATTGCGATTCAATCGCTCAAAGCATTGAACCAATATTCCCTGTGGATCAACCTCGAATATACTACTCGATAGGATTGTGCGCTTGCAGTCCGAACCGATAGCATTTCCGAGTTTATAAATATTAAAAGAAACATTGCTCTCTTTTAAGTGATCAAGCTTTTTGGCGCCGTTGCCAGGGAATAACGGTTCATTGTGCAAGGCCTCGCGAGACGTCCTTGCTTTGACCATTGAATCCAATTAATTAGAAACACCTAGATTTCTTTTTATTTTCTGCATTTTTATTTTTCTTTTAGTTTTAATTTCGTTTTTATTTTTTTTTCTTTTTATTTTTAGTTTTTTTTTAGTTTAATTTTCAGATTTTCTTTTCTTTTTAGGGCACTGCACGCTGGCCGAATCATCCGTACGAAGATCTGAGAGGATTGCTAGTAGGAGAGGACAATTCGCTTCCACATCACCGATAAGAACCAATCATAGTTCTTCATCAAGTAATTCTGAAAGCGAAGAAGACTCAGATTCGATCAACATGAATATCCCACTGAACGAACCGATCAACAATGGAAGACAAAACAATGGTGATAACGAAGTTCACGATGCAGCAAGACCCAAACTTCTACGAGACTATTGCGTACCGCGCGCGAATGATCCTAATTCTAGTATAAACCCGCCAACTGTTACAAACCGTAATTTTGAGATCAAACCTGCTCTCATAAATATGGTTTCGCAACAGCAATTTGGAGGATTTCCACATGAAGATCCACACCTTCATTTGTCAATTTTCCTAGGGATATGCGAGACGATAAAGATCAACGGAGTTACCGATGAAGCAATCAGGCTAAGGCTATTTCAATTCTCATTAAAAGATATAAAGCAAGAGCATGGTTGTTTTCCTTACCGGCCAATTCCATTCAAACTTGGGACCAATTGTTTAATGTGTTTATTGCAAAATATTTCCCACCATCCAAAACTTCGAGGTTTAGAAATGCAATTACTAATTTTGAACAAAGGGATGGTGAGACATTGTGTGAGGCATGGGATAGATATAAGGATATGTTAAGGTGTTGTCCACATCATGGTCTAGAAAGATGGCTGATTGTCCAAACTTTTTATAATGGTCTAAACCCTACCGATAGGTTGTCTATTGATGCTTCCGCAGGAGGAGCAATCATGAACAAGGAACCTGACGAGGTTTACAACCTAATTGAAGAGATTGCAATCAACCAACACTACTGGATCCCTGAGCGAAAGAAGCCAACTCCAACACCTGGCATGAGCCGAGTAGATGATATATCCATGCTGAGCGCAAAGATTGATGCTTTGCAAATGGCACTCAACAAGCAAACTAAGCAGCGAACGGTAGCAGCAGTCAATGCCGCAACAGCATGTGGCTATTATAGAGGAGCGTATGAAATGACCGAATGTATGAATGTGACGCAAACTGAGGAAGAAATGGAGCAAGCAAATGCAATCGACAATAGCTTTCGACCTCAGCCCGCTTACAACACATACCATCCGAGCAACCGAAACCATCCAAATCTCTCATACGCAAACAATCAAAGGCCTGCTGCACCCCAATAGAACTATCAACCACAACCCAGTTATCAACCGAGATACAGCAATCCTCAACAGAACTATCAACCAAGGCAATACAATCAACCACAGCAACCTGACATCACATCTTTGATGGAGAGATTCCTAGAGAAGCAAGACAAGGCTAACGCCGAAATCGCGCAAAAGATCGAATCCTTAACAAACCGCAACAAAGACTTAGAAGACAATGTCTCTAAGATGGCAAAAGAACTCTCGAGTATTACATGCGGAAAAGGCAAATTTCCGGGCCAATCGGAAGAAAACCCGAGAGAGACTTGCAAATGCATAACATTAAGGAGCAGTACAGCTTACAAGGGACCTCCCATGCCTGATCAAACTTCCGATGAGATGCATGCAGAGCCATCACATTCCGAAGAATACGAGCCGCAACCACCGGAGCCGCCCGTATTCGAACTGCAAACAGACCTTATTAAGGAGCAGGATGACACCGTAGGTGGAGACGAGCGACAACCCGAACCTGAATACATTTCACCACCACCCTACAAGCCACCTTTGTCATTCCCTCCAAGGCCTGCCAAGCACAAGATAGAGCAGCAATTTGCGAGATTCATGGAGACACTCAAGCAGTTACAAGTCACAATCCCCTTCACTGAGGCAATTGCAAGCATACCCTCGTATGCTAAATTTTTGAAGGAGATTCTTTCAAATCGAAGTAGGCTCCAAGAATTCTCAACAGTTCCGCTCAATCTGAAATGCAGTGCGCTCGTGCAAAGCAAATTACCAACAAAGTTAAAAGATCCGGGAAGATTCTCAATACCATGCACTATTGGCACAACTAATTTTAAGAGAGCTTTGTGTGATCTGGGAGCAAGTGTGAGCTTGATGCCTAAGGTAGTATTTGATAAATTGGAATGTGGAGACCTATCACCAACACGGATCTCACTGTAACTGGCTGACCGATCAATTCGATATCCTGAAGGAATGTTGCTTGATATCCCAATCAAAGTTGGTAAATTCTGGATACCATCAGATTTTGTGGTAGTCGATATGGAAGAAGATGAGCAGATTCCGATCATCCTTGAAAGGCCATTTCTCGCTACATGTGGGGCAATGATCGATGTTAGGAAGGGGAAGATTTCACTCAATGTTGGCGAGAACAAGATGATCTTCAACATGAATGAAACTAAAGTCCCACCTGATATAAATCTTGTCTACAATTTGGAAACAGCGGACGAGTATGGCAATGATGAACTGCGAATGGATGAATTTGAAAACATCGAAGAAATGATGCACGAAGCAGGAGTGGAGAGATTGTTCATTGTACAAGATGACGGTCAGATCCATCCAACTTCCGTGACAGCACAAACCGATGATCTGAACAAGAGCCCCAATATCGCAAACAGCAGGAATTATTCTCTCTTAGCCCTTGCATTAATCAAAAACCTACGCGAAGAACTCGATGCAATTTCTCAAAGACTGGATGAGGTCGAAGCAGTACTCGGTGTGAGTTTGGCATTCGACCCTAGACCTCAAACACCAACCGACTTCTTCGAGAAAGGCAATGATGATGAGACCACAGATGACGCTGAAGACGAGCCACCCGACAAGCAACCCACTTGCATTGACGGGAGGATAACTGAAAGAAACTGATGCGACACAAAGTCAAGCTAACGACTTAAAACAAGCGCTTCTTGGGAGGCAACCGAAGGCCACTTTCGTTTTCTTTTTCATATAAAAATTTAAAAAAAAAATATATATATATATTTCATCTGATCCTAAACTATTACACTGATCTCAGGGTTACTAATTTTACCTACAGGAGGAGATGCCGGAAGAATTTGGTCGAAAAATTCGAAGCCCGTCACGAAGATTTACTCTCTGTTACGGATTGTATCAGTCTAATACGGGGTAGGTCTCCAATACGGACCCATCTCAGACTTGGCGCAGAAAAAGCAGAATTCGACCCAGAACCGCACAATGATTACGGACCGTATCCGTTGATACGGACCGTATTCAATATGCAGAAATAACCAACTTTCTAATTCTGGCGCTCCAAGAAACAAAAATGGAATTTTAGCCAAAATTAACTTCCCACTACTATCACCTCCTGCACATTCATCACACCCTTTCACTGCCATATAAACCTTTCATCCACTTTCCTTTTTTCCTGCACCATTTCATAGAATTTTCAGATCAAAATTCGCATCCTGTCCTCAGAAATCCTCCAAGTCAGCCCCGTATCAACCCCGTATCAAGTGAATACGGCCCGTAACAGAGACCGAAACCAGAGAAAAATGGCACACAACAGCCCTCGTTCCTCCAATTCTCAATCCGACGATGGAAGCATCTACGCAACAGTCATGGGAATCAAATTTCACGACAAACAAGAATTCGACCGTACTCAATGCTAGAAGAAAATTTCAAGAAGGGAAATGAATCCAACCACCCGCGCGCCTTGCATGCAAGTACCTAGTGAGGCCAGCATGTCTTATGCTTATCAGAGGGTTTAGTAAGCACGTACAACTTCAAAATATAGTGAATTGGTTTGAAATTACGAATTTAAATTGTTGAGACTAATCTACTTCACAAGTAATATGTGTACATACAAAAATTTTAAATTTTCAAATTCATTTAATACAAAGTCAAGAGGTCAAAATATGATGAAAAATAAATGTACTGAAATAACTTATTATCCTTCATTTTTTTTACTGCTTGATTTTATGCTAAATAAATTCGAAAATTTCAAAATTTTGCATGCACACGTATTACTAGTAAAGCAAATCAGATTCAACGGTTTGGATTCATCATTCAAAGCTAAATTGATAGCTAGATTGATATATTTTGAAGTTATGTTCATCAAATCTTCTTGATAAAACACATCACACACTAGCCTCACTCCAAGTAGTTTTTTGCAATTGGCTCGTTGTCACGACCCCACCGCCGGGCCGGGGCTCGCGACAAGAGAGGCACTCTCGCATCCATCCTTCATCCTGTCAACCTATGTCGCAAACAAAAACACAAAGAAACAATACGGAATAAGCTACAAAGCTCAGTAACCGGTTATTTAACGACGCGGTTCTCTATAATTGGCTTAATTAAACAACCATTCAAACAAACTAGATTAATCCACACAAATTCAAATCAAATTGTGCCTGCATATTTAACGACGATAGCACCTGGGTCTAGGTTATAAGTAAAACAAGTCACACAGTATTTGGAAAGTCTCTCACAGACCATTCCCACATTCACAGTATACACAATCAAATTCGAACCTCAGACCCGCTATCCCGTTAAAATATGCCTCATAATCCATTATCCAATTCAACCAAACAAATCGAAAACACAGATTATAGAGAAGTCCGGTTACCTGATAGTGATCAATTCAGAAATCCAAATCGAACAGCAACCATTGCTCAGAATCAACGCGACGTAGTCGGAATTCCAATCGAACAGGAAAATCAAATCTTAATCAATATCAAAATATTTCTTTTATTTTCCCAAATTTCATTCACATTTCCTTTTTCTCTCTTTCTTTTTCTCTCTAATTTTATTTGGCTTCTGTTTTTTTTTTAACCTTAATCCGAAAGAGAATACCCCATATAAAGAGGTTTTAACGGTGGTCAAAGGGATAGAATTTTATGCATAGGAGACACGTGGAGGAATGCCAAGTTCGATCATTTATTATTTTAAGTTCAACATTTTTATACAAGTAACCTTCTAATTCTAAATATTGCAAATAAGTCCATAATAATTTCAAAAATAATATAAAAATTTACCAGGTGTTACACTCGTGTCCATGGAATTGGCCTCCACATTTGTAAAGTAATCCGTGTCCGGTATAAGGGCTAACCAAAACTTCTTTGCATAGATCCCCATGGTCGGTGTCCGTGTCTGTGTCAGGTTCGGGGTCCGTTGTAAGTTCGTTCGAAACCCGTATAGGCTCCTTTTTTTATACATAAACATATACATATATGAAATGTTGATTTCAAAATCAACGGATCAGAACAGATAAAGTTTGAAGTAATTGTAATTGACCGATTCACCCCTTCGATCTACCTTGTTAGGATGGAGAGTGGAGGAAGAGAAAGAAAATCTCATGACTAGTTATTGTTTGATAAAATGATTAATAGAAGAGCAAGGTTAATGGATATTACTCTTTTAATTTTCTTTAACCTCATAAAGCTTTTAGTTTGTTTCTGTTTTCTCAAATCTTGACAGTGGCAAGCTTTTCTTTTGTTAATTTTCAAATTAGAGTGTAACGGAGGTAAACAAAATTAACTAAACAAGAGAATTTAAAATATAGTAATCTTCCTTCTCATTCTTTCTCTTGCCCTCCTGCTCTTCGCTTTCCTTCCCTTTCACCTCGTGCGAACTAAAAAGAGTGTTAAAATTTTGAACAAGTGAAAACAATCATAATGACGTGAAAACAATCATAATGACGAAAATAGCTCGGGTCTTGTGCCACAATATTTTGATGAGCTTCAAAACCTATCGGATTGACTTTAAATATTAAATTTAAATAATTGAAATTGATCTACTTCACGAATAATGTTTTATATGTAAAAATTATAAATTTTCAAATTAATTTTGAATATAGTCAAGCGGTAAAAAAAATGAATGTAAACGCATGTAAACTATTTTTTAAGAATATATAGTTTTTTTTGTAATCCGATGTATGAAAAGAAAATAGAATAGCGCTTGAGAAATAAAAGACACCAAAAATTCTGTACATTATTCTGACGTGTTTCAAAACAAATATGTGAGCTGGAAGTACTTTCTTTGTAACCAAACCGTTTATTTTTTTTTGTTACCAAACGGTTTTAAAAATAAAAAGGTCATACAAAAAAAAAAAACTGATTTTAAACGAGCCTAGCTCCATCCCGACCACTCAAACCACACGGCCCGTTAGATGAGCCGGATAAATTTTAAATCCTGTAAATTTGAAGAGTTAAATTCTGCACGAATTTTGAAGCAAAAAAAAAAAAAGATTAACTTTGTACTAGAGAGTTATATTTTTACGGACGATAGTTCGTAGTTGAATAACTTTATATTTTTTTGTACGGAAAAGGCATTTAAATCCATGCAAGCTTGTCAAGCAAATTCTAAATTAGGCTGACAAGAAATTTTATTATGGGAGGAACAGTAAAAAAATATCTAGGACAGCAACAAATTGTACCGTGGAACAATCTCTCTCGACAATAGAAGAACTATCACATAAAATTATCAGGGATTCCAACTAATCTTAAAAAAAAAATCATTTGGTAGGCTACTTGGGTGATTTCTAAAAGTGGGAGCGCCATTTTAAGAGCAACAATTAGATTATAAAAGGTTTTGAGTTCAAATTTCAATGAACTTTTTTCATCACTCAAAAAGAAGTTTGTCAGGTCTCAAGAATCTGAACAAGTAATTTCATAAATAAAATAAACAAAGTGTACAGTAGGCATTTATCTACTCAAATGCTAAAGCAAATCTTCAAACCACTAATTCATACAGAATAGTCTATGCTGATACAAACTAATGAGCAATCACTTATCCTTTTCCATTGTGTTCCTATAATTGAACACGTTGGCACGATGGAACAGGCTTATTTCATAGCTAAATGGCTCTTTATTACTGTGAGAAAAGAATCAATAACCATTTACAAATTTCAAATGAATATAAAATTTATTTCTTTTGCTATGCTTCCTTCGCTGTCATTGAGAACAGGATCTTGAGGATGATTGAGGCTGCAAGAATTTTGAAAAAATATATAAATAAAAGAAAATGAATGTTTTAGTTTTTATAGATGAGTAAAACAACCACAAAATATATCAATAAAGGTTAATTATATAACAGAACGTCTATACAGCAACTCCTGAGCACGGGCCAGTTACCAGCGTATCATTCCAATAGTATAAAATTACCAAGTTTAGGGTTTAGGGTTAGTGAGAATAGTGTGCTAATCCAAATTCGGAATAAGCTGCTAACCAACATTTCAATGGGTTAGCGGAATAGCAGCTAACCCGAGCTAACTCAAGAGTTGAGAATACCTATTTTTTCACCCAAAAGTGAAATAGTTGCTGATCCGAATTTGGAATAGTCGCTAACCCAAACGCACCCATAATGAACTATCTTAGACTAGAAAAAGTAGAGCAAATGTTTACCGAGCAAGAGAGTACATCATCACAACCACACAAAAGCCTTCCATTCAGCAAATCTGTTGATCCAAGCGCACCTCGTCCATCACTTCTCTACACAAAATTCAATCCAAATTTTTCATTAAAAAAAAAAAAGCAATTCAATCCCAATTTAAGGTAGTTCAAGAACAAAAACTAAAAGTAACTCACAACACAAAACCTCCCTTAGTCAGCTTATCAATAAGCTACCATACCACAATGAAATGCTAATGGAAACATAAGGTAGTGGTGTGATCTAAGGTCCAAAGCACTTCCCTTTATCCTTTCTTTTTCATTTTTCTTTTGCAACACCTATTATATTTGGCCTCTCATCTGTACATATTGGGGAAAAGAGGAGTTCACTAACCATCTAAAAACTATGACAAAAACAAAACAAAAATATGAAGTTTTGATGGTGTCAGTGCCTTCAGTGGCAACTTCTGTGTGGTCAGCTACAAGGCTAATGTTGCCTTGGTTCCTTCAAAAAGTCTTTCAGATGTTTCTAAAATCAACCATGCCATGGTTTGCTTTATCTCTAAAATGCATGATGAGATTAATATTGATCACTTATAAGGGATTATTGATCTGACCTTGTAATAATTGACAGCCAAGAAATTGGCCCATCGGTGGCCAGAAGCATCATAGCAAGTGTTGAGCATGTCATTCAACCCCATTGAATTTTGCAAGCATGAGGTCAATTTCACAGGAACAGTTGGGAAGTAATTTACAAGCACGAGAGATTTTGTTGGGTCGTTGAGAGGCGGGGACTCGTCTCGGTTGAAGCACTTTCCTTTGTCCATCCCGCCATCTCCATCTAAAAAAGAATGAACAAAGTTAGATCCCATGGTTCTAGCCCAAACATTATGCACAGAAAGCACCAACTGTATCGGTATGAAACAGGCATGGTACTGTCCTGTTAGACCCAATGCTGGCAGAAAGTAGTACCATCGTAAGGTAATTTGGTACATTTTTTATATTTAATACTAATTTATTTTGCTAATATTAACACCTGTGATTTAAATAAAAAGAACTTACTCGGGCCTAATACAAAATATTGAAATACAAAACAAAACAAAGGGTCTTTCCTTTTTACTATTTGAAGCATCTCCATGTGCTGTCCCAGAACAAAATATTGAAATACAAAGAACTTACTCGGGCCTAATACACCAGAATTTTTATTTGTAGAAATTAATTTAAAATAATATAGGATATTAGAATCATTGCCCCATGATTTTGATGCATATACGGAACCATAAAATATTCAGGCTCCTTTGGAGCCGAATTTTTTATGCGGATCCATTAAATTCATCACACACCACGGATGTTGCTTAACTTGGCCACATAGGATCTGAACAATCCAAGCATTGGATCCGTAAAAAAAATTCAGCTTCATTGTTTGGAACTGATTTTTTTTTATGCATCAAAATCTTGGGTAATCATTATAATACCCTATATTATTTTAAATTAATTTCTATAAATAAAAAATTATGCCAATACACGTACTAGTACAATATGCATTAAACAAATTCCACCTAATGAGTAGGGAAAAAATAATGTGAACTTACATTGATTCTCAACCATATATTTCCACTGATATGCAATCCCTTCCGACAGTTCTTTTGACTTGATGGATGTGAAAACAAGTAACCGATGGTTTTGTGCAACCATTTCACTGACCCTTGGCCAATCTTTACCATTTTGGGGCATTTTGGAAACTGGAAACCAGTAATTCATCAGCCCTGATTTATTGAAGACCTTTGTTAGCCCATTTGGAGCTTTGACATAATCTTCTAGAATAATTGTGACAATTTCAGTTGGATTTTCCGATAAAAATGCCTCTATCTCCTTCAATGTATCTAATAGCGGTTCCTACAAGTCAATAAGTACAAGAAATGAAAAGAATATAAAGAAAACTTTAAATAGAAAGTGGAATTTCACAAAACAAGAGCAACAAAATGGAAACAACATAAACCAATCAGGATAAACAGCTAGTATATTCCTTCTAATTAATTATCCTCTAAAAAGAAACAACAAAAGGCTTCCTGATTAACTATTTTTGAATGAAGATAACATTATGATATATCTACTAGAAAATAAGAACCAATTAAAGATCAGCTTACTCACAAAGGCAGTTGTATCATAGCATTTGCCTCCATTGGAATGGCACAGCCATACATCCCCTCTAAAATCATAAGTATCCAGCATTAGAGCTCTTACACCATTCTGTAAAACCATCATATATCAAAACTTCAAGGTTGAATAAGCAGGAAATTGAATTTTATATTTTGATCATGTTTAATTTTATATGACAGTAGTACCCAAAAGAGGGCAGGAACACATCAAAGAACCATTTATTGCCCCAGTAGCTGTTCCAAATTTAAATTAAAGGTGCTTACTTTGAGTTGTTGAGTAACAGAGTCTTCTTGGTTATCAAAAGTGACACGAGGCACGCCCGTATGAGATGGCTCGCCCACAATTGCAAAGGAATTGTGCGTGGTGAGATAAGCATACTTGTTAAATGGCAATGAATTATTCTGCAATTCATGTAGAGCGGAGAAAGATAATTTATGGCAAAAAAAACTTCAGCATAAAAAATTCTAGAAATACTTAATTTGTAGAGGGAGTATTAACTAAATATCTTTGACGGGTTCAAATCTTATTAATTATTATCTTTTTTTCCATGACTATGGCTCCCTTTCTACAAGTTTGATAACTCAAATTTTAAAATTCAAATATCAATATAAATTGGTAGATGCGAATTTTTTAAAGTTTACTAATGTGGAGTTCAATGTTTTCTTATACTCTTGAATCTTATCAAAATGGACCCTACATATCATATTTTTTTCTTGTGTGCATTGACAAGGTGATAAAAAAATTATAAACCCACTTCTAACTCCTTTATTTATCATTTGAATCTGTCCAAACTCTGGTATTTTTTAAACCTGAAATTTGATGTTTGAATGGCTTAATAACAAGTTACGGTAAATACGAACAAAGAGTGGTATTTTTGAAACAATTTCTAACAATTTCTAACAATATATAACAATTTATAGCAATTTATAGCAATTTATAATAATTTATAATAATTTATAATAATTTATAACAATTCCTAAAAATATCTAACAATTTATAACAATTTATAGCATTTATATTAATTTATAATAATTTATAACAATTCTAATAATTTATAACCATTTATAATAATTTATAGCAAAATATAATAAGAGGGTTCAAATGACTCCATTTTTTGTACCTCTATCATGCCTCTATTTTTTAAATTTTTATAACTCAAAATTTAAAACTTAAAAGTCAAAATAAAACTGTTGGATATGATCTATATTATTTTATCTATACACATATAAAAAATTATGATATTTCAACTTTGTTTTGGTTGTCATTAAGAGCTTGTAAAAACATACTAATGCGGATAATTTCTAGATGTTGATTTTTCAACTTATTGATTCACATAAAAACAAAACCGAAACGTGATAATTTTTTTATGAGCACATAGAGAAAATAACATAGATCACATCTAACGGTTTTATTATGAAGTTTATGATTTAAATTTTGAGTTAGTAACGTTTTAAAAATAGAGGCATGACGGAGGCAAAAAAAAATAGAGTCATTTGAACCCTCCTCATATAATAATTCCTAACAATTTCTAAACAAAATACACCAATTTGGACTACAAAATATACCATTTATAAACTCATATACCATTTCTAATATATTCTAACAATTTGGACTACAAAATAGATAAAAAAGAAAATTGAGAGACTTGCAAAAGTGCTGGAGATTTGATGGAGAAAGAGAGAAAGAAAGAAGAGAGAGATTGAAAAATTGAAATGAGATGGGGCAAATTTGGCATTCCACCCCACCACATATATAGACAAAAGAATCGCCGGAATTTCTTAGCAATTCTATTCTTTATTCTTTAAGAACCGTTGTAAGGATAAAACAACTAGAAATCCCAGCGGTTGAGGCACTTTATAAAAAAAAGAAAATCAAGGACGCATTTGAAATTTTTTTTAATTATTTGAGGATAAAAAATCGGCATCTAATACACTATATTATTTTTATATATTTTTTAAATATAAAAAATTCTGGAAACACTAGATAGGAGCCTGACATAGTCAGAGTATGACATGAAGGGCATTTTGGTCAAGCATTATACAATTTAGGTTATTTTCGTGTAACATTGTGGGTAGAGTGGGAAAAATGGCACCCCGGAGCCGGCTCCGTCACGGAACGGCACGGAACGTATGTCGGTTACGTGCCGTGACTCGCGTGTCCCGTGCCGTGACTACTCGCATGGCGTGACCAATAGTTGGCAAAGAAGACATGGCACGGCACGGCACGGAAATTGTCTTGGTCACGGCACGGCACGGCACGGAACACGGAACACGGAACGGCACGGCACGGCACGGGACACGCGAGTCACGGCACGGTAGACACGTCAGTCACGATTCAACATTAATTTATGTTAAATTCTAAATTCTGGACAAAAAAACATGTTTTTAGCATCAATAATTTCTTTCAACATTAATTCTTCATTTTAAATTTTAAAGAATCGTTTCATATTTTTTTTTAAATGTTAAATGCGATCAAACGTGACTAACGTAACCGGTCATGACACAATTGGTTACGACACTTTTGGTCACGGCATGTTTAGTCACGGCACTTTTGGTCACGGCACGTTTGGTCACAGCACGACTTAGTCACGGCACGCGAGTCAGGGCGTGACTCGCGTGCCGTGACCACCCCTCGTAATTTTTGTCACGGCACGGCACGTGAAAAATTAACTTGATCACAGCATGGCACGGCACGTGACCAAAGTCACGGCGTGTTAGTCACGACACGGCACGTTTTTCCCACTCTAATTGTGGGTGTGATTTGGAGAAACCCAAAACAAAATTATTAATATTTATACAAAATAATGTTTGCCAACAAAAATTTTTATGCAATAAAAGACGGTTCAATATGTCCACACCATTACTTTCAGAAAGATAATAAAAGCCGAAATTTTTTTAGTTACCACTCTGTTAAATTCTAATTAAACAAATACCATCCCAATTAATTTATTTCAACAAATACCACCCACGTTAACTGGGGGAGCGCATCAAATTAGAATGGTGCGCATTCTGGAAAAAGTTACCATTTGGTGCTCTAACTAGAGGGACGCGCACCAAGTGGTACCCTTCTCCAGAGTGCACACCAACCTTTTTTTTTCTACAACAATATTTCAATTTGTTTTTTTTGATGGAATGTGCATTATGTTGTAGTAAACTTTATGTTGTGTTGTAGTATGATTTATTAGTTATGTTGTAGTAGACTTTATATTGTGTTGTAGTAGAATTTATTTGTGCTATTTTTTAGGGTAAATTTCGCTGGAGGTCACTAAACTTTGTCATTTGTCACGAATTGGTCACTCAAGTTTGATTTGTCCATTTCTAGTCACTCAACTTTGTCATTTGTCTCAATTAAATCACTTTATATTTTTCCATCCAAAATGCTAACGGAATATTCCCATGCCGTCCAAAATATTAACGGAATATACTAGTTCTGTTCAAAATACTAACGGAATGAGAATATTCCGTCCAAAATACTAACGGAATGAGAATATTCTGTTAGCATTTTGGACGGAAAAATATAAAGTGACTTGATTGGGACAAATGACAAAGTTGAGTGACTAAAAAGAGACAAATCAAAATTGAGTGACCAATTTGTAACAAACGACAAAGTTTAGTGACCTCCAGCGAAATTTACTCTATTTTTTAAGTTAAAACTAGTTAATTTTTAGTTTTTCTGTCTTTTTAGAAAAATCAAATAATAAATCAAATAAAATTCAACATCCAAAACAAAATTCATAATTCTAAAATTCTAAAACAAAAACAGAACAAAACCAAAAAAAAAGTTGGTGTGAACTCTGGGGAAGGGTACCACTTGGTGCGCGCTCCTATTTAGAGCACCAAATGGAAAATGGTGCGCACCATTCTAATTTGATGCGCTCTCTCAGTCCGCGTGGATGGTATTTGTTGAAATAAATTAATTCGGTGGTATTTGTTTAATTAGAATTTTATAGGGGTGGTAACTACAAAAATTTCGGTAATAAAAGAATATACTAGAGAACAAAAGGAGTAGAACTAGGGTGCTCCTAAGCTCACCAAGCCCTTCGTGAGCGCGACTCTAAAACCTATCAAATTGACTTCAAACGATATTTTCAAACCGTTAGATGTTCAATCTATATTAAAATGTGCTTGGAGACCAAATTTTACATTTTTTGGAATTTTTTTACTATTTATTAAGATGGTTTGAAAATCGCTGTTTTTATTAAAATTCTGCACCATTGGAAAACAGCGATTTTCAAACCATCTTAATAAATCGTAAAAAAATTCCAAAAAATGTAAAATTTGGTCTCCAAGCACATTTTAATATAGATTGAACATCTAACGGTTTAAAAATGTCGTTTGAAGTCAATTTGATAGGTTTTAGAGTCGCGCTCACGGAAGGGCTTGGTGAGCTTAGGAGCACCCTAGTTCTACTCGAACAAAGGATACTTACAACTACTTCGAACGGGTCAGAGACAGTATAGCGTACACACCTACGACCGGAGAACTCCAGTCGGCAGTCGAAGCAATACAATCCAGTCCCACAATCTGTATCCGAGGTGCACCTGTCCCCCACCTGACATACCACATTTTAATAATTCCATTAAAAAAAATAATTAGTTCATTTCCAATTGCAATTAGCATATTTTTCATGGAAGGAGCATCTTTTCAGCATATCCTACTAAACTAAGAACAGTTATAGACCAACCAAAAGCTCCAATTTTAATGCATATTTGATACAATTAAGCGTTTTTTAAAGAGATAAAGAGAACCTGGCATTCTCCATTGGAGCAAGCTGAAGCAGAGAAAAGCAGAGACAAACAGAGCAGTATAACTATGTAACAAGAGAGCTCCATTAATTCGAGAAAATACGGCGGCTTGTGGAAATAGAAAGGAAGTAAAAGAGAAAACCTATTATTAGGGGTATATTATATCAAACCCCATCCCCGTTTGTTTGCAAAATTTTAAATTTTAGAACTTTTCTGTGAATGGTGGAAAAGAGAAAACTTGAGGGTTTCACCTTATCTGTTGGTTTACACTTTACACTTTGCAATGGAGAAACCCAAAAGCAATCACTTAATAAAGAATTCAGATTTTCTGTGGCGATTAAAGACTTCGCTATTGTGTGCCGAGTTAGATTCATTTATTAGGTACTAGGTAGTAGGTAGAGGTAGCTCGCTAGCGCTACACAATTTGGCTCTCTCATTAAATTCTAGTTGTTAATTTGATGCCACATTTGATTAGGGCTGCAAACGAACCGAACCGAATCGAACTTACCCCCAGTTTGAGTTTGGTTTGAATTAATTTCGAACTAGGTTTGGTTTGAATTAATTTCGAACGAACTGAATTTCAAATCGAACTCAATTTCGAATCGAATTTTTTACGAACTCAATTTCGAACTTCTTCGAACTTTGTTATGATTTACGAATATCCAAAGTATCAAAGTACAACAGAGGGAAAGTCGCAGCCAACAGCGGTTGATCTTTCACTTGGTCCGACCTTATTTCTAAGGTATCGCAACCTCTAGAGTTTGGTATCGCAATTCGCAGCCAAGAGAGAGAAACTCTAGGGTTTGGTACTTTGGTATCCCAAGTTTGAAACCAACAGAGAGAAAGTCGGCTAGGGACTTGGCTACAGCGATTATGGCTAGTTTTGTTTAATATTTCTATTTGAGTTTTGCTGTTGAATTTTTCTATTTGGATTTGTAGTTGGACTGGGCTTTTTATTTTAAGAAATAATTTTCAAAAGTCAGAATTGAGGGCAGCCTTATATTTTCATCAGCGAACATAAGTTATCAGCGGAAATTAACGGTTCACATTTGAGTTAATTTCGAACTAAATTTGGTTTGCGAACCTATTTCGAACGAACTAGGTCCAGTTTGAGTTTGGTTTGAATTAATTTCGAACTAAGTTTGGTTTGAATTAATTTCGAACGAACTCAATTTCGAATCGAACTTTTTTTGAACTTTTTCGAATCAAACTCGAATCGAATTACGAACTACGAATTTTTTGTGCAGCCCTACATTTGATCAATGTTAGGTTCTAGAGTCCAGAACTGGTCGTGCATGTAGATACATTTATATATTTTAAAAATATATGGTATAGTTAAAAAGTTTTAAGGGTTCAAATTTTATGAATTATTTAATTATTCATAATTAAAAATTATTTAGACATGTTCTGGTAGATTCGATAACTTTTTACCGTCTCATGAACAGTTAATATTTATACCTGCAATTTATTGTCTTTGAATTTGTTTGAATGTTTCAACGTATTATAACCAAAAATAGCTTTAGTTGATGGAGAATAGGAGTTAAATATATATTTGCAAATCTATTTTTAAAGCATGCTTAATCAATTTGATAAAACTTTAAATGAAAATTTACTTAATATATATTTTAGCTAATATAGTCATGAAGTTTATCTTCATTGAACATTTATCTTTTCTGTGCATTCGGCATGAATCAACCATTCATTTAAAGATTTTTTTTTAATTTTCACAACATCGAAATTACAGCTGTTTTTAGTCTCTCTCTCTCTCTCTCTCTCTCTCTCTCTTTTTTTGAGAAACCGATA
Source organism: Carex myosuroides (assembly GCA_028015225.1). Classification (NCBI taxonomy): domain Eukaryota; kingdom Viridiplantae; phylum Streptophyta; class Magnoliopsida; order Poales; family Cyperaceae; genus Carex; species Carex myosuroides. Next base: position 3,579,136 of record CM051486.1, on the reverse strand, counting down.
GTGGCTATCAGTACAAAACAACTATAATGTATGAAAAAAAAAAAAAAAAAAAAAAAAAACACCTAAAATAGAAAATATACAAACAGGTCAGCTATATTTCAACCAAAGTTTTGCTTCCTTCCATGCATGACATGCTATCCATTCTGGATTTGTGTCACTCCCTTCAAATATCTTCTGGTTGCGTGCTCTCCATGTGAACCATAAAACAGCGAAGAAATATGATCCCCAATGCTTACGTGAAAGCCTTCTACTGCATGCCCGCCAAGATCGATCCACAGTAGCTTGTATTGTGTTCCCAGTCTTCATAATTTTGTAGCCGAGAATTGCTTGGATTTTTGACCAACATCGCCTTGCATGAGGGCAGTGGAAGAACAGGTGCATGGCAGTCTCAAAGGGACATAGACAGCATACCTCACATTGTGCGTTGCATTGCAGTCCTCGTCGAATCATCACATCATGCGTTAACAATCTTCCATGGAGCAGCAGAAATCCGAAAACTCGTACTGTAGGCGGCACCTTGAGAAGCCATATAAAGCTATAATCCCATTTGTGAGCACCTGCTGATACCACCTTTTCATAGTATGAGTTAGCCGTGTATTCTTGATTCATTGACCAAAGCCAGAGTATAGTATCCTGCGTCTGCTCCGGCCGTAGCTCTTGCCGGTAGATACCAGTTTCATTAGCCACTTGGAGTGAGTATTTACGTGTAGAAAGCTGAGGTGGGTATTGGGAGGCCATAGTCGGGTATGTCCAGGAGTCGAACCAAAACGAGATAGATGAACCGTCTGTTATTTTCCATCTGATGGACCAATCAAAGAAAGGCCGGATCTTCATCAACTGTTGCCAGAAGAAAGACCCTTTTTTCTTCCAAACCTTGTGCGTGTGGGCTGCCGTAAGATTGTACAATTTATTGATCATAGAAGACCATAGGGAATTTTGATCTTTGTACAACTTCCACCACCACCTGAGAAGTAAGGATCTATTTCTGATGAGGAGATTAGCCGCCCCCATTCCCCCCTGCTTTTTAGGTGTACAAACCGTGTTCCAATCAATGAGAGAAATACCTCTTCGCTTCTCTGACTTGCCCCAAAGGAAATCACGACGGATTTTGTCTATTCTTTTAATTACCCAAGAAGGTAGCAAGAAGGCAGACATGAAATATATGGGGACGGAGCTCAGTACAGAGTTCATCAACTGAAGCCTTCCACCACGGGAAATTAAACGGCTTTTCCAACCGGCCAATTTGGATTCCAGTTTTTCAACTAATGGCATGAAACAATGTTTGGAGGGACGGTTGGGTGTTAAAGGTAACCCCAGGTAGACTATTGGGAATTCTGTCACAGGACAGCCAAGGACTGCCGTAATCACCGGGATATGATGTGGATCTATATTTATGGGTATCCATGAACTTTTTCCAAAATTAATCTGAAGGCCCGATACCCAAGAGAATAACCGCAGTATGATTTTTAGTGAGATAATTGTAGAAGGTTCTGCATTGGCAATGAGTACCGTATCGTCCGCATATTGTTGGATGATAACCGCCTGTTTAAGCTTGCGGGTTAAATGAGATTTAACTGACCCGTTAAGGGTCTCTACCATCATCGTGAGAACATCGGCAGCGACATCGAAGAGCATGGGCGATAAGGGGTCACCCTGACGCAGACCCTTTCTATGAAAGAAAAATTCAGATTCAGTGCCATTTATAATAACTCTGGATGATGCTGTAGTGAGCAAATTCCGAATCCATCTGTTCCAATTCACCGGAAAACCTCTTGCCTCCATAACCCTTTGCAAATAATCCCAATTGACGGAGTCAAATGCCTTAGCGAAATCCAGTTTAATAAAGCATGCTGAATTGCCACTGTTTGAAACATGGTGTAAAATCTCTCTTGTTGAAATGAAATTCTCCGTGATCTGCCTCCCGCTAATAAAAGCCGTCTGATTCGTTGAGATTAAAGAAGGTAGAACAGCTCTCAGCCTATTTGCCAGCAACTTAGAAATGAGTTTCGGAATAGCATTCATAATACTGATAGGGCGAAAATCAGTTACTTGGTTTGGATTATCTTTTTTCGGAATCATTACAACATTAGCTTGGTTGATTTCTGCTAAATCCAAAGAATGTTCGAAAAATCGATGTAGCATTTGACAGACCTCCTCCTTTATGGTAGACCAGTGCATCTGAAGAAATTCATTCGGGACCCCATCGGGCCCCGACGCCTTATTCTTAGCCAATTCCCGTACCGCCTTCTCAATTTCTTGCTCAGTGAATGTTTCCTGCAGTGAGTCAATATTCGGACCTGATGGGTATAGGGTCGAAGGTTGGAAAGGTAATACCTGATTAACCGATCCCAATAAGTTCTCCAATGCACCCTTGAAAATAGTACAAATCTGATTCTCGTCATGGATTAACTGTCCCTGATGCTCAAGGAATGATATCCTGTTCCTACGGCTTGTGGCAGACGCCAAGGCATGAAAATACCGAGAATTTTTGTCCCCATTCTTCAACCATTTGCAATGCGATCTATGTCGCCAGCGAGACTCGATAATGCAAGCCAAGCGATACGCCCGTTCTCTGACTTTGAGGCGAAAGTTCCTTTCGAATCCTTCTAACGTTCGTCTTTCTTCAACCTGATCAAAAAATAACAAAGTATTCTTACAGAACATTAGTTGTTGCTCCAAATCATCATAATTGCTGCAGTGCCAAGACCGAAGCCGCTGGTGCAGTAAATGGCAGTATGCTTGGAAACGTTGAGTTCCATGTGAGGCATTTGCCGTAGTAATTTCATCCCAGGTTGACTGAATTATTTCCTTGGCCCTCGGATTGCTCAGCCAGAAGAGTTCCATCTGATAACCCCGTCTTGGTGTTGGAGCCGCAGTGAAGGAGACTAGCAAAGGCGCATGATCAGAAGCGAGAACTTCAAGAGCCTTTAGGGAGATAACCGGGAATTGCAACGAGATATCCGGCGATGCAAATATTCGATCAATTTTAGAGTGAGTCGGAGCTGGCCTATTGTTGGTCCAGGTGAATTTTCTATTGGATAATGGAATGTCTACCAGTTGCAAATCCCGAATAAGGTCGTTAAATAACGACATTAAACGAAAACCTCTTTGGTTGCCGGATCGGTCTATTAGCCATCGGACCAAATTAAAATCACCTCCTAATATCCATGATGAGTGTGTCAGTGAGGATATAGCTCTTAATTCATCTATAAATGCCGGTTTCAGCTCATCCGTGGAGGGCCCATATACGTTGGTGACCAGCAGAATTGCGCCTGTGCTGATTTGAAGTAGCAAAGCAGAGCAAGAATGGTTTGTGGCCCAAGAATTAAGTAGTCTGTATGTATGTTTCCATGCAATCAGTAACCCCCCAGCTGAATTTTGTGCATAGACCACGACACAATTTCTTTCAAAAAAAGATGGTAGCACACTTGAATAATTTAAGCAATTTTCATTCAATTTTGTTTCTTGCAACATACAAACATCACAACGAGAGTGTCTAATTTCATTTCTGACCACCTCACATTTGTCTAATCACCTCACATTAAGTAGGAAATCTCTCTCTCTCTCTCTCTCTCTCTCTCTCTCTCTCTCTAAATTTGCACAACATTAATCGAAACTTTATGTTGAACAAAATCGTTTAGATCTAAGCTAGAAATTTCCTACACAATAGTTGATAATAAATCAATCTCAATAGACAAAATATCTCTTTAAAATTGACTTGACAACTTTCTTTTAGAGAAAGATAGAGATTGATTTGACAAAACCATTTTAGAGAAAAATAGAAATATAACTTTTCAAATTTCAATATTTACAGAGGATATTACCATCTTCAGCTCGGAAATGTTATATTTTGTCACGACCAAAGACTGATTTTTTTTTATTTGACAAATTATTAACAATTTGACTCAAAATATGCTTATGTATGATCTTCTGTAGCCTTCAATATTGCCCAGCCATTTTTATAATAAAACAAAAATGGGATGATTTTTTTAAATAATGACCAAAGGTTAGGCCTGTCAACGGGTACGATACGGGTCGGGTGGAGGCATTTTCATACCCGTACCATTTATGATAATGAAAAAAAATCTTTACCCTTATCTGTTTTTTCGAATACGGTACAGGTCAGGTAAACGAATAAAAAAGTGCCATTGACATCTCGATTTGTGATTTCGATAAAATATTTTTTAAAACAAAAAAAAAGAAAAAAATAATACTTAATACAACTAATTTGTATTATGAAAATTTAGTAAAATACAAAACTTTATTATATCATGTATTATTTTCATACAAATATATATCTATATATATAATTTTATTTTAAAAATTATCTTATAGGATAACGGGTAAGATGACGAAAAATAATCGTTACCCTTACGTACCCATACCCGATAAGCTAACGAAAAAAAAATCTTTCTCTTATCCGTCTTTTCGGATATGATACGGATCGGATAAACGGATAAAAGGGTGTCATTGACACCCGTACAAAAGGTATCTGAATAAAATAACTCTTTATTTTTTACAACATGACAAACAAATAATGAGTATCTCCGTTTGTGCTCCCAACGGAGGTATGAGGATGTCAACTCCAGTTTTAATTTTTATGGACCGTGGAACCTTTTTTTTTTTTTGCAAAACAATACGGAGTGTTGATAAGTATTTGTTTTATATTATACTATAATTTTTGTATATCCATACACAGATATTTTTAAAAAATTTGTTGAAATATAAAAAAGAAATCATTTCCATCCCTTGAATCTATATCAAAATGAGCAAAACATAATAAAAAAAATATAACAAATTGATTCCATAAATCGAATAGAAATGAAAATAATAGTTTGATTCTCAATCACAGACTCTTTTTTAGTATTATTTTTGTAAAATGAACAAAATGAACAAAATTAATAAGATTATAAAATTTATTGCGGTTCATGAAATGTAAATTGAGCTCATTGCCTGTGAGATGTTATGAACTGTAAATACAATCTAATATAATTGATCTCATTGCTTGTGCGATGTTATGATTTATTAAGGTTCAAACGGTCCATGAGCCACAAAAATTCATTACAATCCATAAATAAATAAATAAAAATTGCATTATTATTAATTTTATTAATTGTTAATATTTTACAAAAATAATGCTAGAAATTTTATTTTTATTTTAATGCTATAAATAAAAAAAGTTGGTCTCAACCGAACCGAGTCAACTCCATACTAACAAGAAATGGCGTTGGTCCTATCTGCATGATCGCATTACTTGACCAGTTAACCTTTTAATTCATTATTAACAAAAAAAAAAAAAAATTTGTTCCCAGTCGACATCCTCTCCAGCTACCACTTACCAGCCTACGGGCATATTTTTTTTTCTTCCAAAAAGACGGTGAGACAAAATAATCTGAATTACACGGATCTTGATGCGATCAAATAGGTTGGATCTTATCTAATATAAGACGGTGAGACGAAGTACTTGACTGTGATTGTCTAATGATAAATTAATATATTTTTTAGACTGGTCAGTCAATTCCCAGTGCCATTTGCCCGACATTTTTATTAATATCCAAAGTTAATTACAAATTAATAAATATACTCGGAATGTGCCGGTTTTTCAAATAAGTACAAACCGGTCATTCCGAAATTTTTATTTTTAACATTTTAATAAAATTCATTAATAAATTAACCATCGTTTTCGGTCAATTTCAAATCTAACACGGCCGCAGAATGCCGGAGCGGACCCATATGGGGGGTACCGCAGAATGCCGGAGCGGACCCCCATATGGGTCCGCACAATGCCGAAGCGGCCCCAGGGGCCGCATAATGCCGGAGCGGTCCCCGGCCTATATATAGGGCCGCAGAATTCCGATTTCATTACATCTCTTTTGAAGTTTGAATCCCTTCGACCTCGGGTAAGTTTTATTCTTCTTCTCTTGTTTTAATTTTTAGTGTAGAGTAGTAATTAGGTGTAGGTTTAGGGTTTAGGATTAGGATTTAGGTTTAGAGTTTAGATTTAGGATTTAGAATTAGAATTGTACCAAAATTTAATTCGATTGTACCCAAATTTAACTAGAATTGTACCTAAATTTAATTCGATTGTACCCAAATTTAATTAGAATTGTACCCAAATTTAATTAGATTGTACCCAAATTTAATTCGATTGTAACCAAATTTAATTAGAATTGTACCTAAATTTAATTAGATTGTACCCAAATTTAATTCGATTGTAACCAAATTTAATTAGAATTGTACCTAAATTTAATTAGATTATACCCAAATTTAATTCGGTTGTAACCAAATTTAATTAGAATTGTACCTAAATTTAATTCGATTGTACCCAAATTTAATTAGAATTGTACCCAAATTTAATTAGATTGTACCCAAATTTAATTCGATTGTAACCAAATTTAATTAGAATTGTACCTAAATTTAATTAGATTGTACCCAAATTTAATTCGATTGTAACCAAATTTAATTAGAATTGTACCTAAATTTAATTAGATTGTACCCAAATTTAATTCGGTTGTAACCAAATTTAATTAGAATTGTATCCAAATTTAATTAGAATTGTACCCAAAGTTAAACCGGACTTTTACCAAACTCTCATATTTGACCAAATATTATCCAATACAGCATGAGTACCAGTAGAGATATACCATCCTCCAGTAGGGGTACACAGCATGCTCCTACAGCCACGCCATACGAGATGTCTCAGTACATCGAGACAGCGTTGGCGGATGTTCCGGGTATCCGGAGTCGCACCGACAGGGTCAGCGACTTCTTGTGGTACCCGAATGCGGAGCATCGGATATTAGAGGCTGCCACTGGGGTAAGTAAATTTGTCATATTTATAAATTTGTCATCTCGAATTTTCGATGAATGAACTTGAACTGATTATTTACTTAAATGCAGGGTTTGGATGCGGTTACGGTTCGTCACAACCGCCAGCATCTACGGTACCAGTCGGCGTACGGGGGGGTTTTACGCTCGATGGGATTGTACCAGATATCCCAGATGGCCGAGGAGAATGCTGACGAGGGCTTATCTTCTGGCCTCGTTGAGCGATGGCGTCCGGAGACGCACAGCTTTCATCTCCCCCATGCTGAGATGACAGTCACCCTACAGGACGTCAGTTGCCTGTGGGGTATGACTATTATTGGGGAGCCGGTCACGGGCGTCGAGTACGGAGATTTTCGTGCATTGTGCTTAGAGCTATTGGGTATCCCGCACGAGGATCTCCAGAAAGCGAAGAAGAGAGGTGATAAGACTGTGGTCTCGCCCAGCTGCATCAGCTTGGTAAAGCTGCGGGCGAGATTTCAGGTCTTTCCGGATCGAGCAGATCAGGTATTTGCTTGTACAAGATTTAATTTAAATAGTATTATATTTATTTTCTTGTAAGTAATGTTCTAATTTAAATCTTTAACAGGTGGTTATTGATCGATATCTGCGCGCCTATATTTTGGAGATGATCACTTGTCGGTTGTTTCCGGATTCGCATGGAGATCAGGTGCGGCTGTGTTACCTCGAGCTTCTGCGCGACCTGTCCACTGCGGGCAGGTTCAACTGGGGAGGTGCCACGCTGGCATGCCTATATAGGTAAGAAACACCTTATAAATATTTTCAAATAGTATACATCGTAGTGTAGTAACAATGACTTTGTTTCCTTGTAAAGGGGTCTTAACACAGCCGCTCATATGTTTTCACTACTTCAACTATGGCTTTTTGATTGGAATATCTAACATTTGTTGTAATTCGTACAGACCTTACAGAGATTGGTATCAGGATCACGGCGCGTACACCATCTTCATTGAGGGCTACATCGCCGACAACCCGCACGAGCGGGTACCGAAGCCGAGGGATCGTAGAGGACGGATCCACGGTATTATCCCCGCCGGCGCACCTCTCGCAGCCACGGTATTTTTAATTTGAAGTTTCAAATTCAAAAATATTAATATTTACAATTGTACAACTTCTTCATAATTTTTTCAATTTTCAGGCATTATATCTTGTCAAGAGTTGCGTCATAGGGGCTACGATGGCCGTCACCAGGGGATGGAAGAGGCTCGGGAAGGTCATCCTCAAGCACAACGTACCCGCGGTGTGCCAGTGTGGGTACAGGGCGCGCCTCGACTCTCTACTGAGGTGCGCTGGCTTGGGCGGTGTTGATGCGGTCGACGACATATCTGACGAGCCCGATGTCTATGTCCCCTACACTGGTGATGAGGACGTGTTTGCAGGCGTCCATGATGCTGAGACGGTCGGTCAGGCGTTCGACCGAGGTGCCGAGTTGATGCGCCGAGCCGCACAGGACGCCATGGGATCCCAGGCTAGGATGCCTACCGAGGTATAATTTAAATTAAAATACATAACTGTGATTTTTTTCTTATTCAATGCATTATCTAATTTGTCAGTTACTACAGGGTGGACACGAGGAGGACCTGGGCTTTGATATCTCCACTGATTATGGCACAGAGGGAGATGGACTGTATTCCCCAGGTTACAGTCCCACTCAGACAGTACCTCCTGCCTATGAGCCAGGGTATGTTCAGACAGATCCCATCCCGCCGTTCCCTGGCCAGTCCTCACAGCAGGTACCTCACCCTTCCCTCCTCGATGACCCTATTGCCAGACAGGCATTTTTATTCACGCAGGCTGAGTCTGGACAGACCACAGTTTTTGGTCCTGGGGTCCAGCAGACATCCGAGATTGAGGAGGTTCTCCAGGAGCCGGTTCAGTCTACGGATGTCCAGGCATCCAGCTCAGCATCCTCCGGAGATACAGACGAGACGCCACTATGCAGGCGGGGTCGGGGGTTTAGGAAGAAGAAGGCGAGGACGGTGTTTAGTCCAGAGCCGTAGATTGTTAGATGTTTTGTTAGATTGGTAGATTCTTATTTGGAGTATTGGTAGATGTTTTGTCAGATACTTATTTATTTCGTTGATTAGTTTCTTGTTTGTTTGATTTTGTTGTTATTTATTTATTTTGTTGATTTTATTTTCTCAGAGTACACAAAAGAATTTCAAAGAAACCACATATCTAAAATATCTAAAATATTTCAAACGAACGACCAAAAATACGATACGACCAAAAATCAATTTAAACTGCATTCGAAACTAAATAACACTTAACATATATACAATTTCGTATTTCTAAAATAAAAAATAAAGGGACCGCTCCGGCATTATGCGGCCCCTGGGGCCGCTTCGGCATAGTGCGGACCCATATGGGGGTCCGCTCCGGCATTCTGCGGTACCCCCCATATGGGTCCACTCCGGCATTCTGCGGCCGTGTTAGATTTGAAATTGACCGAAAACGATGGTTAATTTATTAATGAATTTTATTAAAATGTTAAAAATAAAAATTTCGGCCGGTCATTTTGTGGCCGGTTTTCTCTCCCCAAGAAACCAGCCACAAAATGGCCAGTTTTTTCTTCTTTTTTTTCTTCTTTTTTAGAGACACAATGAAGAGTAAGATAATGAAATCTAACACTGAAAATTCAAATTTTTTGTTTAAATTATTTGTTAGATTCTTCTTTGATTTATAATTAGCCTAAGGTCTCCATCATCACGTCTGAGGAAAACCGTTGATGATCAGTATTTACGCTTCCTCTTAATGATGTCGTCACTCCAAAACTATAAGTTTTAAATTCAATTTGCTATTTTATTTTGGATTTACGGATTCTGAATTGCTTGTGTTCTAATTGCAAAACACGTTACGATTTTGTTAAATTTCTATCATTTGGTATCAGAGCCATTGTAAATTCATATAAGATGCAATAATTTTGTTTTAACGAAAATGATTTTCAGTGATTTGTATTAAGTTATACAGATTCAACTTATTTTTATGTATAAATACTTTCTTATAATTTTGGACAAATTTTATTTTAAGAATAATTTATATTTTCCAGTGTTCTAAATAGCGCGCTATAGCGCCGCTATAGCATTTTTGGACCCTAAACGCTAAGCTATGGCATGAAAATACGCTAATTGCGCTACGGCCGCTATAGCGGTAATAGCAGTAATAGCGGTCCGCTATAGCGTGTAGCGCGCTATTTGCGCGCTATGCATATTGGGTTTTTTTAGACAATTTATATAGGCTTAAATAAAGATCCATAAAATTTATTTTGTATAGAAAAAAAATAGAATGAATCATGATGCTTAAGATATTTTGTATAGAAAAATATTGATAGTTTATGATATTATTATGGATATTTTGAACCGTGGACTTTTGTACTAGTTCAATATGAATATTATAATTTCTTAATTAATTTGGTGTTATTTATTGTTCTATGAAACTTTAGATAATGTTAATATATAGTACAAATATATGATATAATTTTTGTAAAAAAAAAACGCTATTTGGCATAGCTTCCGCTATAGCTTTTATTTTAGCCTTCCTGCTATGACGCTATAAACACTATTTAAAACATTGATATTTTCTGATTATGTATGCACAAAGATGTTCTTCAATGTATTATTACTGGAGATGCAATGTTAGAGGCCTTTAGTAGTCAAAATGTATTATTATTATTGGAAATACAACTTAGTTTGGATGATTTTTTTGTCCAAGTTGCATCATGACCAAGACTTTTGGCAACATAAGTCCAAAAGTGAAAAACTTTTTACGAAATGGGCCAAAACTTGATCACATGATTATTAAGTGGTAAGGACATAATTTTGATGCAAACATTGTATTGTATCTTATTAAATGCTATATGTTATATTGATCACATGGGTTGCATATTCCATTTTTTGAAAATACTAAGTAGAAATCCAATGTCTATATATATTGTATTTGTAATTTGTTAGCATTTAGTCATTTATGTATGGTTTTATATGAATTCATATACAATGATCGGCCCAACGGAAGTTTATTGTATATTTTTCATGTAAATAATTTAAACCATATAACGTTATTTTGGTTATTATCAATTTTTTCTAACTTTAAATTGTAACTGCCACTTTATTAAAAAGAATTTCTATGAAGATAAAAGAGAAACAAAAAATAGTTTCTATTTATACATCACTATGAAGACACACAGTAATTTACCGGAACTTACCGTATTTTAGCGTAATTTAACATAATTTAGCGTAATTTAATGTAATAAAGTGTAATTCAACATAATTTCAAGTAATATAGTATATTTTAGTATAAATATGCTAACTATAAATATAAAAAAAATCTAACAAATAATTCAAACAAAAAATTCGAATTTTCAGTGTTAGATTTCATTATCTTGCTCTTCATAGTGTCTCTAAAAAAAAATGAAGAAACCGGCCATTTTGTGGCCGGCTTCTGGGGAAGAGGAAACCGGCCACAAAATGGCCGATTTGGACATTTTTTAAAAATCCCAAAAATCGTGGGTTAAATTTATTAATGTGTAATTAACTTTGGATATTAATAAAAATGTCGGGCCATTTGCTCATCGAATTAAAAATTTGGGCGAGTTTTAGTACACTAAAATATGATTGAGTATTTGATTTGACCGATGATAGTTAATTAATAATAAACGTTTTAATAAAAATATTATAATTATATTTATTACGATCTAACGAGAATCATGTATTACCAAACATAAAAATTCACTTTTTTCATTTTATTTAAGTATTCAAATAATATTTTCGATACTTTCTCTATTATCACAATTTAAACAATAAGATTGGGTTACCAGAAAAATGGAACATTTTATATTTATCTTTTCAATGTTGTCATTGATATTGAATGGTCAAAACTAATCTTATAACTTTTTTTCTGGAAAATGATATATTGATATTGGATAATGTTTCTTACATTTTTTTGTTGGGGGGAACCCTTTGACAACATAATAAGTACATATTTTTTTAAAGAGAAATTTAGATAACCCATCATAAATACTTTTTAGATATTTACCCATTTAAATTGAAAATTTAGTTATTTTCCCATCTTAACTTAACTAATTTATAAATGAGGAGGGATCAAGTTACAACAAATTTGAGTTACAATAAAGTTATAACAACTATTTTTTTTATTTTCAAAGTCCAAATCGTCGATCCAAACCGTTCAACATGATCTCCACAATAAAATGTGCTTGCAGATCAAATTTTACATTTTTTTGAATTTTTTTACTATTTATTAAGTATTTTACAAAAAATAGTCATATTCAGACTATTGAATTTTGTATCCATCTTAATAAATAGTAAAAAAATTCAAAAAATGTAAAATTTGATCTGCAAGCACATTTTATTTAGATAATCATGTTGAACGGTTTGGATCGATAATTTGGACTTTGAAAATGAAAAAAATTATTGTTGTAACTTTGTTGGAACTCAAAATTGTTGTAACTTGATCCCTCCTCTTTATAATTACACCCATTTCTAAATTTTAATATTTAAAAATATAATTTAATAATACAAACAAACTAAACAGACTATTTTGACCTTAATCAAAATTCTGTATTGCTCCCTCTCTCCCTGTCCCTTTCTGCCCGCCATCTCCCATTTCTATCCCTTCCCACGACTTCTCCCTGCCGCCCACTTCTTATCCCTTTCGCCTAGTTCTTCCCGTTCCTTCAACTCAGTTCTTCCTCTCTTTCCCTCTCTACCGTGTATTGTTGTTCTCTCACACTCACACTATTATTTTCTCTTTCTCCTCTTAAAATACTTGTCTTTATTGTTTCAAATTACAGTGGGTTGATTTACTTGTAATCTCCTTGTTTTCAATCACCGCACATTGTTCATGTCAAGACTCAAATGGATACGTCCATTCCAGTCTCAATTGGAGACCAAGTCTCTCTAGTGCCAACGGTTGCTACAGCAAATTATTCCTCTGTCAGAGAGTCATGCTTATCAACAAATGCTTAATTCACCATTTACCTTAAACTGTAATTAGATTTTTCATCATACGCAGCTATATATACATCAATTGTATTCTCTCTGTGAACATTAACCATGAACGAATTTGTTGGATCTTTGGTGTAATAAACTCTGAATGTACGTCTTAAAACTTTCCACCACAGTACAGTGAAATGAATATTTTTTGCCAACAAATATATTTGGTATATGATAAACATATGTAAGTGATCTACTATTCACAAAATTATATTACTAATTTAAATAATTAAATAAAAAATTAAATAATTTTTTTCCAAAAAAATCGTTTCAAAATTCGCCTGTTTGTGTCTCCAAAATCACCTCTTCTCTTCCTCTTTCTCTTCTTCTTTTTCTCTTCTGTTGATTTTGAGTAAGTTTTGAGTGGGAGGAGAGAGAAACATGACTTATATAGCCTATTTCATAGAAAAAAAATATCTCATCCGCTAAGTTTCTGGACGGCCTAATTATTTCTTGGCCGCCGAGTTTTTGTGCTGCCTGGGCATTTTTATATTTTTTCCAAAAACTTGGATATTTCTATTTTTTTATTTAATGTTGGATATTAAAAAAAAATCTGTAAAAAATTTGAGGAACAAATCAGAACTTGAAATTGAGGCCAGATTCAACTAGCGAACAGATACATCATAAGTTCAATATTACGAGAGGTGCCATCTACTTCTCGAATTTCACTTTTTATCATGCCATGAACCTCCAATATTGCGCCTGTTCCTATTGACTTAGACTGGAATATTTCTTGATTTTGCTTTCCATCCATTTTCTGCATAACGTATTGACAGAACTGTTTGACTTCATATAACACACTAGTTATATGCTTTTTCATTTTGACTTTATTATTTTTGTGTTATAAGCCAAAATAACACTGTTAACATCTTTATCATATTTTTTCAATCCTTAAAAATTATAATCAGAATTTCAAAAAAGTAAGAAAAATAAGAACCCCTCTTCAAAGTCTTAACTTATTTATAGGCCAAGAGGGACCTAAAACTTACATGCAATCAAGAAGAAAATATATATACTCGGCAAATATTTTCTAATAAGCAAACAGCCAGTACAATTTAATACTTTATTCATTAATTAATATTACATTCAAACATGTATCACGCGTTAATATTTATCTTATTTTTCAGCACGAGCTTCTGCTATGATCTCTCTCAGCGGCCCTCGACTGAGAAGGAAGTCGCGCACCGCATGCTTGTGATATTGTTGCGCCTTCTCGGCGTTATCTAGGATAGCAGTGGTTCGTTGCGATTTCGTAATCCTACAATTAATTGCAAATTGTAATGTTTTGGTCAGCTTCAAAACTTTAAATCAGATCAAGTGCTTTATCTTGTATATATATATATATCCTGGTGGGGGTACTGAATCTATATTGAAACTATGTATCGGTATTATTATAAGGTGATTGAGGTTTACTATTTTATGCATGCTATTTTTATAAGATATTGACGATGATGTTTTGAGTTCATGTAGGATACAAACGATCGATAGAGTTATATATATATAATATATATACAAAAAAACATATGACTCACCCGCTACATGAAGTCAAAACAACGCAGACAATATCTTTACCTCGCTAATATCATGAATTATTTGAAATTTTACTATTATATGGTCACTCACCTGACATCTGGGTTCAAGACAACATTTCTTCCAAGCTGAAACATACATAAGCCACTGGCAAATGCCATTGCAGCCAAAAGTGGGTAGACCTGAAAAGCAAAACAAAAATAAAAATATATATAGTTAAAAATACCATTATATGAATACATGAATATTAGTTTACTCTCTATGATTTATCCTAAAGAAGAAAAAAAAAATTTACAAAACCAAATTTTTACATACATCTGGCTTCAACCAACGAAAACCGCTCATTTTTATCAAACTTAGCTGAACTTTGAAACTTTGGTGTATATTATATTTCTTGCAGATAGAAGGAGAATGCAAATGCACTTATATATAGAGAGGCAATGGAGAAATTTGTGTTACCAAGTTTTCTCGCCAAATTAATTAAGGATAGGAAATCAGTGGGCTGAAAATAGATCTAGAGACTTTAAAAAACCAGCAGCTATGCCTCCGGTTTTGAATTTTAGACGACTTATTTTGTTATTCTTTCGGCTGGATTTTCGTTGACTCGATCGGTTGACATTTCCTTTAATAAATGTTAAGTCTTGTGCCAATCTGTGCGTTCTTTGAATTGGATTTTGTCAAAAGATTTTGGAATTTTTTTATTTTACACTACTACAAAAATGGTCATTGTACACTGCACATTGTACACGGATTTGACAATTTTATATAAAAACCGTGGCGAAATATCTGTGGGATCTCTACACGGAATCTCTACACGGATATTTATTAAAGAATCAGTGTAGAAAGCCTTGAGAAAGCTACACGGATGTTTATTAGGAATTGTACACGGATTATTGTTTAAATAACAGTGTAGAAAGCCTTGAGAGAGCTACACGGACCTTTATATAAAGAACTGTGTAGAAAGGTAGGAATTGTACACGGATTATTGTTTAAATAACAGTGTAGAAAGCTTGAGAGAGCTACACGGACGTTTAATAAAGAGCCGTGTCGAAAGGTAGAAATTGTACACGGATTATTGTTTAAATAACAGTGTAGAAAGCTTGAGAGAGCTACACGGACGTTTAAAAAAGAGCCGTGTCGAAAGGTAGAAATTGTACACGGTTTTTTGTTTAAATAACAGTGTAGAAAGCCTTGAGAGAGCTACACGGACTTTTAATAAAGAGCCGTGTAGAAAGGTTATTCTAGGGTTTTTGTTATATAAAATGCCTTCTCCTTCCAGCGCCGTTTTGATCAATTAATACTCTCCGTATAGAAAGGTTATTCTAGGGTTTTTTGAAAGTGAGAAGTAAAGAAAACTCCTAAGGTTTCCATCATCAGATCTGAGGAAAATCGTTGAAGATCAGTACTAATGCTTTCGCCTTAAGATGTCTGCACTTCAGAACTGTAAGATTTAAATTACTTTGCCATTTTATTTTGGATTTACGGATTCTGGATTGCTTGCGTTTTTTAATTACAAAAGGCAATATCTATATATGTTGCATGAATTGTAATATCTTAATATTTTCTATGGTTTTTGATGCAATATGGGCCTGCGCACGCTTCAGAAAAAGGGGTGTAACTTTTGATCCGTCCGTCGGATCTTAATATTTTTCGGGCTCAGATTCGCGATCCAACCGTCGGATCTGGACTTTTGGACCTTTCTTTATAATTTTTGCATTTTTAGGGTCTTGGATGTATCTTTTATGCATTTTCTGTTTAGGGTTTGTAATGCTAAATATGGATTTGTATAATTTTGTATAATGGAGTGTACATGAATTATTTATACTGTTGTATAGTTTTGGAATTCTAAGTTTAAAAGGCCTCTGTTTAATGTTTCTCTGTTTTGGAATTCTAATTTTAAATGGGTAGCAAAACTGGAGGCTAGTCACACAAAAAAAAAAAATGGAAAAAAAAAAACAATTTTACACGGACATAAGGTATTTAAAAAAAAAAAAAAAAAAAGACAATTCTACACGGACATTTAACTAAAGTCCGTGTAGAAAGGTATTTAAACATTAAAAAAAAATGGAAAAAAAAAACAATTTTACACGGACATAAGGTATTTAAAAAAAAAAAAAAAAAGACAATTCTACACGGACATTTAACTAAAGTCCGTGTAGAAAGGTATTTAAACATTAAAAAAAATAAAAAAAAAATAAGAGAGCTACACGGACATTTAGCTAAATGTCCGTGTAGAAAGAGTAATTGTACACGGTTAATTAGGGGATATCCGTGTAGCTCTCTAGGTCTTTGTACACGGTTAATTAGGAAATATCCGTGTAGAAATCATCATAATCACACACGGTTAAATATACGTGTGTAGTTCCTGACCTATTATACACCCTGGCTTTAAACACGGCAGGAAATCCGTGTAGCTCTTCCATTAATGTCCGTGTGTAATCTGTTTTTCTGTAGTAGTGTTAAGTCGGATTCATACCATCCGATCAGTTTTGAAATTTGTGCAAATAATTTAAAAAGAAGAGAGTTCAAATGCCTTTATGTTAATTTTGTGCATCTATTATGCCTTTATTTTTAAATACTTTAATAACTCAAAATCTAAAACTTAAAAGTCAAAATAAAACCGTTAGATTTGATCTATGTTATTTTATCTATGCACGTGTAAAAATTTATGGCATTTCAATTTTGTTTTGATTGTCATCAAGAGCTTGTAAAAAATGTACTAATGTGAATAATTTAGAGATGTTGATTTTTCAACTTATTGATTCACATAAAAATAAAATTAAAAGTGTGATAAATTTTTTTGAGCACATAGAGAAAATAACATAGATCAAATCTAACGGTTTTATTTTGATTTTTAAGTTTTAGATTTTGAGTTATGAAAGTATTTAAAAATGGAGGCATGATGGAGGCATAAAAAATAGAGGCATTTGAACCCTTCTCATTTAAAAATTAATAAATTTAAATAGTTTTTTTAATCTAAACTGTTTTTGTGAATTTTACACCGATAAGACAATTTAGTTGTGACTTCAAATAAGACTTTATCCCAAGTCCTTTATAAAAAAAAAAAAAACCCCCATCCAAATACAAATACGCAAGTACAACTTAATGTACGCTTTAAATTGTCAGCATTTAAGTAAATATTAAATAGATATGGTGGTATGCGCTATTTAATTAAAATTAAAATTCTATTGTTGCATAAAAATATTTAATAAAAGCCTCTGATAGAAACTTATTCTGACGTTGACAACGCCAAAAAGGGCTTCAATAGAAAGTCATTGTGGTAATGATCACAAAAAGAAATTGATATTGTATTAATATATAACAAGTTAGATACAACAAAATTAAAAAGAAAACAGCAAGGTGTGCAAACAGAATGAATTCAGAATGAAGAGCTCTGTATGCTTATGTATTTTAATGAGCAGATACAATGCTTAGTTGCTTACACGTACGGAAGGAAACGAGAAGGAGACAGGATGGTAAGAATCAAATGTATGGGATTTACAAGGGCTTTCTCATGAAAAAATTTAGAGGCAAGAATATTTTGTTAGAACTTTCATATATAAAAAAAACAAATATTGTAATTTATTTCCCTTTTATTCGCTTATTAGGTCACGACAAGCAGTAGGTTTTCGTTAGCTTATGTACAGGAGACAGAGTTGCTTCATACTCGTGGCCCTCAAAAACTTAGAAACTTAGAAATTTCATGTATACCTCAAAAACATAGAAATTACGTATTCCCCCCTCTAAAATTCATAATATCATATTTACCCTTCTAAACTTGAAAAATTCACAAATTTACCCAATTCAATGTCTTTACTATTAGAACTAATTTTAAATTTATGAAACATCCATTTTACCTTCATAAAAAGAGAAAAACTACTAGCATGCTTCAGAAAAATGTCAGTTTTCCAATTGGTCGGTTTTCGAGGACAAATAGGTAATTTCTCTACTTCTGACACTAACACAACGACTATATATCTAAATGACACCGTGTAAGCGTCAGAAGTAGAGAAATGACCAATTTGCTCTCATAAACCATCCAAATTAGAAGACTGGCATTTTTTTATTTTTTAAGGAAGAATAAAATGGGTACTTCATGAATTTAAAATGAGCTTTAACAA
Source organism: Carex myosuroides (assembly GCA_028015225.1). Classification (NCBI taxonomy): domain Eukaryota; kingdom Viridiplantae; phylum Streptophyta; class Magnoliopsida; order Poales; family Cyperaceae; genus Carex; species Carex myosuroides. The sequence goes on along the minus strand of CM051486.1, from coordinate 3,560,631 downwards.
AAAAGACATTAAAATGGATAAATTTGTGAGTTTTTGAAGTTTAGAATGATAAATATAATGAATTTTATGCGAAAAAATATAGTATGTATAATAATTTGTTATTGTGCATGTTGTTACTAATCTTAACGTTATTATAAGTAAATTATTTAAAAAAATACATAATCAGATTTTGAAAATTAAATTTTTAATACTAAATATCTTTTGACCACTTGAAAGTTTTCGGCCAAATGTTATATTTTTTTTGGAAGAAACTTTTATTGTTATATATAAATGATCGTGTGCAATTTGTCACTAAACTATCCGATTTTGTTTATTAATATCCAATATTAAATAAAAAAAATATGTTCACGATTTTTCAATATTTTTAAAATACCCAAACCGCCAGACAATATAAGGCATGCCGCTAGATAATATAAGGCATGTTGGGTTATATATAATGCCCAAACCGTCAGGCTATGTTTCAGTCAGACGCAGCTTCGATGGACTATGGACGTTATTCATAGAGAGTTTCAGTACATTGTGACAAGCGGGGAGGGCAACAAAATGGAATGTACATGCAAAGAGATCCAATTAACTGTTATTATGTGCGTTCATGTCTCGACAATTTGTCGTCATAGAAACTGGGACGAGAATCAATTTGTAGCATATCACTATAGTGTGAACTATCTTTTAAGTACTTAGAATGCAATGTTTGTTCCTTATGACAATCAGGAGTATTGACCTCCTTGCGTTGGTCCTAGAGTATTTCCTTTCAGGTCATGGATTAGGGTTGAGAGGAGAAAACACAACAGTCATATAATGACCATGGATGAAATGCAGGGTAGACGAATGGGACATCAAGCTCACCGTTCCACTTTCAACAGAAGTAGGGCAGGTATGTAACATTCAACAAAATTAATATTTCTCAATTTTACTAGCTTACTAAGTAACAAATGCAATGCTGAGACTAGAAACGTTGCCAATGAAAGAGAAAATGAGCGAGTTATCGCAGAGGCAACTGGGTCACAAGGGTCACGGAGAAGTACATCTTGCCGTTTATATGCATTTGTTATGTGGATGAGAATATGTCCGAATGGCTTTGGACTGAATTCATCTCCAAAGCATTCATGTACCGTACGATTTAATCTCATCACAATTTAATTAATATTGAGGGAGATTTTCATCTATCTCCGTTAAGAAAATAAGGAAACCACTCCATTATTCCTTTTCTCTGTTTGACTAAGGAAATTATTTTCTTTCTTCTTATTCAAATCAAGTCTCTCCAAGGAAAATTAATATATGAAGTAGAATTCTTCTATCCCTTCTCTATCCTCCGTGCCCTCCTGCAAAAACACACATGTTCCTATCTTCCAATAATACATAATGATGAGTTAATTGATTTGTTTAATTGGACAAAACAAACATATAATTGCATCTTATGAAGATACATAGAGCATAGCGGGAGATGCATCAATGGGTGACACTTAGCATAACAACACATGAGAAACTGACTGATTCAACTCTTCTCCTTCTTCTCCTTTTATTGTGATTTTCGTATCTTACCAGAAATAGGGAAAATGGATCAATATATTATTTATGTTTAGGTTTAATCATAACGCAAAAAAAAAAAAAATTAGAGAAAGAAAAATGAAATTGATACGGAAAAAGAGGAAAAGTTTCTGCCATACACTATGTTTACGTGATTTGATTCCAAAATAGAATAGAGAGAGGAGATGCAGTTTCCTTTTTTTGGCTAACGGAAAAAAGATAACATTTGTTAGTATTAATTAGTATAAATTTGATGAGATTGAATCGTGCGGTAAAGAAATCCTTCGGAGAGAGTTCAGTCCAAAGCCATTCGGACATGTTCCCATCCCTTTGTTATGTATGTAGAGGCAATGGGTATGCCAGGAGAGGCAATTTCTATGCAATGAGAGGCATCTGGTAGCCAAGCAAGGCGATCTGGTGACGGACAGGCATCAGGTAGTCGACAGGCATCTGTTGCATCTGGTTGATTTCTCGGAATTAGGTTCAGACGTAGTTGATTTAAACTAAGTTATATGCATATTGTGAACTTATTTATCTAGATGCAACTTTGTGAATTATTTTATTTGCAAATTGTATGAACTTTATTTGTATGGTTTGTACTACTTGATTTAGACTAAGTTATGAGTAAGTTGAAAGTCAATTTTTATAATTTCACTGTTTTTTATTATATTCAAAATTTAATTATGAGATTTTTAATAAACCAAAAAATTGGTTCTTTTTATAAAAATGTAGAGAAAAACTACCATCAACTATTGCAAAGAAGCTTGACAAGGATAGAAAAATTAGCACTAGAGTGGCGCGATAGAGATCAAGAAAGTTCTTGCATGCAAGAATCACGTATGAGAAACATAAAAAGTCCCAAATTGACATTCATGTGGTACGGGCGGTATGAAAATAGAGTGTATGTGGGGGGTTGTAAAATAATAGTTTCAGGCATGGATTGTCTGCCACCTAAAGGAGGATACTTTTGTCACTAGGCCCTATTTTATAAACAACGAGTCTAAATGCATGCCAATTTTAGTGATTTATTGATTTTTTAACTGGGTCAAATGCTTGTCCAAAGGCAGAAGAAAAAAGAGGTAATTTTCCATTCTGAGAAGATGAACTTCAAAAATATATTAAAATTCAATTACAAGGTTACATCCAACCTACACCACAATCCCTAAATTGATGAAATTAAAACTCCAATACAAAATTCTAAAACTCTAATTCATCCAACTTAAATCCTAAAATCATAATTTAAGCACCAATAATCATACTTCTACCAGAACTGCTAGGTTTTTTGACGGTTTGGGTATTTCTGAAAATATTAAAAAATTGTGAGCATTTCCGTATTTATTTATTTATTGATGGATATTAATAAAAAAATCGGCTAAACTATGCACCTTTATCTATTATTTATGCCATAGGAAGGGTAACTTTAACATATCAAGGTTATGGTAAGAACAAAAATTTATCGTAACAAAGTAAAAATAGGAAACAACAATTAATAAAACTACTAATCTTTCATACGTACTAATATGAAAACATTTTTATTCGACCAGAATATATCCTTGGAAGCGGTGTAGGTCCGATGCCCATCGGACCTAGTTTGGTTCCGATGGGCAGCATCCACCGTAGATTCAATTCAATTTTAATCTAACGGTGGCGACTTAAGCAAATAAATTTAAAACGGATTTGATATTTTTCAAATTCGTCAACCCGTTAACCACCCGTTAACCATCAGTACTCAACTCGACCTCCTCTCTCCTCTCTCCTCTCTCCTCTCTCCTCTCTCTCGCTCTTTCCCAAATCCCACGTAGGCGTTGCCTCCTCCCCCTTCTCCCACTCTCATTCGAACTGGCGGCTCCTCGCTCTTAGCCTCGTTCCACCTCTCTGGCAGCGAGCCTCAGCTTCATCACCTCACCTCTTCCTCTGCTGCTCTCTTGAGGCCCTCTCGATATGGCCCTCTCTCTCCCTCCGCTGCCCACTATCTCGGCCTGTCAAGTAGTCACCTCAAACCCTTCCTCTTCTCTCAAACGAGTTTGATTTTGGGAGGAAGAAGGCCACGCCGTGGGAATTGAGAAAGAGCGAGAGAGACGAGGCGAGCAACTGGGGATTGGGATTTTTAGTGGTTAACGGGTTTAAGAATCGAATAAAATCCAACCCGTTTTAGATTTGATTAGTTAAATTGCCACACCGTTAGATCTGCCTTTCATTGAGTCTACGGTGGATCTGCCCATCGGAACCAAACTAGGTCCGATGGGCATCGGAACTACACCGATTCCTATATCCTTACCCCGCTGATAGTCTTGGTCTCATGGCCCCAGTAACAATTTCCTTAATTACAAGGGAGAAAACTATAATATATTTCAATAGTTTTGTGTCTCCATCCGAAAAAGAAGAAAGAAGAAGAGAAAGATGCAGGAAAGTTAGTGTATACGCCAACGAAACCTTGGTATTTTAGGGGTGGACGATGTATTGGAAGATTCCAAGAGAACAATAAAATAGAGAGAAAGTAAAAAGAAAAGCTAAATTGGCATGTTTTCAATTACGCTGGTCCTTTCTTCTCCACAGTCGAGTCCGGATCCTCTTCATTATCTTACTCGTTTGATTTGATATCATTTCGATCCACTTCTATAAGTACCAAAAATATTATGGCATTTGAAAAAAGGCATGATTAGTACTCGTGAAGCTACATGAGATCTGACTCAAGAAAAAAATTCTAAATTATGTTTTGATAAGTTTCTTTTTAAAAAATTACAAAAAATATGATTGTGTTTAAAATAATTGTAAATTATAAAATCGGAGTATAATACTGTGGGATTCAATTAATTCAGCAGGTTTTCGTTTCTTGCCAAAAAAAAAGAAAAGAAATTGCCTTTTTTTTTTCCGAGAACATCATGCTCACATAAAGGTGGATAGGGGCAAAAACAGAGTGGATAATATCCAATCCGTATTCAAAAAATTAGATATAGATATCCGATATTCAAATATATGTGCGGATACGGATACTGATATGATTTTATGTTTCAATTATTCGTATAGTTTAATATATATATAGTAGATATATATCATATAGTTTAATATATATTCTGAAAAAAAAATTGTTATTCATCGTTATAATTAAATAAATATTATAAATTTTAATATTTTTTATATTATATATATTTTTAATAAATATCTGATATCCGTATCCGTATTCGTAATATCCGATCCGTTAAATAAAAACGGATATAAATATGGTCTTACCACTATCCGCTCCGTATCAGATCGAGATCCGTTTCTCCTAGGTGGATGCATTGTGATAGTTCTGGGCTGGACTTGTGATTGCCATGGCCATTGTCAATTGAGGATGATGGGGTTCGTATAAGGCTTCAGGGCTTTTAAATAGGATGATTTTTTTTTTCTCAAGAATGTCATTTGTCTGGCGTTAGCCGAAATTTTTATTAATAGAAATAATAATAAACTAATGTCGATATAGAATAATGAATTCTGCTGAATTTTAAATCTAACAAAGACGTTACTGTTGGTAACGTCCACGGCCCAATTAATTAAGATGAAATTAATCCAAGCTGCTAAGAAGCTGGCCGTTGAGAACGGTGACGTCCAGAGAAAAAAGAAAAAAAAAAAAAAAGCTGTGGCCGTCGCCAACGATGACGGCCAGCCCTTTTTACTCCGACACCTAAACAATTGTCATTTGGTAAATTATAGTCAAGTGTTTAGCATAGTAGATTAATATTTTCAACCGTGGTCAAAGATAAATAATATTATAGTAATCCTTGTTGCTGCTTAATTCGGTGGTGCTAAAAAATCCAATAATATTATAATTGGTAGGACCACACAACAAAAAGTAACATTGTAGTAATCCTTGGTCAAAGATAAATAATATTATAGTAATATATCCTTGAAACGTTCTCAACTTCTCATGCACCTCTCTCGCCATATGATAATATTATAGTAATATTATAGTACTAAGCCGATTAAGTAAAAAGTAAAAAGAGCTGGCCGTCATAGTTGGCGACGGCCACAGCTTTTTTTTTTTTTCTTTTTTCTCTGGACGTCACCGTTCTCAACGGCCAGCTTCTTAGCAAGCTGCGATTAGCGATTCCATCTTAGTTAATTGGGCCGTTACCGTTGGTAACGTCCCCTGACGTTACCAACAGTAACGTCTTTGTTAGATTTAAAATTCAGACAAATTCATTATTCTATATCGACATTAGTTTATCATTATTTCTATTAATAAAAATTTCGGGTTAGCCGAATGTATAAATGACAAGATCTAAAACAACGTCAGGGTGTTGATAAAATTCGTTAAATCAATTATGTAATCCGTCTATATTTGTTAAGGTAGATATTTATAAGAATTTTCTTTCCGTTAATTAGGAATCGGGAAGAGAATTTTTTTTAATTTTGATTAATATATCGGATAAGGATATGAATTAGAGCAATTTCATAAATGTTGTCCTAGTAATTAATAAATAAAAATTATAAATTTTATTTTAAAAATTTTGATTTAATTATATAATATTATAATTATCATAGAATTGTTTATATATTTTATTTAATTAGTAATTTATTTATTTTTAAATAATGAGGTCAATGAATGTATATTTGTTTATATTTTTATGATATTACGTACAATTATACATGTTCCATTTAAAGTAGTATATTCATTCGTCTCATTGTTTTTGTAAGTTAATTGAGCTAGCTTATATATAAATTACTTTTTCATTCAATAATAATCTATTAGTTATTTAAACAAATAAAGTTCATTTAATTTTAACGGGTAAAAGCAGTGTATAATTAATGGCTAAAGTGGGAACAAGGAAAATTTTAATTTTTTGAAAAGATATAAGTATGAAATATATCTTCATTTGATTAATATTTATTTTGTTTAATTGATTTTTTTATGTTTGATTGCCTTAAATATTGTCAAAACTATTAAAACTTTTATTATCAAGGACTCATGTCTCAAGGTATCCTACTCTAATAGTTAGGAAATCCATCTTTTCTTGATATAATTATAATGCTCCTATCATAATAAAGCCCGACATTTTTATTAATATCCAAAGTTTAATACAAATTATTATTTATACCCAGAATCGGTCCCAATATCGAAAAATGCCCAAACCGGCCAGAAAATGGCCGGTTTACTCCTCCCCTAAACCGGCCATTTTCTGGCCGGCTTAGTCGTTTTTTTTTTAATTTAAGAGACATTATGAAGAGAAAAAATAATGAAATCTAACACTGAAAATTTGAATTTTGTGTTTAAATTATTTGTTAGATTACTTCTTTTGATTTATAATTAGCATATTTATACTAAAATACACTAGATTACTTGAAATTATGTTGAATTACACTATATTACAATAAATTATGTTGAATTACACTAAATTACGTTAAATTACTCTAAATTACAAAAACTTCGCTAATTAGGCTGAAATACGGTAAATTACGCTAAAATAGACCGATTCTGTGTCATCTTTCATGAATCATAAAAAATAGTTAAAAAATTCCGAAAATAGTAAAAACTGGTATTCTACAAGTTCATTATGTAACTAATTTACTGAGCTACTTGGATTGAATAATAGAAATGAAAATCTTAATCGGAAACTTCAACTCAAGTTTTGAGGCTCTTCCCTTTGTTTTTTGACGATTCTGAATTTTGAAATTCGGCATCATAGGCACGGACGCATGCGTATTTTCGCAAGCTTTCCGAAAAGTGGTTATTTGCTGAAATCAGACACTCGAGCGCCGTTTTATGACCGTTTGAAGTTTCGTCGTCGTTTTTCACCTTTTCAGTAAAGATATCGTCTTTATTCATATGTAATTTACTGTATTTTAGTGTAATGTAATGTAGTGTAGTGTAATTTAACTTAATATAGTGTAATTCAATATAATTTCAAGTAATTTAGCGTATTTTAGTATAAATATACTAATTATATATCAAAATAAGTAATCTAAGAAATAATTTAAATAAAAAAATTCAAATTTCCAGTGTTAAATTTCATTATTTTTTCTCTTCATAATGTCTCTTAAATTAAAAAAAAAAAACGACTAAGCCGGCCAGAAAATGGCCGGTTTAGGGGAGGAGTAAACCGGCCATTTTCTGACCGGTTTGGGCATTTTTCGATATTGGATCGAATTCTGGGCATAATTAATAATTTGTATTAAACTTTGGATATTAAAAAATGTCGGTAATAAAGCTATCACCATCTCTCTGGACCAAAAAGAAAAATGTAATTGTGAACATAATATATCGGTCATAGCCAGGTCCATCGAGGCCACCAAACATGGGATCCATATCCTCTGTATTAACGCAACTTGTGAGTTGAAGGGTTTGAACCGTTGGATTTAATTAGACCCTATCGAAGACCCCATTGGATTTAGATTTAATTAGATCCTATCGAAGACGAGCGCGCATCCTCTGCGGAGTTTTATAAAACTCCGCACTGCGGAACAAAACGAACGGATCAGATTAACTCTCAGCCACTTTGAGATTCGGGCTAACGGAGGGGGCAGTATTATTGGGCTTTGAGATTTGTGCCAACTCAAAACGAACGGACCAGATTAAAAGAACCGCAGTGCGGAGTTTTAAAAACTCTGCAGAGGATTTCATTCCATCGAAGACCCCGTCAAAATTCGAGTCCGGATCCCCTAAAGTAACCCAATTTTTGAGTTTAGACGTGTACGGTGCCTATTCGGTGGTAGCGCAGGAGGCCAGTATTATTTGTGGGGTCCAGACTCTTTAAGATTCGTGTTAAAGCATCTTGGACGGTTTGGATCAAAACTCAAAAATTGGGTTAGAGCATCTACATCTCTAAAACTCTTAGAGTTTCTAAGTAACTACTAACTAATTTTCAGAAATTATAGGCTATGGAGTTTCTAAGGGTTCACATCCCTGAAACTAATTTAAGAGTTTCTAAAATGACACATCAGCAATAAAATAAAATAAAGAAAAAAATTAAGCGAACACCGGCCAATCATTTTGCCAACTCACAGTTTATAAACGATTTCTTATTAAGAAATTCTTGAGCACAGTTGCTAAATAAGAAACTGGTCTACATCTCTGAAACTGGTTTAGAAACTGCCACATCAGATTAGAAACTCTGATAGTTTCAGGGATGTAGATGCTCTTAATGCACTGGACCTGAATTCTCAAAATTCGCCCTTCTCCAGTTTTTATTTTTTTTTTTTTTTTTTTTTTTGCTTAAGTCATGCCCGTAGGCTTACAGAGACCTCTTAGATACAATTAAGACAACACTGCAAAGCTATTCTGAAAAATTGAGAAGTTTGAACAGCACTCTTTTCTCAAGTCCGTACCCTTCTCCTTCTTTGTTCTTTTCTTCCTCTTCATTAGAGCAACAGATTTGGTTATTAAGTTCGGACAATCTTACATCTAACAAACATGTCATTTATGTTAATTAAGAACTTTCTATAATTCATTATGGGGAGGGTGAGGTTGAAATCGAAGAGAGCGATCTTCTCCATTTGCGCGGCCCAAGCAGGGAGAGGAGAGGCAGCAGCGAGCATGGCAATGGAAGGGATGGAGAAGAGGAGCTTTGGGTTCGGAATTGCAGTGGAGGAAGGTTTGGATTGGATGCGGAAAGCTTGAGCTTGAGCTTGCATGGGGAGGGAGATGGAGAGGTGATAGACCTGGTGGCCATGATTGTGCTTGCTATGGCTTGAATTGGGATTGGAGAAACCAGTTTTCTCTCAAACTAAGTGGAAGAAAAGAGCAAAGAGGGAGAAGGATACGAACCAGAGAACAAAAAAAACGCTGTTCAAACTTCGCAAGTGGAGGACAAATTTTGACAGGGTCTTGGATAGGGTCTAATTGAATCTAAACCGTAGATGAAATCCAACAGTTCAAACCCTTAAACTCAAAAGTTGTGTTAATGCAGAGGATATGCATTCCCGAACATGGAGGTCATGTCCTTCTGGAACCCAGAGGCGGATGAATTCGTATCCTCTGCATTAACTCAAATTTTGAGTTAAGATCTGAACCGTCCTATTGAGATCTGCACTAATATTAAAGTACACGTGCGTTATAGGAGTGGACAGAATTGGTCCGAATTCTGATCGTACGGTTTATAAATTAATTCAAATGGTGCGTTAATGCAGAGGATACGTATTCGAGGCGGATCCATCTGAAGTGACTGGCGGTCAATTCATTCATTTTAAAAAAAAAAATTATACATGATTTTCTATATATAGTTTAGAGTACTTTGAAATTGACCCTTACACTTAATATGAAAATTTTGTATAATTAATTTTCATTCACGTTTAATAACTTGAAAGTCTGACTCCATCCTTGCTGGAACCCATCTGTTTCATGAAAGACTGAAGACCACCCACGCCGCCCATCTGCTTCAACACCTGAGGCGGCAGTGCCTTGCTCATGTGTTGTGCATTCTTTGGGATCTTGCCCTTCAACTTGCTGGTGAAGAACTTAGCAAACCGCTTGTACTCCTCGATCATTTCCATCACATCCCGCACTGTGTGGCCCGAGCCACGCGCTATGCGCATAATGCGTGACTCATTCATCTTCGGGTTTGTGCTGTCTAGCTCTGCAATTTTGGACAGATAGTTGCCACATTTAATGATTTGCTTTAGAGACTATTGTATAGACTACCTCCTTTAAGAATAGGGCAGTTTATAATATTAAACTGACTTCCGAATGATAATTTTGTACAACTGAATGCTAAATACTTCAAAAACAAAAAATACACGAATATTCCATACTCAAATAACTTACAAAACATATATAGTAACTACCCAAAGAACATGCCCCTACCACCAGAGATAGCACCACACAGGTGTGACGTACAGGACCACACATCCTAAGAGTTTTACTACAATAATCAGATATTATTAATTACTCATTAGGGCTATGGAAAAGAGTCATTACCAGCATTAGTCATGGAGTCCATCATAATCATGTATCCCTTGATCTTGGCCTGGTTTTCCTTCTCATGACTTTTAGGCATCAATTCTTGATTAAACCCAGGAAACATGGAAAACACCTGAAACAAAAGGTTCAACTGAGGAATACAAATCAAGCAAAACAAAAACCAAGTTGCATACCAGAAAGTTCATACAAGTTTTCAAAATATCCGAGCATTTAAATTGAAAAGCAAATTACCTGACCAATTGGCCCCATTTTCATAATGTTCTGGTACAGCTCATACATTAGTCTAAGAGTAAAGGTCCCTTCTGATAGTTTTTGAACAAGCTCTGGCTGTTGATCGGTTGGCACAACTTCATGAATTTTGTCCATTAATCCAGACAAATCTCCCATACCTACATAGAAAAATATAATGCTAACAAAGGAGAAAACAAGAAAAACGGAGGAAAGAGCCGAAAAGGCGGCTAACAAAGAGCCGAAACGGAGGAAATAATAGCTCTCAGTACTAATACTTTACCCAAAAGGCGGCTAACAAAAGGTTTGACATCAAAAATTTCAAATTCATCCATGTGCTCTCCTGTACCAATGAATATCACTGGACTTTTTGTAGCTGCAACTCTGCAAGTAATTCCAGCAGTCAGGAAAACCATAAAAAATTTAGACAATAAATCAACAACATACCAACTTTAATTTTTGCAGCAAATCATCTTTTAATAGTATTCAGAAAACCATGAGCATTAAGTTATAATTATGGCTTTTCATATCCAAATATATCCGTTTTTGCTATTTTTTTCCTCTTAATTATGAACAAGCAATAGCATCCAAAAAGCCATGACATGCAAAGTGAATTGCTAAACAGGCAGAAGTATAACACTAACAAACAAGAGACAAATATTATAGGTTAATAGCACATCACAAAACAAGGCCTCAAAAAAATACGCAAAGCAACTTAACCACTTACGCACTAAGAGCGCCGCCACCTTTCGCATGGCCATCCATTTTTGTGACAATCACAGCTCCAACCGCCACACTTTGTTTGAATGCTCGTGCCTGATCAAAGGCCGCCTGACCAATACTGCTGTCCATGACAAATATTACAAGATCGGGTTTCTGCCAACAAATTAGAAAACAAATGTCAGTGTTTGTTTTGTTTCATGATTTTGTTTTCCTGAAGGAAAGGAAAATTAGAGAAACACTAAAGAGCATCGTCTTGTAAAAGCTTTGTTGGAAAATAGTAGCTTTTCTTTTTGGTATAATCTTAGGATATGAATCTGTTTTATAGGTTTTACAAAGAAAAGAAGAGCGTCTTAAAGCAGAGTAAAACAGGGCCTATGAAAGGTTAGACTAAAATAACATACCTGCAGCAACGATCTCATAATGTTTTTAAATGCGGTTTTTATGTGGTATGCGGCCGCATATGTGGTATGCAGCCGCATATGCAGATTTTCATGCGAACTTATATATGCGGATTTCAAAATGAGAATTCATATATATATATAGAGAAGGGGGTTGGCTAATATCAAAACGTTTGTTCCGAAGCCGTGGTGCAACCAATTGGTTTTTCAATTTTCAAAGTTCAAACGGTTGATTCAAACCGTTATATGTGATCTCTATATTAAAATGTGCTTGGAGACCTAAGTTTACATTTTTTAGAATTATTTTACTATTAATTAAGTCGGTTTTAAAATCGCTGATTTTAAAAAACAGTGAAAATTTTCTGGATCATTGAAAACATCTATTTTAAAATTGTCTTAACAAATAGTAAGAAAACTCTAAAAAATGTAAAATTTGGTCTGCAAGCACATTCTAATATAGATTGAATGTTGAACGGTTTGTATCGACTATTTGGACTTTGAAAATGTAAAAACCGAAGCGTTTGTTCCACAGCCTAGGAACAAATGTTTTAATATTAGTCACTCACTATATATATAAAGAGAGAGTTGAGCTATGGTGCATTGCAATGTATAGCCTCTCTTGTACATTGGACTATAAATCGATAGTTTTGATTTTCAAACAACCGATCCAAACCGTTCAATTTGATATCCATATTAAAATGTACTTGGAGACCAAATTTTACATTTTTTGGAAATTATTTGCTATTTTTTTTAGAATTTTTGAAAATCATTGTTTTTCTATGGTCCAGAAATTTATGAAAAACAATGATTTTCAATAATTCTAAAAAAATAGTAAATAATTTAAAAAATATATAAAATTTGTTCTCCAAGCACATGTTAATATGGAGAATATGTTGAACCTTTTAGATCTACTGTTTGAACTCCGAATTCAACGATTTATAGTCCAATGTACAAGAGGAGCGATACATTGCAATGCACCATAGACCAACTCTTTTTTTTTTTAAAGCTTGGCAGCGGCTGCCAAGTCGACCCCATAGACCAACTCTCTCTCTCTCTCTCTCTCTCTATCTATATATATATATATATATATATATAAACAAGTATGCGGTAATATGCGGCCGAATATGCGATAATAATATGGGGTAATAAATTTCATCTTGGCATGAGACACTTGCCCTTTCAAAGCGTGATAACCACGAAGTGATCTTGTTTAGGACGGTCTGTACAAGAATTCCAGGGCACCTAGATAAAGCAGATATGCGGCCGCATATACGAAACCGCATATATAGGCTGCATAAGGATTTCTATGTGGAATCCAACCGCATACGCATATGCAGCCGCATAAACCACATTTTACTACCACCATACACTCTTTTAGGAAAAAATCCTTCATAGTTTCATTTTTCCATTGGTCTCTTGTTTTGTTAAGTTGCACACTCTCTTGTGTAGCCAAATAGGGCCATAGCATATTTGTTTAATTCAAGGATTAAATTCAATATTTGAAAACTTGCAAAACTAGCTCATATTTCAGGCAACATGTGTGTTCATTGGCATAATATAATAAGTACTTCATACCATCATATTCACAGCCATACACGCATGCCCACTGAAGTCGGTTAAATCATAATTTTACAACCTACACCTCAAACTAACACAATTTAGCCATATCAATGTTCTAATCTATCCCTAAAACAAGTGTTAAAAGATCAGTTAAAGCCATTTCTGCTGTAACCCAGTAAATAACTCTGCATTACCTGATCCAAACGCAACCAGATTGTTTATTACTATAATGATCTTTCACTTAATATGTTATGTTAATAACTAGGTGAAGTCAACTGAAACTATATCTATACCGTAGCTTCTGAGACTTGCCACATTTCTTCAAACAACGCAGCTTCTTGCTTATGTCGACCACTAGTATCCACAATAATAAGATCACAGTTTTCTTTCTTGAATCTTTCCACACCCTCAACAGCAATTTTCACAGGATCTGATTCCATGTAACTGTAAATAATGCAGATAATAAAGAAGAAGAAAAAAAAAATCTAGTCAAATCAATGGCTTCAATGTCTTCAGTGTTGGTCAAGATTGAAACCCAGCAAAAAGCCTGCCCATGGCCGACCTCAGCAGTACAGTAACAGTGCAGTATTGAAGCAGCACATTGTACTTTCTTTTGGTTTTGCTTGTTTATATATTTAATATAAGCATAAAAAACTCTAATTAGCCTTAACTAAGCATTTCCAAAACAACAATACAATGGAGATGAATTGCAATTCAACCACTGTGGATCAAGTTTACAATCAGCACAGATCGGCACCAGACTTGACTAAAAAAATGGAACCGACACCGAAGATTAAGTTCATATACTATTTTGTGCTTAAGAGTAGACAAGTAGAAAACCTGCCATAGAAAGGAATTTTAGCTTTAGTGGCATTCTGTTTTAGCTGATCAAAAGCACCAGCTCTGAATGTATCAGCGCATACCAGTGCCGGCTTCCATCCCTTCTTCTGATGATAATATGCATACTTTGTACAACTTGTAGTCTTTCCAGAACCTTATAAATCACAAAACATGAACACACCAGCGACAGCTTAATAAAGTGTAAAATGAACTCACGTTAGATCAGTAACCAATTCAATAGCATATATCCCAAACAAAACAAATTCAGGAAAAAATCAGAAAGAAATGGAGCAATTATTTGTAAGATAAAACAAAGGTTCTGTAATGCAAATTTTACTCATGATGATATTATCATGTTTACTGGTAATAAATTCAGAATTCCATTTGTTCATAAGGACTAAGCATTTAATGTAAAAAACTATAAAACAGTAGATGAAAGTGTATAAAACAATTACCTTGTAAACCAACAAACATGACAACACTAGTCTTCCCCTTCTTTGGAGTGAAGGATGGTTTACCAGGGTCAAGCATCTTACAGAGTTCATTAAAAACCGCCTAAGAGGTGCATGATATAAAAACATAGATTTGAACCGATTAATTTACATAGGCAGGTACACGAAATAGTCACGGTCGATACAAATAAGAAAATATGGTTTGTTTATTAAGCTTTATTTATCTAAAAGAGTTCAGTTTGAATGACCCAAAACCAAATTACATCAGCAAAGTATGAAAATTTCCTTTATTAAGGACTATTTCAATATAGTTTTCTTTCCGAACCAACAATGCTAAAGGAAATTGACCCAATTTATTCATAAAACACTTTTTCAAGACCTACATCTGGAAAATTTATGCTCAAAATTACCCAATATTTTTGGTTTATAAACCAAATTGAACAAAATAATAGAATATCCAAATTAAAGGATCTAATCAAATACATATTTCCTCAATTTAAAATTAATCATAACAAACCTGCTGGATGATTCTTCGCTTGTTGTGTCCTGCCGCCAGGTCATCCAAATTAACTATTTTCTTAATATTCGTTTGCATGTCTCTCACCATACGGAATTGTACATCTGCTTGTAGCAATGCACGAGAGATCTCGTTCAAGCACTCATTCAACACCTTCTCATCGATCACCGTCGCGTTGCTCATCTGTTGCAACGCGCGGGATATGCTCCCGCCAAGCTGTGCGAGCACCATGGTTGATACTTGTTCAGTTGTCCGGAGAGACGGTTTCTTTCTTTCGGGGAAGGCGAAGAATTACACGGATGGCCTATATTTGATTTTAAATTTCTGCTGTAATTTATACAAGAGATTGACTCATTTTTACTAATTTATACTTGCGAGTTAAATTTACAAATTTTATATTAAACCGTTGACGTGAATAACTAAATAGATCACTAAATTTATTATATCCAAAACTTGTAAAATAGTACTTTTACTATTTTTAAAATTTGTTTACTATTTTTTGAGTTTCCAAAGATACTATTTGACATATAAATATTATTTTTTTCTATTATTTTTAGACAAATTATAAAAAATCATCAAATATTGATATATAACTAATTTACTGAGTTAGTTAGGTCGACGTTTCGAATATAAAATTTTAAAATTTGACCTGAAAATATTTATGCTAAAGTACTTATGCGAGCACATTAGTAAAGAGGCTACGGTGCTTAAAGATCAAATTTTATATTTTTTTGAAAAAATTGTATTATCTGTTTAGAATTTTTTTAAATCACTAGCTTTAAAAAATTCTAAGAGTAAAATTTCAAAAAATGTAAAATTTTGTCTCCAAGCACATTTTAATTTTAATATGGAGATCATGTTAAATAGTTTGGATTGACTGTTTGGACTTTGAATCCAATGTGAGCCTAATATCACAATCAATATATTGCAATGAACATTCTTTATCTATGTTTTCAAAGTCCAAACAGTCAATCCAAACTGCTCAACATGATCTTCATATTAAGATGTTCTTGGAGACCAAGTTTTATATTTTTGAAATTTTTTTATTATTTGTTTAGATAGGTACACAAACATTGTTTTTTTATGGTTCAAAAACATTGATTTTGTACTTATCTAAAAAATATAGTACAAAAACTTTCAAACAATAGAAAACTGAATCTCCTAGCTAGGGCTGTCAACGAGCTGGCTCGGGCCGAGCTAGGTCCTAGCTCAGCTCGTTAATTCTGGACCGAGCTCTTACCGAGCAAGCTGGACCTTTGGCACCCGAGCTAAAAGTCCAGCTTGAAATCGTGACGAGCCAGCCCGAGTTGGCTCGCTAGGTTTGGTTGGATCTTGTTTTGAGAAGAAAATAAATTCTACAAAAATTTCGGACCGAGCTGGACCGAGCTAGATAGTATAAAATGCACACAAAATCATACAAATTCACAAATTGATGCTAGCCGAGCTAGCTCGCGAGCTGACGAGCAAGCTAGGCCCTAGCTTGAACTCGTTAATTCTGGACCGAGCTAGTGGCGAGCTAGCTCGTTAACAGCTCGGTCCAGTAACGAACGAACTGTTAACGAGCGAGTCAGGTGCGAGTCACGATCGAGCCACGAGCTACGAGCTTTTTTGCCACCCCTACTCCTAGCATATTTTAATATGAAGATCATATTGAGCAGTTCAGATCGACTGCTTGAACTTTAAAAATAAAAATAAAAAATATGAGAAACAATAAAGAATAAAAGACGCGAAGCATTTGAATTCTCCATAGCTAGCACACTTACATAATTCATTTATTTTCAACGAAATATGAGCCTAATGTCACAATCTATAGCGCTCTTATACGTGATCTGTGCCAACAAAAAGTGGAATTTTGTGATCTAACGAACTCAATACCATCACCCGGGACAGTGCTACGGTGCTACGCATATATAAGGGCCCTCCGTGCTACGGCTCACTTTTTGAGTTTTCAAAATCCTAACGGTCAATCCGAACCGTTCAACATGATCTCCATATGAATATGTACTTGCAAACCAAATTTTACATTTTTTAGAATTTTTTTACTATTTATTAAGCCACTTTGAAAAACACTAATTTGTACACAACAGTAAAATCTGCTGGACCATTGGATCAGCGATTTTCAAAGTGGCTTAATAAATAGTAAAAAAATTCTAAAAAATGTAAAATTTGGTTTGCAAGTACATATTCATATGGAGATCATGTTGAACGGTTCGGATCGACCGTTAGGATTTTGAAAACTCAAAAAGTGAGCCGTAGCACGGAGGGGCCCTTATATATGCGTAGCATATTAGCCAGATTCCCATCACCCGCACCACTTTTGTGAGAAAGGAGAAAGAAAAAAACACATTATAGGAATTCGAAAAACATAATATAAAAATTAGAAGTGTTAGAAATATTTTACAGGCCAGAATATTTTGAGCTATAATTAATTAATAGTTAATTATTAAAATTAAATATGGATTAAATTATATTGGCTGAACTAAATATGGGCTGAAATTCTAGTCCGAAATTCTCTCTGATCTGAACAGTAGATAAGTTTTTTTGAAATGGTGCAAATGAACTGGTGCGATTGAACAGATGTGTTTGGTTATAAATAAATATGCAGCAGTTCAATTTTTGGTTAATCATTCAATTTATTTGAAATTACACAGAAAGAGAAATATAGAAAGAAAAATATTATTTTCGGTTTTATTGGATTAAACAAAAAAAATCTGATTTGTCTGAATTTGCACCACTTCAGAAACCAAGAGAGAAAAGTAGAAAGACAAGAGGGGACTGTCGTTGGCGCTAGCACTCTGAGTCGCAGTTGTTTATCAACCTGTTCGTGTGGATACTAGTAGAGACGTGGTTGCGGTTGTTGTTGCGTGGATCCGACACTAGGTGTACGAAGTGAAGAATGTTACTTCTAGGACTTCAAGTTTCTGCTGCGCGTCTAGTGGTAAAATATGTTTATCTTGGAATTTAATTTACACATGGATTATGGTTTTTGGATAGTGAACAAATGTTGAACTGAATCGAATTGTTGCACAATAACTTACCCGAAACCCTACAATGATATCAGAGTCACTTGTGTAGAATTAATTCTGGATTGATGATTGTTAATTAGATTAACATCTGAATTGAATCGATTTGATTGATTACATTATACAAATTAATATGGCGGTTTTTTTGTGGGTTATGGAATTAATAAATAATCATATCAATTGGATTGTCTTGACAGAATTGAATGAATTAGATTGGTTCGAATTTTAGATTAATTGAATTAATCTGAAAATATTGTTTTTAAAAAAACTGAATCAATTAGATTGGTTCTTGATAGGACCATGTGCCAATGGCCCTCAATATGGCCCAAACTTGGCCCACAAATAAACTTGGGATTTGGACCCCATCAAGGGTCAACCCAAAATAGAATAAAACAAGGCTTTTATGATCACGGCCCAAAAAGACAACTCAGAACTCGGAGCTCGGACCTCTTCGCGGGGCCAGCCCGAAACGAAGAATAAGCTCGGAGCTCGGATCCTTTCGGGGGCCAGTGCGAGATCAAGGGCAGCTCGATACTTGGTCTGCCTCGCGGAACCAACCCGAGACCAGGCAGGATGAGGCCCGCACACCGGCCCTTGCCGGCCTGGTAGAAACGCAGCTGGGCTCCGTCCCACCGATCTGGAACAATCCGGCCCGCGAAGTCAAGTTGGACCCTCACTCATGAGGTCCAGTCCAACTTCGGCTTCGCGTCACCGCCAATTATACAAGTGTCACCGCCGTCTATGCAGACGCTACTGCTCATATGCGGACCTCCTAACCGTTTTGACAAGACGTCTCAACGGTCCGGCCCCCTTCTATTTAAGGCGGGGAATTCCCGGTAACAGAGATCGCAATTTTTTCGTAACACAGGGTACTGCAGGGGTTAGAGCGTAAGTACCCTCACACCTTCCTCCTTATTCGATATCTCAGCCCGTCACGGAGAGACTGGACGAGCCCATCTCCAGCTTACCGAATCAAAACCCAGTACGGCCCGTTCCCCGGAAAGGGACGTATCAGTTCTGTTATACGATTATTTTATAAAATTCAAAGAAGAATTGTTTCACATAATATATATTATATATTATGTATTACAGAAATTAAAAGGCATTTCAATGCGTCATTCAAATCTTTCTAACATTATAAGAAATTAGAAGGCAT
Source organism: Carex myosuroides (assembly GCA_028015225.1). Taxonomy (NCBI): domain Eukaryota; kingdom Viridiplantae; phylum Streptophyta; class Magnoliopsida; order Poales; family Cyperaceae; genus Carex; species Carex myosuroides. Next base: position 3,541,311 of record CM051486.1, on the reverse strand, counting down.
ATTATAGAAATTAAAAAACCTTGATCTGACTACGTCTTTTGTCCATAATTTCTTATTCATAACGAACACTAAACAAATTCAGGGCATGCTTGAGATGGGTGGAACGGAGAGAAGGAAAAGGGTAGGTGTAGAGTGGAAAAAACGTGTCGTGCCGTGACTAACACGCTGTGACTTTGGTTTCGTGCCATGTCGTGCCATGATTAAGTTAATTTTTTACGTGTCGTGCCGTGTCATGACCAAAATATCAAGGTGTGGTCACGGCACGCAAATGGTCACGCCACGTGAGTCACGCCGTGCCTAAACGTGCCGTGACCATACGTGTCTCGCGTGACCATTTAATCAATAATTTAGGTTAGTTTATTAAAGATTCACCATTAAATCAATATCTAATGGTTTTAATTACACGTGACTCGCGTCACTACGTGTCGTGCCGTCTCGTGACTAAATCTTTCACGTGTCGTGCCGTGTTGTGCCAAAGTTTCAAAAAATGAGCATGACACGCGAATGATCACGGCACGGGACACGCGAGTCACGGCACGTAACTGACACGCGTGCCATGCCATTCTGTGCCGTTCCGTGACGGAGCAGGCTTCGCCGTGCCATTTTTCCCACTCTAGGTAGGTAGGGGGACATGATCAGAAAGTTACTTGTCCCACTCAACCGGCCATTAAATAGCCAATTCTCAATTATTATTTTTTTTGGCTGTTTCAGATCCTATAAATATTCATTTTTATCTCTCCTCCCTCTCACAACTCACTCAACTCACTGAAGAGAAAGAGAAGAAAGGAAAGAGAGAAAGAGAATTAATAAAAATGTTAACAAAATTCTGAAAGAAAATATGCAAACTAGAGATGAATTTGAGATAGGGCATGTGTCTCCAAATTCCTTGGAACGCTTCCCAAATTCTCTGCCGGTGACCTGTCTGAGACCTCATCTTCACTGTAATTCAGATTCATCTGCTGGAATAAATTGAGGCTCAGCAGATGAATCTGAATTACAGTGAAGATGAGGTCTCGGACAGGTCACCGGCACAGAATTTGGGAAGGGTTCCAAGGAATTTGGAGACACATGCCCCCATCTCAAATTCATCCCCAGTTTACATATCTTTCTCCGGAATTTCGTTAACATTTTTATTAATTCTCTTTCTCTTTTTCCCTTTCTCTCTTTCTCTTCTATGAGTTGAGTGAGTTGTGAGAGGGAGGAGAGATGGATATTTATAGGGTCTGAAACGGCAAAAAAAATATCCAGTTTGGGCTGGTTGAGAAAAAAAAAAGAACCGAACATTAAATGATCAATTTGGACATTTTTAAAAATACCCAGCTAACATTGATATATTTTTTAATTTGTAATTAACTTTGAATATTAATAAAAATGTCGGCATAACCGTCTTACTCTATGCAGATGAAATTTGTCACTCTCAAAATCATAATGTAGCAGAAGGAAAAGAGGACCCATCAGTAAAAATTTATTCAATTTATCGTTTTTCCGCCTCTTAAAATCTCTATTTTTGTTTTCCCTCCTTCCATATACAAACAAGTGAAATTCTGAAGCCGTATCTCTCTCGGTTTCTCTTTCTAACTAATTGATTTATTATTTCTGATTATGACCGATTATTTTTGATTATTTCTAATTATTTCTGATTAATCAAATACTGCAATGATGAAGATACATGAGGTCGGAGAGGCAACTTCCGACTTACGACTGAAGAAGTTTAAGAGCGCATATTGTTATGAAGTCGAAAAAAGACACCTTTCTACTCACCGGCATTTTTATAATATCCAAAAAAAAAGAAATTATCAAATATGTCCTCACTCCAGAATTTTTATTAAAAATGTCCTAACCGCCCCCAACCCCCCCCCCCCCCCCCGGGGCGGTCCACTGTTCATAGCAGACCGCCCCCAGTGGGGCGGTTCGCTAACTTTTTATTTTTTTACTGTTCATACCGAACCGCCCTATGGTGGGGCGGTTTGCTATGAACAGTATTTTTTTAATTTTTAGACAATACGAATATGAAGATGCTAAATTCTAGCGCTAAGAATTCGGATTTTTTTAAAATATTTGTTAGATTACTTCTTTTGATGTATAATTAGCATATTTATACTAAATACGTTAAATTACTTGAAATTATGTTAAATTACGTTAAATTAAGCTAAACACTTATTTTGGACAATTTCTAAAACTCTAAAAATTACAGTACAAGTTAGGGTTTAGAGTAATTTTTAGGATTTAGGACAATTTATAAATATGTTATGTGAAAATTGTAAATCATTTAATGTACGGTAATTTTTAGGGTTTAGGGTTTTAGAAATTGTTCAAAATAAGAGTTTAGGGTTTAGAGTTTAGAGTTTAGCGTAATTTAACGTAATTTAACGTAATTTAACGTAGTTTAGAGTTTAGCGTAATTCAAGTAATTTTTATATTTAGCGTATTTTAGTATAACTATGCTCATTATACATCAAAAGAAGTAATCTAACAAAAAAACCCAACTAACGTGGGTATATTTATTAATAAAAAAGTCGAAAACTAGGGTTTAGAAATTATGGTTTAGGGTTTAGGTTTCTTTTAAATATCACTAATTTTTATAAATATGTTATTTGAAAATTGTAAATAATTTAATGTACGGTAATTTTTAGGGTTCTAGAAAATGTCCAAAATAAGAGTTTAGCATAATTTAACGTAATTTAGTGTAATTGAACGTAATTTAACATAATTTCAAGTAATTTAGCGTATTTTAGTATAAATATGCTAATTATACATCAAAAGAAGTAATTTAACAAATATTAAAAAAAAACTGAATTTTTAGCGTTAGAATTTAGCATCTTGATATTCATATTGTCTCTAAAAAAAAAAAAAATTGTTCATAGCAAACCGCCCCACCGTGGGGCGGTTCAGTATGAATAGTAAAAAAAAGTTAACGAACCGTCCCACTGGGGGGCGGTTTGCTATGAACAGTGGACCGCCTCACAGGAGGGCGGTTAGGACATTTTTAATAAAAATTCTGAGGTGAGGGCAGATTTGATAAAAAAATTTATTTTTGGGTATTAATAAAAATGCCGGTTCTACTCATGACTGAAGAAGTTTAAAAAAATACTTCTTTTGTACTTTAAAAAAAAGGATTGTATTTAAAATAATTATATAATTATATCTTATCTTAAAAATTTGTGTCATCTCGCGTTTCCGCCTCTAATGATTAGGATCTTTGTCTCTTTGGGCCTTTCTGATATAGACAGAAAAAAAATATTGTGGGTATCAATTAATTCAATAAATTAATTCAATAGCCAGGGCTGAAAACGGATCCGGATTATCCATTCCGAATTTACTCTGTATCCGATCTAGATCTGAATTTGGATAAACGAATTCAGATCTAAATAATTATTAAATATGTTGAAAAGATCTGAATACGGATTCGGATAAATTTTCACACCCGTAAACAGAGCGGATATCCATATGTATCTGAATCCTCTTTAGAATCCTAAATCTGAGATTGAAGCGGTCGTCTGATATTATTATATAAGCGTTTCAACTTTCAAATTCAGATTGATAGCTGATATGGGACTAATCATGTGAGTTGGTCAAGGGAAATAAATCTGCAGGGTCCCTGCGATTCCAATCACAACCGTTCGAATGTTTTGAGATTCGTGCACAGAAATTGACTTCTCCAAAAGATTCGGGGTTTCATCATTTGAACGGTTGGAATTAGAATCGCAGGGTCCTGCGATCCCTCAGAATCGCAGCAGATTCTCACCCGTTGGTCAAGACCCTTTTTCGCTGGCGCTATTTATTTTTTTTTTACCTCTCTCGTTTCTTCACTGGCGCTGCTGCGCGTGATTATCAGGGGAGCCATCTCAGTCTTTGATTACATTGTTTTGCACTCATCTGGTAATCAAGTGACTCAGGGAGCTCCATTAATATTTATTATATTATGCACACATGCATACTTATCATTGTATGTTGTAATTTCAAATTTGATTCCATAAAAATCAATAAATTTACAATTTTTTAACTAGAAAAAAATGATTGTTGCTTATAGTCCAATATTTTTTCAACTTTTTTATTAGTTAATTATTTACAATTTTTAACTAGAAAAAATTATTGTTGCTTATAGTCCAATATTTCATTATAAGCGTTTCAACTTTTTATTGGTTAATTATCTTGTTTTTTATTCATCACATTTTTATTTGTATCTTAAAGTTTATGACTCAATTATCCGACAATTATTCGTTTTGTATCTGTATTTGAATCTGTATCCGTGCATTATCCGCTCTGTATCCGTATCTGTTTAAGGTAGATTTGATTTTACATTTTGACATCCATTTACTATCCATATTCGTATTTGTATCCGCTCACTGAAATGTGAATGTGAATATGATTTAGTATTAGCATTATCGCTCCAAATTTACTCCGTTTACACCCCCCCTATCAACAGGTTTGCATTTGCTATTTATTTATTTTTTTGTGAACATCTTGCTCATACGAAGGTGGGTGTATTGGGATAGTTCTGGGCTGGACTTGTGATTTCCATGGCCTATGTCAATTGAGGATTATGAGCTTCGTATAAGACTTCCGGCCTCCGGGCTTCTAAATAAGATGATTTATTTATTTTTCAAGAATGTCATTTGTCTAGTGTTATTTAATGTATAAAATTATCTTGACATGTGAGGGTGTTGATGAAATTCGTTGAATCAATTATCTAATCTGTCTATAATTGTTAAAGTGGATATTTATAAGAATTTTCTTTCCGTTAATTAGGTATCGAGAAGAGAAATTTTTTTAATTTGAGTAATATATCGGATAAGGATATGAATTAGAGCAATTTCATACATGTTGTCCTATAGGTAATTTATAAATATAAAATTATAAATAATCATTAATTTAATTATATTGTATTGTATTTATATTATCACATAACTGTTTATACAATATTTTAAATTATTTTATTTATTTAGTAATTTATGTTTAAATAATGAGGTCAGCAAATATTTTTTATATTTATGTTTAAAGTAAGACTAAATTTTAATGGCTAAAGAGGGAACGAGGAAAAAAATAATACTTCGGTACAAAAAATCTTCATTTGATTTGTATTGTATATGTTTGGGAAAAATATATGTTGTTATTCCAAAGGAATAAGAGGAATTTGTTATTCCGATTCTAACCGTTGATTCTCGTTGAGATTCACAAATGAAAAAATCTTCATTGAGATTCGCACATTGAAAAATTTGAACGGTCGAGATCGGAATAACATATTCCTGTTATTCCCTTATAATAACAGCTGATTTATTTCAATTCAATTGAGCACCTCTCCCCTCCTACATTTTTTTTGTTTAAATGATTTTTATTGCCTTAAGTATGTTCAAACTATTAAAAGTTTTACTCTCAACGTATCCTATTGTATAGTTAGAAAATACATATTTTCTATATAGTTATAGGAGGGTTCAAATGCCTCCATTTTTCATGCTTCTACCATGCCTCCATTTTTAAAAACTTTAATAGCTCAAAATTTAAAACTTAAAAGTCAAAATAAAACCGTTGGATATGATCTACATCATTTTATCTATGCACGTGTAAAAAATTATGACATTTCAATTTTTTTTTGGTTGTCATCAAGAACTTGTAAAAAACGTATTAATGTGGATAATTTCTAAAACTTGATTTTTCAACTTATTGATTCACATAAAAATAAAATCGAAATGTGATAATTTTTTATGAGCACATAGATAAAATGATGTAGATCATATCCAACGGTTTTATTTTGACTTTTAAGTTTTAAATTTTGAGTTATTAAAGTTTTTAATAATAGAGGCATGATGGAGGTACAAAAAATGAAAACATTTGAACCCTCCTCATAGTTATAATGCTCCTATCATGCATAAAGCAATCACCATCTCTATGGACCAAAAATAAAAAAGTAATTGTTAAATACAAAATTGTTGCGTAGTTACCAGAGTAACAGCACATCCATCCTGACCATAATCAAATTCATGATAGCAACAAAATGATAAATGTAACAACAGCATATTGCCGATTTGTCAAATTTCTGGGCATTCAAATTCCTTTTGAAAAGACCCTCCTCTTAAAAAGTTACACAGTTCACAGCACACAACAGTGCCACATTAAATCAGATCTTAGGTAATAGGTACACCTTATTTTCTGTATAAACTAAAAGCTAAGAAGTAAACTTCAGATAAGGACTGTTTACTGGCCGCTAACCTCGTTGTACTCTAAATCAATGAAGTATTTTAAAGGGTAAATTTCGCTGCAGGTTACTCAACTTTGTCATTTGTCACGAATTGGTCACTCAAGTTTGATTTGTCCCTTTCTAGTCACTCAACTTTGTCATTTGTCTCAATCAATCACTTTATATTTTTCCGTCCAAAATGCTAACGGAATATTCTCATTTCGTCCAAAATATTAACGGAATATACTAGTTCCGTCCAAAATACTAATGGAATGAGAATATTCCGTCCAAAATACTAACAGAATGAGAATATTCCGTTAGTATTTTGGACGGAAAAATATAAAGTGACTTGATTGGGACAAATGACAAAGTTGAGTGACTAAAAATGAACAAATTAAAATTGAGTGACCAATTCGTGACAAATGACAAAGTTGAGTGACCTCCAGCGAAATTTACCCTATTTTAAATGATGCAGAAAGTCTAATCTTACCAAATTAATATGCCTAGATGTGGAAAAGGAGAATCATTTCTTCTTCTTTTTTATATATATATGTATGGCGTGCTCATTCCTGACAAAAGGTAAAATTCAAGCTAGCAAGGAATGATCTCAAAGATATCCACATCACTAAAAGAAAGAAGAAATTAAAAACAAATATGAAACACTAAAATAAATATTAATTAAATTTTAATTTTTAAATCTCTACATTGTCGTATATATAATTTTAATAGTTTTTAGTGACCACATTACTAATTATTACTAAACTATAAATTACAAGAGCTAATAGAACCAGTTGGAAAGTGATTTTTTTAAAAGAAATCTTTCTAAATTAAAAATTACGGTACATCAGAAAGTAGAATAAGAAGTGTCAGCTCTCTATGAGAAATAAAACAAATATATCAATACAGATGCTCTCAAAAGAATATTATCTGAATGTAGTTTTATAAAATTAAAACAATTAGTCGATATTTATCGGAAATGATAATTCTAATGTCATGAAAATTGCATGTGATGAGATGTTTATAAACTTAAATGTGAAATTATTGACAAAGCCCATTTAAGTCGCTCGTCAATGTCTATCACCGTGATTAATTAATTTTCTAGCTCCAAAATCTGGCTACAAAAATTTTAAAATTGGAGAGATTTGACTGGTTGTCTCCATCTTTTATCTCAAAAAAATATATTATATTTTGAACTTTGGCTTCTAATTTTAACAAAAGTACCGAAATTTTTATTGTTACCACGGCAAAAAATCGGAATTAATTCGTTACCACCCTGCTGACTCTTTATTCAATACTACCACCTCCGCTAACCCAGTTCGCGCACCAAATTGGCTGGTGCGCGGACTGGGTTGGCGCACCCAGATAATACAGCAAAACTTCTTTGAATCGTATAAAATTTTGGAGGTGGGCCCTTGTTACATTCTCTCTCATTTCTCTATTGGTTAGAAAATTATAAAACAATAATGGTGGGGCCCAAAAATTTATAAATTAATGTCATATTACTTCTCTCTCCTCCTTTATATCTTATTAAAATTTGGAGGTGGGCCCTCTTATCTTCTCTCTCCTCTTTCTATTGGTTGAAAAATTATAAAACAATAATGGTGGGGCCCACAATATAAATTAATGAATGAGTTTCGGCAGCAATATGGTGAATTAGTTTTGGAAAAAAAACTGGTGCGCCAACCCAGTCCGCGCACCAGCCAGTTTGGTGCGCGAACTAGGTTAGCGGGAGTGGTAGTATTCGATAAAGGGTCAGCGGAGTGGTAACGAATTAATTTCGATTTTTTGGCGTGGTAACAATAAAAATTTCGGACAAAAGTAGAATTGTAATATAAAGTGTGATATCTACTTTTGTTGGAGTCATTGATAGATGTACCATAAAATTATAGACTGTTTAGTAAGCAAAATTATGCTTGTTTGACAGTTTTAATATACAGTATTTTTTTTACAATTTAATGATTAATATGCTATTATTTATTGTTTTTATTCTAATGAGCAACATGAAATTATAATAGATATGGCTTATTTTATTGGATAAATATATTTTATTTCAGCTAATAATTTAGATCTGCATAGATGTTAATATAAACACATATTTATCGTCAATTTTATTTAATTGTCACATAAAAGATTAAGCCCTTAATTCTACTGTATCCGTTAAAGCATTCAATTTTTTGAGGTCACTAAACTTTGTTCTTTGTTATAAATTGATCACTCAACTTTGATTTGTTCCTCCATGGCCATTGAACTCTTAATTTGTCCCAATCAAGTCACCCTATAACTTTTCCATCCAAAATATTCTTATTCCGTCCAAAATATAACGGAATATGCTCATTCCATCCAAAATTTTAACGGAATATGCTCATTCCATCCAAAATACTAACGGAAAATTTATATTCCGTAAATATTTTGGATGGAAAAATTATAGGGTGACTTGATTGAAACAAATTAAAATTTCAGTGGCTATGGAGGGACAAATCAAAGTTGAGTGACCAATTCGTGACAAAGGACAAAGTTTAGTGACCTCCACCGAAATTTACCCTTTTTTATGTGAAAACTTGGGAGCAAAATTGAATGTCTTGTTACTTGTCTGATCATGTTTGATTATGGAACAAGAGGTAAAATAAACTATTTATTTTACACTTAAAACTGTTAAATGAGAAATAACATATGAAGAAATAAGATGGAGTAACGATAATGTAACTTAAAAATAATCTCTTTAGAGAAATGACTTGCTGTTATAAATAGAAAATAATTTTTAAACATCTTACTTCTTACAAATTAATTTATGTCATGATTTAAATTATCGAACAAGATGAAAAGCAAAAAGAGCAAGATAAAATTAACAATTTTATCCTCCTAAAAAATATAGCAACCAAACATAAGGAGCGAATCATATAACAAAAAGAAACGAATATTAAAACAAAATCTGTATATTTCAAATAGGCTCCGAAATAAATTTAACTTTTCCTAGAGTATTTATCCCTGGAATACCTACTCACTCCCTTTTGGCCTCTCTGGGAAAAAAAACACAAGAGGATAAAGACAAAATAACAAGATCTTCATTTTGTATGATTTTGCAATATCTTTCTGCTCATAGGGATTTTAGGATTCGTCTATTAAAAAAATATCTGGAATCATTCAAAACAAAATATTGTTGTTGTAGTATGTACCTAATCATGTATTGGTATTCTGGCCCACCGTTGATAAAAGCGGACGAAATGTAAAGAAAGAGCTTCAACACATAAAGAAAAACCTAACAAATTAAATTTCCAGAAACTTTTTCTTCTAGAAAACATTGCAAAAAAAAAAATCAAAAAATCATTAGTTTTAATATAGAACTAACATTGGCAGGGCGCTAGCTGCAATCTTTTGTCACTGATAAATCATTGCTTATATCATTGCTAATTAAATAGCATACAATGCGACTTCAACGGATACAAATTATTTGTCTACCGGGTAAAGATATTGACAGAGCTTTTTTCCTTCATTCAGCTCTTGAACAATAGAGCCAAAGAAGCGTTAAACATGATTTACGTTCTGCATGAAGTAAAAACAGATCTGTTAATATCTTTACCCTTATTTAACGGCACATGCATTTCGAGGGGAAAAAAAAGGAAGTTGAGATCAACGGTGAACAAGCATTCTTAATCTTTTGTTGTTTACGCACTTTAATGCAAAAATGACAATTTTGTTCTCATCAACTTTTTTATTTATTTTTTTTAGGCCATCACTTTCTCTCCCCCTCACCAAACACGTTGCTTCAAAAATGAAGAATTGCATTTTAAGAAAAGAAAAGAAAAAATAACAGAGTTCTGGACAACCATGATAGAAACAGAGTACCTTTTTAATCTTTTATTATTTCTATCTCTATTTATTTTCACTTACTAGGCTTCCCAACAAACTGTTGTTGGGATTCGTTCATATAAATCAATTGCTTCTTCGTAAAGGCCATTGAACTCTTAGAGTTGTGCCAACAATGGAGGCTGTTTTGATCTTCCTTGCCATTTCAGCTCTCTTTTCTAATGCTGGTTAGTTATTTAATGTTCATACAACATTCTTATATGGTTGTATTATTGTGCTTTTGATCAGTCTAACCCGGTTTGGTTTTATGTAACACAGTTGCGTATGACCCGCTCGATCCTAACGGGAATATAACCATTAAATGGGATGTTATATCATGGACACCTGATGGATATGTTGTAAGTACAGAAAAGTTAATTATTTCTTGTTAAATAATGAATGTTATTGATTTTTTAAGCTTCATGGCGGCTTAAAAAAAGATCTCGTACAAGTTTGAAATTGCACCAGCACCTGCATCTAACAAAAAACTGATAATAAGGAAAAATGTGCAGACAAATATAAACTCACTATTAGCGCTCTTCATTTCTTGAATTCTTTGGTATGGTTAAGATTTTTTTTTTGTTTTGATCGCTTGGGTAGTGATCGATTAACCGCACCAGCAAACTCTGGTAACTGTAATTTGGTTGCTTTAGAATACCATTTCAGCCCCATATTATGGATAACCCAAACTTTAGGGAGAAAAAAAATAAATAACACAGGTAAATTGTTTGATAAGTAAAAGAATTGAATTAGAAAATCTGGTATATGAGCAGCCAGTAAAAAATGAAGTTAATTTATATATATTGTAGGCATTGGTTACCATGAACAACTTCCAAATGTACCGGCACATCATGAGCCCAGGTTGGACCTTGGGCTGGAGCTGGGCAAAGAAGGAAGTGATCTGGTCCATCGTCGGTGCACAAGCGACCGAGCAAGGTGACTGCTCCAAGTTCAAGGGAGACATTCCTCATTGTTGCAAAAAGACCCCTCAAGTTGTTGATTTACTCCCAGGAGTCCCTTACAATCAACAAATTGCTAATTGTTGCAAAGGCGGTGTTGTTGCAGCATACGGCCAAGACCCCTCAGCAGCTGTCTCAGCATTTCAGGTGCCAAATGAATCTTTAATTATATAAGGAACTAAATACATACAATTTTAATTGAACAAGATTTACTAGAAGGAAGGGGGAAAAACTTGTTAGAAATCGGTAGCGTTTGCTCTATAAATTGCTTGTTGTAATCGTGGCATTTTTTTCTCCACCACAGGTGAGTGTCGGGCTTGCAGGCACAACAAATAAGACTGTAAAGCTTCCAAAGAACTTCACCTTGCTTGGACCTGGTCTTGGATATACATGTGGACCGGCAAAGGTAGTCCCATCTACAGTATACTGGACACCAGACCATCGCCGTAAAACACAAGCATTGAGTAAGTACCGTTTAAGGTGCACTGTAATTGAATTCTTGCTTATAATAGGCCTTTATAACTTCTACTAAAAATCATACAACTTTTTCGGACAGTGACATGGAATGTGACATGCACATATAGCCAAGTTCTGGCCTCGAAGTATCCGTCGTGTTGCGTATCTATGTCAACCTTCTACAATAGTACCATTGTGCCATGCCCCTCCTGCTCATGTGGCTGTCAGCACAAGAATTGCATAAAGTAATTAATTCCTAGCTCTTTAATACCTCTTTTCTTTGTTTTTACCAGTAAAACTACTTGAGTCAGTATTTCTTTTTTTCTATCTGGGTGCTTCATGTGTGTTTTTTCCAGAACTTTGAAGGACTAAAAGCCAATCTGTACTCTGAGGAACCCATTTTTTTATTTTCAGAGTTTATATTAGTTACTGGTATTAATAACTTGTCTGAAGCATTTTTCTTTGCAAAATTTGACCACTCTCTTGCATCTGGGTAGATAATAGTTACCTATAATACTTGTCAGAATATATGCTTATCAACAATAATTAATCATTTACCAGGAAAGATGCAAAGATTCTGACCACAACAGGTGTAAACACACCGCGAAAAGATGGCTCACCACTGCTCCAGTGCACAAGTCACATGTGCCCAATACGGGTCCACTGGCATATCAAACTAAACTACAAGGATTACTGGAGAGCTAAAATTGCTATAACAAACTTCAATTACCGCATGAATTACACACAATGGACCCTCGTAGCACAGCATCCAAACCTTAATAACATCACTGAAGTTTTTAGCTTCTCTTACAAGCCAATTTTACCCTACGGTTCCATCAGTAAGTATTTCAGCTTTTGGAAACAATTATTTTAGTACTTAGTCAGAGTATAAAAACCCCAATGAAAACAAATGTGATAAGATGCAAAAAGAAGAGTTTCTAAGACAGTTTATTGTAACTAAGTTGTTGTTGCTTTAGGTTTTTATCTGAGAAAATTATTTGTGCCAGAAAGACAAACCTTTGTCAAAGCATTGCCCATTTGAACAACATTGCTTCTCTAAAATGCATCCAAATGATTTTATCTGATATGACATTATTAAATTTCATCCATTCTTTTCAAAGTGCATCTTGTACTGGAACATGTTTTGGTAGTACTTAATTATGGTAATACTTCATTAGACTTGTTCTTTGCTGTCATCTTTATGTTTTACATGTTCATTAATTAACAACAATCAAACTTGATGCAAAACAGATGATACCGCAATGTTTTACGGGTTGAAGTACTACAACGACCTTCTGATGGAGGCAGGACCTGAAGGCAATGTCCAGTCAGAAATTCTCTTCCAAAAGGACCAGAACACTTTCACATTCAAGCAAGGTTGGGCTTTTCCACGAAAAGTTTACTTCAATGGGGATGAATGTAAGATGCCCCATCCTGATGACTACCCCCACCTCCCCAACTCAGCTCCTAAATTTGCAGAGAGACCCTTGCAACAGTTGTTATTTATTTTGGCATCTTTCCTTGTGGCGCTTCAAATGGTATGAGAATTAGATGATTTTTTTTGGAAATTGCAAAACAGAAATCCATCTACAAACTGCAGAGAACTTTTAGGAATGCTTGAGATTTTGTACACTTGTAGAGGACGAAATTGAACGATATTTTGATTTGAATTTTGGTAAATGTCCCATGGACCAAAACGCTTCTATTGTAATCAATTGAAGAGGAGAAGGGACAGCATGCTTCGATGGTCGATTTGTGTAATTGTTTTTATGAATCTCCGAATATATTTTTTCTATAATGAAAATATTGAATTTATGAATTTAAAATTTAAACAAACATTGTTATTACGTTCTAGAAGCCGTCCAAAACGAATTCAATCAATCAGGCCGAAAATTAAATTAAATTAAATTGAAACAAAGGTGGAACGAGCAGCTGTATTGAAAATGACAAGGTTTACATCCCCAAATATTGACCTACAGGTGAAATATCAATTTTCCAGACTGGCATGCACCATCAGACCATCACTTTACATAATACGTGCCCAAATTTTGACCTTCTAATTGTCAGTGACACGTAAAGCATGACTTCAACATGAGTAATACTTAAAAAATAGAAGTCAACTGTCACATTAATATAATGCTAATACAAAGTATTTGCAATACGTGTGAAGAAAATTATAGCTGACATAAATTAAAAAAAAAATCTAATTTTAGTCAAATTGCAATTAAGATTGAAGAAATAGCCAATGTTCCCAGAGAAATACACTTGGAATAACTATGATAAGTGAATTATATAGGTTAATTTTTTTTTCATTTTTTTTATTATTATTTTGGTGACCTGTATGGTTTCACCTTCCTTGGCGTTCATCACAATGTATTCCATAAATAAAATTGCATCCTATAAACTGAGACTTGGTGTAGTATAAAGCTATTTTCTTCAATATGTATAAAAAATTTCTATTCTACCAATATGTTTATGTTACGGATTTACAATGTAGACAAAACAAAATTATAAATAAACCCTGAATCTGCACATCATAAATCACCATTTTCGTTGTTCTTTCAAACAAAGAGCAGAACCCAGGTATCCCGACTTAAAAAAAAAAATCACCCTCGCAGAATCAACATGCTCGTCAGGGACAAACAAGCAACAAAAATTGTATTTACCAGCCGCTGTGCTAATCTAGGCGAAGAATTTGGCAGCATGGGGTACTGATCTGGCGATGGCATTACGCAGTTATCCCCGTTGAAATAAACTCTTCGCGGGAATGCCCATCCCTTGGAGAAAGTGAAGGCTTCGGGATCCTTCCGGAAGAGTATCTCTGACTGTACATTTCCATTAGGGCCAGCAGCCATTAGTAGGTCGTTGTAGTATTTTACACCCCACAACATTGCCGTATCATCTGCAAAATAAAGAAAAGAAAGATAGGATCACCATTTAGTATCCTAGTAAACTAAAGTTTTTTCATAGAATTGATTAAAGGTCATGCTGGTAATTGGACCATAATATTTATATATTGCAATCAATTGGCATCTGAACAATTTTTATATTGGTATATAATTTGGCTTGATGGAGGCAATTTCATCGCATTGCCAAGTTTCCACCCAGGTTTTTGTCAAACTTGTACATGATTGGCACTTAAAATAAGCAGGACTGGCACTTGCAGCATAACTCTTGTTGGTGCATGAATCGGGGCCACAATTTACCCTGCCAATTGTTGGCGCTCATTTTGTTTTTACTTGTTATTGAGGGTCTATTTATTTATGTAATACTTATGGTTCATACATCTTCTCATGTCCATTCATTTAAGTTTCTAAACTCAAGGTGGAAGGAACAATTGACCTCAATATTGCAAATTCTGCTACCAATTTAGATGTCCTTGATCAGATGAGGTTTAACCGACTATAAAAAAGTAAAAGGTGGGAACTCACTTATGGTCCCAAAAGGTACCAGCGATTCATAATTGAAACTGAACATGGTAGTGAGATTATTGAAGTTCGGATGCTGGACAACCAAATTCCACTGGCTGTAGTTCATCCTGTAATTAAAATTTGTAATCGCAACTTTAACGCGCCAATAATCCTTATAATTCAATTTGACATGCCAATGGACTCGAACGGGGCACATGTGTGAGGTGCACTGTACCAATGGAGTATTGGTGCTCTTGCCAGGGCCGTTTATTGCCTGTTGCAAGTAGGGTGAATTTCCCCTACAATCAAGAAAATAATAAATATAAAATAACGGTTAAATCGGCTATTGAACAAGAGCAAAATTTTATAGTGACTTTCATAACATGTTTTTACCAAAAAAAAATTAATTCATCATTCAATTCCCTGGTGTGTTACAAACAAAATAGTTCCTAAATTTGCATTGTGGAGAATTGACTTTATAATCAAGGATCAGATAACTAAAGTAATAAAACTGACAAGTTTACCTTTCAGTTTTATAAAATATACGTTAACTGCACTACTAGATTACATCACAGAACTGTTTTTGCAGAGTGCATCCATTACAACAACAACAACCAAGCCTTTAGTCCCAAACACACGAGCAAATTTAGAGTATCCATTCTTTTGCAAAATATAAAATAAGGTACTTTTTTCCCTAAATGATTCAGATATTATGATGACTTACATAACACAGCTTCCCGGGTTAGTGTTGTTGTTTTGGCATCCACACGAGCAAGTCGGACAGTTGACAATGGTGTCATTGTAGAAGGAAGACATTGAGACACAACAAGTCGGGGTCCTTTGTGCCAGAAATTGAGAATATGTGCATGTTATATTCCATGTCACTGCTCACAAGAAACAAAAAATAAAATAAAATTACTTGAACTGTAAATTGAGAAAAAAAAAACATGAGTGCCCTTTAAAGTAGGAACATATTGTATAATATATCCATATAATCCTACAAAACATTAAAAGGTAATGCCTGTACCCAACTTCTAGACAAGCCTAATATCCTCCTTTTCACCAAGATAAGTCTCCATTAAAGATTAGAAATGAGGAGTAATCTAATAGTTTTCAAAGAAGTTTCCAGAAAGTGATGTTAATATAAAACTGCTGACATTAGCAATGACAATGGGTACAATTCCATGTATGATAAATAGTTATAGGGTTTTTTTTCCTTTTCGGCAGAGAAGATATAAATTAATGAGCAAACATATAAATACAGTAAAACACTTTAGAGACATACAAAGGGACTGAGTAATTCTCCTGCCATCCTGGGAGACAAATTTGCTTGACGGCACCTTCTTTGCGGGTCCACAAGTGTACCCAGGTCCAGGTGCCATGAGGGTGACATTTTTAGGTGCTCTGACAGTCGTGTTGGTGGTCCCAGACTGACCCACACTGATCTGAAAAGAGGCAACCGCATTGGGTGGGTCCTGGATCCATGAACTTACAACTCCCCCTTTACAACAGTTTGCGATTTGCATGTTGTATGGCGTACCTGCACAAATTAGTTTAATATACCAGTCTTGTGCTTCTGGGCATACAACTCTAGTGCAAAAGTATTTAGTATTTTAAGATAGGGTGCAGTGCATTACACTAACCAGCATGGAACTCAGTTGAATTTACAGTGTAATAACCGAAGTATGATTTGTAATATAAAATTGACCGAAATTTGCCATTCTGCTAACAATTGGCCAAAATGGCTTCAAAAATATCTCAATAATTATGAATCAAGTACTTGACCTTCAAAAATCAAAATGTTTAGAAGCACTAAAGTTTCAAAAGAACAAGGTAATGCAGGATTTTGGTTGACACTACTAAAATGCCTCTAAGAATTGGGAGCAAATGTTTCTTCCATTGATGGATTCACTAATGTCTGTTGCAGGTATGTTATATTACCTCTGGTAGTTACAAATTCCATACAATTACCCCAGCACATCTATGTACCAAATCATATTAAAGAAAGACATAAAAATATGTACCAGGTAAAAGGTCAACAATTGACGGGTTCCGTTTGCAGCAGTGGGGAATGTTGCCTTTAAACTTGGAGCAGTCACCTTGTTCAGTAGCCTGGCTACCGACCATGGACCATATGACCTCCTTCTTGCTCCAGGCCCACCCAAGTGTCCACCCTGGCGGTTGTATGTGCCGGTATTTTTGGTAATTGTACATCGTGACTACCCCCTTGAATTAAAATTCATTTATGTGTCAAACAATTTTAGTATAATAGGTTTTCCATTAAGCTAAACTGATTAGCGCACACATACAGCTGGTTCATCTGGTACCTAACTTACTGGTACAGTCCAATTACGTCCTTGCATGCAATTAAGTACCTGATTGATAGGGACTGGTACAGTTGGTATATCCCTACACTCAGACCCTACCACTTGGAAAGTCCAGGGTAAAAAGGTAATGAAAAATTCTAAACCATGGATGGGGCCTTGATTGTCAAAAGGCAAAGAATACTAGTTGAAGAAATTAGAAATTTCAAATTCAAAATTAAGAGGCAGAGATCCATCTAGTGATATTATTAAACCATGCAAGATAATTTCAGAGATAGTTGAAATTGATAGGCTGATAGTGACAATTGAATTAGCGGTGATAGACTAAAGAACACCAAAGTATACAAAGTTCGTATATGTAAATCTACCATAAAAAAATGTCTAATAGCGACACAAATTATACTTCTGAAAAGGCATTTGAAAAAAGGAATTGATAGGTTTTACTTACCACATAGCCATCTGCAGTCCATTGCATAATATCCCATTTAATTGTTATATTCCCAGTTGGATCAAGCGGGTCATATGCTTCTACATATTAAATAAAAAAAAGGACTATTTCAGATTTTTAAACTTTGATTAAAGAGAGAAATTGTGAACACCGCAAGACAATCAATCAACCAATAAATTTGCTCAAAAGTACAGTTTTGATTATGCTTTCACTTTTCAGATATAGCCTAATGTGAAGTACCACAAGCTTCAATTCTTTTGCACCCAAACAAAACTAGGGGGAATATTCCTTAAATTATTTTTTCAAGCTAAAAATTTCGTACAGATCCTTTCAGAATTGCACTACTTAGGCAACAAACAAGACAATAATAATTTAAATTTTGTAGACCCCAGTTATTCAACATAGTACATTAATTGAAGAAACGAAAAGAAAAGGTTCTTGTACCATGCCAAACTCTACTTAAAAGGAAGAAATTAGAAACCAACGGTACCGTACCGCTTCTCCCAAATCAGAACATTTAGTAATAGCGGGATTACAATTTTTTCTAACTAGGAACAACTTCAAAGCCCATGCAATTCCAAAAAATAAACGAATAATAAAAATTTATCTCCAAGTCATGCTTTGCACTTGACATATAAACCAAGAGGAAAATTCCAGAAAGCAAGAAAAAAAAAAACGGAGATTCGAAATTGAATATAAATTTTCCAGACTAAAATAAAAGGGAATTTGGTAGAAATTGTTACTAACCTGAAGAGTGGGTTAGAAATGAAAGTGCCACAAAAAGGGCAATGGAGAATGCAAAACGCTTGAAATTCAAGCTTGATCGGTTCATGGTTTGCGTAATTTTCACTGTCCAAATTGCTTAAGCTCTTTTAATTTGTGAAGAGAGGAAGAAAAGAAGAAATTGGTGACCAGCTTTCCTCTTTACTTAATTACTAATATTTTGTTAGTGAGAGAGAGAAGGGGTTTTAGTGCGTTTTAAGAGGAGAACCAGAACGCGTGGTTTTATGGTTTTATGGGCAGGGGAGATTATGAGGATGTTATGTTCATAAAATATTATAAAAAAGTATGAGAACACCGAATCATAGTAGAGAACTCAGAGAGAAAATCGATGTAGGTCCCACCTAACAGTGATTTTTTGCTCCCATTGCTGCATGTTTCGACTAGGGAGAATGTGTGCATGCATTCTTCCCTGTGTTTTATTTTACGAGAAGAAAATTGGAAAGCCAAGGTGTTTCTTTTCAAAAAAGAAAGCCTAGGTATTCATATTTTTTCCTTTTCGGGTTGCGAGCCTCTTACACTGCTAGGTCCGGATCCTCTCTGACAAAAGTATAAAACGAACGGATATTAGTCTCAAAGAAGAAAAATAACGAATTAGATGTGGATATTCAATTCATATTTTGCTTATAATATAGTATTTTTTATGAATGAGACTGTGATACTAGAGTAGGGTTAGAATGAGACTGTAATATTAGTCTTTTTCTCCGTTTTCAAAGTTCGAATAATCAGTGTAAAATTTGGTCTAAGCACATTTTTAATACAAAGATCATGGTGAACAGTTCAGATTGACTTTTCGGACTTTGAAAATAAAAATAAGAATGTGAAGCATGACTGGAGTACAAAACCAATGGTGCATTTTAACCCTACTCGTGATATATATATATATATATATATATAGAGAGAGAGGAGGGATCCGAGTACCACAAAAGTTACCACAATCATTTTCTACATTTTCAAAGTCCATATCGTCGATCCAAACCGTTTAACATGATCTCCACAATAAAATGTGCTTCCAGATCAAATTTTACATTTTTTCTAATTTTTTTACTATTTATTAAGTATTTTACAAAAACTAGTCAAATTCAAACCAATGAATTTTGTACCCATCTTAATAAATAGTAAAAAAATTCAAAAAAAATGTAAAATTTGATCTGGAAGCACATCTTATTGTGGAGATCATGTTGAACGGTTTGGATCGACGATTTGGACTTTGAAAATGTAGAAAATGGTTGTGGTAACAAAAAACGTGGTAATCAGATCCCTCCTCATATATATATAGTGAGAATTGATCTGTATTATAGATTAATATATTTATGTTTAAAATTCAAATAATCGATATGAACCGTTCATATGATTATGTTTTAAAAATTTATCTGGATAATAAATTTTATATTTTTTAAAATTGTTTTACTTTTGTTGGGCCATCTGGAGCCCAGGCCGGCCCATCTACAAGCCAAGCAGCGCCATCTCGAGCCCAAGCCGGCCCATCTAGTGAGCAACCAGAGCCACCTGCTAGGCCATCTCGTAGGGCATCTTTCGCAAGTGGTTTACTTCGGGGATTAAATTTTAGACGTGGCAATAATAGGTGATTTGTATGCATGTTGTAAAAAATGTGTGGACTCTATTTGCAATTTGTGTGTACTTTATTATTTTGTACGAAACTTAGAAATGAAATATTTGACTCTAATAGAAATCACCTAAAACAAAAATAATGCGGTTAAAAAAAAAAGAAAAAAAAAAGAACATAGCCGGCCATTTTCTGGCCGGCTTAGGGAGGGAACATAGCCGGCCAGAAAATGGCCGGCTTGGGTATATATCGATATGGAGCCGGTTTCTGGGTATATTTATTAATTTGTATTAAACTTTGGATATTAATAAAAATGTCGGGAGCATTCCGGTCATGATCCGCATGACAGACTTAACTCAATAGTCAATAGTATGCTTTTTATTGTATTATAAAAGTAGTATATTTTGTATTATATTATTTCTTATTTTTGTATACTTTTTGATGAATTATTACGTTTAGAGATAGAAGGATCAATGCATGACTGAATTTGAACCCAGAGGATGATAACACAAACAAAAGCAAGACAGCTATCCATGCATTCTAGAGGCTTCCAAGACATTTTTTTTTTCCAAGTTTGCTCGGTGTCCAAATTAATTCTATCATTAAATAATACATTTACTTGATCTCATTAAAAATTTGCAGAACTTGTATCAAATTGAATTTTCCTACATATTTAGAAACAATGTTTTCAGCAAAAAGAAAAATTGTATTTATTGTCTATTTAATTCAGTATAACAGCTTCACTTTCATTGTATTGTAAGATGCTAAACAGTATATTTGCAAAATTAATATTATGATGGACAATTAGTTTGTTAGTGAACGTAATTTATTCTTATTTTTTTGTTGTAAACAAAAGTTTGGAATTTGTAAAAGTTATGAAATTTCATTCCAGATTTGTGGAATCCGTATTCCCTCAGGTACCTGAAGCTATTGCTTGAAAAATAACAGTATGGTCTGTATGGATAAACCCGACATTTTTATTAATATCCAAAGTTTAATACAAATTAATAAATATACCCGCAGTTCAAGGCAATATCGAAATATACCCAAGCCGGCCATTTTCTGGCCGGCCATGTACCTTCCCTAAGCCGGCCAGAAAATGGCCGGCCATGTACCTTTTTTTTTTTTTTTTTTTTTTTTTTTTTTTTTTTTTTTTTTTTTTTTTTTAGAGAGAGAGACACTATGATGATCAAAATATTGAAATCTAACTCTGAAAATTTGAAATTTTTGTTTAAATTATTTGTTATATTACTTCTTTGAGGAGGGATCAAGTTACAACAATTATTTTTTTCATTTTCAAAGTCCAAATCGTCGATCCAAACCGTTCAACATGATTATCTAAATAAAAATGTGCTTGCAGATCAAATTTTATATTTTTTTGAATTTTTTTACTATTTTACAAAAAATAGTCATATTCAGACCATTGAATTTCTGACCGGCTATGTACCCCTTTTTTTTTTTTTTTTTAGAGAGAGAGACTATGAAGATCAAAATATTGAAATCTAACTCTGAAATACGATAAATTTTTGTTTAAATTATTTGTTATATTACTTCTCTGATGTATAATTAGCATATTTATACTAAAATACGATAGATTAATTGAAATTATGTTGAATAACACTAAATTATGTTAAATTACGTTAAATTACATTAAATTACGTTAAAATACGGTAAATTACGCTAAAATACGATATGAATAGGGACGATATCTTCACTGAAAAGGAGAAAAACAACGATAAAACTTCAAACGGTCATAAAACGGCGCTCGAGTGTCCGATTTCAGCAAATGAGTACTTTTCGGAAAGCTTGCGAAAATGCGCATGCGTCTGTGCCAGCTATGCTGGATTCCAAAATTCAGAATCGCCAAAAAACAAAGAGAAGAGCCTCAAAACTTGAGTTGAAGTTTCCGATTAAGATTTTCATTTCTATCATTCAATCCAAGTAGCTCAGTAAATTAGTTACATAATGAACTTGCAGATTACCAATTTTTACTATTTTTGAAATTTTTTTACTATTTTTTATGATTCATGAAAGATGAGCAAAATCAGTCTACTATAGCGTAATTTTGTGTAGTTTAGTGTTTTTTTTACTGTATTTCAGCATAATTAGCGAAGTTATTGTAATTTAACGTAATTTAGTATAATTGAACATAATTTATTGTAATATAGTGTAATTCAACATAATTTCAAGTATTCTAGCGTATTTTAGTATAAATATGCTAATTATACATCAAAAGAAGTAGATGAGGGATCAAGTTACAACAACTATTTTTTTCATTTTCAAAGTCCAAATTGTCGATCCAAACCATTCAACATGATTATCTAAATAAAATGTGCTTGCAGATCAAATTTTACATTTTTTTGAATTTTTTTACTATTTATTAAGATGGGTACAAAATTCAATGGTCTGAATATGACTATTTTTTGTAAAATAGTAAAAAAATTAAAAAAAATGTAAAATTTGATCTGCAAGCACATTTTTATTTAGATAATCATGTTGAACGGTTTGGATCGACGATTTGGACTTTGAAAATGAAAAAAATAATTGTTGTAACTTGATCCCTCCTCAAAGAAGTAATATAACAAATAATTTAAACAAAAATTTCAAATTTTCAGAGTTAGATTTCAATATTTTGATCATCATAGTGTCTCTCTCTCTAAAAAAAAAAAAAAAAAAAAAAAAAAAAAGGTACATGGCCGGCCATTTTCTGGCCGGCTTAGGGAAGGTACATGGCCGGCCAGAAAATGGCCGGCTTGGGTATATTTCGATATTGCCTTGAACTGCGGGTATATTTATTAATTTGTATTAAACTTTGGATATTAATAAAAATGTCGGTGGATAAAGTCACAACCGGATCAAAAGAATATGAAGTCTATTGTAACTATAGGGAGTGTTTTGAGATTCGTGTCAAAGACAAAAGAACAATCTGAATTTATTAATCGTA
This sequence comes from Carex myosuroides, assembly GCA_028015225.1. Classification (NCBI taxonomy): domain Eukaryota; kingdom Viridiplantae; phylum Streptophyta; class Magnoliopsida; order Poales; family Cyperaceae; genus Carex; species Carex myosuroides. Next base: position 3,518,405 of record CM051486.1, on the reverse strand, counting down.
CCTCAGGTACCTGAAGTGATGCAGATTCAGATTTGCGTGTATACATAAAACATGTTCAGAGCAGAGAGCATGCTGGATAAAAATTATTTTTGGTCTTTTATTTTTATTGGTATTTATCCCCTAAAAGTTTATAGTGAAGGTTTTTTTTAGTAAATTGAGGATAAAGTCATCCAACTAATTTAAAATTAATAAAAAATATTCATCCGAATTTTGAAATCTGCAATCTCTCATGTGTACATTGCTTTTACCACTAAACAGTCTAAAGAGAGTTTTAAAATGTTAGATTTTTCTAGACAGTCCATACTAAATTTCTTTCGAAGTATAAGAGTTTCAGAACAGTTATGATTACATTGGTTGCTCCTATTGAATAGTAGATCCGGACCCGAAAATACATAGATTCAGATATCTGCATAATAATTGGACAGAATCGGATTCGGGTCCCTGTGCAAGACCCAGATTCAGTTGATAACTTGATATAAAGAACTTTTGATAAATCATGAATATTAAATTATAAATTATAGATGTGCTATGCATTAAGGTTAATTTAATTCTAATATCACGAAACCATGCCCGAAATGCCGCTTTTTATCACGTTATTTTGGTTCGACTATCCGCAATAAATTATTTAATTGTTTTTTTTTTCGATTCAACTACTTTCTCCATTCAAATTCGAATCACGCAAAAAAAATTAGTTATTTAAATAACAAATCTCCAGTCATATCAAGTCAAACATTAAAATTGTGACAAATCCAATCTCAATGTTTTGCAAAAAACTATGAAGCCGGCTTATAATTTTTTTTTCCTCAGATAACGTTGAAAAAATATTTATTGACTCGCTGAAGCGGAGCATCTAATAATTTAGCAAATAAATGTATAAATTCCGTCTAATTTAATGTTAGAATGAATTAAGAATCCGAATTCAAGCCACAATAAAAAAGTTTCATGGCTGATTTTGGGCAGATCAAAGTTGAAGAATGAAATTGAAACAAAGGTATATTTTAGTGAATTTAGGTGGAATTCATCTAAATATTTATAATTTTATTTTTAAAAATGTCAATTTTTGCTGATTTGATCACTTCTAATTTTCTATTTTCAATATTTTTATTTTGAAATATCTAGTGGTTGGGACTCTTTCCCATAATAATTAAAAATGTGTGATATGACTAGTATAATAATTAAAAATATAATTCATAAATGAATAATAATCCTTAAGATGCTTGTTCTACCTGTTTTTCTTTAATTATCTTTTTAGGTGTGGAATGGGCACTTCACTCGCGTGTGCGTTTTGTTTGAACTCTTTATATCATGCGGCTTCAATAAATAAATTATATGTTTAGGTCAACTTGCATATATCACCACAAAAAGATTTAATATTATTTTTAGGTGCTTGATAGAGCCATTAAAATAGGAATCTTAAAATTCTTATGATTTTTGTTTTTACATTCATTAGAAAAGGTTTCGCATTATAATAAATCATGCATGTATAAGATTGAAAAAGTGTTCCGTTTATCTTTTCAAAAGAGAGAAGTGATAAATAGAAAGAATAATTTTTCTATTATTTAAAAAAAAAAAAAAGACAAGAGCCTGTTTTATATATTGAAACTGGTAAATTACAAGAAGTCACGACGACATAATAAAGTTCAATCCATCGTATCCGATGGCATTCCTGAAACGTACCTACATGTACTAAAACACTTGAGAGTAGGTCCGATGGACATCGGACCTACTTTGGTTAGATGAGTTTAATCACCGTCGATTTGCTTTAAAATTCGTACGGAACACTTTAAACTTTGTGCGCGTCTGTTTCAATTTTCGTGCGCACAAATCTTAAATTAGATCGGACGGTGGTCATGCTCGTTGAACCTAAAAGTAGGTCCGATGGACATCGGATCTACTCCGTTCTCATACTAAAATAGTTTAGCAGAACATCACTGAGAACACTTTCTATTAAATTTATATATAAAAGATATTTAAGAAAGGCCCTCTTAAATCTTACATTTAGATTTTCAAAACATGAAAGGCAACATGTTATTCATTGTTCATGTCGCGTCTCAATCTGATAAAAAACAGTTCATCGAAAATAAAAACAAGAACAAAATCAATCAAACATCACCAATTTAAATTTGAGACCAATTACAATAAAAAGATGCACTGAAACTGAAAGTACCTATTCTGCTCCTTTCTGATTAACATTAGTTGCATTTTTATGAAAATTATTTTCTATACAGAAATCAAATCTTTTCCTCTATTAGTTAAATTGGTTCACAATTAATGTATATTTGTTGTCTTCTGGTCCCCACCGTCCAAAAGTGCTGAAATAGAATAAAACAAAGGAGAATGACTGCATGAAATAATATATTCAGATAATCAATATAAAAATTTTCTCTCAAAAAAGTCAAATGCCGTGTCCTACAGTTCCATGGGTGATAGGTCCCACAAGGACGAGCACCGTTTCTTTTTCTAAATTCAAACTTTCATTAAATTATTGCTTAAGTTGCGCATAGGAGTCTCTGGATGAATCCATATTCTCTTATGGCAGGAGCCGGAGACAGAATTTAAGTTACGAAAGCAATCTTATCAGAACTAGATCGGATATCGACTCGGTAAATTTTCGGATTAATGGTTTATTGGTCAATCGTCCGACTGGTTTAATTACTGGTTTTTTTTAATAAGCTGAATCAATATTCAATGTGCTTTTTAAAATTTTACTAGCTCTATGTGAGTTTTGATCTAGAATTTGATCTCTCTGATCAAATTAGCAGAACATTTTTTTTTTCAAGTGAATTCAACTCCATCCAACAATTCTGAACGCATTCATACAGACTGAAACCTTTTGCTCTTACACCAGAATCTTATGTATTGACCAATTGATCTTTGTGTGTTTGATAAATTACCAGAACTTGTTAATATGTCAATATTGTTCATGCTATGGTACTTGCATTAGGAATATAAGTAGTCTGACATTCAAATTGAACAAAACAAGGTTAGCACGTTTGACAGGAGTTGAATATACAGAAGCTACGTTATAATTGAATTGATAACTAGAAACAAGGAAATAATGAGAAGACCCTTGAATAAAGGATATATCATTGACGATATAAATTTTCACAAGACTGAACATTGCACTTGTACCAGTAGAAAGAATTGTAAGAAGGACGAGCAATTATGAATTAATAAAAAAAACGGCGAATGAATGAAATAAAAAACAGACTACGGCAGAGCAAAGTATTTTATTTGGTTGAAAAACTAGAACCGAGAAAAAAAGTGATATGAGACAACGAGGGCAACGATTGAAGGTACTAGGTATCACTTTATCAGCACAAATAATCAACAATTTTGCAACTTAACAACTGATTTTACCATCGACTACATATTTCCTCACAAAACGACCAAAGACAGCATCAATCGTCGATCCTCATTTCACAAATTGTCAAGATCGGATCGAAGAAAAAATAAAGCCCAGAGAAAGGAGAGAGAAAGAGATTTAATGGAACTTATTAGGTTAGCGAGATCGAACCTTGAGACTTGAGAGAGATTTTGAAATGAGAAGCGGCGACTCTGAGAAGGAGATTTGACAAATGAACCGGGGTTTTTTGTCCGTTTGATTCAGTAGATTTTAATAAAACCGGATGGTTAAATCGGTTGTGACCGGTTTATAAACTTTAACCGGTCCGGTTCAATTCTGATAACACTCAAAGTCAAATCTCAGAAGTTTCATGTTGGGATCGATCATCAAGATTATCACAAAAAAATATGAAAATCTCCAACTTGTTTGAGACTAAAAGGTTTGATTGTTGTTGTTATAGTTGTTACATAACATTTACTCTAAATTATGTAACAAAGTCGTGTCAAAGTACGAACACTTTTAAAATAAATGAGCATTAATTGACTTCTATTCATTGAGAGTAAATCCACTATTGCTCTGAGGTAACAAAATATTGATCCGAAGTAAAACACACGGACTCCTTTAATATCCTTGTAGATTCTATTTGGACGGTCTGGATCGAAACAGAAATATTCCGTTTAACTTAGGTGATACGAATTCATCCGAGATTTTTATTAATATCCAAAGTTTAATAGAAATTAATCTCGGTTTTCGCCAAAAATGTCCAAGCCGGCTATTTTATGGCCGGTTTACTCTCCCCGTAAAATGGTCGGCTTACTCATGTTTTTTTTTTTTTTTTTAGAGACACTATCAAGAACAAGATAATGAAATCTAACACTGAAAATTTGAATTTTTTTTATTTAAATTATTTGATAGATTACTTCTTTTGATATATAATTAGCATATTTATACTAAAATACGCTAAATTACTTGAAATTATGTTGAATTACACTATATTAAGTTAAATTACACTAAATTACATTACATTACGCTAAAATACGATAAATTACATATGAATAAGGACAACATATTCACTGAAAAGGCGAAAAACGACGACAAAACTTCAAACGGTCATAAAATAGTGCTCGAGTGTCCGATTTAAGCAAATGACCACTTTTCGGAAAGCTTGCGAAAAGAAGCATGCGTCTATGCTTGCTATGCCAGATTTCAAAATTCAAAATTGCCAAAAAACTAAGGGAAGAGCCTCAAAACTTGAGTTGAAGTTTCCGATTAAGATTTTTATTTCTATTATTCAATCTAAGTAACTCAGTAAATTAGTTACATAATAAATTTGTAGAATACTAATTTTTGAATTTTTTTACTATTTTTTATTATTCATGAAAGATGACACAAAATCGGTGTACTTTAGCGTAATTTTGTGTAGTTTAGCGTAATTTACCGTATTTTAACATAATTAGTGAAGTTATTGTAATTTAACGTAATTTAGTGTAATTCAACATAATTTATTGTAATATAGTGTAATTCAACATAATTTTAAGTATAAATATGCTAATTATAAATCAAAATAAGTAATCTAACAAATAATTTAAACAAAAAATTCAATTTTTCAGTGTTACATTTCATTATTTTGCTCTTCATAGTGTCTCTAAAAAAAAAAAGGTTGGAATAAGCCGGTCATAAAATGACCGGTTTACGTAAGCCGGTCATTTTATGGCCGGTTTGAACATTTTTGACGAAAGTCAGAAATTCTGAGCATAAATATTAATTTCTAATTAACTTTGGATAGTAATAAAAATCTCGGCGAATGCATCTATGAATAAGGCAACGATATATTTTTCATTCATCTACGGAATAGGACAAAATTTGAGTAATAAGGTCACAAACATACAAAGAAAAAAAATTCAATAACATAAATTTGTTTAAAATTAAATATTAATAATTTCAACGTTTACATATTTCAAATAGAAAAATTTCAATAGTTCTAGTTGTACATTAATAGGTTCATGTGACAATGGGCCTCAATAGACTTGAACTCAACCACAAGTGACTTGAGATTCGAACCCCGCCAAGGGCCAACCCGAGGTGGAGCAGAATAGGGTCCTTAAAAAGCTGGTTGTCGCCCAAAAGCAACTTGAGATCCGGACTCCTTCCCGGAGCCAGCCCGAGACCGAAAGCAATAAGGCACGTGCCCGGTAATAAGCCTGTTCGACAAGGCCCAGTTGGTACGCGACAGGTCCAAAAAATGACTCGGGACCCGGACCCCTTCTTGGGGCCAGCCCGAGACCAAATCAAGCAAGGCCCGCGGCCCAGTTGCCGAAAAGCCTGACGAGAACCAAACCGGGCCTCGGCCAATCAATCCGAAATTATGCTTGGCGAAGTCGAGTTGGGCCTCACCTAATAAGGCCTAATCCAGCCTCGACTTCCCGTCACCACCGATTATGCAAATGTCACCGCTTCTATGTGAACTCCCTTAACCGTTCTGACAACACGTATTAACGGTTAGGGGCGACCTATTTAAGGCAAAAAGTTCCTTGAAATACGGGTCGCAATTTCCCTAAGACGAGGTATTATAGAGGATAGAGCACTAATACCTTGAAACATTCCCCCTTTTTCTTAGTCTCAGCCCGTCGACCCGAGACGGGACGAGTCCAAATTCTTAACTCTCTCCCCATACGACCTACTCCCCCGGAATAGGACGTATCATACATATTGTACAATAGTCAGTTTTTTTCTTGAAAAAAATTAGAATTAATATGAAATTAATTTATAAGTACTTATAACAATTTACTATAAAAATATATAACAAAACTATATAGCGATAATTTGTTTTTAAAAAATACGAAGCTCAATTAACTCCCATTTAATTCATGTCCCTCCGCCTCTGTCTACTACGAAACTAACGAAAGTACGAACCAAACAAAGACTGGACATCTTCGTTTCCATTAAAATGGAGAGAGTCTGACCGAACATGAAATGGAGCGTAACGCGTTTCACGAGGAACAGCAAAGCTCCAGCTAAGATGCAAGTCGCACACGTCACAATCTCTAGCTCTAGCTCTAGCTTGCTAAGGAAAGCAATTCTCTGGTTCCACTAAACTTCTCTCGTGTTATCGTGTACTTATTTCATATCAGCGGGATCTGGGAGATGATATTAACAACACCAATTTTATATCGACACAATAATATCTAATTTCTAAAAGTTATAGACAATTTTATCCTTCTTTTAATAATTCTCTTCGAAAGCTATTTTTCCTCATTCATAGTGAATATGTGTTTCCTTACGCCCTCAATTAGAAAATTACATTTTTTCTAATTATTTCTTATAAATATCAGAATTATTTTAGAAGATAGAGATGTACAAATTATGGGAAGTATACTAGATAATGAATAAAAATTAAAACAAGAAAGGACAAACAATTACAAACTAAACAGAAAATTGCAAGAGAACATTTATTATAATAAAACCGTACTAATTATGGAAATTATACATCTAATTAATAACAAAAATTAAGATAAAGAAGGACGAGCAATTATGCATTAAACAGAAAAAAAATAAGGAGGACAAATTGAAGAGGGATTAAATTGTCCATAAAAAATCAGAAAATATTAAATGTGTCAAAAAAATTGGTGTTAATTTCCGCATCCATCATCCATGTCAGTGTTAATTACCACAATGGAAGAGACGTGATAGATCTCGCTTGCGGGACCCGCAAATCAGGGAAGCTATAAAGAGACAAATATTCCACTAGACGTCTAGATTGAGCAGCCGGAGACCGTGACAGTCGACGCAGTTTATTTATTTAATCTGAAAAATATAAAATGCTTAGTCTGTTCGTCATACACACTCCTTTCAACGGACAGCTAACCGCGATAGGATTTATTTGTTTGTTTGATTATTCCGAATTAATTCATAGAAAAATTATTTATTTTTACTAATTTGCAGAGCAATTACGTTTTGTGAGCAGAGTAAACAAAAAACTGTCAACAAAACTTGGACAACAGACACTAAAATTAATTATTCAGAATTCCAATTCAATAAAATAAAAAGTAATAATTATTTATGTGCATGTAAAATAAATAATATATATTACCTCTAACGATTTTATTCTAGCATATGAGTTTTAGAATTTTTATTATTAAAAATATTAAAAAAGTGAAGGCAGAACAAATGTACAAAAAATAAAGCATTTGAACCTTTCTCTCAGTGGCGTAGTCAGAAATTAAGTAAGGAGTGAACAAAAAAAATTATAAAATAAAACGAAATTCAACTTAAAATATTCTATATAAAAAATAGACATACTTTCTAAAAAAACAATAAAAATTGTAATACTAAAATCTTCAAATTGATGGCATTGAAGCGAGCGATCATTCCTCTAGGAGTCTTTGTATTTTGAAATAAATACATAATTTTCTCATTATCCACACGGTCGAACACATCTTTCTCAATGTAAATAACTAAACAATTATTCACCTATTGATCTCCCATTGTATTTCTTAAAATGACTTTTCACCACATTCGTTCCCGAAAATGCCCTCCCAACACTTGTGGTAGCCTCCGGTAATATCAAAGCCAATTTCACTAATTTGTAAATCAAGGAATAAGCAATGTGTTTATTCTTTTCTACTATTTTTTTGAGAAAGTTCAACTAAGCTCTTACCTCCAAAAAAATCACTATCACTTTGTTTTTTTTATTATCAAATCCATGTAGTAATTCACCAATTGATTATCTAGGAAAATGAGATCCTACCTATTAAAATCAGAGAGGTAGAATTGAACTAACTGAAACATCATGTATTTGTTAAATGATGAAAAAGAATTATAGGGGTCTAAGCATGCAACCTGTCTTCACTACAACAAAATCAGTCTTCAGCGACCGGCAGCAGCGACCGATAGAGTCGCTGAAGACACTAAAAAAAATTAAAAATAAAAAAGTTAAAAGTTCCGGCGACCAATCCTTCTGCGACCGGCGCATGTAGTCCCGGTCGCTGATGGGTATGAATGATGTAGTGTTTTGTACCCAATAGTCCATCTTCTGCCTCGCACTTTATTTCGTACTCTTTTTTTCTTTTTTATTGATCGTTGTTTGCTATTTTGCTACTTTTTCCTTTTTTTTGCTATTTTCTATTTCTATTGGGTTGCTATTTAGCGGGTTGCGATTTATTAATGAGAGGATTCGCAACTGCAGCAAAGAGGTGGGTTGTCTGACGAAAATAACAAAGAAAATATGAACTGTTGTTGGGTCAGATTTCAATCCACAAATTATTTTTCAAGATGGAGCAACAATTGAATAACATATGAATTAAAAAAAAAATAAACAGAGGTGGACAGTACACACTACCTCCGCCTCTGCTTCCTCTATATACAGAGGTGAGATTGTAATATTTGGTGACACAGAAAACTTGTGAACCACAAAACCTGTGACATTGAAACTCTCCTCAAAATTCTAATATGCAATAAAAAAATATTGCAGACGGATTTTCTGATAATGTTATCCATACAGGGATGAAAGCTAACCTAGGTTACCAGATACTTGCACAGCTAGAATGTGGAACTATATCAGTATTACTGTATTACTATTATTAAAAATTCAACTTATAATAAAAGATGTGATGAACGTGTAATAACTTCTAACTATGTCCATTTGCAGGAGCTATGTACCAGTGATTTGGCATTGACATTCTGCTTCAATGATTTCATGTGAATAAAATCGGTGGGATTCACCCACTTTTAATTAACAAAAACAAAAAGAGAAATATAAAAAGAAGCTTTTTGGTGCATGATTAAAGAGTTCAGTATTCATAGAAGGAATCCACATAACGTTTTGTGTTTTGAGCTTGGATTTATATCAAAATATATACAGTTCTGATCTGATCAAACATTATTATCATACTAGGCCAAAGTGATATGACAACAATCAAACCATCTACATTTTCTGCTTTATGGCATCTTTTTATGTTTTACTATATTTTTTGTGTTGTACTTTTAGTAAGACTTTGGTAATTACTAATGATATTTAGACACCTTAAATTTGTTTTTAAGGTATTAATTGTTATAAAGTAGAATTCTCGCTATATATAAATCTATAACCTTTAAACAAAACCCCAATTTGAATATTGATGTTGGGCCGTTGCTCAACGGCTCATGGTCCGAAAGCCCAGCCCAATTACTTTATCTTTATTAAATGCTTTAATTGTAAGAAGCCTTTGAAGATAACATTTGGGTTAGATATCAGTCCAGAGGCCCAAGAGGAGAATATTTAGCCTTCAATAAATTTGACCAAACCGTATTTTGTCCTGACTTATCTCGATATAAGTCTGCGAAACAGTTTATATCAATCTCATACCATTTCTTTAGACAATGAGAATAGACATATTTTATTTGTTGTAAGGCGATTTAGAGCAGAATGGAACGCAATAGCAACTAATAGCATCTTAGATATCATAGAGAAAAAAAAAAAAATCCTTTTGAATCATATGTTAGCGCTGGAGTCGTTCTTTTATCTTTTTGAGTGGGTATAATCAAGAAGTATACGTGGAAAAAAATAATATTTCAACTTATAGTCATTATGAGACCGAAGATTTGAAAAACAAAGACAAGTAAGAGCTCGCAAAATATTTTATTGCAGTTCTTTGTTAAAAAGAAGTTGAAGGGAGAGATATTGGTGTTGTGACTGTTAAGAAAATTAATAATAATAAAAATATGGGTAAATTTCGTCGGAGGTCACTCAACTTTGCTCTTTGTCACGAATTTGTCACTCAAGTTTGATTTGTTCCCTGGAAGTCACTGAATTTCGTATTTGTTCCGATTAAGTCATTCCGTCACTTTTTCCATCCAAAAAGTTAACGGATCTAACGTGGACGTCCAACTCACCATTTTCGAAAATTATTAAATCATTTTGACTTATTTGGGTACAATTTGAAGATACCATTCTATTACTATATTTTTCCTATTTTTTTTTCTTTCCCTCTTCTTCTTTTTCTCCTAGACTCTTTATTTTCAATTTCTTATTCGTACTTTCATTCTTTCCTTCTCTGTCACCTGATCCAGTGATATTGCCTTATTTTACTTTCCTCTTATTTCCTCCGTACTCTTCTTTCCTACCTCTTGTTTCATGTTCTTCCTTATTATGATTCGAAAATTATTCTCTTAAACCCTAATTTCATCCTCAACTGAATAATTCAACAATGAAGAATCGAAATAACTCCCATGTATGGCCTATTTATGGTACAGAGACTAATTTGTTATTTTTTTTTTCTTCTAATGACCAGTTGAACCACTTCTGTCTTTTCTTTTCTTTTTTAATTTGGTGAACGCAAATGAAGGTGCACAAAACTCTATTTTGACATATATACTTAGTCAAAAATTGAACCAAACCCATTTGTTTTAATTTGTTTTATTTTGACATATATACTTAGTCATTAATTTGTTTTAAGCACATTTGATTATTTTGTATTTTCACTATTATCACGAGATTGATTTTCTTGGAACTATTTTGTAACACCAAGCTATGGTAAAATTTCTGCTTATGCTCTACTGAATTTTGCATGTCTTTTGTAGGTCCAGGTGAGCAGAATTTATTTACATGTGAAGTGTATCATGGAGGGACCATTTATACAAATCATAGAAGAATTAGATACACTGGAGGTAATAAGGCTTACTACGACTACTTAGACCCTGATGAAACTAATGCTGTAATTGGCATTTTCTTATGATTGAACATACAGCCAGTATATGGCTCCATACCAGCAAGTCCAGGTCCAGTTTTGCTGATCAGTATCAGCCTGCTCTCAGCTATAATATATCGGGCTTCCTATTCAAAATATTAGGCTTGGCACCTATAATACTGGGCCGGGCTTTCTCTATTTTACGATGTACTTCTCCTGAAAACAAAATATCAATATGTTTCTTAACTTGTTAATGATGTTCATGCAATTCAATTGTGGAAAAATGATGGCTATAAATTCAATTTTTTTTTCCAGAAAGTATTATGAATGCTTCCTAATATATACTGATAAAACCAACAAAAATATCCACAGGGAATATGAAACTAATGCCAATTACAGCAAGATAAAATCTTATTGCAAACATATATCAACATAAACCAGTCAACTGATGGCACCCTTCTAAACTCACTAAAATATCACAAACACACCCAATATCCACCTGCTGCAAAATCGAAGGCCACCTCAATGCCTATTCTCAAAACACTAGAACCGCCATCTAGAACCTCTAAAGCTCAAAATTGTCGCTCTCTAACTCAATCTCTTTACTGGCTTCCTTATCAACAAACCATACCAACTTACCCTCAGCTGGCGTCACCATTTTGGCCGGTACTGACACATCCGGCCCCACATTTTCAGACAGTTGAGACACAGACTGCTGCACCGCCCTTGCCTTATCCTCTCCAGTTGCAACAATGACCACATTTGAAGCTGAGTTTATGACCAGCATTGTGAAGGTTATTCTCTCTGGCGGGGGCTCAGGTGAGTTGGTGATGAAAGTGACCCACTCATCAGTGAGTTCAAGTGCGGGGTGGTTGGGATGTAATGAGGCGATACTGCCGGTGGGACCCACTGAGAGGAGGATGAGGTCAAATTTTGGGCAGTCGTTAATTTCAGAGACGCTTATTGTTCGTGCCTTCACGAGCTGGCGGATTGTGAACTCATAGTCAGCAGCTGCCTCCTCCACAGTCAAGGTGTCATTGATGGAGTAAACATGGCTGTTCAAGATTGGTACCTGAAATTGCACAAGTTATTCATACTGTACCAGTCAGAATTGATAGTGGTGGGACCAAGATCGTTCTTTCTGATTTGTGTCGACATTTCCTTTTAAGTTGGGACTTTTTAATTCTGAACTTGTACAAAACCTAACATTTCATTTTGATATTACTACTTCTTTGTTGCTGTTGCTAATATAAACAGTCTGTGTACCTTAGAAAGAAGCCCCTCCTTAGTCATTTTATAATTGCTTTCAGCATGGGTCTTTGCTACGGCCCGCTCGTCAGCCCAAAGCACGTACCACTTAGACCAGTCCAACATTTTTTGGTATGGTGCCTCGCATAATTTCCTAATGTAGTATAATAATGATCAAATAGAGGTTTTCTGACTAGTAGCTAGAGGAAACAGCCAGTAAGAATATATCTGGTATAATGCCAACACTACTACAGTCTTTTGGTGACTTTTAACACAACGTATTCTACATTATACCATCAATCAGACTCTAAGGAGTCCAAAAATTGAAAGCAAATTACACAGCATTCAAAAATTGGTAAAGAAATGGATAAACAACTTGGCAAAACAAATCTAACGAAATATTTTAGTTGAAACTTTGAAATTCAGTACCGCATTACACCGACAATGGGTCCACCAGAGAGTGCAATAGTAAAACATCCTCTCTCCTTTACTGAAATCTCTGATAATTGTGCAACATACTCGGCTAAATCAGTGGCTAACTCGTCAGAGAATTCAAAAACTCTCAGCTCGGTGTTTTTCTTTGCTTCACACGCAGTAGTTGCCATTTCTCTATTTCTCAACAGAACAATAAAAACCTACTTAGTGCGCACTAAATAACCCCTGCATTAAAAGAACAATTCTATCAAGAATTTGAGAGTATGAGACAGTATTAGCAATATATAATCATGACATCTGGTACCAACATGTACAAAATGCATACAAAATAGTGACAGACTGATCCCAATAACACTGCCAGGCCAATTTATTTTTTTAAGAATTTTATTTTGAAGATTGAATTTAATTTCTACCAACTTCTTTTATAGGAAACATGACTATTTGAAGAAATATATACACAATCATTATTATTGTATAATAAAAATACTACTAAATATATAAATAAAGATCATAGGCTGACTGAAGCAAAAGTAATTTGACAATGCGTGCAATTTTTACAATATTTTGAACAAGGAAAGAATATTTTTCTCAGAATCCATACCGATCTAAAACGTCTTACTTCTTTTAAGAGGACTGCCTTTCATGCAAAGCAAGCAGAGTTACATGCAAAACCTTTTACCTGGGAATTTAGAAAGGAGAACAAAAATGAGAGGTGGGAAAGAGAGAGGAAACGGAAGTAAAGGCAATTGCTAGCATACGCTCTAACAACCATCATTTCCTTTTAGACCATTCCAAAGATTCCCATCTTTTTAAAAGAATCAAGTAAAGACAAAAAACTATTCATAGCTATGAAAAAGAGAGAGCGCAAGACGACACATAAAAATAAAAAAGAATAACCGCTTTTCCATGTTTACTCAGAAAAAATATTAAGTAATTCCAGGATAAATTATAATATTACTTGGGGCCATCAGCTATGCAATACATTTCTTGACATTGGTATGAACAATTTAGAATTTTATCAAAATGCACCATCAATTGCAGTGAAAACAACAAAGGACCCAAATCCCGAAAGAATTTTTAAACTCGTGTTTCATCATATTTAAAACAGAGATGAACAAAGAAAGAGAAAAGGTAACGAAGAACTCACGAGGGTGGAGCCTGGCACGCCGCAACCGCAGTAGAAGAAAAGAAAACAGTAAAAAAGCTCGGTGGCATCACTTCCCTAATTTATTGCATTTAGCGGCATTATATAAAGGAACTATTTTGTGCTTCTAACCCTGGAAAATATCAAAAACACCCCTCTTTCAAAACTCTCTGCCAAAATTAACTACAGAAGAAGACAAATTTTCGCTCCAGAGAAGAAGGCAAGAGGGAAATGATACTGTGTATTTGTAATTATGAGATTTGGGAGGGATACTTTGATGAATTTCCAAAGTATTGTAAAAAAATTCCTCATGGTTTCGAATTCCAGCTGCGCACACGTGCGCGTGCTGATCGTTATCGGCCCAAGAAAGAAGATAACTGAGAGAAGGAGATAATAAGTTCAAAAGAAAACAGAGGTAAAAAGTAAAAAGAAAGATCATTGTTAACTTTTTTTTTAATACATTCTCGTAGATCATACCTTAGTTGCTTCTGTGGAAATTTGTAATTTCTATTTAGAAGGAGAGAATCAGAGAAGGCGATCGATCAGTTGTGCAGTGCCGAGGGGAGATGAAAGGGCCCAATTGATAATAAACGATTGAAACGGAAGAAGACGACAAAAGATATGTGTAATTAATTTTTACTGACGAGTGGACAGTGGAGAGTAGCCCCGCCAGATCTTATGAGGCGGAAACATGAAAGAGAGACCATGTGCCGAACCTTTGACATGGTAACGAAAATAGTTAATGTTTTCAATTTTCTTAGAAAATAAAAAAATAAATGCATAGTTTTCATAGCCATATTAAAGTTCCAAACTCGTATCCACAATACACGCATTGTTGTTCTAAACGAATCTTTATTTTACGATTTCAAAATTATATCAATTGATTTCTACAATTAGTTTTTTAGCTATTAAATTGGTTGAATTGCTTAACTCAGGTCTAGATTAAATGCATGGTAAAGAATGAAGAAATTGAGTCTAGATGAAATGCAAAGTGAAGTGTGAAGAATTTGATGTTAATATCAAAAATTTCAAGAACGAGTCTTCACTAACTTAATGTAGTTTATATTCAATTTGAGATAATAAATTTAATAGGGTTTTTGGACAAAAAAATATTTTAAAGCCGGACTTAAATCATTTGATCGCCGTTAAAATTGTTTAGTTTTACGAGGCTGTTTTTTATTAAGTTTGAAATTATATGTACATATTTCAAAGCTAATCCGACGGTTTGGATAAAATTTATTCAGAGTTCTTTGACAAAATATTATTAAGTTTATCATCAAGTTAATTGAAAAAATGAAGGTATTCTTTATCGTTCTTATTTTACATTAACAAGGAAAGATAAGTTTTTGAGTTCTAGTGTGCCATACAAACTTGTAAAATAGTCAAAAAAAATTATCAAAAATCATAATATTCAATATTCTCATAAAATTTTAACATTATTTCTTCTATCATTTTTATATATTTAAATTTCTATTTAATTATTTTAAAAATTAAATTGATAAACATATTATTTATTTTATATTAAAACAACATATTAACCATCGTTTCTGTCTCGTATTTACAATTTAAAACATTTCATGCCTACATATCTTTTTTTTCTTTTCTTTGTTTTCTTCTTTTAAGAAAATTTCATGCCTACATATTAATAGGTGAGGAAGAGGAAGGGAAAGGGAGGATGGTGATGTCTGGATTTGCTCTCCTTTAAACAGTAAAACCTACACTCCAATTTAAAGTGAACGACTTCGCTAAAATTACAAAGGGCTCTTACCTCCACTTTCTCTCCGATTCTCCCCTTCTGGAGCAGGTGAACTTGTATGGTAAGATGCAGTCTGATAATGACTCACCTCCCTCCGTAAAGTGTTTCGTCCCTTCCCCTCCCTCTGCATACCCCCGTCTGGAGCACACGAAGCAAAGAGAAAATCTGTTCTTACCTTTTCTCACAACTCACAAACAGGTTCTTAAGCAAAGGTAAAAAGTCCAAGAAAATATAGCAAAATGGAAAATAATAGACGGTTTCCTCTTTTATCCTTATTTTGGTTCCTTTTTGTGCTGACATACATGCTACTTGTAAAAATTAAAATATTGAAATGGATTCAAAATTTCAAATTGAATGAAGGAGATGACTACAAGAAATTTATCATGGAGTGCCCTCCTGCCTAACTATAATATAATATTCTACTCAAACTAATTGTTTCTGAATTGCTTCATGCGATCAGTCTGTGTGAGAGAGGAGATCAAGTAAATGGACTGAAAAAAGTACAATCCCCATCTTCATATAATGGAATCAATTTTTTAAGTTAGAATTCTATTGTTTTATATGAGCACAGGAGAGATGAACTTTGTTTCTTAATTAAAAAATAAGGACGCCTTCATTTAAAATAAAGATATATTTCTCAATTTAATCTATAAATAATTAAACAAAAGTTTATATAATGAAAGATAATAGAAGAAATAATTTTAAGTATTTATTTGGAATTGAATATTATGATGTTATGATGAGAAATTGAATATTTTAAAAGTTTATATGGACACATTATTTTTCCTAATTCTTCTTTTTTCTAGTGATAGACAAGGGTTCATAAACCGTTCACTTATTATGTCCGTTAGGACTCGAGTCCAGGACTTCTAGAATGTCATTCTAATAAAAAAAAAATATAGAATTAATTATCAAAATCACAATTTGTTGTTTGTATCCTAATCGAATGAGTTAATTGTCTCCAATTTGAAATTTAGAGGGATGACTTTTTGCTCTTAATTAAGTGAGAAGTAAACGAGGGATAGCTCCACCGTTTAACAAAGAAGTATCTCTAGCTCCACCATGTAACGAATTTGGGAGAATTTTATGTTAATCCTAAAAAATCTTGAAATTACGTATTCTCCATCTAAAGTTTATAATATCATATTTATCCTTCTAAATAAAAAAAAACTCACAAATTTATCGAGTTTGTTGACTTTTTTATTAAATTTTATTTTAAAATTTTAAAGTACCCATTATATTCTTTATTAAAAGAATAAAAAAACATGTAATATGTTTAAGATTAATATATAGTCTTTAATTGGTCAGTTTTGATAATAAATGATTCATTTTCTGTCTTCTATGTTTGACAAGTATAAAAATGAAATATTTGTCTTGCACGTACTATATTTTTTATTTTTTTTAATAAAGAATAAAATTAATACTTTATCATTTTCAAAATGAATTTAATAAAAAGTCAAGAAATTAGATAAATGTGAGTTTTTATAATTGAGAAGAGTAAATACGGCATTATGAATTTTAAAGAAGAAAACACGTATTTAAAACTTTGAGGGGTATATAACTATATATAAAATTCTGCCTGACAAAAAAGGACATAAGGATAAGCTCTGAAGTACACAAGGGATAAGCTCTGTTTGGAAGAATGATTGTATTCTTCTTCTCTCTCCAAATTCTAGATTGGTGCTAGGTATCCACGAATATTGTATTAATGTAGGGTCAAATTAAATATTAGAGGAGGGATCAAGTTACAACAAAGCTACAACAGCTATTTTTTTCATTTTCAAAGTTCAAATCGTCGATCCAAACTGTTCAACACGATCTCCACAATAAAATGTGCTTGCAGATCAAATTTTACATTTTTTTGAATTTTTTTACTATTTATTAAGATAGGTACAAAATTCAATGGTCTGAATATGACTATTTTTTGTAAAATACTTAATAAATAGTAAAAAATTCAAAAAAATGTAAAATTTGATCTGCAAGCACATTTTATTGTGGAGATCATGTTGAACGGTTTGGATCGACAATTTGGACTTCGAAAATGAAAAAAATGGTTGTTGTAACTTGATCCCTCCTCTAAATATTATTACCTAAAATATGTTAAGCTATCAAGTTATTTTTGATAATTTCTAGGGAAAATTGGTTTTATGCCACTCCAAAACATGAAAATTAGGAAATTGCCACCTCAAAACATGAAATTAGTTATTTGCCACTCTAAAATTATTAAATTTATGAAATTGCCACAATTATACATCTAATATACATATTTAATCAAAATTATTCTGAAAAATATTGTATAAAAAACGTATTTTGATATTTCCAAAATTACCCTTCAGATTTCCAAAACATGAAATTAGTTATATTCAATCCCCTTTTTCCCTCCCCTGCTGGTGCACTTGTGTGCCTCGTACCGGACATGGAAATCTGATTGTGTGCTTCAAGAGGTTTGTCTTCCGTCTCTCTTAAGTTTGTTGGTTTCTTAAGTTTTTTCTTTTTCTTCCAATACTCTGTTCTTCCCATTTGTGGTAATCCTGTGTTCTTTCTGAATGTTGCGGTAGAAAACATAACAGATAAAACAAATACGATGATGTGTGTGTTCTCTTCACCTTCAACTTCCCAATCTCAATCCCAATCGCCGTCCAAATCTCAACCCCACAGCATCACCCACAAACCAAATTTACCACCTAGTACTAATTATTCCAGCAACACCAATGTTCGCTGTCGTTTAGAAAAGGGGAAGCAGCAACAGGAGAAGAGAAGGTGGCACTCAAAGCGAGATGCCATTTCTACCCAAGAGGCTCTTCACCAGTTCGACCAGCTGTTGGCTGCACAGAACCCTCCATCTTCCATCCGTCAATTCAATTAGCTCTTGGCCGCCTTGGTTCGCACCAGAACCACAAACAACCCCAAAACATGGAAATCTGAAGGGTAATTTTGGAAATATCAAAATACGTTTTTTATACAATATTTTTCAGAATAATTTTAATCAAATATGTATATTAGATGTATAATTGTGGCAATTTCATAAATTTAATGTTTTTAGAGTGACAAATAACTAATTTTATGTTTTGGGGTGGCAATTTCCTAATTTTCATGTTTTGGAGTGGCATAAAACCAATTTCCCCTAATTTCTATAATTGTCAAGATTTTAATCCTTAATCAGTGTTGAAATGCTATTTAAGATGGAAATTAATTTCAGCATCTGAATGCTAAAAAAAGATACAAATGGAGACAACTATGTGGATGTTGAAAATATTTATTTAATCAATTGCCTGAAACAAAAATTTGACTAAAAGTTTACACTTAGTTCAGTGGACTTAATGAATTGTGTTTTGTATGAAAAATTGTGTATTCAAAATCCAATATTTGTACTAAGAATGTAATAATTTCATATAGCAGCATCACCTATATGACATCCAAAATAATTTTAACGTACCACATCTTCTAAAATCCCGAATTTATTAAAATCAATTTGAATTTTTGTAAATCATACTGTCTGAAACAATTCTTTATCATATTTATATAAAACATTGAAAGCAAAAGATTTCAACAACGAAATGCAACGCGAGTTTCATGACTCAAGATTTTTGTGATTACATCGAAAATAAAAACATAAAATTGTGCTTCCTCTGTTTCCTTCCGAACTTCTTAAAAAAATTTAAACCATAATTTGGAAAACATAAATTAGGGAACCAACATGATGGTTTTTTTATTTTATAAAAATTATAAATACCGAATAGGCTACTCGGTATGTCCTATTTAAATCCACAGGGTACCGAATAGCCTATTCAGTACCACCCAGTTTTACTTTATTTGATATTGCACACGAAAAAAATTATGACATGGGAGGTACCGAATAAGCTATTTGGTACCTTTGAATTTAAATAGCACGTAACGAATAACCTATTCGGTACTTATAAATTTTATATAAAAAAAAAAAACTATCATGTTGATTCTCTAACATATGGTTTGTAAAAAAAAAGTTCGAACTTTTTGTGCACATGTTGCAATCATTGGAAGGTTGTCAGTGTTATAAAGTTTTAATCATGCATAGAGAGAGGTCCATCTCTGAGAATGAACTCTGCTGCAGGGTCTTGCTTTTTCCGATTCTAACGATTCAAAATCGTTGAGATTTGTGCATGAAAAAGTTTTTTTATCAAGATATGTGAATGGAAAATTTTGAATAGTTGGAATCGAAAAAGCAGAATCCAACAGAATCGGATCCCCATCTCTCAGCTTATAAAGAAAAAAGATGTCTTTTTTTTAAAAAAATTGATAAAGAAAAGGATGTCACTTCTGTGACTCTCCACTTAAATTTTAGAAAGTGATATTGAAATGAAGCAAGATATAAACTAGGTTTTAAGATGGATCAATATTTGATGTAGTCACAAATATAATGCTATTTGTGTAGGAGGATACTAGTTGAAAATTTGGATGAATTTTTTTTCTTATAAATATTAAATAGTTAGATGATTTATCTCTAATTTGTACTAATAATCAAATTGGGTTCTGAAAATAAAATTATTTTGTTCCTCTCTAATCATTTATCCTGATTGGATAATGCTTCTCTTCTTGTTTAAATAAAATGTGTTTCATATATCTGAAATGCAATATAATTCTCAAAACATATAATTTGTTATGATTATTTATAATGAATTATCGTGCGACTAATTGTATTGCTTATGATTATATTTATTTTTAGCATTTTAAAAAGAATTTTTCATTTGCGTCAAAATTACGCTGAATACAAAATTTAATTATTTTACAAAAAACTATCTCAACTTTACAAATTTAATATTATTTTTTATGGTTCTCTTCCGGTCAAAGACCGAAACAACAACAATAATAATAAACGTATAGTAATAATGACAATGAGATCAAATAGAACAATTGGATCTTCAAAACATTAAGATTGATAATATAAAGATTAAGAGAATAATTGAAGGCGGGTGACTTTGCAAAGGGCGGTGCTATTTTGAGGTCTCAAAACACTATATTCAGTGCTTAGGAATCTATTTTTATCTTAATATTAGTTTTACCCTCAATAATTGGCATTGTATTGTCCATAAATGAAAGTTAATTAATTTGTAATAATGCATTAAAAGAAATAGCATAAACAATACACGGTTCTTATCAAATATATCATTTCTTTCCATATTCACATATGATTCTACATTCTAGTTCCATCTGTTTTAGAATCTATCTACATGGCATAGTCAGAGATTTGTTCCATTAGAACTCAGAAGACATGACAAGATTTGCTTGATCTCAATATTAAAGCAAATAAACTAAGATTTTTGGTTTTCTAGTTTGAGTAGATCAAAGATTTTTAATTGTTACTATTCATATAGAATATTTTAGGACAAATTAGGAGGTGTTATATTTTAGGAGGTTGCTATTTTAAACATCCAATTTGCAATATTTTAGGAGGCTTCAACTTTAAATTTAAAGTTTAAAATCATTTTGATATTTGAGTCAATTTGAAATCAATTAGTAATTTATCATAAAATCATTAAAATTACACTGTTAAAAAATTTATAACATTTAATGAAGGGGTAAAATATCTTTGAAATCGGTAATAATGTAATAGATGTGGTTTTTAAAAAAAATGAAAAATACATCTACAAATTTAGTTTTCTAATTTGAATAAATGCTTGATATTTTTGAAAATATTAATTTAAATATATTTTGAAAAAATTCATATTACACAAGTGCTAGTTAAGTAGGCTATGTTTTAAATTTAGGTTCAATTATTGATTTAGTTCAACTTAATTAGTTTTCAATTTGTTAACATGATGCATTACAATTTATTTGTTATAAGTTTCTGATTTATACTTATTAGCACCATATGAATGTATGCTATGGAAAAGTTTGTCCATACTAAATTATTTATTTACATAAACAAAGCGGCCTAAATCTGACAGCTATTTCTTTCACCTTATTAAATAGTTTTCTTTGTAAATAATAATTAAGTTTAGAACATAGAAAAAAATCAGGAAATCATTACTTAAGGGCAAAGGTGGTATAACAGTAGAGAAAAATTATTCTGTCCTCAATATTTGAAAATGAGCCCTCAGAATAGGGCTATCCTTTTGCAAATAAGTTTTGTGTGTAGGAGTTTATTTAAAGTATTTTATAAAAAGTTTATTTCAACAAACAAATTATAATATTAATTATGTTTAAATTTAGTGACTAAAATATTTCTTTATGTGGAAAAAACCGTAGGTTTGAAACGCACTAAAAAAACTTTAACCTTGTCTAATCTATTGCTCAAATTCTGAAAGGTCATCCTAGGCCTCAAATTTTTTTGCTTTCAATTTTTCAATTTTATATATTTACCAACTTGTCTTGAATTGGATGCCATCCAAAAGTAATTTTTGTGGCCCTGAACAAGAGAACCCCCTGATATTTTAATAACAAGGGCATATATTTGATTGCACTGCTTACCCACCTTTCAGCGCACACACTGACACACTAGCTGACAATTGAGTTGTGGAAACGGATGGGAAAAATCCCCAGTCAGATCATCTTACATAATTCACAAAAATTGAATTTTATTTGTCAATTTGAGATCTCAAATAGAATATTAGTTTGTCTAGGGCCAAGATATTAACAAAATTATTTTGACTTCATACAGTGCACCGATTATATATATTTTTTTTCATTTTGTTTGTTAGTATACTACATGAAGTAAAAATAACTTTGTCAATACTTTTTATCATTTAGTCGTTTATTTTCGTCGGAGATGAGAATTGAAAAGCACAATTTTCTTTGATGAGACAAAATTCCTTAGTGAAAATTAATCAAGATACTTGTAAGGACCTCCTCGGAAAAAAATGATATTAATTCCAAAAAATGAACCTACAACTGATTTGTAACCTCACACCAATGAAAGAGATCTCAGCTCTCACAATCCCAATCTTATTATTGTAGCAGCCTATGTTGCGAAGACATTATATGTGTATTTTAATACATCATGATTAATAGTTTATCAGCCGAAATTTTTATTTATAACATTTTCACAAAATAAATTAATAAAATAACCATCGTTTCTGGTCAATTCTAAATCTAACACGGCCGCATAATGCCGGAGCGGACCCATATGGGGGAGGCCGCAGAATGCCGAAGCGGACCCCCATATGGGTCCTCAGAATGCCGGAGCGGACCCGGGTCCGCACTATGCCGGAGCGGCCCCTGTTTTTTTTTTTTTTTAAATCTGATTCTGAAGTTGATTATGATTTTGTTTTGGAAATTTTTATCAAAAATGTAAAGTTCATACTGTCGTTTTATCTGAAATTGTTTGAAATGTCGTTTAATCTGAAATTGTTGTTCGTCGTTTGTTTGATCAAAAGAAACATTACAATAGAAAGCCATATAAAGAAGCATACAATAGAATAATGCTAATGTTATCGGAAATTACAAATACGTCTAATTAACCGAAAATAAACAACATTTCTACGAGTACAATTAAAAAATCAACATTAACTCTCAATCTCGTGCAGCTCGAGCAGCTCTGTTTTGTCTTTCTTGTGTATCTCGGCCGGCTTGGTGTCCTCTTCTCCTATTATGTAGAACGTCCATCCACATCGGAATTCTGTCGTGCTGTCTTCTGCCCACAGCAATATTTTTTTCTCTGGAACAAGGACCGGGCCATCGTGTTGAGGCCATTCCGACTGATTTCCATAGACATGCCATTGTGCGCTCCATGTGTTGATCAGTGTATGGATGTGATAGTAGTGACTTACAAATACGCCAGGGTCGATGCCTCGGAGACGACACACGGACAGAACATGAGAGCATGGTATTCTCTCCAATTGAGGCTTCTGGCACGTGCAAGTTACCGTGTGATCATCCTCGATTATCACCGTGTATTTGTAATTGGCCTTGGTATACCGACCAGAATCGTCAGGTATGAAAGCGTGAACTCTCTCCTGTGTGGAGGTTACCTCGAACTCGTTGTTGTTTCCAAAGCCCCCCAGCGTCTTCATTTTATCGGACCTCTCGAACCGTTTGTTGATCAGCTACGAAAAATTAAAAAATAATGAAGAAGTCAGATTTTTTTAACAAAGTTCATTAAATTAAAAATTATGAAGAAAGAACTACAAATAAAAGTACCTGATGCACACGACACGAGAATTGTTGACCTTGACTGACTTCCCATTCTGCTTTGGCCCTCCTTTGCGCAAACCATGTCATACATTTGTAAAATGTGTCTTCAATTATTGCTGCAACCGGTAGCCTACGAGAGGACTTGAAGACCTTATTAAGCGACTCGGACCCGTTTGTAGTCATGATGCCCCAACGGTAACCACCGTCCAGTGCTTGGAATATCTTCCATGGTTTGGGGCACTCGTTCTCATCTTGATCCAAATATTTACCCACCCCGTCCAGCCAATTGAGGGCAATGTCACATGCCTGCCCCATTGCTTGCATTCCTTGCTCGTACCTCCTCATTTTCCTCTTAGCCACACATATTCTAAAAAAACGGATTGCCTTATCACTGCAACCGTTCTTCTTCATGTTCTCGGCTATGTGAGTAGCACAAAGACGGTGAACACATTGATCCTCATCCTCCTCGTTCCACCCCATATCATCTTGTCTGAACACCTTTTTGATACCCTTTCCCCTATCAGTGATGACACACATGAATCTGGAGCGGATTACATTACGGCGCAACCATTTCATGAACCATGCACAATCGTCATAACTCTCTGATTCTACCAGTGAAAAAGCCAACGGGAGGAGCTGATTTTCAGCATCGTACCCGGTTGCAATCAACAGCTTGCCTATGGTTAAAACCCATTTTTGTAAGAGCCGAAATCAACTAAAATAAATAAAGTGAAAACAATCAAATTAGTTACCTTTATACCGGCCTGACAGGAAACATGCATCAACTGTGATGACCGGTCTGATATGTTGAAAAGCAGCTATGCACGGTCCAAATGCCCAAGCCGCCCTATGAAAATACCTCCATGGTCCAGGTTCACCAGTGGGATATGAGGTCACCTCAAACAATGTTTCTGTCAAAAAATTTAAAAAAATAAGTTCAATTTTTGATTGAGAATGAAATGACATAAAAATTGAAGGAACAATGTAGTACCTGGGTTGCTTCTTTTGATTGCCTCCAACAATGGAACTACAAGAGCGTATGACCCCTCCCAACTGCCAAATTGACGGGCTATTGCCAACCCACGGCCACGCCATAGTTTGTTGTACGCCGGTATCTGACCGTTGTACCTTTCAGCAACAGCAATTCGGACAGCCTGAATACTCAAGTCGACATCGTTCCTCATGTGAGCGGATATACACTCGGCAACCATAGCAGCTGACAACTGGGCGTGATCTGTTCTTGTCGCATCCGCGTGGCATGAATGTTGTGTTGGGCACTTGGAGACACGCTATTGTGTTCCATAACCGGTGGCCCTTGCGAGTATGTACCACCCACAGTAACTGTCCTTGCACTTGAACCTCATTCTTGTGCGGTCACTGTGCGTAGGTTTTACCTCTTTGTTGCAAAGGATGTGAAACCTGGCAATTGCGCTCTTCATTTCCTCTTTTGAGTCATATGTTTGTCCCTCGGACAATTCATTCTCATACTCTGCCCTACTTCCAAACAAACCCGAATTGGCTTCCATAAACCCTGATGTGTCGTTGAAAGCATTAATCGGGTGTTGAAACCCGCGATCCATTATCCGAAACCCGCGATCCATCTTGAATTTCTTTGATAGTCCGAGCACAGGCCCGGTATCTTCCTGGTCAGAATAATCGCTCATACCCTCAGGATCAACAGGACCCCAATTTTCCTCTGCCTCTAGTATTTCCGGATCCACTTCTTCATCGGATTCATCCGGATCACAAGTTTGACCCCAATGAGCGGTCCGACTAGATGAAGGCTGGTCCCTCTGAACTGGGGCCCGACTACTAGACGGTTGGTCAATTTGGACAGGGGACGGACTAGAGCCGGATGAGTTACCCCGACTACGACCCTGGATTAACCTCATAACTGGGTTCGAACGCCGGGCTCTGGTAACCTCCACATATAGGTCAATTATCTTGTATGCACCCCCAGAAAAACTCATGGTTTGGTTGTACAATACTTGCCAGACTCCCTCATTCTGAACTGGAAATAGTTGGAACCAGGTTTGTACCGAACTACTCGGCATGCTAATTTTGGCATCAATTTTGAGGTCATACTGACCCTGATCCAACCCCAAATTCTGACTTATACTTGATTTAAGTCCCAAATAATCAGTACCCGGCAATACCGGGATCACAGTAACAGGTCCAATACTATAGTAAACCCCGTTAGGACCTGTTAAAACATCCCCACCAGTGTAGATGATACCATAAGAGCCATTTTTCCAATTCAATACAGAAAAAACCTACAATTAAAAATTAACTAAATTAATTATTCTAAATTAATTATTCTAATTAAATTATTGCTAATTTAATTATTGCTAAATTAATTATTCTAATTAAATTATTAATCTACTGAAATAAAAATAAAAATTTAAAAGAAGAGAGAAAAAACTTACAGATCAGAGAGCTAACTCAGGAGAGAGAAGGTGTGAGAGTGTGGAATGAAATTTCTCTGTCATTTTCGGGATATAAAGAACAGGGTCCGCTCCGGCACAGTGCGGACCCGGGTCCGCTCCGGCATTCTGCGGCCTCCCCCATATGGGTCCGCTCCGGCATTCTGCGGTCGTGTTAGATTTAGAATTGACCAGAAACGATGGTTATTTTATTAATTTATTTTGTGAAAATGTTATAAATAAAAATTTCGGGTTTATCAGTTTATGTGTCTATTATGAGCCTATTCGGAGTTGCTCCGACAAAGGAATTAGAAGTGTAGAACTGGGGCGTTTTTAAGCTCACTAAGTTTTTTAGTGAGTTCAATTTCAAAATTTATTGAATTGACTTCAAAATCGGATTTGCTGAAATCAATCTACTTCAGGAGTAATGTGTTTTGTATGTTAAATTTAAATTAATTTAGTATAACGATAAAAAATGAACAAATTAAAATTAACTTACAAATTTTTCTTTTTCTAAACATCTAACTTTATACTAAATTAATTCAAAATTTTATAAATTGTAGGTGTAAAGTGTAAACACATCACTCTTGAAGTTAATTGGTTTTAACTATTTGCATTTAGTTATTTGAAGTTATTTTGTTAGATTTTAGAGCTTATAAGCTCATTCAAGAATCGGTGAGTTTACAAACATCCCAATTTTACTCGAATTAGAATAGAGACATGAATAAATACAAATTAGTGTCACATAAAACCTTAATATAAGAAAGGTAGGTTCTTCAAAGATAGAGCAAGTTGGGTCCGATGTCCATCGGACTCAAATTTAGGTCCGATGGGTTTCGGAACCGTCCGATCTGCTTTAAGATTCATGCGCACAAATTATAAAGCAGATACGAAAGTTGCGGGTGTGAATCTTAAAGTATATCGGACGGTCATCGGACCCAAATTGACCTCCTTCAAAGAAGCCCAGTGGTCAGTGGATAAACCTTTTTGGTTTTTCTCTTTTCAATTTTCTGAGTGGCTAATTTAGGTGGATTGAAGTGGGGATCAAAGAATAACAGGAGCCAGAGGCAGATAAAATCATGAAAAGGTAGGGATGGTGCCAGAAATCTCTCAGTAAAAGAAAATTGTGGTGGATATTAAAATACGGTTGATATATTTTTTGAGATAAAGAATTAGCTTAACTTCTATTTAATTGCCTTAAAGAATTTTTATTTGAGTTTGAAATTTACGACTTCTCACATCAAAAGTGTTGCCTTTTACCGTTAAATCAAATATTGGTTTAAGAAACTGTTAAACTAGTGAATATTTTTTATTATGACAGGAAATAATGGATGCAAATTGCTTAGGAAGTCTTAATTATCTTCAATGCCTTTCAAGTGGAATTAGGCTGTTTTGGGCTATCACTGCCAAGCCTTCTAAACATTTTAATCTAGTACCCCGGAAAATTTTATGTATGTCCCTCAAAAATCTTGAAATTACATATTCTACTTAGAAAGTTCATAATATTATATTTGTCCTTTTAAATTTTAAAAACTCACAAATTTATGCAATTTATTGACTATTATACTATAACTCATTTTAAATTTACAAAGAACTCATTTTATTCTTTTTTTTATAAAGTATCCATTTATAAAGTACTTATTTTATCATTTATTCACTGGTCAGTTTCCGAGGACAAATAATTTAGTTCTCTACTTATGACATGTCCACGGTGGCATTTAGGCATACATTTGTGTGTGTGTCACAAGTAATAAAATGAATAATTTGTTTTCACAACTGACCAATTAGAAGACTAAATACTTCTCTTAAACATGCTACATATATTTTATATTTCTAATAAATGATAAGATGGGTACTTCATAAATTTAAAATGAGTTTTAATTAAAAAAAGTCAATAAATTGGACAAAAAATGTGAGTTTTTTAATTTAGAAAGATAATTATGATATTCTGAATTTTAAAAGGGTATATATGTAATTTCAAGGTTTTTGAGGGGTATACGTGAAATTCTCCCAGAAATCAATAAAGTATGCTTTCATTTTTTTTTTGTTTTTTTTTTAAATCATGAATTGAGAGTCAAGTCACCGAACACACTTTTAAATTCCTATGTATAATATAAAGGGTTTCCCTACTTTGTGAGTCCGAACTCATGACCTCTCACATGAGAATTATGTGCCTTTATCACTAAATCAATGACAAGTTCTTTCCTTTACTTTTTTTGTTAACAATGTGATTTTCAGTTCCAATAATATGTATACTAATAGATTATTAGCAGGTAAAACGACAGTTGAAAATAAACGAAGAGATGATTCGATGGAATAAAAATCTTGGTGCACCATAATTAAACGAGATGTGATGGTGATTTTGTTTGCTTTATCTGACCCACAATTATCAACAATCCAAGACTTGTCGATTATGATCAATAGTCCAATTCCCGACATTTTTTATTAATATCCAAAGTTTAATCCAAATTATTATTTATGTCCAGAATGTCAGTTTATTTCGAAAAATACCCAAGCTGGCCAGAAAATGGCCGGCTTACTCTTTTTTTTTTTAGACACTATGAAGAGCAAAATATTGAAATCCAACACTAAAAATTTAAATTTTTTGTTTAAATTATTTGTTAGATTACTTTTTTTTATTTGTAATTAGCATATTTATACTAAAATACACTAGATTACTGAAAATTATGTTGAATTACACTATATTACAATAAATGATGTTGAATTACACTAAATTACGTTAAATTACACTAAATTACAATAACTTCGCTGATTACGCAAAATTACGCTAAAGTAGACCAATTTTGTGTCATCTTTCATGAATCATAAAAAATAGTAAAAAAATTACAAAAATAGTAAAAATTGGTATTCTCCAAGTTCATTATGTAACTAATTTACTGAGCTACTTAGATTGAATAATATAAATGAAAATCTTAATTGGAAACTTCAACTCAAGTTTTGAGGCTCTTCCCTTAGTTTTTTGGCAATTTTGAATTTCGAAATCAAGCATATCTAGCACGGACGCATGGGTCTTTTTGCAAGCTTTTCGAAAAGTGGTCATTTGCTGAAATCGGACACTCGAGCGCCGTTTTATGACCGTTTGAAGTTTCGCCGTCGTTTTTCACCTTTTTAGTGAAGATATCGTCCCTATTCATTTGTAATTTAGCGTAATTTACCGTATTTTAGCGTAATTTAACATAATTTAGTGTTATTCAACATAATTTCAATTAATCTAGCGTATTTTAGTATAAATATGCTAATTATACATCAAAAGAAGTAATATAACAAATAATTTAAACAAAAATTTCAAATTTTCAATGTTGGATTTCAATCTTTTGCTCATCATAGTGTTTCTAAAAAAAAAAAAACGAGTAAGCCGGCCATTTTCTGACCGACTTGGGCATTTTTCGAAATAAGCTAACATTATGGGCATAAATAATAATTTGTATTAAACTTTGGATATTAATAAAAATGTCGGATCAAATTCTGACGTTACTATGCAATCGGTTTGTCCCTTTCAATATAAAGCAATATTATCAGAACTGGACCAGACATCGGAATAGTTTACTGATTGAACAAGTGGGTCAACCGGTTCAACCGCTGATTTTTTTGAAAAATCATAAAACTTCAAAGTCCAGCAGCTTAAACTTGACAGCTCCAAAAAAAATTTAGATATATAAGATTGTATCGTTTGGTGTACAGTTTTGAAGATAAATAGCTTTGTGTTTGGTATCCTTTGCCATAACCGAGGTAGTTACTGGATTGTTTAGATATAAACCTATATGATTACGATAGATATTGCTGATCATGTTCGCTACTGTTTGTTTCAAATTCATATGATATCATAGTCATAAGAAAAGTGCCATCCCTGATTCAATTTTTCATCTCATATTCAACAAAAAAAATTATCTGATTAAATCACCACAGAAAATAAAATAAAAAATTAGAAAAAATCTAGCATAATTCAAAATCTTTGCTTGAATCTAAAAGATTAGGCATTCGTGCCTAGAAGAATCAACAAATTATCTGATCTTGAATCAGATTCTTTATCAGTAACAGAAAATCAATCGAGGCATCCTCGAATTCAGCTTCAAAGGTTCTCCAAATCCAAATCAACACCTCATATTCTTCGATCGAACTTTGATTCAAACATTCAATTGTATTAATAGGATATCATTCCTAACCCGATTGAAACCAATCTCCTCTCAAATAATCAATTCCACTCAATTCATATCAAAATCACTACAAAGTTAGATAACCTTTTACCGTGAAATCCCTTAAAGTTTATGTTTACGAGGTCATCGTCTTTTTTACTTTCTCGATGGTTCTTCTTCCCAGTCTACATCAGCCTTCTTATGAGAAACACTTCATCGCACGACTGAACAATCTCTGGCGAGGGTTATTCTTGAACTCAAGTTGCAATTTCAAACCGTGAAGGAAGGATCGGTGAGTAGCGCAACCTAACAGTCTCGGATCAAGACGATCGTCAATGAACTTCGATCTATAGGCTGGGAGATTCTCGAGGAGGATCTTGTCTTATGCGCCTTTGCTGGTCTCAGCGCCGACTACAATCCCTCGTCGCGGTCATCACCTCTCAAGTGCCGTCTCTCGCCATGGCCAATCTCTACGAGCATCTCCTCACTTGCGAACCAGTCTTGAAAGTTGAAATGTACGAAAATCTGAAAGTTGAAAATTTTTTTGCTTTGAACCGGGTTTTTTTGTTGACATGGTTCAACGGTTTTTAATAAAACTCGGTTGGTTAAACTGGTTTTGACCGGTTCAATATCATTGACGATCTAACAACTGAACCAGACCGGACAGATCCGAAACTGCCAGTCCGGTCCGGTTTAATAACACTGATAAAAAGTGCTCCCACCTTATAAACACAAACAACAATAAATTCACAAAAAAGAGGGACGAACAAAAAAGGAAGAAATATAAACACACATCACATCTTAGAAAGAAAAATAGAGTAAAATTAGAGTGTGATGTGCTCACCAAGAGGTATTGGTAAGTACATCTCCAAAAGGATGTTGGATTGACTTTAAATTATGAATCCGAGCTGTTGAAATCTCTACTTCACGAGTGATGTATCTACATGCAAAAATTTTAAATTTTTGAATTCAATTAGTACATAATCAAGCGGTCAAAAAAATGATGAAAAATGAACACATAAAACAATTTAAAGAATAATGTTTATTTTTTTTACCGCTAGACCATGTGCTAAATGAATTCGAAACTTTAATTTTTTTTACATGTAGATGCATCACTCGGGAAGTAGGTGGATTTCAACAATTTGAATTCATCGTTGGAAGCCAATCAGATAGTTTTTTGAAGGTGTGCTCACCAACCTCTCTTGGTAGAGCACATCACACTCTAGTTTTGTTCAAAAAAATAACCAAATTTTAAGATTCTAACCTTAGATAACTAACTTTTCGTTTAGTGACAAAGGCAATCTTTTTATGTGAGAAACTGCAAATTCGAAATTCGGATAAGATATATTTTTTGGATATTAAATAGTTTAATAATTACTCAAAAAAATAATTAAAAAAAACCCGAAAATATGTTGATTTATTTGAGACATAAAAAGTTGAATAATTATACTGTAACATCATGTTAAATTTTACGCTGTAACATGTAAATTTGAGTAACTGATTCGTGACGAAAGATAAAATTTGGCGAACTATGCGAAATTTACCATATATTTTAACAAGAGATACAGTGGCAAGGGATTGGCAGGTGAGCTGTCAATTGAAAAACAAACAAATTAAGGGACGATTTGATGTCTTGGAAATCTTAGTACACCACTACGCCATATAATTAAACGAGATGTGACGGTGATTTTGCTTATTTTATTTGAACCACAATTATCAACATGTATCAATAATCCAAGACTTTTCGACCGTAATCAATAATTTAATTCTGATCTTCTGATGCAATCAACTTGTGGCCTTCAATTTGAAGTGTTACTACCTAACACTACACTAACAGTGTTGAATGCTGATATCTGCGATCTATCATAGAAAAGATTACGATGGAGAATATAGTATTATTTTTAGTAGATGCGGAGATTCAGCATTTCTTAGCCCTTGAATTGACATATTGTTTGCTCTGTTCTCATTTAATTTTTTTGAACTAGTCTCACTTAACTATTCTGTCAATAACCCTTGAATTGAATGTTTTCTCATTTTTTTCAACAGGGTGAAATGGAAATTTATAAGTGTAAGATAAATTTTAATGCAAATACAATGAACTGGGATAAATCGCTCGATTTCACTAGAAATCATAAAAAGTTTAAAACCTGAACATAACTCCAAACTACTGGAGTTAAAGTCAGGTTATTACAAAACAAACTAAAGACTAATAGTTCCAAAAGACCCAAACATAATTTTTTTTTTAGAAATTCTAGAATAGTATACACAGTTCAATTTACTTTCGCGGAAAAGGTAGATCAATCCAAGGAATAGATTGGCGCAAGGAAAGACTTTTGAGGCTACACGGAAATTATTTTTTTGGTAAAATTAAATTCTTATTCCCCTCCAATTGAAAACATCGAAGGCAAAGATAGCCAACCGACCAAACAAAAGAACATGCCCTCAGACAGAACAAAAATACAATTTTAAGAATTTATCAATTTTGGTACAAAACCTATGAATTCAGAGACACAAGTAGAGTGGTCCAGTTCAGAAAAGTACCAACTTTATGTTGTCATCGACATTCATTTCATATGTTAATGTTGCAACAAGGTAGATGCAAGTCTCATTCAAAGGATTGAGCAAACATAACTAACAATGTGCTTACAAACAATTAAGACAGTGGTTGGGCCCCACTGAAACTGGATGTCAGGTTCAGTTCACTTTATATATCAGTTTAAATAATCATGCAACTCAAGTTCACTCAAACAAATTATGCTAATTGGACCCTCTTTTGTTCTCCTCTCCACAGCAAGCATAACAGACCCCCACCCCCCCCAAACCACCACCACCACCAAAAAAATAAAATAATAATAATAGATAAATACAAATGCAATCAGAATCATGAATAAATCATCAAACATAGGTTGGTAATTCCACATCTCAAGTTTAAGGTCGATCCAAAGAATAACAAGAAGAATAGAATACCAATAATTAAGATCAAACAAAGTATAGATCATTCTTTATACATATTCTACCAGTCAAGTATTTTCCCTATTTGTTGGAGTTTATTGTTTACTCCTACCTGAAAAGTAGATTACTGGGACCATGGGACATTTAAGTTTCAACTGCTAATATAGTTATAATGTTTGTACCCAAAAAAACTCCGTACTGTGATGAGGTCCGCAACAGGTATGACGGGAAAAGAAAAACAACATTACAGGCATGAACAGAGGTCCAAAACCTAGAGACACTAGAAAAGCACAAAAATATAAGAGCGGTCCATCCATGGACGATGACTCACAGACTAAAATGAACCATCCCAGAGCTAATGTAATCCGTCGATTTAAACCTGAATATTATTTTCAATCTCAAAATAATTAGCTTTCAGAATTACATGATTCAAATGATACTTTTGAACAGTGTGACACCTGGAAAATGAAAAATAAACAAAATATGATAAAGATTGAAACAAAAACAATTTTAGACTAGCACTGACCAGAACCCTAACATGACGTAAACTAGATCTGACATGATCATAGAACAACTTCATCTAGCCATTTGCCACCTCCACCTAAACTAGAAATACATAATAGATTTTCAGCTGTAACTTAATCTAGATCATAAACTTCAATAATTGAATGTCAACACTGTAGCAGTAGCCAGTTGCTATATGTTTGATCCATATACTCAACTTGTTTAGCACATAATTGATTTCCTTATTTCTTTGACTGGCTCTAGATGCATTTTGGAAGGTTCATCATAAGATTTACCTATTTTAATCCAGACAAGCACAGAGAATCACATAACACAACGATTTTTGTAATTTTGCAGAAATATGGTGACAAGTTGGAATTGTTTATGAATTTAGGTTCATAGTTTATAGAATAATATGGATAAATGCAAATTGATAAAATGGTTTTGCCGATAGATTTCCAAACTTAGAAGGACACTAATTGGAAGGAAGGTACGCCTCAAAAAAGAAAAATAACCATTAAATCAAAACCACATTGTTGACAAGGCCCAAGAACTTACAATTACTGTGGACAAGGTATGCAAGCTCAAAATGTACAGGGCACAGCCATAGTATGATCTATTAGGCCCAAAAAAATATAGATGGGCACTAGCACAGAAGAAATACAACACAAAATTCACTTGAGAAATTCACTTGAGAGTAGGTCCGATGGGCATCGGACCTACTTTGGTTCAATGGGTTTAATCACCGTCGATTTGCTTTAAGATTCGTGCATAACACTTTACGTGCATGTCCATTTCAATTTCCGTGCGCACAAATCTTAAATTAGATCAGACGGTCATCATGCTCGTTGAACATAAAAGTAGGTCCGATGACATCGGACCTACTCCGTTCTCCACAAAATTACCAAGGAAAAACCTGCTATTTCAAATAAACAAGTTGGGGTAAGCTAGAAATGAAACCCAATCATAATTATAAAGTCAAGGTAGATAATAATAAAATAGTAATAAAAATAATAATAATAGTAATAGTAGTACTATTAATAGTAATAATGGTATCACTAATAATAGTACTAATACTAATACTAACTATATTATGCCTAAACTATAGATCCTAGGAGTCAAAGTCCTAAGTTTTACGTCATTGACCCCGAATCACTAGTCCTATGACCCAAGGTCTATAATACTACCCCTAAACAATCCCTAGACAATATTTCCTAGATCATGATTCTGGTACGTGGATCGCTAACTTCCACGCGCTCCTGTCCGAAGCCAACCCCTAGGAACATTTCATTCCTTCAAGTCCTTTTTCACTGCTTCGTCCCATGTCAATCGTGGCCGACCTCTGTCTCTCCAAATTAGGTAACCTTGGAAATATTAACTGGAAGTTCATAATAAGTAAGATTCTTGAAAACTTGTATCATAGGAATACAGATGGTTAGGCTCATAAAGGGTCTTTCCCTTTCTAATAGTACATAACTATTTGAACAATGCAACATATCTGCCATCTATACACAACACCCAAAGATAAATACTTTGAACTGCCTCGGCAAAATGCTTGGAAGAACGAATATTAGATGCATTCATCAGTCAACTACAGAAAGACCAGATCACCAGACCGACTTAGTAGGAACTTGGCAAGACACTTGTACTAACTACAACAACATTACTCTCATAACATTTGGTAGAAAATTAATTACGGATAACAAGACCCTAATAAGTAG
This sequence comes from Carex myosuroides, assembly GCA_028015225.1. Classification (NCBI taxonomy): domain Eukaryota; kingdom Viridiplantae; phylum Streptophyta; class Magnoliopsida; order Poales; family Cyperaceae; genus Carex; species Carex myosuroides. The sequence continues at coordinate 3,482,949 of CM051486.1, read as the reverse complement.
ATCCGTATAGTTACATCCTGTTACTCACCTTTCAGGTAAAGTATGGAATAAAAATTCAATCCGCAATCTAAGATAGCATCGATTGCTAATTTTTCTATTACTGAAGAAAAAGAAGTAATTGTTATACTCCAGAAAACTAAATCCATAATCAAGTTTTGTTTCAAGTCTAGCAAAATGGTTGAAAGATAATCTTGGCAACCTCTATAAGCTTGTTGAAACAAAAATACCTAACTTGTAAATTCCACCTAATATTATCTTTATTACATTCGATAATCATAATAAGATGGAAAAAGCAAACAATCTGAACAAAAAAGAAAGAAAGAAAGAAGATAACCCCAATAAGAACCTTACTGAAACAAGTACAGCACAGCCCTTCAAGCACGTGTCCTCCTCCCCATGCGAGACCTTGATTTCCTCACAAAGCTTCTCTTGAGCTTATACAACCTCTTACTTTTCATAATCATTTTCTCTGGCAAAGTCGGCCTCTTTTTCTTCACCACCTTCGCTTTCTTCGGAAGATACCTCTTGTCCACCTTATACACACCAGGGGTGACAGCAACCCCCCTTGCAACTGCCTCTTTATACAAGGCATTAGCACGGTCTCCCATGTTATGAGTTGCTAATTTCTCAATTAAACGAGTATAGGTCTTAATTCCAGGTGCATGACCATATCCTTTCATCATGCGAAAAACCTTCATGGCATGCTCAATTCTCTCTATACCACATAAAAGTTTGATGAATCCGTAGTATGCCTTTCGGTCCAGCTTATCACCAAATCCAGCTGCACGCATGAATTCAATCATTTGATCTCCTTCCGAGACTCGACCTGCTTGGTACAAGCTCTTGATTAAGACAAGGTAAGTCTCTGAATCAGGCGAACAACCCCACTCACTCGTTTGCCTAAAAAGCTTCATGGCATCCTCAGTTTTTCTGATCTTACACAAGTGTGTTATGAGAACACGAAAGGTTTCGGCATCACGAGGAATCCCAATGGACTCCATTGAAATGAGAACTTTCTTAGCTTCGGAATGGAGAGAAAGGGGGTCTTTTTTCCTTGCAAGCCTACACACACAATCTAGAATTGCATTATAAGCCGGCGCACCTAATTCGAAACCTGCACTGCGCGACTCTGACAAGAGCTGTAGCGCCTCATTGAGCTTACCTTTTGCACAATACCCACGAATGACAACCATACACATGGATTCATCAGGAAAAATCTCTTTGACGAATTGCATCATGACCTGTTCGGCATGACTGGCCAACCCATTCTCAGCCAAGGCCGAGATGAGGGAAGAGAGATTCTCTTTAGTCCGGTGTTGAGGGGGCAGAGAGGTGAAGAATTTAATAGCCTGTGTTGGTCGTCCAGCACGAGAGAGGCCGAGAAAGAGGGAAGAGAAAGCCAAGGGGCCAGCAGTCTGTTGGAAGTCAGAGAGCAGGTCGAGCGCGGGCTTGAAGTCATGGCGCCTGGAGAGATGGTTGATAAGGAGCGCGAGGGAAGCGTCGGACGGGTGGAAGGACCGGTGGCGCACGAGGTCACGGAAGAGATCGTCAGCGAGGCGAGCGGTGGTGATGGAAGGAGAGAGGGAAAGGATGTCGCGAAAGAGGGCTTGGTTGAAGTTGACGTCAGAGTAGTGTAGGTTGAAATGGGCATGAAGGTCGAGGGATGGAGAGGAAGGGGAGGAGGTGGAGGACGTCGAAGAGAGCTTGGCTAGGTCGGCGGCGATTGACCGGGCGAGATCGGAGGGCGGTGCAGTTGTGGCAGTGGAGGTGGAGAGCAAATGGGAGAAAGGGAGGAGGGAAGGTGGAGAGGGAGATGGGGATGGAGAGAGGAGGCGGTGGAGATGATGCCGGAGATGGGAGGAGCGCCTCCACATTTTTGGAGCGGAGATTGAGAGAGAGAGATGGGAGCAGGAGCGGATCAGTGAACCCTAGCAAAACCTTGACTCGAGCAGGTGGGGAATCCATTTTTACAGCGCCCATTTTGGTGCGTACAGCGAACCAAAATTTCACGGACCAAAATGCTCCTGCTCAGCTTGATATTCTGTCCTGTTTCTCCTGCACGGTATATTCCCGCCTTTGACTGTAGGGGCATTTTGGTCCGTAAAAATTGGAGTTTGCTGTACGCACCAAAACGGAGTTCGCTGTACGCTGTAAAAATAGATTCCCAGCAGGTGATCAAGTCGGGTTCGGATTGTTAAATGGATATAAAAACAGAAAAGATCCAATATTTCAGATTTTCAGAAATAGTGACGAGTTATATTTCAGATTTTCAGTAATGAGACTCATCAAGTACGTCTACAGTATTGGATTTAAGTATGGAAAGTTTACTGTAGGTTATACAATGATAACCTCAAGGGAGATCCTGTCTCTTTTAGCATAGGTAAAGCTATTGAATTGATAGATTCAAGTGGTAATGTTGTTTCTAACATGAATGTATATGTTAAAATTGAGAAAAATGTCATACAAAAAGCAGAAGAATAGAATAAGAATCTCTTAAAAAGTTTATACATGAGAGTTACATGCTTGATAGGCATGAAATCTCATATACTTGGCGATCTTCATGTTCTTTTATATTCTTCAGAAACATACTTGAAGAATTTTGATGAACCATGCTTTAATAATGACTCTGTTGATCACTTTTATAATTCTTCTGACGCTACCATTGATAATTTGTATGATGGTAGCATTAATAATGAGTCTGACCCTTGCTTTGAGAGTGATATATTGCTAAATAAATCACGTATTGATGAGTTCTGGAAGGTGTACTACGCTATGTTATTGGATATTGATAAAACAAAGAATTCTAATGTATCTATGTATCATAATGAAGTGGCAGCAGTATGACCAAGACTTATATATTGTCAGTTTGATTTTACAATTTTAAAATTTAAATAGTCGATCTGAAGTATCTAATTGTTCCTTTTTGTATTAAAACGTGCCTATAAATCAAATTTATCTTTTTTTAAATTTTTTTTACTATTTGTTTAGGATTTTTAAAAATCAATGTATTTCAAATTTTATTAGTTAATTTTTTATTATTAAAAAGTAATTTTTAAAAATCATAAAAAATTATGAATTTTTTTATAAAAATATAAAATTTGATATGTAAGTACATTTTAATATGTATAACACGTTAAGCATTTCAGATCGACTTTTTTAACTTTAAAAATTACAAAACTAATTTCATAGTATATAGATATTTGTCATACCAATACCACTATGAATCTCCATTTATATTAAACATATCTGAACTCAAGCAATCTGTGCATGGCAGCGTTTATCGATAATTTTTACATAATACAATATCAAAAGTTAAATCAACAATTTATATTTCTTGTTTTCTGAATTTAGTGAATTTATTGGCATTCCTTAAATAATTTTAAAATTTTATTTTAAAAGAGTAAAAAAAAGAGAACAACCCAACACGAGCACACCAAATCCAATATCCAGTTCCGACCGTTCAATCTCCTAAAATTTGCGAAAAAATTTAAGATCCTTCGATCATGAATCAAGTGCGCATAAATTTTAACACAAATTAAATAGTTCTGATTACACATCAAACCGAATTTGATACATTATGTATCAGACCGCCTCCACTACATATGGGTCCCGATCGGATGAATACGTATTCTCTCAGGTATGTGTAAGGTGGGACCTACTACTTTACGGCTTCAGATTAACTCAGAAACAATGTCTATTCGGAATCGCACAGAATCAGTATTATTTGTGCTTTGAGATTCGTGCCGATTCCTTTCTACAGTACCGGAGAGGATCCGAATTTCCGGCCGGACCGCCTTCGATTCGCTTATTTGGTTATTTGTTTTATACTTTTAATAGTGCGTGTCAAATGAGTTGGGTCAAGTGGTCAACTCGTGTTTGTCATGAGTTGCATCAAGCTCGCAGGAGGTGGATTGAGGCCATATCTTTAAGGCCCATTTTGTACGTATTAAATTTAATCAGCCGAAAAGTCCAATTTATGTAGCCCAATAAAGAGGTGAAATAATTTTCCATTTTGTTCCGATCACATCATAAATGAGGGCCTTTAATTTTAAGATAAGTGATGCTGCAAGTCTGCAACACTGTCTGCAGTATGTATATTTCGTTCAAGAGATATTTATACCTTAAGTTTTTAGAAATTAAAAGTCCAAATGTTGTACTTCTACTTATTCTACTGTGTTGGGCTGAACAGCTTACAAATTAGAAAAAATAATTTTTGAAGATATGGCCCTGTAAAAACAAATCTGATATGCCGACACATGGGATTTATGTTGGATGTAGTCGGTCCAAGCCTTTTTTTTTTTTTTTTTAAGAGGCAAAGCCCATTTCATTGCTGAAATTTTAATTACATAGTTCCTGCCAGTAAGCCGGTCCCAACACCCCGCAAAGTAAACAATGTATAACAACTAGATAAGCAACATGAAAGCAATAACAAAAACCATGTTTGTGAGATGGCTAATCTCCAAAAATAAGCTAAGTAGGCACTAACTAAGCCACATAGTAATGGGCTGGACAGTTTAGCTAGATACAAAATTTGGTATTGCTTTGACTTCATGGGTCACTCAGAGGGCTCTGTTGGCTGAGAAACCACTAAATCCAAGGGCATGTACTGAGCCAGTGGAATGGCATGTTCAATCACTGATAGCCATTCATCCACATCGACTTTGCCTTTTTTCTTCTTAGTACCTGTCCACAAAATTTGGTATTGCTTTGACTTCATGGGTCCAAGCCTTGTTGGATTTTGAGTTTGGATTTAGATCTGAAACGTTTGATCAGAACTCAGATCAATTCGGTTCAAGACAGGTCCTTTAATATTGATTATATGCCAAAACAGATCAGGATGTCCGGATCCAAACTCAAAATTTGGGGTACTCTAGGGATCGGAATTATAATAACAGAGGATATGAACTCTTCTCACTTTTTCATCGTGGAAACAATAGAATCCATATAATGTAACTAAAATAAATAAACTCAACTTGGCAAATGCTTACGAACTTTCGTCTTTTTCTTTCTCAAAAAGAGAAAAAAGTTAAGAAAAAAAATGTCGTGTAGCGAATTCTTTCCAACTTTAGTATTTTTTTATACCATGCAATAATGCAAATGGATAAGGAGATTTCATGACGGGATCGTCACTTGAACTTGCAAAACTAAGCAAACCAGAAAGTACAAGAACAAGGAATAATATCCTTACCAAGGTTTAAGTAGTAACAATTCAGATTTCATTCTGTTAATTAATTGATTAAAGATGTGGCACCATAAAAACCATGAGATCAGCATTAGTCGTTGGTCGTTGATTTCTTCAAGCGATTCAAGGAGCTTAGATTAAATACCACGCATGCTGTCACGCACCATGAGGTGATGGCAGTGAAACATCCGATTAACACAAACGTTTGTGATTGGATCAGAAAAATAAATATAACGCTGGCTGATATATTAATAAGGTGTCAATCAAACAAATAATACGATGATGATGATGATGATGATTCAGTGAATAAGACTATTGTGATATGCTTATTATAGGGTAGTTCGTATTATGAGGGAGAAATTTGGGTCCGATAGGCATCGGACCCAAAGTGAGTTCGACGGGTTCGCTCAACGTCCGATCTGCTTTAGGATTTGCGTCCGTAACTTTCGCATCTGCTTTAAAAATCATACGCACGAATCTTAAAGTAGATTGGATGGTCCCGAAACCCATCGGACCCAAGCCTTTCTCGTATTATGAAAACCCTAAACCCGAACCACTTCAAAAATATACCTAAGAGTGAAATTTTAAGACTTTTACCATTTTTTACTATTTTTAAGATAAATAACCACTCAAAAAATATAGATTACATTTTTTTTAGATTTTTTAGATTTTTTTATACTATTATGTAAATAGATAGAAAAATGGTTGATAAAAAAAATTTAGATTATAGGAAAGTAGTAATTTTCTAATTTCTACCTATCCAAAAATAGTAATTTTTTTAAAATTTAAAATTCGGCATACAAGTAATTTTTTATCTATTTAAAACAATAATTTTGTATCTATCTAAAATTAGTATTTTTTTTCAAAAAATATAAAATATGGTCTCCGGACACATGTTGATCGATTCGGATCGATTGTTTGGACTTTGAAAATGAAGATAATTATGATATGAGGCATGGTGCGGTATGAAAGATATGATGCATCTGAACTCTCCTCTATTTTTATTTGCATGTCTTGCTTTTAGTTAAATGACTGAAAAAAAGATATTCATGTTTTGAATTTTCTTACTTTGATAAAATAAAACAATTTTGTTGGAATTAATTTCATATTTATATTTTGATTTTTATATTAGTAATGTGATTGTATGTGTAAAAAGGAATGAGTTTTGATAATCTATTTTAAAAAATAATAAAACCAACTATGATATTATTATTTTCGTTATTGGTCTACTACCTTTTCGTTATCCGATAATTTTAACGGATAAAAATAAAGTAAATAAGATTAATTCTTAGGAAGCTGATATGAGTACCCGCAGTTGAGTACCCGCATTGTACCAGCACCTAAACTGCCATAACTGCTTGTAGGGACCGCAACCGTTTCCAAAACTAAAATTTTGTTTTACAAGTATTAATAGTAACATTGTGAAGTATTTATATCTATACAATGAACTACATATATGATATATAAATTTTCCTTAAATAACTGTACCCGCACCTTTTCTTGAAAAATCCTCACTTCGTACCCGCATTTGGGGACCACTCAAACGACATGTGGGGACCACTAAAATTGTCAACAAAAACGTTGACTTAGCTTATGTGTGGGTAATAAACGACATGTGGGGACCACTAAATTTGTCAACAAAAATGTTGACAAAAAAATGTTGTATTAGCTTATGTGCGGGTAATATTTATATCTCTATTCTTCTATTCTTGTGGTATTTATACTTACGAAACAAAGTATTTATAACTATAAGGGTGTGGTATTTATACTTACGAACTAAAGTATTTATATCTATATTACGTTGGATGAATAAGAATCTTAAAAAATTATTTGAGTTGAAATGTTGGAGACCTTTAACCAAAAGGCATCATGTCTGATCACTCAAAAGAGAGCAATGTTTCTTTTAATATTTATAGACTCGGAAATGCTATCGGTTCAGACTGCAAGCGCACAATCCTATCGAGTAGTATATTCGAGGTCGATCCACAAGGAATATTGGTTCAATGCTTTGAGCGATCGAATCACAATCTTTCGAAAGGCTAGACGAAATCTGAAAATTGAGAGATGTTGTTTTGATCAATGTAAATTAGGAAGCAATTAAAAGTAATTAAAATAAAGATAGAGATGAGGATTCCTAAGGTTTCGGCACACCATTGCCACTCAATCCGTGTTGAGTATTTTAGATATAGAGGTTTTGTACTCTTTTTGCCTTTAAATTTATAAACCTTCGTACTCAATAAATAGGTTAGTTGCAAGCGCACAACCTATCGATCGTAGTATTTAGGTGTCGATCCGCAAGGAGATAGGGAAATACTAATTTTTAATAAAGAAAACTACTTCTAACCTGAACAATAAAAGTAAAAAGGGGGGTTTTGTGTAATTTCGTTTTTAAAGGAAAATTAAAGTAAACTAAAAGTTCGTAACAAAAAGCAATAAAGTCGGGTGAAAATCAAGTTTGAGATGTCTAGGGGTATTCGGTCCACAATCCCTTGCTAATTCTATCTACTCGGTTTGTTTAAATTCATGTTTGATTATGACGAGGTTTCTAACCTAAGTTAGCCTTTGGAACAAATATTAATACGAATACTTTGGGTGGACGGATTAATGTGCCTCGAATTCTAGGGCTGTCACTAACCTAAAGGGATATTTAATCACGTGCTTCAAATGTATATATCGATATTTGTTCTAAGGTGTCATAATCAAGTTTTGACTTCACCGCTAAGTCCTTCACCAAACCTTAACCTTAATTTCTGTTTTTCCAGATTTGAATACAAAAGTACGGTCGCTTATAATTCAAATCCTAAGGTATTTGCAATCACAATTTATACTATCCTATATGATCCTAATCTACTTTTAATCAAGAAGACTTAAGCGGGACGCTACAAGTCAAACACAACAAGTTGCACTATCCTATATGATCCTAATCTACTTTGGGTCTAAATGATCAAAGCGGGACGCTACAATTCAAGTACAAATCATGGAACATCACAAATAATAAATCACAGAAATTAACATCAAATCAAACAATCATAATAAAAACTAAAATCCGAGTAAAATAGAATTAAACAAGTTCATGCTACATGACCTAAACCCCTAGAAAGAAACTAGCCTCTCATGGAGATGCAAGTATTCATCATGAATTCAAGTACAAAATAAGTAAAGACAAAGAGAAACTAACTAGAGAAATAGAATACACCCTTCTCTAATAATAAACCTTAGTCTTCCTTGCAATTGCTGTGAGAATTCGCCTTCCTTCCTCTTGAATTGCTCCTGTGGTTGATGCTCTATCTCCTGGATTTCTCTCTTAGAATGGTGATGATCATGGAGAAGAAATTCCTTTCCTTTTATAATGGATCTGGAGCATATGGACGTGGGGAATCATTCTAAATATGTCCCAACGTGTTCCCCACGTTTCCACTTTCTATTTCCCACCTTTGGGTCGTGGTCTGAAGTGCCGAAAATAGAAAATCCTCTGAAATAGCAGTTTTTAGGCTGAATGCGGCCCAAGTGCGTCCGCACTGAGGTCGCATAAAGTTTGGTTTCTGTTCTGCTTTGTTCTCCAAGTGCCGAGTGCGGCCGCACAGCCTCTCTGTGCGCCCGCATTACGCTCAGTCTGTCTTCTTTCTCCAGTGTGCGGGTCAGGTGCGGCCTAGGTGCGTCCGCACTTTCTTTCAATTGCTGCTGGATTTTTGGCTAAGTAGGAAATGCGTCCGCACCAGTATTTAGTGCGTCCGCATTCCGCTCGGTCACTTCTCTGGAGCTTGCTGGAGCTTGGTTTTTCTTCTAAGTATTAAGTGCGGCCGCACTATGGTGCTGTGCGTCCGCACTTTGCCTCTGTTTCTTGTTTTCCTGCGAATTTCACACAAGCAATTGCAGTAACTTGATTCTAGGGGTATTTAATCCTATATTATACTAAAAATGCATGATATTTGGTGTCATTATGTGATGAAAACCAGACCGAACATATATATAATTTAACCCTATCAATCCGCCTTGACAATATATTCCCGTTGCGTCTGATTTTCTGTTGTTGTTTAATGAAAGACACCACATAGGTCACTGCGATTTATGTTACGCAAGAATGATAGATCTTTCACCGAGATTCTACATAGGACACTGCGATTTACCTTACGCAAATGTCTGATCTCTCAAATACCCCAAATTACTACACAGATCACTACGATTTACTTTACGCAAGTGATGGAATTGGGTACGCGTTTTGTTGGTCTGGTTTATGGTTTCCCCGCTAAGGTTTTCTTCACATAAACCTAATAGATCTCAACGAGGCTAATTCATACAAATAGTTTCTCTTACCATTAAATTACTGTCACTACCCTAACGGACTCAAACTAGATCATTGAAGTTAGATGAAGAGATAGTAAATCACAAAAGCATTTTTTTCAACAACAAGAAATCATAATCAACAGAAATATATATATCAAAACATCAAGAGTAACAAGGTTTACTGCCTAGCCCTAAGAAAAGGAACTTAGCCGCAGAACGGCATCATTACAAGCACTCCTCTCTTCTCACTTTAATCAAATCTAACCCTAATTACAAAGATAATTATTCCTTCTGCCCAGGGGCCTTATATAGGAGTGGAGGGACGTCTGGAGGTTGAGTATGGGCTAAGAAACTGATCTGGAAACAGCTGTCAGCAATTATTTCCCCAGAGACGCCTTCGGATACGGACCGTATTGGGCAATACGGTCCGTATTAGGACCTTGACGGTTAGGGTTTAATGCTCCCAGCGCCATCTTCTGGTCTGTGCTAGGCCTGGTCCGTATTAGGCAATACAGACCGTAACAGAGACTTAGTCGATGAGCGTCGCTGATCCGATTGACCCGATTCTAGCTCCATTTGGTGTAAAATAGTCCCAAAACCTGTTTTCTGCAATAAAACATAAAGAAAGGTGACAGTAGCATTTTTCTCTAATTAATTAAACCTAAGTGTGAGAAAACATGCAAAACCTAAGCCAAAACCCTACGTAAATCATCATTATTTTGACTCTGATCAATGTCATGGATCACATGGGCACTCTCTTTTTTATATGTTGGATCTAATACAACTAGTTTGTATGCAATTTTGGTCCAAACTAGATCATAACCAAGAGTTTTGGCAAGATGAGTCCAACTTTACGAAACTTGGGCCAAACCTTAATTGCATGGTTACTAAGTGGTAAGGACATAATTTTTATACAAACATTGTATTGGATCTTGAGGAGTATATGTTATATGGATCACATGGGATTGCATGTGTACAAAAGGTAATATGTATATATGTTGCACTAATTGTAATCTATTAGTATTCTCTATGGTTTTATATGAATTCATATATAATAATCGGCCCAACGAAAGTTTATTATATATTTTTTCAAATAAATAATTTAAACCTTATAACGTTATTTTTAATAATTGGTTGTTATTAGTTGTTTTAAACTTTAAATTGTAACTGCCACTTTATTAAAATGAATTTTGTATCTGAACTACCAAGTATTTATATCTGAACACATCAAGTATTTATTTCTGAACACATTAAGTATTTATATCTAAACTACCAAGTATTTATATCTGAACACATCAAGTATTTATATCTGAACTACCAAGTATTTATATCTGAACACATCAAGTATTTATATATGAACTATCAAGTATTTATATTTGAACACATCAAGTATTTATTTCTAAACACATAATAGACAATTATATCATCTTCGCAAATCAAATTGTCACAAACATCTCAAAATCCAGCAACACTGAAACACGATTGTGTATATGAAATAGAAACGAAACGATATATCATTATTAATTCACCAGAACAAAAATAAAATTGAAAAGAAACAATATTAATCTAGCTGATCACATTTCAAAATCACCGATTAAACTTGTGAGAACCACACGAAATCGTTTTCAGTTTCAAAATCGCCTCGAAATCGACCTAAAATCACCTCAAAATCGCCGAAGCCTTCGAAAAAGAAAAAACGGAGAGAAAGGAATATTTGAAATTCAAAATGGAAGGTCCGATAACATTGTTAGTTAGATCGGTAGTTGTGGGAACCGCAACCTTACAGTTATGGAAGTGCGGGTACAATGCGGGTACTGTAGCGAGGGTACTAAAATAATTATTCTTATTCTTATTGAATAAAATTAATCTTTATTGAGTAAGAATAATGTGTGAGTAAGATCATTTATTTTATAATAGATATGAATATGAAAATGTTTTTATTCCGTATATTATCGTATCGGACATCCCTAAAATATCCGCGTCAATATCGGCATCAACCGACCTTTACATATGCATATCTTCGCCTTGCACAAACTGGTCCCACAAATTTTTTACTGCTATTTGGCACTTAATTATATTGAAAGATGATTGATGTGATTGGTTGTAAAAGAATTTAATTGTATATGATATCCCAGGGAATAACTCGTGCTTTGCCACATAATCAATCCAGGTTCTCTTTATTTCTTCCGGGGCCTGTCGGCCGTCTAAAGGGAACGGGAATGAAATTTTTTGAATGGCCGAAATATTATGTGCGTGAGTTGAAATTCGTGAAATTTGAGTGAATTTTTTTTTCACGCGCACAGTGTTTGACCGAACAGGCCCTCAGTGTGCGCAACAGTCATCCAGAGCAGAAAGAGTATAAATATATTTTTATTTATTTTTCTTTTTGTAAATTAGAAGCTAGTGACTCGTCCTTTGAATAAAACTAGCGTGTACTGAGGTTAACTCCAAAAATTATTGAATTGAGATGAACAACGAATTTAAATTGTTAAATAATTTTTATTTTTGCGAGCAATGAGTTTACATATCAAATTATTTAATTTATTTATTAATTTAGTGTTATGATGTTAAAAAATAATAACAAAGGAAAGTATAAAATTTAACTTTAAAATATTTGTTTATTAACTACTTGATTTTATATCAATTTAAAATTATAAATTTGATATATAAATATATTACTCGTGGATAGATCGGTTTCAATATTCACTAAAAAAATTATGAAAAGTTATCTGTTTTTTTTTGTAAAATTTGATTTTTGTCGGTCATCAATATACTTATCAACATAGATATAAAGTTTAAGAGAATACAAAACACTAATGAGCATATATATGTTTTCTCACCTCCCCTTGATATGTGAAAATCATTAGGCTAGATAATACTATTTGTGAAAATCATTAGGCTAAATAATTAAAAATCTCCTGATATGAAAACATTTTTGTTATTACTATATTATAGGGCTATTTTGAGAATATTTGAAAAGGTAGTAAAACAATGATTTTCACAAATAGTAAAATTTGGTTTCCTGGATAATTTTATATGTAGATTAAACTTAACTTTCTGGATCGACAATTCGATCACGAAAAATAGTAAGATTTCCACTATTTGTGTTTTATTTAAAATTTAAATAATTTTACATTAGTCTAACTTTGTGAATGTGCACGCGAAAAAAGATAAAAACTTAGATATGATCAGAGACGGAACCAGTTTTTTGAACTATGGGAATCAAATACATATGAAGTCAATTATGTAAAAGTTATATGTGAAGAATGAAGATCAATTTTACAATCTGATGATATTTTACCCTAAAATATATAAAAAATTATACATAAACTAAAAAAATTAGAAATCAATTGACCCATTCCTATTACTTCAATCCGTCTCTGACTACATTGCACACATGTTGCATAGGTTCTCTTGTGAAATGGGTCAAAAATATACTTTAGAATATTTGAACAATCAATTTTTGAATATGATCTTCATATCAAAATCAAATTGCTAGACCGTTTATCAGTAAATAAAAAATCTCAAACCAAAAATGCGGTTCACAGTGTATACCCATTATCCAAGCATACAGCCATACATAAATAATAATATAATATGTGTCTCTCGTGCAAAACGAAAATCATAAACAAAGATTCCAACAAATATTCTAAGCCAAGCTTCCGAGGCAATAAATTATTCCAAGTAAGATTTGGACGGGGAAAAAGAGGTCTCTTTGGAATCATATCATTTTTACTTTGGGACCTTATTCTTCAATCACAGATTTCCAATCATTCGGTCGTGATGTATCTCTCAAGGGAGACCTTGGAGACTAGATCTTCTGTGACGGGTAACCAACTGCTAAATTATGTGGAGAATTAATTTTTTTATTTAGTGATTAAAATAATATTTTTTGTATAAAAGATGGTAATTTTAAAATCCGGATAAAATAATTCTTATAGATATTAAACAGGTAGGTGATTTCATCTTAATTTTTATTTTAAAAAAACTGCAAAATTATGTTGGAATAAAACACTTAATTTAATAGTATAAAGGAAAAATGGTGAGTTAAACTATTAAGATAAAATTGAAATATAATTACAACTTAGAATTTTCACATAGTTTTCTTAATATGTATACCAATATGAGCAAAGTTAGAGTGTGATGTGCTCACTAAGAGGGTTTGGTGAGCATAACTCTAAAAATATATCGGATTGACTTCAAACAACGAATCCAAACCATTGAAATCTATGTATTTCATGAGTGATGCATGTACATGCAAAATTTTGAAAGTTTCGAGTTTATTTGCTACAAGGTTAAGCGGTCAAAGAAATGAATCTTTTATAAGTTGTTTTATATATTCAATTTTTATCATTTCTTTGACAGCTTAATCTTGTAGCAAATGAATTTGAAACTTTCAAAATTTTACATGTACATGTATCACTCATGAAGTACATGAATTTCAACGGTTAGAATTCGTCATTTGAAGCCAATCCGATATACTTTTGGAGTTATACTAACCAAACCTGAGCACATCGCTCATAGCTTTGCTCTACCAAATATTTTCACAACTTAGAGTTTTGTTTTGTTAGTATAATTGGACTATTTGCATGAACAAAAAAAAGATAATGAATTGGTGCCGTAGAGAAGCATAAATATATATTTCTTTGTTGATTAGTTATATTTGTGTGCTAAATTTTTTATCATTTTATTTTTGTCTTTATTGACAGTAAGAAAAAAAAAAGATTAATATTAAACTACGCACGTTTTATACATAAATTTTCATCAAATATTACTATTTAAAACATGTTTTCTCTTTTGCCAATTTCCTTGACCTTGAAATTGCAACAAACGAACTCCTCTTCTACTCAACTAATAGCACAAGTGATAAATTACAGAATACCAGTGACTTATATATCTTCTCAATCATTCCAAAAAAAATTCTCCCACGCGATTCCAAAAAAATTCTCCGACACGGATTGCAAGTTTGTATCCGCAAGAGAAAATCTTGAGTTTTGATGGAAATGATAGTTGGTGGATAATGACCCACATGATTGCTCTTTTAGAATCTCTTTTTATTATTCGTATAACATAGTTTATAACTTTATAAGTTTATATACATGCCACATTCCAAATTAGAAGAACTTTAATATAATAACACATCTGTTGTGAATCTTAAATTCTCAATATATCTTTGTCGATCGTGTTGGTGGCACATTTTAATATATAAAAAGTCTATATATGTTCTTATTTTGGATTCGAATTTTAGGATTTTATTCTTTCATTATTCAGTTTGTAGGTGTAACCTTAAATCAGTGTGTCAAATTGATTGTGATGTATATCTAGGGGTGGATTAATTTTTTTATTATATACATTAGCAAACGGTTTTGATGCGTTCATTTTAAATAGTCAATCTGATACAAATAAAACCTATAATCTAAGTTTTAAATATCAGTGAAAATGAAGATTACTATATTAGGTCCAACTAAAACATATTTTCAATCTGAATTTTATAAATTATCAAACAATTGATATATTATTCAATGAACGAAGAAAGCGAAATAATTATAATTGCACTCTTTGATCTGGCAATGAATATAAATTTGAATGAATTCAAAGGTTTTTTTTTCAAGTATGGATTCATCTATAAAGGAGAAAAATAGCATATATTTTATGTGTTCTAGATCACTTATGTTGTATACATGTACTCAATTTCTTATATAATTTCATCTACGTGCGGTAGATGATCATCACGACAAGCAGTGGAGGAGTTGCATGAGTTTAGAGGGAGACACTTATCTACTTCTGAATCTATTTTTTTTAAATATACTTCTTTTGTCATATTTTTTTCAAAAAAAAATTACGAAAATATACTTATGTTTAAAATAATTAATTAATGATACAATTATGTATTATTCTAAATTTTTTGTCCCCACCTTATTTTATACTGTGACTTTGTTCTTGACAAAAGGTACTATAAAGTAATGCATTGCGTTCCTCATCACAATGCAGCTCCATAGTTAGATAACAAAATATTTTTATCATCCGAATTCAATCATATATAAGTTGTTGATTTTTTGAGTGATAATTATGTAGCAACCATTCATTGTGCGTTATGCAGCAATCAATTATTGACATTATTGTCAAATAATTACTTTTTGAACCATGAACAAATATGTTAATTTTTTGTATAAGAAAAGATAAGAGAGAGATTGGATGAAAGATTTTGATAACTATGCATAAAAAGAAACCCACAAACAATACAAATGTATTGTATGGACATAATGACAGGATAAGTACTAGAGCTTCCTATGATTTGAATATGAAAATGACATCTAAAGAGGATAAGAGCATGCTCTGTTTTTGTGCATGCCTTTTAAGATTAGATTGTATCTCCTCTACACACATGTATGATGTATCATTATATACCTTTTGGCACTTAAGAGGTAATAAAATGTTTGATGTGTTCTCCCAATATATTTGATTCACAATTAAAAAAATGAAAAATGGAAGTCAACGAATTTCGTTTAAAAGGATTGCTCCCAAATATACTTTTTAGCCTTTATTCGCCTAGCTTGTGATTTCTTTCTTAAATTCCTCTCTCGAAGCATCAAATTTGCATGGTCGCAATATATATTTTTTAAATAAGGATGAACTCAAACTATTAACTGTAAATATTACGAGAATCTTCATTATTTCAATCTGCAATTAATTTTTTGTATGCAAGAAAATGTTTAGTTCATCAATATGTCAATTGATAAAAGCAAGTTTCAATCCATTATTGGGCCAACAAGTACAGAGGAGAAACATTTTTGTCTAAACGTATTAGTCAATATAAAATGTGTATCAATTGCTATGAAAAGCAAATTTAAAATTTGGATTAATGGGGTGTTCTACATTTAGCAACAAAATTAATGCTCGGAATTGAAAAGTAAAATACTAAAATTATATGCCTATCCCTAGAAAAGTAAAAAAAAAAAAAAAAATCTCCATAAAAGAAAGCAATCAACATTTGTTGCAGTTACTTCAAAAGAGACACATTGTGTATAGATTAATTAATTGCTAATACAAAGGAAGCATACATATATAGATTAACCTACCACATTTGTAAGTACCAGTGACTACCTAGTACCAACCAACAAAACATTACCACCATATAATATATCCTTCAACATATAAATAACATAGCTCTAACACCATCATATATGTTAACATTACAAAATTAAAGCACCTAAACACCGACTTAATCACTAGCACATAATTAACATCAGTAAGCTAATTAATACTGGTATACAAAACTTTATATAACTTTGGTCATATCCAAAGCATGGTCATAAACGAAACTAAACCTTGATCGATCGTTGATTGTTTCCGGTACGACTTTACAACTGATTTCTTGGCACAGCCTTGCAAACCAGAGATTTCTTCATCTCCATTGACATTTTCAGGCATTCTGACAGATCTACCCCTGCCTCGCTGGGGACCCATGTAAAGTTCTGAAGCAGACGTGCGAGCCATAGGTGCACCGTAGCAAGTCCCATTGCCTTACCGGGGCAGACACGCCGACCTGACCCAAACGGGGCGAGTCTCGGATCTGAGCCCATTATGCTCACATCCTGGTCCATAAACCGTTCTGGCTTAAACACATCTGCATCGGGCCAGATCGACTCGTCGTGAGTTATGGCCCACATGTTAACCATTGCAGTTGTACCAGCCGGTACAAAGTGAGGGCCAATGTGGCAGTCCTGGATTGCTAGCCGGGCCCAGGAGAGGAGTGGGCCCGGAGGGTGCATGCGTAGGGTTTCTTTGACTACGGATTGAAGATATGGGAGGTGAGGTATGTCAGAGTCTGATACTGATCTGTGGGGCCCAGTGACAGAGCTGATCTCCAATTGGACTTTTGATTGGATTTCTGGGTGTAAAACCATTCGTGCAATTATCCATTCTAGGAGAATAGCAACTGTGTCAGTGCCTCTAAAGATCATTTCCTGAAATAAATTACAATAACATAAATATCAGAAATGCAAAATTACTGTTCTGATAACCTGCATTAACTAGTGCGATAGTGATATTTGGAAGTGATAAATTGGCTATGTGATATTTGAGATCAAATTGATTTTATAAATATCAGAGGAACATCTCTGCATGTGGGACCACATAAACATGTTTAGGTTAGGGGAACTAATAGTAGTGTACAAAGTGACAAAAGAAATAGCATGGCCCAAGATGGAAACTAGACAGGTAGCGCACACAAAGCACACCATGACAAATTTTGAAAACAAACAAAATATGTATGAGAACAAAATGAAATAAAAGGAAAAAGATACTAGAGAACAGATTTACGTAACCTTCTGAGATTTTATTTAATTATATGGCCAGTGGTCTTTTGGAACAGAGACCACTAGACATTTTTTTCCTTAAAATAATAAATTAATTGAGTATTAACTTGAACTATGAACAGTTTCTAACTTTCTATTGCAATGATTAAATTCAAATTAGAAAATATTTATCGAGTAATGACAGTAAAATTCATGCTTAATTTCTTTGTCTCATGACTTGAGAGTTGAGAATAAATAATACAAGAAATCAATAATGAGCTGAACATTAATTAGTCTCATAAACAACATTACACCAAAAAAGTAGCTTTTCATTTATCCACAGAAATCACTCAAAGCTGCTTTTAAGAAACATTCCTTTCTTCTTTGTTCTTTCTAAAATCTAAATTATTTTTTTAAGTACTGTTAAAACTTAAAATTAGAAAGAAATGGGAAAAGTTAAATTACTAGCAAGATTAATTTACCCAGAGAACAGCCACCATGTCTGAATCAGAGAGCTCCTCCTGCAAACCGAGCAACACATCGACGAAGTCACCGTCTCTTGTAGCAACTCCATTTCCCTGCAAATTCCTCTTTTGCTTGTGCTCTTCCGCAATTCTACCTACAAAAACATCAACTCTTTTCACCAAGCTTTTGCACCTTCTCCTCACACCTTGTAAATCCAGCCACCCGAGAAACGGTAGATGGTCGCTCCAGTTAAACACACTTAGAAGCTCATACCCCTCTCTAACCATACTCTCCAGTTCATCTCCTTCTCCTCCTTTCCCATACTCATACATCCTTCCAAACACACTCATCATGACACTGTTTAAAGACCCAAAATGCAAAATCCCTTTAACCGTCACCTCCCCATTTTTCTCCATGGATTGTCTCACCTGATGTATCATTTGATCCACGATTACCTGGCGGTGAGATCCCGATGCAGCTATGCAACGTGGACCAAACATATGAGAGGCAGCGATCCGGCGCAGAGTACTCCAGTACTCGCCGTACGGTGCAAAACCCATGGCACGGTGAAAAAGGAGCTCATATGCGGTTTCCTTAACGGGTCGGTTGGCAAAGTTTGCAGAGGTTAGGATCTCTTTTGCGGTGTCTGGTTGACTGGAGATGATGAACCGAGTGAGACCGACAGAAAAGGACATGAGAGGGGTTGCATGGAGAGATTTCGAGAGGGATGCAAGGATGCGATGCGCAAGAGGGGAAGACAGTGTGTTAGAGAGACCAAAAGATGGGCCCGGGATGACAGAGGAGGAGGGTGTGGTGGTGATGAGAGAGAGGGCCCAAGCAAGGCCTCCAGGGTGAAGGAGAAGAAAGCAGATGAAAAGGAGAAAGATAGCAAGAATAGTAAATGGAGAAGAAGAAGAGGGGAGAAAGGAGAGGAAGATTAGTGAGTCTGAGAACTGTAGTTGTGCCATTGAAACTTAAAAGAGAAAAGAAGCGGTACAAGTTGAGAGGAAAGGGACAGTAGAGGGGTGCTTAAATAGCCAGAGCAAAGAAGATGGTTTACCATCAATAAGGTTTTTAGATGCTAATTAATTAACCTAAATTTAAGTGCTATAGCTAGGAGGGTTATAGAGAAGAGAACGGAGTAGGTCCGATGCTCATCGGTCTTACTTTTAGGTTCAACGAGCGTGATGACCGTCCGATCTAGTTTAAGATTTGTGAGCACAGAAATTAAAACAGACACGCATGAAGTTTAAAACGTTTTGCACGAATCTTAAAGAAAACCGACGGTGATTAAATTCATCGAACCAATCTGAAATTTCACTCTCAAGTACTCTCAAGTGTTTAGGTACATGCAGCTTGTTCTTAATTTCTCTTAGGCTTTTTTATCCTTCATGCATGTATCAGAGTGAATATATTGACAAAGCATTTTTCCATTCATGCAGTGCTCAGACATAGAAGCAAAACAGCCGTATGTATGACTTGTGCGCTGAATGAAGCAAAAACTACTCTGTAAATATATGTGGTGCTCAGCAGTTCATTCAGCGATTCGTTGTAGATGATGGACCATTTATCAATCGTATCTAAGGTATGATTAGAGGGAACTGATTTATGCTTTATTTTAATCTGCACTAAGTTGGATCTGTCTGGAACCGTCGATGCATATATCTATTGAGGTGGAGTTATAGTATATATGTTATCATGACTTGCATGACACACAAGCTAGGAGATATTTGGTTATGCTTGTCAGCTGTTACTTGCTTTAATAATCTTAGTACGGTCAATGTAATGACTATGGTATTCTGTTTAGTGCTTTTTTTGATATTTTCGGCTTTAGGGATTTTGTGTTTTGTTTAGTCAGTGATGCATTTAATAAATACAGCTAAAAAATGTTGATACTGTTTTTTTCAGAGTTCAGTATCTGATTTACAATGCTGTTAGGTGATTCTGAGACTATTTTAAGGTATTTATGGATTTTTAGATTTTTAGGACAGTTTTGTTTTTTGGGCAGTTTTGTTTTTAGATTTTTAGCAATTTTGATATCAGTATTTTTCTCTTTTGTTGGTACTTGTCAGGTTTTAGATTTTTAGGGCAGTTTTATTTTTCTTATGTTTCTGATTTTGTAAATCTTTTATATAAATAGAAGGACATTTTTGCCGGTGTTTCAAAAAAAAAAAAAAAATGACCTGCATGCTCCTGAGAATCGCTTTATATATTCTTTAGTTAATTACTGTGGTATTCTCTTTTTCATGTATTTATTTTGACGAGATATTGATAGATACGTACTCCTTCTTTTGAATATTTTAATTTGCTAAATCCTAAATCTTAACCCCATAATATTTTAATTATCTTTCACATAGTCACCAAAATTCTTATGAGCTCAATCAAGTTGACTGATCAGATGACCAATCAGCATCAACAATCTTCATGGTGAACCATTATTGGATTTAACAAAATTTGACAAGTGTTGATGTTAAGCTGAAGTACTTTAATGTTGAACTGACAATTAAAAAAATATTGACTAACATTCTTCTTGATGGATAACACCGTTGCAAGTGTGTTCAATAATATGTTCTTTCAAAATTTTGTCTCATTTTAAAAATAGTTTAATCAAAATTTAATTAATCCAAAAATGTAATTTTTAAGGCATTAAGTGTGTTACGAGGAATGTATGCGTTAAGGTGTATATATTGTTGTTTAATGCAATTTTTTAATTATTTGTTTTACTAATTTGTAAAATATACAATATTGTATTTAACAATTTCATTTTATGAGTAAGTTTGTAGGCTTAAGAATATTATAATTGCAAGATTAAAGTTTGAAGAATCAAGAGAATCAACAAGACTTTAGGAAGATTAATTAAGATTATAGATTGTAATATCAAATAGAATAGTAAAGTATATATATTTGAGATTGTTGATTTCTAGAACTATCCGTTCGGTACGGAAGCAAACCGTTCAGTACGAAATGTATTGAATGGTACCGGACAGTAATGAACCATTCAGAAGGGAATGTTCCGTATCATCCAGAGACTCCCAGTTTGTCTCCATTCTGAACGGATACTATCCATACTGTACACAACTCAGGATTACACAGAATTGGGATAAAATATAACTATCCGTTCGGTATGGACATAAACGTACTGAACGGTTAGTATAAAGTTAAAAAATGCAAAATCCCTAATTTCAATTATATTTGAACTATTTGTTCGAACGAAAAATTACTGTACTGAATGGATCAGTTCAAATACCTAGATCTGAAGCTCCCTCTATAAATAGAGTTAATAATCTAACTTCATATTTAATCTAGCCGCCTCTAAATTTCAAAAAGCACTTATTATGTGTTTTTGAGGGCTTTCATCTTTGAGAGAGTTAAAACTTCAACACTCCTTTGATAATCTCAAATTCACTTAACTAATCTACTTTAGATTAAGTTAGAGTGCTGGTTCGTTGGTGTATAGTGTGTAGATTTACTTAGTGCTCCCTTTCCATAGCCGTGTGACTTTCCGCTTGTAGGGCATCAAGGGATCACCGGCTCAAGCGTTTTCGCTCACATATAACCATAGTTGTGTGATGATCCTCTGTGTAGGACTCTCCAACTCGAGCTTTTAGGCTCAACTTTGTACACGAGTTAGACCGTGACTTTCCACCTTTGTTTGGACTTACGTGTCACGAGTTGTATCATTTCCTACATTGGGTAAGAGAAAAGCGGCGCTGACGAGGTTGCGTTACCCCGGAGACGTATGCATTTTAAGTCGAACTCCGTTATCATCCCGCGTGTCAAATCTCTCTTAATCTATCTATTTACTTTACATTGTTGATTGATTGCGGTTGTTTGTTTGTTTGTTTGTTTTGCCTACCATCATGAAAAACATCTAAGGTTTTTTAAGTCACCATATTCACCCTCCTATAGGTGCCGTTAGGGACAACATATATAACATCACATAATATGCCTGTAATGCGCTCAAATAGTTGTGTAACCAGGGGCGGATCTACATTCACCTGTACAGGTCGGTGCTAAGCTGGAAATTTTTTATCTATAGAAATTATTAAATTGAGACGTACGAAAATAGAAAGAGTGTCTCGTTTTCAACAAATGTAGAAAGATCAGACTCAGTGGTTCCTATTCAAGTTTTTATTATTTATTCTTTAAATTCAACACTGGTTTAGAAAGATGAGGATATGGCTGCCACAGATAATCTGTGAGGTTTGGATTGAATTTATTGAGTCTGATCCAACTTTATTAATCAAAACTTGATGAAATGCGGCATCCATCTCATTTTCTACCAAATTTAAAAAAAATGGATCAGACTCATTGAATCCAACCCACTTCTGACTAGATGAAATGCGGCACCCTTATTGCAAATTTCTACCGTTTAAAACAAAAATAAACTTGGATAGAAACCATTGAGTCCTATCCATAATTTTGGATAGGAACCATTGAGTCCGGTCTTTCTATATTTGTTGAAAATGAGGCACTCTTTCTATTTTCGTACGTCTCTATTTAATAATTTCTATGAATAAATTTTTTTTTTTCATGTTAAGCCACCCTTATGATTTTAGAATTTTAGTTATATATGTTGAAATTTAATTGAATTTTATTTTTTTAGATCTTTTTATATATTCTAGCCTCCCTCGTAAAATATTGCATGTCCACTTGTAATATAGTGGTTAGAGTATATTTTGTGGTTATGAAGAGCTTAGGTTCAATTTCTACTAATAACATTTTGTACATTTTAAATTTTAGCACTCCCCTATTCTGATTTTCTAATCCAACCCTATATGTAACGCAATCAAAATGACTTGTAACGCACCCATATGTTTATATATTTCGTTGTCTTTCTTTCTACAAATGTAACAAATGTCAGTAAATTTCCAACCATTTATAGAGTTGCGCTCAACTGATCAAAACAAATCCTTTTGAGACATCCATCTTCCTTTTGAGTAGGCTTTTGAGCTTGTATTATAAAACAAGTGATTTAGCCTTAAACACACTATACCGTCAAGTGAAAGTACATTAATTTTATTTTATTTTATAATCTAAATTACTCTTTTGTATTGTACCATTAAATTGTTGCGATATTCGATGATAGTGTGCTACAAGCCTACAACTAGAAAAGACATGAAAAATGTGACATTTATTCCTTTAGGAAGATATATCAGACAAAAAAAAAAAAACATTATTATTTTGTCGTTTGCTTATGAGATGTAGGTCCCAAGTAAGAGTATCCCAGACCATACACAACCCACGGAATCGCATCCGTACGGTAATTTGCATGCCCATTTAGCTCCTTTTCGCATAGATAGGCTCTGTAGAAACTCGACATCGAACCGTTCAACCAAATCTAACGGTTGAAAAATAGACGCATAATCTCTTGGAAAGGAATTGTACGCATAAATTTTACGGGAGAAAAGGAAGACCAACAGTGTAGCTCCTAGAGTGTAGGTGCCAGCTCAGGCCGCAGCGGCAATCATTCCTGTTGGCGTGAAGAGGGGACACGTGGCGGACCAGGGAGTGCTGATCGGCGTTAGGCACGTGCGATTGACAGAGACGAGGTTCCCGAGGAAGCCTCACGGCCTTACGTTTTCTGCCCGCGGGCAGCCACAGGGTAGGCCCATGAACGCTACGGCGGCGCTCGGACGGCAGGGTTTAAATTGGAAATTCTGGATGGACCTGGTTGATGGCGTTTTTGTTCCTGGACCGGGAAGATTACGGGGGTAGTGCACCGTTTCTCAACTGCTCAATGTTTTCCCAAAATTACTCCGGGATAAATTAATGGCAACGATGTTTCTTTGGTGTAAGTGTTAATGAAATTAGGGAGTCTATAGATATCCTGTAAGAGCATGTATAATGATGATTTCTTCTAAATTACTAATTTGATGTGTTAATTGCTAATATAATTGCTGGGATGTACCACAATTTTTAAATTAGTAAGTTTGCTTTAAAACAACTCTAATTAAATGTCTGGATTGAGTGATTTAGAAATTATGAATCTATTTAATTGCTAAACTCAGTGACGTGGCCCAAATTAATTGCTAAACGTTTGCTGGAATAGAGATGCTCTTAGAGTTGCTTTTAAAACAAACTTACTAATTTAAAAATTGTGGTACATCCCAGCAATTATATTAGCAATTAACACATCAGATTAGCAATTTAAAAGAAATTACCGTTCTAGATGTTCTAAAGAGTTGTTTTTAAAGCAAACTTGCTAATTTAAAAACTGTGGTACATTTCAACAATTATAATAGCAATTAACACATCAAATTAGCAATTTAAGCAACTCTAATTAAATTTCTGATATGGAGTGATTTAGAAATTATAAATCTCTTTAATTGCTAAACTCAGTGACATGATCCAAATTAATTGTTAAACGTTTGCTGGAATGGAGATGCTCTAAATTATATTAATAGTATTGATATTTGATGATGAAAATATAAGTAGATGGACTAATTTTGATTCACCAGACAGAAATATTTTTATATGACTATATTATCAAGTAAAGTGGTGTAAGTTGTTTTTGTTAGTACTTAAATGGTTTTGAAAGCAAAGCTCAAAAAAGAATTTCAAATCATTAATCTTATTTACATTCAAAATACGTTTTGTTTGTGTGAATTGTATAATTTATTTTCGGCATTGTAAAAAATTATTGTATGGAAATTCAACCACCAAAAAGAATATATGTTGAGTATTTTGTATACGTGATTTTTGGGTCAATTCTATACTCCTTTTGTTTTTAAATTTATACCCAATACTCATTTTTCGATCAGTTACAAGCATACTACCTCTTATAGTAATATCGGAATCGAACACATGAACAAGGAGAAACAATAATAATTACTAATTTAATTTAATTCTAAAATAGTACAAAATGGTAAATTGGGGTTTAGTTCGCAGGTCGTAACATGTTTTGGGCAAAATGGTGAACTAATTAAATAAAGATGAAATAATAAAAGGTTGTTTGGAAGGTCTGGGGGCTATGGTTCGCTATCCGAATTAACTAATCTACATATTTGGTTGGTCAATCATATTCATGTTTGTGTAATTGTGGTTTGTAGTCCTAATGTCGTTTCAAAGACTTCACGTTTAGTTTTTGCCACTTGACAACTTGTTTTAACCGGTTTGGACTTCACGTTTAGTTTTTCACCACAAATTGGTCAAGATGTTGGTTTCGACTAGTTAAGCTATCCAACTATCAACACTTCACGTTTAGTTTTTCACCATAGACAATTAATTATGTGTGCTTGTGGTCTGGGTTGGTATTGAACTAGAGTGGGACTAATACCAATCCCTAATGTTAATTCCTTGCAACTATACCCGGTATCAAGTACCAATAGATCCTCATTTCAACTAAAATGAGATAGTCTCATATACACGAATACATATTCACAAGTAGAGGTGCTACTTTTATCCGATTACCCGGATCCGATCCGGAACCGAACCGGATCCGACCCGGAACCGACCCGGATCCGGTTAATTTGGGTAGGGTATGGTTTAAAAAATATAACCGGTTAAATTATGGGTACGGTTACAAAATTAATAATTTAATATCCGATCCGGATCCGAACCGGAACCGATATTGTAATGGATAGGATATGGGTTTGAATTAGTTATCCGACCCATAACCGAATCTGACCCGATACCCATATAAATACCCGATAAAACATATATTAATAACTATGAAAATACAATTTTACATATAATCAAATTAACAAATGTCACGCCAGTAATCACATTTTGCATATTAATTTTTTAATAAAATTTATTGCTCTGAATATATCTTTCAATATCTGCCTTATATATCCTCTGCATAATCATGAAAATTTATTGCTCTGAATATATCTTTCAATATCTACCTTATATATCCTCTGCATAATCATGAAAATTTATTGCTCTTAATATATCTTTCAATATTTGCCTTATATATCCTCTGCATAATCATAAAAATTTATTGCTCTCATTGATATGTCATTTGCAATAAATCTCATTGAAATCAAATATCTGCCATAAATTTAATTCTCTATTAAAAAATTAGTATTAATATTCCATTCATGGATTTTTTGAATCATAGAAAAAGGAAATCACCATCTCCAATATTTTACTTTCTCAAATTCTTGGGAGTTGTGACATATATCCGCTTCGGATCCAGAACCGCCCATATCCGGACCGGACCCGATAATCCACAAACAAGTTATGGGTATCTATCTATCCGGAACCGAAAGACTGGACCCGAAATATCTACGGGTAGATAGGTATCCGGATCCGGACCCGACCCGATTTGAAACAAATAAGTATATGGATCGAAATTTGGACCCGAACACTTTTAGGGTACGGATCCAAATATAATAGTATCCGGACCCGACCCGACCCGATAGCACCTCTATTCACAAGAATAATAAAACTAGCACAAACAATTTCACAAAAAATCACAACATAATTAATTACTATCCAAGTAAGGTAGATTTTAGTTAATTTATCAAGTTTTACAAGTCATCGCCCCTAGAGAGGTAAATTAGCCTCTCATAGGTGCGTTAACATCCATAAAAAATAAAGAGAAAATATCTTAAATGACAAAAAATAAAGACGAGAAAAGATAAAACCAATCTCTTGCTTCGTCTCTTGTCACTCCTTCCGTCGCTCCTGACTTCACCGCCGATCATCTTG
The DNA here is from genome assembly GCA_028015225.1 of Carex myosuroides. NCBI lineage: Eukaryota > Viridiplantae > Streptophyta > Magnoliopsida > Poales > Cyperaceae > Carex > Carex myosuroides. The sequence continues at coordinate 3,456,063 of CM051486.1, read as the reverse complement.
TTTTTGTGAGAGATTAAGAGTGATGGAAAAAGAACAATGGTAGGACAAGGGTTAGAATGGTCTAGGGCCAAGCTTAGATCTGTGGGGTGCTCTCCTGGACGTTTTATGATGTTAATAATCATTTAGAAGGGGCCAAGCAAATCGGGAAACAAATCCCCTCATTAATGTGCAGAGTTGGCAGTCTTTAAAGCCGATGGTTGTATTCCAAGGTCTGTGGCAGCTCACCACTATATAATTTGAATAAATTTACAACATGAAAGTTGTAGATCTCTGTTTTATGGTTTTTTCAAGCTTTGGTTCACTCAAATCGGAGTTCGTATGACCAAACCGTGGCCAAAATACGAACAATGTGTAAAGCTATAATCTGTAGTGGCGGGCCGCAAGCTGGTACTTTGCGGGGCACGAATCTCTCAGTCAGGAGCGTTTTTTCAGCAGTTTTTATGTTTCCAAAAGGGTGGCGGCCCGCCAGGTTCCTAATTTATCGCATTTTTCTGAATTTGAATTTCTGGTAGCTGGCAAGTGGCGGCTCACATGAGGAGGTAGCGACCCGCCAGGAGTGTCGCGGGTCGCCAATGTCTCTGTCAGTTCTTCTTCTTTTCTGCGGTTAAGTCCCAGATGGCTGGCGGCCCGCTATATGTGTCTCGCGGCCCGCCAGCAGACAAATTAGCTTGTTTTCTTCATATTTCTGCAATAAATACAAATTTAAGCAGTAACTTGAACTTTGGATGAAACTAAACTAAAATAACAATAAAGTACGATAAATACAATAAAATTGAAATACAATAAAAGTAGTATAGTTTTGTACTCTAAAACCTAATCAAATATAGATATTTTTGCGGCCTATCAGTATACAAGATCAATGTACCGACATTTTTATTAATATCCAAAGTTTAATACAAATTATTATTTATGCCCAGAACCTCATCAAATTTCGAAAAATGTCCAAGCCGGCTAGAAAATGGCCGGCTTAGGGGTAGGAGTAAGACGGCCATTTTTTGGCCGGCTTACTCGTTTTTTTTAGAGACACTATGAAAGAGCAAATAATGAAATTTAACATTGAAAATTTGAATTTTTCGTTTAAATTATTTGTTAGATTACTTCTTTTGTTTTATAATTAGCATATTTATACTAAAATACACTAGATTACTGGAAATTATGTTGAATTACACTATATTAAGTTAAATTACACTAAATTGTATTATATTACACTAAAATACGGTAAATTACGCTAAATACATATGAATAGGAATGATATCTTCACTGAAAAGGCGAAAACGATGGTGAAACTTTAAACGGTCATAAAACGGTGCTCGAGTGTCCAATTTCAGCAAATGACCACTTTTCGGAAAGCTTGCAAAAATGCGCATACGTCCGTGCCAGCGATGCCAGATTTCTAAATTTAGAATTACCAAAAAACTAAGGGAAGAGCCTCATAACTTGAGTTGAAATTTCCGATTAAGATTTTCATTTCTATTATTCAATCTACGTAGCTGAGTAAATTAGTTACATAATGAACTTGTAGAATACCAATTTTTACTATTTTTGGAATTTTTTTACTATTTTTATAATTCATGAAAGATTGCACATAATCGGTCTACTTTAGCGTAATTAGCGAAGTTATTGTAATTTAGCGTAATTTAACGTAATTTAGTGTAATTCAACATAATTTAACTTAATATAGTGTAATTCAACATAATTTCAAGTAATCTAGTGTATTTTAGTATAAATATGCTAATTATAAATCAAAAGAAGTAATCTAACAAAAAAATTAAACAAAAAAAATTCAATTTTCAGTGTTAGATTTCATTATTTTGCTCTTTCATAGTGTCTCTAAAAAAAAAAACGAGTAAGCCAGCCAGACCTACCCCTAAGCCGGCCATTTTTTGGCCGGCTTGGGCATTTTCGAAATTTGATGAGGTTCTGGGCATAAATAATAATTTGTATTAAACTTTGGATATTAATAAAAATGTCGGATCAATATACAAGGAAACAATTATTGTTCAAGGCAAACGAAATTTTTTACAATTTTTTAAAACATACTCATTGTGTATCACATAAATCTAAGATTTGGACTTACATTTTAAAGTATTGTCAGAATGAACACATGAGTTCACATACATCTTTAAACGCATATAATTTCTTTTGGCTTTTTCTCAGAAATATCATTCAATACACATGAAAGTAAAAATCAGTCAACACTGGAGTAAAAATTACTCGACAAGGAATAAATGTACACAGAGATCGCTTGACAATGCTTATTTTGATAATCATGGTAGTACATTTTCAAATGAATAAGTAAAACAAAATTACAAAATGAAAAATTATATTTGTAGATCTATTGTATTTAATTATTGTTAAATAATATGTTAAAGACGGCTACTTAAGACCGAATTTTTTTTATTAGCACACTAATAATTCAAAATTAATTAGTACCATCCTCTCTATCAAAATTGAGTTTTTACCATCCACGCAACATGGCTGGCGCACCAATTTTTTTTTTTAGCTATGTTCTGTTGTGCGTATAATTTGTAGTATAAAACGTTGATCAGATTGTGCGTACAATTTGTAGTAATTTGCGTACCAACTTAGTACAAAACGCTACTCAGATTGTGCGTATAATTTGTTGTAGTATTTTTTAGTTCAAACTTAGTACACACTTTTATTTGTTAAACATGTGCATTTTATTTTCTCAATTTCTACGTCTAATTTGATGCGAATATATAATTCTAAACACCACAGAACAAAACAGAATATAACAGATAAAAAACTAGTACAAAAATTTCAAACACAATAGAATAGAACATAACATAATAAAAAAATTACGGATTTAAGACAGTCGAATTTAAATTAGTCGATATAAACATACATCAAATCTTATCATATACTGTAGACATGATATGTAACTAAAATTAATCATTAATTATTATCAAAATTCAAATAAAAGAATTGTCAAATAATAACCTCATATTAATATACTTTGGATGACTTTTTTTTCAATAAAAATTAGAATTATAAATAATTAAAATACTTCTATATTTTGTTAAAAGGAGAAATAAAACAATCACTTTCCGAACCATAATTAAACTTTTTCGGATAGAGCTGCGCAAGAAATAATGAAAACAGTACAAATCGACTGCCGCCGTCAGCCGTCTCGGGGCCACTAAATAAAATATCTCGGTACGACACCGCGACCCCCTTTGACTGATTCACGTTTCTTCCGCCGCCAACGTACGTCTTCTTTAAGTCTCTCTGCCGTATCCGTACTTTGCATCCCGACCCTTCCCTCCATCCAACGGACACGGTGAGCTGAGACACCTCCTACTCTACCCTCTACGCCTTCCAATTAAATTAAACCTTGACCACACTACGCCTGCACGCCAGCCGAAAGTGGAACCCACAGCGGTAGTATCTTGATTTTGTGTGACGATTCTTCAATTAGGCAGTATGCACACGTATTTTATGTTCATTTAGGTCGCAGAGGATCTAGGAATTATTAAATTGGATTGTCCCGTCCGTACCGCACGCGGCACGCGATCTGAGCCGCTGATTAATAAGGAATCTTTGGTGGGACCAGTGATCAGTGAGGTCTAATCTCTCTTTTTAGCGATAGCAACAGCTACTGGGACTCTTGGTCCTGTTTTGAAGCAATAAATGAAAAATCAGACAAACACGAAGAGGCTTGGTATGCCCGTGATTTTTATTTTTACCCAAAAAAAAATATATTTTAATATAAATAACCACGTTTTTAAAAAAAATTTATTTCTACCCAAACAGCTAGGAATATTTGCGGTTTGAATTAAGAATTCAAGCCGCTAGGAATATTTGCGGTTTGAATTAACAATTCAAACCACTAAGAATCCTCGCGGCTTGAATTATTAATTCAAACCGCCAATATTCCTAGCGGTTTGAAATAATAATTCAAACCGCAATTCGTTCAAATGTTCGTTCAAATGTATTATATTGGTGCCGGTTCGTTCAAATTTATTACTTTATTAAATGATGATTTATTCACCGATAACTCTAAAGTTATTTTTATTACGAAGAATTATATTATAAAAACTTATCAATAATATAAAATTTCATTTATTTTTTATTAAATGGTAATTTTTCACCGATAACTCTAGAAATTTATTCACCGATAACCCTAAAGTTATTTTTATTACAAAGAATTATATTATAAAAACTTATCAATAATATAAAATTTCATTTATTATTTTATTAAATAGTAATTTTTCACCGATAACCCTAGAAATTTATTCACCGATAACCCTAAAGTTATTTTTATTACAAAGAATTATATTATTGATAAGTTTTTATAATATAATTCTTTGTAATAAAAATAACTTTAGGGTTATCGGTGAATAAATTTCTAGGGTTATCGGTGAAAAATTACCATTTAATAAAATAATAAATGAAATTTTATATTATTGATAAGTTTTTATAATATAATTCTTTGTAATAAAAATAACTTTCGGGTTATCGGTGAATAAATTTCTAGGGTTATCGGTGAAAAATTACCAATTAATAAAATAATAAATGAAATTTTATATTATTGATAAGTTTTTATAATATAATTCTTTGCAATAAAAATAACTTTAGGGTTATCGGTGAAAATTACCATTTAATAAAATAATAAATGAAATTTTATATTATTGATAAGTTTTTATAATATAATTCTTTGTAATAAAAATAACTTTAGAGTTATCGGTGAATAAATTTCTAGGGTTATCGGTGAAAAATTATCATTTAATAAAATAATAAATAAAATTTTATATTATTGATAAGTTTTTATAATACAATTCTTTGTAATAAAAATAACTTTAGGGTTATCGGTGAAAAATTACCATTTAATAAAATAATAAATGAAATTTTATATTATTGATAAGTTTTTATAATATAATTCTTTGTAATAAAAATAACTTTAGGGTTATCGGTGAATAAACTTCTAGGGTTATCGGTGAAAAATTACCATTTAATAAATAATAAATGAAATTTATATTATTGATAAGTTTTTATAATATAATTCTTTGTAATAAAAATAACTTTAGGGTTATCGGTCAATAAACTTCTAGGGTTATCGGTGAAAAATTACCATTTAATAAAATAATAAATTTGAACGAACCGGCACCAATATAATACATTTGAACGAACATTTGAACGAATTGCGGTTTGAATTATTATTTCAAACCGAATATTGGCGGTTTGAATTAATAATTCAAGCCTCTAGGATTCTTAGCGGTTTGAATTGTTAATTCAAACCGCAAATATTCCTAGCGGCTTGAATTCTTAATTCAAACCGCAAATATTCCTAGCGGTTTGGGTAGAAATAAATTCTTTTAAAAACGTGGTTATTTATATTAAAATATATTTTTTTTTGGGTAAAAATAAAAATCACGGTTGGTATGCTGTAGTTTTGCTTTTGTTTTATTAGAATTTTACTGATTATTATGTGATTCTGTGTGTTTCTGTTCTAGGAGAATTTCGGACAAAAATATTGGCAGCGTGTTGTTTTAATTTCATGCGGCGTCGCATATAATAGAGTCAAAGTGAAGAGATATATTCCTTCTGTGTTGCATAAACTCATACAACAATGTCAATATCTTTTACCGGAGAATTCCATTACATATACAACTTTAGACAAACAATACAGTCAAAATAATCAGTTATATAATTTGTGTGTTACATGAAGTTAACAGTGTTGTGAAAACATCTTTACTGAATAATTCAATCTAGTAGATATATAAAATGGTAGTTACTCAACTCAATATACAAATTAAATGCTGGTCAAGTTGAGGTTGAAAACTTGAAATGCACTGTACTCTCTAGTATCTAATATAGACTATAGTACAGGGAGGGTGCGCACCACAGTTAAATTTGATGTGCTGGCTTGTTAATGTTAATTAATTGCCATAGTACTTGGTACTTTTTTTTTTAGGATAATAGTACTTGGTACTTGAGAGTTGAGATAATATGTAAGGCTGAAATTTTTGTTTGAATCGGTGTTGTAAATAATGATATGCATTCGTTGGACAGGCCGTACCGCCAAACTATTAATCAGTATTTGACCGATTAATCGGAATTTTGTAATCAATTTTGCGTTTCCATTATAGTTATATACATATATTCAAAATTTCATTAAAAATGATAATTTAACTTATCAAACTTCAAATAAACTAATTTTAACTTAGTTTTTTTTATAATTAATAAAGTTTAATATAATTGTCATTTAGAAAATGTTTACATAAGATAAGCCAAAGTATAATGTCAAAGTTTAAAGACCGACTAATCGGCAGCATAGACGAAAAACAAATGATTAAAGGGAAAAATCAGCTGATTAGTCGGTCTCAACCGCAAAAAAGTCTTATGATAAGTCTGTTCGTAACGATTTGGTCACCGCCAACAACTAGTCGGTCGATTAGTTGGGCTAAATGACCATTTTTTACAACACTGTTTGAACAAATTACTGGATTTTGAAAAATAAGAACCCATACCTGAGCTGGACTGGGCTTACACTATTTCTGGACCTATCCCTGTTTAAATTTGCCTATCCGGTTTGAAAATTACTGGGCCTTTCTCCCCAGTCGGGACCGGGTACTTAGAATTACACAGGTTTGTATGCTGAACTATATGAAGGAATTGAATCGAATTGAGCGATTCGTATATATCTCAGAATTCCCAATCCATAGAGCTTCACCAGTGAGATGAATAAATTGTTCATTGATTCGATCGAGCTCTGAAATGCCAAATCCTTCTCAGGAAAGTGATCTTTTCTCTATTTCTTTTCTCTATTTCTTTTCTCAGCTTTCTTCGTTAAACCTTTCTTCTTTTCTCAGATCCGATCATGTTACATATCCAAACTGATCTGGATCAAATGCAATGCAACGGTACCTTTTAGATTGTTGGCAAAATGCAGGTTCGATACTATAAAAGTTCCTCGTTTGATATCTGCATCTTCAAGTGCCAAATAGCAATTACACATAAGCTCGTATTTTGTTAATTTATTCATATTTTCAACAAAACCTTGAATAATAGAAGCTAGTTGGTCAGACTCAACGGTACAAACTTTTTTATATGGTGTTCCTATTATATTATACTCCAAGAAAGATCAATACTGCGCTGTCAAAATGGTCCTTATTCGGTGACATGTCAGAGTTGAACTCTTCAATGAACTCTCCTCACGTTCTATCAATTGACTATTATTTAATCAGAGGCTATATATAAGTTTTATTATGTTCAACTTTTGGTTGTTGGGTAAACAGTATTACTGCATGTTTATTTTTTAAAAGGAGGCATCTAATTTATTATTTGTTCAAATAATCTTGCAGGAGGCGGCATTTCTGGGACTTGCATGAAGTGATCACTTCAATATATGCTAATGGAAGCAAGCTTATCTTACAGAAAAATCAAATTTTCTTAAACATTTTTTATAGTTTTGATAGTACCTGGAATTGGCAACAGGGCATTTGTGCAAACTCTGTCGATTCAAATATAGAAGTTTGCAATGGTTAGTGTGCATTTCACCTTTTTAATTCTTTTTCTACATTGGCATTGGTTTTACAAACTCAGCTTTTGACTTCATTAAGCACGTGCTAATATATCTGTACCTGTTTATTTTTTATACTTCCTGTATTATATTAACAGTCAGTGTGTCAGTTACAATACCTGATATTAAAATACTTGGAAATTTCATTCCCCTTTTTTTTTTTCACTTTTGCTGAATCCAGTAATTTCTGTACATCTACAGATGCTGGAAGCAAATGAGACCTCTAGTGATGATCCTTCAGTTCTCTCAACTGCCACAGACTCAACATGGAAGTATACATTAGAAACCCTATTCCACCAACTATCTGTCTATAGCATAGCTTTAGGTTATTGCATATCAGCCTCTCTCCTCAGTATCATTAACAAATGGGCTATTACTAAATTCCCCTATCCCGGCTCGCTAACTGCCTTACAATACCTGACAAGCGTGCTAGGAGTTCTAATTTGTGGCTGCTTTAACCTAATCGAGCTCGACAAATTAAACATCAAAACCATGTTGAAGTTTTTACCTGCTGCTGTGATTTTCTACCTCTCCATCTTTACAAATAGCGAGCTCCTCTATAATGCAAATGTGGATACATTTATTGTTTTTCGGTCGGCTGTGCCAATTTTGGTGGCAGTTGGTGAAACACTATTTCTGAACCAGCCATGGCCGAGTATAAAAACCTGGCTTTCCTTGGCAGTTATTTTCGGTGGAGGTTTGATTTACGTTTTTACTGATTACCAGTTTACCCTGAAAGCATATGGCTGGGCTTTTGCTTATCTTGTTAGCATGTTTGTTGATTTTGTTTATATTAAACATGTAGTCTCGACAATTGGTCTTAATACATGGGGGCTAGTTTTGTACAATAACTTGGAGGCTCTAATATTATTTCCTATTGAGGTGCTCATAATGGGGGAGATAAAAAAAATGAGGAATGATAGTCTCTCTCATACTGTGCCCAATTGGTATACATTTGAGGTTATCTTGCCAGTTGGGTTGTCGTGTATATTTGGATTGTCAATTTCATTTTTTGGGTTTTCTTGTAGAAAGGCGATTTCAGCCACTGGATTTACGGTTCTTGGTATAGTGAACAAACTTCTTACCATTGTGGTTAATTTACTGGTTTGGGATAAGCATTCCAGGGTGGTGGGAACAGTTGGACTTTTGGTATGTGTTTTTGGGGGTGTTCTGTACCAGCAATCAACAACTAAACCCAAGGCTGTATCTGAGGTAGACTCAGGAGGTGACATAGATGATGAAGAACAGCAAGCGTTAATCGAAATGAAAGTTGTTGGTGAAAACAATAATGTAACATCTGAAGGCAAAAAATGATAATACCTGTAAGATTATATGGTTCAAATCCTTTCATCAGATTGTATATTACTGCAGAACTCTGTTTAAAAAAAATTGTAATGGTTTGTTGTCAATGATATTTTTCACTATTTATTGATATCCTCTCTACATTGATGGAGTACATGATTCCATGGCAGGGAGATGAAAATACTTCAATTGAATTTTTCAGTTTGATCAATATCTTGTAGCTTGCATTACTAGTGCAAAGATCATGCTCAATAGTCATAACTGAACAAAACATTTAGCTTGAGATGGAATAGATCAAGTTTCTGTTATTCTCTTCTTTTGTTTTCTTTTCCCATCTTTGCATAGTGCCTCTACAAGAATGTGCTATCATAGTTATTTATGGCTTGTCGCTGTGATTACGATACAACTACTACATTTTATCATCATTCTAGTATTGTTCATTTTATCTAGTTATTTTTTTCTTTTTGAAAAAAGTGAACATTGTTCACAGGCTTCTGTTGCGTTTCAAAAAACCAGTTCATAATACAAATTAAAAACCATCCCAAATTAGCTATAGTCCTATCCAAAAAGACCATCATCAAAATGTATAATTAAGCTTGTATTGTATAGTTAGTAACTAATACAAATTCAGATCCCCTGTTAATGATATATTGTGCAAAAATAAAGATAAAACTCAAAATCACGCAATTGTAGCTGAACTTGGGCTTCGATAATTGCCACAACTTCAGATCCAAAACTGGTAAACCAAAGTATTCAGTGAATTTCATAAGAAACATATCGGTATCACTATCTATTATAATCCTAAAAACTGAATGCTCACAGTCAACTGCAATGGCTTTACATATAACCTGCTCCAATAAAAATCGATCAAAACTGGAAGGCATCTCTTTCTCCCATTGTTAGTAAAAATCAAGCTTAAAAGGGAAGTAAATTTATCGAGGAAAAAACAACCACCCGAGACTTGCCATGAATTGCCAATAGTATACGCAAAAAAACAATATATACCACCAAGGATCAATTCAACACCGGTTATATTTGAGGCCAATTTCTACAGTGCCAACCTCATCAGGGAGTTGAAGCATTATTAATGGAGATGTTTTAGTCATGACTAAGCATTGGCCCCCAGGGCCCCCTCCCAAACAACAACTGAAGAAAAGAAAAGAAAAGAAAAAATCAATCAAATGTCGTCTCAGCTCCAAGCCCTAAAGCCCCCAAGAGAAAAACTAATATCAAATACGTCAAGATCAGATACCTGCTTATCAATTAAGAGAATTAACATCGTCATCAAATTACCACAACACAATCAGGAACATATAAGGTAGAGGGGTTAATATGACAAATGCAACTACAAGACCACTTAGTCCAACAAGAGTTAAAAACCTCCAAAAACAAGCAGAAGTACGTTAAAAAATACGAACTTAGGCAAGATAAGCAAGGTAGGATAAGCAGAAGCATTTTCCTCTCTAAAAGCAAAGCATCAATTGCCGCCACCACCAAAGAGATAACCAAGAGAGGAGCCACCACCTGGTGCTGCGTGTACCTTAGTCGAAGGTCGATCCTAAAAAAAATAAGACAATATGAAAATACATCTCAGCAAAACGATATTTTATCTGATTATGAGCAAGAGTTCCAGTGTCACATTTCAATCCTATGATGGTATAGCCACCAGGCTACCAGAACACTAGCAGTGTGTAGTAACACACACTGTCAGATCAACAGTACCCGGTAAGTAGGCCCAAAAATTAGTAGTATGCAAGCCGGATTTGTACAATTACTAATATACATAAGGGTTAGGTATTGATCATATGTATTGGGTCAGAGTTGTAACTGTTCAGTGCCAGACAGAACCACAGGGTGGTACCATGGAAACAAAATGTCCATTACAGGAAAGTCTGTGAACCGCAAAATTTGGTACCAGTTGTGCATATAACAGAACAAAAATATTATGTGTTTGGGATCACCCAGAACTGGTTTAGCACATAACAGCACAAAACCTTAAAAATCCAGCATGACCGCTGAAAACAGGCGATAGCTAGAGAGCTGTATTATAAGTACCGTGAGAAAATTGCCAGTATTTTGACCCTCAGCACGGTGGTAGTTGTTGGTCTGAGAGCCTTGAATACCAGCTGGTATCTGCTTGGAGACATCTACAGCTGGAGACTGAGGGGTAGAAGCTGATTTATCGACAGATGGTTTGCTCTCATTGGTCGGCTTCGGGGCCTCACCACCCCCAAAAAGGTAGCCCAAGGAGCTCTGGCCTCCACCAGCACTGACCCCACGACCTGTCTTCTGATCCATTCCAAATGAAGCTACACCTGCCGTGTTACAAAGAGGAACATTTGGTTTTTAACATAATAATAAAATGACATTTCAATCTTTCAGCTCATGAGTTGATAAATCTACTAATACAGACTGTGAAATTACTTATTTACCATCCAAATTTCTGTAATTACGTATTTACCATCTAAAAACCTAATAACTCACATATTTTCCCAATATAATTTTAGTATGAGGAGGGATCAAGTTACAACAAATTTGAGTTACAACAAAGTTACAACAACTATTTTTTTCATTTTCAAAGTCCAAATCGTCAATCCAAACCGTTCAGCATGATTATCTAAATAAAATGTGTTTGCAGATCAAATTTTACATTTTTTTGAATTTTTTTACTATTTATTAAGATGGGTACAAAATTCAATGGTCTGAATATGACTATTTTTTGTAAAATACTTAATAAATAGTAAAAAAATTCAAAAAAATGTAAAATTTGATCTGCAAGCACATTTTATTGTGGAGATCATCTTGAACGGTTTAGATCGACGATTTGGACTTTGAAAATTAAAAAAACGGTTGTTGTAACTTTGTTGTAACTTGATCCCTCCTCTTTTAGTATATATCAAATATACCCAAAATTGAGTTTAATATTCTTAAAACTATAATTAATCAAGGATTAACTTAGCACCCATGTTTTCTCTCCTAAAAGACCAACACTATTTTTAACTGAGCCAGTAACAAAACGCAGTATTCTTAAACTCAGTTACTACTTTGATGATAGGTTGCGATATTAGTGTCGACTTCAGGACGAGTTGTTTTGTTGGAAAAAGTGGAGTGGTTACCTTATTTTTAGACGATCAAGCTGAAACTGGAATCCTAAGGAATCCTTATATATGAGTCTGTTGCCCCCTTTTCTCCATATTTCAGCAGGAGAGACGAGATAAGGAGAGTTTCAGCGGGAAGGAGAAAGTTACGCCAAAAAAGGCAGGAGGGAAATCTGGCACAGAAGAGGAAGGGGCAGAGAAGGAGAAGAGACTTAACTTATTAATTATATTTTATATAATATTAAACTTAATTAATCTCAGTTTTTGATTAATTGGGTATATATGTGAGTTATTAGATTTTTAGATGGTAAATACGTAATTTCACAGTTTTTGAGAGGTATATATGAAAATCTCCCAAAAAAAATACTAGACGTATATCCTATAAAGTAAAAAGTGTTTCATTTATCCCTAGAAAATGTGCAACCAATTCGCCCCTACTCCACAATTTGCAAAAAAGAAATTCCTCCTTTCTCACAAACAAAAAGAGGAGACAGGGATAATTTCTGGGTAAGTGAATGGAAGTATTTATCATATTTTTTAGAGGTATATGGGATATTTCTCATGTATACTGCACCAAGTATTACTCCTTAAATAGCATCTAATTGGGGTATCAATATGCAATAGATGGATCCGAAACTTATTTTAAAGAGTTCAATATTACCAAAAAAAAATAATCATTCTCTCTCTTCCTGTTCCTTTTTTTTCATGACAAATCAGATTAGAAGAGACCGAGTAGCCAGGGACCCAGGGTTGGAAAGGAGCAAGAATAAAAAATTCCTTTACATTTCTACAAAAAAAATGAGAAATCACACAGAAACCTTCCAAAACACATCAGAATAAACCTACATTTTCGGATTATTACTGAAAGCCTCTTATGAGCAATTTAAGAATAAATATTACCTTTGAACCTTCTCTAGATCTATATGACTTGTTACCGATGTAACTAACGCTGGGAAAGAGAGAGATCAGCAAAAGAGATGCTAGTGAGATCTAGGTTAGAGATAGGAATTCTCACCTCGTATCGGATCGGACAAGAGATTTGGCGAGATCAAGGAGAAAAAGCACCTACCGTTTCTTTACTAGATTGTTATTCGACAATAATTGAAGAGAGAGTCAGAGTGAGGTCAGTGAGAGACTGAGAGGCGTTTTGCTTCTATACCCACTAAAATATGAATATTTTCCTTCTAACACTAGATATAGCTGAATTAGGGAACTCTAATCGGTCTGTTGTGAGAGCAAATAGTTTATTTTTTTACTTATAATGCACACACAAGCATATGTCTGAATGTCACTGTAGATATGTCACAAGTAGAAAAATGACCCAAATATTCTTGGAAATTGACTAATTAGAAGACCGCACATTTTTCTTATACAAATTATGTGTTATAATTTTTTTAATCAAAGGTAGTATTACTTCGTAAATTTTAAATAAAATTTTGATAGAAAATGCAATAAATTGAGTAAATTTGTGAGTTTTTGAAATTTAGAAGGATATATTATAAATTTTAGAGGGACAAATACATAATTTGAAAATTTCTGAAGGGTATACATGAAATTTGCCCATTATAAAAAGATGATCACTAATTCACAGGCTTCGATTATAATTTATAAATCAAAAGCCCATAACCATAAGACTCAAAATGTACATAATTTTTACTAACCCCAAAACTGACACAAAGAACCGGTTTTGAACATTTAGAATCAAATAGCTTATTAGATATATGATATTAGTACATATAGTTTGGTTAGAAGTCAAGTGTACAAAAAGGTGATCAACTGTCTTGATTTGGTCATAAAACACACATGCAACAGATTCGCTCCATTTTTTTTTTAACGGTCAGACAAGTTGGCAGACAGGCACTGAAGGACCCTCATACTCTGGCCAACTGGGCAAGGAGAACCAAGCAGCAGCCTACCATCTTATCTGACGAACAACTCGATTCACAGCTAAAGATTTCACGAAGGATGGACAGTGAACTCTTCCATTTGGAAACATAACCAGACTTAGCCGTGCCAAACATTGGCCACCAGTGTGCTGCCCTTTAAGATCATTTCGGTTTCACAAGCAAGCACAGTGTCTTTTAATTTAATTTAGTTACTCTTAATTAGTTACTTTTCTTTCGCACTTAGTTTTAACTCCTTTACTATAACTGTACTTTGTACTCAGTCTTTAATATTAATGCAAATCGCCCAAGGGCTTTCACTCAAAAAAAAAAAACAGATTCGCTCCATTTCCTAATTTTAATATTACTTTGGTCAAAGTTCTATTATGTAATGCCAACGAAACAAAAATCTTAAAGAGATATAAATGGATTTGAGTAAGAATCTTATAATTTTTTAATTTGTAAGCATGTTGGGTGTCCAATCTCCATTTTTTTTTTTTCCATTATTAAGCATGTTGGGTGTCCCATCCGCCAATGGCTACGATTGAAAGATGAAATTTCGGATTTAATCTCAGCCCTCTAATCATATAATCTGTCTTATTTTGATTAAATGTATCTATTTTATGTGTAGAACTCTAAATTTAGTTACAAACATACTCGCCACACGTACTGTCACACGATACGTTACAATTAAAATTGAGCTGACTCCAAAATTTAGCCATATAATTTCTCATTTCCTTATTTTTTGTTTCCTTATTTTTCCCTCTTCAATTGAGCAGACTCCGCCTTCTATTTTTTTATTTATTTTGTTTCCTTACTTCTTTTTCGTTTCTATACGGATCACAATGAAAATTGATTTTTTTTATTTCCTTATTTCTCATTCTTTGTTTCTATACATATTGCCGTGGGAAATCTAAACTGTATAATGCCCCCGTGGCCCCGTCTTGCTCTCTCTCGATCCCTCCAGCTAAAAGGAATAAGAGCTTGCGAATTGGATTATTAAGGTAACTCCCGGAGGCACTGTAGCTATTCTCTCTGAAATGTTAGACATTTTGCCTAATTTTTTGTTTTGTTTACGTAATTGGTTGTTTCACTCTAGGGAGATTTTTGTGGAATTGTGTTATCATTTTGGAGCTTAAATTCGGATTTACATCTATTGACATATTGGACTTGATAATTAATGGTATGACACTGCAAACTTTGTTTCTTTAAATAAAGCATTTTATTTCTCTTTGTGAAAACTGCTTGCTGGAGCCACCGATTTCATTTTATATCCATATGATAGTCATACAGCAACCAATTTGAGATATTACCAATAAAGCAAATCAAACATTGGTACCATGTGTATCCATTATCGTTCCTCATATATGGTACTGGTGTCTTATAATCATATAAAAAAATCCCTCTAGCATTTGGTAATTGGGCCCAGCGGGTGGCAGCCCGCCTCCACAATAACGGCTTGCAAAGGTAAATTTGCCGACATTTTTATTAATATCCAACGTTAATTAGAAATTAATATTTATACCTAGAATTCTGAGTTTCGCCAAAAATGTCCAAATCAGTCATAAAACGCTGGTTTTTTTTTTTTTTTTTTTAAGAGACACTATGAAGAATAATGAAATCTAACACTGAAAGTTCGAATTTTTTATTTAAATTATTTGTTAGATTACTTCTTTTGATTTATAATTACCATATTTATACTAAAATACACTAAATTACTTGAAATTATATTGAATTACACTATATTACATTAAATTATGTTAAATTACGCTAAAATACTGTAAATTCCGGTAAATTACTGTGTATTCATAGTGATGTATAATTACAAACTATTTTTTATTTCTCTTTTATCTTCATAGTAAATTATAATTAGAAACTATTTTTGTGTTTTGTTTTAAGAGACAAAGAGCAAGATAATGAAATCTAACACTGAAAAATTGAATTTTTTGTTTAAATTATTTGTTAGATTACTTCTTTTGATGTATAATTAGCATATTTATACTAAAATACACTAAATTTACTTGAAATTATGTTGAATTACACTATATTACGTTAAATTACGCTAAATTACATTACATTACGCTAAAATAAGGTAAATTACGCTAAATTACATATGAATTGGGACGATATCTTCATTGAAAAGGCGAAAAACGACGACGAAACTTCAAACTGCCATAAAACGACGCTCGAGTGTGTGATTTCAGAAAAATGACCACTTTTTAGAAAGCTTGTGAAAATACGCATGCGTCCGTGCCGGCGATGCCTTATTTCAAAATTCAGAATTGCCAAAAAACTAAGGGAAGAGCCTAAGTTTCCGATTAAGATTTTCATTTCTATTATTCAATCTAAGTAGCTCAGTAAATTAGTTACATAATGAACTTGTAGAATACCAATTTTTACTATTTTTGAAATTTTTTTACTATTTTTTATGATTCATGAAGGATGGCACAAAACCGGTCTACTTTAATTCACTGCATTTTTATCAATTAGCAAAATTATTGTAATTTAGCGTAATTTAGTGTAATTCAACATAATATAGTGTAATTCAACATAATTTCAAGTAATATAGTGTATTCTAGTATAAATATGCTAATTATAAATCAAAAGAAGTAATCTAACAAAAAATTTAAACAAAAAATTTAAATTTTCTGTCACACCCCAAACCAGGATTTCCGGGTTAGGGTGTGATTAATCCCCGCCTTGTGTCAATTTATCGAAATGACACGCAATGCTAAACAAGAATAATAATGAAATTCATACAGCGGAAGCAAATAACAAAATAATCAAGCAAAAGGCATAAATATCAAATAAACATCCATACGTACATAATATCCATACAATCCACCTCGAGATAAAATAAACACTAGTCAAAGGAATACATAATCTATCGAGTCCAATGTGTATAACAAAAACATTGGACTCGCAAAACCCTAAACAAAAGTCCCTAATCTATATCAGGCGATATGGCCGTCGGGGACAGCTCCTGACGCCTCCTGCTGCGGACCGTCAGACTCTGTACCTGCCCACATCCATAAAAAGGAGGGGATGAGCGAATGATCGCCCAGTATGTGACCCAGTATTATCCCTTCAGGGATCCTCTTAAGTCAAAGCTCGTTTTAATTTGAAATCTACGTAGAGTCGGTAATTATCAACTTTTAATGCACATGTTGCGGAATTTAAAACCTATCATAATAACTACAAAAGAAAAATACATATATAGTAGATGACATGATATGATTATCCTATTATGCCAATATGATGAAATTTTCCAAAAATAAAATACAAGAGAATGAATGTTATACTCAACCGGAGTCCAGTACAATAGGTACCGTGTGTACAAATTGGTATAGTAATAATACGGATAATTTTGTCACCCCGTGCCGTGCTAAATTCAACCAATTTGAATTTATATCTCAATGCGACATAACACAAGGACTGCGATCAGTGGATGCAAAGATACTTGATGCCTAATAGCATCGAGCTTTGCCCCAAAGACTTCAACCCGTACGCAAGGCACGCTAGCCGATGGTTATATCCAAAATTCGTGTATTTTCCTTACTCTAGACGATTCTTCATCCAAACATATCCAATAGGAGAAATCTCACAATGCAAGTCGTAAAAAGTTAATCTCTTCCCTCATGAGCAGGAGAGAACTCTACCGTCCGGCCAGATCAATAGGAACACTACACATGGATTCAACCCAAACCGGTGCTGGAACCCCGTACAGGATTCTACCCAAGACTCGCCGGTCTTGGAACCCCGCACAAGATTCTACCCAACACTACCCGGCTTGGAATCCCGTTCTAGGCAAAGTAGCTCCTAATGTAGGGGGGATAACTCCCGAATCGTCTTCGTGCCTCTGGACGCGCAGCCCGCACGAAATGGTAAAATGATCGAGATTAATATAATAAGAGCTCAAATGCATATAATAATAATGATCGAGATTAATATAATAAGAGCTCAAATGCATATAATAATAATAATCCTAATAAGACCTCTAAGGGATCAAGTGATCCCTCAGCCCAATGACCCACGAACCGCCTCGCAGCCCACTCTACGAGGACGGAAAGCAGTCATTCGGTCTTCTATCTCACACTCACCAATGCACATGTTTAACTACGATAATATGTTGTCCTCTACGAGAAAAGGGCAACTAATATCCTAATATATTATTACATTAAGTTACACTACTCCTAAGAAAACAGTAAATTATCATTTAGAAGGGATTATGCAAAGTCCTAATTACAGTTTAAAAAGGATTAAACATGCTCTAATGCAACTACAAAATTTAAAGTGCGGATGACAGGTCAAGTGGTCGACTGGTAAGAGTACGCCACGAAAAGATAATTCAGATATCCCACACCTGATGGCTGTAGGGGTAGAACGCGCTAATAGTCTCCGGGATCCACGTAATCCTCGCCTGCTCCTGTACAAGCGTTAGCGGGATCGATCCACGGGTCAGAATCTATGTAGGTCAGCTGATCTGTAATTTAGACGTAACTTAATTAGAGTCTAAACTAAGTACTCGTAACCCTTATTACCCCGTTTGACTATTTTCACTAAGTGTTCGTACTTAATTAGTTAATTAACTAGAGTTCGAATCAAATTATTAATTTGACTTATTTAAATCATTCGTTATATTTTAATTTGAAGATAAATTGCTTAACGAAATAAGTCGTAACTTTTGACCTAAGGTTATTACACATTTTTACGATAAAAATACGTAAGGTGTAATCTAGTAATTTAATTTGCTATTATTAATTCCCTATTTAATTACTTGTAAAATAACGTATTTTTCCTAACTAATTAAGCTACAATTAATTTTAAATTCCTAAGTACGTAGTTTATAAATGTAAACTATTAAATGATCACATTTCTAAAGTCGTACGAATTGTTTTTAATAATATGTACAAGTCGATTAATTTATAGATGTAAAATAACACGTGATTATCTAATTATCCTATTTAACAAAATTTGAAATCGAATGATTCAAAAATATTAATATGTTGTTAATTAATTGTCCTTTATCAATTAACAACATATTTTCTTTATTTAACAATTCCATTTACTTAATTTATAAAATTCTAATTACTAAATTTGAAACATATAATTACTTAACTAATTATTTTTTAAAAATCTAAATACTTAATTTATTAATTTATTAAAATCCTAATTAATCTAAATGTGTTAAACTATTTTAATTGGGTGTGTTTTCGGGATCATACAGGAGTCCAATTGGGTTTATAGTATCTGTTCAAATTATGTTATGAACTCTCACTGAGGCATCAAGACCCTGGACGGTATAATCATTTCCCGAATTAAATTCAAATTTACATAAGCATCCGGTTTTATTCGGTTACATTATTAAAACCTAAATTTTTAAAAGCCGTCAATTTATTCCGTCAATCCGAGGCAGCATTTATTCCTTTCTATTTAAAAATCTGCCAAGCCCAATAGATAAAGGCCCAAGCCTTCTTGAATTTATTAATAAATTCATATTAAGGCCCAACAGAATTTTTAAAAGCCCAAATCCATTAATTAATCATAACAGCCACGGCCCAACAGTAACAAAGGCCCAAAGCCTCATCTCAATTAATATTCATATAGGGCCGGCCGAAAACAAGAGGTCATTGCCAGTCATCTCAATTAATATTAATAGCATATTTGCAATTTAGCCCTTGAAATAAAACATTTCACACAAGAGCCTAACATTTCCAATTCAGCCCTTAATATTTGAATTTTCACAAATTGGTCCCTGTCAGTTCGAGTCTGGTAATCAACACAAAAGAAAACAAGAGGTCATTGCCAGTCATCAGCCCAGCCGCAAGACAAAGGTAGCACCAAGCTGGGCAGAAAAGAAACAAGAACCACAAGTCACACGCAAAGCCCCCAATTACTGGTACCGGGTTGGTACCAGTAGTAAAGAAAGCACAAAGGCCACAGGTCAAATAATCAACCGCCAAACAACAAAACGGCACAAGCCCGGATCAAGGCAGCGAGTCACAGAACAAGCAAAAAGGCTCAAGCCAAGGAAAAACAGGAACAAAGGTCACAGGTCAGAGCCACAACAGGCACACAAGAAAAGAAAAGAAACGAACTGGTGCGGTACGGTACCAGTAAGACTAGCAGGCAACAGAAACGAGCAAAACGCGCACCAGTAAACCAGCACAGCAAGCAACAACGGCCGGCCGGGAAAATCAACAACCCGGCCAAGCATTTAAACTAAATAGGTAGTTGAATGATTACCCGATAGCGAAACGCAACGACGGTTAACACTCGGCCAGTACCAAGCAACGCTCGCCTCGCGGCCGTCTCAATTAGCAAGCACCAAGACAGAGACACCACTAAGAAAAGGCACCAACCGCAAGCACAATCAAAACCCTAGGGTTTCGATTCTCTCAATCAACAATGGAAAACGGAAAGAGAGAGACAAAGATTCGGGTCTCAACACATGAGCGAGAGATAACAGAGAAAGCAAGAACCGAAACCCAAAAGAGTTAGGGGGTGTATATATAACCCGAGAGGAGAGATCGCGCAAAAATCAACGCTGCTCAGAGAGCAGGTGAGAACCCACGCGCTCGTCGTCGAAGGTCAAAGCCGTACAATCGATGGAACAGGGGCAGGTAGGCGCATTCGCGCGGGAGAACAAGGGTCGAAGCCCTAAAGCTTCTCAAATTCGCGCATAAGAGGGGAGGCGGCCTCTCGGTCACAAAGGGGGTCCAACAGACAGAGAGAGAGAGGAGAAGAAAGAACCGGAGGGGGTGGGGTAATTAAAGGGCCCAGCTTTAAGATCCGTGCAGTAAAAATTTGAGTGGTCCAGAAAATTCGAAATCAATCAAGAATTAAATTTGGTGATCTATTACGAGTAATTCGTTTTATAATTCGAGATGATTTATAATCAATGCAATTTATTTGGTTTGATAAAATTTCATTTGCTTAATCAATCACATAAATTTCTAAGCTTTAAATCTCAATTAAAATTCTCAATTAAAAAATTGGTTTAAAGAATAAATTATTGAAACGATTTATCTAACTAAGTTGATTATTCTTTATTTAACCTAACTAATTAGTTTAAATTTTTAATTTGTTACAAATTTTGATTATTAGGTTAATTAACTAAATTATTTTATACGGGTTATAACATTTTCAGTGTTAGATTTTATTATTTTTCATAGTGTCTCTAAAAAAAAAAAAATGAGGAAACCGGCCATAAAATGGCCGGTTTTTGGGAGAGAGGAAACCAGCTATTTTATAGCCGGTTTGGGCATTTTTGGCGAAACATCAGAATTCTGGACATAAATATTAATTTCTAATTAACTTTGAATATTAATAAAAATGTGGGGTAAATTTGTCTTAAGCAAAGTTTTTCTTATGACCCCTTTTTCCCATATGGATTTTGATTCTGTATCATCCAAAAACAATAATAACTGGAACCGGTACATATTTAATAGTGTGACTTGTGGCTCATATGTGTAATGTTTTTTTTGTAGAGGATCAGGTAGGTATTCTGATTGTTATAGTATTTGTTAAGGATCAGGTAATCTGATTTTTTTGTAAATATGAATCTAGGTCTCTGGATAGATGGTGTTCATGAGATGTAAGATTTATACAAAATCATGTGCACTAATCATTGTTACAAATCAATAGGTGCATTTTTTTTTAAATCATTATAAGAATGCACCTGTAAATAGGCAAAAATAAAGTATGAAAGTGCAATGACAAGCACAAGTTGATCTTATGCAAAGCACTTGGTGATTCTAAAATAAACAAGCTTACTGTTACAAATCATAGTAAAAAAATGTAAATAAATAAGAATAAGGGACCTATGTGTAAGGAGTTGTTAAAAACTAAAAATACTTAACTTTCAGGTATTCTGTGATTGTCTTCAAAAAATCTGATGTTGAATAATTTATACAGTACACAGATTCAAGAGATTTAGTCGTATACACATAGCATTCTTATTTTCAAATAATGAAAGAATAGGGTTCTAAGTTTTGATCTCAATTTCATGCTTCTAAATATATATGAAACGTTAAAAAATAAAAAATAAAAACAGTATTATACCAATCTTCTATGTCTTATACCAGTCTGAAAACAGTACTGTACCAGTCTTCTATGTCTTGTACCAGTCCAAACAGTCCATTTAGATAAAAGCCTTATTATTCTTAACATCCTTCTCATATTCTTCTATAATTGCTATGACATGTTCAAAATCAGTAAGCATTTGCATTTAGAGTATATTTATTACTTTTCTTTTAACAAATTAATTAGAATATGCCAATCAATCTCAACTTCTGAAAATTAATAAGAAAGTCGTTCAACTTGTGTTGATGATCATCTAGCTTTCTTAGAATAGAAATAAATTTTTGTCTGTTTTGAATTAGGTGTCCAATGTTTCTGTGCTTCTAGAACAAACAACAGAGGACCTTTTCTAATGAATGGTACTTTGAAGATATGTTAAAATTCCAATGGCAATTTGCTTGAAATGTTAAATTGAAATTCCAAATTAAATTGAAATTTTCTTATCTGCTGAAAGATGTAAGAATTCATAGGATATCATGTTCTTCACTATATTGTTTAGGCTGTAATATTAGAAGATTTCTACTTATTTCTAAACTTTTTATTTATTTATCAATTGTCTCAGGCTACTGTTGCACCAGCAATCTAGAGAAAAAACAATTGTTTCAGGCTACTTTTTATTTATCAATTGTTTTAGGCTACTTCTTATTTATCAATTGTTTCAGGCTACTTCTTATTTCCTCAGTAGTTTAATTAGGATCTTCGTTTCGGTTTAGTTAGCTTTTACATTGCCATTCCTGTACTTTAATTTTCATTCAATTTCTAGGACATCACCATATTTGCTGGTAAGAGGAGAAGGGGTTGTCAGGACAAAAGGGAGGAAGTCACAAATAGGCTCCTTGCCTTTTCCTATTTACCTGGTTGCAAAAGGCGGGTTGATAGATGTATGTTCTGTTTTAAATTAGGAGTTATGGATGCTTTAAAGTAGGCAGTTGTTACTTGTATGTTTTTCTATAATTTTCTCTTTTGACAATGTAATATTTAGACGATTGAGATTAATATGTTCCATTTCTCTCTTTTGGTTTATTTTTTATTATGAAAATATATCATTTTTTATGATTTTTTTCTCTTATAATATGTTACCGTTGTAATGCACGGGCACAATACTAATTTATAATAAATTAACAATTATGTATTCTCTAAAGTCTAAAGTCATTGGACAACCCTTGGAATAGAGCCGAATAGCATAATATAGCGCTATTTAAGCCGAAAACGCTCGTTGAATCAATGCGGATTAAAGGGTGACACTATTTCACAATTTCAAGTTTCCAACTAATTTTATTCTATCAAATTGAATAACGGTGTATACGAATAACAGTATTCTACTTTAGGGTTTAGGGTTATATAACAGTTCCTCAAAAAAAAATTATATAAAAAATTGAAAAAAAAAAGAAATATGAAAATCAATTTTACAATATTTATACTATTTTATTCTAAATTATACAATAAAATCTGCCCCTAGTCGACATTTTTATTAATATCCAAAATTAATTACGAAATATCAATTATACCTAGCTTAGCTGGGTATTTTTAAAAATGTCCAAACCGGCCATTTTTTGGCCAGTTGGATTAAAAATTCGGGCCGGCCATTTTTTGACCGGTCAAGAGGTTTTTTTTTTGGAAATATTTGTTAGATTCTTTTGATGTATAATTAGCATAATTATACTAAAATACGCTAAATTACTTGAAATTATGTTAAATTACGCTAAATACGGTAAATTACGCTAAATTTCACTAAATTACGCTAAATTATGCTAAATTTGTTAGATTACTTCTTTTGATGTATAATTAGAATAAATTACGCTAAATACTCTAAATTACTTGAAATTATGTTAAATTACGCTAAATTAAGTTAAGAGAGACGATATTTTCACTGAGAAGGCGAAAAACGACGACAAAACTTCAAACGGCCATAAAACGGCGCTCGAGTGTCCGATTTCAGCAAATGACCACTTTTAGGAAAGCTTGCGAAAATATGCATGCTTCGCCATTTTTTGAAATTCAGAATTGCCAAAAAAGAAACAGAGAAGAGCCTCAAAACTTGAGTTGAAGTTTCCGATTAAGATTTTCATTTCTATTTTTCAATCTAAGTAGCTCAGTAAATTAGTTATATAATGAACTTGTAGAATACCAATTTTTACTATTTTTGAAATTTTTTTTTTATGATTTATGAAAGATGGCACAAAATCGGCCTAATTTAGCGTAATTCAGTGTATTTCAGTATAATTAGTGTAATTAGCGTAATTAGCGTAATTTAGCGTAATTTAGCGTAATTTAGCGTAATTAGCGTAATTTAGCGTAATTAGCGTAATTTAGCGTAATTAGCGTAATTAGCGTAATTTAGCATAATTAGCGTAATTTAGCGTAATTAGCGTAATTTAGCTTAATTTAGCGTAATTTACCGTATTTTGGCGTAATTTAACACAATTTCAAGTAATTTAGCGTATTTTAGTATAGTTATGCTAATTATACATCAAAAGAAGTAATTTAACAAATATTTAAAAAAAAAAAAAAAAAACTCCTAACCAGTCAAAATTAGCCGGTCCGAATTTTTAATCCAACCATCCAAAAAATAGCCAGTTTAGGTATTTTTAAAAATACCCGACTTAGCTGGGTATAATTAATATTTCGTAATTAATTTTGGATATTAATAAAAATGTCGGCCTAGCCGGCAGAAAGAGGAGATAATTTTGATGCCGATCGTCAGAAAGCAAGATATCAACGTTTATATGAACAGTACCGACATCCAAAATCAAGGAGCTAGAAGAGTTTTTATTAAACAACGAAGATTCTGTGTAATATGTGGTCCTTTGTACAGTCGGTTTAAAATTTATTTCCAAAACAATATTGCTATTGCATACAGAAACTTTTTAATCATCTAATCGTAGTTAAGAGTCTATTACTCTATTAGAAGAATATGTAATATCCATAAAAAAATAAAATCACTATATAAGTAATATTAAGAAGTACAGATGGTATATTAAAGAGATATACATATCCAAATATGCAAGTGACATCACAAAAATAAACTATGTTTAAGATGATTAAAAAAATTTAATTGGGTATTGATCCGGTTACATTACACATGGCACATTGTTACTTCCCCATACATCAGAGCAAAATCGTCCAGTATTGTAAATTTGTAATTCAAAAGATCCTTCCTATGTATTATCGTGCAAAATAAATAAATAAATAAACTGGACCAATTGAGAATTGTTAGCTGATTTCCGGTCATGCCTACTAACATTACAAAAAGAAAAAGAACTATTTTGGTCTATCTATCAGTACAAACCAGAGAACATAATTGGAAACTTTTTCTTGGTTAGGCCGTAGCTATACACATATTTCAACTACAAACAATAATGTAACCTACCCAACTAGGTGTTTGGCAAGGGTGGCATCTTTGCAATTTCCACCAAAAGTTTGTGCAGAGCTTGCGGTTTAGAGAAGAAAGGTGAGTGGTCGGAACTCTTCAATCTGAAGACCTTTTCTGGCGGGTTTGATTCACACATCTTTTGTTGACTGGAAATAGGTATGGTGTTATCATCTGTTGTCTCTATGTAAAACCTTCGTACCGACCCATAGTTCTTCTCAGTGAGAGAGAGCTTCTCAAGTACCGGGGCAAAAGGTATGGGTCTCATAGAAACTGAAGCCAAAGATACATCCTAATTGAGAAGAGAACAAGAATATCAACATTTGAATGCTATAAGAAAACTTTAAAATATAAAAAGTTAAAGGAAAATGACTTTTGTCACAAATAAAAGCTTTAACTAATCATTGAGTGCAGCTTTTGATCATATAAATCCACTTGTTCTTTACTAAGTTACTTTTTTTTCTTTACTGTGGATAATTTTCGAGCAAAGGTTCCAAAGGCAGGCGTTCTCGTGCCTTAAAAGAAAAGGCCTTGCTTTTTCCTTTTCTTTATTAAAAAAAAACATAGTATACAAGGTTTTCAAGGGTAAAAATATGCTTGAATAAACCTTTGAGGGGCTCTGGTTAAAGAGCAATTCTTTGATCAAAGCCTTGTCGAGGCTAATAGCAGTCGGTGATTGATCTTGCCCATTTGAGTAGACAAACTTTTGTGCGCTGTGAAGCAGCCCATTCGCATCCATCTGCATTACACATGATCAAGTCAACACAATACATTGTAACCATTTGGAGTTAATTTCTTAGAAGTTTCACAACACAATTTGAATCAATGCAGCCCGGTATCAGTACCACTGACAAAATGACTCATATACCCAGCAAAGCTGTTTGAAGGCTCAATAAGGCTTTGTCAGATGCAGGTATCAAAATTACTGAAAAAGTGGGTATGCAAATTAGAACCCGAAAACCTGAAATTGACACAGAATTTACAGATCATTCTAAAACCTAAATCCTAACATAAATACAGAAATCCACAGATAAATTAGTACTCTAATTTGGATGATAGATCTCAACTACACTATCTCATTATTTAGACGGCTTTCAAACTGCCATAGATGTAACAATTGGGCTTTTCGACAGTTATGGCCGACATTTTTCAATAATTGCAAATAACACCAGACATTTCTCATGTCTACAACTGACAGCCAACTTATTGTGTCATTGCAAGTATCACACAATGCACAGGACTACAGATTTTGCATTTGAAGTGGCAAACTGTATGTCTTGACCATCTTTATACCAACTAACATTAATCCCAAATTGAGGTAAATAAAAAGAAAAAGGTGGAATTCAGATTCTTGGTGCTGAACTAAAATTTACTGGTTAAAACTTAAAGCAGTCGTCGTCAAGATTGAAAGTCAGAAGTAATTTGGTCATTGTTTGTTGTCAAACTAACTTTTTTTAGAAGTATGGATTTTATATGTGAATAATCCCAAACTCAGGGTGCTTACTCACTGAAAGAACAAGGATTGGCTCCTTTTGCATATTTGGATAAAATATTGCTACCCTGCAAATCTGTAGGAGTAAGTTGGTTTCTCTTTTCTTCTGACTACTTCATTTTTTTCCACTTTATTTTATTATATATTTCCTTTTGCAGCCTTTTAAATGATACAAAGATAATCAGCTTCACCTCAATTTTTTTAGATAACATTGTGCTACAATACCAATCAGCAGGGACATGAAACACAAAATGACAGAACCCAAGACTCAGAGCTGTATGTGTTTAGAGCAAATCAATTTAAAACATGATTGGATATCTAAGACTGAAATGATATTTGGGACCTTTTTTGTGGCCAAAAACCTGTACTCCATGATCAGAAAGGAAGAAGTATCACTTTAAAATGTATGGTAACTATAATCTGAAAGAAAAAGAAAAAGATATTCTGTAATGTTCACAGTACTTTGATTTTTATAGACAAACCACTACCTGTTCAGAAAACATGTCCAGAGTGCTATGGCCACTGGTTAACATAGCGGCACAGACAAATATAGCCTTGGCAACTCTTTTAGGAAACATCTCCATTGCATGTGATATGCATGCCCCGCCAAAATCATGTCCCACCAAGATCACCTGTAGTATATGAATAGAAACAAATATAGTCATAACACAAAACATTAAGCATAAAAGTTGGGAGATGTTAATGTTATTTTGCTCCTGATCAAAGTAAACGTGGGGTAAAGTGTACATGAAATACACACAAATTACTTAACTTGTAAACCGCTGTACGGTTTTATTTGTTATTTGCAATTATGATCATTGTTCATTTATTTGCCAAAAAGGGCAAAGATAAAGGGTATAACTGGTAAAAAAGAAACTTAACAGAAGCTTAAAAAAGGATCAACTTTGGAACAATAGAATATTTCCAACTTCAGAAACAAAATGTAGATGTAAAAGTGTAAAATTCAGCAAACCTTTTGGTCTTCAGGCAGAGACTCGAGAAAAGTGGTGAGTGGCTTAACATATTCAGAAAGACTTGTAATCTTGTTGGTATCTGAAGAATGAACCCCAGACCCGGTAAGGTCAATTGCATTGACTTTGAACCCACTATCTTCAAGCAGTGAAATGCTCTTGTACCAGCACCAGGCACCAAACCCACCTCCATGTACCAGTACTATAATATTGGTTTCCAACTCATCAGCCTTTACATCCTGTTAATGCAAAAGTATACATAAAAAATATTTTCTTTCTTTTTAAACTACAAGACACTGAACCAAGCATATAATCCAGTATTTACTGGTACAGCATAAGAAGTTTGTTGAGGAAAGTTTTCAATGCATAAAATGCACCTACCCAGTTTGTTTTTAAGCTGTGAAGAGGCAAGTTATGCGGCTAACAAGGAAAAAAGAAAATTTGTTTAATGTAAGCCAGAAGACTGCTCAAAGATAAGCTACAAGCTTTTAAAATTATATAAGTGATAATAAAAAACATAAAAGTTAATATTTAATCATTCTATAGAACACAAATGACCAGCCCTTGTAAAGAAAAAGGCCAATAAAATACATAAACGTAGCTGAAATAATCTGACATCATAATTCATCAGCAGCCAATTAGTCTTTGTCAAAAAAAAAAAAAAAAAAAACAGAAAGAGAGAGACAGAGAGACAGAGAGACAGAGAGAGAGAGAGAGAGAGGCTGCCAGTAGGGTTTCAAACAAAGAAGTCAGAATTGGCACTTAGAAAATTTTCTAAGTAGAAGTTTGACAAATTCAAAATCATAATAATATCCAATTCTCACTATGCTGACTTGTTTGCTCCCCGTTTTTATTTGGATGACAAACTCAAGGCGCAGATCATAAGAACCTTCATCATAAAAAGTAAGAAACAACGGACTTTTTGCATAACCATGTACTCTATCAATATGGCATGATTAAAACTTCAGATAATATAATTTTTGAATTGTATGGACCAATTTTCAAAGGTTCAAATGCGAATGTCGATAATTAAGGACTCAGCAAATTGACTAGAAATAAGACAAGGTTGGAACTACCAATAACAAGAGCCAAGAAACACACACACACAAAAGACTAAAAAAAAAAATAACCTTTGTTATTGATATTTTTTTCCAACTCTTTTCTAATTTGAAGTTTCAAAAAACATAAGATGTACCTTCAAATGACAGCACAAGAAAAAAATTTCCTTAAAGAATGATCAGGTTTGTAAACTTGACCCCTCCAAGTGTAAGAGAGCTAATGGCCATCGGCCAAAATTATATGGCTCCGGGATAACTAACTTACAATTTTCTAAATTTAGGTGCCACACCGCAAAAGGAAAATTACACAGTTGCCAATTTCCATTTTACTCAAATCGTACTTCTTTTGGATTTCTCAACCAGAGAACACGCCGTAGTCAACAGGAACAATCCGAGTTAGAATTTAATAAGCAAATGATCTAGTCTTAATTGACACCAACATCACAACCCTCGTGCAAGACTAAACAACAACCTAACATAATTGAAAAAAAAAAATCATATGTCAGAACCAAAACCTGATTAAGAAGCTGTTGCGGCTGAACGACAGGATCACCAGCCAATCTCGGCCGAGTGCTCATGCTCCTCGGTAAATCACCGCCATTTCCAGATTGCTTCTTCTGATACCTCAGAGAGGCTGATCGATCAAACGGCGGAGCCATGCCTGATCCGCCATTTTGTTGTTGCTGCTGTATGATGGCGGCGGCGGCAGCCTGGGCCAGCTCCTGGATCGCTGCCGCTTCGTCATCTCTCAGCCTCACACTGCTTCTTCTACGAGAAGCCCCGGGTGGCGGAGGCGGAGGTCGACGGCGCTTGGCGTTGCCTCCGGCGGCCTCCATGGCTTGCCCGGAGAAGCAAGACATGATTAATCCCATGAGCGAGAGAGAACGGTCACGAGAGGGGTAGCTTGGGTATATGTCAAAGTGGTAAGACGGGGTTTTGTGATGATCGGAGATTCCCTTAAGAAAGAGACAGTAGGTGGAGGGAAAGAAAGTGGAACCATACTCGTACAGTTATACGGTCATCGGGAAGGGGCAGAATTATTTTGTTTGATTCTCTGTGACTGTTTCTTTATCTCTATTTGTGTGGCGGGTAAACATAAGAGTAATTCTAAAATCTATTGAATTGGATCAATCAAATTCACAAGTTATTTTAATAAATTCATTTTTCATTATATTTTGACCACATGATTTTGTACAAAATGAGTTTGATTTTTTTTTGTAAATTTTGTTTGTACACACATCACTCATAAAGTATATCAGTTTCAAAAATTTGAACATTCTAGATTCACTCTAAGCATAAAATTACATGGATCAAATACATATCATAATAAAAACATGTTTTTTTTAATTTTAATATAAAACCAATGAACATATTGATAGATATTTATTTGTTTAACACGAATGCAAATACAAACTTTGTATTAAATATACGCGTATACGATATGAATTGATATTATTATGTATAATTTGAATATTAAAATAAAATAATAACATATTTTATTAAAAAGTAACATAAATATTATATTTTATTAACGAAGTCAACAGCATAACATTGTCATTGCAGGTTTTAGTAGTTAAAAAATATATATTAGCTAAAAAATTTGGCACTAATTATTATTATATTATTAATCGAAGTGCATAAGTTTGGGTTTTTTAGAGTAAGTTTCTAGTGTGCTCATACAAACTTTTAAAATATCTAATATTCCTATAAAAATACTATAATATCCACTGTATCCATAAAAATTTAACATTTTTTTCTATATCTCCATTTAGTTATTTAGTCTTTTATTTAATTATTTTAAAAATTGAATTGACAAATATACCCTTCAATTGACAAATATACTTCTAATTGTTCCTTCCTCCCCTTCTCATTCAGTTCATTTCAATCTCTCACTTTCTTTTACTTTACGACTCAAGAGGTTTCAAGCCTTTGTTTCTCTCCTCATGTTTCCTCAAATCTGATATAGGGGTTCTCATTCCCCTATGTTGCATCTGTACAAGGGCAATTACAACGCCTAAGCTCTGTTACATATTATTTCTCTCATATTTTTGTAGTCGTTATTTTGTTTATTGTTATAGAATGGTTGACCTAGATGTGAGGGGACGACCAAATGAATGCTAGTTTGGTGATCATTGGCAACGAACCAATCCATAGGAGGTTTCATCAATTATTTTAAGTTGGGGTTTGAGCAAAAGCTATCTCCTATCTCCTATATCGGACCAATCCATAAGAACTTTTAGTAGATTACTTATAAGGAGTCCGGCTAGTATAACATTGGTGTCATTTCGGCCTATATAATACCAACTCCAAAATTTATCGTATCGACTTCAAACGGTTAATCCAACCGTTCAAACCCTTCTACTTTATGAGTTGTGCGTTTACATGCAAAAAAAAAATATTTTCTAGTTATTTTAGTACCAAATCAAGCGGTCAAAAATCTTGAAAAATGAATGCATTAAAATTAACTTAAAAACTCACACATTTGACCGCTTGATTTGATACTAAAAAAATTCAAAAAATTATAAAATTTTGCATGTAAACACACAACTCATAAAGTAGAAGAGTTTGAACGATTGGATTAACCGTTTGAAGTCGATACGATAGATTTTGGAGTTGGTGTTATATAGGCCGAAATGGCACCAATGTTATACTAGCCGGACTCACTTATAAGCAAAAGCTATCTCCTATCTCCTATATCGGATTTGAGGAAACAGAGGAGAGAGCCAACGGCTTGAAAGCCCTCGAGTCGCAGGAGAGTGAGAGTTTGAAACGAACAGGAAATGTCAGAGAGAAAAAAAGAAAGGGTGGGAGGGGAAGAAGAAACAATACAAAATATATCTAAAGGACATCTTTTAAAATTAAAGGATCAATTTAATTTCTAAAATAATTAAATAAAGAGTTAAATAACTAAAAAAGAGATAGAGGAAAATATTAAATTTTTATGGGTATAATGAATATTATAGTGTTTTTATGAGGATATTGGCTATTTCAAAAATTTGTATAGGTACTTCAGAAATTTTCTCTTTTTGTATAAGATGAAATGTGAATTGCAAACAATTGTTGTGCAATTGAATAATTGAGTCTAGACCAACTTTTGGTCTAGTGGCAAAGACTCATATCATCTGATGTGGGGTTTCAAAATCCGAATGAAGAAAATATTTTATTATAATAACATGTGTTTGAAAAAGACTTTATCTGGCTTGACCCCGAACCCTCTCATTAAAAAAGAAATAATTGAGCCTAAAGATCATGGATTAGGCATATGATAATGTGCCATATTAGTTTTCATAACACCTAATAAAGTGATATATGGACTTATAAAAACTAACATTTATATATAAAATAAATTCTATTTAGGATAATTGTATGCATCCTTATTTTTATATTTATACCTTCGAATAAGAAATTGTATTTTTTTAGAAAAATAGCTTATGTGCAGTTCAGTTTATATATTCATTGATGTCCATATGTAATTATCCTTATTTGCGAATATAATATTCGGATACAAACGAACAATGCTCAATACGTTTGCATAGGTGCCCGTGCCAACAATTGTCACAAAATTGAACATTTAAGATGTATTTGCAAATAGAAAATTAACCCATAAAATTAAAAGTGCAAGAGTTCCGATATTTTTATTAATACCAAAAAAAATAAATTATCAAATATGCCTCCACCCCAAATTTATTTTTAAATCAAAGAGTGCAAGAAAAAATTGTAATATAATAAAACCAACAGTGCAAGAGTTCTGTGCATTGAAAGTGAATTGTATACAATTTTGACATGCCTTTTATGTTGCAATCTGTCATGATTATCTAATAATTAGATGGGACCTATGATTTGAGTTTAATTCTCAACTTACTGGATTGTATGCTTCACGTTTATAATGCCTTAACCTTTCAAATTTTAAATTGAAATTTTTATTAAGGCGTTAGTAGCAAAAATACAATAATACAAACAAATTACATGGAAAATATATAATACCTTTCATGACGTGATATCTTATTATGTGAAATAAAATTTCAAACTATAGACTTATTATGTTTCATACCTATATTATGCTTTAGCATTTAAATTTTTGAAAACGATAGTAACAAAAGTATAGAATCTACAAACAAATTACAATGAAAAATATATTAATACCTTTGTAAAAAGCAAACCAAGAGTTTCAAAATATTTATAACGCCTATTTGACCGATGCAAAGTAAGTAAAAAATGAAGTATTCAGATAAATGTACTACTAATAATATAAAAAATAGAGGCTTGATAACGAATTATTGTTTTTGACTCGCCACACTATGTCATAGCCCCGTACCAGCCGCAGAGGATCGAACTCAAGTTACTCAACATTGGATCTCGGATGGCTTGTTTAGTTGGTAACTTGGTATCAATTTGAAGAGTTTGTTAGAAGTTGAAAAATTCAATCCATTCAAACCTATCACCTAATAAATTAAACCGCCTAACTTGAACTCTACTACACATTATGCACCTGTGACCTTTTCAAGATGCCTAGAGAAACCAAATCAATGAATCAAGTCACAAGACCACAACATTTTTATTAACGCAGCCAATTATGAACTAACGACCTCGCCACACAATAATCATCTTTCCCAAGAGGAATTCGGATCTATAAAGTAACTCAAAGTTTGAGTTTGAATACGGATCGTCCAATCAAAATCTGTATGATTATTAAAGGGGCTCCATGAATTCTAGATTGAATCATATTAGCTTGAACCGGAGGCAATTCCATGAGTATCAGACTAAATCTAAATCTGATCTGATACCTGATCTGAATTGGTTGATCTTCTTAAAGATCCGTACGGACATTTTAAAAGTCATCCCATGAATTTCAATGGACTATACAAATTTTGAAGTCAATCCAATGACTCCAACCCTATATTACACAGATACGGCACCGATACGTATCCGATACGCCAGCTGGCGTATCCGCCTACGTGACGTATTCTTACTCGGTAGATACGGTCTCCGATACGCTCTGACTCGTCTGGATACGGCTCTGACACTTAGCGCGGATCGTGGACCGCGCACCATACCAGCGCATGCACCCCATGCACCATGCACCATGCACCATGCACCATGCACCAAGCCAAAATATTTTTCACAGAACTGGGAATCGAACTGGGGTCGCGCGGATAAGCACCATCAACCTTTACCACTACACCACTCTCCATTTTTTGTTAAATACTAGTAACATTTATATTTAATATATATTTAGACTATTTTATCGTACCATATCAAGAATTTTTGATATTTAATTTATATATAAATAAAATATAATATATAAAATAGGCATATCGTATCCTTGATTTTTGAAAATTGTCATATCGCCGTATCCGTATCATATCCGATACGATACCCGTACCCGTATCCATGCAACATAGCTCCAACCAAACATTGTACCAAGGACCGCCCCCTTTTTCTTTGAAATTTTGGGCCATCAGAATTCAGAAATTAAACACGCACCTTTAGTTTTTTTTTTTTTTTAAAGCTTCGCGCCCCTGCGAACTTGTGAGCAAGAACTCAAACTTTCACTTTTGAGTAGTCAGAACATTTTTTTTCTAGCTAACCGTACTACCGTTCCTCACTACAGCAGAAAGGGGTATCAGCGACCGGTTCTCCGGTCGCTGATAAAAATACAGGCGCCGGTCGCTGATACCCAATCCGGTCGCTGAAAGTCAAATACGGTCGCTGAAAGCCCGGTCGCTGTAACCATTGTCGCTGATACTCTTCTGATGACGTCACCGGTCACTGATACTACGTCACCCGGTCGCTGATAATCCTTTGCGACCACATTTTTTTGGTCGCTGTTGTTTTTTTTCTGACGTCAGCAAAAACTTTCTGCGACCAAATGTAGTGGTCGCTGATACTTAAAACTGGTCGCTGATACTCTTCTGTTAGGTTTTTTATATTTTAGTATATTATTTAAATTTGCACCATTTAATAGTTGGTACGACACGTACCAACATACAACATAAACATACATGTTGTAATATCAAGTAATACAAATAAACATCAAACATAATAATCGTAATGTCAAGTAATACAAACATAAATGTCGAAATATCAAGTACCATCTAAACCTAAGTAGTACCATAAACGTCTATCAAAATCCGTCACCATAAACATCTAAACCTAAGTAGTACCATAAACATCTAAACCTAAGTAGTACCATCACCACCAACATCCGAACCATCATCCTCGTCATCATCCTCGTCATCTTGAGGAGCGGGCCTCGAGGCATGCTGCGAGCCCGAACCTCCCTGTGAGATTGTTAAAAAAATAGTTTAGATAATTAGAATTTAAGATTCAGGGTTCACAATTGAAGTCGGACTGAAATATCGAATTTCGTACCTGAGAAGCTCTGAAAAGATCGATGATCTTGGACATAAACCGATCCTCCATCCTATCAAGTACCCGAGTAGATATCATATCGATATACTCTTCTGTGAGCTGCGGAGCCGGCGGCATAGAAGAATATGACTGTGAAGAATGCGACTGACTACTGCTCGACCCACTGGAGCGAAACATGCGTCTCGTCTTGCCTGAAACATTAAAAATAAGACAATTAGTATTATCTTACACAACTAAAAATAAATTTAAAATTAAAGTGACTTTTTATTTTACCTAGAGCACCGAGACCATAGTTATCGCCGTGGGCATTCTGATCAGATATTCCCGTAGAGTACCAGACGTCGCCGTCGTATGCGGGCCATGTGTTTCTATCCTCTCCATACTTCTGTACCATAGCACTCTCATATTTTTCCTGCAAATTTTGTAAAATATAACAAAAATGTTATACAACAGGAACCATGATATTTTATAAAACGATTCGAAAGTATTATTACCTGTGCTTCTTTCGCCTTGCCGGTAATATATTCTCCTGTCTTCTTCTTCGTATGGGTAGGCTGGAACAGCTCATCGGACCATCTGGGTTCGCGCCCTTTTTCTTGCTCCTGTTAAGAATTTGAAAGACAATTTCATTTAAAAGTTGCCCGACGATTGATGTCACTTATCCATAATTAATAACAATCAGTATTTTTAATGAAATATTGTACAAAAAAAAAAAAAAAAGGAAACACACATTGAATGTTCTTCTCATGGAAGAACCCTGTTGTGCAACTCGCTCACCACTCACCCTTTTGTGCAAGTTTCAAAAGATACGTAAAAAATAAAAATACATACCATACTAAAATTTTAGTACTTCTAACATTTTTGGGATAAATTATAATTTAGATATGGTATCACGGGTATAACTGATGGGCCTGCAAGTTAACAAAATTGAGGCCGGTGCAAGGTCCCATGATTTCCCCACTAACCAGCACAAATATTTTTCCTTTCATTTATATAGAAATGTTAGGATCAATCAATTTAATTTGATGAGATGATGTTACCAGCAATAACTAGACACTTCTGTAGATTCTTATAGCGTCAATTTATATCCTCTGCCTAGTATTTGGTGTGGTGTAAACTATATTAAATGTCATTTATTTTAATTATTTGTGAACGATGTTGGTGAGATACTGAGATTGGGATTCTTTGGTTCTGACTTACAAGATTTGAAATAAATCATAGAAATAAATATAAAATCACTATTATCCGTGCAAAAAATAATTTGATTGGTTACCTAACTTTAGTTATACCACCAAAGAGGAGACCATGATCCTTAGCTCAATTCATGTCTTGCCAATTTATTTTCAATAAGTTGCACGCCACCATCTATTATTATCTTACTATATCTCAATAAAATCCCTATATATGAGGAATTCAGATCCTTCCCGGTACCGTAATAGGGAATCTTTTACAATTACTGAATTTGAACCGTTCTTTTTAACTTGGCACGAATATCAAAACCCAATAATACTGCCCCTGCACTAGCCCGAATCTCAAAGCGGCTGAGAGTTAATCTCAAACCGTAAAGTGAAGCCGTGAAGGGAATCTTTTACAGTATTGGAGAGGATACTTGTCCCATATATGAGAAGTGTTGCTAGTATGGAGTCCAAGTTTGCTGCCATTACGATGAGAAACAGTGAATTATCATTTATCGGTTCTAATCATTCCATCAAAATCAGACGGTTTATATTGCATTAAAAGCTGGACTTGTAGATCACATGTGTGATAAAATTTATATTTGAACCGTTCAATAGAAATTTTCATGGATCTTAAAGTGAGTCCTCTATATTTCAAATACCTTTATTATTTTTTGTGTCTTCACTTTTAAATTTTTTAATTAAATTATTTTAAAATTTCTATGTCAAAATAAAATTGTTAGATAATATTTTTTCTAAATTCACAAAAAAAAATCTCACTTTTCAATTTGGTTTTAATATAAATCAATAAGTTAAAAAATTAATGTCTAGAATTTATTCATATTAATGTATGTTTGCAATCTCTTCATATCGATTAAAACAAAGTCAAAGTGTTGTAATCTTTTATACGTGCATAAAGAAACTGATATAAATCAAATCTAACCATTTATTTTGACATTTGAATTTTTAAATTTGAACTTATTAACATTTAAAGAATGGAGACATGATGGAGGCACAAAAAATAGAGACATTTGAAATCATAGACAATACACTTTTAAAAAAGAAACGAAATCTGCTGCTCTCTAAATCTATGCTATTCCGTCTCTATCTTTCTCCTCTATCTCTCTCCCTTTCTTTTTAAAGAGAGATGGAGAAAAAAAGAAATAGCAGAGTGTTGTTATTCTGTTGAAAATAACAACATATTTTGATCAAAAAATACAGAGGAGCATTTCTAAATATTGGTAGTGTCGCTCCGTCTAAAAGCCTACATCCGTTTTTGAGACTTTAGAACATTCCTATCTTATTCGTAAAATAAATGCAAATATAAATGTGATAATTGTAAGTATGCAGAATAATTGTTAATAACAATTTGTCTCAGAATGTCACATCAGCTTATAATTAAGTCGTAGACTTGTCGTTGACAATTATAGCGATGTAAACTATGAAATTATGTACTAAGTATAACTAAAATTAAAACTAATTACAAAAACAAAGATAACACAAAATTTATTGAGAAATAATCATTAAAGTTGATGATGTAGTAAAAAATAATCATAATTCTGCGATATCAATATATCATGGATAAATATGGTCTGATGAAATCTAAATCAATTCATCTGCGTCACATAGAATATTAAACAAAGTAATCAGAATGTGCTCAAATTAAAAAGGATCGATTAATTAACATTAACTTCTAAAGATATAATAAATTCAGTTTTAAAAGCAGAGGCGTTCTCAATTTTAAATTAAATAGGTGGTAGCAAAAGTTCCTTTTGAGGCTTCACATGTCCCTTTCCGAAAGTTTCCCGATATTTTTATTAAAACCCCCAAAAAAAAACAAATTATCAAATCTGCTCCCACTCCAAAGTTATAATTATTTCTACCCCAACCGCCCGTCGGCTGGGCGGTCCACTTTCCGGACCTGACCGCCCAGCAAACGGGCGGTCCACTACCCTTATCTGACCGCCCAGCAGATGGGCGGTCCGCTTTAAAACCCCTATAAAAGGGGTTTTTCTCTCTCCTAAGGAGCACAGTGTTCATTCCCCAATTCCACAAATTTCCAGAACCGAAAGAGAGAGCTGTCAGGCGATTTTGAGGTATGGACAATAACAAACGAGGTAAGAAAGCGAGCAACCGAGATCGTGGCGTAGCGAGAGAAGGGTCAATTAGTGATCGAGGTAAAAATGAGGAAAAAAATACAAGTGTCAAATATGTCGTGATTTTTTTAATTGTGAGACATGTAAGCTGGAGGAATGGAAGAAACGACATGTTCAGTATGAAATTTCAGACGATGACTTTGTGGAAAACCCCTACGGCTTTGGTTTGAAAAAGAAGAAAGTTGATCCAGAGCCTCCAGCATCGGACGATAAGTTTGTTCCGTGTACTGGTAAGGCTACCACTTCGTCTGCTGTGACTGATCCAGATCAGGCAAACTCTGATGATGACTTTGTTCCATGCACTTTCAAGGCTCGTTGTAAGAAGTAGATTTTTTAGGAATTTATGTTGTAGAATTTTTAGAAATTTATGTCGCAGACTTTATTTCATTAGTTTTGTGTTTGTTTATATTTTATGTTGTTAGTTTTTGTATACGTAATTAAGTAATAAAAATAACAAAAATGAAGCATATAAAATAATCGAGGCAAATAAAAAATTGCATAGTTCACAAACTACCAACTAGAATAGTTCACAATATACATCTAAAATAGTTCATAACATAATTTAACAAAACTTGGTAATCAGCGACGACGGCCGAACAAACTCAAAATACGACGTCTTGGTCTGGGTGCAGCTGGTTCTGCGGCACTACCGGATGTCTCTCCATGGCTACTACCGGTTCCTGGGCTTTCATGAGTGCGGCGGCTACTACCGGTTCCTGAGCTTTCACCCCTGCGGTGGCTACTACCGGTAGCCTCAGCAACAACTCTAGCATTTTCTCTTTCGTTGGCCTCGTTAATGGCATCTGCATTGCATTCCAGTTGAAATAAAATCAAAACAAAATATAAGTAAACAAATAAAATATAAGTAAATAAAAAAATATAAGTAAATAAAAGGAATCAACCGTACCTGCTCGCTGCCTGTCAGTTGTTGAACGGCGGGCCTGATGTCCCATTCGCCTACCTTCCATCTCGTCCATGGTCATTACTTGACGCTTGTGGGGTCTTCTTCCTTTTCTGATCCACCCGCTTGCGGGACAGACTCTATCACCAACATAGGGCGGCCACTGATACTGGTTAGGATAAGGATGGAAAGATGCACCCCAAGTACTCGCAAGGTACTCGGTACGGTACATGTCTGCGACATAATCATCCTCAGAGAAGTTTCTCTCCCGGCACACCGCCATAACATGAGAACAAGGTATGTGGGCCAACTGGATTCCTTGGCAAGTGCATGTTACAGTATTGTCAGGTGCAAAAATAACAACATACTTGAACATCCTTTTCACAAACTCCATAGTCCCATCCGGTCTACGGCCGGTTGGAGCAAACTCATCTGGACAGTGCACTTCGAATTCCAATTGGTTATTCCCGTACGGGACAACTCTCATAACTGCACCTTTCTCCCTATGTTTCCTTAGTTTCCCCTCCACCCTTGTTGAAAACGTTTGATTCTTGGACAGTAATTCAGAAAATATAAGTCAACAAATAAAAATATGCATGCCTTGGCAAAATCTCTGAATAAAAATATACATACCTGGACAGTAATTCGAGGGCTTTAACACGCCGTGCAACAAACCATGCATTTAACTTGTAGAAGGTGTCCTCCACAATTGCTGCCACGGGCAACTGCCGGCTCTGCTTGAAAACAGCATTCAAGGACTCAGACCCATTTGTGGTCATAATTCCCCATCGGAAACCTCCATCACGGGCTTGCAATATCTTCTCATATCGAGGTGGCTCAGCTAGATCGGCGGGATTATTTTTTCCCACATTGAGTAAGTACAAATTTGCCTTTGGACAGTACTGCAAAAAAAAAATTCAGATGAGAAAACGTTTGATTAAGTAATTCAGAAAATATAAGTCTGTGAAAATATACATACCTTGGCAAAATCTTTGAACATCTCTTCCACCCTTCTCGGCTTCTTCTTCTTGGTACCAATTCTGAATGTATCTGCAACCCATTTTCCAGATCCGCAGTTCTTGTGTAGGTTGTCTGTAACATGTTGCATACACAGCCTGTGCACACATTCGCCGTTCGCTGTCGACCACCCGAAATCTGGGCGATCAAAAACATATTTGATTCCTTTGTGCTGGTCTGATATGACACAAAAGAACCGGTCGCCAACCACTTGTCTTCTTACGAACCTCATGAAAAATCCCCAGTTTTCCCCGTCCTCCTTCTCAACAATTGCAAAGGCCAAAGGCAACAACTGGTTTTCAGCATCATATGCACATGCGATCAGCAGTCTCCCGTCGTAACGGCCAGACAGGAAGCATGCATCCACACTGATGACCGGTCTAATGTATGGCACAGCTTGAATACATGGACCGAACGCCCATGCTATGGCCTTGAATTGCACCGCGTTGTCGACATCCCGTACGCCTATATTCCAACATTCAAAGACAGTGCCGAGATTTGTACTTACTATGGCCTGCAGCAATGGTGCAAGCAAGTTGTATGAACCATGCCAGCTACCGAACATTCGGCAAATCGCAAGTTCACGCCCTCTCCACAACCTGTTGTATTTTGGGACGACATGCTTGTAAACGCGTCTGACATGTCTAGCGACCTCCTTAAGGCTCATCGATGGGTCATCCTTAACGTCATTCTCAATTACATCGGCAATAAGTGAAGCCGTAAGATTTGCATGGTCTTTCCTTGATGACGCAGCCTTGCATGTGTGAGGTGGTTCACACTTCTTAATAATCCATGCCTCGCCCTTACCCACAGGGGTTGCATAGAGACGGAAGTGGCAATGCTCTTCGTCTTTACAAACAATTACTAACCTTCTTCGGTCCCTTTTTTCAGTTATGCACTCCCAGTTGCCGTGAACATGGACCTCATGTATTTTCTTCACAAGTTCATCTATGTTGGTGTAAACCTGCTGCGGAGCAAGCTCTTGACTGTACCTGACACGCGGCCCAAAAAATGAGATGTCTGCCTCTTCAAAAGCAGTGGTATCGTTGAATGTGGGGCACGGGTGCCTATCTGTCCGACCTCTAATCGGAAATCTGTCTTCCTTAGGTAAATAATCTCCATCACCTTCTGACAGGTGATCATAATCCCAATCCCCTTCCCATTCGTCACCTGTTTCCAAATTTCCTTGTGGTACGGCATCGACCTCCGCATCAAGGTCAAGGTCTCTCCGGGTAGCAACGGGTGACACTATAGGTATTGATGGTGGTACAGATGGAAATATGGGTTGGATTGGGGTTTCAGGAGGAGGTGGTGGTGGTGGTGGTAGATCGGTGGTAAAATCAGGTACATAATTCTCATAAACGGGTGATACGGGCGGTTCATAACTCGAGTGGCGGGGGTTGTCATACCTCGAGGGGTGGGGGTTGTCATAACTATAGTGGCGGGGGTTGTCATAACTAGAGTGGCGGGGGTTGTCATACCCCGATTGCTCACGACCCGAGTTGTCATAACCCGAGTGATCATAACTCGAGCTGTCATAACTCGAGTGACGCGGGTTGTCATAACCCGAGTGATCATAACCTCTATTTTCTCTAGATGTTCCAACCCCGGGTTCACGCTGAACTCTCCTGGAATATAAGTCCATTACCATTACCCCCTGTGTCTGAAAAGTGTTGTAAACACTCCTCCATACCGACTGATCAGTTATTGGATACCTGGTATAGTAAGGTCTACCACCACTTACTGTGTTAATCCGGGTAGCTAAATCTATATCACACCGGTTGGGGTTCACACCAATTTTTTCATACACTATTCCCTTCAGTTCAACAAATGAGGTATTTTCATTTACCTCAAAGCCGTAGGCTGCTTCCTTGGTGTACTGTGCTCCCTCCGCACCCCGGGTAAACTTCCCGCCCACATACAGTGCAACCAACATATTTCCGTGCTGGAATTACTGTTCTGGAAATACTGTGCTGAAAATACTGTTCTGGAAATACTGTGCTGGAAATACTGTGCTGGGATTACTGTGCTGGGATTACTGTGCACAGATTACTGTGCTGGGATTACTCTGCACAGATTACTGTGCACAATCGCCTCAAAATCGCCTCTGACGGCTCTCTCATCTCTCTTTCGATCGGTTCTGGAAAATTTCTGGGATTGGAATGAACACTGTGTTGCTCAGGAGAGAGAAAAGGCTCTTTTATAGGGTTTTATAGCAGACCGCCCAGCTGCTGGGCGGTCTGATGAGGGTAGTGGACCGCCCGCCTACTGGGCGGTCAGGTCCGGAAAGTGAACCGCCCAACCCACGGGCGGTTGGGGTAGAAATAATTATAACTTTGGAGTGGGAGCAGATTTGATAATTTGTTTTTTTTTGGGGGTTTTAATAAAAATATCGGGAAAGTTTCTTTTGCTTTTTCTTCTTTTTTTTCATTTTCTTCACGATCGTATTCATGGTAAGAATATGGAGGCTATCATTGAATTGCATCATGTCATGTCTTTGGCATGGAATCGCCTTTTGTCAATCCTGATTGTATTTATAATTAGAAACAAAAGGAGGGGGGTTCGAAGGACATCAGATCAAAATTCGGTTTGATTTTCGGTCGGAATCGTATTAATAATTGTGTGCTTGATCCGTGCAAATTTAATAGTTATTTGCGCGATTGTATGGGTCTGACAGTCTGATCTGGCATCGACGGTCTGCTACTTGATCGGAGCCGTCCAATTTGGATCAAACTTTGTGCACATTTAATTTACACGAATATTAAAGTTGTACGCGCGAATTTTTATGTGGATCAAAGAGCAATGACTTAATATTTGAGTTTCTGAACTAGCTAAGATAGCAGCGTCTCTTATGGGATTTATGTTTGTGTCAGTCTATTAAATTGTATTTAACATAGTTTGTTACCTAGTCAAAAATGTCAAAAAAAATATTATATATAATAGTTAGGCATTACAAATAGTACGTAATATTTTTTTATTAAAGAACTCCGATATACTTCAGTATTTTTAGATGCTATATAAATAGTGCATGCATTAATTAGAGGTTTTAAATTTTTTACAAATAGTAGTTTTTATACGGTTAAACCGAATTGATATGAAAAAAATCAACATGTAATAAGTATTAACTTGATAATTTATATATTAATGTGTGAATATTACAATTCTAACATAATATTAACATTGTAATTCATTTGATTTGTTAGATTTATTTGGTTCTCAATTATAAAGACCGCATCGAGAACCAAAAATTGAATCACCCAAATCTTTAAACCAAATCATATAAATAAACTTATTAATGGAACTTTTTTTATTCAAATTCGATGGAGGTCAAACTAACTGAACCATTTGAACGCCTCGATCTAGTTTTATTTTTGTAGAGGTAACCTGTAACTTTGACATAAATTCTAATTAAACTCTTTTTTATGTAATTTGTTCTTAATCAATTTTACTTCATAAAATTTGTTGGTCGCCAACCAATGATTTTGTTGAATAATTAAGTTCTTTATATTATATTAGAAGGCAAAAGACTGCATGACGTGTGTTGTGCAAGCATGATATCTCCAAAATCATGTTGCGTTTGTATTTTTTATCTTTTCAAGTTAGCATGCATGATGGCATTATTATTCTATCTTTCCTTCTTTCTTTTTCTCTCTTTGCCGTTTTATACAATTATCATTACATGTATGAGGCGATCTCAACTGTAGGTTTATTGGACAGTCCAATTTTGAATTTTTCTTAAAAATTAATGTTTTTTTTTATATATTTTAAAAAATAGTAAAAAACCACAAAGAGATAAAAAAAAAAAATCTATAAACTTTCGAACGTAGCATCTCGATCTGATTTTTTAAACTGAAAAAAT
Organism: Carex myosuroides; assembly: GCA_028015225.1. NCBI lineage: Eukaryota > Viridiplantae > Streptophyta > Magnoliopsida > Poales > Cyperaceae > Carex > Carex myosuroides. The sequence continues at coordinate 3,411,784 of CM051486.1, read as the reverse complement.
ACATTTAAATAATTGACGTTGTTTAGGAAAAGCTCAAAACACAAGAACTCTGTGAACTGTGGCGTGCAGGTACGACGCATTTAGCGGTAGGGGTGTTCATCGGTTCGGTTCGGTTGAAACCGAACTAAAATAGGCAAACCAAAGTTTTATTCGGTTTTCAAAAGTAGAACCGAACTGAACCGTTTTAGTCTATCAACCGAACCGAACCAAATCAAAATTTTATTTCGGTTTGTCCGGTTCAACCGAAAATTTGACAAATAAATCCAACAATTCAAAAATCATCGCAAGATGCCAAGAAACAGGAATGAGTTCAATGTCGCTTAAAAGTCAGAATCAGCGAAAAAACCCAAATCAACAACAGAGGAGTTCAATCTCACCTAAATTTTTTTTTGGTTTTCCGTTCAGTAGAAACAAAATCCCAAAACCAAGGATGAAGTAAAAAATAAAAGAAGTATAAACAAACTAATGGATCGCCATGTTCAATCAGCAAAATATTAGATTCATTAAAAAAAAGAACAGCAACTGATGAATTGAAAAAAAAAGGAGATACCGAGATATCCAACTCGATTACCAGGGGAGATCAACAAAAATATTCTTTGAAGACCCATGTCCGCTTGCATCGCCATATTGGATCCCACTCTCTAAAAAAAGGTAGAAAACCCTAGAACCTTGAAAGAGAGAGAGAGAGACGACAGAGCAAGGAAATCCAGAACTAGAAGAGACGGGAGGCGAGTCAGAATCTCAAACAGAAAAGGCGGAGAAAGGAGAAGTAGAGGAACAAAAACATGGGGAGAGAAGAAAGGGTGAGAGTTTCAGACCGTGACTCAAGAGTGAGAGACGTGCGGGACCTAGGTTTAGAGAGTTTAGGGTTTCTGAACTTCGGTCGGTTCACTATATTCGGTTTTAAAAAAATTTAAACCGAACTGAACCAAATATTTGAATTGGTTTTAGAAAATAAACCGAACCGATCCATTAAACCGAAAAAACCGAACCGTTTAATCCGAACTAGTTCGGTTCGATCTAAAACCGATTAAACCGGACCCAATGAACACCCCTATTTAGCGGGACGCTGTGGACCAAGTCGTATATTTGAGTTTCTTTTGCTCCGCGCTAAGTTAAATTTATACAAAGTTAGTGAAAAACATTTAGCAGAAAAAGTTTTTTTTTTATATCTAGAAATGGAGAGAACAAAATAAGCAGGTAGAGTGCTTTCTTTTTCTCTAACGGGCCCGATTGCTCGAACCCTTTCCCAGCTGCGTTAATTCTATGATCTCCTTCGCCAACCGCGTTACACATCTTGGAGCTCTACGTGTTGTTTCTCAGCGTCCATCGCCGGACGCTTTGGTGTGCAGCGTTCAAACTGATTTTCCAAAATCCTTGCTATTTTTTTTACATTTAATTATTTTTAAAATTTCACGGTTAATAAAAAATCAACCACTCGATCATTGTTGTACGAAATGCCATAAACTCGCTTTATATATGCGTGTGTACACTAGATATTCTTTTTTAACTTTTTAACGAAAACCGGTGATCTGATCACCTTTTTTAAGGAAAAATATTCACATACTATCTCAAGGTGAATTTCAAACTTCTTTGCGGCTGCTTTTAATTTTTCCACATGACGCGTGTTGCAGGAGACTTTTTTTAACATCTTTTCGTTGAAAGGCTAAAGCGTTTTTTTTTCTTCTATAATTTTCATGAATCTAACTGCTTTCATTCAAGTTTGAAAAATGACCCTCTTGAGCTGTGGCCAGGTGGGCCAAGAGTGGGCCCTATTTTTTAAATTTTTTAAAAATGGACCCTCTTAATCAGGTTGGAGGTCCCACCAAGTGGGTAGAGTTGGAAAAATGGAATGCCGGAGCCAGCCCCATCACATAATGGCACAGCACACGTATCGGTCATGTGTCATAACTTGCGTGTTCTGTATCATGATCATTCGTTTGTCGTGATCAGTTGTCAACAAAAAAAGATACGGCACGACACGACATAGAAATCGTCTTGGTCACGATACGATATGACACGAGAAACATGAAGAGTGTCTTTGATTCGACCGGCCGTCTCACACAACATTTAGGCAAAAGCGAAACAAAATGTCTCATATGGAAGTGTTGATTTTCTAATTAATGGATAATGAAGATGACATTTTTCTGAGAAAGTATTTGTTATGTTCAATCTTATCTAACCATTTAATTAACAACAGGTTTTATTTCCACCAACCTTCAAAAAAAAAAAACCAACAGGTTTTATTTGAAGATTGTTTTGTTTAGCAAGTTTAGAATATGGCATGCTAAATAAGAAGCATTGTAGGATTTGGCAGACTCAATCAAGAAAGATGTGATTTCTGTATTTAGTGTGTAGGGTACTTTTAAGATTTTATTTCTATCAATTTCTCTATTTAAAATATTTATATATTAATTATTGTACTCTATATAATTTAAGTCAACCTGGAATACAATTTCTTCCTCATAATTTCTCTCTTTCTCAAAATCCTAACAAATTAGTATCAAAACTGGTTGTTGTATCATAATTGTCCAAGCCGTTCGATTTTAAATTTTAATCCGTAAAAATGATCTATATATCTCATTTCTGCGGTTCAAAATATGTATAAGACTATTCATGAAGAAATGAAGTCTATGGCCCAACCTATCCGCCCAAACTCGTTCGGCCCGAGTTGATTTATGGACCAGCCGGTTTGGATCGGACCGTGCACAGGCCTAAAGTAGGCCCGACCCACCCAATCCGGATTTAGTATATGTATTTCTTATTTATTTTTAGAGAATTATTATTTACCTATTATGACTTTTAAGTTGTAATAATTCACCAACATATCTTATTTTAAATAATCACGAACGACTCATGTGTATATTAATCCATATTCAAATTAAATTATGAAGTACAATTAAAATTAGCAAAAAATTGTAAAATATCGTAACATTAAATAGTTAACAACTTAATAATTATTTTTATTACGTACTTCGGAAGATTTTGAACGACTAAAGATCAAATCGTATCGGATCGGGCTGGGTTGGATCAGGTCGAACCTGCTCAGGAATGCAACTAGGATATGACTCTGCTGCTCTTCCGAGAGAAGAGCAGGACCCTGCTCTTCCGATCTCAACCATTCAAAATTTTTTATTTACGTATCTCGATAAAAGAACTTTTTCATGCACAGATCTCAACGATTTTGAATGGTTGAGATCGGAAGAGCAGTAGAGTCCGTTCCATGCAACTAAATAGGTTGAACCTCAACTTTCAGGTCTGAAAAAAGCCCTTTCCAGCCCATATCGAGAACTGTGGTTAAGCTCTAATGGTCTGGGCTTTTGATTTGTAGAATCCAAGGAATAAATTTTGTAGCAAACAGTGGCTAATATACGATGTTCGGAAAGATTGAATTATGCAACTACGATCACTACGGATATATATATACTTCGGTAGCATGATTTTGATTCAACATAAATTATTTCGGATGATCAATAATGTTATTCACTGCGATTCAAGAAACACAAACAAACAAAATCAATAATGTTATTCACTTGCTTTTTTCTCAGATGCATATTCTTAGCATTGGTCCATATAAAATTGTAGAAAATCGTAACTCTTTGTACGGTTCGTGTATAATAGTACACGGCCCGTGTATAAGTATACAGAAAGTGAAAATAGAGAAAGACACAAGATTTAACGAGGTTCGGCACTAATTCGGTGCCTACGTCCTCCACACCCAAACTCACACTTTTTCTATTATTTTTCTGATGATTATTACATAGAGGAGAAGAGAGTATATAGAGAGATTAGAGAGAATGGATAGATTTGTTTCCTAATACAATTATCTAACATGAAAATGTAATAACTCTGATTGATTCCCCCAATTGTTGCCTTCCTTCTTTGAAGATATGGTCCAGATAGGCAATGATATGGACCACCATTTATTTCAACACCCGCCCTCAAGTTGGTAGGTAGACATCTACCATACCCAACTTGGCAATCGAATCTTCAAAGCACTTGGTTGACACCGCCTTTGTTAACATGTCTGCCAACTGTTGTTCTGATTTTACAAATGGAAATGAGATGATCTTTTCTTCCAAATTTTGTTTGATGAAATGTCTATCAATTTCTATGTGCTTGGTCATGTTATGTTGTACTGGGTTATGGGCTATCTCAATTGCTGACTTATTATCACAATGTAGTCGCATTTCTCCTTTTGGCTCATATTTCAATTCATTCATAAGTTTTTTCAACCATAACAACTCACATAGGCCCTTCGACATCCCTCTGAATTCTGCTTCTGCACTTGACAGTGCAACCACATTCTGTTTCTTACTTCTCCATGTAACCAGGTTTCCTCCCACAAAGGTGAAGTATCCTGACATTGACTTTCGATCCATTCTGTCTCCAGCCCAATCAGCATCTGTGTATCCCCAAACGTCCAAGTGTCCATTTTTCCTAAACTGAATGCCTTTTCCTGGAGTTTTCTTTAGATACCGCAAAACTCTTATCACAGCATCCATGTGTTGTTTTCTCGGGTCCTGCATAAACTGACTCACCATGCTCACAGCATATGCAATATCGGGTCTAGTATGGGATAGGTAAATGAGTTTACCTACTAATTTCTGATAGGCTTCCCGATCCACCTCCGGATCTTCTGGGTCATCTTCAAACTTCAGGTTCGGAATTGTGGGTGTATCAGCTGGCTTACAATCGAGCATCCCCACCTCTGCAAGTAAGTCAAGTGTATACTTCCTCTGTGATAGAGATATACCTTCTTTTGAGCGCAGTACCTCTATTCCCAAGAAGTACTTTAGACCGCCTAGATCCTTCATCTCAAATTTCTGTGATAACTTCTGCTCGAGCCACTTGATTTCCATAGTATTGTCCCCTGTAATTAAGATGGTTACCTTGCCTTGACGATGCTTGAAGAACAGAGTATGATCATAATCACTTTGATTGTAGTTATAGCTCTTCATGGCCTTACAGAACCGCCCGAACCATGCCCGGGGGGACTGTTTTAAGCCATATAGACTACGTTCCAACTTGCACACCAGTTTCTTGTTGTTTTGGTGGGAATATCCTGGCGGTAGATCCATATAGATTTCCTCTTCTAAATCACCATGCATAAATGCATTCTTCACATCAAACTGATGTAGGGGCCAGTCAAGGTTTGCTGCAAAAGATAATAAAACTCGAACTGTGTTAAGCTTTGCAACTGGGGAAAAAGTTTCCTGGAAATCTATACCATATGTCTGAGTGTACCCTTTTGCAACCAACCGTGCCTTATAGCGCTCAACTTTACCTGTAGCATCATATTTCACAGAAAACACCCACTTACATCCGACTGTTTTCTTCCCAGTCGGAAGTTCTACCAAATTCCAAGTTTTAGTGGTTTCTAGGGCTTTCATCTCAGTTTTCATGGCTTCAACCCATTTGGGATCATGTAGTGCTTCTCCCACAGTGTTTGGTACTCGAATTTTCGATAATTCCTTAGTAAAGGTTTGTACCAAGTTGGACAACCCTTCAGTGCTGGTATAGTTAGATATCGCATACCCTTCTTCGTTATACCTCTTTGGTCGTACATTTCGGTTGGCTCTAATGGGATACCTTCTTTCAGAGATGAGAGAACTTACCTCAGGAGCATCCTCAGGAGAACTTGAGAGTGGTATGTCTTCTGAATCCTCGTGGGACTGTATCACATCTGCCTCTGGACTTTCTGCTTCATCAACCCGTGTACGGTCCGGATCCCCGGATGCACGGTCCGTGTCCTCTGATGTACGGACCGTGTAGTCGGCTGTGCGGTCCGCGTCATCAGACGCATTTTCTGGTGCCTGGTCATTGTCCTCTGGTATATGAACTGGGTTGGTGTTCTCCTAATTATCCCACCATACTTGGTAACCTGGTTCCCCTTGTACTGGTACTGGGATTGGTTGGTTTGGGAAACAAGATTCACTCTCTAAGAAAGTTACATCCATTGTGACATAGGTCTTTTTGGTTGTGTAGCATATGTGCATGTTCCGCGAGAGAAGAGAACAAAGTTAGAACCATGTGCCATTAAAGTTAGTACAAAGTTAAAACATTTGTACCCTTTCTGATTAGTCTCATACCCAATGAACATGCATTTAATGGCACATGAACTAACTTTGTTCTCTTCTCTCGCGGAACATGCACATATGCTACACAACCAAAAATTTTAGGTGCCAAGGTCAAGGTTGAAGGGATTTCTACAAATGAGACCAGTTTTTGTAATGGAGTGAGAAAATTTAGGGTTCGTGAGGGCATTCTATTCATGAGGTATACAGCAGTAGATATAGCATGATTCCAGAAATTCTGGGGCACGTGACTTTCAAACAATAATGACCGTGCAATTTCTAAAATATGTCTATTCTTCCTTTTGGCCACTCCATTCTGTTGGGGAGTACCAACACAGGATGTTTCATGGACAATTCCATTATCTCTAAAATATTTTCTCAAGAAATTATTCACATACTCCCTCCCATTATCACTTCTAAGAATCTTAATCTTTTTCCCAAACTGTCGTTGGACCAAATTCAAAAAATCTAGAAAGCATGTGGCAACTTCATCCTTAGTTTTTAAAAGATATAACCAGGTCATTCGGGTACTATCATCAGTAAACAAAACAAACCATCTTTCTCCATTAATAGAGGTAACTGGGGCTGGACCCCACACATCAGAATGAACTAAATCACCAAATTCCAAATTCTTAAAACAAGCACTAGGATACGTGTTTCTATGACTCTTACTTTTAATACAAGTTTCACATGAAATTTCAGAAATTGATACATTAACCCATAATGACAGAAACATCTTCCGCATATAACCAACAGAAGGGTGCCCTATCCTCTTATGCCATAAGAAAATATTATCTGTCTGAACACTCCGTCCAGTCAAACATGCAGAGCCAATACTCTCATCTTCAAGGTGATACAGTCCATTGTGCTTAATACCACGCCCAAGTATCTCCTTCGTGAGGATGTCCTGAAAAATGCAAAATTTTGGGTACATTAGAACAGCACATTTTAAGTCTTCAGTTAATCTTCCCACTGATATGAGTCTCGTGGTCAGCGAAGGGACTAGTAGTGTTTCTTTTAGACATAGAGATGAAGTAGCAGAAACATTTCCCAACCCTATAACTGGTGATTTAATCCCATTTGCACTCACAATTTCTTTCCTGTTTGATTCGTGGATTTTATCTAGATCAGAATCTAGATAGGTCATGTGATCAGTTGCTCCCGAGTCTATTACCCATTTTTCTAGATTATGTGCAATAAAAGCATTACCTTTCTCAGCACCACTCTCTGTACCTTCAACAAAATTTGCTAGTGTCAGAGATGCTTGTCCGGTGTTGCTTCTGTGGCTCGGGTTCTGACCTGTACGGTCCGTGCTCCCTCCTGCACGGTCCGTGTACACCGTCTGGTGAGCCTGTCCCTTCTTACCTGCTCCTTTTCTCTCCTTCAACTCATGCCACCAGTCTGGGTAGCCATTCAGCTGAAAGCACGTCTCTCTAGTGTGCTTTGGGTTGTGGCAGTGGGTACATCCACCTCCTTCAACTCGTTTCCCTTTTCCCTGGTTTGTTTCAGTTTTAAGAGAAAGAGATACATCAGATGCACGGGCCGTGTGATTACCTGTGCGGTCCGTGTTCCAGTTTGTCTGGTCCGTGTTCCAGCCTGCACAGTCCGTGTCCTTCACCGCCATAACAACAGAGTTTGAGTTACTGTTGCCACACATCACCTTTTGCCGCATCTCCTCCCGTCTAATTCTGGCATATGCTTGCTCGATAGTTGGAAGGGGCACCGTCTGGATTATGTCGGCTCGAGTGCTATCCAAACGATCATCTAGTCCGGTAAGGAACTTGTACACACGATCTTGCTGGACCCATAGGTTGTGCCTCTCGATATCCATTGTGCATGTCATGGGATTTGGCCTCCTGAAGTCAATTTCCTTCCACAACCCCTGTAATTCATTATAGTATTTCTCCAACGACCCCCCCCTTTTGATACAACATATAAACCCTCTGTTGAAGATCACAAATTTGAGAGGAGTCACATCCATCAAAAAATGTTGTAGCTAAAGCATCCCATACCTCCTTTGATGTGGGATACCGATGAAAATTACCAATCAAAGCTGGATCCAAGGAATTTAGAATCAAACCTTTCACCATCGAGTCGTGCATCTTCCACTGTTCATACCCCACATCGCCTACTAGGGTGCTTGTTTGTCGCCCTTCACATATCCCAACTTGCCCTTGCCGGCCAGATGCGTCTCCATCATGGACAGCCACAGGCCATAGTTGTTTCCGTCGAGTTTAACAGTGGTCGAGTTAATCGGTACGTCAATCGGTACGGCAGTCGCCTTTTGTGAGGAGAGAAGTTCCTTCAGCGCTTGAAGCAGGGTCATGTCAGCGCTGGGGTCTGGGATCTTCTCTCCATTCGTCTTCATGCTAGGGTCGTCCATCTCAAAGTTCCCCTGTTAGATCTACACCTACGCCTGGTGCTCTGATACCATGTAGAAAATCGTAACTCTTTGTACGGTCCGTGTATAATAGTACACGGCCCGTGTATAAGTATACATAAAGTGAAAATAGAGAAAGACACGAGATTTAACGAGGTTCGGCACCAATTCGGTGCCTACGTCCTCCACACCCAAACTCACACTTTTTCTATTATTTTTCTGATGATTATTACATAGAGGAGAAGAGAGTATATAGAGAGATTAGAGAAAATAGATAGATTTGTTTCCTAATACAATTATCTAAAATGAGAATGTAATAACTCTAATTGATTCCCCCCAATTGTTGCCTTCCTTCTTTGAAGATATGATCCAGATAGGCAATGATATGGACCACCATTTATTTCAACAAAAATCAATGTAGAATTTATTGAGATAATTTTCTTAGACAACACAAACAATTCTACTGATATATCGTAAACTATTTCAACTTCTGAATCACATAAAATAAAATCTCGCGTAATATATGCAAATAATTTTTAGCATTTACTCAAATACTTTTACCGTTGTCGAGGTCTGTAAGTGGGGATTATTAGGGATGAAAACGATATGGCTAATATCCGATCTTTATTCGATCCGTATAAAAACTAAATGTGGATATCCGATATCCGAATATCCGTGTGGATATGGATACCGATATGGTTTTACGTTGCAATCATCCGTATCCGAATAGTAGATATATATCATATATTTTGAGTATGGCTAAGTTGCTGCCGGCAGCATTTCGGCGAGGTGCTGCCGGCAGCGTTTCGGCCATTCTGGTGTTCAAACAGAAAATCCGAACCGTTCAACGTGTTCTAAATATTAAAATCTACTTGGAGACCAAATTTTACATTTTTTGGAATTTTTTTATATTTATTAAGCCACTTTGAAAATTCCAGATCATATGGTCCAGACTGTTTTTACTGTTCACCCGGATCAGTAATTTTCAAAGTGGCTTAATAAATAGTAAAAAAATTCCAAAAAATGTAAAATTTGGTCTCCAAGTAGATTTTAATATAGATTGAACATCTATATAAAAAAATTTGTTATTTGAACACCAGAATGGCCGAAACGCTGCCGGCAGCAACTTAGCCATACTCCATATATTTTAATATATATTATGAAAAAATATTGTTATTTACCATTAAAATTAGATAAATATTATGAACTTTGATATTTTTTAATATTATTTTAATAAAGATTCGATCCGATCCGTATTTGTATCTGTATCTGGTTGATATCCAATCCGTATCCATATCCGAAAAATTAAAAAGAAATATGAATATAATTTTACCACTATCCGCTCCGTATTCGCTCTGTTTTCACCCGTAGGATTATATATCCTTCCTTCTACGTTTTTTTATAATAAAATGAGATGTATTGACTGCATTTATTTGCTTCCTGTCGTCCAATTTTTAAAATAAAATATAAACTACACACATATATAATAAAATAAAAGATGTATATAACCTAATCTGAATTCTACTTGGAAAACATTGATTTTGTACTCCACAAAATTAAGATTGGTTCGGAAATGTTGAAAGTTGAAGCCAAAGAAAGAAACAAACACTAGCAACAAAAGTTGCATAGGTAAAATGTCATATTCCATCCCAGCAGGAAATCATGTGGGAAAAGATAACATATGCACCGCTGCTGCCTCGAGCTAAGTTAAAAGCGATGCATGTCATTTTCCAGCAATTATAAGGGGCAAGCACAGTGTTATCACTGTTTCATTAAACTCCATAGTACTGCTTCATGCTTAGCATCACATCCCATGTTCCATGTTGTAGATACAATGTTCCATGCAAATTATTATCATTCACCATTACCGCATGTTGGTTAGATTTATGCTTCGAAATTAAGGGGTTACGTAAGGAGAAGAAAAGAGAGCGGAGGAGAGACTGATTCTAATCGTACTCTGTTCTCAATTGGTATACTTCAGTGTGATAAAATTGGGAGGAGAGCATAGGTAAAATCAATGTGCAACTTAGAACGATTTTTTTCACTGATTCGATCTCATCTCCAAATCCGAAGGTAGGGGATGTGACTTCTTTACATGCCATCTGCCTCTCCTATCTTTCTTTTTCTTTATACCTTTCGTTCTGAAACACAATCTTAGTAATACGGATTGGACCATACAAATATTTAAAGAAGAATAAACTTAAGCAAATGGCAGGAACTTTAATTTGTTCTATTTAAGTAAATGTACTTAAGTTTTTAATTCGTGTTATTGTTTTATTAGAACTACATACAAGTTATGAAATAATTCATCGAGTATTTAATTAGTTATAATATGTTAGAAAGAAAGTTTCTTTAATGATGGCTTTTAAAAATAATATATGATTTGTGCAAATATGAATTTTGAAACTTTTAAAACATTCACAATCAATACTTTTTGGTGCTGTTTAGTAAGGCTTCCTTAAGCCTTCTTAAGACTAAATGAGCTTCTTTTAGCTTCCTTAGGCGCTTAATTCTGATCAACACTGGTTCTTTAGCATGGATTAAGGTCACCTCATTTAGCCTCATTTTGTCCGGGTCTTAAGATATCTTTACTCATTTCTTTAACTTCTTTAGCTATCACTCACGGATTAAGATAACTGAACATCAGTTTCTTAAGCCTTCTTAAGACTTAATTCTAGTGTGGATTAATTATCTGTCCAAGACGTAAAGTTTATGAATAATTATAAGTTTAAATTTAAGCTAATATTTAAAAGATAGTTTATGACGGAAACTGTCCCTAAAAATGACAGTATACTTTGAATTTAAAAGGAGACATCAACAGTTAAAATATACTGAATAAAGTTCAGTTACTTAATTTAAAGTTTACCCTCTAAAGATTACTCAAAAATAAAAAAATAGCCGAAATAACCAAATGACAAATTATCAGCATCTGCATTCATTGTATGACCAAATTTATTTTCGCTGATTGCTAAACTAATATATATCTAAATAAAGTAATAAACCCAATTATTCTTAGCTAGCATCCATTAGCTCATTAAATGCTGGACACCTATTAGCTATGTATGTAACATCTTTTCGTAGCCATTTAAGATAAGCAGTGTCATTATCTCTTCAAGTGATGTTGCAAAACACAAGGTTGGCATTGTTTAGACAAGAGAGCGACGCATGTTTTGCCTCCCAATGATTAAATTATCAACAGCTTTGTTAAGCCCCACTCATCTTACTTTAAAAAAAAAAAAAAATTATAATAAAGCGCCCCTCTGTTGTAAACGGTAAGAGCATCTACATCTCTGGTATTAGTAGAGTTTCTAATCTGATGTGACAGTTTCTAATTCAGTTTCAGGAATGTGAAAGAATTTTTTATTTAGAAACTATGCAGTAAAGTTTCTTATTAAGAACTGTTTATAAACTCCATGTTGGCCAAATAATTGGCTCAAATTATTTCTCCTTTTTAATTTGTTGCTGACGTGGCTTAATAGAAACTCTAAAATTAATTTCAGAAATGTAAGAGTTAGAAACTTTAGAGACTTTCTAAAAAGTGATTAACAGATATTTAAAAACTCATTTGAGTTGCTGGAATGTAGATGCTCTAAGACTGTATTTCAAAGCGGAGCGTACAAAGGAGAAGAAAAGTAGGAGAGGTGGAGAGACCAGTGTAAAGAATTTATATTTTTCTACATCTCTGATAAAAAGATGAGACTCAGTGAGAGAAAATTACTGAAGTTATAAGGCAATTTTATCTCCGCTCATTCTCCTTCCGTCCGTTTCCTTTTCGGTTTTATCGTTCTGAAGCAACTAATTGAGTACGTTCATAATAATTAATAAGTCTCTCTCCTCTGTTCTCTTATAATTCTTCCCTCAGTTGTGGAGCAATTATTTAACTCCACACAATTTAAAGAATACTTGTTTGAATTGAATACACTTATTTGTTTATGCATAAATACTCATCAAGAATTTAAATATTTTTCACCAGCGAATATTATGCAATTTTGGATACTTGTATAAAATTGTAGGTAAATTATTTTAGACACTTTCCTTAAAAAGTAGAAACTATTCTGATTTAAATATTTCAACAACATACATACGCACTTTTTTTTGGATTAAAGGTCCCGTTATGCCTCAATATCTTTTAAATACTATTTTTGAAAATTGAATCTGCCTTCTCTTGAAAGAGAGATGAGAACTCATGCCACTACATCAAGTCCGTGATTCCTATATGCATATTTTTAAAGTACACACTTGTGAAGAATAAAATATTGATTCTTTTTGCAAGTGAGAAAAAAATGTGTATGCACAACCATTCTTTTCTCCTAAATTAACAAATACACTAAGCAATAAGCGAGTTGAGCTAGGAGAAATTTGAATATGACTCTGTGTCAATAATGAATCAAGCTTGACTTTAGCCGACTCAATCAAGAGTCGAGTTGAGTCAGATCGTTAACAACTCGTTTATACTGTAAACCACATATATGCCAAATATTTTCATTGATTTGGCGTGGTCAGTTGTGCATAAACAAACACTTTTGTCAATTTGGTGTTGTAAGTCGCACATGGCTAGATCATGAGTCAGAAAAAAAATTCATCTTCTTCTTGCAACGAGCTTCAACCTCTCACGGTAGGTGCAAAAAGAGATAGTGAAAGAGTAAAAAAATACTTCATTTTCTACTTATAACGAGCTGAACTGAATTCAACCGAGCCAAAAACTACAAATATTTTGACACATACCATTACAATGCACACTTATGACGACACAGACACTTAAAATTATATATTACTAGCAGATCCAATGAACGAAACTTGACAGCTGTTGATCCGAAAAACCGGGAATAGGATCCAGCACCAACTAGCACGCGTATGATGCAGACCGCACGGTTGATGTGTGGGCTGCATCTCTGTTAAATTCCTTTGCAACCAGCAGGTCACGCTGCCATGTTCCTAGCTAGCTTGATAGCTTCCTAGCTTAGCTATTAATTGTTGCTACTTGCTAGGGGGCTTAATTCTGATAATTGGACTACATGTTTTTTTTTTAATTTATTTAAGGGAATATCAGTACTTCTACGAGTGAGACTATAGACTATAGTACTTTGCAATGTGCATGTAGGTTTATGTGCTATAAATTTATATCTTTCATTTAAAAATTTAAATAATTGATTTGAACACTTATCATGATTTTTGTATGAAAATATACTTGGAGGCAAATTTTATAATTTTTAAAAACTTTTACTATTTTTTTATATAGGTAGAAAATTATTATTTTTGGATTTTACAAAATCTTTAGCTCGGGTGATTTTCTACCTATAAAAAAAGATAACATGTCTAGAAGTGTAAAATTTTATCTCCAATTATATTCTCATATAGATAACATGTTGAGTAGTCAGATTGTTTAAATTCTGTAAAGAAGCATTTAAAAAACTATTATAAGAATAATTTATCACATTCCATACATACTCATATAAGAATAATTTATTTATGGATAATTATATCGATATAGAGATTTTACACATAATATGTAAAAGTTTGTACACTTACATTCCCTGACCGTTACAGGACGTGATTTAGAATTGGGGATCAATGCTAAACCACACATTGTTTACATGATGCCTTCTTTTGCTCTATTTACATGGAATATGTTAAATTCATGATAAATTTATCTGATAATTGTGATAATAAAAGTAGAGTTTTATCAAAAATACAAAAATATTAAAATTTAAGATATGTTGATTTGAAAAATTTGGATTGATCATAAATCACATGTGGCACAAATTGAGAATTGATTTGATAAATTGATGGTTCATCTATATCATTATTTGATTCGTAGATGGTTACAAAGAATTTATGAATTGAATCAATTTTTTTTTTGAGGAAAATTGAATCGAATTTAATTCGTATTCTATATAAGAACACATTCGGAGATGGAATACGCGCGTAATACTTTGTAACCTTCAACAACAGAATCAATTAATTTGATTTTGTTTGTCAATATATTAATTTCCTTTGAAAATACATGTATGTTCTACATACATGTCCTTGGCTTCAAATGCCGTTTATCTCTCATATATATGGTTTTCATCAGCCTCCCAATAAATTGGGTTCTGATTGCACAAGTTTTAGTTTATAAACTCCAGACAAGTCGTTTGGCAACATTTTAGTTTTCCTGTTTTTCACTTAAAAAAAAATAAACTGTTCTCGCTTTTTCTCGTTTCTGTTTTGGAAATTTACATTTCATTTCTATTAGTCAAAACTGGACGCACCAGTAGTATTGAATAAACGTCATAATTTAAATTCGTTCCAATAAGCTCAAGAATATGCGACATGAGTAATTTTATTTCAATTTCAAATCTTAAGTGATAATTTAATTTTCAATTTTAGAGATATATGATAATTTCATAAATAGAAAGATTTTTTTTAATGAAATTACTTTCAAAATATCATGTTGACAAATATATTAATTACTATTTGCACATCCATATCATAAATAGAAATTCCTTTCAAAACTCATACAATTAATTTTGAAATGTATGAGATTTTTTTTATTTCTGAAATCTAGAAGCAATCAAAATTAATTGTATGAGTGTGATGCTTTTGAAATTAACTTTAAACTATTTTCAGTTATGAGTTTCCCAACAATCTAACAAAACTTGTGAAGAAATCCAAGATTGCGTGGTCTAGGGACATCTCTATTTTATAAGTCCAAATTTAATAGCTTGAACTAAAAAAAACTATTTAGAGCTTATTCGCGTACTCATGTTTTCATAAAAAAATTTAGACAAAATAATTAAATATGTTACTTTTTCAATATAGTGTTCGGTTCGGTGCAATATTAAATTACTCATTTTCATTCCCACACTACAAAGTGATAAATAAGTGAATTAACCACACACTAAAAAAAGACAAATAACGAACTGACTATACACTGCAAGGTGATAAATAATCATGCACTACATAGTGACAAAGGAGTAATCATGACAACTTCCATTTAAAATCAAAATTATTTATATATAGAGCTATTGCAACAAATGTTTCTTCACCTCTTCTATAGCTAAATAATGAATCATTATCTTTAATGGAAAATGAATAATGATGATGAGGATTATACAAATCTCATCATGCTACATATAGAGAGAAATATAATTGAACCAACTCCATGTCATACTTCAATCCTAACTGGATTAATGGAATGTCAATAAATCCTTGTATGGTCATGAGTGTCGTTGTAAGCGAGAATTTCGTATGGAGATTTTTGTTTTTCGTGCATTTGTCAAGTTGTTGAGAGACAAAGAGTTGCTCCAGGACGGACATATGTTGCTTGAAGAACAAGTTGCAATGTTCTTATACACTCTTGCTAAAAATGCAAGCAACTGCACCGTGCAAGAACGATTTCCAACGGTTGGGTGATATAGTAAGTCGTTACTTCCATATTGTAAGTCGTTACTTCCATATTGTAAGTCGTTACTTCCATATTGTAAGTACGACTATTACTCGATTATCTGCATAAATCATAATGCCTTCTCGACTTCATACGCCCCAACTTATGCAATCGAGAACAATATTTAACCCTTTCTTTAAAGTAAGTTTAATTTCAATTATTATCAATGAATGTCTTTTTAAATTAAACTTGAGAAACCTAAATTATTCACTATTTTTTAATATTCAGGATTGTATTAGTGCTATTGATGATACACATGTTCCTATAACTATTGCTTACGAAGATCAAGCGCCATATCGTAATAGAAAACAAACATTGTCATAGAATGTTATGCTCGATTTACTTATGCTCGTTTTAATATTCAGGATTGTATTGGCTTGCATTTGCTTTCCAACACGTAGGAGCAAAGAACACACTCCAAGTTCTTTCTTCTAATTAATCCCGATTTTATCCATGTTGTCTAGGGGTGAGTAAATTGCTCATAACTCGTAACTCGCTCATAACTCGCTCGCTAAATGCTCATTAACAACTCTCTCATTATCAACTCGCTATAACTCGCTCATTAACTTAATGAGCCGAGCATGAGCATACCTCCATGATCACTCAAAAGAGAGCAATGTTTCTTTTAATATTTATAAACTAGGAAATGCTATCGGTTCGGACTGCAAGCGCACAATCCTATCGAGTAGTATATTCGAGGTCGATCCACAGAGAATATTGGTTCAATGCTTTGAGCGATCGAATCACAATCTTTCGAAAGGCTAGACGAAATCTGAAAATTGAGAGATGTTGTTTTGATCAATGTATATTAGGAAGCAATTAAAAGTAATTAAAATAAAGATAGAGATGAGAATTCCTAGGGTTTCGGCACACCATTGCCACTCAATCCGCCTTGACAATATATTCATGTTGCGTCTGATTTCCTGTTGTTGTTTAATGAAAGACACTACATAGGTCACTGCGATTTATGTTACGCGAGAATGACAGATCTTTCACCGAGATTCTACATAGGACACTGCGATTTACCTTACGCAAATGTCTGATCTCTCAAATAGCCCAAATTACTACATAGATCACTGCGATTTATTTTACGCAAATGATGGAATTTGGTACGCGTTTTGTTGGTCTGGTTTATGGTTTCCCCGCTAAGGTTTTCTTCACATAAACCTAATAGATCTCAACGAGGCTAACTCATACAAATAGTTTATCTTACCATTAAAGTACTGTCACTACCCTAACGGACTCAAACTAGATCATTGAAATTAGATGAAGAGATAGTAAATCACAAAAGCATTTTGTTTTAACAACAAGAAATCATAATCAACAGAAATATATATATCAAAACATCAAGAGTAACAAGGTTTACTGCCTAGCCCTAAGAAAAGGAACTTAGCCGCGGAACGGCATATTTACAAGCACTCCTCTCTTCTCACTTTAATCAAATCTAACCCTAATTACAAAGATAACTAATCATTCTGCCCAGGGGCCTTATATAGGAGTGTAGGGACGTGTAGAGGTTGAGTAGGGGCTAAGGAACTGATCTGGAAACAGCTGTCGGCAGTTATTCCCCAAGAGACGCCTTCGGATACGGGCCGTATCAGGTGATACGGTCCGTATTAGGACCTTGGCAGTTAGGGTTTAAGTGCTTCCAGCGCTATCTTCTGGTCTGTGCTAGGCCTGGTCCATATTGGTCAATACTGACCGTAACAGGGACTTAGTCGATGAGCGTCGCTGATCCGATTGACCCGATTCTAGCTCCATTTGGTGTAAAATAGTCCCAAAACCTGTTTTCTACGATAAAACATAAAGAAGGGTGACAGTAGCATTTTTCTCTAATTAATTAAACATAAGTGTGAGAAAATATGTAAAACCTAAGCCAAAACTCTACGTAAATCATCATTATTTTGACTCTGATCACTCCAGTGGCGGAACATAGGTATGGCTGGGGGGTGCTAAGCCACCCCAAGGTTTGAAATTTTTTATTGCTAAGTATATAAAAACAATACTATATGATTTGTTTTACATATATAAGCCCCCCTAATAATAATATACAAAGTTATAGGACTTTAATGTAAAATTTAAAAAACAAAGTTAGATTTATTTATATTTGGGCAAGTCATGTCAGTGGGCCTTCTGATTACAAAAATAGATTTATTTCTATTTCTCTGTGTTTGCGCTGGAGAAGAACAAATTAAGTTAAAACCCTTTATAGCACTAAGAATTTGTCTCTCTGAAATAGACAAATGAAGAAGACAATTTCAAATTATAAATTATAGCACCGATCGTCCGATCCTATAAAATTGAAGTCTCTTACTCTCTGTTCTCCACGACTCCAACTAGGCAACTACTTAGCTTCTCCGTCTGGATCGTCTCCACCAAATTTCACTTCTTTAGTTCTCAGAAGCAGTACAACACCTCAGTGAATTGTAAGAATATATAATTTACTCTCTCTTTATTTAATTTCAGATCATTGATTCTCAATAGGTTTGTGTAAAAAAATTTACATCTTCATCTATTAAATTATTGGATCTGTGTAAAAAAATTTAAGTTATGTTAAGAATTATTGGCGTATGGAATTAAGGATGAAGTGATTTCTTTCTTTGTGTGTAATTTGTAGACAGATAATATTATGTCTAAGAGAAAGACGTTCACATTAGACACTTATTTCAAAGAAATCATTGGACGAAATTTAAATAATAGTGCGAAATTACTTCAGATAAAATTATTACTGCATTTGATTTTTTAGGAAATCATAGGGCGAAATTTAAATAAAAATATATGAATATTATGTTTTTAGTTTGATTTTCATAGACATGACACTTTGTTGGTGTTAGTTATTTATTGTATCATTTTGTGAAATCAAATTGTGAAGGATCTTCTTATCTTGTGTTATATTTTGTTATGGTTTTTTTATTAAAAAAATTAATGATATTATTAATTAGCCCCCCCCATACTCAAATCCTGGTTCCGCCCCTGTATACCTCAACTCGCTCATAACTCGCTCATTAAGAACTGAGTTACATAAATCATGCCACATCTAATCCACTTCTCTAATAGCTGTTAGTATATCCAGAAAAATAATATTAAGAATTTGCAAATTTTCCTAAAACAAGCAGAATTACAATTCCCATTCAATGCACTATTTCTAATTTTCTTTGGTTTCGGGCCATACTCATCAATACACTAGTCTCAAAATAAAACCCAAAATTTGATCATTAATACACCGTTCTGGATTTGTACAGTTCTGAATTTGTATATTTCTAAATTCTATATTTTATTATTGTTTGATAATGCAAATTTGTAGGTATGTGACAATGAGATAGATTTGAGTATGTGACATGTAGGACCGTGAGAACGACAAAAAGATAGTTGTTTGATTTTGTTAAATTTGTTTATGGACAATTTTTTGTTAAATTATGTACTGTTTAATTAGGTTGGATTATGACAATTTGTTAAATTCTATAAATAAAAATTAGTTTTTGAATGATGTATTTTAAACAACTCGGCAACACGCACATTATCAACATGCTCATTAACAACTCGCTCATTAAGCTAATGAGCCGAGCATGAGCATACCCCAACTCGCTCATACTCGCTCATTAATCATCCCTACTGCTACCTTTGATACCTTGTGTTACTTTATTTTTTTTGTAATCTTATCATTTTCTTCTTCTTTTTTCTCATTAGAACATATTAAGAGAAATTTAAACTCAGAAACTCTTATGTGCTAAACAGTAACATTGCCAACTTCAAATTATGATAACCTCAATTTTATGTTACTATTTACTAATGATGATAGAGCCACAATGCCTTTTTTGTAATAAGAACTCGTAAAAAGACAAAAAATATTTCCGGAATCCATCCCATGTTGATGCTAAGTCTAACTTAAATCGTCTGATTTGTATCAAAATCCATGCAGATAGTTTAAAGTAATGGTTACACGAGCCAGACAATTTAAACTGGACATCAAACTAATTTCGATTTGATATCCGTTGGAAATTTCTTACTCCCTTTTTACATGATTTTTTTTTATAGATATGTGAAATCCATTATTATTATTTACGTTAGACCTATAAAAGCAACAATAGCTTAAATTATAAAAAGTATAACGAAAAGAAAATATTTCTTTATTTAGTGAACAGAAAACAATTATTATATAAAAATGGTTAATAAAATAAATAAAAGGTGAAAATTGATAAAATTTGGGAAACGTGCAAAAGCAAGATTCCTTCCTTGGGTCCTGTTACCTTAAGCCAACTAATGAAATTCCCTAGATCCAAGGCAATTATATATTTGTTTTCACTTTGTTTGTAGCCTTTGAGACTTCCATTTGCTATTTACTAGATGACCAGATGTGGTGATTTACCAAGAAACCAATGATAATGCAACAAGTTGAACAGGAAGAATCTTATTATCTAATAGCAATCACTCAAATTCTTTCAAAGTTTTTTTTAGGGGAAATTTCATGTGCACCCCTCAAAAACATAGAAATTAAGTATTCCCCCCTTTAAAGTTCATAATATCATGTTTACCCTTCTAAATTTGAAAATTTCATAAATTTCATAAATTTACTCATTTTATTGTTTCTTCTATTAATACTCATTTTAAATTTATAAAATAACTATTTTAACCTTTAACAAAGAAAGAAAAAATATGTAGCATGTTTCCGAAACTTATTATCTAAATAAATTTCTCTCAAATAATTCATTATTTTCAATTCATATTTCAAATTTGTAACCTTCTACACAAATGACGTTGTCTTCAGCCACCAGATCGAAGATAGTTATTTATTCTC
This sequence comes from Carex myosuroides, assembly GCA_028015225.1. Classification (NCBI taxonomy): domain Eukaryota; kingdom Viridiplantae; phylum Streptophyta; class Magnoliopsida; order Poales; family Cyperaceae; genus Carex; species Carex myosuroides. The sequence goes on along the minus strand of CM051486.1, from coordinate 3,391,106 downwards.
TAAAAAAAACTTAATAATATATATATGTCAAGAGTCTCAGAAAGAACTTAAATTTGTTTTTTTTTTGCAATTAACTGATAACAAAGTAATACTGGAGTAAAAACTAAACAAAAATAATTATTATAATATCCAAACCATAATATCATCATTCTATATAAATTCAATCATCCATACTCTAATAAATCGTCCACATGCTCTATTAATCATATTACAATCACCCCTGAAAACACTGGTACCGGATCAACAGAAGCGATACCAGAAAGCGAAAATATGATGAAAAAATAATTAAAAAAATTCTACAAAATGTAATATCCTCTCAGCCGACTCTGACATGTTAAGCTCCAAATATCAAGATGAAAATAGTACAAAAAAATCAGATATTATTTGTTAATTAGGAGATCGATGAGCTGTATACTTGAGGAGCAAGGGACATTTCTAATTGAAGAATCTTGATACATTAAACTAATTAATTAAAGGATCTTGATACCAGCAATTGTACTTCCTGCATTCGTCAATCTGCTTAATTTAAATTTTAAAGTGCAATTTAATCTGCTTAATTAATCGAATTCGAACGAGCTATCTAAATTCAAGTTTGATTTGAAATTCTTTTCAGTCAATTTAACTGAAATGACATTATAATTTTCGAGAAAAGGGAGGTAGTACAATTGGTTAGGAAAAGAGTCCTAGAACTGTTGGTTCTCCAAAGGTCGAGAGTTTGATTCTCACTCACGACTTCGCAGCCTCTGCGGAAGTTAAAAAAAAAGACACTGTAGTTTGGAGCTTAGAAGTTACTTCGAGTTTGAGTCGTGAAGAATTCAAACTAATTCTTTCGGTGAGCTAATAACTTGTTTTTAATATAATTAATCAATTTTCACGAAATTATTTAGTCGGCTCATTAGTATAGCAAAAAAAATGAGAAGGGATAGCAACAATTTAATTACTAAATAAGCGCATAAAAATCTCTTTTTTTGAAAAACTGATAGTGGCTATCAGTGAATACAACTGATCAAAAGGAAAGAAATAAAATTTAGAAAATGAAAACTACTATGAATTAGCAGTGTTGCAACCACAGAATAGCTTCATGCCACGCCTCGTTCGCAGCGGCCCACGGGTCCAAGTGCTTCCCTTCGAAAATTTTGCTATTCCTTGCCTTCCAGATACTCCAACACGCTGAGAAGAAGAAGGCCCCCCACTTTTGTTTTTGCAATTTTCCCCGACTTGCTCTCCATGAACCGGCCACAGTTGCTTGAATTGAATTTGCTGGTTTCATAATGGAGCAGCCAAGAAACGATTGGTACCATCTCCAAACTCTTGATGCATATTCACATTGGAACAGAATGTGCCGAGTGGTCTCTAGTGTACAATGTGCACACAACACACAACGAGTATCACACTGCCAGCCTCTTCTAATCATGACCGCATGGGATAGCAGTTTGTCTTTAAGACTCAGAAAAACAAAAATACGCACCGTTTGGGGTATTTTGAGTCGCCATATGGAGGAGTATTCCCAACCCGTTTTCCCACCCGAGACCATCAGGTCATAGAACGACTTAGCGGAATACTCTTTATTAGAAGTCCATCTCCATTGTAGTCTATCTTCTGACTCTGATAATATGGCTGTATGTTGTATACCACTTTGTACCGCGTGAAGCAGCGACCATGTTCTGGTACCCGGCATCATGGCCATAGTGTCAGCCATCAGCGGACTGGTCCATATGTCAAACCAATATGATATAGAAGAACCGGTCCCAATTTGCCAAGTGGTGCTCCAATCAAAGTAATGTTTAATTTTCAATAGATCTTTCCAAAAAAATGAACCCTGCCTCATCCAGACTTGATGAGACTGATTAGCACCTGTAACCGAACGTATCAAAATCCCAGTTTGTGTCCATAGGGATTGAGGTTCCCGATACAACTTCCACCACCAGCGGAGTAGCAAGGAAAGGTTTCGAGTAAGCAGATCATATCCTCCCATACCCCCATTAGTCTTTGGCATACATACAGCCTTCCAATTTAGCAAAGAAACCCCCATTTTGTTTTCTGATTTACCCCAAAGAAATCTTCGACGAATTTTATCTATCCTTTTAACGACCCATTTGGGAAGGAGGAAGGAAGACATAAAGTAAATTGGGATTGAGTTTAGTACCGAATTCATGAGAACTAGCCGACCTCCTCTTGAAATTAGTCGACTTTTCCAACCAGCCAATCGTTGTTCCATTTTCTCGACCAATGGCATAAATAATTCCTTGCTCGGTCTGGTTAGTGTGAGTGGTAAACCTAGGTAAGTGGTCGGGAAAGAGGTAGCCGAGCAGCCTAGAATTGCCGAAATTATTGGGATCCGATCATGATTGACATTAATTGGAATCCAGGAGCTTTTGTCAAAGTTAATCTCTAGGCCAGAGATAGCTGTGAAAAGGCGTAGGAGAATTTTGAGGGAAACAACTGTGGCGGTATCTGTCCTGGCGATGAGAACAGTATCGTCAGCATATTGATGTACGATCACTGATTTCCGGAGTTTTCTTGTTATGTGACCCGAGACCGAAGTATTAAGAACCTCAATCATCTTGTGAAGAACATCTGCCGCAAGATCAAACAGCATAGGGGAAAGGGGATCACCTTGTCGAAGACCCCTTTTGTGAATGAAAAATTCAGATTGGCCTCCGTTCATAAAAGCACATAAAAATTCGGATTGGGCTCCGTTCATAACAAGCGCATAAAAATCTCACAGTTCAAAATTACTAATATAAACCATAATGTGTTTAGATTAAATGTTATTTATTGTTTTAAAACAATTAGACCTACATGTTGGGCTAATATAAAAGCGGATTAGAATGCTCCGTATCATGTATATTCTATCGAACTAGTCGAATTTGCAAACTGATTTCAAACGAATTGAGTCTAGCTCGAGTTCGAGTTCGGTTCGTCAGTAATTCGGACTCAATAGCTCAAATTACTAACTGTTTGAATCTAATTCGAACGAGCAATTGCGAACAATTACCGAATCAGAGAGAGAGAACCAAGTAGAGTGGGAAAAAGAGCACGGCGGAGCCGGCACGGTTACGGTACAGCACGCGTGTCAATTACGTGCCGTGACTCGCATGTCTCGTGCCGTGACTATTCGCGTGCCGTGCTCATCTTTTGAAACTTTGGCACGGCACGGCACGGTATGTAGTCACGGGAGTCACGTGTAATTAGGACCATTAAATATTGATTTAATGTTGAATCTTGAATAAACTAACCTAAATTATGATTAAATGGTCACGCGAGTCACGTATGGTCACGGCACGTTTAGGCACGGTGTGACTCACGTGGCGTGACCATTCGCGTGCCGTGACCACGCCTTAACATTTTGGTCATGGTACGGCACGGTACGTGAAAAATTAACTTGGTCACGGCATGAGACCAAAGTCACGGCGTGTTAGTCACAGCACGGCATGGCACGTCACGTTTTTTCCACTCTAGAACTAAGCATGTGTTGCTAATTACTCATTCTTTCCTTTACAGCACATCAATAATGATATGGATAATGTATTAACATCATGCCATCAAAAGAGTGTCATCAATGGTGCACAAAAAGCTCATGACTCGAAACTCAGTTCAGAATCAATTCAGATTCAACTCGCTAATAACTCGAGTTGAAATTGACTCGAGTCAAAAATGACTCGAGTTAATTGACTCGGTTGATTTATGAGTCGAATCCAAGTTACCTCTAACTCGGTTTGGAATCAACTCGGTTGGACTGACACCAAATCCTAATCCATATATTCTTAATTTTTACGTCCCCAAACCTTATACCTGTTTCTCACAATATTTGATAATTTGATAAATTATGCACTATTTTTTTTGTTTTGTTAATTTATTAGACTCTGTATTGTTTTGTTAGACTTTATCTGTTTGGTAACTTTTAATTATGTGTATTGTTTTGTTAGACTTTATCTGTTTGGTAATTTTTAATTATGTACTATTTTGGTATTTTCATAATTTTTAATTATGTATTGGTCATTGTCTCATTATGTACTGTCTTTAATTGTGTATTATTTTGATAAACTATGTAATATTTTTTTTGTTAGAATTAAATTAGATTGTCTCATTGTGTACTATATTATGAGTTGCGAGTCGACTCGCTTCGACTCGAGTTGCTCGCGAATTGATTTCAAATTAGAGTTTCTGACTCGAAACTAGATTAGCAACTCGGACTCAACTCGGCTCATGAGCAGTCCTATACCAACAACGACCACCGTTTAATACTCACGCACATATCACATACTATATAATATTGTACTTCTTGATTGCACAATTAATATTATTATCATATTCTAATAGAGGAAACTTTTTTTAACGCAGTGTCGTGAGCTTCATTTATCTATAAAGAGAAGCATGTTTAATTCGGACAAAAAGCATTTAATTTTAAAAAAAATCAAACATTCAACTGAAAAGAGCTCAATAATTTAGAGAGGCCAGAGCATATTTTCTGGGGATTAAAATTTACAGCGGTTCACATTTTTTTCACAAAAAAAAAAAAGTTTTGTGGGATATATTATTCCTCAAATGTTTGTTTATAGTGTAGTTGAATTGATTAAAGCATTTAAAATATCAAAGTAATATTCTTCGCGAGAGATTTCAGATTCACAACTACAGATAAAAAAAATCTCTGAATATGAACTTAATTAAGTGACTTGACACTAATTTTACTCAAAAAATAAAACAAACAATATATAGAGCGCCACTTTGTGAGCAATACAAAAAATCATGCCCCTACTAAGTGCTCTTTAGACCCACATGAACATGGGACATTCCCCTGCTAGTGGAAAAAAAAAACTATCAACTGTCATAACTGTTGAAGTAGAACTGGAGAAGTACAGTACATCATGCACTACTCTCCAATTTTTTTATTTTTCACAAGTGTAAATTGTACAAATGGTCCCAAAATAATTACACTTAAATGTTCTGGTCCAGGATGTTTAAATTAAGGGTCAGATTTTTGAACGTAAATTTTCTAGCTCTAACGCAAAAAAAAAAAAATCACTTCAGCGGTGGAGAATTTTTTATTCATAGAAATTATTACAAAATAAGAGAGGGAAAGAGAAAAAATATCTTAGATTTTTAATACATTAGAAAAGTTGAAGAAATTTTTTCCGGTCCAGACGTTGGACATGAAAAAAAATTCCAATAAAAAAAGTTGGTTTTTTTTTTCAACCGCCTTGGAAATATATGATTATCTATCTAACCAATTCTTCAGTGTTTAGGAAGATAAGTAGTTGGACATCATCCCCATAAAATCTCAAGAAAAAGAAATTTCTTTGAATCGGTGGAATTTTTTTAGCCTAACTTTGGATCGGAAAAAATTCCTCCAATTTTGTTACGGATCGAAATCCAGCAGTCTTCTTTCTCTTTTTCTCTCTTATATTTTTAATAATTTTTATGAATAAAAAAATTGTCTCAACGGTGTGATGTGAAAGGAACTGAGAGACCAAGAAAAAAAAAGAGAAAATTAGGTTCAGCTAGATGTATTTTGACATCTCCTCCTTGCTTTATTGAAGTAGCATTATTTTTCAAATTTCAATTTATTTAATGTCCTCTTGAAACCCTAATTTTAGAGTGTGAATGACACTTGCAGTAAATTAGGAGGCGGTCATGATTTTTCTATAATATATGTAAATGGATTTCTCATCCGCAAACAATTCCAAAACATTTAGACTTTAATTCTTATGTTATATTGAAATGAATTGAATTTCTTCTCAAGAGTTTGTTTCGTTCAAAACTTAATGCTTTCTTTTCCAGGACTTTGTAATTTTTATCTTTTTAATGAAACAAGTTGCTCTACTATATAAAAAAAATATACTTCCTTTCCATCATTTTATATTATAGTGATATTTGCTAAGATCTTCACGCCCTTTAAGAAAATAAACAAGTATTCAGAGGCGGATTTAAGAGGTAAAAGGAGGGTCAGACCCTTTTTCGGACAGTGATATTTGAATTTTTGAATGGACTAAATTGATCGAATTTTTTAAACCTGTTCTCTGTCCGAATCAAATATTTAAAAAAATTCAAAAATTATGACATAATGAATATTGCTTTGTATGATTTAAAACAGATTAGTAAACCGAAAAAAAAAATTTAAATCTATCTTAAAAAAATATAAAAAATAACCAAAAATGTTTGTTTTAATGATTAATCTTTTTATTTAGGTTCAAAAAACGAAGTTTACTTTGATTTCTTCGTTTCAGTTTTAATTTGGTCGATAAGTTTTTTCCGATCAGTTCAATTCTATTTTCGAAGACCAAATAAAATTTTAATTTATCTATTTTATTTTTTATTTTAACCCAACTAAACTGATTAACACCCCGTACTTCTCATTTAATTTAGGTCAGATCCCCGCATCACTATTCATTGCTCCTTAATGTTTTCTTTAATCGGTGAGTTCCGAAGCACAGCCTCTCGGACCGTTTAATTACTATTTTACGCTCTACGAGAATGTTTCGGGGAATGCAATTCAATTTTCAAGTCTTAGATCAAACGGGGCATGTCACATGGGCAAATCCAAAACTATGGAGTGTGTTTGCTTTGTTCTTCTCATTTGATCTATGTATAGGCCCCAGGCCTATTATATACCTAAGCACATGGTATTCTCTGTTTATTTGTTAGGTAATGGTAATCCAATCCCCCTTATATTATTGGTGTATATATCAATAATATCATGACTCATGTGCCAATCTAGTTGTACAAAGTGCTTGCTCGGCACATATTTCAACTATGAATTAAGAAACTATTTTCAATTTTCATCCTCTCCTATATAAGTCAGTAATTTCCATAATTATGCACATCTAATGGGATGTTTTTTAAGTATAACTGGGTGTTTTTAAGTTCACTAAGTCTTTTTGTGAATTCAACTCTAAAATCTATCGGATCAGTTGTAAATAACGAATCCGAACCGTTGAAATTCATCTACCTTACGAGTGATGCGTCTACATGCAGGCCTTCTAATTTTGACCGCTTGACTCTATACAAAATTAATTTGAAATTTTAAAATTTTCGCATATAGACGCATCACTCGTAAGGTAAATGAATTTCAACTATTCGAATTCGTCGTTCAAATGAAAATTCCAAACTATTACAACCAAACAACTTTGTAAATGATATGTTTCCATGCAAAATTTATAAATTTAAGAAAACAACATGAACAAGAAAAACATAAAAAAGATCTAACAAACTAGCAATTCCATATTTATTTTCGATTATAAATACATATTTCAATTTATTGACCATTTGACTAGCATTCCATCGATGACTTTCAAACTTTTAAATCATTAAAATCATTCTGCCTCACGAGTAATAAATTTACGTGCAAAATTTATAAATTTTCCAATATATCAAAGTAAGCAAGAGCGATAATTATTGGTAAGTAAGACTTTTCCATTTCTCTCTCCTCCTGTTTTTTAGTTATTTTTTTCTATTTTTTTTTTTTAGATAAGTCCGATGATAGGGCTGGTTTGATTGGTAGGCTGTAGCCCATGTAAGAGATGGGCAGCCCAGCCCCCAGCCACGTGGTACATCCACTTTATGCATGTGAAATTGCTTATTTGTTACCCTTTATTCTTATCCGACGCCTTGCCCCAAATCACCGTGACATTGTGACAACCTAAGATGGTTCCCGAATGGATGAACATGTTTTGCCATGTGGATGTACACCAGCATAATGTCTTTGTCTAGCTATGAATCTGGCAATTAAGAATGGTTATATAGAATCATAGTACGTTGCCTACCGTCATAGACGCCGAAACAATGACTCAGAATCAGTGATTTTTCACAAGATATGGCATATTTTTCATCTAAAAAATATATTTAAAAAAAAAATTGGTTTCTAATTATGAGTTCGGCTAATATAACATCGGTGTCATGTCATACCAACTTCAAGTTTTATTGGATAGACTTCAAATGACTATCTAACCGTTCAAAACGATTTATTTTGTGAGTGATTCATTTACATGCAAACAAGTTAATTTTTTTCGAGTTATTTTAGTATCAAGTCAGGCGGTCAAAAATGTTGAAAAATAAATGCATTAAAATTAACTTAAAAATTTCCACATTTGATTGCTTGATTTGATACTAAATAAATTTGAAAAATTATAAATTTTGCATGTAAACGCACAACTAATGAAGTGAATCGGTTTGAACTATTTAGATTTATTGTTTGAAGTCAATTCGATTGATTTTGGAGTTGGTGTTATACGAGCTGAAATGACACTAATGTCATAACAGTCAGACTCCTCTAATCATATTTTAATATGAAGATTATATTGAGCGGTTCGAATAGCATGTTTGAATTTTAAAAATAAAAATAATTAAGAATATAAGACTTATTTGAAACAAAAATAATATAAGACACAAAAGTAATAATGCTTGAGCTCTCCTTGTTAGATTTACCAGTATTTTCTAATTACAGTTCATCGTTTGTTTGACTTCTTTACTACCAAGATGTCAGATGTGGATTATGCGCGATCAAGTCCTAGATCTGGAAATCCTGGAAATAGCGTGTTACTTGACAAATTAGCAGTTAGGCAGAAGAGTTAGTTGTGCTGTCAAAACCTTTCGCCATTAAATTAGCATGACTTTGGAAACCAGAAATCGGTTACCCGGTGGGCTTCATTAGAAATCGGTCACCCATGCTATTTTATTTTTGCACCTTTAACCTCTCCTTTTATCTCCAGTTTATAAAACTGGAGATGATCAGAAGTATGGAGTAGCCACTGGAGGTCCGTTTTGGGTCGTAAAATTTAGAGCTACAGAAAAATTAAGTTAAAATGATGATTTAAATGAACTATCATAACTTCTTCTTTTTTAAAGAATTAGAAACCGCATGTCATAACTCACAAGTATATAGAGGTTGTGAATTAGCATGAAGAAGATTGTAATTCTAGTATATAGGAAAGAATCAGATTGAGAATTAGTTTATAATCTAGTGAGTAATATAATGTTCATATGTAAAAAATTGCAAGATTTGATATCTAGCTCAGAAATCTTATATGAAAATTTTAAGTTTGAAGACTTGAACTTATCTTTATATATAAATAACAAATATTTGATCTAGTGATTAAGTCAATCTCCTGTAAATAAAGAGTTTTAGAACCAATATTTAGTGTGATAATAATAGACAACTCACTTCATATAAGAGATAGTTGGTTCAAAATACGAAGGAGAAAACTTCAATAAATATTAAATAATTGAGTAGGTTGATTTCTAACCTTCTTTTAAAAATAACAATAAAAAATATTGTAGGTTCCCAATACGGTTAAAAAATCCTTCGTAAATATTGTGAAGTTATATGATTTGACTTTTTGTTTTGAACAAAACTAGAGTGTGATGTGTTCATCAAGAAAAGTTGGTGAACACACCTCCAAAAGACTATCGGATTGGCTTCAAACGATGAATCCAAACCGTTGAAATCCATGTACTTCATGAGTGATGCATGTACATGCAAAAATTTTAAAGATTCAAATTCATTTAGCACATGGTCGAGCGGTAAAAAAAATGAACATTTTATAAGTTATTTTGAAATTGTTTTATGTATTTATTTTTTATTATTTATTATTTTTTTTACCGCTTGACCATGTGCTAAATGAATTTGAAACTTTAAAAATTTTGCATGTACATGCATCACTCACAAAGTACATGAATTTCAACGGTTTGGATTCATAGTTCGAAATCAATCCGATAGTCATTTAGAGGTATGCTCGCTAGCCTCTCTTGATAAGCACATCACACTCTAGTTTTGCTCTTTTTATCTCAAAACTTCAATGCACCAATATTTTTATATTAGTTAGATTTAAGAAGTATCAACAATGTGTTATTATAAATACGGACTAGATCTATATCTTTTCTCAAGAAAAAAATAATAACTTAACAAATTGTATCATTTCTTTGGTTTTACATAAGAGTTAGACTATGACTTCTCATCTTTGTTGGGCTCACGTGTCACAAATTGTATCATTTCTTTTTGGGTAATAGAAAATGAGTACCGACGATGTTGCTCTATCCCAGAGATGTAGGTTTTTACGCCGAACTCCGCTATCATCTTGCGTATCAAATTTCTCTAACTCTACGTGCTTTGTCATTTGAAGAGAAAGATGCAGAGAATCTTTAGAAACAAGTCAAAAGAAGCAAGATATCTGGCAAATGAGATAATGAGAGAAACAAAGAACTGGTTTGGAAGGCCTCCGGATTGAGGATTTCATTTTTTGGGAACAAATTTATCTACTTATACTTATATTTCAATTTTTATGTAGTTTACTGCTCTTTCTTTACTTCTATTTTCTTTTCATTTTAATTTTCCTTTTATCTCTTATGTAAAACCAGACACTTCTTGCATCATGATCAATGAAAATGGAAGCTTTGACTCCCACTTTTCTTATCAAAATAACTATCCTCTCCAATATGCATAAAAGATTCCCTTTACTTTACGGTTTGAGATATACTCTCAGCTGCTTTGAGATTCGAGCTAGAGCAGAGAGCTCAGAGCATTATTATTGGACTTTGATATTCGTACAAAGTTTAAAAGAACAGTCCGGATTCACTAATTCTAAAAAATTCTCTTTTACGGTACCGGAAGGATATGAATTCTCTCTCTGGTGTATAAAATTTTGACTTGGTCATCATACAAAGTCTCTTTCATGCTGCTTCTGCTTTGAGGCGATGTATCTTCACAATTTGCTGGTACCATCGAGGCTTTAGTACTTCTTAAAATTAGAATCGTAAAATGAATTGAATATTTAATTTAATTTAAATAAAACCCGAGGTATACCAATGGGAATGTAAAAAAATCGCTCCATGACGTATTATTGTACCGTAACTTGTGTGTTCTGTGTCGTGACTACTCACGTAAAATGTGACTATTTTTCGAAAAATTGATACGGCGTGATACACAAACTAATCTGATCATCATACGATATATCACACGGTCACGTGTAAGAACCGTTAGAGCTTGATCAAATGATGAATTTTGAATAAACTAACATAAATTATAAAAAAATAATTAAACGTGACCAAACTAGTTATGTTTGGACACGATACGTGTGGTCACGACGTGACGTCGTTACCATCCTTTCGAATTTAAACACACGTCCAAATTTAACTCGATCACAGTGGCATGAATTTACATTCCTATTAGCCCATGAATTTTGCAAAAAAAAAAAAAGGATAGAAGCAAAACCTAAAACTGGTCCCCGGAGCATTACAAGGTAACGAGCAAATTGTTAAAAGCAAAGTTAAATGCGATTTATAGGAAGCACACAAAGGCGAATACAACCGATTACAAAGACGGGGTTTGAATCTATGAGAAATGGGGAAAGGGGATTGATTAGATTCTACTTCTTAGAAGCTGCTACTCTCTTTATCAGCCTATCTCCAATTGGGGAGTGTGCCATCTCTTTTTGGACCACCTCCGCCTTGTGTGGCCAAAACCTATGTATATGGATTGTATTTTTTATTATTATTTTTTATGTAACTTTTATTTTATTTCGGTATCCATTCTTTTCCGATTTGTTTTTTCTTTTTGCAATAACTTGATAAGTCACATTTTAAAATAATAATATCTCGGATTTTCTCGTAGTCTGTCCAAAATAAAGCAAAAGGATAATACCCACGTTGTGGTGTGTTGAGTTGTGCATTGATGATAAAAAAGAAAGAGTGAGGCTATGGTGCTATGCATAGCACGGATGGGGTCCGTGCTACGGTTCAAAATTTGACTTTTTAAAATTCTAACGGTCGATCCAACCGTTCAATGTGATAACCATATGAATATGTACTTGTAAACTAAATTTTATATTTTTTCGAATTTTTTTACTATTTTTTTAGATAGGTAGAATTTTGATGGTCCAGAATTTTCAGAAAACACTGATTTTTATTATTCTAATTGTATATATTATTATTCTAATTGTATATATTATTATTCATGTATAGGAGTTTGTTACAATTATTGTTTTGCGACGAGCACTGCAGGAACAGTACGTAATTGACAATTTTTTGGCATCTGAGAAATTTAACAGCAGAACTTAGTATCATGCATGAATTATTGTATTATTGTATTATTGTGACCAAGTGTTAATTAATCATACATGCCATGTTCGTCCTCTGACAAAAAAAGAGAAAAATAAAAAGCAGGAAATTAAAATACAAAAAAGAGCATGTGCCAAACCAAAAGTAAATGAAATTAAAAGTCCATGGTAGCAGCATTGCAGAGGAAAATGCCAATGCCTTGCTATATACGGATCTAGAAAAAGTGATAGGTAAAGGAGCAACATCTGAAATCAGCAAGTAGAAGGGGAATAAAAATTGATGCAAGTACAACGAATTCATAAATTACACAGATTCTCAATTTGACCAATTAAACAACTGGGATAAAATCTAGCCCTGGCATCATAAAATGTCAATCGTTCAAACCAAACAGTAGCCAACAAATCAACAATACAATATGTGTATTCCGTACTGATATTTGATCTAGATGATATATACAGGAAAAATATTTTATCAAAGAGGTTGAGGTATCAATTTTTCTGTATGAAAGATATGATTGCTTGCTTGTTCAAGAATATTTTTTTTGCACCAACTGAGGTTTAATTTAATCTGCTATTAGTTTTTAAGAAATGATTTCACTGATTCAGGACGGCTTATCTTATATTTGTCTATCGATAAACGTGTGTTATATCGTCTATAAATGTTAATGTTGTGTGTGTTAGATTAATACGAATCATGTAAAATTTTAAAATTTGATTTCCATATATGATGAGTTCAAAGCGAGACATATCAATCGAAATCCGGTGCGAGGGAAAAAGCTATAGCAGATAACAGAGATTACTGTAAAAGCTATTCTATGTAGTGATTTATCTAAACTATAAATTATATCATAAATACTAAAATAAATTCAAATTCTTACTATGTATTTTAAATTTTGTATTGAAAAAACTGTTTGACCCGCAATACAAATGTCCCCAGAATAAAGACCACAGGTGTTTATTTTCTCCATATAACTGATATAAACGGTACATTAATATTCCATCCATTGAAGCACCCCATCATCAACTATTTGTCTGCATTAGCATCAGCATTTATTTAAAAAAATTGGTTAGGTTGATTTATTTTAAAATAATGCTCGAATCTAAGGATAGTTTACGCACTGTACGAATATATATATATATATATTTTTTTAAGGAGCGTAGTTGCTAAATCTGATAGTTCTGAATAAATGATTGCTTGTGCATTAAAATAGAAAAGTTTGATAGAATTTAGTAACTAAGTTAATGTTCTTTTCATATTGTTGTACTATTACTGTCGGCAAATCATTTTGTTTACTCTGCAGTGTAATGTGGCATGTTAATAACCAATGACACTATTTCATCACAACATAGCTGAATTAGGAAGCTTCAGATTTAGAACTAACTATGTAGTACATGAATTAAAATTACTTAATGTTCGCAGAGAAATTGGATCGTCTATTCAATATTCATAGATGACTCGAGCAAACGAGAAAAGGAGATTCAGTCAATTGTTGCTTAATTCCGGATACATATAATGACCATTTTTTTTTTTAGCCATAGACTTAGTACAGTGGTACGAGTTCTCTTTTCTCTTCAGAGAGACGTAAGTTTATTTCTCGAGAATAATATCTAAAAGTGGCTAGGGTGTACTGGGTCCTTTAATATTTTTTTTAAAAAATTAAAAAAATTAAATTATCATAAAAACAATATGAATCTTTTTTGGCTATAAATGGATGAAACCGAACCAATGGTTCAATCTCATTTAGGACATGATAATGAGACTGATGCGTGGAAAATTCAATTGGATCGAGCCATTGCTTCAGTTTTTATTGTTTTTTAAATCAAATGTAAATTGATTTATACACTAAATTCATAGTTTTTACTGGGATCGAATCAATGATTCGGTCCCAGTACTTTTTGATTTTTGGTGACCAAAAACGTTGCAATTTTCGAAAACTACTATGATCGTCTTGATAGATACTCCAATGAGTTTGTATCCCCCAGGTACCTGAGTAGCAATCTATATAAACGGACGGCCCAGAGTAGTCCCAGCCAGACCAAACTCAATCTGGTGCTTATAAAAAATATAGGGGTCCATTTTGAGATTTGTGCCAGGTTAAAAGAACGGTCCAGATTTAATAATTGCACCTCAGGTACATGGAGGATCCCAATTCTACTTCAATGGAACTATACTAAATTAATTTAATAGTTCGGTCTCATTCATCTATGAAATTAAAATCGAAAAAAAACTCATCTTGTTTCTTTCTGATAATTTGATTTTTTTTTAATTTCTAAAATAAAAAATTTGTATAGTGACCCCACGAGATGAAGATAATAATCATTTCTCAGGCTACAGAAAGGAAACGATAAATAAAATAATAAATACTTCAGTTATTGATTCTCACAAAAGAATCAGCGGTGACTGACAACCGGGCCCACTTAACAACTGCTACGCCAGCGTGTCTGTGGAAACAAAAGAATAGTTACACGTTGAGTGACAGTTGACAGTACTGAGATTTTATTTTTTCAGTTATATTTATTCTTTCAATTAAAAAGTTTTTTCTTGAGAGATTTCTAATTATTTTTTCTTTCGAAACTCCTGTATTAATCTAAGCTGATGGGCATCACATGGCCACCCAAAGGCCAAAGCTAACGCTGTCAATGGATCGGATCGATACCGGATCATGGGAAAATGCGAATCCGACTGCATTGGAATCAAAAGATTTAAAGGCCGATCCAAATTCAATATAAATTATTTAAATTAAATTGTGAACTTATATTCATGACGTTAATAAGTATTGGATTGATGTTGTATATTTGGTTCATATGCATATGAAATAAAAAACGCAATACTAAATACTAAAATTTTACGTCCCAAATTTATATATAATTATTTTTTTAGTTTGCACTTTTAAGAATTTCATATATGAACAGAGTATAGTATACTATGCTAAATTTATTCAATTTTTTTTGTTTATATCCACTGAATGCATTTTTTTTAAATTACTAGAACTAAATTTAGATCCATGTACATAAATTCTAAAACAAAATAAAAAAATTTGTTATATATGATTTAAAACTTTTCATAAAAAAACTGGTAGAATGCATTTTTTGTTGTACATACATCCAGAATATTAAATAAAACATTATTCGGTATATGTAGCTCAGGTACCTGAGTTAATTCTAAGTCTTTTCAGACCAGCCTTTAGATGCACATGAATCATTAAAATTTGTGTCAGATTGAAATAAACGACCCGGATTGCATGCATTCTACCAGGTTAGGTACCTGACGTAGATCTGAATTTATATGTAACTAAAGATGATCCATAGACTTGACTTTTGGATCAAATTAATCCTGAATGCGGGTTGGATCGGATCTTTGAAATTTGGATAACATGAACACCGCTGCCATAGCTAGCACAAAAGACCCCACCAAACTCTTTGCACCAATCATCTATTTCTTTCTTCCCACATGGCATGTGTGCAAAGGACCGTGGCACACGCACATCTGACCCACATCCCTCTGCCCTTCCCTTTGCCTCGCCTAAACCATTTTTCCCAATTTGCCCCCCACCTTTTTCATAATAATATTATTGCTGCTTTTCCAATATCAAAGCCATTAATTTTTCTTCATGTTGGGTTTTGAATTGCCAATTGAAATAAGTTACAAGGTATACATCAAGTAAATCATTTCAATGCTGCACCATTGGCAAAAAGAGCGAGTTTTAATTGTTAGGATGATAAAAAAATAGATAAATATTTTGGATACTTCTATACTAACATATACTTTTTAAATATAATATCAAACATAACCATATGTATACTTCAACTATTACAAGGGTATAGTAACTCTTTAAGTAGAACATTTTTTAGCACAAAACAATAAAATGATTTGTGTTTGTTTGGTGATAGGAAGAGGAGAAAAACAAAATAGATAATCTGATTCGGTGAGATTTGGATGTTTAAAATTTACATCTCAAAATTTCGAGAGAAACAAGTTTGCAGAACTCCGTTTGAAAAATTAAAAAAATAATAAGTTATGTTGTCTTCTTTCTTATTGTAATACACATATAATGAAGTTTAAATGCTCGAGAAGAAATAAATGCTATGATAAAGTAGAACTTATTTTTCCGTCTTTTATTATTCTTTACGTACAATTTTTCTCAGTTACTCGTGTTCTATCTTTTTTCTGTCAATCCAAATCCTACTTTAGAGTTTCAACAACTGTTATGATAAATAATTAAATAAGATTGAATTTTATTTGATTAGCACCAAGTTCATCCTCACTACTTCAATTAAATAAATCACAAATCTAATTGAATTATCTTTATCGAAATTATTTTTAAACTCTTACAACAATTAGTCAAGTATACAGGGACCTATTAGACATTCCATTGGTTGTGTACAAATTTGTTGGTTTTGTTGGGGGATATTGAAAATATGCCCATGACAAGAACATGTTACATGTATAAGTCTCCTCTCCCTCCCACATTCTATATTCTAAATGATATAAAGTTTCCTCAACACTGCACTGCATCTCTCACGTTCCTTCTCAAATCCCACCACCTCTCTTCCACCAAAAGAAAAACAAAAACAAAAAGGAAAAACATTCCCAAATCCATTTCTGGGTTTTGATTTTGACTCATAGTTCTCAGTGATACAAAATTTGGATCATCAAATATTTGGCATAGTTTGTGTACCTCAGTTGGAAGGTTCTTTGGTCGGGTTTGGTGTGGTGACCTAAATGGGAGGTGGATTTTAATGCAATGACATTTGCTTGTTTCCTTTCTTACATGCAAGTGTAGCGTCCTTTTTTCATACCAATATATCCCCCCCCCCCCCCCCCCTTCTCTCTCCCCTTTCTATTTCTACTGGGAAGACTCAGTCTCAGGCTATTATCTCTCTCTTTCCCATTAAAAGAGATTGGTTGGTGTTTATAAGGCCCTTGAGAAAAGACCCGTTGTTGGTGCAAATTGCAAAGGAAGGCGAAGAAGTAAACCCCCAAAAATGATGCTTCCAGAGGAAAATTCTGAATTGGAGAAGCAAATGGGATGTATGGCTGGGATTTTTCAAATGTTTGATCGAGGCCATCTATTTACTGGTAGAAGGTTTAATCGGCATAGTCAAAAGAGACTTACTTCAGGTACATTTATAATTAGATGCTTTTAGATGTTTTTTTTCAAAAAGCATTCGTTTGGTTGTTAACTTGAAATGGCGGTCTGTGTTTTGCTCTTATTTGGTACCGCCGTACCGGTTACCGGTTGGTCTACTTATTTATGCAATCATGTATGTTTGTCGTTTTTCTTCTCCTACTTTGCTTTCAATACAATGAAATATTCTGGTAGTATATAAGTCGATGCTCTGTACTGTTCTCTTCTTTTCTTCTTAATATATGGTTTCCCTTTTGAAAAATTACAATGATAATTATAAAAGAAGGTAACATTTAGGAAAAATTGCTACAAAGGACTGTGCCCACAGTTGGTTATGTGATTTGAATGAATATGCCAATAAGATGTTTAAGTGGCCTCTGGCATAGTTATTTCAAAATAAACCCAGTATGATTTTTCTAAAACGGCCCATCAGAAATTGTGAATTGTTTATTTTTTTTATTTTTATTTTTGAAAGAAGTGGCCTGGCCCACCGGTTTTAATTGACTGAAAACAAACTATTTTTACACACATATATACAAACTACAGCTAAAAAAAGAAAAGATTTTTTTTTACACTGGTTTATACTTGGTTAATTACGTGTTCACATAAGAACCCAACACAGTTCTTTACATCAACTGTACTTTTAAAAATAAGTTTTTTTTTTTCTCAGCGAAACTTCAATAGTAAAACAAAAGAAGGATGATTTTATTAAAAAATAGTACAAATCCAATTGTTGATTGGGGTAAACCATGGGGCATATTAAGGAATTCAACAATATCATTAGTAGTACTCTGAAAGTTAGGAGGGTTAAATTGGGCATAAAAAATAGTTGGTATCATTTAAAGAATATTGGCTATTTTACATTGCAAATTGGTGAACTTGGTGATATATATGCGCCACAAAGTGCAATGTCTTTCTGTATCAATGTACCAAAAAGTGTGTCCAGTTGTTAAATAGTGTAAATGTGTCACATGGCAGGACTTCAAATTTATATCTGTGGTTCCACAACAGTTGTATATTATCTCCACTGTGCCCTATTAAATTATAACAATTCGAGGGTTGAACCATATTTTCCTGCTCTTTCTCCAATTTTATTAATGTTCATTGACATAGATTTTGCAATTAGATCTATTCATTGATAGGAATCAATTTGGCACACTAGATTTAGAAACATATTTATCATTCTTTTTTCCTGTTCATTTCGCAAATAACAGTCCGGATCTCTTGTGTCGTTCTGTTGTCAGGATCAGTGTGGTATTTGCTTTCGGAGTCTTTTAGTTTGTGCTGTTCTGTGCTATTTATTTGTTATTCTTATTAATCTGCATCATGACAATTCTATACTGGTAAACACGGCATATATCTTTTCCTGGTATTTTTTTTAATGTGAGGAAAAGCAAATAAACATTATCCGTGCAACGAGATCTTTCTGATATTTTTACTTTTAACATGATATGCAATATTGCATTTCTAATACCTATTTACTTCTGTGACAGGCAAAGGTTCTTTAAAGGACAGAGACAATCCTGTGGAACAGAAGAAATCCTCTGAACAGGCTATTCTGGTAAGATATTTATCACTTGACAAATAAATAAACTCTGTTATTTAGAAAAGAATTTTCTTTAGTGCCCATGCAAAAGTAGGAAAATTTGTATATGCCTATAGGAGAGGTCCTCTACATGTTTTCATAAAATGCCAATTTACCCTCCTGCCCAATTGTATGGAGCTTTCAAGGTTTTACTACACTTCACTATTCAAAATATGACAAACTTTTCAAAAGAATTACATTGTAGGTTTTGTATTTTCTTTTAACAATCTGTATCTTTGTTTGTTATTTTTCCTCAATTCAGGAGAAAACTTTAAGCAAAAGTCTGACAGAAAATAGCAGTCTCTCAATGGAATCTTCTAGAGCCTCCTGCTCTTCTTCCTCCTGCTCATCTTTCTCTTCCGTCAATGATGCATTTTTTACAGAAAAACCCTCGAAAGAAACCCTGAGACCTAAAACACCCCCTTGCTATAGTGAATTTCGCAACATAGTCAAGGAGTCGATCAACCGGGATTCCCTTGGGGGGCTAACTTTAAGAACCACAACCAAGGAGGAAATGCCCAAAAAAATTCCGAAACATAACGATTCACCAAGACCATTGCTTCTTTCTAAATCACAGGATGGTACATATGTCATTGGTATAGATAGGAGTATCAACTATGAGTATGAACTGAAGTGTAATTCATATTATACATCTCGGTTCTCTTGTGATGGCAGAGAGATCCCGAGTCGTGTGAATACGGGTCCCAAAGATTCTACCAAAACAAGCACAGGGTTGAGAGATTTGCCAAGGCTATCTCTAGATAGTAGAAAGGAGTCACTGATAAGGTCAAACATTGACCGCAATTCTTCTGGGAATTACGAATCTCCTGGTCATAGAAGATCGAATAGTTTAATTGCCAAACTAATGGGGTTGGATTTATTTCCCGATTGTGCTGAAGACCGGAATGTTTCGACTGTAGAGACAACCAATCCAGTTGAATCATTGACGAACCGGAGAGACTGTTGCTTGTCGAACTTTTCGAAAAACACCATGAGAGAAAATGATGTTACGAATTTGGTAAATCCCGCTTTGGTTGTGAAAACCAAGACTCCTATAAGAATTGGCACCGAATGGACACAGCAAGAGAAAGATGGCAGTAAAAAGATGGCGCCTGAAATTGAGAGAAGATTGCGGGACCTTGACATACATGCAAAAGAGCGAGCACAAACCAAAAGAGGGACTGAGAGTCAAAGATCTTTTGATTCTCCTATTGTAATTATGAAACCTGCAAAATACGGAAGAAGATCTACCAATGCAACCTCTTGCCATGCTACTCCAATTGCGGGAGATCTAACCGGCTGGCAGGAGAAAAGAAAACCTTCTGTTAGCAGTCCAAAAGCGAGAGAAAGATATCAAGGATCAAAACTAAAACAATCAAGTAAAGAAAATGGTGCAAACTCCCCAAGAACTCCAAGCTCGAGTAGTCCGAGAATTACAGAAAAGGACAGTGATTTGCATCAAAAGTCCCGTCCCTCTTCACCTTCATCGCCCAAAAGAAATTTGGTATCTGATTTGGGTTCACCTAGAAGCATGTTTAGGCCAAAATCTTGCCAAACCAAAAAAACCTCTGGGAAAAAGTCGGCTGAGGTGGATTTAGCAGATACATTCATGACTCATCTTAAGGTGAGTTTTTATTCTCCCAAACCAAACTTTTTCTATCTTAAATTGATCAAATTTTCTTTTCATATCTGAATTGGTAAGAAGTATTTCCTTTTTATTTTTCAGGAGAAAGTATCATATAAGGAGATGTCAGTGGTTAGTCCAGTCTCTGTACTTGATGCTTCATTTTACCATGATGAATGTACTCCGGTGAAGAGACTTTCAGATTCATTCAGAGGTAAATATCAAATACTATTCAAATTTGCATAATAAAATTTACCCTTTACCAGAGGTCAATAGTTTCTATATGAAAAAAGAATCAGGTGCTAACAGTGTGGCAGTAAATTTCTGTATTTGTACTGAAATTTGAAGGACCAAACTATGCTTGATCATTAATACAAAAATGATTTGTTAGTTTTTGTAATTTTATTTTATAAACTAAAAAACTAAATTTAAGGAGGCCAACATGTTATCATCCAAAGCACAAGCATTCTTACCTGTCAGAAGCCTTGACAAAGCTAATGACAGGCAATCACCAATTAATGCAACCTAAAATAGCATTTTGTGGCCCTTGCTAGCATTTGAATAGTTGGTATTGTAGCACCAACTGGCTGTGTCACACATGTAATTGTTGGGTCTTTACCTAACATATGGGCCTCCATCTCAGTTATAACTCTGCCTGTAGTTCTTCCTGTTTGTTGCTGGACCACACTTTGGTGTGATGCCATTTATTGTCATATGTCCCCTTAAGTTACATGGAACCATATATACTCTTGTGTCTGTATTCTTAACATATTGGACCATTTGCTTCTAATAATGATACAGAGATTCTACAGCTACAGATAGTACATGGAACCACATGCATTTACTTCTAATAATTTATTGGCATTGTGTAGACATTAATGCTTGTAGAAATGGATGTTGGTTTTTACAAATACAGAAGTAAAGAAATATTATCTTTAACTAACTATTTTTTTTTTATGCTGCATTTCAGATGGAGAGACTTGCACATCAGAGGAATCATGGAACCCTACGAGTTTACCTGACACTCCACCATCAAGTCAAATAAAATCCGAAAACATCGAAACCCTAATACAAAAACTTGAACAGTTGAGCTCGGTCAAGGATGAAGTGCCCTGTGGTAATCCAATCATGCCGCACAACCTGGAAAGCAAAGACCACAGATACATCAGAGAAATTCTCGCTGCCTCTGGGCTTCTGCAGAAAGATCTGAGTTCTGTTGTACTTCCTCAGCAGGCTGAGTACCCGATAAATCCTGATTTGTTTTTTGTTCTTGAACAAACCAAATCCGAGAACAAAGTGCACCGCAAATTAATTTTTGACGTGGTAAATGAGATCATTGGTGAGAAGTTGGAGCGTAGCACCTCTCCAATGATGAGTTCAGAATTGTACATTTGGACAAAAAAGGTGGGAGGGGAGCAATTGTTGAAAGAATTATGCACAGTGATTGATAAAATTCAAATGGGTGTCATGAGAGACGCAGCGTTCGACGGTGCTGATGAAAATGAAGGCGAGGATTTTGAGATATCCGACGAAGAAACAATTCGTCAAATGAGAGGATGGCATAAGTTTGAGACTGAATTGCAAGGGATGGTATTGGAAATTGAAAGGTTGGTTTTTAAGGATTTAGTTGACGAGATTATAGAGTCAGATTCTTCTGAGGTGATTAAGCAACGCAGACTAAGGAGGCAGTTGTTCTAGACTTGTTTTTAAATTACTAGTTCTTATTGAATTTTTTCTTCTTTCTTTTTGCTCTTTTCCGGGGTAACAGTTGTAGTAAATGGTATTTGTTACTTGTTTTTAAATTGCTAGTTCTTATTGAATTTTTTCTTCTTCGTTGTTGGTAGAACTATATTTGTAGGTAGTTTTTGTCTATTATATATAAGAAAAGCCTCCGTAACTTGGATTTTGTAACACAAGATTATATATTACATTCTATTTCCTGCACAATTTTCACAGGGACTTGCACATTAATTGTATGTTAATAACTGGAATTACTAGTATCGTGCCCGTGCGTTGCAACGGAGACATATTATAAGATGAAAAACATATCTATGAAAATATTAATTATTCAAAAATTGAGAGACATGCTAATAGAGAATTTATATGATTCTATATTTTTAATTACTTTGAACCGTGATCTCTGATAATAATTTGATGATGTTATGATTCTGTATTTTCAAGTACCAATGATCAAATAAAGCCATACTTGTTGAGTGCCTCCAAATCTATTGAAATTACGTTCTCCTCATTCAATCAAATAAACTGTTTCATTGAGTGTCTAGGAAGCACCAAAGAAGAAAAAAAATCAGAAAATATGTAGTACCGGCTCAAGTGTTTCCCTATGACCATGCATCAATGCAGTCCTAGTTAGAAAGAAAAAAAAAGGTGCAAAGAACAGGCATAAAATTTAGTACAAAAAATATTGAAAAACAATATATTTACAAAAAAAAAAAAAGAGTAACGAAAGAGGTGAACCTTTTATGACTGGTACAGAATTGAGACCCTCTTAAACCAGATGTTAACATAACAAAATCAATTATAATACCCAGCTAGTAAGCTCTTTAAAAGAAAGTTTGCAAACATCACAAATTGCAACAAGTACTTACAAGGCTCCCATATTGATCTAGAGCAAGGTTTCTAGCATGCCCCTTCATGCCATTTATGATCTTTTTTCTATCCTAAAATTAGCATAAACGAACAATAAATCAAAAAGCTACTTTTTAGGGGAAAATTTCACATGCATTCCTTCAAAAACATGAAATTACCAAGCATAACTCCGCAGAACATGTAGTACCACTGTAGAACCATACTTCTATAAGCCAAGAAAATATCACACATACCATAACAAAACACGTATTCTCAATTTACTTTCAAAACTACACCTGACTCCCTTTGCCTCTACACATACAATACATGTACAAGGTGAAATCAGGTAGTGTTGATACTTTTTAAGGTATCACTTCCAACATTTTATATTATCATGACAAATATTTGCAACTATAAAGGAGCACATACTACAATTAAAGTGTTTTTAATTTGTAATGAATTTATGATAGGTATAACAATTATATTGCACCTTTGCAGTTCCGAACTTTACACACAGGACAACAAGAGAACAAGAAAATGACATATTACAAGAGAATATATTAACCTATCCAGTCCTCCCTCCGTCAAGCTTTTGCTTTTTAACTGCTTGATTCTTCTGTGCAATATCACGGGCAGCAGGGTTATCCCATTTTGCGACCTAATCAAAGAATTACATTAGGTTTCAATTAAAATCAAATTTTATACCAAATTTCAATTACAAGGATTTATACTAAATTTTAGAACAATTATTTATCATTTTCTGTATGTACTGCATTGGATTGTTTCTTTATTTTATTTTTAAGAATTAGAAAACTCAATTGGTTTCACCACCTTGTACAGTTGTCATCAAATCCTGTACCATAATGCTCCATATTTGTGTTTGATCTACAACTTCAAGATAATTTAGGGATAATAATTAAGACTCTGTTGAAGGTAAAATTCATTATTAATTAAGAGGCCATTACCACGCAATTCTAGTCGAGACCTTTGCATGCTCTTCCCCATGAGCAAGTATAGGCTTAGGTGGTTTCCCCACATATCAGTAACTGTTGTTAGCATCTAAAGCATGAGATAGTGTGTCAAATTACATTGGGTTGAATTGATTCTAAATCATCGATTCGTAAGATGTATCTAAAACACAAAGGCCTCAACCCTTAATTTCTTCAACAATTCAAGTAAAAGGAGACTCATAAATTAAAATAATTTTGCAAAAAGGAGTTAGATTTGGAGAAACATCATTTTACAAGGTCTTTCTAAATGATGTTAGGTAGTCCTCGGATTTTTCTCTCATTTTTAGGAATTTTATTCATATGGTTTATGTTCAATTTTGCAACAACAACCCAGTAGTTCATGATTTTTCTGGTAACCTGATTTGTTATTTTCATACCGGACAAACTACTACACCAAATTTTTTGTTCTTTTTATGGAAATGTGTATGAAAACCTGATCTACATGCATGATTTATTGTGGGATTTTTAGAGATACAGAAATCTGACTGGTAGAGTGATTTCTAAAGTGCAAATTAAGGTACCAATTTTCTACCTTGCAGCAAATAACAGAAAAAAGATTTTAAAAATTGAGATTCAAAAATAGCTAGAAAATAGTAGGAAAATCCTAAAAATGCAAAGTTTAATATCAAAATACTTGGCATGATGTGTTCTGTAACACTGCAAACTGGCATGGCCTAGTTCTGTCCCTAGCTATTTCAGATTTTCTGATTTGTCTTCAAGGGCATTTTGCAGTCTGTTTGTACCAGTAATGCCTCACATCCATTTTCTTTGTTTTATTTGCTGGTCACCCATGCCTAATATGTACTATTGATGTTTAGACACTGTCTGGACATGGGGCCTGACTTGGTTCAGACATAAAGACTGTTTTAGGGTTTGATCTTTCCATTTTCTTTACCAGCAAAGTAATAAATTTAGAATCAACAGCTAGTTATCCATGCAGAGCAAGTTCTTGTCAACTGTTAGTGTAACTTTATGCAATATATCCCCTAGTTCTATTTTTATTATGCTTATGTTATTTAGATGCTTGTTTCATTAGAGACCAAGACCCCATAGAAGAAAAAAGTCCACATATTTGATATTTTTATTACGCTTTTGTTATTTAAATGAAGACCATAATTTAGGCAACATCAATACAGAAATAAGAAGCTTAAAATCATTATAAATGAAAAAAAAACGGAGCCTACAATTTGAACAAGATTCGAAACCCTAACCCGCAAGGCAAATCAAAGTTGTTTGCTCTCTGTGAAATCCTAAATAAAAGTTATTGCTAGATCGGCTCATAACTATTTGCTCTCTGCAGCAATTACTCGAACAGCTTGTGTGAACCTACAAAAATAACAGAAGATGGTATTTGTGTGAACCTACAAAAATTGCAGCAATTTGATACATACCCCTAGTTAAAACCTATTTCGACACCTTCTAAGAAACAATATGTTCTACCCAATAACATTCTTACATAATAACACTGTAACCAATTTTTATACCATGTAAATACCAGTGAATTTGATATCATACCCGTACGTCAGGTAACCACAAAAATGCTCTTACTGGTACTGGTCTAGTAATAACTCAACCGTGGAATTAAGACTTACATCATCAGATGATGAGTTCTCTTCACTGCTGTTGTCACTGCTTGAATCCTTCTTAGAAGCCTTTGCGGGCATAGGTTTTGTAGCCTTCTTGGGAGCAATCTTAAGCTATTAATTAATTTAATTGCAATATTAAAAATCAGATAGAATGAAATATACAAAGTACGCAAAAGAAGACCAAGTAAAACATTACCTCTTGTTCTGATTCTGATGAAGAGTCGTCAGAACTGCTACTTTCAGGCTTCTTCTAGGGAGGAGGAGCCTTATTTTGTGTTCTTCAACAAAGGAAATGAATTTCAGACGCATCAATCAATTTGAGCAAAAAAAATCTTTTAAAGGGAAAATAAAATTATCAACCTAGGGGTTGTCGTGCCCCCAAATTCCTATTGTAAAGCAAAAACTACATACACTCAGATATTTTTACTTGAATCGCTATTACAGTCGTTGTCCTAAAATTAGTACCTAGATTAATGAATAGTGCAATTTACTTGAACTTAATACCTTATAGACGGAGAATAGCAACATATTGGTAGAAATTGGAGATAACAACAAGATTAAAAGAATCTAAAGCGAGAAATCCCACACAAAGAATGGCATATACATTTAAATGACCAAATCAATCAAAATGATGAGTTAAAAGGAGATCTTCTAAGAAACAAGCGAGAAAACACCTACCTTGAAAGGTGATAACTAAGGAACTAATCGCGAGAGATTCTGCGTCAAGACGCCGATTCGAGAGGGTTCAGCGTGAGACTACGGCGTAGGGTCCCACGATCTAGAGTAGAGGCGAGACACCAGCGTGGCGGTCTGATTGGAGAACAGCGGAGAGAGGGTGCCGGTGTAGAGAGAGAACAACGGCGATTAGGGTTTTTTTCTTCATTGGGAAGAAGGGTCGGGGAGGGTAACAAACAACAAAAAGATTTCGCTGGGAGAGGTGACTGGACGCCTCCAGCGAATGCCCCAGCGGAAAAATTTGCGCACCTGAGATTTCAAAGCTGCACGATTTTGATTCAATCCAACGGTGCTGAACGAAAATACATGTGGCAATATGTGTGGCAATACGTGGGGCGGGTATATTTTCACTAAATTTAAACTTCTACACATAAAAAAGATGTATTTAATCAAAAGATGACAGATTATGTGATTGGAGGGCTGATATTAAATCTGAAATTTCATCTTTCAATCGTAACCGTTGGCGGATTAGGACGTCAACATGCTTAATAATGGAATGGAGATATGGCGATCCATAAGTGACATAATTAGCATATTAGAAAGACACTTTTGTGCTATTTTGATCCATCCATAATTAAAGCATCTACATTTATGAATTCGACTGAAATTAAAATAGAAGTAACTGAAATTAATTTAAAGTTAATTTAAAAAATATAACACTCTGCAATTAATTTTCTTGCTTTTAGCATTCAGAAATTAAAAAAGAAATTCTCATATGTTCCATAAATTAATTTCTCAAATGATTGAGCGAATAAAAATTAATATTTTTGTCAGCATGATATGTTGAAAACAATTTCATTAAAAATATCTTTCTATTTATGAAATATTATCATCTGAATTGCAAATGAAATTATCACATAAATTTTAAAATTAGAAAGAAATTGTTAATGCAAATGTTTATAAAGAAAAAAAAAATCTGAGATGCAGCGAACCACTTTTGATGCCGAATAAGGCCCAAAAATAGTAGGCCTTGTCGCGCATAGCCCGTGAAGGCCCCATGAAAACCGAAGGGGCAAGAAACCAATCGGGGTTAAAATAAGAAACATGAATTTATTCCAGTTCCTCCTTTTAGTTTATCCTGGAGATGTCCAGTTTGCACTGCCCCTCCGTCGCCCCACTTCCTAAGTGAAATTAATAAACTTAGATGGAAATTATCACAAACTAAAAATTTCAAACATTGATTGTTAAATAATATTTATAACAACTGATGAAAACTTAGGAACCTATGAAATCATCCAAAAGAATTTCTCCTTCCGTAACACCAGTACTAAATTAAACGGACAAATCCTGTTAGGTCAAATGGAGAGGATATAGAAAAAAAAACACGCTAAAAACTTCTCAAGAAAACCAAGGGTTTCTGTTTTTTTTTTTTTTTTTTTTTTTATTGTGTAAACCTTGTATCCTACTAATATTTCTCCTAGTGGCCACTTCGCCTCCCCCATTTCACCAATCTCTCCTCTCTAATTTCTAGGGTTCGATCCGAGCGCCGTCGCCTCTTCTGCCTGATCCTAGTCGATCGGTTTTCTCTCGGAGAGGGTACGATTCATATACTTTCTCTCCTCATTTCCAGCATTTTCATATTTGCTTTTATCTATTCGCATGAAGAGGAGGATTTTTTTTTTAGGTTTTTGTGGTGTTGTTGTAATTGTATGGTATAACTTATATTTATCGTAGAGATACTTTAGGGATGGAGGAAAAATCAGGGTGGAAATATCGTCGATTGTTGTATTTCTTTTTTAGACCCTTCTACTTTGTTCTATACCGGATGCCTCTTTGCTTTTCGTCGTCATATTTTGACTTTGTCCTCATGAAACAAGGAAGGTTTCTGAGGATTGCGTTTTAGTAGTTGTTGTGATTCTCCTTTTTCTGTTTAAGATAAAAATATCCTTGATTAATCTGTCGAATATTTATATTCGTTGTTCTTGTATTTCATAGATTTCTTCTACTGTTTTGCCCAGTAGTTTTGCAATAATGTATGTTTTACGAACCTTTTTGAAACAATTTAATAATATTTTGCTGCTCCTTGTGGAAAAATTGTAGCACGTTGTTGGATCTTTTATGGGACCACTTTTTTAATGAAGAATATTATATGCTGACAATATATTGTATATCCTTGTAAAACAAGAAATAGCCTCAGTACCACACCTTGAAACATGCTTTCCTAATATTGTCAAATGCACCCTCCTTTCTCACACGATTTTTGTCCAATAATTATGTGAGAAGTTCAGATCCTTTTGGCATTTTTTTAAACCTTTGGTATGTGTGTAGGATTGATAGGCCTACAGCTTTGCATGTAACCGAGCATTTTTTTTGTTAAATCAATATATTTTATATATACTTTTGATGCAGAGATGGCAATGGCAACTCCTCAAGTAATGTTACCGATAATAGATCCGCAAGTGGTATGTCACATTCTATGTATAAGTTCCTCGCATTTGTAATCTTTTACTTATTTGGTCTATGGTTTGATTCCTGAGTAAAACTTTCTGTAGATTGCACGTGCATTTGTCGACCAGTACTACCGCATCCTACACAAATCTCCTGATCAAGTGTACCGGTTTTACCAGGAGAGGAGCATACTGAGCCGTCCAGATGTCAACGGCACAATGACCTCTGTGACAACCTTAGAGGTAGTTATTTCAATCACTGTGCCAGTATGTATAAATTAGGTCATTTTATGACTGGTTCCAGTCTTCAGACTTTAACAATTCTGATATTGCTAATGCACAGTTTTATTTTTATACTGGTCTCTATTTTGTTAAACACCCCAATACTTTGATTTGTATGATATGTTGTTTTAGTGGAATTTATGTGCCATCCTATTGGCAGACTGACATTCATACTAGTCTTAATTTTTATTTTTATTATGTATCGAGAGGGTATTTATGCGTCTCTACACATGGGTGATGAAATGAGCTTTTGCTGTTAGTGGCCTGGTTATTTATTCTCTGTTTAATTAATGTTTATAGAAAAAAAAATACTAACGTGTGTAACATTTACAGTTGACTCTAATTTTATTCAACTTCTTGCAATGTTAGGGAATAAATGAGAAGATAATGTCGATGGATGTTAGCAACTACTTCTGGGAGATTGATTCGGCGGATGCACAGCCGTCATACATGAACGGGGTTTTCATAGTTGTCACTGGCTCGCTGGCGGGCCCGGACCGCATTAGACGGCCTTTTGCCCAATCCTTCTTTCTGGCTCCACAGGACACCAATGGCTATTTTGTCCTCAATGATGTCCTCCGTATAGCTATTGACCGCACTGTTCCTCAGGCTGTCAATCTTGTTCCTGTAATTGCAAATGGAAGCATACATGTGCCGAATGGGGGTGCTATCCCTTTGCAGGCTAATGGTGTTGTCCCTGTGCAGGCTAATGGTGTCATTCCTGTGCAGAGTAATGATAATGCACCTGTACCGTCTAAAGATGCTGTATCTGTGCCGGCTAATGGTACTGTTGAGGGGGAGATGATGCCAGAACCAGGTCAGTATTACTAAGCATTTAATCAACTTTTTATGGTTATTATTTAGAAAAAAAATGTTATGATGATTACTGTGTGACAAGTTCATGATAACTTTTTATACATTTATTACTGTTGTTTTTTGTTGTTTCGCATTGGTGTCTTTGTGAGCGGTTGGCCATATTCTGTAGGGTGGAGTTGGTTTGTGCTGTTGCAGAGTTATGTGCTGGTTCTGGTATTTTTATCAGTACAATTGCTGAGCCTTTTTGTATTGTATTAGTCAGGCCTAATATGATGGTACAGTTACATATTGACCACCGTTAACCTGAAACATGTATATTCAAAAACTTTTTAGTGTTCTAATGTGTTGTGCTTCCAACTATATTTCTAGAACCAGCAGATCTTGAGGTGAACCATACCTCAGAGCCTTTGAAAGAGGATCAGGTCGTGAGTGTACATCTAAATGGGGATGTTAACGTTAGGGAGAGAGCGATGAATGGGTTTGCAAATGGCGGGTCGGACAAGAGGGGTAATATGTGCAATGGTGTTGCGCCCACCAATGTCAACAAAGGGGAGGCAAAGAAGAAACAGCATGTAGAAGAAATTGTTCCTTCACCTCAGCAGGATGCGCCAAAAAGATCTTATGCTCTCATTGTGAGTTATTCATTTATTATTTGACCATACGACCTTCAAGCTTTAAAAAATCAAAAAAGAAGGAAAATAACACTAAAATAAGAAAATGTAGTTTCATAGTGATTGATCAATTGTTGGTAAAATTGAGGACGTGTTGTTAATTGTTAACATGTAGATAATTCAATACTTGACTCTTTTTTGCTGTTTGATGGAATTTTAAATAAGGTCATGAAGGGGAGCCCAGTTTCAAAGCCAGTTGAAGTGGCAGTAAAGAATCCCAAGGTTGTTGAGAAAGTAGAGAAGCCTGCACCTACGCCTGCACTGGCAAAACAGGCAACAGTCCAAGAGGGGACAGTTGCTAGTGAGACCAATGATTCTGTAAACAAATCCAATGAAGGTAGGCAGTTGTTCTTAGAAGCTTATCTCTACCATTTTTGTCTTTAAACACAAGAATCTAATTGGCACTTAAATTTTGTGTAGTGCTAGGCTATTCAATATTTGTAAAAAATCTGCCTGTCCAAGTAAAAGCTGATCAATTAGAGGAAGTGTATAAGGACTTCGGTGCAATTAAGCCTGGTGGTGTCCAGGTCAGAATGAGCAGGGTACGTCCCTAATTTGTTGTTTTTTTTTCTTTGGTGCAGTTTCTTATACATTTTTAAAATCTTAAAAGTGGCATCCAGTTTTTTTTTTTTTTACATTGCTCTTAGTACTCCTGTCATATCTCAGCTTCTAAAAAAATTATCCGTCTATGAGTCAATTTAATGGATATAATATGAAATGTTTATTGTACTGGGGTACATTAGAAAAATTCTTTATATTATCTAATGGTGGTATTTGGAGGCTTAATAACTGTTTTCAAGATCTGAATCCTTTCTTATTTTACACAGTTTGATCATTATTGGTTTGGCTTTGTTGAGTTCGAGTCCCATGAATCAATGCAAGCTGCCATTGAGGTTAGTTGTTGAGTCCAGATTTTGATTTTTTTGGTACCTAGCTAGCATGGTTCCAATGTGATAGTATTGCTTTTTTTTCACTGGCTGGAAGTTCCTTTGGCGGACTCAATTAAGCATTGATTATTCAAAATTATAGCTTGAATTTTTTATTGTATGGATCAAGACCAGATCTGGACTTATATTATTTGCTGTACTGGCCTTAAAATGGTAACCATTTCTTGTTGACCAGGATCTGCTTCATCTTTTGTAAGTTTAACCTTGATCAGCACCTGCGGGCCTGTGCGTCCATTTTCATATTTTTGCATATTGGAAATTAATGTTGGAATTAAATCTGTAGGCTCAGCCTGTCACTATTAATGGCCGTCAAGTGTACTGTGAAGAAAAACGAAGCTCATCAAGAGGCAAGCTATCTTAACCTTTTTTTTAGGCAATTTCTTGTTTATCTGAAGATGCTACAATAAAAATTGAAATATATTACATATGATATATATCCCCCTATGGACGCGAAAGTGATGTTGCTTCCCACTATGTTCCAAAGATGATATCCCAAATCACCTGCTATGTTATTGAGGGGTAAAATGGTAATTATGAGTTTGTTTTATCCAGTTTTTGGTGATTGGTTTTTATATTGTTCCTTTTTGTTTATTTGGGGGCAAAAACTGGGCCTCTCCCTAGTTTTTGATGGTGTAGATATTTTATTTATTTTGCATGGAGCTATTCAGTAAAAATTATTATTCAGGTCATGATTCTCTTTTTTCACGTCTCTCTCTCTAAGTAAAGCTTGTTTTCATCTCAAATGGGTTTTTCTGCCCCATTCTTCCTTTCACAGTAGTTAACGGGATGCATGTACGAGCTGAGAACGGGAATGGGAACACCGGTAATGGACCTCGTGGCCCGCCCATGAGAAACAATAGCGGCTACCGGAATGAGACCTACAGGGGTGGCCGGGCTCCACCTGTCAGAGGCCGAGGCCAGCGTCCCATGTCTGGTCCGATGCGGCCTAGAGATGGCTATCATCACCAGCAAAGGAGTTATCAAAACAGTAATGGACGACCCCCGACTGGTCTTGAAGGCCCCAGCGAAACCCCTGTTGCTGCTTAGGATGGAGTGAGAAATTTGCACTTGTGACCTTTGCAAAATTATACTTTTGTTTTAAGAGCCGTATTGAGTTAGTTTTGTCGGGTTGTACGGTGCAAACATGATGACTTCTAGAACTTGCCGAGGGGGGCTAGTAACATTTTGATATAGTTGACAGGTATTTTTGGCTAGGGTAACACCATTGCTTTTAAATCATATGCTAATGTTCTTCAAATGGTAATTGGGAAATAGCAAGTTTGTTATTTGTTAGAAAAATATTAATTTTAGGAGGTCCCTGTTTATCATGCAAGTTTTGTCACAATGAAATTTCAGGTGCATGAATAACCAATGTTTTATCGCACTTTTTTGTTTCGCTTGTTTTATTTTTACCTTTTTGTCTGGATGTTTGCATGACGCTTTATCTAGGCCCCATGCAGATTTTGACTTTAATATGATCGGATAAGTTAAACTGGCAATAAACATTCGATAACTTTAGTAACTCGATTAAACAATTATTAAAATGCATAAAGTGGCACTATTGATTTTTTAACAAGAAGGTTGTTTGCGTATTAATTTGATGTAATGTAAAAGTTAATTGGTAAACGGTTTGAGTTGTTTGACAGTAATTATTTTATTTTGTCGGTATTTGCTTGATCAATAATTTTAAATTTTACATAAAATGTCTTCAAATTATTGAAAATATTTTATAAATTTACTTTTTGTTGTTTCGATAATTTTTTATCAATTATTGTTGTAAATAAATAATGAGTAGGGTTAAAATATCTTTATTTATTTTTTATTGTCTTTATCTTTTAATTTTGGTATAACAAACATTTTAGAACTCATGCGACAATAAAATTGTTATATATGATTTATATAAGTTTTCTACATGTACAAGAAATACTGATGTGTCAAAATACTTTTAACATGTTGAAATACAAAGAATTATCCACATAAGTATATTTTTACAAGATTCTAATATCATTTAAAATAAAGTTCTTATGTTGTAATCTTTTATTACTGATATAGACTATTTTATTACTGATATAGACTATTTCTAGTGATTTATTTTGATATTTAAATTTTAAATTAGGTTAATAAAACTTTAAAAAAGAAAATCAGAATAGACCAAAAGTTAACGTCTCCATCTTATTATGAATAGCTGTGACGTTTGGTAAACCAAATGAAATCAAATGGGATATCAAAGATTCAAGCTGTCATTTGTTAAAGCCGAAATTTTTATTTTTAACATTTTAATAAAATAAATTAATAAATTGACTATCGTTTCTGGTCAATTTTAAATCTAACACGGCCGCAGAACACCACTGCGGACCCATATGGGGGAGGCCGCAGAATGCCGGAGCGGACACCCATATGGGGCCGCAGAACCATTCTGCGGACCCCATTTTTTTTCTTTTTCTTTTCTGTTGTTTTACCGAGGAAACCAAGGGGTCAAAGCCCTCCCGCTGAAAATTAAATTTAGTTTATAGGGATGCGTGCAGAACAATTCTGGTTTAAAAAAACTGTTTAAAAAAAAAAAAGGGTCCGCAGAACCATTCTGCGGACCCATTTAAGGGTCCGCAGCGGTATTCTGCGGCCCCGCTCAAATGGGTCCGCAGAATGCCGGTGCGGCCGTGTTAGATTTAGAATTGACCAGAAACAATGGTCAATTTATTAATTTATTTTATTAAAATGTTAAAAATAAAAATTTCGGTTGTTAAAGAGATAGCGTAAGGTGCATGGCATGTGCACAAATTGGTCCACGTGTTTACTCTCATTCAAATTATTAAGTCTACAAAAGCTCAATAAAAAAAAAGGCAGAATTTCATGTATCCCTCAAAAACTTCAATATTACGTATTTCCTCCTTCAAAATCAATAATTACATATTTATCCTTTAAAATTATAAAAACTCACATATTTATCCAATCCAACATATTTAACATTAACTTTATATTAATTCCCATTTTACCCTTATAATAATAAAAATAAATTAATTCTAATTTGTCATTACCCAGTCTACACGAATGATACCAGTAAGGTGCTATTTACACTTCATTTAGATAACCCACTTGAATAGTATAACATTATCTACTATTGAAAAGCTAATTAAGAAATGACCTTCAAAAACAACAACGATGGAAGCTGTGATGACAGATCGAAGGCCCTGCAAATTTTACATCAGAAGGGTTAAAATACAGAAGTAAAAGGCGATTACGGAGTCTATTCTTCAATAAACATGACATTGTTGTTTCATTGTTCGTTTCAGCTTAATTAACAAAATTTTGAATTATTCAAGGAAAAAATCACACCTTAATTTGCTGTAAATATTATGTAAATATTTAATCAGTAGAGGCGTTGTAATTTTAGGACCTTAATTCACACCTTAAAACCTGCATGAGACAGAGAAAGTGAAACCTGATTAATAGCTTCTCCAAATGCAACAAATCAAACTCTCCTCCAGTGTTCGTTTGGCGCCTTGGCGGGCATTCAGAGTGTCTTAGACAGAGAGAAATGAGAAAAAGGCAAGACTCAAGAGTGTGTCAGACGGAGAGAGATGAGAAAAAGGCAAGATGTGTCTTAGACGGAGAGAAATGAGAAAAGGGCAAGGATACAATTGTCTCAAAAATTATTATTTAACTGTTTTTTGATAAATTTAATATATTATAGAGTTATATTGGATAAATACACGAGTTTTTAAGATTTTAACGAATAAATATGTAATTATTGATTTTAGAGGGAGAATTACGTAATATTGAAGTTTTTGAGGGGATACATGAAATTCCCCCTAAAAAAATATACTGAGTCATTCTTTTTGTTGTTCCGTGTCTGACAGTGGTAAAACCATATCAGGGTGATACTACCAGGGGTGAAAATGGAGCGAATACGGAGCGGACAGTGGTAAAATCATATTCATATTTTTTTTATTTTTTTCAGATATGGATCGGATATCAGCCGGATACAGATATGGATACGGATCAGATCGGATATTTATTAAAATAATATTAAAAAAATATCAAAGTTCATAATATTTATCTAATTTAATGATGAATAACAATATTTTTTCATAATATATATTAAAATATATGATATATATCTATATTCGGATACGGATAATTAAAACGTAAAACCATATCAGTATTCATATCCACACGGATATTCAGATATCGGATCCACATCTAATTTTTCGAATACGGATCGGATATTATCCATACTGTTTTCACCCCTAGTTACCACTATATGATAAATTATCAATTTATTAGGAAATTTCATATATATTCTTAAAAAACTTCGAAACTACGTATTTTTTCTCTTAAGTTTATAATATTATATATGTCCTAAATTTTAAAAATCCACAAATTTACACAATTATTTGTTTTATTAAAACTCATTTCAGATTTATAAAGTTTTTAATTAACCATTTATTGAAAAATAATACGATGT
Source organism: Carex myosuroides (assembly GCA_028015225.1). Lineage (NCBI taxonomy): Eukaryota > Viridiplantae > Streptophyta > Magnoliopsida > Poales > Cyperaceae > Carex > Carex myosuroides. Next base: position 3,355,233 of record CM051486.1, on the reverse strand, counting down.
AGCATTTTTAAGATAATGTATAGTCTTCAAAATCCTAGGACAAATAGTTTACCACTAGAAATTCATATACAATGGCATTTAGGAATACGCTCGGTGTGTGCATCAGAAAATGAACTATTTTTTTCCTAAAGAAAACTTATTTTTACACAAATTGCATATTTTTATTTTTTTAATAAAGGATAAAATAAAAACTTTATAAAATTAAATGAGTTTTAATAGAAAAGATAATAAGTTAAGTAAATTTGTGAGTTTTTTAAATTTAGAAAAGTAAATATGATATTATAAATTTTAGAGAATAAAATATGTAATTTCCAAGTTTTCGAAGAATATACATGAAATTGTCCTTAATTTAATCTTGAGTGGTGGAGTCTAAACTATCCTATTATCATTTGCAATGGATGATGCTGCTTTTACACTTAAATTTCTTGCTAGATATTTAAAATCCACGCCATCCTTTTCGTACAAATTAAAATTTTCTATAAATTAAAATCCACGTCTTGCTCACAGCGTATGCACAGATATGGAATCTCAAATTTGATAATGTGCATTCTTTTTAATTTACCAGCGTGTTATGATTTCGTAGAATTTAATTTTATTTTCTGACGGTACCAAATAATCTTACATGTTATGATTCCGTAGAATTTAATTTTTGTTGAATTAAATCCAAACAGTTTGATATAAGTTTGTACAAATTTTAAAATCGACCCTTTATAATTTAAATAGGCTCAAATTTTTGTGAGATCATTCAATACACAATTTTGTACCCAATTTTAACCGTAAGTTGTTAAATTTAATTTAAATTTGCTCATTCTAGTACATATACATTGCAGAATTTTGTTGGGCTATCCAATAAAAGAGAAGAGCAGGAGCAGCTGAACCGTCGTATTTAGAAAAGATAAAAGAGAATAATAAGCAACGTGTCGCTGGATTGGCAAAATCTCTTATCAAGTCGGTCCATGGAGAATCCAATTATTTGACAAAACTTTGACGTGTTCATATTAACTGTCAATATTATAATGGTACCGCAACTGTGACACACAATACGATTATGTCCTATTTAAATTGAATGCGCGCGATGCATGGTGATTTTTTTTTTTGGAGGCGGTGACCGGGACGGAGCCACATAAGTCACGGGATCAAACGTAAACGGTTAATTATATATATAAAAAATTTAATTAGAAAATTAAATATAAATGAGAGTTAATTATATAAAATTATTTTACTGCAAATGAAAATCAACTTTATATTAATCATAATATTTTACTTTAAACTATATAGAAAAAAAAACTACAAGTACAAAACTTTGGTAACAAAATTGGGAATCAATTAATCTCGTTCTTTTAAATTAGGTCTGTCACAGCGTTGAGATTTGTACAAATTTGAAATAAATGTTCACGAATGCGTGTTTAATATCTTTTTGGAATAAAATATCAGAATATAATTTGGCATTACATAGTTAATAATTTCTAAAAGTTTATTTTCATTCATTAAGCGAAAACAAACAAAAGTATAACAAATGTTATTCTGAATTTGTGGAAATATGATACTATTAGTCTATTACTTAAACCTCCAGCTTAATTCCATTGTAATTTAGAGCGTAATATATCAATAGTTCATATATATATATATATATATATATATATATATATATATATATATATAAAAAAGAAACCCTTATTATTTTTATGGGGTGAGCATAACATTCAAACAGTTCAAATTAATGTTTAAAAAGGTCCCGGACTTCGATTTTCCAATGTGTAACATTGATGTTAGTATCCAAAATCACCTATCAATTTTGAAATTACTTCTTAAAAAAAGAATGGAGCGGTTCGATGGAATTGGACCAAATTTGCTCGGATGTTTGGTCGAAGCAGTTTGATCAGCATCGAGATACATGCAGATAGTTTAAGAATCAAGTAGTGAAGTACTACATGTAGACTACAGCCCAAAAAAGTGCTTAGTCATTCCCATGATTTATTTTTTTTTAATTATATATATATAACTTAATTATTATTTTACTTTATTTTTAATTTTTGTATAATTTATCACCTTCATAAATTACCACACCTGTAATTTGTACTCTAGTAATTAAAATTCTAACAATACATTATGTATTTTAAATTTTAACTTTCTCCATAAAAGTTTTCTAGTTCCATCTCTAAAATCAAGTTCGAACAAATATAAATGCGCATCAAACAACTTCAACTACGTATCATACCGAATTTGATCTCGTACCTCTTGGATCGCCACCAATCCCTTAGAAAATCTCTTTGCCAATGATCGTGATAGTTAATTTTACGTGTGAGATTCCGTTTGAGTGTCTCTATCGGTGTGCTTCTTCACACAAACGAATAGAGAAAAAAATGAAAGGCACCTTTTGCTGCAATCAAAGGTTTAATTTAACCACAAGAGACAAATGAAAGAGTCCACATGGGAAAAAAAAATCTATTAGATCTCAATTATTGAACTGCAATGATAGAAATATCAGATGGATTTTTTGTTATTAATAGATCAATTTGAGTGGTGTTGTTTATATATGTCAGTGTCAAATTAGTAATTTTAAATTTATTTAGTGTACTGTCAACGCAAGTTGTCAAAAAAATTAACTATATTAAAGTATTTTTTTAATATCTTATTTTTTGATAGCATGACTTTATACAAAATTAACAAAAAGTTATTAATTTTTTCATATAAATACATTTAGTAAAATAAATTAGTTTAAACGGTTTGAATTGTTATTAAAAATTGATCTGATAGATTTACAAACTACTTTAATTAGTAATTTAAAGTCACACAATCATATTAGCTTTACTCGGCAAAGTTAAATCAATATTTTCATATGGATTATCTACAAAATAGTATCTTTCATCCGGTTAATTAGACAAGTAATTTCCTCTAAAAATAGTTTATTATCGATCCACATATTTTGGCCAATATTGATCGTAACCTTGCCCGTGTTAGTATTAGTATCCTAATTATACACTCAATCCTTAATCCGTCTTAATTTCTCGAGGATGAATTAGGATATTTAGGAGTTCACATCCTCTGATCTATCTCAAATTTTGAGTTATATGGAAACAAATTCAGACCGCTTAGATTCTAGAGGGACGAATTTTAAAGCATTTCATGGCCTACAATATTGTTACCTACATCTAAATCTATATAAGAATGAAGTAATTGGAATGAGGCTATGGTAATATACATATTAGGGGTGGATCCGTGCTATTAATTTATATTTCTATATTTAAAGTTCAATCAGTCAATCAGAACGGTCAAATATAATCTTCATATCAAAATGTTTTTTTAGCCAAACTTTTATTTTTTTTGTGGATTTTTTAACTATTTTTTAGGTAGGTAAAACAATAGTTGATTTTATGGTCCAAAATTTTCAAATCAAGTGAATTCTTGTCTATCTAAAGAAATAGTAAAAATAATTATCAAAAAATATAAAATTTGATTGCAAGTACATTTTCACATAATTGTGTCGAACGCTTTAGATCAATTGTTTAAATTCTGAAAATAGAAATATAAAGTTCATGATGTAGACCGTTGTGTAATATGTAGATCCCCTCACTCGAAGATATTGACGACAAATTAAATTGCTCTATCAATATCCTCAGAGGCGGAACTCGACTTTGAGTATAAAGGGAGCTAAACGACTAAACATCATATATTTAAAAATATTATAATAAAAACCAAAATCTATATAACACGAGATAATATGATTCTTCACTGTTTGATTTTATAAAAGTTATAATAAATAACTAACATCAATAAATGATATGTTTATAAAAAAAAACATAACTATTCATATACCTTCCTTATTTTAAATTTGTCTATAGTTCGCTATTTTCTATTTTTTAATCTGTGGCTTCCCTTTTCTTTTTTTGTTCTTCTAAATTTCTAAATTAAAAAGTTATTAGAAAAGAAGTTTTTTCAAATTTAGAATGCACGGTTATTAGAAAGCAAAGAAAAGAAGTTTTATTTTTTAATTTAGAATGCATGGTTAGAGAATCCGTGGCTTTCTTATTTTAAATTTCCAATAGCGAAAGAAAGAAAAATTTTCTGCTTTTATTCCTTATTTTAAATTTGGAATTTTCTTCTTTAGAAAACGAGACCTAAGGGTATAATTGAAAAAAAAAAATCTTTTCTCTGACTGTGCATTTTAAATGTCAATAACTTTTATTTTTTTCGGTAACTGCACCGCTATTATTTTCCTAATTTATTTTGTACTTTTCCATATTTAACAACTTTTCCAAATCAATTGTTCATGTGATCTGATAAGTGAATTCAAATCAAGTGAAGTAACTCAGTTTTTGGGTTTTACATTGGGACCGTCCGATTCGAATCCGCGACAATCCATGCCGAAGTGGAGAAAAATTAATAGAGTAATACACGGATCCCCTAAAGTAACTCGATTTTTCGAATCCCGAAGCAATCCAAACGACGGATTCGAATCGGATGGTCCCGATCTGAAGCTCAAAAATTAGGTTACTTTGGGGGATCCGGACCCCTGATAAGTTGGATAACCAAATTAAAGAAGGGATATGTTATTCTTACACAAATGTCCTTTATATTTCTTTTATTATTACAGAAGTGGCAAGTACATATAAAATAACAATTTTAGTAAAATTTCTATATACCTGTTAAATAAAATTGAAAATCTTAAAGTTGACTTAGCTACCCTTACTGCCTTTCCCCCTTGAATATCTTCACCTGTATATAATCCCCGTACAATTTTTTGAACCAAATTTTCAGATAAACTGAAAAATTGACGTAGACACTCGATATTTGCCTCTCCTCTGTAATAATGGATTTTTCAGGAAAATAAACTGTCAATTTCAGAAGATCAAAACTGCGCTTGTTTAATGGCAACAACTCGGTACACGTCATCGCCGGCTCATTATTATGTCCCCTGCCACTTGCACCATTTTCATACTTCAAGGTCTTCCCTAGACCTGGTCTACGGTGTTGTTTGTGAGGCCACATGAGCATGAATTTCAATTTGTTGAATACATTAATTGATTGGTTTCAATCCGACATTTTTATTAATATCCAAAGTTTAATTACAAATTATTAATTATACCAGAACTCAACTCAATATCGAAATATACCCAAACCGGCCATTTTGTGGCCGGCTATGTTCCCTCCCTAAGCCGGCCAAAAAATGGCCGGTTATGTACCTTTTTTTTTTTTTTTTTTTTTTAAGAGACACTATGAAGATCAAAATATTGAAATCTAACTCTGAAAATTTGAAATTTTTGTTTAAATTATTTGTTATATTACTTCTATGAGGAGGGATCAAATTACAACAATTATTTTTTTTATTTTCAAAGTCCAAATCGTCAATCCAAACCGTTCAACATGATTTTCACAATAAACTGTGCTTGCAGATCAAATTTTACATTTTTTGAATTTGTTTACTATTTATTAAGTATTTTACAAAAAATAGTCATATTCAGACCATTGAATTTTGTACCCATCTTAATAAATAGTAAAAAAATTCAAAAAAATGTAAAATTTGATCTGCAAGCACATTTTATTTAGATAATCATGTTGAACGGTTTGGATCGACGATTTGGACTTTGAAAATGAAAAAAATGGTTGTTGTAACTTGATCCCTCCTCTACTTCTTTTGATGTATAATTAGCATATTTATACTAAAATACGCTAGAATACTTGAAATTATGTTGAATTACACTATATTACAATAAATTATGTTCAATTATACTAAATTACGTTAAATTACAATAACTTCGCTAATTATGCTGAAATACAGTAAAAAAAACACAAAACTACACAAAATTACGCTATAGTAGACTGATTTTGCTCATCTTTCATGAATCATAAAAAATAGTAAAAAAATTCCAAAAATAGTAAAAATTGGTAATCTGCAAGTTCATTATGTAACTAATTTACTGAGCTACTTGGATTGAATGATAAAAATGAAAATCTTAATCGGAAACTTCAACTCAAGTTTTGAGGCTCTTCCCTTTGTTTTTTGGCGATTCTGAATTTCGGAATCTAGCATAGCTGTCACGGACGCATGCGCATTTTCGCAAGCTTTCCGAAAAGTTGTCATTTGCTGAAATCGGACACTCGAGCGCCGTTTTATGACCGTTTGAAGTTTCATTGTCTGAAGATATCGTCCCTATTCATATCGTATTTTAGCGTAATTTACCGTATTTTAACGTAATTTAATGTAATTTAACGTAATTTAACATAATTTAGTGTTATTCAACATAATTTCAATTAATCTATCGTATTTTAGTATAAATATGCTAATTATACATCAAAGAAGTAATATAACAAATAATTTAAATAAAAATTTAAAATTTTCAGAGTTAGATTTCAATATTTTGATCTTCATATTGTCTCTCTCTAAAAAAAAAAAAAAAAAAAAAAGGTACATAGCCGGCCATAAAATGGCCGGCTTAGGGAGGGAACATAGCCGGCCAGAAAATGGCCAGCTTGGGTATATTTCGATATTGAGTTGAGTTCTGAGTATAATTAATAATTTGTATGAAACTTTGGATATTAATAAAAATGTCGGGGTTTCAATCGTCTTGTCTTTTTGAAGTGATTGATGAGATCGTAGTTTAGGTTGTTTACTTCATAATTATTTTCTTAATATATAAATTCAAATGTGTGAAGATTTGCTATGAAATATTGAACTCTTATGTAAGAGATTTTACATTATTTTCAATTTGTTGGATAAAAGAACTTGAAAAATTAATTATCTCCTTCCTTTTATTCAAACAGAAATCAAACAAGGGCGGCTAGGCTATTAATTCATGCAATTTGTGATGCAAGAGAGCTAAATATAGCAAATATAAATTGCTAACTATTGTAAATCAGTGATATCATGTTCTTAAACAATGGTGATGCATTACCCTATCTTTTTTATTATTTTTTCTTAGATAAAAATGAGGATGAAATTTTTAGTTTTAAATATTTTAATGAGGCTACGGTACAATGCAAAGCGTATAGCGGTATAGATATCTCCATATAAAAAACGTACTTGTAGATCAAATTTTATCTTTTTTATGCATTTTATTATTCTTTTTATAGATAGTTAGAAAATTTCTTGATTTAAAGATTCTAAACCATTCAAAGTGCCGATTTAAAAATAGTAAAAAGATTTTAAAAAAATTAAAATTTAATTTGCAAGTACATTTTCGTATGGGGATCATGTTGAATTGTTCAGCTATCTGAATTTTGAAATTTTTTTTGTTAATCAATAATACGGATCAATCTTGTGTATAGTACTATAGCCTAACTCTATTTTTATTATATTAAACAATTAAATTTTCTAAAAAAAATCAAAGACCTTCGATCGTTTTGAATAACCTTTTTAACTTTGAAAATATGAAAATGTCATCAAATTATAAAATATGTACAAATCTTTAGAAAATTTTCTCTTATTAAATTTCGACACACAACCCTATACTTGCGTAGTTAATTTGGAAGGAACGAGATTCGGTGCTTGCCAAACTCCTGCTCTTCCCCTGCTTGCCTCTCTATCTCTCTCCTCGTCCTCTCTCTCCCACGTGACTCTCTCTCTCTTCTTTTTTTTTTGGAGAGATACAGAGAGAAAGAGACGAGCAGGGAGCTGCTTTTCTATCCAGAAAAGCAGCGGATGCACATCCAATTTGGAAAGCAGTAAAGTAAAGAACAGGTAAAATCACTGTGAGGTTTGTGTCGCTGACTGTGAGGTCACGGTTCACAACAATCACAAAACACCTGAAAATCCTTACTACTCCATATACAATACATCACCAATCACGAACAGCCACGTGGCAAACTAACCCTCCCATATCCGTCAGTCCACATCGCCCGGAGTGAGGTGTCTGCATCCAAGTCGCGACAAACCATTAAATAAATCCTACTGACGTCATCCGATAAATCTTCTGTGCGCCAAGTTGCGACATGTGTTGGATCTAACGAGCAAGTTGTCGAACGGGATTAGGCGGAGAGCTCGCAGTGGGACCCACATGCCCTGCCAAACACGTGCCCACAGGTCTCTTGTCAGCTTACATGGTGCGGTGTCTGTGCGATTGTGTGAACCGGCGGCCTCCAGTTGTGTTTCTTCCAAAAAATTTTATTAGAAATAAAAAAATATGTTTTAAAACTAATAAATTTTTTATAATTATAAGTTTTATAAACTCTTATAATAAATAATTTTGAACATAAATAAATAGTTTATTTTAAACTTCAAAAAGTAATATGGTAAGAACCGAATCTCCTACCAAAAGTTCATTCATTCATCCATCCATTCATGATCTAAACGGTAATATTGAAGTGTAATTGTGTCTTCTCAAAATTTAAATATTATTTATATTTTAATTATGATTGTTCCATATTAAGGACCGATGAATGGACAGACTATGTTGGCAGAAATTTTCGGAGGAGATTCGATTCCGTAAAAAATAGTATGAAAGTTCTAATATAGAAATAAAATTATACACTATATTTTAAATGAGGAGAGAGAATGGAGTGTATAAAGCTTGGATGTGCATCCGCTGCTTTTCTGGATAGAAAAGCAGCTCCTTGCTCGTCTCTTTCTCTCTGTATCTCTAGAAAAAAAAAGAGAAGAGAGAGAGAGAGTCACGTGGGACAGAGATGACGAGGAGAGAGAGGACGAGGAGAGAGATAGAGAGGCAAGCAGGGGAAGAGCAGGAGTTTGGCAAGCACCGGATCTCGTTCCATAAAGCTTTCAATCACAATAACAGATGTGTCATGTCAGTGTTTTAAAAAAACCCGGCCGGTCCAGGACCGGCTCGTCGGACCCGTGGACCGGACCTGGACCGGCCCGTCCTGTGCACAGGACCCGTTTCGGACTGGGGTTAGAGACGGTCCGGTCCTGGGACGGGTCGGTTTGGTTTTCTATCCACTGGACCGGACCGGACCCCCTATCTTTGACCCGCGGTGCCGATTCGTCCCGGACCGGACTAAATTCGGACCGGACCGGACCCGGACCAGCCTAACCCGACCTACTCGGACCTGGACCCACCTAACCTACCTTACCCGGACCGTCGGACCCGTGCCTGGACCTGCTAGACCCGCCCGGACCGTCCGATTTGACAGATTACTGTAGCAGTTCGAAATTTTTTGAATCCAACGGCTCCATTTACTGTAGCACTGTAGCAATCCGAATTCCCCCCCCCCCCCAAAAAAACTTCCCCATAAATTTACACGCCATCATTCTCTCATTTTCACACCAAACTCACATTATTCTCAATCTAATACTCTCAATTTCTCATACTCTCATTCATACTCTCATTATTTTTTATTGTTCCCAAATTAATTTAATTATTAGAAAAAAAATATAGTTGGAAATTTATTTTATTCTGCAAAGGCGCGAGATACGGTTGAGCAAGTTTATTTCATCCCGCAAAGGCGCAAGATACGGTTGAGCAAGATTATTTCATCCCGCAAAGGCGCAAGTTTATTTCATCTCGCAAAGGTTAGATTAATTTTTAAAATAGATTAAATAAGTTAGATTTATTGTTAATTTTATTATAAATAGGTTAGATTAATTTTTAAATAGCTTAAATATGTTAGATTTATTGTTAGTTTTATTATAAATAGGTTAGATTAATTTTTAAAGTAGCTTAAATATGTTAGATTTATTGTTAGTTTTATTATAAATAGGTTAGATTAATTTTTAAAGTAGCTTAAATATGTTAGATTTATTGCTAATTTTGTAGAATTGGTTTGATTTATTTCAAAATAGATTAGATTTACTTTTGAATAGGATAGATTTATTTTTGAAATAGGTTAGATTTATTTTTGAAATAGGTTAGATTTATTTATAAATAGCTTAGATTTATTTTCAAAATAGCTTAAATAGGTTAGATTTAATTTTTAATTCGGTTTTTATTTTTAAGTAAGTTAAATTTTATTTTAAATAGGTTTTATTTGTGCTAAATAGCTTATATTTATTTTAAAATTGGTTATATTTATTTTGAAATCGGTTTTTGAATAGGTTATTTATTTTAAATAGGTTATTTATTTTAAAATTGGTTAGATTTATTTTTGAAATATGTGAGATTTATTTTTCAAATATGTGAGATTTTATTTGTAAGTAATTTAGATTTAAATAAGTTCTATTTATTTTTAGAATAGGTTAGATTTATTTTAAAATATGTTAGATTTATTTTTGAATAGGTTAGATTAATTTTTGAAATAGGTTAGGTTTATTTATAAATAGGTTGGATTTTTTAGTAGGTTAGATTTTTCAAATAGGTTATATTTGATTTTTTAAATTCGGATCTAAATTTAATAGGTTAGATTTAATATTTTGAATAGGTTAGATTTTATTTTTTGAATATGTTATATTTTATTTTTAAATAGGTTAGATTTTATTTTTTGAATATGTTATATTTTATTTTTAAAATTTTGAATATGTTATTTGATCATTTGAATATGTTAGATTTTATTTTTTAATTTCGGATTAATTTTTAAATATGTTAGATAAATAAGTTAGATTTATATTTTTTGAATATGTTAGATTTATATGTGAATATGTTAGATTTATATTTTGTTAGATAAATAAGTTAGATTTGTTAGATAAATAAGTTAGATTTATATTTTATTTTTGAATATGTTGGATTTGGTAGAGTTATTTTTTTGAATAAGTTAAATTTGTTAGAGTTATTTTTTTGAATAAGTTAAATTTGAATTTGAGTTATATTTTTCTTAAAATAGATTTTTGAAATAGATTTTTTAAAATTAGAGTTATATTTTTTTTGTTCAAATTAGAGTTAGATTTTTTTTTTTGCTTTCCTCTGTCACAGAGACAGAGGCTTGCTTCCTTGGCAGCCTTGTCTTGGTTTTTTTTAATTTTAATTTAGATTTAATTTAATTTAATGTAGATTTAATTTAGATTTAATAGGTTTTTAATTTAGATTTAATTTATATTTAGTAGGTTTTTAATTATTTTCGGTTTTGAATTCTAAATAGGTTTCTAATAGGTTTTGAATAAATAGGTTTTTAATTATAAATTAGTTTTCAATAGGTTGGATTTATTATTTAATTTCGGTTTTAACTTTTAAATAGGTTATTATTTATGAATAGGTTATATTAATTCGTTTTTGAATAGGTTATATTGGGTTTGAAACTTTGAATATGTTAGATAATTTAGATTTATATTTAATTTAGATTTAAATTTGAATTAGAGTTATATTTTTCTTAAAATAGATTTTTGAAATAGATTTTTTAAAATTAGAGTTATATTTTTTTGTTCAAATTAGAGTTAGATTTTTTTTTTCTTTTTTTTTGGTTCGGATCCCTCTGTCATAGAGACAGAGGCTTGCTGCCTTGTCTTGGTTTTTTTTTATTTACTTTAATTTAGATTTAGATTTAATAGGTTTTTAATTTAGATTTATATTTGATTTATATTTACTTTAATTTAGATTTAATTTAGATTTAATAGGTTTTTAATTTATTTTTAATTTAGATTTAATGTAGATTTAATTTAGATTTAGATTTAGATTTAGATTTAATTTTGATTGAATTTAGATTTATATTTATATAGGTTAGATAATTTCGGATTTATTATTAATATTGCTAATTTAGATTTAGATTTAAATTTTTTTTTGTTTTAATATATGTTAGATTTATATTTACTATAATTTATATTGAATTTAGATTTATATTTAATTTAGAACAACCAATTAAGAATGTATATTTAATTTAGATTTAAATATGTTAGGTTTTGAATTCGGTCGAATGGCCTCTGTGATTTTTGTTTTTTTTATGTTCAAAACATCAAATTCGGAACCCTCTGTGTGAAAGAGACAGAGCCACAGAGGCTTGCTGCCATTGCATTGCGTTTTTTTTCTTTAATTTAGATTTAACTTAGATTTAGATTTAGTTTAGATTTAATTTTGATTTAATTTAGATTTAGATTTATATTTAATTTTGATTGAATTTATATTTATATTTAAATAGGTTAGAAAATTTTGGATTTATTTTTAATATTGCTAATTTTAATATGTAGAGAAATGGCACATAATGACGACATCGCGCAGAGACTTTCCGCTGATTTATTCGACCCCGCCCCACCGTACCAACAAAATTTGTCCGCAATAGAAAATAGGTTTCCACAAGAACCACCGTATCAAACTCAAGACCTTAACTATTATCCGCAAAATCCTCCTCCACCGTATCAACAAAATCAACCACCGTATCCGCAAAATCCTCAACCGTATTATCTTAATCCTCAAAATTATTATCCGCAAAATCCTCCTCCACAGTTTTATCCTCCGCAAAATTCTAACCTCTGCTATAGTGGACCGGAAACTTCTTCTTCCAACGCATCGAGTCAGTGGACTGGGGCACCCTCTCATTATACCCCTTCTCTACCACCGCTAGCACCGCATCCTGAGATCACAAGCGTCCCGCCGTCACCACCAACTGATGTAGAACCGATCATAGAAAATAGGAAGAGGAAACAAGCACCCAATTACTCGGTTAGTTGGTGGCGATTTTATGAGATGACCAAAGATGCCAATGGTGTCCTCGTCTCCGTAAGATGTAAGGTTAGAACATGTAAAAAAACTTTCATTTATGTTAAGTCCAATGGCATGTCCGCATTTAAAAAACATGCCGAAGCCCACATGAAAAGCGGTGAGGAACCACAAGAAAATCCTACACCGGTATTGGTCCAAACTCTTATGAACCCGGACGGTACTAGAACACACCACAAATATGATGAAAAGCGGATGCTTAGGGAATTTGCCCGGTACATTGCCCATAAAGAACAACCAATTAGTATGGGTAATTGTTTGAGTTTTGCCCGGTTAATGATTCAGGGGTGTGGTGAACCATTATACAAGAGGTTCCACCATAGAAAAATAGTAAAAGAGTTGAAACGCCAGTATTTCGAGTATAAAAATGACCTACTAGCCATATTTGCGGTTGCAAACTATAAGATCTCAATTACAAGCAATATTTGGACGGCCGGTAAATATGGTCTTGGGTACTCATGTATTACCGCGCATTATATTGATAAAACTTGGGCATTACAAAAAAAGGTCTTAAGCTTTCAGGTGTTAGAGTCTCCGCATACCGCACAAATCATTTACCAATTAATTATTGATGTTTTGCACGAGTACAACTTAAAAAGGGATTTGGAGAACAAGATTTTTTCTATTTCTTTCGATAATGCTAGCAACAACATCAAATCCATTGATTATTTCACGCGGTCACTAACCCGGATAATGAATGGTGAAATGTTTCACCAAAAATGTGCTTGTCATTTACTAAACCTTACTGTAAAGGCGGGCTTAAAAACATATGCGGTACAAGAATTAATTATTAAATTTAAGCAAGCCATTGCCTTTATTTTCTCAAACGGGGTACGAAAATAATGTTTTGCCGAATTGAGTCAAAGGTTGGGACTGGGTCACTTGAGAGTACCTTGGGATGTAGATACCCGTTGGAACTCTACCTATAGGATGCTCGCCCGATGCCTTCCGTACAAGGAGGCTATAAACGAGTCCTTGAGGAACTCAACCGATAACGATGCATTGATACTTACCGAGACCGACTGGCAATAAATATCAAACCTAAAAACATTCCTTGGAGTATTTTTCATTGCAACCGTAAAACTATGATGCTCGTACACACCTACGGCACATTAGTTGCTTCATCATCTCTACTATATTTTCAAGGTATATAGTCAGTTTGAACAAGTACCAAACATTGATGAAGCCCTCGAACCGATCGTACTTGGCATGAAAGACAAGTTCCTGAAATATTGGAAAGAAGTACCCCTCCTGACCATTATCGCAAATTGCCTCCATCCGGCGTTCAAGAAGAGGTTAACGGTAAAAAAGCTTGAAAGATACAAGCGCAATCTTAAACTAGACACATCACAAGAGGACACACGCGTGACCAAGGCATTGGATGAGATGTTCAACATATACAACGCAAGAAGAAATGTCGATCGACCGTCTAGGACCCGTCGCGGTGCTAGGTATGAATATAAATATACATATGCTTTTAATCTCTATTATTTATAAATTAAATGTTATTTGACCACTATTTTTTTAATAATGACAGACCAGCAGCAGTAGTGGATTGCTAATGGATTTGCAGGATGATGAAGACCCTCAATTATCCCACAGTAGCACCAACGAATTAATAAGCTATTGTTTGGCGAGGACCGAACATGATTCCGTTGACGTCCTACAGTGGTGGAAGAATAATGCAAGTGTCTATCCGACGCTGGCGATGATGGCCCGCGACGTATTTGCCGTGCCCGTGTCAACCGTCCCTTCCGAATCATGTTTTAGTTCAGCGAACCAGATCTCACCGACAAACGAAGTAAGTTGGGTGCACATGTTTTCGAGTGACTTGTGTGCTTGAAAGATTGGATTGATGCGGAAGAACGCAATCAACATGCTGGAGCAGAAGAAGCATCCAATGTGGAAACTCCTCCAACCGGCGAGCTGAACGAGGATTCAAACGGTGAACAGGAGAGCGATCTATGGTATATGCACCACAACTTATAGATATGTAGTGTCGGTATAATTTTCTAAACTCTTTTCAATATTTATTATTTTTCTAAAATTAAAATTTTAAACATTTCAATTACTTTTTTAAATTATTCATTATTAAAAAAATTACTAACAAATAAAAAGTTAGAACTCCGCCTATGTTATTTTACATAGCCGGTCCCAATCCCGGAATAAAGAAGGAGGGTAACTTTTGTTTTTAAATCAATTATTTTAGAATAATTCGGTTTTTAAGATCAAATAATTCGTTTTTTTCCTAAAGCAATTGATTCAATGAATTTTCGTAATATCAAAACCGAATTTTTGTAATATAAATTGTTCGGTTCAAAACAAACTATTGAATTGAAAAAAAAAAACAGAAAAAAAAACCGCCGGACCCGTGGTTCAAGCAAGGGCCGGGGTTGGCCTCTGAAAACCGGACCCGTCTGGACCGGGACCGTGGACCCATCCAACCTGCCGGACCCGTGGACCGGCCAGGTTTGGACCGTCCCGAACCGGACCGGCCCGTTGTCAAAACACTAGTCACGTGTGATGGTTTAACATAAGACGAAAAATAGATGAATTTCGTTGGAGGTTGCTAAACTTTATTTTTTATCACGAAATTAGTTACTTAAGTTTGCTTTGTCCATTTGTAGTCACATAATTTTTTATTTGTTCCAATCAAGTCACTCTATAACTTTTATGTTCAAAATATTAACATAATATGTTTATTCCGTCAAAAATACTAACAGAATATGCTCATTATGTCTAAAATTTTAACAGAATATACTCATTACATCCAAAATGCTAACGGAAAAGTTATATTTTATTAATTTTTTCGATAAGAAAAGTTATATGGTGGCTTAATTGGGACAAATGAAAAGTTCAATAACTAACTTGAGTGATCCATTCGTTTTAGTGACATTCGGCAAAATTTATCCGAGGATAAAAATAAAACTTAACTCTCTTTGTGAGGACAAATTATTTCCGCAATTATTCAAAATATATATTTATTGTAATTTATATTGCAAATTTCGAGTAATTTAATGAACTCTTCTAAAGTATCATTAATTTTGTTTTTTTTAACTCTAAAAAGTTTTAAAGCTTACAATTTCTAAGTCAATTCTGATGCCATCGTCCATAATTTTCTATCATTCATACAATTTCTAATAAAGTATTATTAATTATGCCGTAATTTGCTATCATCCATAACCTTTTGTTGTCCATAATATACACCAAAAATTATGATGCTGCGTCATCAAGCCAATTAATTCATTTCATGCTTATGTGTTTACTAGTGCCTAACTAAACAAGGACATGAAGATCTGCTTCCCTAAATAAATAGTTTTGAGTGGTTACGCATGAATAAGTTTCCATTAATTAAACTGACCTTTTTGCAATCAATTCCTTGTGGGTCCCGCGCACGAAGCATGAATCCTTACCGACCATCTGTGCTCCTCTTTATTTGACCCTGGTCACCCACTTGGGGACCTGTCTTAATTGGGCGACGCAACTTCAGATCCGTTAAAACTCAATTTGCACCCGCTACAATGTTGTGGACCGGGCATAAATAGGATACATCCACATTCTGAAACCTTTGGTGTGTCCGAGTACAATAATAAGGTTTTCTAATAAAATATGTATTACATGGTCAGTGATTTTATTTTTAATGAAATGAGCAGAAATATTTTTTTTTGTACTATAAAACTTGTATTATATCTTAATTTTATTTTTAAATTATTTTTAATTTGGCAAATGATACAAAGAATATAATGTTGACCATATTATTCTTATTATATGCAAATGTTATTTTAAGGTCAGCAAAGCTGACAAATGATTGATTAAAAAAGAGTTATTTACAAAGGAAAATTATTTTATTTATAAGATATCAATATTTTAATTCTCATTTATATTATAAAATATAAATATAGTTATATTACATTCGTATCAGATTTATTATTTGTCGAATTATTTTTGAATCACTAATTAAATTGGTACTACGATATGAGTTGTGCTGTTGTGCATGGTAATTGATATAAAAGATCCTAACCCGGCTTCCAAGGCTTTCCCTACACGAAACTACTTCCAATCCAAGTCCAACAACTCATGTATTTAAAAAAGATCCGACCGTTCGTTTACAAAAGGTTCCAAAGGAAAAGTACGATCGGCACACTGTTCGACGCGTGGCTCCACCAGTGGCCTCCTGAGAAACCGACACGTACCGGTGCGGCGCGGGGTACCGGCTTATGGAGAAGTGGAAAGCCATATCGAACACGTGTCCAGTCTGGTCGACACGTGGCATAACAGCACGCGCTCGCTTTCTACGAAAAGGTCGTTTCGTGCATTTCATTAATCTATCCCCATTAATTTAATAGATTTTCTTAATGCAACTTGGAAGAAGAGATAGAGAGAGATATTATAGAAGAAACCTCTCGTTTCTTCCCTTCACAATTCTATCCTCTCTCTTTCACATTTCTTCTCCGATTAAAATAAACAAACACAGAATTCGTGTCGACCATGGATTTTTGTCGACTAAATTCTCTCTTAGGCGAAGAATCTAGGTGAAGAGGAGCAAACTCTCGCCTTTCAATTCATTTTCTTTTGAAAATTCTCTATTTTTTTTCCGAAATAAATTGGAGTTCTATCAATGGATTTTCTTGGACGATTTGGAGGTGCTGGTGGAAAAGATTCAGATAACGGATTAGAAAAATCTAAAACAAAATCGACAGACTCGGAGGACTTAGAATTAAGTCTCGATCTCTCGACCAATGGTTGCTTTGGGGTAGACCTGAAAGGGAAATCCAAGTTGATTCGTGCTTCTTCTATTGCATCAATTCTACCATTACCCAAAAATGAAATTGAAGAGGCAGCAATACCAATGATACCAACTGGTTCTCTTGTAAGAACTACTTCTCTGCCAGTGGAGACAGAAGAGGCTGTCAGAAAGAGAAAGGAGATGCAGTTCCTCAAGAGACTAGAGGTGAAGAGAAAGCGTTTAGAGAGGAGAAATTCTCTAAAATCTGGGGTTAACGGAAAGGAGAAGTCAGACTGTATTGATTTTGGGATCATAGCCAGTTGCCAGAGTGGAATTAGTGGAGGTGGAGTTGTCAATGGGTTCAGTTCTTTCGGGTTTAAGGCTGTTTCTCTTGGATCACAGGGAAGTTCATGTTCCGTTGCCACCGTTGGTACATTAGAGACTGCGGCAAAATCTATCCAAGGTACTGGACTTTCATTTATTTGGAGATATAATTTTCTTTTTCTTTACATGTATGGCGTGGCATAGATACTATGGTACCCCTTGTTTACACTTTAGGTGAAATTTGCCCATGGTATTCAACCGGAAAATTGAACTAATAGCCCATATTACAGAATAGTTGAGAAAATAGTAGTTTAATTTTCCGAAGAGGACTTCTTTGCAAAATCAGTTTGCGGGAGGTCTTTGTTTAGGATTTGATAAGGACCATTTCAGAAGAGAGCTAAACCACAAAATTGCACGTATGGTAGCAAAAACCATATGGCACAGCAACTATACAACTATCAGTACTAGTTGGAAACAGTAATGTACTTGTATCGGCGGTGGCCATATTCTAATGTGGCAGCCTATACTGGCAATAAGGCAATTAATTAATTTCACATTTCATAAGTTGTTTTGTGTTATGCTTTTGCCTCTGTTGGATGAATGATGGCCATCTGCGTCGTGGTTTGGTATAGTGCTTGGGGTTGTTGAGCAATTGCATATAAAAGGATATGTGTATGCTGTGAATTCTGAATTAGTGCTAATAGATTTGGTTGTTGGACATTCTCTTTTGTTGATTGGCATGGATTATGTTCATTCAATGCTTAATTTTTTGTTAATTCTCTATATTAAGAGGTCCTAAATCTATCAACAGAAGACCAGAAGGTAAAAATGTATTAAAAAAAATAAGGAAAATGCTTACATCCAAACAGGAAAGAGTCGGCAACACTTCTTTCTGCTTGTACAAATTGTACAAGAGCCGCGTATTGTATATACAAAGCATGAAGATGGACCAGTTGCTTGCCAAGTATTGACAACAGTTTCGAACAAAGCCTCTCTAGTTGCTCGTATATTTTCATACTGATTGTAATGTAACCCTATTTGTTGTTCATCTTGCAGTTACTGATAGTAACAGTAATGTGCAAACTGCTGTTAATGGTGTCGTCCCAGTACCAAATGTTAATCCTATAGGAAACACGAGCAGCATGGTTGATGAAATGCCTTGTGTTTCCACCAGGGGTGAAAATGGGAGGACAATCGAAGGGTTTCTTTACAATTTCAGAAAAGGTGGGGCCGAGGTGCGAATAGTTTGTGTTTGCCATGGAAGCTTCCTCACACCTGCTGAATTTGTTAAACATGCCGGTGGCGGGGACGTTAGCAACCCCCTCAAGCATATAAAAGTGAATTCAAGTGGGTTCCCATAAAGGGTTTTTATTTAGAAAGTTCAATTACTAGATTTTAGTTATGTTGTTAGATTTCCCCAAAACAAAAAGAAAAGAAAAAAAGATTCTTTTTTTTTAATATGAGAGGAGGTTTGTACCTGGAAATTTGTAAATTAATAGTGCTTCAGATTTTTCTGTTTTGCTGGCATATTCTTTGTTGATTTATTTTTCCTTCAGATTAATATTTCTTGATCAGAAAAACTGAGAGAATTTATTTTAGAGGATTCTCTTTTCCGGAGCCAATATAATTTATCCTCTCCCTACTTAAATTGAGCTATCAATTCCCAGTACTTTTAAAGATTGTGTTCTGAAAGCCATGGCTTTGAGTTAATAAGGTTATACTGAGACCTCAACAGATGCTGGAAATAGAGGTGTATCAGACTGTACCAGAGATAAATGAAGTAAGATGACCTATACATCACTGGTCAATGAATATAAATGAACTTCAGAGAGTACATTTTACTTCGGCAAATGAATTAAGGGAATTTGAAAGAGTACATTTTACTTCGCCAAAAGACACCTGGAAATGCTCAGAGAGTATATGTAGTTCCCAGAACAAATTGACTGAGTACACTAAGGGTGTGCTCCACAACGCCCATATTGAAGGTAAGGAAAGAGAGAGGAGAGAAACAGCAGCGTGACTGCGTGAGTGTGGCTGACCTTCGCGAGTCACTTGTTTTAGAACCGGAAATTTTGAGAGGGAGAGAAGGGAAATCCCATGTATTTTTTCGACAAATTTGTTCACCTTTTAGGCCGACGTCCGGTTAAAACTGTTTTATTTGCATTAAGATTAGTGCACAATTAATTTGCACGAATTTTGAAGTTGTAGTAATCTTGAAGAACCGATACTCGTCGAACCGCTCTCTATTTCTCAAATTTTAGATGAAGCCTGAAGAAAGAAAAGCAACTTGCTTTAGAGAGAGAGAGAAAAAGGCCTTGGTCCGATTTTTTGGGTAAACATTTTCGACCGTGCAGTTTTATCCAGAGGCGCTACTTTTATCCGATTACCCAGATCCGATCCAGAACCGAACCGGATCTGAACCGGAACCAGTTCGGATCCGATTAATTTGGATAGGGTATAGTTTAAAAAATATAACCGGTTAAATTATGAGTATGATTACAAAATTAATAATTTAATATCCGATCCGAATCCTAACCGGAACCGATATAGTAATTGATAGAATATGGATTTGATTTAATTATCCAACTCATAACCGAACCTGACCCGATACCCGTATAAATATCCAATAAAATAATAATACCATTCTTTATAATTATTTAATATAAAAACACATATTAATAACTATGAAAATTAATCATTTGTATATTTTTTTAAAAACAAATCATAATATAAATATCATATCTAGATTAATAATTAATTCCTTTATTTGTTTGAAATCAAATGTCACGTGACTCACATTTTACCTATTAATTTATTAAATGAAATTTATTGTTCACTTCGCATAGATTACCATGTACCCGCTCCGGATTCGGAACCGCCCTGGATCCGGACCGGACCCGATAATTCACAAACAAGTTATATCTATCTATCCAGAACCAAAAGACTGGACCAGAAATATCTACAGGTAGATAGGTATCCGGATTTGGACCCGATCCGATTTGAAACTAATAAGTATATGGATCTAAATTCGGACGCAAACACTTTTAAGGTACGAATCCAAATATCATAGTATCCGAACCCTACCTGACCCGATAGCACCCCTAATTTTATCTGAAGCTTAAGGAACATATTTAGGAACCGAATAATTGATTAGAGAGCAATGCAAATACTTTTGTTGCTTTAAGATTCGTGCAAAAAGGATTTGGACTGTCTGGATTTTCAAAAAAGTCGTGGTAAGGTCAAAATTTTGAAATATTAAAAAAGTAACTATTTTTTTTTGGGAGATATCTCATGGGATGCAAATTACTGCAGTATTCTCAGCCAAGCCAAAATAATGGAGCCTATTTGGAATATAGGTGTTCGCTTTGAGATTTGTGCTAGATTAAAAATGGACGACTCATATCTTGTTCAACAGGTGACAAACTACACATATATTTTTATGAGCCTCCTAAAGAGAACAAATTTTGATTGAAAAAAAAGTAATGTACACTACTTTTTTTTTTTTAAATATGAATTGGAGGTCAAGATACTCAACACATTTCAAACCCTTATGTATTAATATAGATGATTTTTTCACTTTATGAGTTTCGAACTCATGACCTCTCATATAGGAGTCATGTGCCTTTGCTACTAAGACCAAATACATGTTCTTTAATGTACACTATTTTGATCGACAAACTATACATATATCCCTGTTTGGCACACTGTTTTGGCACACTGATTTTTAATGGAAATTGATGGAATTTTGGACTAATTCTCAATTTTTTTTCCAAGCCCAGTCGGCTGGCTTATATTCTCCCAAGTATTTTCCATCTTTGTTTCCTGAAGAATTCTCAAATCGGGGTGTAGAAAGAGTAACGGCCACACGCTCTCCTCCATTTTCTTCCTGTTACTTTCCTCTACGCATACAATTCTGGAGCACACCCTAACACTACAATGAAAATAACGATCTCCCAGAGAACGAGATCAAACGCTTAATTCAATTGGCATTTGAGAGAGAAAAATCTTTTACTGGATACTATTACTGCGAGTACAAAGATATTACAGAACGGATATTACGGGTTACTGTGATTGTGGGTATTAGAGTTCCCCGGTCAGCAGGTTAAAGAAATCGACAGAGCTGGTTTGGCTTCATGCTCATGTGCTGCTTGAAATCAATCAGGCTCTATCAATATCTTTACCCGATCAACGGGGATTAGAATTTTAGATTAAGAACCAAAAAAAAAAAATTAGATTCCAGCATGGTTCAGAGATTGCCCAGATCCAAGAGAGATTCTGGGCAATACAAGTACCATGGACAAAAGAGTGCACAATTATTCATCAAATTGCCTAGAAATAGATTTTGACTACAAAGGTTCAAACCCAAAAAACAGCATATAGCTATGACATTTGAACTGAGAACGACCTTTTTTTTTGTGCAATCAATTAATATTTTTAATTTACATCTGCAACTCCTCTTTTTTTTTTTCCGGAGTTACATCAGTAGACACCTGCAATCAAAAACTAAAATAGGAAAGAGAAAACAAATAAAGATTCAAACTATATTACAATGCAACCCTAAACTCACTAAAAGGAAAAGAAAAAAGAAAACTAAATCAGCTACTTACATCTATTCTATCCGCCCCCCCTCTAAAATCTCCAAAACCCATACACCCCCCTCCCCCCCGCCCCCCAAAAACAAGCTTATCAGAACTGCACGTACTATCACGTCGGTGGTTGCAACTGCTTCAACCTTTGTACTACCTGCTTCATCGTCGGCCTTATCGACAATGAATCTACGGTGCACATTATGGCCAAGTGCAATACCTCAACCATGTCATCATGTGGGCCCACATCCCACAGTCCCTCAAGAAAAAACTCCTTCGCACGACCTTGTCTCAACAACATGCATGCCCATTGGACAATATTAAACCCATTACCGTATGGTGAAAACGACGGGTCAAGTGCCTTTTTGTCTGAAATCAACTCCATTAAAACGACACCATAACTATAAACATCAGCCTTATCAGAGACGCGACACGTCATCGCATACTCAGGTGCAACATACCCAAAAGTGCCAGCCACGCCGGTGGTCGCGTGGGTTTCTGAATTGCCCAACAACCTTGCTAACCCAAAATCCGACAAACACGCATTCAATTCATTGTCCAATAAAATGTTGCTTGGTTTCACATCTCGATGCAAAATCCGAGGAACACAGCCATCATGTAAATATGCCAGTGCCCGTGCAATGTCAAGTGCAATTTTGTGTAGTATTCGCCAATCTGCGGCTCGTTTCGATCTCTCTTGAATAAAGCGTTCCAAGTTACCGCTGGGTAAATAATTGTAAATTAGAAACATTTCAGATTCACTTAAATGATACCCAATCAGAGTTACGAGGTTGGGGTGTCGTAGCCTTCCCAGGGTTTTGATTTCGGCATGAAATTGTTGCAACCCATTAAATCTACCCACTGAGAGTCGCTTGATCGCGACTAATACACCTGGAGAAATCTCAGCCTTGTAAGTTGCACCGAAACCACCACTCCCGATGCAATTGCTTGCATTAAAGCTTCCCGTTGCCCGTACCACACTTTCAAAGGTGATTGGAACACCAATCTCAGAAAAAATTATGACCTCTCTCCTACCCCGCCGCCGCCTAGAAGTGGGCTCATTGCTTTTGGGTGCGCATTTGCGGGTGTATATGAATAGCACAATTAATGCCAGTAAAACCGATACTATGGCAGTTGCAGAGGTAATGGATGCAATTTCAATTGAACTAAAGCCATTATTGCTTTGTGACATTGACGGGTTCGTGGGGGTTGAACTATTGGAGTCTGGGGGATTCCAATCCTGTCCCTGGGAGCCAGAAAAGGAGTACACACGGCAGGATTGAAGATTAGGGTTTCCAATAACGGTGCTACAACTGATTGTGGTGGCATTAGAAGGTAGTGGGCCTGATAAGTTATTAAAAGAGACATTAAAATTGGCCAGAGCAGGCAAACCCGCAAATCCATTAGGGATCTTGCCAGAAAGTTTGTTGTTGTTGAGTAGGAGGGTAGAGAGGTTGTGTAAATTCACCAAGTTACCCGGGATTTGACCAGAGAGAGAGTTGGAGGAGAGGTCCAATACCTCCAGAGATTGCAATACAGATAAATCTGAAGGTATTGATCCAGTAAGGGCGTTGTGGCTCAATAACAACTGCTTTAAGTTTTGTAAATTTGAAACTGAGGATGGGATTTCGCCATATATGCTATTTCTACTCAGGTCAAGAGAGATGAGGCTAACCAACTGGCCGATGCTTTCTGGTATTGTACCATTGATTTGATTCCCGGCAAGTTCAAGCACAGTCAGCGAGGTACACATGGTACCAATTTCAACTGGGATTCGACCAGAGAAAATATTATTGCTCAGGTTCACAATTAGACCTTTGGTGTTGTTGCAATCAGCCAGAAGACCTAGCCCGAGCTGTCCTGCGAGGCTATTTCCATTGGCCAAAAAGGCATAAATTCTTTCCTTCCCCAATTTCGAACTAGCCAGTGGTAAGATTGAAATTTCACCAGTGAAATTATTTTGCCCAAAATTATGGTAACTCACAAGACCAGAACCAAAAGCAAACCGGGCAAGAGTTCTATTTGTAAAGTAGTAGTAGTAAGCCGATGCAGAGTCATCATTTGGTAATTTTGGTGAAACACAAGTTCCAGAAACAAAAGTACCAATAGCCCCATAAAGCTGATTTTCACTTACATCAAATAAATCCATACATGGCACTGGCAAGTTCTTGCTTATTGTACCGGTCAATTTATTTGAACTTAAGTTTAGATACTTCAAATTGGTGCAATTCACCAGCCCATTTGGTATTCCTCCTGAAAATAGATTCTCACCCAGATTGACCATTTCCAAATTATAACAATTGCCCCAATCAACCGGTAATATGCCCTCTAGGGTTGCCCTAGGTGCCCACAAAACCCTAAGTTTGGGCAAATTTACTATACCCTCCGGTATCCCTCCTTGGTAATAATTGAAATCATCAACATCCGCATAAGATGAAGAATTGGATATCTCCATTCCACTGTACGGGTTTGAAAGGACGAGAACTGATAACTCCATGCACCCACCAAGCTCCGATGGCACGGGTCCACTGAGGCTGTTTCTAGAAACATCCAAAGTTTGGAGATTTTTCAAACTACCAAGCTCAACTGGTATGATGTCATCCAGTAAATTGGAGAAAACCAGTAAAGATTTCAACTTGCCACATTTTGCCAGGTTTGGGGGTATACTACCAACAAGAAAATTCCCAGACAAATCCAAAACCTCCAGATTAGGGCAATTCAACCCGATTTCTTCCGGAATCGACCCACTTAGGTGATTGAAACTGAGCCTCAGCTCTCTCAAGTTCGGAAGTGGTGATGCACAAACGGGCACAGACCCGTTAAAACTGTTGTTAGACAAATCTAGGGTTTCTAACTTACTGAGCTGGTTAATTTCAGTCGGGATCTCGCCAGATAAGGCATTGGAGTTGATGAAGAGAAATCTGAGCTCTGTCAGAGCTCCAATTGAAGCATCTAGGGTCCCACTGAGCCCGAAAGAGGAGAGACCAAGAGAGGTGACACGGGACTGGGGCCCGCAGGAGACACCGGACCAGAGGCAGAGGTTCTGACCAGTCCAGTTAAAGAGGCGATTGGAGCGGTCGGATGAGATGGCGGATTTAAATCGAAGGAGAGAAGTCCGGTCGTCTGAACTGGAGAGGGAGAGGAAAGAGAGAAAAAGGAAGAGGAGGTGTTTAAGGCGGCGCACCATCTGCGGTGGCCGGAGCATTAGAGCGGGAGGCGAAGGTAGAGAGGGAAGGGAAAGTAAATAGGGGATTTGAGAGGGGGTTTTCTGCGAGGAAGCGTGCGTGGCCGTCTTCCCCTCTTACTCCGTCTTGGAGCTGACTGGGAGCAGGGAGTGCTTTCCTTACGGATTTTTCCGAATCCAACCTGCGAAATTTTAATATTTGTGCAACAGTTTTTTTTTCTTCATTTTTTTTTGGCAAATTCTTCTATGGACATGAGGACCTATTTGTAAAATGAGCATATTTTCATTTTCAAAGTTCAAACAGTCGATCCGACCGTTCAACATTATCTTCATATTAAAATGTACTTGGAGGTCAAATTTTACATTTTTTTGAATTTTTTACTATTTATTAAGATGGGTACAAAATTCAATGGTCTGAATTTAACTAGTTTTGTAAAATACTTAATAAATAGTAAAAAAATTCAAAAAATGTAAAATTTGACCTCTAAGTACATTTTAATATGGAGATAATGTTGAACGGTCGGATCGACTATTTGAACTTTGAAAATTGAAATATATTCATTTTACAAATAGGTCCTTATGTCCATAGAAGCATCCCTCTTTTTTTTTTTGTGGTTTTCAAGATTGTAACAGTGATGTTTGGTTGAGAACTGAGGTTAAGGAACTTGTACCAGTGATGTTTGGTTGAGGACTGAGATTAAAGAGGTATAAATTAGTTATTTTGATTTAAGTTGGTCTAAATTTATTTTGTTTAGTGGTTTTTTAAAATAGTAGAGGAGTAAATTTTGCAAATAGTCACCAACAATAAGTTCAGAACGCAACACAAAATTAAAACATCTAGAAAGATGATTTGGTTTAGATAATTTTAGGCGAGTATCGCTTTAGCCTTATGCCTAGGTAGAACATCCCATTTAATACTTGTTTGATGGAATAACTCTATTCTAAACTCCTCATTTTTTTTTTGTTTATGTATCAATCAAAATATGGTGTTAGTAAAGTGCCCATGATAACCGAAGTTTGGTATTAATTTTTTTTTTTATCACAGTCCGTAGGCACTCAGTGCGAACAATTCACACTATATCTGTTAGGAGAACGGAGTAGGTCCGATGCCCATCGGACCTACTTTTAGGTTCAACGACATAATGACTGTCCGATCTAATTTAAGATTTGTGCGCACGAAAATTGAAACAGGTGTGCATGAATTTTAAAGTGTTTCGCACAAATTTTAAAGTAAATCGACGGTGATTAAACCCATCGAACCAGAGTAGGTCCGATGCCCATCGGACCTACTCTCAAGTCATCTGTTAGAAGTATGATTCGAACTCTAGTTCTTCTAGGAAAGAATTTATGCACATTTCACTGCGTCATGTAAGTAGATGGTTGACATTAAATTAATAGACAAAATTGAATGTATATTACCAAGAAGTTGTCTATTTGAAAATATCACGTCAAATTTTCTAATTGAAATATTTACCCATCAAAGTCTTATAAAATAAATTGGTTATATTCCCATAAAAGACCTTATCTTAGATTAATTGACAAATATGTCCTCCCCATCCCTCCCTCTTAATCCTACAAACTCTTACTTGAATCTGACATTTTTATTAATATCCAAAATTAATTATTAATTATTAATTATTAATTATTAATTATACTTAGGTAAGCTGGGTATTTTTTAAAATGCCCAAACCGACTATTTTTTGACCGACCGGAATTAAAATTAGGACCGGCCAAAAAATGGCCGGTTGGGAATTTTTTTTTTGTGTTTCAGAATCTTTAAGTACCCCTTTTTCTCTCTCCTCCCTCTCACAACTCACTCAAACTCTCCAGAAGAGAAAGAGAGAAAGAGAGGAAGTGGAAAAGATAAAGAGAAGGCGATTTCCAAGGCAAAAAGGGCGATTTCAAAGGTGATTTTCAGGTACTTTTAATATATTTCATTTTTTTTATTTTTTATTTTTTTTAGAAATTGTCTAAGATTAATATAAATTGTCTAACAAACCGTATATCTTACCATGACATCCAAACTCGAACTTTGAAAAAAAGAAAGTGAAACCGCACGCAATGGTCACATATCCGTCGCTAAAAATATTTGGATGGGTGAAGTCCGTTTGAAGAGACATTTATTTCGTTTTCTTCTACCTAAAGATGTTGAAGAATACATGATCACGGATGATCCGACTATTAGAAATGTTCTTGAAGAGAACTTCCGCGATATCGACCCTCCACCTGAATGGGAAATGTGTCCCACATCTCTTGTTAAGGGAGATATTGCGGAGATGTTCTTTTGTCATCTCTGTGGTATAGCCATTCACCCTAAATGTATCGACAAGAATGCAGATATGGTAAACGACTATCGTTTCCAAATGTGGGAGTGTGTTGCATGCTGATGCAGGCCTTTGTTGTGTATTTTGGGTATAAGAATAATTGGTCTATTTCGTAAACTTCTGCTTTAAATTTATAAAACCCTAAATACGCAAAGTTAGATTGAATTGCAAGCGCACAATCTATCATTGTAGTAATTATGGGTATCGATCCAAAGATAACGGGAAATATTACTTTTTACTAGATTAATCAATTCTAAAATAGTGCAAATAAAGTAAAAGGGGGGGTATGTTGTAAAATTGGTTTTTTAGGTTCAATACCCGATTGAGAGTTGAAACTAAACAAGACAATTTTAAACAAACAAATAAAAGGGAGTTTGTGATTCAAATGGATAAGAGTCTAGGGGGCTATCGGCATACAATCCCTTGGTCAAATCTACATTTACTTGGTATTCTAAACTCATGTTGCAATTATGGGGTTTCTAAACGTAAATATTAAAAAGGGTCACTTTCGTGAATTAATGATGTGTCTAGATAATTCAGATTTCACGATTAAGTCCTTCACCCTAGATATCTAGACCATAAGCATAGATTAGCCTAGTTTATCCCTAAATACCAATACTTCACGGTTAAGTCCTTCATACGATATTTGGTTCAATTCTAGGTGTCCCAATCAAATATAAGGCTTCACGATTAAGTCATTCACCTCAATTCAACCTTTGATCTTGTGGTTCCGGACTAAGAAATAGATTTGGTCATTTCTAATCTCAATCCTAAGGTAATTCATGTATACAATTTGGTACCATTAATTATCGTTCCTAGCACCTTAAGTTGATTAAACTCAAGCGGAAAATTAACAAGTAATCAAATCATACAAGCACATGAATTGTAAAATCAACAAGAATAAACAAACATGCAAACAATCATTGTAAATAAATTAATCCAAGTAAACATAGATTCAACACAAATTCATGTTTTTAGCCTAAGCCCCTAGAGAGGAAATCTAGCCTCTCATGGGTGAGTTAACATCCAAGAAAGTTACAAGAGAAATCATAATGAAAACAAAGTAAAACAAGTAAGAGAATAGACTACACCAATCTCTTCGCTCGCTGCCTTCGATCTTCACTTTTGCTTGCTCGAGAATCCTTCAAACCTTGCTCTTAATCGCCTTTGATTACGAGGAGAAGATAGAAAATGTGTAGAGAGATGCGGAAATTAAACCTCGAATGAAGAATGCCTTCTCCTGCTGCCTCCCTGCCCATATATAGCTAATTTCGTGTCTTAGGAAACAATTTCCCAAAATATGGCAGCAAATCTGAGAAGATATCATGAATTAAGGCATTAATGGCATTGGTGCGGCTTTCCTGCGGCCTTCACAAAATCCGTGCGGGTCGCACAAACTGGAAGTTGGCTGGAAAATCAGCTAAGGAATGAGGAATCGTGCGGGCTTCATGCGGCCCGCACGGCCACCCGCAGAACTCTCAGTTAAATCGGTGCGGCCCGCACAAAGTTGGTTTTCGTCCGGAAAATGGCTAAGGAAAAGGGGTCGTGGGGCCTTCGCAAATTTCATGCGGGCCGCACGAGTACCTGCAAAACTCTCGGTCAAATCGGTGCGGCCCGCACAAATGGCTGTTTTGCTCCTTTTTGCTCGATTTCTGCAATTTAGACAAAGGAAAGGCAGTAACTTGGTTCTACGGTGCATTCTTTACTAAACTAGACTAAAATACAAGGGTTTTGGTACAATTTAGGAGGTAAAACCTCGACCAAAAGTATATATAATTGAGACTTATCAGCCTTCGGAGACGACAAGAGAAAGTTCCATTACTTGTAAGCCATAGTCTTTCTCATATGAAAATATGCTTTGTAGTATTTTATGTTAGACCAGATTGTAATATTTTATGTTTGGATTTGTAGTATTTTATGTTTGAATTGTTAGATTTTATGTTGTAGACTTAGCATTTTGTTATTGTTGTTTTGTTGTTTATCTATTCGAACAAAACCAATTTATTTTAATATAATTTAGTATAATTAGCATAATTAATTTTATTTTAGTATAATTTAGCATAGTTTATATTATTTTAGTATAATTTGGTGACAAAAAAGATCTAAAAAAATATAAATACTACTATAAAAATAAAGTAGTACATATAAAAAAAATAAGATAATTCAAACATAAAATACCAAACATATTATACCAAATATAAATACTACAAAACAATCTAACTAAAACTACCATAAAAAACTAGTGGTGACGCCTATCAGAGGGGGACCATCGCGATACCGGCAGTATTTTACTTCATATTATATAGAAAATCTGTGTAAGTACAAAAATAGATCCAAAAATGAAAGTACCTCTGCCCCTATTATTTGCACAAACATGTGTTACGAGTACTCACGCATTTAACCACATTTTTATATTCCGGCATTAGCAACAAATTCAAGTATTTTTTTTTGTCTGTATTAGATGTCATTAATCCAATGCCATGGATTCAGATAATTGTTCAACTTTGCGTCGAGTTGTTAAACGAGTATCGATGCATTTTTCATTTAGAATTAGTCTTCCTGAATTTTGCATCAATCGAAATTGATTTGCATGACCCATTTTTACTTTATTTTCCGCTCTCTGAACACGAGTTCAATTTTATTTTTTTAATCTCAAAGATTAGTCGTGGAAGGAGAAGTGGAGGTAATTTCAACTAATATCTTCTTTATAAATTCTAATGTCAATTTATTCAAGATATAATCTCTCATGAGCATTTAGACAATTTAGACAATGTATTAAAACTTTAACGGGCAAATATTCCAATTTAAAGTTTTGATAGGAATATTTTAAACAGTAAGTGATGGGTACACACTCAATTCTAAATTTATACTGGCCTCAAAACTTCCCTTTAGGTAAATATATAATGTTTTCAAATTATAATAAATATCGTATCTCTTGGACTTCTATCTAAAGAGTATGAAAATAACACGGCGGAGTCGGCTCCATCACGGAACGGTAGAGCAACGGTACAAACAGCATGGCATGCGTGTCGGTTACATGCCGCTGCTATTCTCGTGACGTGATTGTGTTTTGAAAATTTGGCATGACATAACACTGGTCACGCGAGTCACATATAATTGACCATTAGATCTTGATCAAATGGTGAGTTTTGAATAAACTAACCTAAATTATGAAAAAAATAGTTAAACATGACCAAGTAAGCATGTTTGGGCACGGCGTGACTCACATGGTGTGACCATCTCTCGACATTTTGATCACGGCACATGAAAAATTGACTTAGTCACGACATGGACACACGGCACGAGATTAAAGTCACGGTATAGCACTCCACGGTACGTTTTTTACTTTTTTCCACTATAAATTTAAAAGCATCTAATATAAATTTATTGTTTGAGATTTGATGTGTATGTCTAACATTTATTGGATTAATTAATTATGGCATTTTTGCAACTATTGAAGTATATAGTTCATGATTTTACATAAATCAGACTACATTATAACATCAGATAAACATTTTATATATTTTCTGTAAATTAAGTACTTTTTGACATTGAAAAACTTTTTCATCCTGAAGTAAACCTGTATTGGAAAAGGTATGTTGAACAGTTGAAGTAAGAGACACGTTTAAATCGCAGGGACCTATATACAAAATGTGGAGAACATGTTCGCGAACAAAATCTTCGGAGGGTAGAATCAAAAGAACGTGCACGTTTCAATTGTTTGTTGGTTGTTCTTTATCTTTCTTTTCTGAAAAGATGTTGGTTCTTTATCTGGCTAAACATGGACCACAAAAGACCCGAAGCCTTTAATTCCAAGAAGAGAGAGACCCCCATGAAATTAACGATTTCATGGACCCCGCAGTCGATTGTAAAGGTGTGAAAGTAAAGCATATACCGGATCCATTTAAAGATCTCAGCCCTTGGTATGGTGCTATTGTGCCAACAATCGTAATTTGTAAACTATTCGTAAATATTATCCGTGCAGTCAGAATTTCTCTTTCTGAAGTCGAGAAAGCGTGTGATGTAATAGTTCCCACCCGTTATTTTCTAAAAATGGATTTATTGTGTGTCAATGGATACATGCGCAGTGCAATGCTCATCTCATAACTGGATCCCACCAGGACGTGAATGATACATTTCTCTACCGAGCCCAGATGTCAGTAGGTTGCCACACTGTACGACTCCGGACTTCACAGAAGATCTGGATTATATATGTTTCCCCGTGGGAAATTACGAGAACGACTTCCTTCCTTCCAGAACAAGATTTCCTCCGCATGTATGTACGGGTTTCATTTACAGGTGGGGCCCAAAGAGGAATAAAAATTATTTATGCTCCAGAAGAGCACCAAAGTTACACTCGTCAGTCGTCACTAGGGGTGTCAATGGGTACGATACGGGTAGGGTGGAAGTATTTTCATACTCATACTCATTAAGAATTGTCCTTACTCATATCCTATCTATACCCATTAAGAATTAACTTTACCCTATCCTACCCTTACCCGTTAAAATTATCGGATAACGAAACGGTAGCGGGTGAATAACGAATAATACTAATATAATAATTAATTTTATTATATTTTACAAATAGAACATAAAAAATCATTAATTTCACACATATATAATCACATTACTAATAAAAAAAATGTCCAATCAATTCCAACTAAACTTTTTTTTTTATAAACCAAGAGTATTCAAAAACACAATCTCTTTGAATAAATTTATTATTTAACTAAATAACAAAACATGCAAATAAAAGTAATATGTTTAATATTTTTTTATAATAAAACACTAAATAACAAAAGTCCACTAATTATTGCTCAAACTATAATATATGAAATATTTCGCAAATAAATTTCACCATCCTAATTATTACTCAAACATTATTATAAAATTTTATTTTATACAATTACCCTATAGGGTAATGGGTACGAAATAGGCTTTACCAATACCCTTATCCGTTTAGCTAACGAAAAAATCCTTACTCATACCCATACCCGATAAGCTAACGAAAAAATAACCTTACCCATACCCACCTTATTGAATACGGTACGGGTAGGACAAACGGTTAAAAGGGTATCATTGACATCCATAGTCGTCACTCCACTATTGGAAAGAGAAAAACAAATTCCTCTCAATTAAGATAATATATTCACTATTTGAGAACTTAAGTAGAATCTTTATTAGACAATCTCATAACTTGATAGAATTAGGTCTACCATGTAAAGAGGAGGTTTCCATCACCAACATCTATTATATAGATGATACTATCATCTTCTTAGAGGCAGAGGGACAAAATGTAGAGTCTGCTTAGTGGGGGATGATGGCATTTTGAGACATTGTGAGGAATCAAAATGAATTTGACCAAAACTGAACTCTTTCTCTTAAATACTGACTAAGGACACCATTTAGCATCACTGTTTAGATGTAAAGTAGGAAAATTTCTTTTTGCATATCTAGGATTACCTCTATCTCACTCAGGCCTTAAGAAAAAAGATTGGGATTTTCTATTAGAAAAATTTGAAAGAAGATTACATGGATAGAAAGGCAATATGCTTTCCATTGGAGGTAGATTAACCCTTATTAATTCAGTTTTATCTTCTATTCCCAATTATGTATTAGATCAAGTAGATAAGATTAGGAGGAGATTCATGTGGCAATGATCGGATCTTACTAAGAAAAAATACTCGTTAGTTAGTTGGCATAGAGCTTGCTTAGCTAAAGAATATGAAGGTTTAGGGATATTAGACCTTAGACAACTGAATCTTGTCTTACTGTTGAAATGGTGGTGAATGTTTAAAGATCCAACTTACACACCTGTGGAAAGATATCCTTCTATACAAATTTTATTCTAGGAATCCAATCCAACATTCTCCCTTTTGGAAGGAAATAGCCAAATTAGAATTATTAGGAGTCTGTAGTGTTACTTACCAACCTGGTGAACAAACACATCTTAAATTATGGCTAAATGTGTGGGACCAACAATACTCCTTGGCAACACAATATTCAGAGTTGTTCAATAACATATGTAGGGACCCTCATGTTTCTCTTAAAGATGTAATTCAATCCCGAGGGACAATACTGTTCAAGAGACAATTAGATACCTTCATGATAGATGAGTGGTCTCAGTTTCTTCTTAAAATTAGTATAATATCATTTATTCATGTAACTGACAAGATATCCTGAAAATGGGAATCATCTGGATTATTCTCAGTTAAATCTCTATATTGGTTCCTTAATTTTAGTGGTATTCAACTTACCAGACCTCTTTTATGGTGGCCATTAACTTTACCACATAAGATTAAAATTTTCATGTAGCTACTATCTAATAAAAAGATATTCACTAAAGATAGACATAGAGCTAAATGATGGTCAGGATGTGTTAGATGTCAATTCTATCAAGAAAAGAAAACAATCACTTATTTTTGAATTGTTCATTAGTACAACATATATGGTTTTGGATGGAGTTAAGTCAACATCATTTTCACAACTGGAACAACATAGTTGATATTATTGATTTCTCTTAGACATTAGATAAAAATTCTCAAATAACATTCCTAGTAGTTTTTAGTGCTATTTGCTAGACCATTTGGAAACTGAGAAATGAACTTTGTTTCCAACATACTACGATTTTTTTTTTCGAATGAATATCTTACTGATTGTGGCGTTAATTAATTATTAGTCAGGAATGATCAAGAGACAGGCACAAGAGCTGATTCTCAGGTGGATGCCAGAAGATATCGAGGACATTCTCCTATAGGTTTGGGATCCAGCAGACACTCATATGGTGGTCTACCAGCCCCCGGAGGACGAGGATGACGCTTCAAGCAACACTACCTAAAAGCTTTTAAGCTTATCTTATTTAGTATTAGATGCTTATTTTGAGTATTCAGTTGTATTTTGCTGTGTAAGGTCATACTGTTGAACCTTTTGTTTCTCGCTTTTCCGACATTTTTATTAATATCCAAAGTTTAATACAAATTATTAATTATGCCCACATTCTCAAACTTTTGCTAAAAATGCCCAAGCCGGCCAGAAAATGGCCGGCTTAGGTACCAGAGTAAACCGGCCATTTTCTGGCCGGCTTACTCCATTTTTTTTTTTAGAGACACTATGAAGATCAAAATATTGAAATCTAACTCTGAAAATTTGAAATTTTTGTTTAAATTATTTGTTACATTACTTCTTTAAGGAGGGATCAAGTTACAACAATCATTTTTTTCATTTTCAAAGTCCAAATCATCGATCCAAACCGTTCAACATGATCTCCACAATAAACTGTGCTTCCAGGTCAAATTTTACATTTTTTTGAATTTGTTTACTATTTATTAAGTATTTTACAAAAAATAGTCATATTCAGACTATTTTTTTTTAGAGAGAGACACTATGAAGATCAAAATATTAAAATCTAACTCTGAAAATTTGAAAATTTTGTTTAAATTATTTGTTATATTACTTCTTTTGATGTATAATTAGCATATTTATACTAAAATAAGATAGATTAATTGAAATTATGTTGAATAACACTAAATTATGTTAAATTACGCTAAATTACATTAAATTACGCTAAAATACGGTAAATTACGCTAAATTACAAATGAATAGGGACGATATCTTCACTGAAAAAGCGAAAAACGACGATGAAACTTCAAACGGTCATAAAACGGCGCTCGAGTGTCCGATTTCAGCAAATGACCACTTTTCGGAAAGCTTGCGAAAATGCGCATGCGTCTGTGCTCGCTATGCTAGATTTCAAAATTCAGAAACGCAAAAAAATAAAGGGAAGAGCCTCAAAACTTGAGTTGAAGTTTCCGATTAAGATTTTCATTTCTATCATTCAATCCAAGTAGCTCAGTAAATTAGTTACATAATGAACTTGCAGATTACCAATTTTTACTATTTTTTGAATTTTTTTACTATTTTTTATGATTCATGAAAGATGAGCAAAATCAGTCTACTATAGCGTAATTTTGTGTAGTTTAGTGTTTTTTTTACCGTATTTCAGCATAATTAGCGAAGTTGTTCGCGCGAAAGCGCAACGCAAGTTTCGGTACGCTTGAGGGCGTACCTTTTAAAACCGCGCTTACACTTCACGAGTAAGGGTTGCAAGTGCACAACCCCTATCGAGTAGTATAATCGGGTATCGATCCACAGGGACGGGCAATTGCTGGGTTAGAATCCACCGAACTCAATTAAAAACTAGAAGTGAGAAAGATTGGGTTTGGTATTGAAGTTCCTAAAAGATCGATTCAAACAAATCGAACAATACAAACAGATGTAATAAAGTGCTAGAAGAAATGTAAACTGTGTTTTGATTATGGATAAAAGGCGTTTCCAGGGTTTCAGACTTCATCTGTGATCTGCCTCTAGTGGTACGGCCCGTACCAAGTTGGTACGGCTAGGCCGTACTCCACTTGGTAAGGCAAGGCCGCACCACTCTGGTAAGACCCGTACTGGCTTGCCAGAACAGAGCTTACCAGTTCGAGTTGATGCATTCCTTGCTGGTACCTTGTGCTAAACTCTTTAGAAAGGTTCAATTGACCATACCTAAGGTTCCTAAGCCTCAACCGTCGTGTGTTGGATCAAGATTTAGGTTGGAATGCAATTGATTGCCTTTTAGGGATTTCTACACCTCAATTCTCATGTGTTGGTACAGATCTACCCTAGCTGGTTGATTGGAGACCTAAGGCACCCTATAATCTGTCGATTAGAGGAGAATTCAACCTCTCGGCTTCAATTCGAAC
Source organism: Carex myosuroides (assembly GCA_028015225.1). Classification (NCBI taxonomy): domain Eukaryota; kingdom Viridiplantae; phylum Streptophyta; class Magnoliopsida; order Poales; family Cyperaceae; genus Carex; species Carex myosuroides. Next base: position 3,318,815 of record CM051486.1, on the reverse strand, counting down.
AAGTATACCCTAAACAATTGATTTGGTTGAGAGATTGAGATGATCACATGACCTTGATAGGTTTGATCTAGACCTAGAGGTTCATCATACACAATCACAGCAATCAAAGCAAGAGATGGCAAAGAAAATCACAATCAATCAATCAAAAGAGTTCATACAAGATACAAGTCAAAGAAAGTCAAAGCAAATCAAGAATCCATCTCTAAAACCTAGAAACTGAAATAACTACTCACAGCACATGATCTGATCTAAAAATACAATAAAAGGGATAGAGAAAGCCATGGATCGAAGGGATCGAGAGGAGGAAGCTTGATCCGTCGAGTTTCGCCTCTTTCCTCTTCCTTCCTTCTTGCTCCTAGCTCCTTAGCTCTCTTTCTCTCTCTTACTGTGCTCTCAATTATATCTGGAATGGAATGAATCCGAAATTGGAGAGCTCCCCGCCTTAAATAGCCTCTGCCAAGATTTGAATCTGTCAGGCCGCCTTTAGGTACGGCCCGTACCAAAGTGGTACGGTCTGGCCGTACCAGGCGTGATGAGCTGAAATCGGCTAAGTCCGGTAAGACCCGTACCAAACCTGGTAAGGGCCGTACCAGATCATCCCAAATCACCGTTTCTTCGTGTGTTTTGCTCCAAACCTGCAGAAAACAAACAAACACTCAGCAGTACCAAATTCTAAAGATATATCGATGAAATGCCCATGATTCTGGTGAATTAGGGCACGAATCTGGTACTAAAACAGGCCTAAAATAGACTAAATATGCGAGGTATCAGAAGTTATTGTAATTTAACGTAATTTAGTATAATTGAACATAATTTATTGTAATATAGTGTAATTCAACATAATTTCAAGTAATCTAACGTATTTTAGTATAAATATGCTAATTATACATCAAAAGAAGTAATATAACAAATAATTTAAACAAAAATTTCAAATTTTCAGAGTTAGATTTCAATATTTTGATCTTCATAGTGTCTCTCTAAAAAAAAAAAATGGAGTAAGACGGCCAGAAAATGGCCGGTTTACTCTGGTACCTAAGCCGGCCATTTTCTGGCCGGCTTGGGCATTTTTAGCAAAAGTTTGGGAATGTGGGCATAATTAATAATTTGTATTAAACTTTGGATATTAATATAAATGTCGGCTCGCTTTTGAACATCTATTATGAGCTGTGATGTTATTCCACAGCTTTATTTTAATTGTAATAGGGACTAGTTTCTTTAATGAAACGGGCACAATGCCTTTTATAAAAAAAAAAAAAATAACATATGGTCATAGTTAATCAATGGAGATTTTAACATACGCTAGCTTATTATTTACAATCAATGAACTCTATTTAATTAAGGTGATACAAAATTTAAACGAGCAAAATCAGATACTTCTGATTCTTTTGCACTTTTAAATAGATTTTTTTTTTTTTGGTATTGTTCCTTATTAGAATTTACAATATTCAAGTGATTTAGTTTAGTTCTTTCCAGTATTATAAATCTGACTCTTTGATCCTCGATTTAAACTCAGTGCAATTTTCAATCTCATAAACCAATTAGATTTCGAAAAGTTTGGTATTGAGTTATTCAACTTATGCTGGAATGAATTTCCAATTAATCATCGATACTTTGATAACATTGAAGATTGAAATTGTAAATTATTAGAATAAAAAAAAACTTGAGGATGAGATGAGAATTTAAAAGCAAAAGGCAAATAAGAATAAAAGGGGATCTTCTCTCATTTTTTGTTTCAACGAAATATGAATTTGTTTTTCTTCTTTTTCTGTGAGGAAAGATTGGAGTCGAACCTTTATCTTTGAGATAGATATTCATGCATTACCGTCTAATAAAAAATTAAGATCAACATGAAAAGCAGTTTTATCACGTTTAAATATTCATACTTTTTTTATTCATATTTTGGCATACGACCTTCTACACATAAAATATTATATTTCGCTACCAGATCAAATACTGGTTCTTAATCTTATCTCATTTTTATTAAAAAAAATGGTATTCGGATAATATATTAAGGGGTATATAGCTTGTGCTCCGACATTTTTATTAATATCCAAAGTTTAATACAAATTATTAATTATACCCAGAATCGGACCAATTATCGAAATATACCCAAGCCGGCCATTTTCTGGCCGGCTATGTACCTTTTTTTTTTTTAAAACCGAATTAACTCTATAAAAGAGCATCCTCCCTTCAGCTGAAGGGCACACAGCCCGAGGCAGCTCGCGAATTAACTGTTGAGGTAATTTTTTTTTATTATTATTTTTTATTATTATGTTTTATTTTATAGAATAATTAATTATATTATTAAACATTTTAATAATAAACCCTAAACCCTATAATCCTAAACCCTAAACCCTAAACCCTATAACCCTAAACCCTAAACCCTATAACCCTAAACCCTAAACCCTAAACCCTAAACCCTATAACCCTAAACCCTAAACCCTAAACCCTATAATCATAAACCCTAAACCCTAAACCCTAAACCCTGAGACCCTAAACCCTATTGAAGAAATTATTAGTTTCATGCAAGAGTAAATTTCAAAAATTTAACTCAAAGAAACCAACATAGATCTACTTATTTGACTAACGATGAACCGTATTTAACATTTTAACTTGTTTAATCTTTATACCTCAAATCTTGGTCTCTAAACCAAGAAGTAGGGACTTGAGATGTAGGGTTGTTGCCTTCTTGTCGAGCCTTCACTTCCCCAAGTCGGCCTCGAAATGGCACCCGCTTCGAATGCACGAAGCCTCTACGAGTATCCACCCGAGATTAAACGAAACTCTTGTTTTTCCCTTGCTAGAGGTAATCAACCAAGAATCTAACTTAACCTTAGTTTCTACCTCTTCAATCAACTATTAATTTTAGTGTAGAAGTTGTGCTCAACACATGAGCAAAAATGGTGGAGACAAAATTGCAAAAACTCTTCTCTTTTTTCACCTTGTCTTGCAAAAACGTTTTTCCTTTTTTCTTACAAGAGAAGGAAGAAGAGAGAGATTAGAATTGGTGGCTAGGGTTTGGAAAAATGTGGGGTATTTATAATTTTAATTTAGAGTATGTTTTAATCATCTCAACCACAATGGATGGCTAGATTTAAACATGACAAAAGTAACTTTTACTTTTGCCATCCAATGGAGCTCTCCATTAGATGTACTTTTATCCCACTTTATTCCAAACCCACTTCATCAAATTGACTTCTCCATTTAATGTTAAATTGGGCTTGGGCCAATTTCTATTTATGCTATTTTCGTTTTTGCCATTTATGCCAACTTTTGGCCCACCCGACAATTGTTACGGTTAATTGTATTTGCTCAATTTTGTTGAGAAATAAATTTGTATACCATGTCCAACATGTAATAAATTTATTCTAAGATCAAGTTAGTCATCTCCATGACACTTTTATTTGTTTCGTTTTTCTCTCTTGGGTGTGACCTCGTATGATCTATATCGTGTTGACAATAGAATTAAAAATTCTTTTAATTCTATAAATTATAAGCGGCACCTAGCAATATGCATTATAATTACTCAACAGATAAAGATGATATGAACCAATCAACATCACGATCCTAAAGCAATATTGAATTGCTTGTGTCAATTCACGTGCCACATGATATCGAGAATAAATCCAAGGCAGGAGAGTGTCATCCTTGCAAATTTATTCTTTTCTTGATTCCAAGTAATTCAGTAAATAATGATCAAACTCATTGATCATAATTGCATGCATACTTTATTACTCCATCAAGGGGCCCGAAGATATCATCACTCACATATGAAATATGAGGGACACTGGTATTCTTGATAAATATCTTTTCCTCCGCACAAGACACACATATTGAGATATTGTCTGTATAGCTGCCAGTTACGGTCAACGTTGGATAACACCTACAGATACATGTATCTCATGTAGGAAAAATAATCATCTCATACCAAAGAATTCAAGACACAAATGAAACATTAATGACACTAACACAATCCATGTTATGTTTCATTCTTGGGTCATGTCCAATCCCCTGATCTCCATCAGGTATTTATGTGATTAAATTGGTAGCTCCTTACCATATGATCCGTAAAACATGATCATCATTTAATCCACATACTAATCTCGTACCGGTAAATAGTGTTCCTTCTTAATTACCAAGATTAGGGACATTTAGAGTATTCGTTATATTATTATTATAGAGTTCTACATTTCAAGTCCTCAGCTCGAAAAATCCATAATGTAATTAAATACTCAAGGAACAAAATGATTCTTTCATTTCATGAACAAACATAGAATACATCCATAAATGGTTGGCTTCTAGATCATAACACTAACACCTATAACCCTAAACCCTATAATCATATACCCTATAACCCTATAACCCTAAACCCTAAACCCTAACCCTATAACCCTATAACCCTAAACCCTAAAACCCTAAACCCTAAAACCCTAAACCCTATAACCCTAAACCCTATAACCCTAAACCCTAAAACCCTAAACCCTAAAACCCTATAACCCTAAACCCTATAACCCTAAACCCTAAACCATATAACCCTAAACCCTAAACCCTATACCCTATACCATATACCCTATACCCTATACCCTATACCCTATAACCCTATACCCTATACCCTATACCCTATACCTGACAATTGTTTACCATTTAGTAACCTGACAATTGTTTACCATTTTCTAAAATGTAGTTTGTTTACCATGGCCTTTATTTCATTACACTATGGTGAGAATATGCTTAATAGTGCACAAGGGGCGTATTACAACAAAGATGCATCTCATTCATTAATGATTCCAGATGACATCTCACTTTTGGACCTGAAATCCATAGTTTACACACACACCGGTTACAACCCAGAAAGGTGTGACCTAGAATTGGCAACCCGATATTGTCATCCCTCCAGCGAAAAATTTATGGTTGCGAAACTGGTAGATGAGAGTACATGGAGAGCCATGTTTGGTTATTTGAGGTCCGAAGGGAATTTTCTAATATAAATATTTGCTAGAAGAGTTCCGGTAGAGCCCGGGGTTGGAAGGTTGCGATTGTTGTGATGAAGACAGGCCGGTTCAAACAGCTGAAAGGCAAATGGGTCGTACTGATGAGGGCGGGCCGCTTAGTGGCCGGACTGATACACACCCGTTCCCAGACCTCAATGATGTTTCTGAGTTTAGAGAAGCAGATATTGGTTATTATGGGCAACGGATTGAGTACAAAGGTGAGCTTGCTGCAAACCAATATTTTAAAAGCAAAGAAGACCTAATGAAGAAGATCAGAGAGCACCATATAACTAAGAATCAGGAGTTCAGATCTTGGAAAAGTGACAGGGATCGGGTTACTCTGCTGTGCAAGGACAAGAATTGCCGTTACGAGCTTAGGGCAATGCCGACGGGATGTGGAGACGCATGGGTTATCCATAAGCAAGTCAGGGCTCACACATGTAGGACTGAGCACATGAGGGACGACCACGAATGTCTGACGGCATCGCTCATTGCCGATGTCATTGAGAACGCCATTAAAAAGGACCCGTGTATGAGCATCCAGACGGTGGCAGACATTGTCTTGTCTGTGTATAACAATGTGACACCTAAATACAACCGACTGTGGAGGGGCCGTGAGCTGGCAATAGCCCGACAATTTGGGAGTTGGGAGATTTCGTACAGCTTGCTGAGACCACTGTTGCTTGCAATTTGCCACAACAATCCCGGCTCGACCCACTAATTTCTGACCAGCCCGGTACGGAATAAGGAAACAGGACTAATCATGCCAGGTGTTGCCCAGTTCAGAGCCGTAGCCTGGGCGTTTGGTCCATGCATTGCAGCGTTCCAGTACCTGAGACCAGTGATCAGCATCGATGCCTGCTTCTTGTCTGGGCGATATGAGGGGAGGCTTTTGATAGCTTGCGGCTACGATGCCGAGAACCAATTGTTGCCTATTGCATTTGCAATTGTACGGCGATACTGAGAATTGGGGTTTTTTCTTACAGTGGTTGAGGAATGAAGTGCTCGGCCCGTGTAAATTTGTATGTGTCATATCAGACCAGCACAAGGGGATCAAAGCTGCACTGACAGCTGAATACGGATGGCCTCCCGAGCTTTTTGTGCACAGGTATTGTATGCAGCATGTTGCTGACAACCTGGTCAAGAACTGTGGAGGAGACAGATGGTACGGATGGAGGTTCAGGGAAGGAGCAAAGAGGAAGAAGCCGAGAAGATTGAAAGAGATGTTCGAAGAGTTTGCTCATGTATGTCTAACTTATAACATTTCGTTTAATTATCTTATAAGAATTTTATGAAAATGAAATAACACCCCTTTGTTTTTGTGCAGCTAAATCCGCAGTGTAATGCATATTTAAAGAAAGTGGGCAAAGTACGTTCTAATGATGTGATGGAGCCGTCCAATTATGAGAAAATTTTCCAAACCTGTGACGGAGGATACCGGTTTGGTATCATGACAACAAACGGCTCTGAGTCGCTCAACAATGTCTTCCGAACGAGTCATAGATTGCCTGTTTGTGCCATAGTGGAGGATACGTTCTACACGTGCAACAGATGGTTTGTTCAGCGGCGTCAGTGAGCAATGGAATTACAAGACAAGAGACAGGTTCTGTCTGACCGGGTTTTGCAGAAGATCAGAAAACGTTGGGAGAAAGCTGGAAAAATGCGGTTGGTGCGTTACACGCAGGGCCAAGGTCAGTACCAAGTTTCATCCCCAAATGAGTACGTTCCTTGCACCCGTAGCGACATGGGCAACATGGAACCCACTCACAGGGAGTTCATGTACATTGTGACGCGCGGTCCCGACAGACAAATGGAATACACTTGCAGAGGTATCCAATTAACTTCTATTCCGTGCGCTCATGTCTTGGCTGTTTGCCGTGACCGAAACTGGCAAGAGGACAACTTTGTTGCAGACTGGTATAAAACACCCTATCTTGTGAGTACTTGGAACCATGTGTTCAATCCAATTGGCAATATGGGAGACTGGCCTCCTAATCCTGGAGACAGAATCCTTCCGAGTAGTGGTTGGATTAGGAAGGGGAGGCAAAAACACACCCGTCGTGTAATGACGATGGATGAAATGGAAGGTAGACGAATGGGGCATCAGCCTCGCCGTTCCACTTCTGATAGGCAACGAAGAGGTATGTAACATTCATCCAAATCTATTTTTCTTTTCAATTTATACCAACTTACCAAGTAACACATGCAAATGCAGAGGCAAGAAACGCAGCAAATGCGGCGGAAAATGAGCGAGTAATGGCGTCGGGAAGTGGGTCCGGAGGGTCACGGCGTAGCACAGCTACGAGCTGTTTAGATGCAACTGCTATGTATGCCGAAGCAATGGGAGAGGCGGTTGCCATAGGAGGAGAGGCGGTTGGGGTGCAAGGGGAGCCATCTGTCCAACCGAGGAGGTCCACTACTAGACGCACAACAAGAGCATCTACAAGCCAAGCAGGGCCATCTGGAGCCCAGGCCGGCCCATCTACAAGCCAAGCAGCGCCATCTGGAGCCCAGGCCGGCCCATCTAGTGAGCAACCAGAGCCATCTGGTAGACCATCTCGTACGGCATCTTTCGCAAGTGGTTTACTTCGGGGATTAAAATTTAGACGTAGCAATAATAGGTGATTTGTATGCATGTTGTAAAAATTGTGTGGACTCTATCTGCATTTTGTATGTACTTTATTATTTTGTACGAAATTCAGAAATGAAATATTTGACTCTAATAGAAATCACATAAAACAAAAATAATGCGGTTTTAAAAAAAAAAAAAAAAAGGTACATAGCCGGCCAGAAAATGGCCGGCTTAGGGAGGGAACATAACCGGCCATAAAATGGCCGGCTTGGGTATATTTCGATAATTGGTCCGATTCTGGGTATAATTAATAATTTGTATTAAACTTTGGATATTAATAAAAATGTCGGGCTTGTGCTGATGAAATTTAAAAGAGACTATGACTTGCACGAAGAATAAACATTGCTTCTATTTACAAAGTCTAGATTTTTCGATGAGTTGCTTCTTGGACAAAGAAAATGATTTGATGAGTCACAATCCACTAAAATATATAATGTTTATATAATGTTCCAAACTTAATAGGAAAACTAAATTTGTCTGTATCCACGCGTGTTTTTGTAAAGTGCTCCAATAAAATAAAAGGATGTTGAAGGGTTTGAAAAGGTTGGTGGCTCACATGCATGAATAAGACTACTTTTGTTTTGTAAGACTTGTACAACGCTTTATCCTTATAATATATTTTCTTAGTATAAAGATGGAAGTTTGGTTTTTTAAATTTTTAATTAAAGTTCATAAAAAAACTTCAATCTAAATTTTGAATCCACAACTTCTCACGGAGAGAGCAGAACTGGCAACAAGCCAGGTTAAACAAAGCTTGAACTAAGCTCGTTGTCAACAAGAGCCGAGCTAACCTTTTGGGTTCGAGCCAAAAATATATAGTGGCTCGGAATCAGTTTGTCGTAGCTTGTTATTTTCTTTTTTTGGTTAAAAGCTCTTAGACAATTGCATTGATTGAAAAACTTACAAATGAGTTGTTACATAATATTAGACAACGAGTGTCTGTGAAAGCATACAACTGTAAACAAACGAAAAACGCACAAATATGTGCATCCTGTGGACACATATTGCAATGATAGAAATGATAGAAGCCTAGTAATTGTTTCCTCTGTACGCATATCACAACCGAGTTGGCATTGAATCAAAACCGGACCGAGAACTGAATCAACCGGACTAGGACATTCACCAGTCAGCCGACAAGGCACTGAATCAAACCGGACCGGAAACTGAATCAACCGACCCAAGGACATTCACCAGTAAGCAGAGAGAAGAGGAAATGCAGAAGAAAATGAGGCAGGAAGCAGCAGAAAACAACACACAAATATTAAAACAAAAACAGAAGGTATACCTACTGTACACAGACGGGAGACCACTCATCCTTCCGTCACCGAAGAAGAGAGAAGACACCCGCGACTGATCTGTTACTTCAGTCTGACACCCAGCTCAATGGAACGAGCTCAGCAAGAGGCGCTATGGTTTTTCCTTTTTGTTTTTGCCTCTGTTCACCTTGCATATCGCACTGCTCAAACACCGCTCTTTTATTCTTTTCCAAAATGAGTAATTCCAAAGCGATAACTTGTTATTTTCATGGGCCAAAAGCCGAAGGTATTAGATAATGCATCAAGCACGCCTCAAATAATAAACAGTACAGATAGCTTCAAATTGGATCGAGTTGAGCTGAGTCGAGCTCAGACTAGATCTAATTCGGACTGAGTCAGAACCAACCATCTCATTTCAGCTCGGATCAGAAATGCAAAAGTCGAAGGTATTAGATAATGCATCAAGCACGCCTCAAATAATAAACAGTACAGGTAGCTTCAAATTGGATCGAGTTGAGTAGCTTCAAATTGGATCGAGTTGAGGTGAGTCGAGCTCAGACTTGGTCTAATTCGGACTGAGTCAGAATCAACCATCTCATTTTCAGCTCGGATTAGGAACGAACAAGTTTTTTCTAAGCCGAGTTCGAACGAGCCACTAATTACGAATTTTGTTGCCAGCCCTAATAGAGGATGCCGTTTTCTATCACCAAACCAGAAGCTGATTATTATCTTTATAATATATTGCAGAAAAAAATATATGATATTCCCTAATGATTGTCCCCGTATATTTTAATTAGAAACCGAAAAAAATGATTTGTTATAAATCCTCTGACACAATAATGGATGAAATAAGGAAACTTTTTACTTATAAATAAAAATATTATTTTTTTCTGGAAAAAACAAAAAATAGATATATATCATAGGGGTGTCAGTGGCATCCTTTTTTCTGTTTACCCGATCCGTACTGTATTTGATAAGACGGGTATGCGTAAGATTTTTTTTTTCGTAAACTTATCGGATACGGGTACGGATAAAGATTTTTTTTCGTTATCTAAACGGATAAAAGTACGGGTAAAGCCTATTTCGTATTCGTTACCCGATCGGGTAATTATAAAAAATACATACATACATACATACATACGTACATACGTACATACCTATGTACGTACGTACCTACGTACATACCTACGTACGTACGTACCTACGTACATACATACGTACCTACGTACATACGTACCTACGTACATACGTACCTACGTACATACGTACCTACGTACATACGTACCTACGTACATACGTACCTACGTACATACGTACCTACGTACATACGTACCTACGTACATACGTACCTACGTACATACATACATAGAATCTGGCTAATATGCTACATGTAGCATAGAGGGCCTCCGTGCAACGGCTCAATATTTGAGTTTTCAAAATCCTAACGGTCGATCCGAACCGCTCAACATGATCTCCATATGAATATGTAAAATTTTCATGAGACTGGTACCAGTTCCACACTGGTATCACAGAGAGAGAGAGAGAGAGAGAGAGAGAGCTGCTAGTACCAGTTCTGCCCTGCTGGTACCAGACTTTGAGAATGTTACTTGTACCAATTCCATCCTGGTACCCATGATGATAGAGGGATTTTGACAGCAATGATGGATCACTACTTTTTGCTTTATTTTACAAGTTTGCTTTTACGGAGTTTTTTTTTTTTTTTTTTTTGAGGAGAAGCCCTTAGGCGTTGTATATTAAAAATAATAGAGTTTGGTTACATATTACAAACCAGCCAAGATAAAAATAAGATAGGAATAAAAGAAAGTAAGTGTTTGCTTGATGGAAATATGAAATCTCAGATAAAAGCAACACAGAAACATAATTCTAGAGCCCCTTTACAAGAGCTCTGAACCTGGATCCCAGCATAACGTTTTGCTTTATTTTACAAGTTTGCTTTTACCAAGTTGTAATAAAGTTGTTGAGGTATACCCTCCTCTCATGTTGACACTGGGTATATCAAACTGTTTTGTTGCTATTCTTTGTTTCAAAACTGGTTGTCTTGTAATAAGGGTTTAGGGAAATTTGAATTTTGATGCCAAGTCAAGGATGAAATCCTTGTGTGCTAAAATCTAGACACAGGCTCTCTAATGGGTCAGTTAGTCAGAGTTTCAGTGTCTGATTAAGGATGCCGGGTGTATGTGCTGAGACAAATACTAGCATCAGGGTTTTCTATAGCTAATTCGGGGTAGTTAATTAGATTGTTTTTAGTTTTCTGTATCTGTAAGAACCTTTTTAATTGCAATGGAACAATGGAAGGACTTATGCCTATTTTTTTTTAAATATCGAACGGGTCTCATAAAATTGAAATTGAGGATGGATTTGTAGGAATAAAGATAATCTTACACTGTTTAATAAATAATTGATTTTTTTAGGAAAAGCGCGCAGGCAAAGAAATAATTGTTAAAATTACAAAAGGTATTGTGAATAAGCTGATCATTGTTGATTTATTTATTTGGCATTGTTTTTATGTCAAAACTGATCAGTCTCGTAAAGTTGCATGGTTTATTTTTATGTCGGACAATTTATCTTTTTCATCAATAGAAGTTCATGAACTTCATGCGAACTCTAAATTTTTCACCAATTGATCATTAGCAACAAGTGCCTTTTACGTTAACAACTCGAGTATGGTTAATGTAGCCAAAAAAGAATTATCATGTCCGGTTTCTTCGGGGAATGGATCTATACACAAAAATTCATCTATCCCAATAACAAAAAAATCTGACTTAAATGATCCTGTGTTAAGAGCAAAATTAGCTAAAGGGATGGGGCATAATTATTATGGGGAACCCGCGTGGCCCAACGATTTTTTATATATTTTTTCAGTAGTAATTCTAGGTACTATTGCATGTAACGTAGGTTTAGCGGTTTTAGAACCATCAATAATTGGTGAACCGGCTGACCCTTTTGCAACTCCTTTGGAAATATTACCTGAATGGTACTTCTTTCCCGTGTTTCAAATACTTCGTACAGTACCGAATAAGTTATTGGGCGTTCTTAATGCATAGATAATCAAGTGTAAAATTGGCCTCATCCAATATTCGGATGCATGAATTTCTAATTTGAAAACTATTAACTTTTCGTGCTATGAATTAACTCGAATTATTTTGGTGCTGCAAATTATTACAATTTTCTTATGCTTAACTTAGAATTTTGAATCCAATCAATTAACTCGATTGTGGGTGTTGATTAGGGTTGCAAACGAATCAAACCGAATCGAACTTACTTCCAGTTTGAGTTTGGTTTGAAGTAATTTCGAACTAAGTTTGGTTTGAATTAATTTCAAACGAACTCAATTTTGAATCGAACTTTTTACGAACTCAATTTCAAACTTTTACGAACTTTGTTACGACTTATGAGTTATGACTTATGGCTGGGCCATAGTTCGAAATTACAGCACTTCAATAAAAACTCAGGCATTCTGAATTCTAATTACACAGTACACCAAAGTTTATATCAAAGTTCATTACAAACACCAAAGTTTAGTATAATCAATCAAAGTTCAGTACAATCACAGAATCCAAAGTTTTCCAAATAGCCAATAGGAGCAACATCACCAAAGTTTTTAAATATCTAAAGTATTCAAAGTACAATTTAAATATCAATAGAAGTACAGAACAATCACCAAAGTCTTAGAATTATTACAAACCCAAATATTATCCTAAATAAAATATTAAAGTTCATTATCAGCAAAAATTAACGGTTCACGTTTGAGTTAATTTCGAACTAAGTTTGGTTTGCGAACCTATTTCGAACGAACTAGGTCTAGTTTGAGTTTGGTTTGAATTAATTTCGAACTAAGTTTGGTTTGAATTAATTTCGAACAAACTCAATTTCAAATTGAATTTTTTACGAACTTTTTCGAATCAAACTCGAATTGAATTACGAACTACAAATTTTTTGTGCAACCCTAGTGTTGATCGAGCAATATCTGGGTATAAAAAATTTAACGCTAGTCACTCCGTACAATATTGCGAGCCCAAAATGAACAAAATAAATTGATTGCTGTAGATAAATGTCGGTGTATTGATCTTTTTTATTCTTCTTAATCTTTTACAACAATAACATTAAGAATTAACAAACTTCGCACGTGCAAAAACACATACAAATAATCTTTTTTTTATTTGAATTTGAATTTACACGATAATTGAGAATCATTTTTTGATTTAAAAAATCAATGTTTTATGTGCGTATATTAGATAATTGAGTGATTTGACCTTCAATTTAAAAAAAATACAATAATTTATAGCTTCGAAATCCTATTATATAATTTAGCATATTAGAAAGAAGGCCCTAATCATAAGTAGTGCTCAAAACAAAACAAAATGACCTGACTGAAGGAAATAAAGGAAACATACATCGGTAACCAAATTTACAAGCTATTGTAGTTATTTTACGTGCTTCTCGGTCAAACTAGAAAAATATTTATTGAAGAAAAAAAATTAAAATTTAAAATAAGACAATACCTCTAAAATAAGGTTTATGGACATTAGTCAGAAACCAATAAATTATTTCTTTAAACTAAAATTATAGGTACAATAGAAAATATTATGATTAGAGGCATGCATTTTTGTGTAGAAAAGTACAAATGATAATATAATTCTTAAGTAATAGTGACAACTTAATGAGTCGGAAAAGTTTCGGCGGGATCAAAAATTCGTGATTCGGGTAATTCAGATATAATTTGAAAATAATTTGGAATTATATATTGACAGAAAAAAATCTCACATGAGAGCAAAAAAAAAATTCCCACACGATAGAAAAAAAATTAAGTTTTGCAAAAAGATCATGAATAATTAGTAAAATTCGGAAAACCAAATAATACGCAGATTAATTCACCAACAGTTCAAATCCGAATTATTTGTAAATAATTTGCAAAAAAATCACGCATCTTATTACTATGTTCATCAGTGCTTCGTTACATTACAGACACATCAACCCGGTCAAAGATCAAGTCACCAATTCACTGGTTGAATTAGCGGGTGAACTGGCTGAACCGTTGTTTTTCAAAGAACAAAGAGTAGTATTTCTACTGCAATCTGTAATTATAAGCTGGGAAAATATCGATGTATATCTTTAACATTTTTAAAGACGAGGATCCCTTGTCATGTAATCACTAGAATTGAAATAATTTCAATTAAGAAGTATTTATTTCAATTTAAAATGAAAACAAGAGAAATTATATTCTACATTTCTTCCATATTTTAAAAATTCATAGGACGATATGTTCACAAAACATTTCAATATATATGTTAAGCATAGTATACTAAAAAAGTAAAAAATTAATTAACTTTTATCTAAAAGAAATAAAATTTCAAGATATAATTAAATGACTTTTATCTATATGGGATCAACATCATTGACTTACTTTTAAATAAAAATAGCGTTCATAATTTTTTCAACTACAGATCCTACACATATTAGACAGATCACGACACTTCCGATCTATAATCAATTATATATTGTAACTTGAAATTATCAAACAGTATTTCATTTAGGCGGTATATAAATATTATGCATGTATTGACAAAAATTAAAATATATACAAAAACATAACTGACTACAATAAATAGTTTATAAAATACAAAATATTAACCCAACAAGTAATAACATGATCAAATTCTCAAGTCAAATATGAAACAATAGTAACCTGGAATTGTTTTGATATTTTGAGTTGAGCTTCTCTATGACCCAGCGTATAACGAGTCAACAATAATAACAATTCAACTCACGATCTTTGACCATTGATTAAAGTTACTGTAAACAACTTGTTTGTTATAGCACGTCAGACTATGCAATTATACAGTGTCCGTTCAAAATCAATTGACGTAATAAGATAATAGATAGATTTTATTTTACTTTCGTCAAAATTAACTGGACTCTCTAAAACTTATTATTTTAATTTTTTTACTAACATAAAGTATCAGTGTCACGTGTCAGATAATCTTCATAAATTATTTATCTATCAAATATTTTATTTTGGATTTGATTAGTTCCACTTAAAATAATTAAAATTAATACACATAAAAGAAAATGTTTGATACGAATGGGCAATTGAAACCGAGAAAGTATCGATTCGGACCCACGAATCAACACAATATCAGCAAAAGAGAATAAATATGTAAAATGTGAATACCTCTAACATCTCTATATATATTTTAACAACACTCTCTTCGTCTCTCTTTTGTCTTTTAACACTTGCTTCTCTTGGTCGGTGCCTCAAAAGAAAGTCGATTTGAGGTCGTGATTTCAATCTGATAATCAAGATCCATTGTTATGAGAATATGATCGAAGAGGTTACTGCCATTGCCATTATAACAAAATAAATGTCTCATATGGGAACACATTCCGATATAATATCATATAACATTTTAATTGACGGATGTTATAAGCAAGATGAAATTTGTAAGGCAAACGAGATGTTGAGATTGTTGACTTCTAAAGAGTTTAATATAGGAGAGAAACAGATCCGGATTATTTGGCCCGCATTCCATTTATGGTCCGAATTTAGATAAACGGATCCGGATAATTTTCAAATTATTTTGTAGTAAGATCTCGTATGATTAATTAGTTTCTCAGTAAATGACAGTCAAAATGGACATATGACTGAATTATTATATTATTTTGGTTTTATATTTGAATTTGTTAATCAGTATTTGTATTTTAAAGTTAATATGACTTAATTATCCGATAATTATTTATTTTGTATCCGTATTCGAATCCGTATTCGTGGATTATCCGCTTTGTATCTGTATTCGTTTAAGGTGGATTTGATTTTACATTTTGACATTCATTTACTATCCATATTCGTATCCGTATCCGCTCATTGAAATGTGGATATGAATTTGATATTAGCACTATCTGATTCGAATTCGCTCCGTTTTCACCCCTAGGTTAATACCTAATTTTACTTTTAACACATAAATAATAAAAATATATTAACATTTCAATTATAATAAATTATAAGACAAAAATGAATCGAACATTCAGCGACACTGCGACAGACATCAACATAGCTGTGGTAACAGACCAGTATTTAACTATCTATAGCTATAATAATTTATAATAATTTTTTTTACAGTAACTATCTATGCTGCGTAAAACTAGAATTGCTGTCGATATTTTAACCTTATCTCTGAGAGGCGAGAAGCCGAGAACCTCAAAGCTTTAACGCACAAATTGTCATACAGTGGATACATGAACGCAACCATAGAAGAACCAGAAACCCTATTAGCGATACATACTCGTCTTCACCAAAAAAAATATCTTCCGACCCAATCCAAGCTCAGAGATCTGAACCTCATCGGACGGTTCTGATCTTTCCAAAACCTTCACCAACGATGAGGATCTCTTACGAGTTCCTATAAATTGCCGACACCTCTTATTTCTAAAACCCTACTCCCTTTTCTTTGCATTACGAGATTCCTTAATCCCCTCATTTCAAGCCAAAATTGAGTGGGGTTTTACCGACAGAAGCGAAGAGGTACTCTTTCTAGCCATGAATTCAAAGCATTTGATCTTAATTGATCTCAATTCAAAAGCAGTGTCTATATCGATTTTGGCGTTTACCTCCTTTTGTTTATATAACAACCCTTATAGGAGTATTGGATCGTTCAAGTTCCTAGGTTTTTTTTTTTCAATTAGATATTAAATAGTATTTGTTTTATACCTCTTATCATACAGCTGAGCTATAATATTAGTTATATTATTGAGCTGCTATTCTGATCCAAAGGGTTTCTCTTGGTTTTTGGCAATAGAACGTAAAATGCGAATTCACTTTAGATAAACCCCAATTCATTGAATGGTAAAATTGTTTCAACTTACTAGGAAGGAAGTAAATAAAAAGGAAAGCTCAAGAAAGGATCCTTGATATTTCTATCACTAGCACCAAAATATGACCTCAGTAAAAAGAAAGGATTGGCGTACCTGATCTGTTTGCTAACATCTGAAAGTCAAATCCTTGATATTTCCAATGTTATTCTGCTGATGGTATTGTTGTTGTTGTAATTACAGGTTAATACCATGGCTTTTGCTAATAAAATTGGAAATCTTATAAAACAGTCAGTTTCTACCAGTCCACTGTATCAGTCAATCAGATGCATGTCATCTTCTAAACTATTTGTTGGAGGTATTATTTTGTCATATTTATCCTGAACTAAATATCATATTTTTCTAAAGTTCGGTCCTGACAACCTGTTATAATCAAATTGCTTGTTTAAAAAGTTTTGTATTTCCTTCCGTTACCATTTTGCAGGTCTTTCATACGGAACTGATGAACAGGGATTGAAAGATGCTTTCAGCCACTACGGTGAAGTTGTTGAAGGTATAATATGCTATATCTAACTTTTCTGTTAGGCTATCTCTGGCATTTCATTACAAGGGTATGTATAAGCAGTATGTGCCATTTATCCTTTAGTTTAGTATTTATCCAAGGTTAAGGTATTGTTTTGGACTGGTATTAAACAGGGCATGAAAAATATGTTACATTTGGTATTCTATGCCTTGAGCATTTCTTCCTGACTTGAACAGAATTATATAATTACAAAGAGGGATAAAAGATGAATTCTTAGAATTGTGTTCTTTTCTCTTGCAACTGATTCCCTGTAATAAATTTATCTTTTCTTTCTGATCTCAGTGAGAGTGATCCTAGACAGAGAAACAGGTAGGTCGAGGGGGTTTGGCTTTGTGACTTTCACCTCCGCTGAAGAGGCACAAGC